>CM056053.1:387572927-388860427 GCA_029574335.1 Rana kukunoris | reverse complement strand
CAATGTATATATGCATAATTCCAAAAGGAGAGGAAAACTGATGGACAAAAGTTGCAGATTACATAAAAGACTTATGCCCCGTACACACGATCACTTTTTGTGATGAAAAAAAATGTAATTTTTCTTCATGAAAAAAAACGAAATTTTTCCAACTTCATCATTAAAAATGATGCACACAACTACGGCACTCTGAGGCCGCGTACACACGACCGAGAACCTCATCGGGCTAAACCCATCGTTCCGCCAGACGAGGTTCTCGGCCGACCATCGAGTTCGTCGACCAGGCTGTCGAAAAAGGCGTCGAGCCATTAGTCCCGATGGCCTGTTGAGGAAATAGAGAACCTGCTCTCTATTTTGGCTCGACGCCTCGCTCGACAGTTTGCTCGGCGAAAACGTACACACGATCGAGCTTCTCGGCAGAATATGGATCCCAGCGAGCTTCTCGCTGGATTGTGCCGAGACGCTCGGTCGTGTGTACGGGGCCTAAAGGGGAAGTTCTATTTGCCTTGAGACAGCTTTTAGCTGGTTACTTGTTAGTAAAAGACGATTCCTGATTTTTTGTCTGTTACAGCGTGATGAATGTGCTTACTCCATTATAAATGGTAGTTTTACCTCCCGTCTCCTAACTTGCTTCTGGGCATGTGCGGGTTTAAAACGTCATTTTTGCCCACACACGATCATTTTTTATGACACAAAAAATTACATTTTTAAAAATGACATAAAAAATTCAAGCATGTTCGAATTTTTTTTTTTTTGTCGTTTTTCAGAAGACATAAAATGAAATTTGCCCACACACCATCATTTTAAATGACATTTTTAAAAATGTCATTTTTTTTTTCATCACAAAAAGTGATCGTGTGTACACGGCATTAGGGCTCATGCACACAGGGTTAAAACATTCTGCTTATACAGGCATTCAGGTTTTTTTTTTTGTGCCTGTAAACACACCCATGTGGCCATGCATATAGGTATTCACAGGCATACAAGCAGGAAAATAAATGGACCAAAGGTTTATTCTGAGAGGAGTTTAAAATTTACAAGTGTAAATGTCCTAGAATAGCCAGAATACATGAATATTCAGGCCAGTAGAATGCATTTATGCTCAATGCCATAAAATGCGCATTCTTAGAGGTATTTTTTGGCTGAAAAAAATCTGGCATATTTTGAGGATAAATTCATATGCTTGTGTGCACAATTGAATACTGATCATTAAACCAGGCCAACCCCCATGTCAAAATGTAAAAAAAAATTGCGTGGAGTCCCCCCCCAAAATCCATACTAGACCCTTACCTGAGCATGCAGCCCGGCAGGTCAGGAAAGGGACAAGCGAGAGCCCACCCAAACCATCCCAAGCCACATGCCCTTAACATGGCCACGCTCCATGGCTATATATGAAATGGCAGATGACGGAAGACAACACAACAAAGAAAGACAGCGTTAGCTTTTTGTTTTTAGCGGGTACCTGGCAGCAAGGAAGAAGACAATTCCGAGAGAAGACTGCACCGGAGAGAGATAAAACTACCGGAGGAAGACACATTAGAGCTAGGACAGGGCACATTTCAAAAACTGGCCCCATACTTATTCACATAGGCGGGGCTGGGATCTGGCCCCCCAGCCAACCCCACTGACAGCTCATTGGTTGTTAAGGATGCATCGAGCAGCTTCCTGGCCAGCACCTTAGCAACCAGTTATATACAGTGTTTGAACTTAAAAAAAGCATCACAAACACAACATTGTTTCTGGTGCGATGCCATTGAAGTCCATTACACGCAAAATGCAGGAAAAAAAAGTCCTCCACTCTTTACAAAAACGCATTGGCTGCAAAATACATAGATGTGAATGTGTACCATAAAAAACCATGTTAAATGGATTGTAGTGCATTTCTGCAAACCACGCATAGGTGTAAACCTAGGGCCAGGCAGAATTCTGTGCAGTCAGTTCAGAGCCAGAATATATGTATTTGAAAGTCAAAATGGCAAAGCGGTACTGCCACAACTTCACAGTACACAAAGGCACACACCAGTCCATGCAGCAGGGCCATATTAGGCCTAAACTTTACCAATCAGGTCAGGCATGCCCTGCAGGACCTTGACTCTGCGCTAGACCTGTAGAGCACCTTGGCAGTGAGGCCACAGGGTATGCTGTATACCAGAGGTTGCTGCCAGCAGGATCTAGCACCGAATTGTAAACATAAAAAGCCATCCCCACACTTCTTCCTGGTCTGCTGGATGGAGCCCATATCTTCCCTGGTAGGATTGTAAGGAACAGGCAAGGAGATGTGAAAATGTCCTAAAAGATTTCCAGCGAGGAATTTATCACCTTCAGATACTAGCACAAATGTGAGTCTTGGCATAGCTGGAAGGGTGTTATGTGGGGAATTCTGACTTTTTTTTGGCCCTTTCATCTGAAGGTGTCAGCATAACACATGTAATTAAGTATATGAACTCCTCTGGGCCCAATGATGTACAATTAGGAAATATGTAATGCCTGGCTTAGTATACCCCAATATATAATCATAAGGAGAGCCTTTGTTTTAATTCTCCTGAATAAGGCCAGATGTGTGAAAAGGTCAGCAAAAAATATACATGGAGTACATCATTTTTTTTTAATGTATTTTTGTGACAACTAATAATTCAAATCCATGCAGGTATTTGTTATTAATTATGTTTATTTACACAGAACAATCAGGGAACATGTAGTTTCAGAAAGCACAAAAGTTGAGGTAATATTTAACAGCACCATGGCTTCAAGTAATGCATTTCCAGATACTTGTTCTGGTGGTTATCTGTATTTTACTTCCATCACTCCCTGATCAACAGCTTTTCAAATGACCTCTATCCTACACAAAGTGTGTGCACTCATTCAGCCACAGTAGAATAGTATACTTGCATTGTGAGACTAAAATCAGTCTTAGACAGTTCAGCGGGGACCAGTCGAGATTCAAACTATATATGGACAGGATGATTGCACCCAAGTCGATACATCAATTGACTTGGGTACAAGCAGCGTGTCAGATTTGTGAAATTTTGCCATCAGCTAAAGTCGCTGTTCTCCTGGCAGGGATGTCTCCCTGCGCCCCCATGCTGGGAGAACACAATAGCTCCACCGGAGGGATTCAAGTGATTTTTTTTTCCTTCAACCCATGCTTGCAGGAAGGAAAAATCGCACCATCTTTGGCTATTATAAGGACCATTTCCTACAGATATGAGAAAAGTTGTCTAAAGAGAGTTTTAGTCAGTTGGTTAAAGCGTTTGTTAACACCGCCCCTCCCAAAAAAAAATGTATCCTCTTTCCTTAAAGCATGAAAAATGGCACAGTGCTTGTGCTGTGTAATTTGCCTGGCTGATTCTGCCAGTTTCGACCCTCCCCTCTGAACGCTGACCACGATATATCATGGCTGCTGACAGTCAGTGTATGTGCCTCCATCTTACGCTGCTATCTGCAACTCTACGCCGTCTTCCTCTGTCCTCCTCCCCACCTGTCAGCTCTCACTAGCGCCGCTCTGCTCATCTCCCCACTGCTTCAAAATGAACTGATAATTATATCATCCCCTCGTTCACATAAAAAGCTGTGTCCTAGTGACTGTGCTTTATTAAAAAAAAAAAAAACAGTTTTAACAGTATTCCAACGATCACATGACTCGTGCTCCTCTCCTCTCCGGCTGACGTCAGCAGGGGAATATCGGTCCCAGCCACTTGAGTTATCAGACAGGGAGAGGGGAGAGCCTGGAGTTATATGATCCCTGGAAGACACTGTTAAAACAGGCAGAAAATCAGCTTTTTTTTAATAAAGCACAGGCACTAGGATACAGGTTTTTTTTTAAGTGACAGAGGGGATGATATAATGATCAGTTAGTAGCTTAACAACCACTTTAAGGGTTAGATAATGGTCACAATTAAACTGATTTGCGAGTTTGGATTTTTCAAGCCTATTCCCATCCCATAAAACATCTTTCCGCATGTCTACTTTACTATATTAAGAGGACACTGAATGATGCAATAACCCAATTTTTATATTACCTATAGCCTCCGTTCCCAGTCAGTGCTTCTTACAAGGAAACGCGTCGGCGTAGCCAAAATCTGTGACCTCACTGCTCATCAGCCTGCAGGCAAGCACCGCGGCTGACTGCTTGTTTGCTTCTCATCGTTTGTTACATGCAAGTGCAATAGTTACTTTTAATAACTCCTCAAAATCAGAAAAGCGCTTGCCATTTTATAGGCAGTTCTCAAGCGTCTCAGTGTGAAAGGGGTCTAAGAGTGGAATATACCTGGTGGTTGATCTGTGCGAGCAAGTTTGATCTCTATTTTGAGATCCAGCCTTTCTGGTGAGAAATGCATATTACATGTGTGAAAAAAAAAAAAAAAAAAGAGAAGTACACTGAAGCACGGTGTTTTGTGAATCACCTTTCATACACACATACCATATACACACACACACACTATACTATAAATTATTGAGCTTGTTAGAGGATTTATGGGTTGCGCACTTGTATACTGTATTTATTGGCGTATAACACTCACTTTTTTACCCTGAAAATAGAGGGTAAACTGTACCTGCGTGTTATACGCAGGGGGCTGTGTAAAGTTTTTTCCTGAAACTTCCCTCTTAGGCCTCGTACACACGAGGCAATAGATTTGTTCAAAACGGTCTGTCCGACCGATTTGAACAAATCTGTCTCTGGATTTTGGCTTGCTCGCGTGTACACACGAGCAAACCAAAATCCCCGCCAGCAGACGGCGCGCTGACGTGTCGGCGACGTTGACGCTGCCACGTCACCGCACCAAGAAGTAAAACACTTCCGCGCATGCGCCGAATCGATTCGGCGCCGGTGCGAGACGACATGTCTGCTGGTAAGTGTACTAACCAGCAGACATGTCGGGCGGACAGGTTCCCACCCGATAGATTTCAAAGCATGCTTTGAAATCTGTCGGGTGGCCAAATCCTTTGGCTCGCCCGTACACACGATCAAATCTGTCTGCTGGGACGGTCTAGCAGACCGTTTCCAGCAGACAGATTTGATCGTGTGTACGCGGCCTTAAAGTTAGGGTGCGTGTTATACGCCGATAAATACAGTATATATTTTTTTGCATATTTAGCAAGTCGTGTATTTTGACTTTATAAGCAGTAGTACCTTCAATTATACACACTTGTTTTTGTTTAGGGTGAGCGCAAAATATATATAATTTTTTTATATACATAATGCATTTTGAGAATATCTGATCATTTTGTCAGAGATAAATATGACATAATTGTTGGCTAATAATGACTATCTTGTAAATTTATTGGCGGTTTATAGAAACAACGCGGACTCTGACCAATTTCTGGAGGGAAGAAAATTTTTTTTTATATTATGTGCCTTCGGTAAATACTGTACAGGACTGCTAAGAAGGAAGCAGAGCTTACATACGTAATGAGCCAATATTGCTCCTTCCATAAACATAAACAAGCTATTTTTAACATATTAATGAGATTATATACATTTAAAAAAACTTATTTACAGGTACATTAAAACAGCTAGACAATAAAAAGGGATATTCTATTTAAACTTTGCAATAAAAAAAAGAGTAAAGAAACTCTGGGGGTATTCTGTGCTCTGGGAACAGAGTGATCCTGCTCAGAAGGCATTCATTTATTTTCTCCCAGGTTAGCTGCAAACACTTGTTTAGCACATTTGATCTCTCACTTTGCAGTGGCCCAGAACACAACTGACATACAACAGCCTACAGTTATGTGCTCAAAGTTTTCACATAAAATTTGCCTGCCCATACACCCCAATTTAAAAATTGTTAAAAAATTGCTAAGCTACATCTTTTCACTGGTCATTATATTGGGATGCAGAGCTAACCTGGGCAGTAATTTAGCATTTGAAAAGGGCCAATGTTATTCCTATGGCTGGATTCACACATATGCATTTTTTGTGCTTTTTGCACTACAATGCGCGTTCCATAGGAAACCATGGTAAATGGACTAGTGCAAATCTGCAAAAAGCACTGAAACTGCATAGGTGTGAATCCAGCCTTATAGAGCACACTTCTAATGCAGACTCCCAATCTTACATATATGTCATGTTATATTACCCCCCCCCCCCCTATACATTTGTGCTTCTCTTCTCAGCCACTGCATCACAAGTCAACACTATCCTCATTAGGAATGATTGAATTGATGCAAAAGCTTTTCTCTGCCAAAGCAAACATATGAAGCAAGATTCTGTTCCTGCCAGTATGACAACAGTTTATACATCTGCCCTAAATGTTGTGCACTCCCTGCATGTCACTGGAATAATTTTCAGTCGTCGACCAGTATCATACTTCATCGACCATGTTCAGCTTCTTCATTGTGCGCCATCGATCTTTTAGCATAACTCCTGTGCGGTTGTTGAATTCATACTTGGCAAGTATTTTATGCCAGTTACCCACACCATATTTTTTCACCCCCTTTTTTAAGATCTCATCTTCCTTCCATGTCCAGGGCTACAGAGAGTTTAAAAAAATAAATGAGAAAAAGAAAACACATTAAGTGTCAGATTACAATTAATCTGCAAGCATCAATTGTATCTTTTAGAACTCTATTATATTAAACAATTTTTTATCAACGCTTGATAATTTTTTTTTTTTTCCAGAGAATTGACAAGTCTCGAGGGAAAATATGCAGCATTGTACCACACTGCGATTTTCTGTGAAAGTAAAAGGACAGCTCTAAAAAAAAATAAAAAAAAAAAATACACACCTAAGGCTGGGTTCAAACTACTGTGACTTGGGTTTCACCACATCCAATTCACATGTCAGGAAATTGTAACCGTCTAAGGAGCCGGTTCACACATCTCCGTTTCAGGTCCAAATTCAGCCAAAAATTCGGACTGAAAAACGACCTGAAAACGGTGAATGGCAAAACACCTGACCCCTGCTGTAGGTCACTCCGTGCTCTAGTATAAACCCAGCCTAAATCTTTCAATCCTTTTTTTATTGTACAGTTTTGTTAGAAGTTATTTACAGATGTGGTTAAACTGTCTGCATAGAGTTTGCCAGATTAAGGCTGAGTTCACACAATCTTCGCAAGCGGCTCACAGAAGGGGCCCGTTCACCATTTCAGGTCTGATTTCATCCTGAATTTTTGGCTGAATTCAGACCTAAAAAAACGGACCACAAGTCGCACTGGGCTCCTTTGCAAATTTTCACTGGAGCCGAGCAGAGATATGTGAACCGGCTCCATAGAGAGCCAGTCAAAATCTCCTGCTATTTTGAACCCAGCCTAAAGATAATCCCAATTGTTATGATCAAACATGGTCATACGGAGGAGGACTACAAAGTCATCAGTCCTGTGGAAACTCAAATAGTAGAGTTGTGTGGAGGAGTGAGTATAAGAGGGTTGGGGGGAGGGGGGGGTTACCTTTAAAAGAAGACTGTCACTTTGCCCTGCTTAAGCTATGGCCTCTGGCTTCAACACTATAACAAGCATGGATCCTGCTATGAATAGGGACAGTATGCGCTACAATACATTTTGGCTTGTTATTCAGCTCAGTATTCTTATCCAGGCCTATTCTCAGCAGGTTAGGAATCCTCCACTTTGGCACCAACATGTCCTTTAAAATTTTACACATTTGTACCTTCAATTTCACTTAGACAATACAGAGACACAAGGTGACATTTTCCTAGTGAAGGTTTCATTAATATGGGAGGGCAGATTCTTCTGCCTGAGCTGCGCTCATCCCACCACTGTTAATATATGAGCCAGTGTACCGAGTTCCCCTAAGACCGCTGTATTGAGTCTGTACATTCTTCAGTCTATTGGCATCTTTGGCCTTTAGTAAAACAATGCAGACGCTAATGAAAGAAAATATTGGACACCGAGTTTTATAACAGAAAATGAAACAGCAACTATATTTATAATGCTATTAGAAAACTAGTCAACGATGGAAGTGGTCTTTTTTGTTTTTACAGATACTTTCCAAAATTCTTTGAAAAAAAAAAACAACAGCTTTATTATACTGAAATGAGGAAATGCAGATCATTTGCATAGAGAAAAGGGTCAAGCGCAAAACACAACAACAACAAGAAAATACACGTAAATATTTTCATCATGCCAACAGGCTCATTAGACAACAATTTACAATTCACATTTTAAAAAGTGTAAAGCGCAGTTAGGCAGAATGATATGGTTCCAAATGGTTCTGTAAAACAATCAACAATTACTTTTTCAGGAGGATGTCATTGTAGGAATTTTATTAGAATGTGGATGACATCAGTTCTACAGCCACTAGAGACAACAAAGTGTCTTTGTAGTATCTACATGGGTGGCATGCACAAAGCTGATCTTTTGGCTGGCAGTATTGGTGCAAATTAAATTTTTCTTGTGGTCAAAATCTATGCAGCTACATATAAAAGTTATGCCACATAGATTCTGAAAACATATGGAGGGGCTAAGATTTGCTGCACATTGGTAAATCGTTATGTTTTTGAATAAAATAAAATTGATGTCGTTTTTATTTGATCGTACAAGTGCATTTTGTGATAAAGCATTCAAAGACTATGATACTTTGTTGTTGTTCAGTCGTGTCGGACTCTGACCTCATGGATCATAGCAGGCCAGGCTTTTCTGTCCTTCACTGGGGCTCCCGAAGCTTGCGTAACTTCATCTTCACAATTTCGATGATGCCATCAATCCATCTTGTTTTCAAGCATTCTCTTCTAATTTTTCCTTCCACGTACCCCAGCATCGGGGTCTTTTCCAATGAGTCTGCTCTTTGCATTAGGTGGCCAAAGTACATGTAGCTTCAGGATCTGTGCTTTCAGTAAATATTCAGGGTTTATTTCCTTCAAAATTGACTGGTTTGATCTTCTTGCAGTCCAAAAAGGACTTTTAAGTCTTCTCCTACACCATAGTTCAAAAGCATAATTCTGTTGGCGTTCAGCCTTCCTTATGTTCTAACTTTCACAGCTATAGGTTACTACTGGGAATACCATAGCCTTTACTATCCAGCACCTTGTCGGTAGGGTGCTGTCTCTGCTTTTTATAATGTTGTCTATGGTTGCCATTGCTTTCCCCTTGAGAAGCAAGGGTCTCTTAATTTCATGGCTACAGTCACCATCGTGATCTTTGAACCTAGGAAGATAAAATCTGTCATCAGGAGTGATGGACCGGTTGCCATGAACTTGGTTTTCTTAATGTTCGATTTCAGGCCCGCTTTTCTTTTCTCTTCTCTTTCATCTCCATTAAGAGACCCTTTAGTTCTTCTTCAATTTCTGCTATTAGTGTTGTATCGTCTGCATATGTCAGGTTGTTTATATTTCTCTCTGCAATCTTAATTCTGGCTTGTGATTCGTTGATCCTGGCATTTTGTGTGATGTACTCTGCATATACAGTGCGGAAAATAAGTATTTGAACACCCTGCTATTTTGCAAGTTCTCCCACTTGGAAATCATGGAGGGGTCTGAAATTGTTATCGTAGGTGCATGTCCACTGTGAGAGACATAATCAAATAAAAAATTCCAGAAATCACAATGTATGATTTTTTTAACTATTTATTTGTACGATACAGCTGCAAATAAGTATTTGAACACCTGAGAAAATCAATGTTAATATTTGGTACAGTAGCCTTTGTTTGCAATTACAGAGGTCAAACGTTTCTTGTAGTTTTTCACCAGGTTTGCACACACTGGAGGAGGGATTTTGGCCCACTCCTCCACACAGATCTTCTCTAGATCAGTCAGGTTTCTGGGCTGTCGCTGAGAAACACGGAGTTTGAGCTCCCTCCAAAGATTCTCTATTGGGTTTAGGTCTGGAGACTGGCTAGGCCACGCCAGAACCTTGATATGCTTCTTACAGAGCCACTCCTTGGTTATCCTGGCTGTGTGCTTCGGGTCATTGTCATGTTGGAAGACCCAGCCTCGACCCATCTTCAAAGCTCTAACTGAGGGAAGGAGGTTGTTGCCCAAAATCTCGCAATACATGGCCCCGGTCATCCTCTCCTTAATACAGTGCAGTCGCCCTGTCCCATGTGCAGAAAAACACCCCCAAAGCATTATGCTACCACCCCCATGCTTCACAGTAGGGATGGTGTTCTTGGGATGGTACTCATCATTCTTCTTCCTCCAAACACGGTTAGTGGAATTATGACCAAAAAGTTCTATTTTGGTCTCATCTGACCACATGACTTTCTCCCATGACTCCTCTGGATCATCCAAATGGTCATTGGCAAACTTAAGACGGGCCTTGACATGTGCTGGTTTAAGCAGGGGAACCTTCCGTGCCATGCATGATTTCAAACCATGACGTCTTAGTGTATTACCAACAGTAACCTTGGAAACTGCGGTCCCAGCTCTTTTCAGGTCATTGACCAGCTCCTCCCGTGTAGTCCTGGGCTGATTTCTCACCTTTCTTAGGATCATTGAGACCCCACGAGGTGAGATTTTGCATGGAGCCCCAGTCCGAGGGAGATTGACAGTCATGTTTAGCTTCTTCCATTTTCTAATGATTGCTCCAACAGTGGACCTTTTTTCACCAAGCTGCTTGGCAATTTCCCCGTAGCCCTTTCCAGCCTTGTGGAGGTGTACAATTTTGTCTCTAGTGTCTTTGGACAGCTCTTTGGTCTTGGCCATGTTAGTAGTTGGATTCTTACTGATTGTATGGGGTGGACAGATGTCTTTATGCAGCTAATGACCTCAAACAGGTGCATCTAATTTAGGATAATAAATGGAGTGGTGGTGGACATTTTAAAGGCAGACTAACAGGTCTTTGAGGGTCAGAATTCTAGCTGATAGACAGGTGTTCAAATACTTCTTTGCAGCTGTATCATACAAATAAATAGTTAAAAAATCATAAATTGTGATTTCTGGAAAAAAAAAAATGGATTATGTCTCTCACAGTGGACATGCACCTAAGATGACAATTTCAGACCCCTCCATGATTTTCAAGTGGGAGAACTTGCAAAATAGCAGGGTGTTCAAATACTTATTTTCCGCACTGTACATTAAATAAGTAGGGCGACAATGTACATCCTTGCCGCGCTCCTTTCTTAATTTTGAACCTGTCAGTCCAACCGCAGCATTGCAGCTTATACTTTATGTTGATTACTCCTTTTATTGCCATTTACTGATTTTACACATATTGCCTCTTGTCAAGTGTACCTGTCACAAGCACTACCTTTACGTTTTATTCCAATTGGGTTCTTACATCACCTTCAGACTTGGCAGGCATGGGAATACCTTAATTTATCCTTAATATACGCTTGTTGCCATTTTTTTTTTTCTTTAACAACAAAAATTGTCGGTCTTTTTTGTTTATTGTTATAAAAAAAAAAGGAAAAAAAAAAAAAAGGAAAGAGCGAAGAGGTGATAAAATACCACCAAAAGAAAGCTCTATTTGTGGGGGGAAAGGGGATGCGTTTAAATTTTTTTTTCTCATTTATTTTACCTTTTATTTAATATTGAAACAGTGAAAAAAATTGGATCTCATATTTACACTAAAATGCAATAATAAAAAAAATTGTCAATTGAAAAAATAAAAAATAATATCCCTTTAAGGCCCCTTTCACATGGATGGACCGTTCAGGTCCACCTGTCAGTTTTGACGGCGGACCTGCGCCAGCAAATGCCCTACCCTCCTGGCTGTAGTAATTGCCAACAAAAATGCTATTTTTAAAGTTAGAAACTTAAAGGAAACCTCTTCTATAGGTTCGAACGGGTGTTTAGATAACGCCTCCAACGCCCTAGTCAAGTCCCAAGGTGGAAAATTACCTTTAAGGACAGGGGAAACTCTTTCCCTTGCCAACAGAATACGTTTAATAAAGTCCTCTTTTGCCAGTCTTCTATCAAGATAGAGGGACGCTACTTGAACTCAAAGGGTACTGTTACCACTGTTAAGCCTAGGTCTACTCCATCCTGGAGAAACTCCAGGATAACCGGCACAGTAGTGGAGGTCCATCTGTCTTTCTTTACCCCAGGAGCAGAAAGTCTTCCAAACTTTTGAATAAATCTTTTTTTTAAGTCACTGGTTTTCTACTCAAAATTCCGACCTTGGGTGTAGAACTGGCCCCTGCCTGAGAAGATCTGTCCTGTCTGGGAGCTTCAATGGTTCCGCTACTGTCATGGATCTCAGACTTGCAAACCAAGCTCTCCTTAGCCACCAGAGTGCCATCAGAAGGATCTGGCCTGGAGATCTGCTGAGCTTCTGAAGGACCCGCAGTCATGCCAGGTCTGAGTGAGTGCATCTAACCCTTCTTACTTTTCTGTTTTGACGGTTGGCAAACAAGTCTATTTGTGGATTTCTAAAGTATTGTACCAGGGTTTGAGATACCTCAGGGTTTAGTTCTTATTCCCCCTGTCTTATCAACTGACGACTGAGGAAGTCTGCTTCGGTTTTGCTTGTCCCCTTTATGTGGATCGAAGAAATTAAAAGAACTTTTTCCTTCGGTCCAATTTAGGATCTCCTCTAGGGGTAAGTTCCTGAGTCAGGACCCTGGGTTGCTGACTGCCTGACGGCTTCACGAACAGTTGCCAGCCTTTTCCCGTCTGCATAGATGATAGGAATTTTTTCATCATTGCAGCAGCCTCCTTCCCTGCTAAATTATTTATACATTTATAGCAAAAGGGCTTTGAGAGGTTATCCTTACAGTTCCCACATTTGTTTGAGGAACTATGCCCTGTTGCGGCAGTAGATTGCACTGAGGCATCCTGGGGTCCGCTGGGGGATTCTGTAAGACAAGAGTTAACACATATGCATAACATTACTCTGTCTTCCCCTAGAACTGCAGGTTTGTACTGGGGAGGGGAAAGAGTAAGGTGAGAGGTTAAGTCCAGTTCCTGATCTGGCTGGCCCCCGGGATCTCAGACCCCTGGTAAGCCAGGACCTCTCACTCCCTTTCCAAGGGGGGTTTGTACTCACCGGTCCCGGACCTGGATCTGCCTGCAGTCGCCTTCCCTTCCTCTTGTTTCATGAGGAGGTTGGCTGGGTCCTGGGCTGCTGGTACCTCTAGAGGGGCCGGTACAGCAAGCCGACTGCTTTCCACGCTGTCTCCTGGCGTTTTCTAGCACTTCCGGGTTGCACCGTGTCTGCGGCGCCGTTCACTTCCTTTGATGCGGCTGGGTTCATAACGAGGCTTGGAGCTCAGTGCTTCCTCCAAAGGAAGTACAGAAAGCGGCTTAATGGCGGCGTTTTGTAAATAAAGCGATGGCATGCACTCCCTGCGGCCAGAGCACTGGTGCATGCTTGCGGTGACCTGTGAGATGGACAAAGCCTACAGGTTAGTTCAGGCCTCCCTAAAACCTGTCTCAACAGGGGTACCATTAGACCCTCTCCGGTGTTTTAGGTCTTTAAAACAAAATTAACATGTCGCTGTGTTAGGGAGAAACAATCAATACTGGGGATCAAGGGGAAGGGTGTGGACCGATAAAGGGATTTTTAAATACAGCTTACCTGTAAAATCCTTTTCTTGGAGTACATCACGGGACACAGAGCGGCATATTCATTACTATGTGGGTTATATGGAGTACCTTCAGGTGTGGACACTGGCAATCTCAAACAGGAAGTCCCCTCCCTATATAACCCCCTCCCCTAGAGGGAGTCCCTCAGTTTTGTAGCAAGCAGTATGCCTCCCAAAATGGTCACCCAAAAAAGAGGGGTGGGAGCTCTGTGTCCCGTGATGTACTCCAAGAAAAGGATTTTACAGGTAAGCTGTATTTAAAAATCCCTTTTTCTTTCTCGTACATCACGGGACACAGAGCGGCATATTCATTACTATGTGGGATGTCCGAAAGCAATGCTTTTTTTTTTTTTTCAAAACATTTTATTGGGGTTATAGGCAGAAACAAGCAATACAAAAGGTATGAGATATCAAATTCAAAGGATGAGTAGAGACAATAGCAGTAAAAACAGGCTAATGTGGGATACATCTGAACATCAAAAACATCAAAGCTTGGGAGGGGATAAGGAATTATCTCGATCCACTAGTATAATCTGACCAATGTACAGAAGCCGTATAGTGCTAATTGAATAGGAAGGGCAGAAAAGCAGGGAGGGGAAAGAAAAGAGAGGGGGAGAAAGGGAGAAAGGGGGCCAGGGGGGCTTCGAGGATAGGGGAGAAGGGAGTGGCCATTGAGAAGAAAAACAAGACACCAGGTACCTAATATGCAGCATTGGAAACAAAGGGAGCAAGAGGAACATTAATCACTGTGTGGGGATCGGGTTCCCGGTTCGACCAAACTTAACCGTTAACAGGGCCTGAGGTGGTGGCAGAATCAATAATGTGGGGTACTTGGCTATGTGGGTGGGCCAGCGTGGAGAGAAAAGACTAAGGGTGAGGACATCAGGGCTTGTTGCTCGGCCCCAGACAGGCTAAATCTAATAAAGGCGTCCCACTTCTCTGTAAACTTGACCTTTGATTGTGTTGGGAAGGACCATAGGTCTAGGTTCTCTTTGTATAGCAAGGACTTCAAGTGACTTATTGTTTCAGCCAACGAGGGGGGGGTAGCGGATATCCAGTGGTTAAAGATAGTTCTGCGGGCCACCAGAAGCAGGAGGAGGATCCAGTGCTTAGTACCCTGAGGGAGTATGATGAATTCCTCATCCGAGGCAAGGCACTGTGGAGGGGAACCAAACAGCAGGAGGCGAGGGTCCTTTTTGAGGGGGTGCTGAGTTACATCTTGTGCATATCGGAGGATTGAGGCCCAAAAGGTATCAATGGGAGGGCAGGACCAGAGGCGGTGTAGCAAAGTGGGCCGGGGGGTTAGGCACCAAGGGCAAGCAGGGCCGATATCCGGAGATTTTGTGGTGGAGAATGGATAGTAGGCCCTGTGGATTAGCTTAAATTGTGTTTCTCTCCAAATTTCACAGGGTGTTATAGTCCTTGTGAACCTATAGCCTCTTATGATGTCTTCCACTTCGATCTGGTCCGGCAGATCCCTGGTCCAGGAGGCCATGGATGTGTATTGTAGGGGTTTGACAAACTCCAGGGATAATGGTCGGTATATGTCCGAAATAGAGTACTTCTTCTCTGCAATGAGCCTGTCTATGAAGGAGGATTGAAATCTAATAGTTTTGTTTGGGCAAAGTTTGTTGACATAGTCTACATACTGCAAGATCGGATAGTAGTGGGCAGGAGGTAGAGTGTATTCCCTCGCGAGTTGAGCAAAGGATTTGGATTTGCCATCTGAGATTTGGAATAAAGAGCACACATTGACTAGGCCCTTGTCTTTCCATTTCGAGAAGGGCTCATATTGAAGGCTGGGCGTGAACGTGGGATTACCACAAATTGGTAGGTGCCTAGAAATGTGAGGGGATAGGCCTAGTTTTTTCCTTGCTTCCCTCCATGCCACAATGGTGTCACGAAAGAGCAGATTCTGCTTGATGGGGTTGGACAATTTTTGAAGCGAGCTGTGGAGGAGAGCTGCTAGGTCCAGGGGACCGACTATAACTTGTTCCAGTTCATAATTAGAGTAACGGGATGATCTAAGTATCCAGTCTACTCCAACTCTCAAAAGGCAGGCGAGGTTGTACACTCTTACATTAGGGAGGCCCACACCCCCCTCGCTCGCTGGGAGATACAATTTCGACATAGCAATTCTGGGCCTACCCTTCCTCCAGATAAATTTGGCCAGGGCTTTATTCAGTGTTTGTATATCTTTGTGTTTCAGGAGAAGGGGTAGAGTTTGTAGAGGATATAGTAGGCGAGCAAAACTGATCATTTTGAAGAGAGCACATCTCCCAAAGAACGAGAGGGGCAGGTTAGCCCAAACCTCCAATTCACTCGTCAATTTAGCAATCAAAGGTGGGTAATTTAGACAGTATAGAGAGGATGGTTCTTTACCAATTTTCAGTCCCAGGTAGGTGATGTGGTTTCCCGCTAGCCGGAGACAGGAGGGAGGAAGCTGGGATCGGGAAGAGTGTGGTCCTATGGGTAGGATTTCGCTCTTAGAGAAATTGATTTTTAGGCCAGAGCAGATGCGGAAAGAGTCAAAGATGTTCTGTATTGCAGGAATGTCTGTGTGGGGAGAAGTAGAGAATATGAGAATGTCATCTGCAAATAAGGCCACCCTCATGTCTTCTCGTCCAAAATGTATCCCATGTAGTAGGGGGGTGGTGTTAAGGAGGCGCGAAAGCGGCTCTATGGCGAGGTTAAAGAGCAAGGGGGAGAGGGGGCATCCCTGTCTCGTGCCTCTGTATAGCCTGAAGGGGGGTGACTGGACTCCCGCTGCTGTAACAGTGGCAGCAGGGGCAGAGTACATAGCCTGAATGAAGGTGTTGAAAGGGCCCTCTAGACCGATTCTATGCATAACTCGAGACAACCATTTGAAGCTGACATTGTCAAATGCCTTCTCGGCGTCTAAAGTAACAATAATCACGTCTCGCGAAGGGTTAGCTTTAGCATATTCCAAGGCAGCCATGACCTTACGGATGTTGGCGGCCGCAGATCTCCCCTTGGTGAAACCCGATCGGGCGCTGTGTATAAGCGAGGGCATTATTTCGCCTAGCCGTGACGCAACTATTTTAGATAGTATTTTAGAGTCGACGTTCAATAGGGAGATGGGGCGGTAGGAGCCTGGATCCAGGGGGTCCTTGCCTTTCTTAGCAATTAGTTTGATGTTTGCGAGGTGTCCTGTCTGAAGGTATGGCCCCCCGCCCCAGATGTGGTTATAAACTGACAGCAGTGTGGGGGTGATTTCAGGCTTAAGTAGTTTGAAGAACTCAGGCGTAAAGCCATCAGGACCCGGAGCTTTGCCGTTAGCAAGTCCGCTGATAGTACCCCTGACCTCTTCAAGTGTAATGGGGGCATTCAGTCGTGTCAGTTGGCTTTGGTCTATCTGGTCTAGGGTAATCTCATCTAACCAGTCGTCTGCTGGTCCAGGCTCCGTAGAGTCTGGGCCGTACAGATTCGAGTAGAATTTTTCCAATGTCTTATTCACTGCCTTAGGTGTAGAAGACATGGAGCCATCCGGATTGCGTAGCTTACTGATGTGGGTAGGTGTGTAAGTTCCCCTAGTGATCCTCGCTAGAAGTTTCCCGGCCTTATTTCCATATTTATGGTACTGGAGTTGCAAGGCAGACAGCTTCATTTGTTCGACTCTTTCTGCCCAAGTATCAAAGTGATCCTTGGCTTCCTTCCAAGCAGAAAGATGGGCCTCAGTGTGCTGCGCAATGAGAAGTGAGTGGGCCAGTCTGACACGCTCGCTAGCCTCTAAGAATTGTTTTTGGGAGTTTTTCTTGTACGCTGAGGTGAAGGATATAATCCTCCCCCTCAGATAGGACTTGCCCGCTTCCCATAGTAAATTAGGATCATTCACATGTTGGGCATTATTATGGAGGTAGTCCTCCCAGGCCCCAGCCAGCATCTCTTTGAAGCTGTCAGTTTTGTTGAGGTAAGCCGGGAACCTCCATTGCCTGACCTCTGAGCGGTGCTGCAGATTACTTAGAGAGACCGAGACCGGGGAGTGATCAGAGATCACCAGGTCGTGTATGTGAGTGGAGGCTATTTTTGGCATCAATGAGTGGGTACCTAAAAAGTAGTCTAGTCTGGCTGAAGACCCGTGAACGGGGGAGAAAAAAGTGTATTCCCTCTCCGTGGGATGTTGTACCCGCCAAACGTCTAGCATGTCAAGGGCCTGGGTCATATGAGACAGGGGAGTCGGGCGGTCCGAGCGAGCGGACGTGGCCCGTGAGTGAGGCTTGGACCTATCCTCCAGGTCACACATGGTGGAGTTGAAGTCTCCCCCCACAAGGTGTGGCGTGAGTTCCCCTGTGGCCAAACGGGGTGTTAGGTTAGCAAAGTAGGTTTGGTCAGGAGAGTTAGGGGCGTAGATGTTGGTAACCCGTATTTCACCCGAAGGGAGTTTAAGGTGTATGGAAATGCGCCTGCCCTCATCATCTCTGTCTGTGGACAGTATATCATATACCAAGTTCTTGTGTAGTAGTATGATAACCCCTGCTTTGCGACCAGAGGAAGCTGACCCCAAAGCCTGTCCCACCCAACTCTTCCGTAGGCGGAAGAAATCTTTCTCTTCCAGGTGTGTTTCCTGCAGTAGCGCTATGTCAGCCCTGAGCCGTTTCAGGTGTCTCAGGATTTTCATTCTCTTTACTGGAGAACGCAACCCCTTAACGTTCCAGGAAACTATGCAGGTCTGTGACATGATTGTGAAGGATGTGTGATACTCGACTGGTTGTAACGTACATATCTGTTACCTGGTGTAAGATGAGCTCCTGGAGTCGGTAAGCGAGAATTGAGTCTATGAGGTCTCTGGGAGCGTCTATAGAACCATCCTCTCAGTGGGAAAGAGGCCACATAAGGGGAAAAGAAAGGGAACAAAGAAGAAAGGTGAGTAACTGGGGAGAACGGGGGAACACACATAACAGTAAACCATGACTTCTCTTTTTTCCACATGTTTTCCCACCTCCGGATGAGCCGCCTGACCTCCCACAATGCATGTCAAACGGTTTTGACGTATGAACGCCGGCATCACCTCAAATATGGGATGGCAGTGGTAGCAAGGAATAGGAGGAATCGTACCAACCAGATAGATCTCAATTATGGCAGGAGCAGTGTCACACGGCTAATCCAGCAATAGGGAAACATGACAGCGCTCGATATGGGCGACGGAGCAGGTGCCTAGGATGAAAAAGTTAACACATTAAACCAACATTAATTAACCAAAAAAAAAGAAGCTAAAGTATGCGCAAATGCAAAAGTAAATATAAATGGAAATGTAGATGGCCGAGGGTCTTATCTCATAGCGGCCCTGCAGTCACTGTCAGGTGTGTCCAACTGACGATTGAGCGCTCGTGTTGCCTATTACAGACAAAGAACCTTAGGGCAGATGGTCAAGGGAAAGAAAATGAAAGAAGGAGGTCCGGCTCCCCTAAGGGGAGTGATGTAGTGAGAACCTCCTGTGACAAAACAGAATGGGCCAGGACCAAGGGGGGCTCCATCTCAGCTCACTACATACCCACGACCAGAGGGGTCAAGAGAGACTAGGCTAGTCAAGACGTGGGTTCGCCAACAGCCGGCGTGAGGACGGCCTTGGTCTCACCCGGATCCCGGGTGATCGTGCGTGGGTGTCGCTTTCAGTCGCTTGGGCGGCTCCTTCCTCGGACTTCTTTGGTCCCTGGGACCCTGCTTTGCTCTGTCGGCGTATGTTGGCGTTGTGCCTTGGTCTCCCGGCAGGGAATGAAGATAGGCCCGGGCCTTGTCTAACGACTGGATAGAGAGTTGTTGCCCATCCGGAGTCTGTAGGCGTAGAACGGCCGGGTAAGCCAGCGAGAAGCGAATGCCTCTCTTGTACAGCTCTGCGCAGACTAGTTGGAAATCTTTTCGTTTGCGGGAGACCTCCGCTGAATAATCTGCAAACAGCAGAATCTTGTGGCCATCGATTTCAAGGGAGCGCGATTTGCGGAAGTTCTGCAGAATGTCCATCCGATCCGCATAATTCAGGAATCTGGCTATCACCGGCCTAGGGCGGGCGCGGTCCTCCGATGCGGCGCCCATGCGATGCGCGCGTTCCACCGTATACCCCCGACCTAGGCCCAGAGCCTCGGGGAGGACGTTGGAGCAGAAGTCAATCAGGGAGGTTGGTTTTAAGGATTCAGGGAGGCCAATAACCCTCAGGTTGTTCCTTCTGGAGCGGTTCTCAAGGTCCTCCATGCGTTCATGGAGGTGCTGTTGGTCTTGGGCGAATCGTTCCAGCGTGGCGCTCATGTGATACTGATCATCCTCCACCGAAGCTATGCGTTGTTCCGCTGTGGAGATTCTTTTGGAGTGATCACCCAGCTCCTTTCTGATTTGAAGCATCCCCTCGGTAACTGCCTTCTCCACAGCAGCAGTAATGGAGGGGGAGAGGAGCGCCGCAACAGCTTTGGCGATCCTGTCGTAGGAGCTGTCCTGATCCGCTCCCCCAACGGCCACGGTGTCCATATCCTCAGATGGCGGGTCCGCGCTTACCCCGGGTCTGTGCGTCTCCTGAGGCTGCGAGGCCTGTGTAGGAAGGGGGCCTTGTGTCGCGGCGGCCATGTTGGACGAGGCCGCGAGCTCCGCCAGTGTGTCCGTGGAGCCGGAGCTCCGAGGTACGCGCAGCTGTGTCAGGTACCGATCCATGCGCTGGATCAGCGGTAGCGAGGGAGTGTCGAGAGCGGTACAATTCGGGGCGATGCCGAGGATTTGTATGCCGATTTCTGGGAGGACAAAGCGGAGCCTCCGGATCTTGCTTCCCTCACATGCGGCGCCGGAACCGGAAGTCAAAGCAATGCTTTAATGAGGGGAGGGAGACATCTTCCAAAGAAGGATTCAATTTAGAGGTAAACTCAAATAATAATAATAATAATTCCAACTTAGTCAAGAAAAAACTTTTTTTTTTTTTTTTTTTTTTTTCCTTTTTACAACCAAGGGTGCTTCTGATCCCGAGGATCTCAAACTGCAGCCTGTAGTACTGCCTGTCCAAAGGCAGAATCTGCATTCCTTCTCACGTCTAGTTGATAAAACTTTGTAAACGTGTGGACTGATGACCACGTCGCTGCCTTGCATATCTGAGCCATAGAGATCTGATGGTGTGCTGCCCAGGAGGCGCCCATGGCCCTGGTAGAATGGGCCTTTACCGACAAAGGAGGAGGCAACCTCTTCAAACCGTAGGCCTGAATGATTAATTGTCTAATCCATCTCGAGAAGGTGGATTTTGCAGCTGCCTGCCCCTTCTTGGGGCCATCTGGTAGAACGAACAACACATCTGTTTTCCGGATCTTTTCTGTAGCTTTAAGATAGGCCTTCATGGCCCGGACAATATCCAAGGTATGCAGCAACCCCTCCTTTCTAGATGTGGGTTTTGGAAAGAAGGATGGAAGTACCAAATCCTGGTTCAAGTGAAATTTGGATATAACCTTTGGTAGAAAGGAAGGATGGGGCCGGAGAACTGCCCTGTCCTTATGCAGAACGAGATATGGTTCCTTACACGATAATGCTGCTAATTCTGACACTCTCCTGGCCGAAACTATGGCGACCAAGAAAACCAACTTTCTTGTCAGTAAGACTAAAGGAATCTCAGCCAACGGCTCAAAGGGTTGTTTCTGTAAAGTGGACAGGACAAGATTTATGTCCCATGGACAAATTGGTGACTTGACAGGAGGATTAATACGCAAGACCCCTTGTAAGAAGGTCTTTACCAGCGAGTGGGTGGCCAGCGGCCTCTGAAACCATACTGACAGAGCTGAGATCTGTCCCTTGATTGTGCTTAGTGCCAGGCCTTTATCCACTCCTAGCTGGAGACACCCTATCAATAGTATATTTGCGGGAATTCCATCTTTTGGATTCACACCAGCCTACGTAGTTCCTCCACACCCTGTAATAAATCACCCTGGAGACCGGCTTTCTAGCCCTAATCAGGGTAGGAATTACCTGCCTAGACAGACCTCTACCCCTGAGAATCAGGGATTCAGCCTCCAGGCCGTCAAATTTAGACGCCGTAATGTAGGGTGGAGGATCGGGCCTTGTGAGAGTAGGTCTGGTTGTAGAGGAAGAGTCCAAGGGTCTCCCACTGCCATCTTCAGGACTAGTGAGTACCAAGTCCTCCGGGGCCAAGCCGGAGCTACTAGAATGACTGGCTTGTGCTCCACTCTGATCTTGCGCAACAGGCGAGGGAGTAACTGTAGTGGAGGGAATGCATATAGAAGTTTGAATTGATGCCAAGGGCAAACCAACGCATCGGTTCCGCAGGCCATAGGATCCCTCGCTCGAGACACGAACCTGTCTAGTTTCTTGTTGAACCTGGATGCCATTATATCTACGTCTGGCATTCCCCACCTCTGGCAGATTGTCTGAAAGACCTGGGGATGCAGAGACCACTCCCCTGGCAACAGACTCTGGCGACTTAAGAAGTCTGCCTGCAGGTTGTCCACTCCGGGAATGAATATCGCTGAAATGCAGGGTACATGAACCTCTGCCCACTGAAAAATCAAGCTCACCTCCCTCTGAGCGGCCTGACTCCTGGTTCCCCCTTGGTGGTTTATGTATGCCACCGCCGTGGCATTGTCTGACTGGATTCTCACCGGGAACCCCTTTAATCTGGAGGTCCATGCCAGAAGGGCTAGGCGAGCAGCTCTGATCTCCAAGATATTGATGGGGAGCTGCCTCTCTGCTTTCACCCAAGTTCCCTGGCGAGAGAACCCCTCGAAGACCGCCCCCCAGCCTGCCAGGCTGGCGTCTGTGGTAACTACCTTCCAGACAACAGGGCTGAAGGATTTTCCCTTTAGAAGATTCTGGAGGTTCAACCACCAGGCCAGGCTTTGTCGGACCCTTGATGATAGCGTCAAAGGGGACTCTAAGGCATGTGCCCTCTTGCCCCAGGCTGCTAGAATGGCTGCCTGTAGGACGCGAGTGTGGATCTGAGCGTATGGAACTGCCTCGAACGTGGCCACTAGCTTGCCTAGTACTCGCATACACAGGCGAATAGTTGGTTTTTTCTTGTTTAGAACCAACTGAACCAACCCCTTGATAGCCTCGATCTTTACCAGGGGCAGGAACACCCTTTGCTGTTCTGTGTCTAACCTCATGCCGAGGTATTCCAACTGCTTTGTAGGCTGGAACGCTGACTTTCCCCGGTTTAGGACCCAGCCGAATTCTTCGAGGTACCGAACCGTGAGGTTTACTGCCTTTTGCAGACCCGGCCGTGAGTGATCTATGATTAAAAGGTCGTCCAAGTATGCTAGGACTGTGACCCCCTGGATCCTTAAATTGGCCAGAACTGGGGCTAGGATCTTCGTGAATACCCGGGGGGCCGTGGCCAGCCCGAAGGGGAGCGCCCTGAATTGGAAGTGTCGCTGCCCCACCGCGAAGCGTAAAAATCTTTGATGCAACTGAAAGATTGGTACATGAAGGTAAGCATCCTTTATGTCTATGGAGGCCAGAAAATCGTCCTTCTGAAGCGCGGCGGCTGCTGACCGGATGGATTCCATCCGGAAGGAACGAACCCTTAGGTAACCGTTTAACCTCTTTAGGTCCAAGATTGGCCTGACATCGCCGTTGGGCTTTGGTATGACAAAGAGATTGGAATAGAAACCTAGCCCTTGCTCTTGGGCTGGCACCTCTATTATTACGTCCTGGCAAAGCAGGTGATCCAAAGCTGCCAGCATTGAGGCCTTCCTTGCTGGATCCCTTGGTAGCCTTGATTCTTGAAAATGAGGCGGAGGATACCTTAGAAACTCCAGTCTGTAGCCTGTGGTTACAGATGCCCGGACCCATTTGTCGGGGATCTTGGCTTCCCAAACTTCTGAGAAGAAACGAAGCCTTCCCCCCACCCGCGAGAGTGGGGGCGCCCCTTCATAAGGCAGACTTAGGGGCTGTCTTTGTCGGCTTGCGATACCATGGCCTCTTACCCCCAGGGGCCTGTCCCTGGGATCTACTGTTAACGTTGGATCGTGCAGGCGGCCGTCGATACTGCCTGGAATTTGAGGGCCCCGAGACAGGAAAGAGCTGCCTTTTAAATGCAGGACCCCGGAATGTCTTTTTGACCGGTAAAAGGGTACTCTTGCCATTTGAAATAGTCTGAATATATTTATCCAGATCCTCTCCGAAGAGTCGTCCTCCATGGAAGGGAAACCCTGCCAGAAGCTTTTTGCATGGGGGCTCCGCCGCCCAGTTCTTCAACCATAAGAGCCTTCTCATGTGCACCAAAAATAGTGATAAACGAGAGGCCTGCTGGATGGAATCTTTTATAGCATCTACAGCAAAACACAGAGCTCTGGGAATGTCAGAAAACTCTTCTGCTTGTTGGGTAGGCATGTCCTTTAACATTTCCTTTGTCTGGTCTTTTAACGCCTGACAAACACCAATCGCAGCCACAGCTGGCTGCACCACTGCTCCTGCCGTAGCAAAGGATGCTTTTAAAAGTGTCTCTAACCTTTTATCAACCGGATCTTTAAACATATGTATGTTTTCCACCGGGCAAGTTAGTGATTTATTCACACATGAGATGGCTGCATCCACTACTGGGAGCCTCCACCTCTTGGAGAATCTTTCCTCCATGGGGTAAATGACCGCAAATCTTTTCGGTGGCAGAAAAATCCTGTCCGGCCGTACCCAATCCCGAAAGATCAATTCCTCCAAGAGAGGATGGACCGGAAAAACTGCGTTGCTTAACGGAGCTTTCAAAGAGCCCAGAGAGGATACCGGAGGAACCTGAGGCTCTGGCAATGGTAAACTAAATGCCGAGCGGACCATGTCCGTCAAAGACTGTACCCACAGTCTTTCTGTCTGGGAGTCTGAAAATGGTTCCTCAGAGGCAGATCCCTCAATCCCTGAACCCTCTTGGTTCAGGTCTAGTTGATCCTCCTGTGATTCCAATTCCTCCGGAGAGAGAATCTCAGCATCTGAGGATACACCTCTTGGTGATGGGGATCTAACCCGTTTCTTACCAGGAATAGCTCTAGCGATCAATGCTGCTATTCTCTCTTCTAGCCCCCCTAGGGATACGGCTAGCATCTCCTCTGTGATAAACACAGGGCTGGGTTGATCTGGGCCAGCCTCCGCACCAGATCCCCCTAATGGCTCATCCAAGGCGCTCTTTATGTTAATAAGTTGCGGGGAAAGTATCGGCATATCATCAGAATCAAAAGGGGAACCCCTTTGTTTTTTGGTCTTTTTTGTACCCTTTGACCCCGAACCTTTGGAAGCCATAATACAAAATCGAGGGACTCCGCCCACACAACAGACTGTAGTGGGCAGGAGTACAAAACCAGAGCTTAGGGGACAATAGATCACTAATGCCCAAAAACTGATGGGATCCCGTATGTTTTTCTCTTTTTTTTTTTTTTTTTTAAATATATATTATATATATTTTCTTTTTTAAAACATACAGTGACCCCAAACTTTAGTTTGCCAGCCTCCAACCTGCTGCAAAAAGGGGAATTTCTTGGCTTAACAAAAAAGGCATTGGAACAAAGTCCAGCATGTACTACCCCTCTTCCGCCACCGGGAGTCACTGTTCTGCCGCTCTGCGTCCTCTCCTTCTGAAATCAGCCTCAGACTGAGCACTGACAATGCCTGCTGATCTATAACAGCACAAGGCGCGCCCCTGTATGACGCCGCAGGCACGCCCCCCCCGCCCTCCTGTGTGAACGGCGCGAAAACGTCTATAAGACGTGCGCGCGCGCGTATGCCGGAAACAGGAGGAACATGGAGGAGCCGCGCTGCTGGAGATCCAGGACTGCAGAAACAGGCGGCAGATTCAAACCCCCGGCCAGGTAGGACTCTCCAAAAGGCCCCTAGGGATCCTTACTAGTCCTAGGAAGAAAGCAGCAGGTTAGCTAGCAACACATTCTTAGACAGGGGAACCTAGTGATGGGGGAGAAAAGGTGTCATCCTGTCTCTCTCAGACATGGTGAGCAAGGTTGCCCATGCAGAGCATACTTAGGCTATCCCCCCTTTTAGGTTACCCCGGAGAGCCTGCTGTCGAACCAAGTCCCGCAGGCTCCCCCTTACCTGCTCCATGCTGCAGGATGTTTGTCCAGCAAACTGATCCAATCTTCTCCCATCTCCGTGGGTAGCGTAGTAGACCTTCAGGCCCTGGGGTCCTATGAAGGTACCCACTGTCCTGGACCTATATAGCACCCTGGCAAACAGGAACTTATGGTTTTTACAAACTCCAAGTCCTGGGCCCAGGGTCCAGCCCTCCAAAGAGGAGCATTATAGGCAAAACCCCACGTTTTGGGGCCCGGGTACTGTCCACTTTGGCACTGAGGCTCCTTGGACCGATCCGGTTAGCCCGCCCTTAATCCCAAGGATGTGGAGCAAAGCTATTCCGTGACCAACACCTAAGACACTGGCGAAAAAACTGAGGGACTCCCTCTAGGGGAGGGGGTTATATAGGGAGGGGACTTCCTGTTTGAGATTGCCAGTGTCCACACCTGAAGGTACTCCATATAACCCACATAGTAATGAATATGCCGCTCTGTGTCCCGTGATGTACGAGAAAGAAAACAAGCCATCAATTGATTGCATTTCCTGTAGGGAGGAGCCCTCATCTCTCAGGTGTGCCGTCCTGGAAGGCGATTGGAGAAATGTATATTTTTCAACAGCAGTCATGGGAGAAAGCGGTGGCAAAGGAAAGGCCAAATATAAAAGGGTACTATATAAATGAGGGTTGAACATGAAATTTATTAGTGTATCACTAATATGTTCCAGGGTACATTACAACTGTGCTTAAAGCGACCTCTTTTGCCCATGCATAGCAAAAGGTTTATTAAACTACTCCCACATTCATAGAGGCATGTACTGAATACGCCTCTTTCTTGCTACTGCACTGCTCCGTTTGGCTGTTGGAACCAGGGAAAGAAAGTCCTGTTAAGGAGGAGGGACGTTGGATCAATGGAACACTCTGGCCTGCCCTTTCACAGGGTCAGATTTAAGCCTGTGGATAATAAAAAATAAAAAAAAGAAGACACAGACAGCAGAAAAGGATTTAGCCACAATTACAGTCAATTCCACAGTTCTAGGATCTGAATCAGTGCCAGTATTGTAAGGAGATGATGTGCTTACAAAGAAAATATACTGTACATTGCAAGTTATTGTTTTCATGAGACATGTATTGCAAGTGAAGGTTTTCATACGATTGTAAGAATGTGCAGTGTAGGGCTACTTTCACACTGAAAGCTCCTGGCATTAGCTAGTTTTAGCGTTGCTTTTTGGCCGCTAGCAGGGCGCCCTCAACCCCCGCTAGCGGCCGAAGGGTCAAGAGCGCCCGTGTTGCGGCGCTTCAGCTGCGCTTCTCATTCATTTCAAATTGCAGGGGTGATTTTGAAGTGATGTATACAGCGCTCCCATGCCTCCCCAAAGATGCCGCTTGCATGCTCGCCTTGAGGCGATTTAGTTTTCATTTGTAGCACTATACAAGTTACTCACTCAGGTGTACGAAAGTAGCTGCTGTGTTTAAATTTATATTTATTTAATATATATATATATATATATATATATATATATATATATATATATATATATATATATATATATATATATATAAAAATTAAATAAATATAAAAATTACAAGGTTATGCATGTCTTATAACAATAGGAGCACAAAACGGAAATATAACAAAAAGCATAAAGAATGAAATAACGCCACCTAGTGCACAACCAATGTGACATACAGCTTGATCAAATCACACCAAGAAGTTCCATGATCGAGTATTGCTTTAAATCAAGCTGAGCACTTAAAAGCTGTGAATAGGCAGGTATTTATGATATCGTGCTCAATGGTACTCGTAATCCTTATGAGAAAGCCTTAACTGACTTCTAGCCCATTAACTGCTGCTACTGCAGTCATGAGTCTCTTTCACTTGTAGAACTTCAGAACAGGGGAATTCACAAATGAAAGTACAGTTGCCAGGATACAGCACAATGGAACAAGCAGAAAGCAATGACTTCCCAAGGTAATTCATACTACAATTTAGGGTTTTTAACATTTTAAAAGAAAATAATCATAATTCAATTCATGCAATCACATTTTTTACCACAAATACCATGTACTGTATTTATTGATGTATAACGCTCACTTTTTTACCCTGAAAATAGAAGGTAAACTGTGCCTGCGTGTTATACGCAGGGTGCAGTGGAAAGTTTTTTTTCCCGAAACTCCCCTCTTAAAAGTTAGGGTGCGTATTATACGCCGATAAATACATATATATGTGTAGCGCCCCCTTGCTTTTAGCATGGGTATTGCGAAAAAAAAAAAAAAGGAAGAATAGTTGATTGGGAGCGTTACTTTGCTCTCAATCGCAATTGTTTAGTTACTGGCCTGTCTTATTCTGGGAAGGTCCACTGGCTCGGACTGCATTCTGGGGACACAAGTTCATGCTTGGCCGGCAGTGGGAGCTAGAGGGATTCCTGGCAGATTGGGTCTTCCCCAGCAGCCAGTTGTAGGGTTTTTCCTCTCGCTGGGCATGCTGGGGAGGGGTATATCTGGAAGAGAGGTCAGGTGTTCGGGGTTCTTTTGGCGTTCTTTGCGGGGGGGGTCGGCGTGGCCCATTTGGCCAATACCTGGGCCCTGCTGAGTCTCGGTCAGAGACGAATCTGAGGGGGACCCCAGTAGATGGCTGGGTTCCTGAATGTCGCCGGGAGGATCCGGTACTAGAGCCATAGACAGGTACACTTTGCTGTCGCATGGTGCTGGACGCATGGGAAATAGCTAGGAGGATTTGCTCCGTTCGGGTGACGGCAATTTATTCAGATTACATTGGCCTGTGGCAGAGGCCTAGAGCCGGGTCAGAGAGAGAAAGACCCCTTCCTCCTAGCCTGCGTTGCGACTGACGCGTGTGAATTGGCACCGTTTGCAACCGAGTTGCGCTGTGTGCTTATCCAGGTCTGACATCAAGAATCTCTATCTCTTATTCATCAACCTGTTCTGCATCAAGTTGATGTTTGGCTATGTTGGCCTGGAATTAAAGCATGAGAAAATCTTTATTGCCTGTCTGGACATTCAAGTTATTGCAAAGTGTTCTGGTGCATCCCTAGACCAAGCAAGGGTAACTTCAACATGCCAGTCCCATCAATCTAGCGGCTCCTTCGGGGGTGAATGCTACATATAAATTATATATAACACATACATATATATATATATATATATATATATATACACACATACATACACACACAAAGTATTTGATCCCCTGCTGATTTTGTATATTTGCCCACTGACAAAGACATGAGCAGTCTAGAATTTTAATGGTAGGTTTATTTTAACAGTGAGAGACAGAAAAACAAAAATATCCCAAAAAATAACACATTACAAAAAAGTTTGAAATTGATTTGCATTTTAATGAGTGAAATAAGTATTTGATACCCTATCACCAATCTTTCTGGCTCCCAGGTGTCTTCTATACAGGTAATGAGCACTCTCTTAAAAGGGGACCAGATACAAGTCCAAAGGAGAACGAAGGTTTGCGGTCCAAGGACCCAGACTTTGGAACACTCTACCAACCAGCATCCGGTTGGAGGTAAACCACCTGGCCTTCAGGAGAAAGATTAAGACCCATCTGTAACGGTCACCACCGCTTACAACCTTCCATCCAACCACGACAAGCTTATCTGACACACTCCGACAATATTGCATACACGATCCATATCCTTTCCCAGAATAAGACGAGACAGAGCTCCGTTTTTGCTTCCAAAGATATATGACAATTTATTAGTATTTTCTCAGCTTCTTATATCCAGTACAGCATAATACAGTTAATCACAGGACAATGCAATCTCCACCCCCTTCACACCATGGGGGGCTTCAATCACACTCTAAAAGGCATTCAGGTAAGCCAACCATGTAGACCGGTCGGCACCGCATCTTCAATAGGGTTCAATTAACCTTGAATAGTAACACAGACATCTAGTTGAATAAGGTTTATCTTTACAGCTTTATCACACAATGGCAGAGTCTTGTGAGAGTGGGTGCAATCCACACCTTCAGATATTTCAATAGCCTATTATACAAAGGTATGACTCACTGGCTGGCTGACCTGAATTAACACCTTTCAAAAGCATGTGTGCCCAGATTGCATAGCTAACAGCTTTTGATATTTGAAGACATCCTGCAAACATGAATTATTATTTATGTCCCTTATTAATGTCTTCTGTAACATATGAATTATGATTCTTTGTCACCCTATGGCCCTAGTGGACATAAGGTGACCCTAGACATAGGAATATCTCAGTCTGTCAAGGTGCATTCCGTTACACCATCTATTCTGAGGGCCCAGGGAATGGATACCAAGCGCCCAGAGGCGATTCAGTTCACATGTGTTGCGCTAAATACGTTTCTCACTCACTCGCCTATTTTTTTTTTTTTAACTGGTAAAAACACGACACTTGTCCACAGAAGCAATCAATCAGATTCCAATCTCTCCACTATGGCCAAGACCAAAGAGCTATCCAAGGATGTCGGGGACAAGATTGTAGACCTACACAAGGCTGGAATGGGCTACAAGACCATCGCCAAGCAGTTTGAGAGGGTGGCAGTTGGTGCGATTATTCGCAAATGGAAGAAAATAACGGTGAGTGAGTGAAAAACTTATAGTGCTGCACACGCAAACTGAATCGCATCTGGGCGCTCTATTGACCACGTCTCATTTGAACTCAAAAGAGATGGTTTTGATCTTTCTCCTAAAGGCCAAGTGGTTCTCCTCCAACCGAATGGAAGATGGTAAAGCGTTCCAAAGTCTAGGGCCTTGGACCGCAAATCTTTCTCCTTTTGACTTGTATCTGGCTTTGGGTATCTGGAGTAGATTTTGATTGGTGGATCGCAGAATGCGATTGGGGTTGTGGGCTTTTAATTTTTCGCATAGATATTGGGGAGCATTTCCTAGAATACACTTATGCGTCAAAAAGAGTACTTTGAAAGTAATTCTCTCTTTTACTGGTAGCCAGTGGAGGCTTCTCAGTGAGGGTGAGATTGATTCACATGGCTTTGTCCCAGTCGCCAGTCTGGCGGCCGTATTTTGAAGGACTTGTAGGCGGGCGATTTGGTACTTTGGGAGTCCGAGGTAAAGGGCATTTACATAGTCCAGTCTGGAGTTTACAATTGTTCCCACCACGACTGCTATGTCTTCTTTAGGAATAAATGGAATAAGTCTACGTAGTAGGTGCAGCAGATGATGCGATCCGCTGACTACTGACCCTATTTGTGCATCCATTGTCATGTAGGAGTCGAAGATGACTCTGGTGCTAGGGGTGATGATGTCGCCCAGAATGGGCGGGGTTATCCAGGTTGTTGCAAGTTGATTCTTTCGATTGGCGTGAAACAGTTCTGTTTTCGCACCTTTGAGTTTAAGATAACTCTTTGTCATCCAGTTCTCTATCAAAGAGAGACATTTCTCTAGAGCAAGAGGATGATCTTTTGTTGCAGATGCTGTCAATCTACCTCAGTTTGGGGCTCCATGCAAGATCTCACCTCATGGAGTTTCAATGATCATGAGAACGGTGGGGAATCATCTCAGAACTACACTGGAGAATCTGGTCAATGATCTCAAGGCAGCTGGGACCAGAGTCACCAAGAAAACAATTGGTAAAACACTACACCGGGAAGAAATGAAATCCTGCAGTGCCCGCAAGGTCCCCCTGCTCAAAAAAATAAAGATTAAGAATAGAAGAGCACATGTACAGACATGTGTGATGTTTGCTAATAAACATCTGAATGATTCAGAGGAGAACTGGGTTGTGGTCAGACCAAAATCAAGTTCTTGGGCATCAACTCACCTTACCATGTTTGGAGGAGGAATGCTGCCTATGACCCCAAGAACACTATCCCCACCATCAAACATGGGAGGTGAAACATTATGCTTTGGGGTGTTTTTCTGCTAAGGGGACAGGACAACTTGACTGCATCAAAGGGATGGCGGACAGGGTCATATACCAGCAAATCTTGGATGAGCTTCCGTCCCTCAGCCAGGGCATTGAAAATGGGTCATGGATGCGGATTCCAGCATGACAATGACCCAAAAGGCAACAAAGAAGTGTCTCAAGAAGCACATTAAAGGTCCTGAAGTGGCCTAGCCAGTCTCCAGACGTTAATCCCATGCAAAATATGTGAAGGGAGCTGAAAGTTTGAGTTACCAAACATCAGCCTCAAAACCTTAATGACTTGGTGAGGCTCTGCAAAGGAGTGGGGGAAAAAAATCCTCAGAGATTTGTGCAAACTTGGTGACCAACTACAAGAAACATCTGACCTCTGATTGCCAACAAGGGTTCTGCCCCCAAGTCCTAAGTCATGGGTCAAATACTTATTTCACTCACTAAAATGCAAATCAATTTATAACTTTTTCAAAATTAGTTTTTCAGGATTTTTATTATTCTGTCAGATCTAGATAGAGAGCTAGAGAGATCTAGATAGAGAGCTAGAGAGATCTAGATAGAGAGCTAGAGAGATCTAGATAGAGAGCTAGAGAGATCTAGATAGAGAGCTAGAGAGATCTAGATAGAGAGCTAGAGAGATCTAGATAGAGAGCTAGAGAGAGATCTAGATAGAGAGCTAGAGAGAGATCTAGATAGAGAGCTAGAGAGAGATCTAGATAGAGAGCTAGAGAGAGATCTAGATAGAGAGCTAGAGAGAGATCTAGATAGAGAGCTAGAGAGAGATCTAGATAGAGAGCTAGAGAGAGATCTAGATAGAGAGCTAGAGAGATCTAGATAGAGAGCTAGAGAGAGATCTAGATAGAGAGCTAGAGAGAGATCTAGATAGAGAGCTAGAGAGAGATCTAGATAGAGAGCTAGAGAGAGATCTAGATAGAGAGCTAGAGAGAGATCTAGATAGAGAGCTAGAGAGAGATCTAGATAGAGAGCTAGAGAGAGATCTAGATAGAGAGCTAGAGAGAGATCTAGATAGAGAGCTAGAGAGAGATCTAGATAGAGAGCTAGAGAGAGATCTAGATAGAGAGCTAGAGAGAGATCTAGATAGAGAGCTAGAGAGAGATCTAGATAGAGAGCTAGAGAGAGATCTAGATAGAGAGCTAGAGAGAGATCTAGATAGAGAGCTAGAGAGAGATCTAGATAGAGAGCTAGAGAGAGATCTAGATAGAGAGCTAGAGAGAGATCTAGAGAGAGATCTAGAGAGAGATCTAGAGAGAGATCTAGAGAGAGATCTAGAGAGAGATCTAGAGAGAGATCTAGAGAGAGATCTAGAGAGAGATCTAGAGAGAGAGCTAGAGAGAGATCTAGAGAGAGATCTAGAGAGAGAGCTAGAGAGAGATCTAGAGAGAGATCTAGAGAGAGAGCTAGAGAGAGATCTAGAGAGAGAGCTAGAGAGAGATAGAGAGAGAGCTAGAGAGAGATCTAGAGAGAGATCTAGAGAGAGATCTAGAGAGAGATCTAGAGAGAGATCTAGAGAGAGATCTAGAGAGATCTAGAGAGAGAGCTAGAGAGATCTAGAGAGAGAGCTAGAGAGAGAGCGAGAGAGCTAGAGAGATCTAGAGAGAGAGAGCTAGAGAGATCTAGAGAGAGAGAGCTAGAGAGATCTAGAGAGAGAGAGCTAGAGAGATCTAGAGAGAGAGAGAGCTAGAGAGATCTAGAGAGAGAGAGCTAGAGAGATCTAGAGAGAGAGAGCTAGAGAGATCTAGAGAGAGAGAGCTAGAGAGATCTAGAGAGAGAGAGCTAGAGAGATCTAGAGAGAGAGAGCTAGAGAGATCTAGAGAGAGAGCTAGAGAGATCTAGAGAGAGAGAGCTAGAGAGATCTAGAGAGAGAGAGCTAGAGAGATCTAGAGAGAGAGAGCTAGAGAGATCTAGAGAGAGAGAGCTAGAGAGATCTAGAGAGAGAGAGCTAGAGAGATCTAGAGAGAGAGAGCTAGAGAGATCTAGAGAGAGAGAGCTAGAGAGATCTAGAGAGAGAGCTAGAGAGATCTAGAGAGAGAGAGCTAGAGAGATCTAGAGAGAGAGAGCTAGAGAGATCTAGAGAGAGAGAGCTAGAGAGATCTAGAGAGAGAGAGCTAGAGAGATCTAGAGAGAGATTAGATATATATATATATATATATATATATATATATATATATATATATATATATATATATATATATATATATATATATATATATATATATACACAGTGCGGAAAATAAGTATTTGAACACCCTGCTATTTTGCAAGTTCTACCACTTGGAAATCATGGAGGGGTCTGAAATTGTCATCGTAGGTGCATGTCCACTGTGAGAGACATAATCAAAAAAAAATTTTTTAACTATTTATTTGTATGATACAGCTGCAAATAAGTATTTGAACACCTGTCTATCAGCTAGAATTCTGACCCTCAAAGACCTGTTAGTCTGCCTTTAAAATGTCCACCTCCACTCCATTTATTATCCTAAATTAAATGCACCTGTTTGAGGTCATTAGCTGCATAAAGACACCTGTCCATCCCATACAATCAGTAAGAATCCAACTACTAACATGGCCAAGACCAAAGAGCTGTCCAAAGACACTAGAGACAAAATTGTACACCTCCACAAGGCTGGAAAGGGCTACGGGGAAATTGCCAAGCAGCTTGGTGAAAAAAGGTCCACTGTTGGAGCAATAATTAGAAAATGGAAGAAGCTAAACATGACATGACTGTCAATCTCCCTCGGACTGGGGCTCCATGCAAAATCTCACCTCGTGGGGTCTCAATGATCCTAAGAAAGGTGAGAAATCAGCCCAGGACTACACAGGAGGAGCTGGTCAATGACCTGAAAAGAGCTGGGACCACCGTTTCCAAGGTTACTGTTGGTAATACACTAAGACGTCATGGTTTGAAATCATGCATGGCACGGAAGGTTCCCCTGCTTAAACCAGCACATGTCAAGGCCCGTCTTAAGTTTGCCAATGACCATTTGGATGATCCAGAGGAGTCATGGGAGAAAGTCATGTGGTCAGATGAGACCAAAATAGAACTTTTTGGTCATAATTCCACCAACCGTGTTTGGAGGAAGAAGAATGATGAGTACCATCCCAAGAACACCATCCCTACTGTGAAGCATGGGGGTGGTAGCATAATGCTTTGGGGGTGTTTTTCTGCACATGGGACAGGGCGACTGCACTGTATTAAGGAGAGGATGACCGGGGCCATGTATTGCGAGATTTTGGGCAACAACCTTCTTCCCTCAGTTAGAGCTTTGAAGATGGGTCGAGGCTGGGTCTTCCAACATGACAATGACCCGAAGCACACAGCCAGGATAACCAAGGAGTGGCTCTGTAAGAAGCATATCAAGGTTCTGGCGTGGCCTAGCCAGTCTCCAGACCTAAACCCAATAGAGAATCTTTGGAGGGAGCTCAAACTCCATGTTTCTCAGCAACAGTCCAGAAACCTGACTGATCTAGAGAAGATCTGTGTGGAGGAGTGGGCCAAAATCCCTCCTCCAGTGTGTGCAAACCTGGTGAAAAACTACAAGAAACGTTTGACCTCTGTAATTGCAAACAAAGGCTACTGTACCAAATATTAACATTGATTTTCTATGGTGTTCAAATACTTATTTGCAGCTGTATCATAAAAATAAATAGTTAAAAAAAAAATCATACATTGTGATTTCGGGAATTTTTTTTTTTTGATTATGTCTCTCACAGTGGACATGCACCTACGATGACAATTTCAGACCCCTCCATGATTTCCAAGTGGGAGAACTTGCAAAATAGCAGGGTGTTCAAATACTTATTTTCCGCAATATATATTATATATATATATATATATATATATATATATATATATATTTTAATAATATATACACACACACACACACGTAAAGACTACCTGTTTTTTCCTGTTTGTTCCAGAACCTGCAGGTTTTTCATGACTTGTGGGCAATACGTTTTCTTGATCTTCAGTACTTTCCTTTTCTGTGTACACAAACATATTTAAATATTAAAGTGCATCTAAACCCAAGAATAAAAATGTAATCTATTGCAGCCTACCAGTCCTCATATGTGGTGACAGCATTTGTTTCATCAGGAAGCTTCCTGATGACGCGGGTATCGTAAAAATGTATTGAGGCTGCACGTCTTTCATCGTTGACGTCACTACCGGTTGAACCTCGGGCATCACTGCTGGAATGCACACCGAGTACACGGACATAGTGTGGCTGTATACCGTATATACTCGAGTATAAGCCAAGTTTTTCTGCCCCTTTTCGTCCCCTTTTTTATTCCCCCCACACACCACACGATTTTTAAGTGTCACAGCTCACTCCACTAACCTGTGTTGGGAATCAAAGCAGGTTAAAGGGCGCTAGGCAAAATCTCATTATTCAAATGGTACATGAAGAAAGGAAAAAGCCCCATCCTAAGTTCATCTTCCTGGATGTGCATGGTACCAAGGAGGTCCTCAGAGACTGGGCTCCACCAACTGATGGATCATGGGTCTGGACCTGCATACCACAATGTGGTTACCTCAGCACTGTGCCAAAGTAAGCACCCACGTGGGATTCAATGCCCCAAGCAAAATGACAAGCTGGCCCTGCATCATCTTCCAGACAGGATTTGGGTACAGTCTCAGGCAGAGTCAACTAGAAAGCTGCAGGGGAAGCTAGAGTAGAAGGTAAAACTTGATAGAAGAAACGTACAGAACGTACAGAAACATTCCAGCAAAAAAAGGAAGACAGTTCCTCCAAGGATAGAGAAAATCCACCACCTGACACTAGCAAAAAACAAAAAAAAACGAACAGAGGCTAGCTTGTGAAGGAGAGGATATAGAAGAAGTGCCCCTGACTTTTTTTTGCCAATGTCCAACCACCTGAAAAAAAGGCAGCTGCCTATAACCAATAATGAAGTCTCCTGTGATCCTGTGTCCTAAACTGTAAGAATAAGAAAAAAATAAAATAAAATATTGGTCGATGAAAAATCTTTAGAAAGTAGGATTGTGAACTCAAAGCATGGTGAGAATAATCAACTCTTAAATGCCCATCTAAAAGCCAGCAACCAAGAAGCAAAGTGGAAGGGTGATCCTTATGATGCTACACTCTCAGGGTTCGACCCAAAAGCTATAGAGTCCTGTTTCGATCCTTCAAAAGTAGGGTGTAGAAGTTGCAGAGGAGAAAAAGCATGAATCGGGGTATACTGATCCCACAACGCCATCAGGAAAACTGCCATTGGATCTAAACTGGATCTGTCCAGTTTGTCTAATCAAGAAGCTAGTAGATCCACATCCAGTGTTCCCCAATGCAGACATACACTAAATTGCCAAAAGTATTGGGGCGGCTGCTTTTACACGCCCATGAACTTTAATGGCATCCCAGTCCTAGTCTGTAGGGTTCAACATCGAGCCCACCCTTTGCAGCTGTAACAGCTTCAACTCTTCTGGGAAGGCTGGCCAAAAGGAGTGTGTCTAACCATTCTTCCAGAAGCTCATTTATGGAGGTCAGGCACTGATGTTGGACAAGGCGGACTGGCTCGCAGTCTCCGCCCTAGTTCATCCCAAAGGTGATCTATCGGGTTGAGGTCAGGACTCTGTGCAGGCCAGTCAAGTTCATCCACCCAAAACTCATTTATCCAATTTATGGACCCCACTTTGTGCATTGATGCACAGTCATGTTGGAACAGGAAGGGGCTATCCCCATGACCATGAAATCCAAATTGTCTCGAAATGACAACGCCTTCACTGGAACTGACCAAGCCCAACCCCTGAAAAACAACCCCACATCATCATCCCCCCCTCCACCAAACTGTACACTTGGCACAATGCAGTCAGGCAAGTTCTGTTCTCCTGGCATCCGCCAGGCACATCCATCGGATTGCCAGACAGAAGCGCGATTCGTCACTCCAGAGAACACATCTCCACTGCTCTAGGGTCCAGTGGCAGCATGCTTTAGACCACACATGGCACTTGGTGATAAAAGGCTTAAATGCAGCTGCTCAGCCATGACAACCTATTCCATGAAGCTCTCCAAGCGCTGTTGTGCTAATCTGAAGGCCACACAAAATTTGGAGGTCTGCAGCTATTGTCACTGCAGACAGTTGCCGATTTCTGCACACTGTGCACTTCAGCATGCGCTAACCTCGCTCTGTCATTTTACATGGCCTACCATATTGTGGCTGAGTTGCTGCTGTTCCCAGTTGTTGCCACTTTGTTTTAATACCACTGACAGTTGACTGTGGTATATCTAGTAGCAAGGAAATTTCACGGATGAACTCCTTGCACAGGTGGCAACCTATCACAGTACTACGCTTAAATTACTGAGCGCCTGAGAGTGACCCATTTTTTCACAAATGTTTGTAGAAGTAGTTTGCATGCCTAGGTGTTTATTTTTATACACCTGTGGCCATAGAGGTGATTGGAACACCTAAATCCAATGATTTGGAGGTGAATACTTTGGGCAGTATAGTGTACGACACCAGATGGTGTCTGCTCAAAAAATCTGCCTGCCAGTTGTCCATCCCCATAACGTGCATAACTGGGTTGAAGACATGTGACGGTGTCGTAACGCGTAGGGAGTGGACGGCGTACACCTGGAGTGACGTAGGCAAGCGTTGACACGCCACTGCTTTGTTTACTTATTGCTTTCACTGTTTTTAAATGTGAGCGCAGGTTTTTCTTGCTTAATAAACCTTCCCTGTGCTTTGACCACTACACTATTGGAGGCCTCTCTCTCTTTTATCTCTCCCTCCCCTCAGAGACTTCTGGCTTCATAGGTATAAGTCCTGAGTGGCGACTAGTGGAGAGACAGGAGATACCGCATAGGAGACACCCCATAGAAGTGAGCGGAAGTAGGAGAGAAGACTTGTCGGTGATTGAGGAGGTGGATGAGAGGACAGGATTCCCGTATATGCATCTCTTATTCCACATTGAGGTGAGAGTTCTGAGAGCCCTGTGACTGATATCTACTCACCATCCCCCCTACCCTCCGAGTGGACATTTAGCTTCTCCATTTCCAGTATATTTTGAGTTTGGCAGCCCAGCATTGCACTGCTACATACGGGACTTTCTCTGGATCACTTATCCCCAGTATATATATGCTTTATTCACATATTTTATATCACCTTGTTTATTTACCACTTATTGTACATCTTAATTTATCTTTTTGGTATTGTTAGCGCTTTCCTCCTCTTATCATTTGTTCCACTTGTGTATAGTTAACACTTTAGGTTTGCTGCACTCACCCTTTGTTTTTTGACACATCATTGATACTTAGTAGCGCAGAAGCTACCCTACACTAGGATCCTCTTGTAGCTGTCCTGGAAGATGACTTGGGAAAATGTGTTAGCTTTTTCTAATGAATTCCAAACTTTCAGAATGATCTGAATTCGAAATTGGTCGAAAATTAAATCGTCCAATTTGAATTCTGTGTGAAGAGTGTTGGTTGAGGAGCTGGCCCGGGAAGCCATTCGACTCGTCCTTTACAACCGATGACTCTTAATAAATAAATAAATAAATAAATATATATATACACACACACACACAAAAATGTGAGGGGGTCCCCCCACCCCCCTATTCATACTAGGCCCTTGAGTCCCACATGCCCTCAACATGGGGGTGGGGGGGTGCCTTGGGGCAGATTGACAATAAATCTACTTAGAGGTTGACCGATATGGGTTTTTCTCTGGCCGATATACCGCTCCTCCACCACTCCTGCACATTGAGATGAACGGGCACGCTGCCAAAGCGCCTGCAAAGCAGTGGTGCTACATGGGAGCATTTAACCCCCTTAATCAGCTGCTAGCTGGGATATAAGCACCCCGCTAGCAGCCAAATAGCGCCGCTAGAATGATGGTCCAGTGTGAAAGCAGCAGAGTTCTGCAGCTACAAATACTGCAGCTGTTGACTTTTAATATATGCACTCACCTGTCCTGGGTGCCCGCAATGTCGGCACCCGAAGGCAATCTCTCCCTCGGGGTGCTGCCGCCACCATTTCCGGTAAGCGAATCAGAAGTGAAGTTGCGGCTTCACTTCCTGGCTCCCTACTGTGCATGCGCGAGCCGCGCTGCGCGATCCCACTGGTCCCTGCTGTCTTCCGAGACCTGTGCTTCTCCCAGAAGACAGAGGGGCGGAGTAGTCTCCAGATGTGGCGTAGGTCACCACAGATCTATGCCCGGAAGAGGGAGCAAATACCTGGGATTACGCAGGTATCTGCTTTCTCCTCCCCCTGAAAGGTACCAAATGTGACACCGGAGGGGGGGGGGGGGTAGGGGAATTCAGTGTATTCCCCCCCCCCCCCCCCAAAAAAAATTGCGTTTGAAAGACCGCTGCGCAAATACTGTGTGACATAAAATATTGCAACAGATCGTTAAATTTTATTTCCCAGGGTCTCTGAAAAAAAAAAAATATAATATATAAATATAATAATATATAATTATATATATATATATGTTTGGGGGTTCTGAGTGATTTTCTATCAGAAAATACAGTATTTTTACTTGTAAGCAACAAGTGTCAACTTGTCAACTTCTCAGGCAACTTGCATTGACTTCTATTACAGAAGCTATTTGCAAGTCGCGCTGCTGAAGTTTAATCAGCTTTTTTTCTTTTTTTTTTTTATTAACAGCACAACCGGCCGATGCCAATTAATTAAAAAAATACAAATATCGGCTGATATAAATCGGTCGACCTCTAGACCTACTTCAGGGGGCCTTTTTTGTTATTTTTTTTAATAAAGCAATTGTCAAAAACCTGTGTGCTGTGTTTACCAACTTAAAATTTTTTGATGAATGGGTAGTAGTAGTAGCAGCAGTATTTTTTTTTTTTTTTTTATTGGTTGGCATCCTTTTTTCCTTTACATTTAGCAGTCAGTGGGGAAATGAACTGACAGCTGACGATTCATCGGTTTTTAAAGGACATGGCGGCCGGCTTCCCGGCCCGTTCAACAACCAGCTAGTCTTCACACAGAATTTGAATGAGTTGATTAATTTTCGACCAATTCAAATCGTTCAGAAAGTTTTTAATTTGTTAGGGAATAAAAAAAAAAAAACGATATATATTACGATTTTTTCATTTTTGCACTTATCCAAAGTGTCATCAAAATCGCATCTATATGATGCAGGTGCGGCTTTCATGTGACTTGAGGGTTTACATTGGGGTCTATGGACCTCAAGTCGCATAAAAGTTGGACCAAAGCAGTGCAGGAGCTACTTTGAAGTGGCACAGATATGAACAGTAATCATAAGGAAATATCAGATGCGAATTGTCACGTGACTTTGGGGTCCAAAGTCGCATAACAAGTCACACAAGTGTGAATGTGGCCTTAGGAGGAAGGAATAGCTTATCTGGCCTTTCCTAATCTTTGTAGATAAAATCATTGAATAAGGACTTTGTTGGAACATTTTGGTTTACGATAACCAAGCCCACACACACAGCGCAGAGGAGGAAGGAATGGTGGAATAATCTAATTTTAGCTTGGCCTACACAGCCTCAACTAAAAAAGAAACAAGCAGTTTCCTACTTTTTTTGGAGAAACAGCATATGATTGGGTGAATGATATTATGAACCTGGGCTTAAGGTCTGTGTGCATGAACCCTAAAAATTAAACAGGCACCTTCTATTGTTTGTTCTTTTACTTTTAAGGCTGGGTCCATACTACGGGTTTCTCCGCATCCAAGCAGGAGATTGTGACCGTTTCTCTATGGAGCCGAATCACACATTTCTGCAGCTGCTCACTTTAAACTTGCATGATGATCTTTACTTACTTAGGTTGGGCTTTTGCAACATCCTGCTGGTAAGGAGCGGTTTATCTGGATGCCATGGTGTGCCCAGTCCTAAGGAAAATAATCGTCTCTGAGGCCTGTAACAAGAGCCACAGCTAAATGTTACAGATGTACTGGAATACCTTGGCAGCAGTGCTTTAAAAGTTTGTTTTCGTTTACAATATTATATTGTTTTATATTGGTATTACAGGGATTTGCCTTATACACAGCAGAGATACATTTATATGAAGACCATCTACATATACAGATCTTCACTACAAGTCTTCTTTATAAGGGGAAGAAAAATAAATAAAAAAAAGACTAAGTGGGTACTCCACTTTAGCTTATAGAACCGATCAGATGTTATTCCAAGCCAGAAAGAAAAAATAAAAAAAAAAAATAAAAAAAAAAAAAAGGAGGAAAAAAAAAAAAAAGGAGGAAAATAATTAAATTAAAAAAAAATTATTTGGAGGAGAAAAAAAAAAAAACGACAAGAATTGTGTAGATATTAATAATTATAGTCACTCAAACATGTCTTAACAATAGTAGAATATCCCTTAACCCAATTTAGAAACTCAGCTGACTGTCGAAACTTGGACCAGGTATGGGAGAACTGTTCTTCTCTTCCCTTTTCCGGTGCCATCAGACCTTCTAGGTGTCTAATAAAGTCCATTTCAATTGCCCATTCCCCCAGGGAGGGTACGATCGTTGATTTCCAGTGTCGTGAATTAACTGCTCTAGCTGCAGCGAGGAAGTGTCTGAGCACATCCTCCTTTGCTTTCCTTAAAGAGCTTGGAATCATGGTTAAGAGAGCCACTCTGGGTGATGCGCGGATAGTTATATCCACTAATTTACCATATAGGTCGAAAATAGGTTTCCAAAACCTTCTCACCGGGGGGCAGTCCCACCAGATATAAATCATATTTCCCTTCGACTCATGGCAACGCCAACAGGTATCAGATATTTCTTGGTTAATTTGATGAAGGGTAGAAGGACACCTATACCATCTACTCAACAGTTTATATGCCTTCTCTTGAGTGCTTGTGGCTATTGACATTTTATGGGTTAGTGAAGTGAAGCATTTTTGTCATTCCGATAAAGTTACAGTCTCTTGGAGGTCTTTTCCCATTTCTGTGTATACGGGGGGAGATCTGAATGGATTGATAGTAAAAGTATAGAGTATACTACAGAGACTGAGTGCGATATTGGTTCCTCTTGTATGAGCAATGATTCAAATGCAGTTGGTTTAGCATAGATATCTTGTTTTGATGGAATGGATCGTAAATAACAAAGCTGGGTGTCTCTGTAGCCACTGCGAAGGGTTATAGGAGAGCATTGTAAATGAGGAGTCTACCGTTAATAGTGGTTTCGACTGAAGGATTTGAGCAATTCTTCTATGTTCCTGTTTATACCAAGGGCCAAAACACAGTTGAGTGTAAGGCTGGTAGGAAATCCGGTGTTCCAAAAAAGGGAGTCATGGGACTCAATTGTTTTGATATTTTATAGATGGGTATCATACGATATAGATTAATATATATATATATATATATATATATATATATATATATATATATATATATATATATATATATATATATATATATATATATATATATATATATATATATATGTTTGCCTAGTGAGATCTGCTGGAAGAATAGACAAAGTCCACGGAAGGGCACAGACATCTATAGGATTTATGTGACCTTCCAGTTGTACCCATAACTTGGATGAGGAGTGGTGAAACCAATCAATAATACGTGTTAATATGGTTGCTTTATGGTAGATAGAAATATCTGGTATCCCTACCCCACCTTTGTTTTTTGGCAGGGATAGTGTCTTAGAGCCAATTCTAGACTGGGCTGAATTCCATATGAACTTTGAGAATAACCGATTGAATTTTTCGGAAATACAAGGCCGGGAGATGTATTGGGATGGTTTGAAACAGGTATAGCAGACGAGGTAGTATATCCATCTTAAGAGAATTAATTCTACCGAACCATGAAAGTCTCTTAAATGCATAAGATGTCAAAGTCGTTTGAATTTTATTGATCATCGGAAGAAAATTTAGAGAATATAGTTGTGATGTTGAAGCTGGAATATTAATCCCTAGATATCGAATCGACTCAGAACAGATCCTTAAAAGTTTGTTTTTCTTACCTCTCTGTTGTTTTATCAACCATCTGCAATTCTTCCACTGGTTTATCAGCCTCTACTTCATAACTAGTCAATAAAAAGGTAAAACTTATTTACAAAATGTTAGTACATAAAGACAAAACTTTTTTTTAGGTTTGGATAGAATGGAGAGGGATTAGAACACCTGCCAGACTTTAACTGCCGTCTGTTAGGGAGATTGGCCCTCTCCATTTGTCCTATATATAGAAATGCTTTACCGCTGGCCTACCTCCCACCCCAGTGTAAAAGGGGCCTTACTCTCGGACCTCTCTGCTGCCTTTGATTACCCCCTCCTCAAAAAAACTCAATTTGCTTGGTATCCATAGCTCTGCTCTTCGTTGGTTCGAATCTTACCCATCTCACCGCACCTTCAGTGTCACTTACAACTCCACTTCCTCCTCTCCAACACCTCTTACCATTGGGGTCCCCCAACGTTCTGTCCTTGGACCTCTGCCATTCTCGATCTACACATCCTCCCTGGGTCAGCCAATAGCCTCCCATGCCTTCCACTACCATTTATACGCCGATGACACCAAAATCCATCTCTCTACCCCATCAGTCTCCTCCCACATCACACATTTACTAACAGACATATCTGCCTGGATGTCACATCACTTCCTCAAAGTTAATCTAAAACTGAGCTCATAATATTTCCTCTCCCCACGTGCCCCTTCCCCCGACTTCTCTGTCAATATCAAATGGCACAACTATCAGTCCATCCCCACATGCCAGGGGTAACCCTAGACTCTGAACTGTCCTTTCAGGCCCACATCCAATCCCTGTCCAAATCATGCTGCCTCTCTAGCATACACCCCATTTTAACCAATGACAGCACCAAGCTTCCAATTCACTCCCTGGTTATCTCTCACCTTGACTTCTGTAACTCACTCCTCATTGGATTACCTTTACATACACTTTGCCCCCTTCAGTCCATAATGAATGCTGCTGCAAGACTCATCCACCAACCATTCAGTGTCCTCCACTCCTCTTTGCCAATCCCTGCACTGGCTTCCACTCACCCAAATAAAATTTAAAGTACTACCAAAAATTTACAAAGCCGTCCACAACTCTGCCCCCAGCTACATCACCAACCTAATCTCCAAATACCAACCAAGACGCTCTCTTCGGTCCTCCCAAGACCTCCTGCTCTCTAGCTCCCTTGTCACCTCCACCCATGCTTGCCTACAGGATTTCTGCAGAGCTTCTCCTATCCATTGGAACTCCCTACCCCAATCTGCCCGACTGTTCCCTAATCTAGCCATCTTTAGAAAACCTCCTCTTTAAAGAAGCTTATCCTGCTTCCAACTAATACACCGTTTTATGTTCTCAATCAATTCACCCCCAACAGCTATTACTTTTTGTATCAATTGACCCTCCCTAGATTGTAAGCTCTAGCGAGCAGGGCCTTCCAATTTCTCTTGTACCAACTTGTAATGCAACTAATGTCTGCCTTCATTTTGTTAAGCGCTGCGCGAACTGTTGGCGCTATATAAATCCTGTATAAAAAAGAAATACTACATAAAAAGGACATCATTATAAATTCTAGGAGAAATATTTACATTTTGAAGACACTTTAATAAAAAGTGACAGCTGTGCTTTTAAAGGAACTCCTAATGTACCCAAGATACCTTGCGTTTCTCGCTCTACATATTAAATAGACATAAAAACAAACTTACTCTTCTAAATCAACACTGTTCTTCTGTTGATGCATGCATTCACCTTCACTAGAAGAATTGCTTTCTCCCACCTCCACACTATGAAATAATAATAATAATAATAATAATAATAATAATAGTTAAACACTTATAGCTGTAAATTAGAAGCATAAATGAAACATGTAGGATATGGTTGAATTCTAGGAGTTATTCCCCAGATTTATTTTCCTGGAGGCAATGTAATATGGCAAAACGTTGCCTTCTTTAAGAAGTAACCACAAATTCAGAAAAAAAAAATATGGCCTTCCAACTTTCCTTAGCAGGTTAAGTGGTTGAAAGGTTTTTTTTTTTCTTTTAAAACAAATGTCATACTTGCCTCCACTGTGCAGTTCGTTTTGCACAGAGTGGCCCAGATCCACCTGTTCTGGGGTCACGTGGCAGCTCTCGCGGGTCCTCCCTGCAATAGCTAACCCCTTCTGGGAAGCTCTCTCCTGAGGGGGTTACCTTGCAGGCATACTCCCGTGTCATACAAAGCGGCGTCCATAGCAGCGTGTATGACTCGGGGCCCCAACCCCCCCCCCCCCGGCAGCCACGTCATTGGACCCAAGAGACTGGCTGGAGCTGGTGCGCTCGTCTCCGTCTCTGGAAAGACCGGGTTCAGGTAAGTAAAAGTGGGGCTCTGGGGAGCTGCTGCATCACAGGCGTTTTTTCCCCTTAATGCATTAAGGGGAAAAACCTTGGAGGATTTACAAAACCTTTAAATGCACCTGTCAGGTTATCGAGTGACCTGTGCGGCTACAAATGTTTCCAATATTCATTAGAATAGAAGAAGCCAAGGAAGATAAGCTCAGGTAAGCAATGAAATGCCGCCCTGGTTGCCATGAGTTATCACACCTTGATTACTTATTTAGCAAGTATGATAATATGCAAGTGTATAAATAATAAATATGCACTAATAATACCTTTCAGAAATGTTAGGCTCCTGATTTTTATCAGTCCCGATATACTTGCTTTTTGCTTTGGCTTCTACCACTTTTGTGGCTGCCTTAAAAGGAAAATATAAAAAGCAATACTTGAAAAACATGAGAAATTTTTGTTTTGGTCTTATAAATAAAGTCCCTGTCTGATTATAATAGATGTTATACAAACACTTGGTAAACACTGGAAAGTAGAAAAACCAAGTAAGAACAAAACACACACACACACAGTAGAACGTGTTAGAATTTAGGGGTTGATTTACCAAAAATGGAGAGTGCAAAATCTGGTTCAGCTCTGCATAGAAACCAATCAGCTTCTAACTTCAGTTGGTTCAATTAAGCTTTGACAAAAAAAAAAAAAAAAACTGGAAGCCGATTTGTTTCTATGCAGAGCTGCACCAGATTTTACACTCTCCAGTTTTGGTAAACCCCACTGTGTCGTGTCGTGTCTCTTCTTGACTTGACTTTTAGGCTTTCAACACATTTCACACAAATAAGTCGGATCGCATAGTATCTAGCTTTTCAGCTAGCAGAGATGAAGGTTGATGACCGTGCAGCCATCCAATCTACGCCTCTGCTATCTTACGGTACAAGGCAGACCAGCAACTAAAAAACGTAAAAACGTTGGCGCTGAATGATTACGGCAGACCCACAGTGAGCAGTGTATAAAGTTTAGATGTTCAGCTACTTTTAACCCCCAGTCACACTGGAGGGACTTGTTGCGAGTTTTAAAAGGTCTAAAAATCGCATGACACACCCTATTGTCAGTTTTGGAACTGTTCAAATTGGTGCAACGCCACTTTTGCGATGCTGCACCGATTGGAAAAAGTTTTTCCTGTACCATTTTTTGCGATTTCAGGTGCGACTTGTATAGAAGTCTGTGCATGAAGTAGCACATATGTCAGCCAAGTCACACTGACCTGCAGCTTTGAAATCAAGCGATTTAAAAGTCGGATTCAGTGTGAATGGAGGGCTTAGTGATTTTGTTGTTTTTTTCCCCAGTCCAAAAGCCAGGTTTGAATATTTAAAACTTTTTTTTTTCATTTTTATTTCAAAACGAGAATGAAAAATGGGGTTGAATACAACATTTGGCCAAAGAATTTATACAAATTAACAGTCATAACGATTTTCTGTCAACTAGGTTGCAGCTTGTGGATTGGCATAAAAAAAATATCTAAGCTATAAACAAAAAAATGGTTCGTCTAATAAAATGTGCTTAAAAGTTTAGGTCATAGTGAAATGTATTATTGAATAAATGGTACTATGTACCGGTGAAATAAAATAAAATAAATCCCCAGGAGACATTTTTATGCTGGAGGGATTGTGGGGAGGTGGGAACACATGCCTACATATGGTGGCAGTGTTCGAAGATCCAGCTATATTGGATCCAAATATTAACATTTATTAAAGAAATTAGCGGAATCGAAATCAGTTTGGACCCATGGCAATGTCTGTTCCATGCTGTGACTATTCCCGGAAATATAAAACAACAATTATCCCAATACTGTTAAATGCAGCAAAGACTCTAATCCCAAAAAAATGGAAAGACAAGCTAGCACCCCTGATACAAGAATGGTTTAGGGAGGTGGAAAAGATAAGAAGTATGGAAGAGGTAATATCCCAACATAAGGAATTAAATAACCATGACACTGAAACTTGGGGAGGCTGGGAAAAGTTTAGACAATCTATGGTTTATATAGGTTATATGAGTGGTGAGGAAAGTATTTAGATACCATTTGCCGGTGTATGTAGGAGGCATAATTTAGGACTTCCTCACTCCTCCTCCCCTTCCCCCCTGGGGGGAGGTCAGAGGGGGACTTCAAGTACAAATTGCACTTAAACACAATGGGTGTTTTAAAACACACACACACCACACCACACCACACCTATTTATTTTTTTCTCTCTTATTACAAGAGAGGTATATGGGTAGTGGGGAACAAGACTTGTTCTTGTCCCCTCATAATGGTAATGGAGAAGGGAGGGCACAGATATTACGTTTGGAAATGGAGAGGGGGCACTCCCCCCCCCCCTTTTTCCCTCCCTTTTTGGCCGTCCTCCCTGGGGGGCAGGGGAGATGGAGAGGAATGGGTAGAGGAGGAGAGAGTAGGAAGTCTGGAGGAGGCAGGACTGTCCTTTGTGGTTGTGGTATGTGTAATTGTTTTACTGTTGTATTTTATGTATATGAAAGGTGAATGTATTTAATTGTAACTGAAGAACTCTTTTGTATGCTTTATCAACAATGTAATGTTAATTATATAAATGTTTAAAAAACGTAATAAAAATAAATTAAAACATCATAGTGAAATGTAACACGCCTAACCTGGATTATAACATTTTGGATTATACCACAGTGCCAGGACCCAGAAAGACTGATCGCCTGTGTAAAACACATTGTGCATGCATTCACTATTGTCACTACCAATGGCATGTGCATGTCCCTTGTATACAACGGCTGGATAGGGAATGCCCCAGCTGCCAATGATTGGCCCCTACAGTTAACAGCTTCCTGATTGGCTTTCACACATGGTTTTGGATCCTTGTCCTAACATGACTGAGCCTCATCACTAGTCTACAGCAATCATATGCAGCTGACACTGGAGAGGATGAATACAGACAGGAAGTGGCTGAAAGAAGCTGGAGGAGATCAGCATTGCTGAGATGTAAACAAAGATGAATAGTATTTAATAAAAAAAATAAAACAGGGCAATTGTCAATGGTACACAGTGCTTTAGCAAGCTAAAGGTCATCTAGTTTGGGTTTAAATACAGCATTCCTGACATCTCATACATGTACCTGTATTAGGAAAACTGGGGGCCTCCTGGCCAACAAAAGTCTGATGTAGGATTTGATCTTCATCATCATTTTGCTGTATGCAAAGTTCTCAAGGAATTCATGGTATGGATCTTTCTTCCCAATGACCATGCCCAACTTCATTCTTAAATACTGAAGCATAAAAGATTATTAAAGTGAAGAAAGTGCATTCAAAATAGGAAAGAAACAATAAAATCACAATGTTTCCAACTTGACAATACCAAGCAATTTACTCACAAAGCACAACACCTGTAAGTGGAAAGCAGTCAGTCTCTGACACAGGCCCTAAATACTTGTTCTGGGGCACTGAAACTGAAACATTTTAGGACTGGTTTACACATATGGTAGCAACTTGTAGTAGATTACTTTTCAGTGTGTGTATGCAAGTAGCAGAGCTCCACCCTCCACTCCCGCTCATCGGAACCCATACTCATCAGGTATTTGCACCCATTTCCGGCCACACAGTCTGCGGGTAGACTGTGGGCAGGACGTCAGACCCCCCCGTTGTGTTCTGGGAAACGCAGCTCCCAGAACACAGCCGAAACCAGTCAGCACGGCGCAGCGCGACTCGCGTATGCGATGTAGAGAACTGGGCAGTGAAGCCGGAGCGCTTCACTTCCTGGTTCCCTCACCAAGGATGGCGGTGGGGGCAGCAGAGTGACGAGCGATCGCTCGTCCTCTGCTGCGGGCGGCGCTGGACTCCTGAACAGGTAAGTTTGCCGATATTAAAATATTAAAAAGTTTGCCGATATTAAAAAAGTCAGCAGCTGCAGTATTTGTAGCTGCTGGCTTTTAATTTTTTTTTAAGTCCTAAAATGGTTCAGTTTTAGTGCCCCAGAACAAGTATTTAGGGCCTATGTCAGAGAATGACTGCTTTCCTCTTAGGCCTGGTACACCCAATCAGTCAAAACAAATGAAAACGGACTAAGCCCAGGTTCACACTGGGTACGATTTAGTTCAATTTGAGATGCGATTTCACATGTGAAATCGCATCTCAAATCGGCGGCAATTGCCGGAAATGACACCGTCCTAATCGGTGCGACGCCGCATTTGTGGCGCTGCACCGATTTCAAAAAGTAGTTCCTGTACTACTTTTTGCGATTTCAGGACGCGATTTACATTGACATCTGTGCAGAACCCTGCACAGATGTCTCCTAAATCGCGCCAAAATCAGGACTGCCAGAGGGAGTGAAATCCCGCAAAATCAGCCGAAATCGCGCGATTTCACTCCCGCAGCCCAGTGTGAACCAGGGCTGAAGGTCAGTTTCATCAGTCCAAACCGATCGTGTGTGGGCCCCATCAGTCAGCTATCCTTCAGTCAAAAAAAAAAAAAAAGAGAACTTGCTTTAAAATTTCACTGATGGAAGCCTGACCAATGGGTCAAAACCGATCGTTAGTATGCAAAAGCATCGGTTAAAAGGCCGCACATGCTCAGAATCAATGCTTGGAAGCATTGAACTTAGTTTTTTCAGCACGTTGTGTTAAAACACGTAAACGTCACCGCGTTCTGATACGATCGGTTTTTTAACTGATGGTGTGTAGGCACATCAGACAGCTTCATCGGACAACTGTCCTTCAGACCGTTCTCATTGGATGGACTGATCGTGTGTACATGGTAGGGTCCCTTGAAGTCGCTTCAAGGGTGCATCGACAAAATTTGGCCCAAAAATTGTATACAAGGTGGCAGGTGGGTGAAGCCTGCCTTTTAGTTACACAAAGCCACAGCTTTTCATTGTGCGACATTACGACCTTCTATTGACCAACAACATCATCAGTTGATAAGGAGGAGGAGGTCAGTCGCCTGTATAGCATCCTTGTTTGCCCCTTCCCAGCATTCAGGTCACATTAGCTGAGTGATGGAGAAAAACTGAGGAAGAAGAGAAACAATGGAATACCAATCAGTACCAGTTTGCACCTCAAACATTAGGTCTCCTATGTGTGGATGTTGCTGCATTATGCAAAACTATTAGAATAGAATAGTTTTACTATTAGAATAGAATAGTTTTACATTTTAGGATGGGGTGTCTCGAGACTGTCCATAATTTTTTTAAAAGGGTGTCTTACTAGAATCCATTTGACACACGCAACTGGATGCTAAGGGGAACCATGAACAATCACTGCATTTAGCTCCTCTGCCACTAGATGGCTCACTTACACCTGGAACCAAACGTTTTTCTTAGCTTTACTGAAAGCATCCACATTGCTGTAATTTATAAATATGTGATGTGCCATTGAGGGGATTAAAAAGCTGCTTCCTTTGAAGTGAATTTTCATAAAACACAGGTTTCCCATATAAGGTTACCTTACTGCCCTCCGATTCGTCAAATTGTCGATCAAGAACTTCTGAGGCCATCTTAAACTTTCCTTTCTCCATGCAAACTGCTACAGCCTGCAAACACAGTATTGAAAGTGTACATTTAAGCCAAAAATGCAGTATTGAAAACACAATATCATAAGCAATTTCAAATATTCAGTCATCTACGCATTGTTAGGTGCTGGTTCACACAGGGGCAACCAGACTTACAGCACGACTTTGCAAGGCGACTTCATCGCGACTTGGAGCAACTTGCGTGACTTAACCACTTAAGGACCGCCTCCTGCACATTTACGTCGGCAGAATGGCACGGCTGAGCACATGAAGGTACGTCCTGTGCTAGTGCCCAGCCGTGGGCACGCGCCCGCGACCCGGTCCGAATCTCCGGGGCCACGGACCCGATCGCCGCAGGAGTCCCGCGAGCGGTCCTCGGAGCTGAACAGGAAGAGCCGTGTGTAAACAAGGCTTCCCCGTTCTTCATTGTGGCGGCGTCATCGATCGTGTGATCCTTTTATAGGGATACACAATCGATGACGTCACACCTACAGCCACACCCCCCTACAGTTGTAAACACACATTAGGTCACACATAAGCCCTTCAGCGCCCCCTAGTGGTTAACCCCCAAACTGCAATTGTATTTTTCGCTATGAAAATGACAATGGTCCCAAAAATGTGTCAAAATTGTCCGAAGTATCCTAAAAAAAAAAAAAAAAAAAAAAAAAAAAAACGCTGATTGTTAGTAAAAAAATAAATAAAAATGCAATAAAACTATCCCCTATTTTGTAAACGCTATACATTTTACGCAAACCAACCGATAAACGCTTATTGCAATTTTTTTTACTAAAAATAGGTAGAAGAATACGCATCGGCCTAAACTGAGGAAAAAACATTTTTTTTTATATATTTTTGGGGGATATTATAGCAAAAAGTAAAAAATATTTCATTTTTTTCAAAAATGTCACTCTATTTTTGTTTGTTTATAGCGCAAAAAATAAAAACCGCAGAGGTGACCAAATACCACCAAAAGAAAGCTCTATTTGTAAAAAAAAAAAGAGCCACGTCGCATGACCACGCAATTGTCTGTTAAAGAGACGCAGTGCCGAATCGCAAAAATTGGCCAGGTCCTTTAGCTGCCTAAAGGTCCGGGTCTTAAGTGGTTAAAGTTGCCTCCAGGACAGACTATTTTGGCTGTGGCCAATTACAGAATCAGCTCTGTGGGAGGGAGGGGTTTGCCTGAGTAAACTATTTTCTTTTCCTGTAAAGTTGCTTCAATTAAGATGGAGATCTGACTTTGGAGGCGACTTCCATTGAAATTGAAATCTATGAGTACAAATTGCTTAGAGGTCGCCTTGAAGTAGTACAAGAACCTTTTCTGAAGTCGGAGCGACTTCAGTAGTGTACATTAAGATGGCTCTCATTGACCAACATGGGATTACTAATGTCAAGCAACTTGGGGCCTGACAAGTCGGATCCCAAGTCGCTGTGGTGTGAACCGGCACTGAAGCTAGATCTAGATTTGTAATGGCAACAATCTATAAATTTGTAACACTAACAGCCAATAAAGCAAATTATCTTTGTGTATATTTATCACTCTTTTCATTGGTTAATGCTCGGATAATGAACAGTTAATATATAGGAATACTGCAGGGTAATCTCTTTAAATCAGTGGCTTCAAAGAATTATAACAGTGAAGTATTGTGCTGAATTTCACATCAATCAGATTCTAGCAGTGTAGCTACAACAATAAAAGCCGATCTAGTATTACAGTAGCTGTTAGATTACTGAATTTCGTCCTTTTTTTGCACCATTTGCACAGTCTACAATACATTCATATGGCTTCTGGGATTTAGTGACCCCCGTGTTGTTTAGGTCTTCCTGGTCTTCTCAAAACTCAGAAAATGCTCAGTTGTTCTAACAACCCAAGTAGATAAGCCCTAAATTCAACGTTTTTGGATTGAAAACGAGAATAATCATTGAGCTTTAATGTAGTGCTACCCTCGGAGGAGCCTTTAGATTTAAGCCCCCCCCCCCCCCCCCCTATAGCACCCACATGGCATTTCACACGCTTTCAGAAGGGTCAATAAACAGTCTAGGGGTTTTGGTTTCTGGTGTTTATTTTAGGAACCAAGAACTTGGATGGGGAATGGGGAGCACATGGGATACCCCAAGCTGAAGAAACATTATAAAACCATTTACAGTTGAGGACCTGCCAAGTCCCTGGCTGCTTTAATTCAGAATGAAAGCTGTATTGTATAGCTGTGGGAGTAATAGTACAGAAAAATAAAAATAAATAAAAAAAGTTGTATTTAAGACACAGCCCCTGGCTGTATTGCATGGCACCTGGCTGCTTTAGTTCCAAGGTTGGAGAAGTAGCATGATCCTGGCTGTCTTTCTCTGCACTTGAGCAACACTCTGTCCCAGACACATGAATTTTTTGCACTCTACTATCCTCTCCCTCGCTTAAAAGTAGTTGTAAACCCTTACACACCACTTTTTGCTACAGGTAAGCCTATAATAAGGCTTACCTGTAGCTAACCTGGTGCTGGTTTAGGAGATATCCCCCTGTATATGCATGTGCCAAAGTCATAGGCACATGCGCACTGAAGCAACGGCAGTCGCGCCGTTGCTTCAGTTAGACTGTGCCGTTACCGTCGGCTTCACGCGCATGTGCGAGAGTGACGTCACGTGGCTCTGTCCAATCAGAGCCATAGTCCGCGGCCCCGGAAAGGAAGAGGGACGAGAAGATGGACGCAGCCTGCACAGGGGACGCGCTGGAATCGTTTGCATGCAAGTGTCACATAGTGGGCTAGTATGCAATGCATACTAGCCCTTAATGCTTTTAATTTGCAGGGTTTAAAGTGAGCAAAAGAGGAAGTAAAACCCATCAGGGTTTACTTCCTCATTAATGTTGATGGCTGGTTTGTTACTCACCCAGTTCATTTGGAAACTCACAGGATTAAGAATAACATCAAAAATAGGAAAAAGGTAATCTGGAGGACATAAAGGAAAAAAATATAGTCCACGGTGTTGAGTAGGGAGAGTATGGATAAAGTCTATGTGTCCAATAGGACAGAAAAGCCACCAGCACCACCAACTGCTCCATACCACTGTGGAATCCAGTGCGCCCTGACTGACCAGCTACAGCAGTGTCAGCTTTCGAACGATGAGCATTTTTAACCCTGTTGGATCCGGTAATTTGCCAATCTGTTGCCTTTGAATAAACAACTGAAATGCTACACTCAGAAGGTGCTGCTTTTTCTACCTCCAGGATAGCTGCCATCTTGGCCTCCGCTGGACAGACTGCTTCTGGCTTGGCTGCAAGTCCGCAGCTAGGCTTAGCCAGATTCTAAGCTGGGTGAATTCCTGGAGATTTCCTGTTGCTCTCCTCTCTCTCCTACTCAACTGTGCCCCAGGGGCAGAACCCTCAGGAGAGTGATCTCTCCAGAAGACTGGACCCCCAGACTGCCACTATTTATGGGTCCCACCTCCCTAGGGATTGGTGGAAGTTCCATGGATATTTAGGCTGCAGCCGCTGTCTTCCCCACTATTTTCTGGAAACATTCAATATTTTCCAGACGACAGAGGGAGGTAACAGGACCACGGCCTGTAAAGCACTGCCCAGCCTTCTAACACAATTAACCCCTGCTTCATTGCCTACAGGGGAGCCAGCTAATTTTACCCAACAAATAGCAACTAGGAGGTTGCTACATATACATGGATGGGAAATAGAACTGTATATGGGAAGAGGCATATTAAAATTTTGCCATCCTTTTATCTCAGCAGTCGCTAATCAATGGGGGCTGCGATAGAAGTATAATGCAGCAAGGTGGAAAAGGATAAAATCTACTAAACTGGTTCATAAAATTAAAAATAAAGTGACAGCATCTCTTTAAATAATTAGGCACTGCATCTGCAGAATAATCTAAGGCGGCATTCACACCTTAGCGTGGCGTTTTGTACCGCGATTTGCCGCGACAAATTGCTGCGGTTTGTACCGCGATTAGCCGCGACAAAACGCGTCGTTTTTATTTACAGTTCATTGTCAGCTATGCCGAACGCCGAAGCCGCCTGAAAAAAGGGGTCCGGGACTTGTTTTGAGCTTCAGGCGTGGACATGTGAACCATCTCCATAGAGAACAATGTTAAATCACCCCTCCAGCGTATTTTAGGCTGCAATAGCGTCGGGCTTCAGGCGACAAAACGCCTTAGGTGTGAATGGAGCCTAACTATTGAATGTTTAGCACACTGTATAGAAGAGTAATCACAACGGTCACCTGAACTTGCAGGAACGTTTTTATTTCTTCTTGAAGATTGAGAGTTTCCTCTTCTTCCTCAAATTGATAGAACACAATTGCAGCCGTCTCCAGAGGTGTAAGCTTCTCCTCTTCTTCAAACTGGCAGTCTAGATTGGAAATGGTAGTTTTGAAGCTTATGAGAATGTTGAAACTTAATGACAATGTTGGATGACATGACATGTGGACCCATACTTAAAATGTAAAGTACATTTTGCCTAACATCTGTACATCTAACTCACTCCACTTTTCTAGAAGGACAAAAAAAAAAAAGACAAAGAGGAAGAGAAGAAGAAAGGAGGACACGTGTATAACATGTTCAAGCAATAGAAAAATGAATACATACCGTTTATAAGCCAACCTAAATATAAGCCGAGGCACCCAATTTTACCACAAAAAAAGAAAATGGAAAAACGTATTGACTTGAGTAGAAGCCTAGGGTGTCCATCTGCATGCCTCACTGTACCCATGACTAGACTGATGTTTAACATGGGAGTCTATGGGTGGGGTGCCCGACTTTGAAAAAAAAAAAAAAATACAAAAAAATCCGTGCTCCCAGCTGTAGGTCCCCCAGACAACAAACTTTGCACACTTGTAGAGGAAGAGGAAAAGTTTGGAGTCCAGGGGACCTACAGCTGGCCAGTACCGTGTCCCCAAAATCCGGGAGATCAAGCGCAAAAAGGTGACTCGAGTATAAGCCGAGGGGGGCATTTTCAGCACAAAAAAAAAAAAAGTGCTGAAAAACTAGTCTTATACTCAAATATATACGGTACATTTAAAGCCTCCATATATGAATCCTATACCCACAGTTAATCCAGGGGAAGGAAACCGCTTACAAAGCATGGTCCAATTTTCTGCAACAGAGTAAAAAAAATCCCTCCATGCCAACATTTTTTCACTTGGGGTTCCTTTGCCAACACATCAACATAAATTGTACCCATCAGTGGGGGTGAAAGGGCAGAGTAAGGGTAGGACTCATAATGGTGCATATTGATTGTGGCCATATTGTGCAGTTGGGGAGGCTTACCAATAAACTTTACAGATTAAGGGGCATCAGTAGATCAAAAACAAGCCGTGTATCTTTAACCAAAGTTGAATAATGTCTTTGGTATATGTGTAGGCCCTTTACCTAAAGCCGACTGAAAAACTTCTAGGACATCATTAAGAGATACATAGCTGTTACTGCTCACCTCCACCATCAAAGGAGTGAGCTCTCAAACACTGAGCTCAGAGCTACTGCATCAAGAGAGAGTGCATGTGAGGGGGTTTGAATCAGAGACAGAGCTCACTCCTGTGATGACAGAGGTGAATAGTTACTGCTAGACTTCTCTTGGCAACTTCATACAAGGTTTCAGGCTTCATGGGGTACGTAAATGGCCTACACCTATAAAGGCATTATTCAATTTTAGTCAGAGCCGCACAGCTTGTTTAATCTATAGGCAGATTTTTAATAAAAAGGTAAACTATACCTTTAAAGGGTTATGGTTAACCTGAGCATACTCTGCTCTGGATCATGAGTGTGCAAAGCAGAGATTGCAGGGTCAGGAGTAGGTAATACATGGGGTGCAGATTCTACAACAGGGGTGCCAAACCTTTTGAAGAGCGGGGGCCACTTAAGCGTCTTGGTAACTGTTCGCGGGCCACGATGAGCGAAGCGTGCGGATAGCAGGTCTATGTCTGCTCTGCATATGCAGAGCGGACATATACACAGCCCACTATACTTTTTTTTTTTTTTTTTTAAACGGATTGGATTGAAGGTAGGACACAAGTCGGTATACATCTGCCACTCCTTAGAGGTGAATAGAGGGTCCAATTGGGTCAGACTGACCATGTGAAAGGGGCCCAAGGCTGCTTTTACACGGATGCGCTGCAGTTTATCCACACCGCGGGTGCAACACATTGTACTTTTGGCTTTCCTGCACTTTGCAATAGACTTCTATTATATTCTGTAGGTTGAAAGCAGCCCAGTAACCACTTCAGAACTATGTCCTTACAGCATATACACTGAGATTTTAGTAATAAACTGACCTTTAATAACAGTATTCTATCCCAGAGCAGGAAGGTGCGGGGCACATCAGAGGGCTCAGCAGGCCACCCCTGTTCTACAACATGCCAACTGACTCCCTCCAAATGCTCTCTGAAGGGGTTGGCTAATTGCATGGCATTTCCAGCTGGTGCCACCCAGGGGACAGAGGGTACTGACTTAGCAAAAATTACTTAGTGAAAATAGAAAGGGGAAAGAGAAACAAAGAAAGGAAAGGAGAGTGGGTACAGGTGGCATGAAGGCACCTGTTATATGGATGGGCACCAGAACTGCAGCTTTCAACATAGGGTAGGTGTATACAGGTAACACCAAAATAATCACTTTTTGCACATTTTTTTCAGTACTTAATTGTTATACAAAAGACTGATGATGATGCTATGATTTATCAAATACAAACATATGAAAGTAGTTCTAATGGTGAAATCTTTATCGTATTTACACTGATTGTAACTCATTGAGCTAAAAACCTGCCAACATTTTTTATTGTATTTTAAACAAATACATCTGTTACTGATCAAAATTTTTGTGTTCAATTAATCGTTTATTTTTTTAATCGATTAATCGACTAATTTCGATTAATTATAACACACCTACAGATCCAACTACTTTTAGCTGATCTCCTTGCAGGCCGATTCCCAGTGCAGCTACCAACCACTGGAAAAATGGATAGCAGGATACAAAGAACACACAAAGGCAGCGCTCGATGGGAATAACATTAAAACTTTTATAGTCTTCAAATAGGTAACCAAATAAATATTGCACTGGAGATAAAATCGATGTAGCTACATAAACTGTAAAAATGGTGCGAGTAATACCAAACGGTAGCAAAAGCAGTCATAAAAACATGTAGCCAAGTATGATACTGGTATAAAAATGTGTACAACGATACCACTGCTGAATCCAGATGAGGAGGGGTTAACATCAGTCTGTCAGCATGTAGATGTCCCATGAAGGGAACTATCACAACTCCCAGTGGATGGCTGTAGAATCCCAGTTTGATAGAGGAAGTGTAACAGCCTTGCGTGTGGCAGATAGTAAGGTCCCGCCGGCATGCAGATTAGACGGCACAGCAAAGGAGCCCTTCAGATGGATACGGCAAGCCCCGCCGTGTCCGTGACGTCACCGGATTTCTGAAGGAACTCCCTGAAGGCCCAGAAGCTGGCGGAGAGGTGAGTACCAATCAAAAGAATTTTAATCGATCAAAAAGATTATAATCGATTAAAAAAATTAAAGATTAATCGATTAATAAAAAGTTAATTTGCACAGCCCTAACATCTACATATAAATCTGACATGTATTGTAATTTAATATAATCTGGCAAGGAAGTCAGATATGGTATTAACTATTAAATGCCAACTCATAGCGGGAGGTAGAACCTACAGGGTCCGTGGTGTGGAACTGTGCTGTGACTGCAACCATTAGCTGGAAACTAAGCAGGAAGAGGGTACCACGGTTTGCACTGCCGCTGCCAAGTGTCGCTTAGTGACCAATGACAGATGGGCACAGGTACACAACTGCTGCTGCATGTTTTTAAGTACACCTGAACGTCTTATTGGGTATCCCTGGGAGTACATGCACCAGGTGTTTGGTACTGCTTCCCCTACAAAAAAAATCAATAAAAAAAATCTCTGGTGTACAAATGTAAATAGCCAGTTATATTTTTTGCATTTAGGAACGCATCCAGCTTCTTTTTTTTTTTTTAAACAATCAAATGAACTGTCTAGAAATAGCAGATTGTTAGCCTCAGAGCATTTGAACTGGGACACGATTACTGTGCTGTTCACTGTTCTCCTCCGGGCTTATTTTCAGCAGAAACACAATTATAGCACTGAATATATGCAATGGAGAGGTATACTGGAGTGTGCTGGGGGGTCTTTTGATGCTGGCTGTTTGGGGATCTATTGCCACTAGGGGGTGGTCCATAGTTGCTGGTGGGAGGCCTATTGTTCCTGGAATGGGATCCTATGTTGCTTGCTACTGAAGGGTCTTTTGATAATGGTTGTTAGGAGATCTATTGTTGCTGGTGTGGATCCATTGTTCCTGGCTGCAGGGGATCTATTTTACTGCTTTCCTTGCCATCAATAACAAATTCCATGAAATTACTTAGCATCACAAAATGATACTTTGTTCTGTATACTCCAAAAGGGGTGGCACTGGCAATCTAGAAGGTAGAACCAAGGTACAGTGCTCAGAGACGGGTAGGGGACAGAGCCAAGGGGTGGGTCAGAAGAGGGGACTACTTGCACCTATACTCTGTGGGAAAAAAAAAAAAGCCCTGGTTCTTCTGAAAGCTGTACATGAGGAATACAATACAAGAATCTCTATTCTTTTCCACATCTACTACTACTTCAATATCTCCCCTCCAGTCATCACATGACCAGTCTTTGGGGGGGGGGGGGGGGCATGGATCTGCCCCCCCATACCAAGCTGCTTGCTGTGTGGGCACTCAACAGGGGGGAGGAGCCAGGAGCAGCAAAGAGGGACCCAAGCTGCTCTGTGCAAAACCAACTGCATAGCGCAGGTAAGTATAACATGTTTGTTTATATATATTTTTTAAAACAAAATTTGACATCATTGCAATGTGTCACCCTTTCCTCTCAGATTCATACTAGCCCATTATGCTTTACCTTTGCAGGCAAATAAAGAGTAAGTAAAACCCATCGGGGTTTACTTCCTCTTTAAAGAAATGTTATACAAAACAAACAACTACCCAGCTGTTTTCCTTGCTGAACACGAGTGAGGAACTGTGCAATTGATACAGCTTTCATTTTCTCTGAATCCAGTGTAGGCATGGCTTCCAGAAGCACTGCAAAAGAAGAGACATCAGGGTGAGAACAGCAAATTGTAAACCAATATATTTTACTATTTTCCATAAGTATATACCTGCATGACTTTAGAATTGAACTCATGTCTGCCATGTATGGAAACCAAATGGACTGGGCCTAAGGGTACAGTCACAGACCATGAACTTTACTACACAGTCGGATTGACCATACATGAAAATGTTATTGGGGCAAACCAACTGCCATTTGTCATTAGCTGTCATCACCTAAAACCTTTATGTTTTCCTTACATTTCTTATTTTAGACCCAATGACTGGTCTTCATGAAATATGAGCAGATCATGGCCGATGGGGGTGGAGGATGGTTTGATCAGGAGAATAGTGTACATAGCTTCCTGAAAATAGGAAGTCATGGAAAAGCTCACAATGCTGAGCCTCCATTGAAATAACTAAAATACAAATCAATGAAAGAAACAGACCCGGGACAGTAAGGCTTGGGAGAAAAGCATTAGATGATTTTGGATGTCCTCCAACTAGGAAATGGGCAGGCTCCATCTAACTTGCTGCAGCGTCTAATGCTCGCCATCAGAAGCTGACAGAGTGCCGTGAAAGCAGAGTAAGCAGTCTCAGTACAGGAGAGGACATTTATCAAAAAAGGATAAAACTCACCATTGCTATACCCATATGTAATAATGTTGGAATTATCCCCAGCCCATTAATCCCTATACCTCCTGATCACGTCAGGTGTGGTCTCTAACCACTAATAGATGTGAGTAGAGGAGAGCCAAGCGACTGACCCTGCGGATGCCCACCCAGGACCACCAGGGATGGCCACCGCTGATGACCACCACTGATGGTGGAAATGTGTGCCCACAGATGCCAATCAGTGCCCACCAGTCATACCTGCCAGTGCCACCTTATCCTTGCCCATCAGGGAAGGAGAAAACATACCTGTATATACTCGAGTATAAGCCTAGGGTGTCCATCTGCATGCCTCACTGTGCCCATACCTAGACTGACGATTTAACATGGGAGTCTATGGAAGGGGTGCCCGGCTTCGAAAAAAAAAAAATGGGTGCTTCCCTAGCCATAGGTCTCCCAGACAACAATCTTTGCACACTTTTAGAGCAGAAATGGGGCTACATGTGTGCCAAGTTTCGTTTCCAGGGGACCTACGACCGGCCGGTACCGGGTCCCCAAATACACTGAAGAAATAACGGTTTAATATGGGAGTCTATGGAAGGGGTGCCCCACTAAAAAATAAAATAAAATCAGCCCTCCCCAGCCGTAGGTCCCCCGAACAAACTTTGTCCACTTGTAGAGGAAGAGAGGGGGCTACATGTGTCCAGGGGACCTACGGCCGACCACTAAAGTCCGGGAGATCAGGCACAAAAAAGTGACTCGAGTAAAAGCCGAGGGGAGCATTTTCAGCACAAAAAAAAAAAAAAAATGTGCTGAAAAACTCTGCTTATACTTGAGTATATACTGTACTTAGTTTCTGTTATGAATTTTAGTAAATAAGAAAAACTCTCCCCTTCATGCACACCACTAAAACACAGGGAGGATGGAATCTCCAATCCGGATTAGATCTGGGACATGAACTGCACACAGTCACTGGGTAATAATTGAATCACTCTTGGAAAGTATTGCAGATAGTCAAAGGAAGGGCCATTCTAATATATATCCTTCTCAAACCAGAAGTGTCAGCAATTGTAGAGTGGGTGTCACTGAAAGGTTGAAGCCTGGGTGGATCCTTGCAATTGGATCAGCTGCATTCATGTGCTGTAGTGGGCTGGAGCTGCATAGGGAGGCAATGGCTGTTTGCAGTAGAATCCTCCCCGGGGAGATAGTACATTACAGGAGAGGAGCCTCTATAACTGTACAAAGCCAAAGGGAAGGCTGGAGTTCAGCTTTAACAGAGCTGCTTAGCAAAGCTATGTCCACCCCTGCTCAGGAATTTGCTAAGCTTTCTTCCACACATCCAGCCTCATACACCCATCGCTCAGTGCAGGCTGTGCCAATTTAAAGGTAATAATGGGTCGCTGTGCTTTGGTAAAAAATAGTTTCCATTGACATGTAGTAGGGGGTGAGGGGCTGGGTCAGGCTCTGAACAGCATGAGTCTAGGCAGATCCGGACATTACTGCAGAGCCTGGTCCATCCCTGTGACCTGCTGTCAGATGAATGTGGGTTACAGAGGTGCAGAACCAAGTGTACTTCTGTGGCCCACAGGAGAAGTACGGTCAAAAGAGCTTTGGCCTTACTTTAACCTTTTCGCTTGGCTTTTTTTTCCCTGACTCATGCTTAATTTTTTTTAGGTCTGAAGATTACATAACACCCCCCCCCCCCCCCAAACAGTATATAATTTTCTGAAAGCAGACACCCTACAGAATAAAATTGTGGTAGTTCCAATTTTGTATGTCACACGATATTACCACAAAGGTCTAGAAATACCCTAGTTAATTTTAGGGTACACAAATGCAATAAAATTACCCAATTTTTGAGTAAAATATAAAAAAAGCGAGGTTGCACCGAGTAGATAGATACCCAACATGTCAAACCTTAAAGTGTTACTAAACCCTGCATTCACTTTATCTGGTCTCCCACAGTACACAGAAATGCAATTATTTTAGTAAATATAAACTGCTAAATTCCTTTTCTCATCAGCTGTGTTTAGCAGTCTTGTGATTTGTTATTTGTGATTTATACCTATAGGTAAGCCTAGAATAAGACTTACCTATAGGTAGTGTAAATATCTCATAAACGTGCGCCGTTTAGGAGATATTTCATTTGTAGTCTGCCGTAAATGTTGACGACGCATGCACGGGGAAGAAACTAAAAGTGACATTTCATCCCTAGCCTGTGCCGTTAATGGCGGCTCCTGTGCGCATGCAAGGGAGTGACATCACGCGGCTCCGGCGAATCACAGAAACAGGGTCTGCGGCCCGTAAGGAAGAGGGGCCAGAAGATGGAACGCTGCTTACCCAGGGGACATCGCTGGATTCTAGCCCATTATGCTTTTCAGTTGCAGGCTTTGCAGGGAGCAAAAGAGGAAGTTCAGGGTTTACTTTCTCTTTAACCACTTCAATACCCGTCCATTGTCATTTGACGTCCACAGATGATATCTCCCATCCTGGGTGGACGTCAAATGATGTCCTGGGCTTTGCGGGTGGATATCTGAATGATGCCTGCAGCCATAGGCATCATCCAGATATCCTTTTGTTCTGCCGGCGATTCTGCACAACATAAGAACAATCATTGCGGCAGTTCCGCCGCCATCCGGTCCTTCTCTGGGCTCTCCCGTGCCTTCGGGGGCCCGGAGAAAGAATCATCTGGCGTAGGCAGGAAGCATAGAGATGACTGGTGACCAGATGGTCACCAGTCATCTCTAGGACCATCGGAGGACCCAGGCGCGATGTGATGACGTCACGCCCAGGTCCCAGTAAGTATAAAATTGCGATTGCGGCTAGTAAGCAACAGTATTCATGAGATCGTGATTTTTTTTTCACAGATCTCATGGTTTGCAGCCTGGAGGAGAGATGCGGGGTCTTATTGACCCCGCATCTCTCCATAAAGAGGACCTATCACACACATTTCCTATTACAAGCAATTAGGGTTGTCCCAATCCCACTTTTTTAGGACCGAGTACAAGTACCGATGCTTTTTTTCAAGTAGTCGCCGATACCGAATACCGATACTTTTTTTTAAATGTGTCCCCAAATGCAGCCATGTCCCTAACATATGCAGCCATGTCCATCCAGCCATTTTCCCTCACATATGCAGCCATGTCCATCCAGCCATTTTCCCTCACATATGCAGCCATGTCCATCCAGCCATTTTCCCTCACATATGCAGCCATGTCCATCCAGCCATTTTCCCTCACATATGCAGCCATGTCCATCCAGCCATTTTCCCTCACATATGCAGCCATGTCCATCCAGCCATTTCCCCCACATATGCAGCCATGTCCATCCAGCCATTTCCCCCACATATGCAGCCATGTCCATCCAGCCATTTCCCCCACATATGCAGCCATGTCCATCCAGCCATTTCCCCCACATATGCAGCCATGTCCATCCAGCCATTTCCCCCACATATGCAGCCATGTCCATCCAGCCATTTCCCCCACATATGCAGCCATGTCCATCCAGCCATTTCCCCCATACCTTACCTTTGCCGCCGAAATCCGCCGCATGAAGAACATCACAGGATTCATTTGAATAGCTGTTTTGCCCGCGCGTATAGACACTCCCCCTTGCTCGTGATTGGACAGATCACGATCACCCATCCAATCCCGAGGAAGGGGGGAGTGTCTATATGCGCGGGAACACTACAGCTATTCAAATGAAAGCTGTGATGTTCCCGCACGCCGTTTAACCCATGCGGCGGCTTGCGATGTGGCGGCTTTCGATGCGGCGGCAGCGGCGGGGAAGTACTCTATTTAGGCATCGGGGGTATTTGCGCGAGTACAAGTACTCCCGCAAATACTCGGTATCGGTCCCGATATCGGGACAACCCTACAAGCAATGTTTACATTCCTTGTAATAGCTATAAAAATGAAAAAAAAAATTTAAATGCCCCTGTCCCCGGTAGCTCGCGTGCAGAAGCGAACGCACACGCAAGTCCCGCCGACATATGTAAACGCCGTTTAAACCACATATGTGAGGTATCGCCGTGTGCGTTAAGAGTGCCAGCAACAAATCTAGCACTAGATCTCCTCTGTAAATCTAAACTGGTAACCTGTAAAAAATAAATAAAATTAAAGCGTTGCCTATGGAGACTTTTAAGTACCAAAGTTTTGCTCCATTCCATGTGTGTGCGCAATTTTAAAGCGTGACATGTTAGGTATCTATTTACTCGGTGTAACATAATCTTTCACATAATACAAAAAAAATTGGGCCAACTCTACTGTTTTATTATTTTAATTCATGAAACAATTTTTTTCCAAAAAAAGGGCGTTTGAAAAATTATTGCGCAAATACCGTGCAAGATAAAAAGTTGTAATGACCGTCGTTTTATTCCCTAGGGTGTCTGCTAAAAAAAAAACATATATAAATGTTTGGGCGTTCGGCGTAATTTTCTAGCAAAAGAATGATGATTTTTACATGTAGGAGAGAAGTGCCAGAATAGGCCCGGTATGGAGGTGTGTATAAAAGCCGGTATTGAAGTGGTTAAGGACTCATTCAGATGAGTGATTAGTCCCATCCTCTGTGCAGAGCCCCTGGCCAATGGGTGTGCTTTGGAGCTGCATGCAGGTGCACATCAATATCTGACATGTTGTCAGAAGGGGGGGGGGGGGGGTGCATGGATCCAAATGCACATACTGTACATTCAGATTCATGCACCTGCTCTCCTGTCAGATCTTGATGTGCGATTGTGGCTGTACAGCTACTGCACCTTCTTACACCTCTGTGGGCTGCCTGCATGCAGCTCTGACAGTGGACTAATCACACATCTGAATGAGACCTTAAAGCGATAGTAAAGCCCACTTTGTGATTTTTTACCTATAAGGCTGAGGCCTCGTACACACGATCGGACATATCCGATGAAAACGGTCCGCGGACCATTTCCATCGGATATGTCCGATCGGGAGTTTGATCCGATGGCGTGTACACACCATCGGATCAAATTCCCCGCCGCCGGACGGCGCGGTGACGTTGACGCCGCCACGTCACCGCACCAGGAAGTTAAACACTTCCGCGCATGCGCCGAATCCATTCGGCGGCGGCGCGGCGGCGGTGGGGGACGACATGTCTGCTGGTAAGTGTACTAACCAGCAGACATGTCGGGCGGACAGATTCCACCGGATGGATTTCAAAGCATGCTTTGAAATCTGTCGGGTGGAGAAATCTGTCCGCTAGCCCATACACACGAGCGGAGATGTCTGCTGAAATGGTCCATCGGACCGTTTTCAGCGGACATATCCCCTCGTGTGTACGAGGCCTTACCTGGAGCTAAAGTGAACATCTCCTAAACCTGCACAATTTATGAGAATTTCACCTTGCATGCTGCCGCTGACGTCAGTGGCACATGCGCTCTGAAGGTTCGGCTTAACGTGCCGGAACTCGGGACCTTCTTGCCAGAACTGAGGATATGCAGTCGCCGCAGCTCTGGCCACTCACAGTGCTGGAGCTTGCGATCCCTGAAGAATGGACAGGAGAAGATGTCAGTCCTCATAGCGGTGACTGAGCACTGCTGAGAGGGCTTTCATAATGTGCTAGTATGAGATGCTTACTAGCACATTATGCCTTTGTCTTGCAGGGTCCCCCCCCCCCTTAAAGTGGAGGTCTGGCTTAAAAAAAAAAAAAAAAAAAAAAAAGTTAAAAGTCAGCAGCTACAAACACTGTAGCTGCTGACTTTTAATAAGGACACTTACCTGTCCAGAGTGCCTGCGATGTCAGCAGCTGAAGCCGAGCAATCGCTCAGATCTCAGCAGCCCCGCTGCCATCCTTGGTGAGGGAAATCAGAAAGTGAAGCGTTGCGGCTTCACTGCCCGGTTTCCCTACTGCGCATGCGCTAGCCACACAGCGCTATGTGAATGGGCGGATGTCTCCTGGGACACACACACGGTCCCAAAAGACACAGCTCCCCATTTCCAGAGAAAGAGGACCAACACGGACAAGGAAGTGGCAGATTATGAGATCTGCCTAGTAACACCAAAAAAATAAATAAAAATCATTTTTTTTTAAGCCTTTTTGGCTATTTATTTTTTTAGGATGGACCTCCGCTTTAAGCAGTGTTATGGTGATGACAAAACACAATGGTTGTCTACGGGGAGATTTTCTAAAACTGGAGCACTGTGCATAGGAACCAATCAGCTTCTAACTTCAGCTTGTTCAGTGAAACAGCGATAATAAAACCTGGGAGCTGATTGGCTACAATACACAGCTGCACCAGAATTGTTACTGTCCCATGTGTCATTGTATTGATTTCCCCCTCATCTGTACACATGAATAGATCCCTTACGTGATTCAAGACATACACACTCCATGCAGGTAGAGCAGCCAATCACACACAGTCGCACTACAGGGCATGCGCGGAGGAACATGTTTGTTTTTGGAAATGACAAGCTCAGCTGTGACAGGGGGCGTGTCCGTGCTACACGATCTCCACAGACCGGAAGATGAAGAATAAACACTTTGCCTCCATGCAGTGACGCTTACACTGTACCTTCCATCGCCTTACAGGTCCTCTGGAACTCCTCCTCCCGGTTCCCCGCCATGAAGTAATGACACAGGCAGGAGAACATGTAGTCGAACACCCAGCCCGTAGCTACTTCAGCCACCTCATGAAACGTAGGCTCCTCAGCACCGTCCTCCGCCCCCTCTATGCGGCCACTCTGCTCCATATCTGTAATCGAAGTAAAAAACGGCGGCAAGGGAGCTCTCTTGTGCCAGGCTGATAAGAGAATTGAGAGAAGATGCTAGCACGCATGCGCGGAGCCCGAACACTTTCCCGCCAGAAGCATTCAAATCCCGGCGAGGAGATCACAATGTGTGTCAGTGAGCACAGCGACACCTACAGCACACCGAGTATAATACAGCCACGTCCCTCGGCCCCTCCTTTCTATTAGATTGCATTTAGGTAGCAGAGAAGTCTTCTATTACACCAAAACTCTGGGCCAGATTCTCAGACTTACGCCGTCGTATATGCGTGCCTGATTCTCCAAATCAGTTACGTATAAATGCGGCCAAGGTACGAGAGGCGCAAGTCTCCTACACCGTTGTATCTTGGGTGCATATTTACGCTGGTCGCTTGGTGGCGCTTCCGCTGATTTCCGCATCAAATATGCAAATGAGCTAGATATGCAGATTCTCGAACGTACGTGCGCCCTTCGCAATTAGTTACGCCGTTTACGTAAGACATACACCAGTGTAAAGATAGAGCTGCTCTCTAGGTGGCGCAGCCCATGTAAGCCATGGACGTTTGAACAAGCGTATCTTTTTACGTCGTTTGCATAAGTCGTACGCGAATAGGGCTGTGCGTAAGTTATGTTCACGTCGTAGCAGAGGCGTCGTTAGGGGTGGGCTAAGGAGGCTGGAGCCCCGAATGTACCGCCGAAAAGCCCCGAGTCTCGGGCACAGGGCCGCCATCAGGAATTTTGGGGCCCCTTACACAGCTTCAGCCATGGGCCCCCTGGAGCAGAGAACCGGGGGGGGGGTGCTGCCGCATGAAATTGAGAAGCGGGGGGGGGGGGCTGCTGGCGCGAGTTGAGAAGCGGGGGGGCCCTGAAGAAATAAAGAATAAATATAAAAAAGGGGGTAGCCATTCGGGGCCCTGGGGACCTCTATGCCCTTTAATAAAAAGAGAGAATATATATATATATATATATATATATATATATTTTTTTTTTTAAAGGGTGGTTGCCAACTGGGGCCCCGGGGACCTTATTTTTTTTTTTTTTTATAAAAGGAAATTACAAAAAAAGGGGCTTTCCATTCGGGTCCTCTGGGCCCTTTAATAAAAAGAAACCTCTGGGCCCTTTAAAAAAAAAGAAATAAACATTTATATAAATAAAAATAAAAAAAACCAAGGGGGGTTGCCTTCCAGGGCCCTGGGGACCTCTGGGCCCTTTAATAATAATACATCTATATATTAAAAAAAAGAAATAAAATAATATAAAAAAGTAAAAAAAATATATAAAAAAGGAGGATTGTCATCCGGGGGCCCTGGGGACCTCTGGGCCCTTTAATAATAATATATATATATATATATATATATATATATATATATATATATATATATATATATATATATATATAAAAGAAATAAAAAAATATATAAAAATTATATATTTTTTTTATAAAAAAGGGGGGTTGTCATCTGGGGCCCTGGGGATCTCCAGGTCCCTGTGGACCTCTAAAAAAAAAAAGAAAAAGAAAAAAAATTGGCCCTTTAATAAAAAATAAAAGAAAAATATATTAAAACAATATATTTTTTTATAAAAAATAAAAGAAAAAAGAGGGGGTTGCCATCTGGGGCCCTGGTGGCCTACGGGCCCCTAGACCCCTAAACAAATGGCCCTTTAATAAAAAATAAAATAAAAATATATTAAAAAATATATTTTTTTATAGAAAATAAATAAAAAAAGGGGGGTTGCCATCCAGTGCCCTGGGGGCCTCCGGGCCCCTGTGGACCTCCGAACCTCTAAAAAAAAATAAAAAAAAAAAAATTGGCCCTTTAATAAAAAAAAAATATATATATTAAAAAAATATATTTTTTTATAAAAAAAAATATTTTTTTATAAAAAAATATATTTTTTTATAAAAAAAAAGAAAAAAAGGGCTTGCCATCTGGGGCCCTGGTGGCCTTCGGGCCCCTGGGGACCTCCGGACCTCTAAAAAAAAAGAAAAAAATTGGCCCTTTAATAAAAAATAAAAAATATATTAAAAAAATATCTTTTTTTATAAAAAAAATATATTTTTTTTATTAAAAAAAAGGGCTTGCCATCCAGTGCCCTGGGGGTCTCCGGGCCCCTGTGGACCTCCGAACCTCTAAAAAAAAAATAAAAGAAAAAAATTGGCCCTTTAATAAAAAATTAAATAAAAATATATTAAAAAAATATATTTTTTTATAAAAAAATATATTTTTTTATAAAACAAAAGAAAAAAAAGGGTGGCCTCCGGGCCCCTGGGGACCTTCGGACCTCTAAAAAAAAAAGAAAAAAATTGGCCCTTTAATAAAAAATAAAAAATATATTAAAAAAATATATTTTTTTATAAAAAAAATATATTTTTTTTATTAAAAAAAGGGCTTGCCATCTGGGGCCCTTGGTGGCCTCCGGGCCCCTGGGGACCTTCGGACCCCTAAAAAAAAAAAAAAAAAAAAAAAAAAATTTTTTTTTTTTTTTTTTTTTTAGTGTGGTTCCCATCCGGGCCCCTGGGGACCCCCGGGCCCCTTACAGGTGTAATGCCTGTACCCCCCTGATGGCGGCCCTGCTCGGGCATACAGTTTTTAATTAGGAGCCCCGAGTCAATGCCGGCGCCCGGCGAGCAGGGACCTGATCTCGCCCGCCATGTTTGGTGACGTGTCCAGTCCAGCGCCCTGTGATTGGGTGTATGGGGGTCATGTGCGGCGTGGGGCTGGCCTGTCTGCGATCGTCTAGAAGTCCCGCCTCCGCACATGACCGCTATACGCCCAATCACAGTGCGACGGGAAATATGGAACATGTTGGCGGCAATGGCGGGAGATGAGCACTGTTTGAGCCGCCCGGACTTTGATCTTCCCCTCCGCTTTTGTGTCCCTCTGTGGCGGTGTGTCCCTCTGTACTATGTCCCTCGGCGGCGATGTGTCCCTCTGCACTCTGTCATCTCGGCGGGGGGGTGTCTAGCGGAGTTACGGTTCGGTAGAGAAGATCATGGAGGTGCAGCATCTTGCACCATGGAGCGGGCTGCAGATGGATGGCGGGGAGTCGAGACAAAAACAGAGGTAAGGAGGACGTATTTGCACAGAGCTGTGGGGAGGGGGTGTGAGTAGTGCAGAAAGTAGGAGGACGCTTACTGTAGGTGGTCAGTGTCTGGGTGTGTGGGGGGGGTCCGTTTCTATGTCGGGGGTCAGTGTCTGTTTGGGGGGGGGGGCATTGTCTATGTCGGGGGTCAGTGTAATGTGAGTAATGCAGAATGTAGGAGTCAGGTGGATCAGTGTGTGTGTGTCAGGGGGTCAGATAGGTCACCTGTGTTAAAACATGGAAAGAGTGCAGCGCTATGTGGTTAAAACCACGTGTGAAATAAATGTTATATCTTGAAGTGTAAACCAATGATATGTGAAAAATGTATTAAAAGAAAAACTATTGCAGAGTCCAAAAAGAACATAACATCTGTGAAGTTAATTCCAAAAGCAAATCCATGAAGGGTTAATCCCCAAAAAGACACATGCTTGCCAAGAAAGTGAAGATAAAGTTTGGTGAATAAAAGTCCCAAAACAAACCAGGGTATTGCCCGAGAATTTTGGGACTTGTTATTCACCAAACTTTGGCCTAGATTCACAAAGCGATTACGCCTGTGTAAATGTTGTTAGACAGGAGTAATTTCGATTTACAGCGTTTTTACGCTAGTCGAAATCCTCAAACCATGAAAAGACACCTGCGTGCTAAATTCGACTTTATTACGTGTTAGTACGCCTTCAGATCTACGCTGCTGAAAATTGCGGCCACTGGGCGGACTTCCTGTTGTTTTTCACCTTCATGAATGAGCTTTTGCCTGGAATCCACAAAATTTCGCTCTTCAAACGCATCTCTTACGGCACCTTTAGTCATCTTTTTTTTCCGTTTCACTATACAGCTTTTTGCTGGCTAATATTAGACAGCCCATGTTAAGTATGGCCGTCGTTCGCGTCGATTTCAAGTTTTTGAAGATAAAGTTTAAACGCCGCTACTCAAACAACGAATACGTCACGACGTGATTTCGCGCAATGCACGGCGGGAAATTCCTGAAAAATGCGCAGTTCGATCGTCGCGGGACGCGCTTAATTTAAAGCTTCACGCCCCCTACTCACGTATTTCGATTGCGCGGCGGAAAAAAAATACGATACAATAGCGTACGCGCAAAAAAACTACCTGAATTCGGCGTAGAGTCTGGTGATAGACGGCAGCGTAGCGTATTTCGATTACGCAGCGGAAGATTACATCTATGTGAATCTGCCCCTTTATCTTCACTTTCTTGGCAAGCAATGTGTCTTTTTGGGGAGATAACCCTTCATGGATTTGCTTTTGGAATTAACTTCACAGATGTTATGTTCTTTTTGGACTCTGCATTAGTTTTTCTTTTAATACATTTTTCACATATCATTGGTTTACACTTCAAGATATAACATTTATTTCACACGTGGTTTTAACCACCACATAGCGCTGCACTCTTTCCATGTTTTGCTATCTGTCCTAAATATTTTTTTTGTAGTGAACGTAAATGCCAGCTGCTTTCTTATACACTTTATAATCATTTTTTTTATTATCTTCTTAAACTAGCGTAGCATTTGCCTTAGGGCTTCTTTTTTTCTAAGGTCACAGGTTAGTGTTCAGTGTGGTGCTGTGTGGGTTAGTGTTCAGTGTGGTGCTGTGTGGGTTAGTGGTCAGTGTGGTGCTGTGTGGGTTAGTGGTCAGTGTGGTGCTGTGTGGGTTAGTGGTCAGTGTGGTGCTGTGTGGGTTAGTGGTCAGTGTGGTGCTGTGTGGGTTAGTGGTCAGTGTGGTGCTGTGTGGGTTAGTGGTCAGTGTGCAGTGTGTGGGTCAGGAGGGAAAGGGAGCTTTGGCCATGGGATGGTTGGAAGGCCAACTGTGGATCTAGGATTTGTAGCAGTTAAGATGTGGGTTGCTGAAATGGCAGCTTCCATCAAAGGCTTCCCTTCTCCTGCAAGATTGAGGGTACTTAAGCAATTCAATCTGTACTATATGTGACTAGCCTTGGTCTACACCATGGGTCTTCAAACTACGGCCCTCCAGTTGTTCAGGAACTACAATTCCCATCATGCCTAGTCATGTCTGTGAATGTCAGTGTGTTACAATGCCTCATGGGATGTGTAGTTCTACAACAGCTGGAGGGCCGTAGTTTGAGGATCCCTGGTCTACACCTTGCAAAACAGAGAACATCAGGATATCACAAGTACTGTGCCACCCTAGGGAAGACCAACTGACAACATAGAATAAGAATAACTGAGTGGCTGGCACCATAGACCTTAAGGTTGACCGGGACCATGGAACCTTAGACTGGCCTGTACCATAGAACTCAAGACATGTCAGTGTGTGTATGTATTGACACACAATCCTACTGACACACACACACACCTACTGACACACACGCACACACACCTACTGATACACACACACTGACATGTACACAGCACCACTCCACCGCGCCCACCCCCCCCCCCCCCCCCCCGGGCTGGCTTCGGGCTGAAGCCCCTGGTCTTTTTGCCACCTAGCAACGCCCCTGTGTGCAACGTATCTTAGGCATTCTATCCGACGTATGCGCACTGGGATACGTCCACGGACGGCGCATGCACCGTTCGTTAAAAGCGTCAATTACGTGGGGTCACGATTATTTTGCATAAAACACGCCCACCTCTTCCCCATTTGAATTAGGCGGGCTTACGCAGTCACATTTACGCTACGCCGCTGTAACTTAGGACACAAGTGCTTTGAGAATACTGAACTTGCATTCTAAGTTGCGGCGGCGTAGCGTAAATACGATACGTTACGCCCGCTCATAGTTACGCCATCCTACGTGAATCTAGACCTCTGGGTTTTGAATCATGTCAGTGGTGTAATTAGAAACTTTAGGGCCCCGATGCAAGAAGTCATGAAGGCGTAGCAGCGGCGGTCCATCCATAGAGGGCGCTAGAGCGCCGCCCCCTCTGGCTCCGCACCGCCACTGAAAATAACATACATTCATGCATTGCATGACTGTATGTTATTGTTGCCAGCTGCCACTGGTCTATTCAGGTGGCCAGACATTGAGCGCCGACCGCCTGAATAACGGCAGCTGGTTGGCTGTGCGGAAGTGCCTATCAGAGACAGCATTCCTTGGATAAGACTGACGGACCTCTCAACCAATCAGGTGCGCCGATTCTGGTTATCGGTAACCTGATTGGCTGAAGCGTCACCAAGGCGGGAGAAGACATTGAGGGACGTGGAAGCATTAAAGGATCACTAAAGGAATTTTTTTTTTTAGCTAAATAGCTTCCTTTACCTTACTGCAGTACTGGTTTCATGTCCTTATTGTCGTTTTTGCTTTGAAGTTGCTGTAATCCTGCTCCGTTCTCCACACTACCTGCTTGTCTGTTTCCTTATAACCACCATACTGGGAGCTTTCTCACAATGGTTTAAGTTGTCATTACTGTGTGTCTAAAACTTCCCAGAACCAATCAGATTCATTTTAAAAACAAAACACTGCCCTGGATTTGTTTGTTTTTGTTCTGTGTGTCTATTTCTACTTTGCAGAAACATGAAGCCAGTTCAAAAGTGAAACTAACCTACAGGCACATTATATGATTGATTTGTATCTATTTTTAATCATTTTATAAAGGAATCAGTTAACTTTTATGTCTCTATACCCTGTAAACAGTCATTTCAGCAAAACATTTTTTTTCCTTTAGTGACCCTTTAAGGTAAGTGCATATTACAGGGCACAGCGGCGACAATGGGCAGAGTGGCGACAAAGGGCACAGTGGCATCAAGGGCACAGTTGTGACAATGGGCACAGTAGCAACAAAGGGCACAGTGACATGTACAGTGGTAACAATAGGCACAGTGGCGAAAAAGGGCACAGTGGTGAGAATGGGCACAGTGGCAACAAAGAGCACAGTGACATGCACAGTGGCAACAATGGGCACAGTGGCGCCAATTAAAGGGCACAGTGGCTGCGTTTGATGGCATTGCACGGCGGCTGCGTTTGATGGCATGGCACAGCGGCTGCGTTTGATGGCATGGCACACTGACTGCGTTTGATGGCATGGCACAGCGGCTGAGTTTGATGGCATGGTACTGTGGTGCGAATTGATGGCATAGTGACTGTATTTGGTGGCATGGCACAGTGGTGATAATTGATGGCACAGTGGTTGCGTTTGATGGCATGGAACAGTGGTGACAATTGATGGCACAGTGGCTGCATTTGATGGCATGGCACAGTGGTGCGAATTTATGGCATAGTGACTGCATTTGATGGCATGGCACAGTGGTGATAATTTATGGCACAGTGGCTGCGTTTGATGGCATGGCAAAGTGACTGCATTTGATGGCATGGCACAGTGGTGCGAATTGATGGCATAGTGACTGCATTTGATGGCATGGCACAGTGGTGATAATTGATGGCACAGTGGCTGCATTTGATGGCATGGCACAGTGGTGACAATTGATGGCACAGTGGCTGCGTTTGATGGGCACAGTGAGGCCCCCAAAAATTTTGAGCACCAGCCGCCACTGCGTACATGTACATCCCCTTTAAGAAGCCTAGCCGTAGGTCACAAGCCCGATCGCCGCCGGTGTCCCGCAAATGGGTCACAGGAGCTGAAGAACGGGGAGAGGTGTGTGTAAACAAACCTTCCCCGTTCTTCTCTGTGGCAGTGTCACTCATCGTCTGTTCTCTGTTATAGGGAACAACGATCAGTGACGTCCCACCTACAGCCACGCCCCCCCTACAGTAAGAAACACACATGAGCTCACACTTAACCCCTACAGCGCCCCCTAGTGATTCATCCCATCACTGCCATTGGCATTTTCACAGTAATCATTGCATTTTTATAGCACTTTTCGCTGTGAAAATGACAATGGTCCCAAAAATGTGTCCAATGTGTCCGCCATAATGTCGCAGTCACGAAAAAAATCGCTGATCGCCGCCATTACTAGTAAAAAAAATTATTAATAAAAATGCCATAAAACTATCCCCTATTTTGTAAACGCTATAACTTTTGCGCAAACCAACCGATAAACACTTATTGTATATTTTTTTTACCAAAAATAGGTAGAAGAATACATATTGGCCTAAACTGAGGGGAAAAAAATATAGTTTTTTTTTAAATTGTCGCTCTATTTTTGTTTATAGTGCAAAAAATAAAAACCGCGGAGGTGATCAAATACCACAAAAAGCTCTATTTGTGGGGAAAAAAGGACACCAATTTTGTTTGGAAAACAACGTTGTACGACCGCGCAATTGTCACATAAAGCGACGCAGTGTCGAATCACAAAAAGGGGCCAGGTTCTTAACCTGCATAATGGTCTGGGTCTTAACCGGTTAAGGGGGGGCTGTAGCAGTGGTAATGGAGGGGGGGTGGTAGTGGTGGTACTGGAGGGGGGGTGCTGGCGGTGGTACTGGAGGGGGTGTGCTGGCGGTGGTACTGGAGGGGGGGTGGTGGTGGTAGCCATCCTCTTCACACCACCACCTCTGCCTCTTACTGATCCCCACCACTGATCTCATCCCTATTCCCCCCATCATCACCTCTGTTGTAGTGGTAATGGATTGGCGGGGGGATAGGCATAAGATCAGTGGTGGGGATCAGTAAGAGGCAGAGGTGGTGGAGGTTGGGATCGATTGCAGTGCAAAATGTCATGACTTACCGCCAATCAATCGATCCCCCCCCCCCTCAGAAATGATCCTTCACCGCGCCTCTTCCAGGAATGCCTTGCCTCATGGGTAGATGGATCGTAGACAGGACAGCAGGTACTCCACGCAGAGGGGAGAGCACATGATGACGAATGAACACTGTCACACACACACTGGACAGTCAGGCAGGCCCGTCACAGTCACACTGACGAACGGGCAGTCAGCAGGCCCCCCTGAAGTGGCAGAGAACTACAGGGCCCAGTCGCAAGTGGACTGAAACCCTGACACATTATTCAGACCAATCTGTATCTCCCCAAGTAACCAAGAGTCACACACAAATCTGTTGCTGTTCAGGAGCTGTGGCGGCTGTCTGGGGGCAGGTTTGGCATTGCTGGGACAGGGCAAACTCAATTTGGCCACACCCACTGTTCACTGCCATGTGCTATGCACACAGCATTACTATTCTCCTTGGGGGCACCCAAAGGTGTCCCAGGCTGCTAAAGTATTCGGTTTTGGCTTGAAGAAAACTAACTAGGTGGGCACTAATAGGTGGCACGTATGAGGAGGCACTGATGATTGGCAGCACTACGGGGTGGCACGTATGAGGAGGCACTGATTGGCAGCACTAATAGTTGACACATACAAGGAGGTACTGATTGGCAGCACTAATAGGTGGTAAGTATGAGGAGGCACTGATTGGCAGCACTAATAGGTGGCACATATGAGGAGGCACTGATTGGCAGCGCTACTAGGTGGCACGTATGAGGAGGCACTGATTGGCAGCACTACTATGTGGCATGTATGAGGAGGCACTGATTGGCAGCACTACTAGGCGGCACATATGAGGAGGCACTGATTGGCTGCGCTAATAGGCAGCGCATATGAGGAGGCACTGTATGGCAGCACTGCTAGTTGGCATGTACGAGGAGATAATAATTGGCAGCACTAATAGTTAGCACGTATGAGGAGGCACTGATTGGCAGCACTACAAGTTGGCATGTATGAGGAGGCACTGATTGGCAGCACTACTAGGCGGCATGACTGAGGAGGCACTAATAGGTGGCACTGATGAGGAGGCACTGATTTGCAACACTAATATGTGGCACGTATGAGGAGGCACTAATAAGCGGAACCGATGGGCACTAATAGGCAGCACTGATGAGGAGGCAATAATAGGTGGCACTGATGAGGAGGCACTACTAGGCAGCTTGTATGAGGAGGCACCAATTGGCAGCACTAATAGGCAGCATGTATGAGGAGGCATAAACAATCGGCACTGATAGGCAGAAAAAAGAGGGTACTGATGAGGAGGCGCTGATTGGCAGCACTAATAGGTGGCACATATGAGGAGGCACTAATAGGCAGCACTGATGAGGAGGCAATAATTGGCAGCACTACTAGGCGGCTCCTATGAGTGAAGAGGCACTGATTGGCAGCACTAATAGGCAGCATGTATGAGGAGGAACTAATAGGCAACACTGATGGTCACAAATAGGCAGTACTGATGAGGAGGCACTGATTGGCAGCACCAATAGGTGGCACGTATGAGGAGGCACTAATAGGTGGCACTGATGGACACTAATAGTCAGCACTGATGAGGAGGCACTGATTGGCATCGCTGATGGGCACTGTTGGGGCTGCACTAATGATCAGTGCCCTAATTATCAGCGTAGATGTCTCCTTTCACACTGGCCAGTTACCAGCTCTCTCCTCTCCTCACGCTGTGACAGCGTGGAAGGAAAGGAATGACAATAACCAGCAAGTGTTATTGTTTGGACACAGCTGATCACATGGTAAAGAGCCACTGTGATTGGATCTTTACCCCGATCATGATCAGCTGTGATTAGGCACAGCTGATCACGTGGTAAAGAGCCACTGTGATTGGATCTTTACCCCGATCATGATCAGCTGTGATTAGGCACAGCTGATCACGTGGTAAAGAGCCACTGTGATTGGATCTCTACCCCGATCTGTGACCAGGTGTGTCCAAAGGACACATTGATCACAGAGTGCGCCGCAGCAAGCACAGTTCTGTTTGGACGTCAATAGACGCTCTTCCGGAACTGGACAACTGTGCTGTAGCCATCATTCAGCTATAGCGCAGTTGTCTTGGTGTGGCGCCAAATATAGTTTGGGTACAGTGTTGCCTGACCGCACAATTGTCATTCAAAGTGTGACACTGCTGAAAGCTGAAAATTGTCCGGAGCAGGAGTGGGGTAAAAGTGCTTGGTATTGAGGTGTTACCACTGGCACTTATACCACCTTCCTGCCCAGGCCAATTTTCGGCTTTCAGCACTCTCACAATTTTAAAGACAATTGCGCGGTCATTCAACACTGTACACAAATTCAACTTTTATTATTTTTTTCACACAAATAGAGTTTTCTTTTGGTGGTATTTAATTACCATAAACATTTTGCAAAAAAAAAAAAAAAGTTTTGCATATTTTGTTATAAAATTTTGCAACCAGGTCATTTTTCTCATTCACAGATGTGCGCTGATAAGGCGGCATTGGTGGGCACTGATAAGGCGGCATTGGTGGGCACTGATAAGGCTGCACTGATAGGCAGCACAGAGAGGTGTCACTGATGAGCATTGATAGGCGGCACAGATGGGCACTGATAGGTTGCACTGTAGGACACTGATTTGCAGCACTGGTGGATCACTAAGGGGACCAATGTCCCTCTAACTGAAGCCAGTTAACAGGTTGCTTCTTTTCTTCACGCTGACAGCCTGAAAAAAAAAAAAGAGCCGAAAACTGGCTTCTGTTTACTTCCGTGATCAGCTGTTATTGGCTGACAGTTGATCACGTGGTAAAGGGCCCGCTGTGATTGGCCCTTTACCCTGCTCTGTGATCAGCCGAGTCCCAAGAGAACAGGAGGACATCTATGTACACCCTCCTGGCATTTTAATGCCGTGGTGTAGAGGTCTTTTGGCTATAGCAAGGGCACAAAGTGGTTAAAAACCTACCAAACCTACTGCCAGAAAGCATTAACCCTTTTCGTCCGCTAGCGGGAGTTAAAACCGCACCACTAGCGGCTGAATACCACTGCAATTCCGACGATATAGCGGCGCTATATCGCCACGGCACCTCCTGCCCCAGTTTGAAAGGGGCCTTATTGTGACAGCTGCTCTTTTTCTTTTGGAACACAGTTATTTTGTTATTGTGTATTATTTACAGGGGGCTATGGGTAAACGCATTGTTTTCACTAAACAGAGGTCTGACTTACTTAAAAAAAGACATAAACCAACAGGGGAGTCTAATGGCCTGGCTACTTTTGTAACTGCTTTCTCTAGTAAGTATAAGCAGATTATAAATATACAGTGGGGATCGAAAGTTTGGCCACCCCAGGTAAAAATTTGTATTAATGTGCATAACAAAGCCAAGGAAAAGTTGAACAAGTCGCCAAAAGGCATTAAATTCTTTTAATATGTCAAAAAAGTTAGATTCTAGTCTCCAAAAGTTTGGGCACCCTGTAGAATTTATAGCATGCACTGCCCCCTTTGCAAAGCTAAGACCTGCCTGTCATGGATTGTTCTCAATTATCGTCTGGGAAGACCAGGTGATGTCAATCTCAAAGGTTTTAAATGCCCAGACTCATCTGACCTTGCCCAAACAATCGGCACCATGGGTTCTTCTAAGCCAGGAGTGGGGAACCTTTTTTCTGCCAAGGGCCATTTGGATTTTTGTAACATCACTCGGGGGCCGTACAAAATGATCAACTTAAAAATGAGCCTGTTATATTTGGTCAAACATTTGGTCAAAAAATGCATGCCAGACGTATACGTTTTTGTGTCATGGTAGATACAAAAACACAATCCCCACAATGCGATTCCCCCAATCCCCAAAACACAATCTGCAGTCCCTCACTCCCCAAAAAGCACAATGCAATCCCTCACCTTAATCCCTGGTTCGGGTGGTGCTGGCTCTGTGGTGCTGGGCTCTGTGGTGCTGAGCTCTGTGGTGCTGAGCTCTGTGGTGCTGAGCTCTGTTGCGCTGGGCTCTGTGGTGCTGGGCTCTGTGGTGCTGGCTCTGTGGTGCCAGTGGTGCTGAGCTCTGTGGTACTGGGCTCTGTGGTACTGGCTCTGTGGTGCCGGTGGTGCTGAGCTCTGTGGTGCTGGGCTCTGTGGTGCTGGGCTCTGTGGTACTGGGCTCTGTGGTGCTGCTGGGCTCTGTGGGGCTGCTGGTTCTGTGGTGCTGCTGGGCTTTGTGGTGCTGCTGGGCTCTGTGGGGCTGCTGAGCTCTGTGGTGCTTATGGGCTTTGTGGGGCTGCTGGGCTCTGTGGTGCTTCTGGGGCCTGGGCTCCGTGCGCGGGCTGCGGCCTGCGGCGTCACTGCGGAAATGTTATTGATCCCAGGCAGAGTGATATCAAATGCACTCCGCCTGTGAAAGAAGGCGCCGTACAGAGAAAGCAGCGGCTGAAGTAGAGAGAAAGCCGCTGCTTCATCTGTACGGCGCTTTCTCTTACAGGCGGAGTGATATCGAATGCACTCAGAAGGAGCCGGAACTACAAGGTAAACATCGGCTCCTTCTGACAGCTACGCGGACACACACTCAGCGGCACGGGGGGGGGGGGGGGACGGGCGGATGGAATGATTTTGCGGACCGCAGGTTCCCCACCCCTGTTCTAAGCAGTTGTCTAGAAAACTGAAACTGAAAATAGTTGACGCTTACAAAGCTGGAGAAGGCTATAAGAAGATAGCAAAGCATTTTCAGATGTCAATATCCTCTGTTCGGAATGTAATTAAGAAATGGCAGTCATCAGGAACAGTGGAAGTTAAAGCAAGATCTGGAAGACCAAGAAAAATATCAGACAGAACAGCTCACAGGATTGTGAGAAAAGCAATTCAAAACCCACGTTTGACTGCACGATCCCTCCAGAAAGATCTGGCAGACACTGGAGTTGTGGTACACTATTCCACTATAAAGAGATACTTGTACAAATATGGTCTCCATGGAAGAGTCATCAGAAGAAAACCTCTTCTACATCCTCACCACAAAAATCAGTGTTTGAACTTTGCAAATGAACATATAGACAAGCCTGATGCATTTTGGAAACAAGTTCTGTGGACTGATGAGGTTAAAATAGAACTTTTTGGCCGGAATGACCAAAGGTACGTTTGGAGAAGAAAGGGCACAGAATTTAATGAAAATAACCTCTGTACAACTGTTAAGCATGGGTTGGATCAATCATGCTTTGGGGTTGTATTGCAGCCAGTGGCACAGGGAACATTTCACAAGTAGAAGGAAAAATGGATTCAATAAAATTTCAGCAAATTTTGCATGGTAACTTGATGCCATCTGTGAAAAAGCTGAAGTTAAAGAGAGGATGGCTTCTACAAATAATAATAATGATCCTAAACACACCTCAAAATCCACGGGGGATTACATCAAGAGGTGTAAAATGAAGGTTTTGCCATGGCCTTCATAATCTCCTGACCTCAACATAATTGAAAATCTATGGATAGACCTTAAAAGAGCAGTGCGTGACAGACAGCCCAGAGATCTCAAAGAACTGGAAGACTTTTGTAAGGAAGAATGGGTAAAGATACCTCAAACAAGAATTGAAAGACTCTTGGCTGGCTACAAAAAGCGTTTACAAGCTGTGATACTTGCCAAAGGGGACAATACAAGATATTAACTCTGCAGGATGCCCAAACTTTTGTTTTCTGTAATTTTTAAAGTGTTAATGATGGAAATAAAATCTAACTTTTTTTGACATATTATAAGAATGTCTAATCTGTAATTTGATGCCTTTTGGAGATTTTTTCATCTTTCCTTGGCTTTGTTATGCACATTAATACAAATTTTTACCAGGGGTGCCCAAGCTTTCGATCCCCACTGTAATAAAGAAGTATATACCCATTCTGTATGCAGATAAAGACCTTATTCCCATTAGTATACGCAGATAGGGGCAAGGTGGGTCAAGTGCCCCCCCCCCCCCCAGCAGGGCTGGTGCTACCTATAGGCAAGTGTGCATATCAATCGGGTGTGCCGTGCTGCATGTCCCAGGGCCGTCTCATACACAAAATGGAGTGTGTGTTAGGGAGTGATGGTGTTTGCGGCCCCTGAGCTGAGGGCAGGCAGCGCGGCCAGTAGCTGGAAATACAAAACTCTTCCGGAGCTACCTGTTAAATTTCTCATGCCACAGACAGCATCTGCTAATGCTCAGCCTGACCAGATCACTAATGATTTATCTCCTCTTCTACTCCTCAGCTCGGACTGCCGGCCTAGACATGTATGAGAGGCCCAGAGCTCCCTTCAAGATAGGGGCCCAAGAACAACCACTGCATACCTCCCAACTTTGTGAGATGGGAACGAGGCACACCTATCAGAAAAAGTATGTGGGTATAGGACACACCCCTTGCCACGCCCCCTTAAGGGGAATTATGCAAAATATTATTTGCTAACCACACAACCTTTTTTTTATTTTATTTTTACCACTACTACTACATTTATACTGGGTTTTGACATTTACAAATGCAGCAATTTAGAAATTGGATGAAAGGTTTAGCACTGGGAACACTTTTTGGAAGATAAAAAGTGCATTTTATATACAACTATATAGATCAGCCCAAAATGAGGGAAACATGAAGAGGAAAGAGGGGCAGAGAGACATTGCTCCAAATCAGGGACAGTCCCTCGAAATCAGAGACAGTTGGGAGCTATGCCACCGCACGGGCTCCCAGCCTCATCTGAGCTGCTTGTTATGTGCAGCAGTTGTTGGAGCCTTCCATCTGCCTTTTCTGGGGTTAGTAAATGACAGTTATCCATTTAATTCTCTCTATTGTCACCTGAAGCTTGCAATATAGAAATGTATTGGAGGGGAGTTCTCCATACTAATGATTGTGTGTGATATATATGGGTGTAATCTGCGTGTTTAGAGATGTAATGTATCTGGGTGTATGGGGGTGTAATGTATATGTACTTTGTCTGCCGTCTCCTGTACTACTATTGCAGTCTGTGACCGACTCCTGTACTACGTCTGCAGTCGTGAGGATCGTGATCGTGATGACGTAGTCAAAAAAAGTTCTGCCGATGCTTATGCTTTTTCCTATATTACAGAATGTTTAAAGGTTTCATAGCAAGCGATCATGTACATTAGGTAACATTTTATCTCTTTTTGGGTCCAAACAACCTAAAAACACTTGATTAAAAACAGTAGGTTCAGATTGCTGCGGTTTAAACAAAACGTACCACAATAGTATCAACATCTACAGGGAAGGAATATCCCATTCGTGACTACATTAACTTCTTCCTGAGTGCCGCATGCCAATATACGTTGGCAGAATGGCACAGGCAGGCAAATTGGTGTACCTGTACGTCCCTTTGAATTTGCTGCCAAGAGGGCGGGCGCTCCCGCCACCTGCCTTCGGGAGTGTGTTTGCAGGTCCCACAAACTCGATATTCGCCGGAGGCCTGCGATTGCGGTGAGGAGAGGCAGAATGGGAAGATGCCTATATAAACAAGGCATTTCCCTGTTCCGCCTAGTGACATGACAGGGAACTACTGCTCCCTGTCATCGGGAGCAGTGAAGCTGCTTTATATGAGCGGCTTCACCTGTCACAGGCACTCATAAAAAGTATTGACTATGCCTGCCCATTATGCCCATGTGTTCCATTCATAGAATGCATACTATTGGTTCCCACAATGAAAATAGCTATATGAATGGGGGAGGCTCACCTTTTATTCATTCACCCATCCTCCATTCATAGAGCTCTTTATTAGTACTGTTCCTGGTGCTGATATAAAAAAAATCACTGAACTTTAGCTTTAAGGATAGTGTAGGGAAGGTTTTTCTTCAGTTTGTTTATTATGTTTCCTAGGTTCTAAGCCCCCCCCCCCCGTACTATTAGTAAATGGGAATCTGTTGATCATGAGGGCTGAGGACAACAAACCTTTGGACTCCCATGTAATTTCCAGTGCTTCAGAAGGGCTGAATAGATTCCAGCAGAACATTCCTGGACACTTAACTCCGCAAGGCAACATGCCATTCAAATAGTGCTGGATCCAAGTTTGTGTTTAAACTGTCCTCCCTCTAGGCCACAGGTGTCAAACACAAGGCCCTCCAGGCCATTTCACGTGGCCCTCGCAACTCTCCTGCAACTGCCGAAGAGCTCCAGCCCTCTTTTAGTCCTACTCCAGACCCTTACTTTCTACTTTCAAGCAATGCATCCAGCTTCTTCCCAGCAGCAGCATAAGGAAAGGGGGTGCACTGTGATGTAAGGGAGAGTGAGGGACTCAACTTTTGATGGTGGTGTGGCTCTTGACATCTAATATAAGGGGAGGGGAATCATAATGCTGATGCGGCCCACAATGAAATTGAGTTTGACACCCCTGCTCTAGGCTGAGGGGCTCGACAGAGGTATAAAGCAAACATAAAGAGGCAAGTAAAAGTCATCAGGCAGACCACAGTTGGGATACTGGATCCAGCTATTTAAAGTGTTATTAAAGCTGTTTATTTAAAACCAATGTTGGTATTAGGGATGAGCCGAACAGACCAAAAGTTTGTGTGAACTTTAGAACCCTGTTAAAGTCTATGGGATTCAAACGTTTGAAATCTAAAGCACTAATTTTAAAGGCTAATATGCAAGTTATTGTCCTAAAAAGTGTTTTGGGACCCGGGTCCTGCCCCAGGGGAGTGTTTTTTAATGCAACAAAAGTTTAAAAACGGCAGTTTATTCAGGAGCAGTGATCTTAATAATGCTTAAAGTATGCCTGTAAAGTAGCGCTTGTTTCCTGTGCTTAGAACTGTCTCTACACAAAGTGTCATTTCTGAAGGAAAAAGGTAATTTAAAATCACTCACCTTAGGGTCTGGTATGGATATTAAGGGGAACCCTGCGTCAAATTAAAAAAAAATTATGTGGGGTTCCCCCCAAATATCCAAATATCCATTCCAGACAAATATCCAGCTCATCCCTAGTTGGTATTCATATCGTATTCAGCTGGGAAAGCAAAGAATCACTGTATTGTCCCTTTCACATGGGCTAGATTTATTTCCAGTCAGCAGGGGATCAGCTCAAAGATCCCCTGTTGATTGGAGCAGAGCGGGTGGATGACTGAGCTTGCTCTGCTCTATGGGAAGCCAGGAGTAAATGGACTCCGCTATCCATTTACACCCCAACTACCTTTAAATCCACTCCTCCTAAATGGACAAGATCAGACCCTGAGGTAGGTGAATGTAAATGGACACAAGTCCGTTTACACCCACCTGTCCATAGAGATGACTGGACCTTCCAATTAGGTCCATCTCTAAAATTTACAGGTGGACCTGACCGGAAAGGGCCCTAATAGTCGGAACTACTACAATGATCACTGCTGTATTCTGCTTTCTGCATCGAGCAGCGGTCCTGCTGCACAGCAACCACAAGATGTTGCTCGCTCAGCATGGCCACAATTTACAGAATGCCTTGCATAATTTTCAACAAAGGCAAAGTGTTTTTTGATTGGACGAGGTGGAGATTGTGAGGTCACTGCTCTGCCACATATTTTACATTCAGCTAGGCTGAACAAATAATAACACATTCCTTATTCACTGCTAACAGTGTGGATGGACAAATCCCTCCTTCTGGCCCATTGTTTTCTGATAACTGTAATCTGTGCAATGCCCAGCAGGTTCACAGCTCTGCAGTTTATCCTTCCCTTTTCCAACCATTGGTTGCTCAGGCACACAGTGCTGCAACATGGCAGGAAAAGATTCCTTCAGTCCTCAAGAGTCCTTGCAACTAGAGTCCCTGTAACTTGGAGGGCTTCTATGATTCATCTATGGAACCTGCATTAAAATAAGCCTGTAGTTACCTTGAGTAGTTGAGGGGATTTCCATTCTCTCACCCCTGGCATATGTTGCGTTATCTGTCTTGACCAGCCTATACGACTTCTGCCCATGCTGTCTTTGTCTATGTATTTTGTTTAATGTAAGTAACCATACAGACATGAATCAGATTGATAACCCCAGATATATTTCATCTCCCTTTTTACATGTACTCCTTTTCTACACTGTTTTCATTCTTGTGTCCTTATACCTGCTATAAACTTCTACCTTGTCCCAAGCACTTTTTTCTCTAGACCTTCTTGGTCCTATTTTGGCAGCTATGTGGGCACATGTGAGAGCTTCATAAATGACGTGTCTGTTCTGTGGTTATTTATTGTATTCTAATTGCTGTTATTTTTATTTATTATTTTTTGTTGTCGTTACTATATCATCTTGTAGAAGCTACTGTAAAGCTCCTGAAGAAGCGTCCATACAACGCGAAACATGTTGGGCTAAACACCGTGTAACATCCCACCTTTTTGAGAATTCCACTGGTCTTCAAACTTTCTACTGAGTGGCTATGAGTCTCCCACCTCTTTGTCGATCCCTTTGTATTTATATGTCCAATCAATAGGTGGTTTTGTCACATTAAAGAGGAGCTCCAGCCGCGGAAATTTTTTTTTTAAAGTCAGCAGCTACTAACAGTGTAGCTGCTGACTTTAAATAAGGACACTTACCTGTCCTACTTGCCCGCGCTGACGGCCCCCCCCCCGATGCCGGTCCCACGATCGCTCCGGGTCCCGCGCCGCCATTCACACTATGGGAAACAGGCAGTGAAGCCGTACGGCTTCACTGCCCATTTCCTACTGCGCCTGCGTGAGTCTCACGCTGGCTTGTGAATGGGCGCGCTGCTCTCTGAGAACACACACAGTTCCCAGAAAGCAGCGCGCCCCATTCACAAGCAGAAGGACAAGAAGAAAACACACCGCGGTTCAGGAAGAGGCAGATTACGGACTTCCGCATAGCAACAGCTATTTCGGGTGAGTATTTTTTTTTTTTTTTTTTTCAGGTTATTTTTTTTTTTTTTTTTCAAACAACATTGTAAAATGTTGTTATCCTGGGTGGAGCTCCGCTTTAATGTGTTTGTATTTTCTGGCCATTATTGTGGCATTTTGTTATTCATAACTTGTTTTTTATCAATTTTGTATTTTATCTTTATAATAAATATCCATGTTTTAATTTTATTACGCCTGTAAAGTCCATCATCCATCCTATGCACACATGTAATTCTCTCTATAAATATGTGTATATCCATTTTCTCTTGCAAGCATGTAGTTCTGCCATATATAGACAAATTAAAAGTTCACTATAATAGTGAATGTATTTATATAAAAATAACTGAAATACGGTATATGGTTTATTGGTTTTGGTTTGCTAAAGATTGGGGAGATTCACCGCTCTGTACTGGTGAGAATTATCATTAAAAAAAAGTGAGAGGAAATCTCTGTGATAGAAAGTGAAGGGATATTTTCCCATTGGTACACATATAGCATAAAACATAATTTGGTAGGGGTTTTAACCCCTCTCTATTTAACCCAAAATTAGGAGGAAGGTCCTCTGATTCCTTCTGTATTGAATTGTATTGTAACTGTACTGTCTGCCCTCATGTTGTAAAGCACTGCACAAACTGTTGGCGCTATATAAATTCTTTATAATAATAAATAATAATAATATACATAAATTCATAGTCCACCTGTTACAAAAAACAATAATATAAATGCACACTTATTTGCAGGTAAAAATTTGCATTTGTTATTCTTTTTGCAAATGAACCTGCAAAACATTGCAACTATGATCAGTGGATTGCAGGTGCAATGTCAACCTTCATCAGACTCTTCCTCCAGTTCTTTTTCTGTACTGAGGTTTAGATAGAGAGCTGAAGGATGCATCAATGGACTATGACTGTGCCAAAAACCCCACTTGTGCACAAGTTCATCTGCTGCAGTGGCAACTGGGACGTATAGTTCACTTATTCATTGATGAACTACTAAAAGAAAACTAACAGCCATTGGCTGAGAGCGTTGATTGACGCCCAGTTTCTACCAAACTGGTTGAAGATGCCTGATATTCAGCCCATGTTTTTAGCCCTTAAAAGATGAAGTTATGCCACGTACACACGTCCATTTTTAATGTCATGGAAAAAAACAAGTTTTTCTCGATGTGATTCTTGTCAAGTCTGCCTTGCATACACACGATCGTGAAAAAAAAAAATGCTCGAGCAAAGCGCGGGGACATACAAGTTCCATTTGGATGGTGCCACCCTTTGGGCTGCTTTTGCTGATTTCGGGTTAGTAAAAGTTTAGTGAGAGATGATTCGCGCTTTTCAGTCTGTTACAGCGTAATGAATGTGCTATCTCCATTACAAATGCTAGTTTTACCAGAACGAGTGCTCCCGCCTCATAACTTGCTTCTGAGCATGCACGTTTTTTCCCGTCGTTAAAGCCTACACACGACCGATTTTCAAGACGTGAAAAATGACAACGTGAAAAACAATGAGAAAAATTAGAGCATGTTCTTAATTTTTAATGGCCATTTTTCATGCCGAGAAAAATGCTCTGGAGCCTACACACAATTGTTTTTAATGACCAATTTAAAAAATTGCATTTTTCGCGTGTGTACGCAGCATCAGTCTGTTAAGTTGCTGCTCCTCGGCAGATGGCGCTCCCTCACACTCTGGTGGTGAACTGTCCCTCAGCATTACCAATGGACCCTGCATTTATCTTCATGATGTCAGGACCTTAGACTGCTGGAGCGTGGGGAGGAAGACACTGAGGGAACCGGTCTAGCAGAGTGGGGAATCTGGTAAGTAAATATCTTTTAACAGGTCCCTTAGACCTAAACAAACAGTTAACCCTAAGAGCCGGTTCACACAGGGGCAGCACGACTTGGTAAGGCAATCTTCCCACGACTTCAGAGGTGACTTGCAAAATTACTTCTGTATTGAAGTCAATGCAAGTCGCCCTGAAATCATCCCAAAGTAGTACAGTCGCTCCTATTAGAACGGTTCCATTGTACAGAACGGAGCGTGACTTGTCAGGCGGCTAAGTCGCCTGATGAGTCGCGCCTGTGTGAACCGGCTCTTAAAGTGTGGGTGCAGCCTCACTGCATGGGATCATTAGATCATTATCAAGTTTCCCAGAGATGGGCTTTAACCGTTTTATGGGTCAGGGCTTCAAATTTGCTCCAATTTTAGCACTCTCAGCATTGCAAATAGTAAACAGACTCTTTATACACTCTTCATAACATTTTCCCAATGCACTGATCTATTCAGGTTGAGGGGTGCTTGCATCCTGTGACTTTTTGCTGAACCCTTAAATGATTCTCATGCTCCAGGCCCAACCACAGAGAACAATGACTTTCCCAGGCCCCGGGCCATACCCAGGATGGAGATGTCTATTATTCTATAGGCACAGCATATGCACCATGACTGCAGAACATGCAGCAGTGAGTTGTATTTACCCCTTAAGTTACAAATGAAGCACAATCTGGGCAAACATATACAACACAGAAAGTATAACATTTAGTGCTATGTAAATACTCCCTTCTTTAAATGGCAATTTGCTGCGATTATGTGAATTTTGTCCATTTAAAATGCACTACAGCCCCCATGGCTATGATGGAATTAATGTAATGCTCATGTAAATGACAGAGAACTGAAATGAGTCAGAATGATTCATTTATACATTTATTTCTATCCTGCATATGCATTCAGACTGAAATGAAGAAAGAAATGCAGTCATTGTACAGACATTTGACATAAATGTTTAACAGTTACATGCATGCATACAGAATTAATAGGACGATTGATATGGAAGTAATAAACATTCTAGTCATTACAATGTCACATTTCCTCTTTCTGTACGTCAAAGGCAGCCAGAATGGAAACACTGATAAAAGCGTCATAAGATAGGATTGAGAAGACATTATTGATGTAGATGAGGAAAAGCAGAAATAAGTTTGCCAGTTTGTTCAGCTGAAAGGGTGACAAGTAGAAAAAAATGGTGGCATAAATAATGAAAGCAGTAATACATGTGAAACGATGATGCCATTGGTATCAATAATTACAGACATTAACCTGAGCACCCTGTAAGGATGAAACAATTTGGATTTTACTGACACTTGTGCTCTTTTGCAACCAGGTTTGTAAACATCTTACATGAAGGACTTATTCAACCCTGAAACTAAACCAAACTCCTTTGGGTTCACCAAAAGTAGATATATGCCAGGCCTGTAGACCTGTACTAAAATCAACAACCCAGTTGGAAAAATGGGGAAAGAAAAACACATTTTAATCTTGTACACCTATATGAATAGAAATATTGGTTGAAGGTGCCGGTTTAAAACATATAACCTTAAAGGATAATTCCACCTGAAATTGGTATGTCACTTTTAGATAGTATTGGTGCTTGATATCACTTGCCAGTTTGTGATAATTATCAGGACATTGGTGCTAAAATCACCTTGCTGTAATATAAGACTCACCCATCTCTGCTGAGACTGTAAAGCTCTTATCCATCTTTCATCCAAGTGCCACACAAGCTTGATTTGCCTTAGTAAGAAAAATGTAGCAGAACTCATCTCAATGTTTCCCAAAACAGTTATGCCGCGTACACACGATCGCTCAAGCTTGGCTTGCATACACCCGGTCACACAAAAGTTCTCTGAACTTTCGTCCGTCAAGAACGCGGTGACGTACAACACTACGACAAGCTTCTGAGCATGCGTCAAATTGTTTCCGAGCATGCGTCAGAATTTTGCACGTTGGAATTGCTAGACGATCGGATTTTCCCATAGGAATTTTTTTCCGTCTGAAAATTTGAGAACTCTCAAATTTTTTTGGGTGGGAATTCCGACAGCAAAAGTCCAATTGAGCATACACACGGTCGGAATTTCCGTTCAGAAGCTCACATCGGACTTTTACTGTCGGAATTTCCGATCGTGTGTACGGTGCATAGCATTCAAGACATGCCAATAATAACCATCATTTTTGATCGATATTTTAACCAAACTGTCAAGCCATCATATGGCTGGTGTCATAACTGATCACACGTGTAGCATCATGGCAGTTAATCACACAGAGGCCAAGATGGCAGCTTCTTTAGCTGTAAGGGGTAAGAGGGTTCAGCTTTAAGCATAGAATCTCTTTCACACATGCCGGACCGTTCAAGTCTGCCTGTCAGTTTTTCAGGTGGACCTGAACGGATGTGCCATGTACCTCTATGGAGCGACAGATGTCAGCGGTGACATGTTCGCTGACATCCCCTCTGCTAAATCCAGATGGATGGAAACCCTATTTTCCATCCATTTGGTGGATCGGATGAAAATGGACAGGCGGATCCGTTTTCATCCGATCCCCCATAGAGCACAGCGGGGATCTGACAGGTCCGTCCCTGCACAGTGAGCGGGGTTGGTCCTGTCATCCGCTGTCTAGGCGGGGATCAACAGAACGATCCCTGATAAGCAAGCAGAGTCCATCAAAACGGATATGAATGTGTGAAAGGACCCTAAGTATTACACAACTACTGGGCCAAATGCCAAGATCTATATGGATGCAAAAGATGGATACGCTTTTAGAACCTGTTCACATTCTGTAATTCCAGATCGCGGCAAAACACGCAGAAAGCATTTGGGTACCCTTATTTTTAATGGAATCCCAGACGCAGTGTGATTCTGTCACAATTGTGGCAAAACATGCATTTAAAAATTGTGCTGAGCTTGTCCCCCAAAAAGGAGCAGGAACTTCATTTGGGCAACAAACACAAATAGGGCAGCCCATTAAAGTGAATGGACTGTCCTATGCGTGACACACAGAATCGTATAAAAAAAATGCACCGCAAAAATAATGAATGGGAATGCTTGAATAAGCTATGCTAATGTGAACTGGGCCCCACTTTCAGAGATGTAAAGAGCCAGCAAGTGATTCAAAGCACTGGAAATTTTAGGTGGACTTACCCTCTTAAGTTTCCTTTGACTTACACAGATATGGTTTTACTCTTAATAAATTAGAAGTTTCAGTGTGCAAAATCATCTGCATCATTCCAAGAAGTGGGAAGATCAGATATCTGTGATTAAGCTGAACTGCTAACTAAGCGTGAGGATGGACAGGTAGCTTTTGTGCTTTTTTTTTGTTGTCATTTGCAGCATTGAGGATAGGTACTGAAACAAATATTGTACAAATATAAATTTATATGTATATACATATATATATTTACAGAGCAAAAAAATAAACCTACTATTTGACAACATAAATATACAGAAAAAAATACAATTGCTCAAAAACTTGGTGCTACTGATGTTTTTTTAAAAGGTCAGTTCACTGTTACTGACTTTGCCAATAACATCCCCCAGCATTACGGAATACTCAGTACATTACTATGTGGTGCTTTGTTTTGTTTTTTTAAATAATGCTGCTCATTTCAATGCGACTCTATCACTGTTACAGAATGCTAAGCTACAAGAGAGAGTGGACATCACATGCGTGGGTATGGAACTAATCCGAGTGCTAGTGCGTGAGTTTCCAGGACTGTGCATCCAGTGCTCCATATGTCCTGCCATGTGCAGGACAGAGAGGAGAGGGCAATGAAATGGGCAGCTGATACAGTAAGCATTCTTTTAGAAAATGGGGCACTGAGGACGCTATGATGCTTATAGATGTTTTTGGTAAAAGTCAGTACAGTAAACGTGAACAAACACTTTAAACATCATGACTGCTTAAGTTTTGTGTAGGGTCCATTGTAGTCCAACCTTCACTACACTTTGAAATAGAGAACTTAGCCCTGGTTCACACTGGGCTGCGGGAGTGAAATTGCGCGATTTCAGCTGAACTCGCGCGATTTCACTCCCTCTGGCAGTCCCGATTTCGGCTGCGATTTAGGAGACATCTGTGCAGGTTTCTGCACAGATGTCAATATAAATCGCGTCCTGAAATCGCAAAAAGTAGTACAGGAACTACTTTTTGAAATCGGTGCAGCGCCGCAGATGCGGTGTCGCACCGATTAGGACGGTGTCATTGCTGGCAATTGCCGCCGATTTGAGATGCGATTTCACATGTGAAATCGCACCTCAAATCGAACCAAATCGTACCCAGTGTGAACCTGGGCTTATACACATTTGGGGCTAACCTATTCAGGTGCTTTAATCTGGTGCTACTCAGGGATTTAACCACCTGTTGCCAATCACCATAATTTGCAGCACATTGATTTATATGTGATAGGCAACAAGAAGGTAATTCATATAGTAGTGCATGAAAATATAAAACCTATGTAGCTTAGGATGATAAGTTACCTTGTGCCATGGTACAATACATTTTAATGCTCTTAGCTATGTATTTTTGCACATTGTGCTTAATGACATTGGGGTTGATTTACTAAAAGTTGAGAGTGCAAAAGTCCATAGTCCATTTTTTTTTGCCAAACCTTAAGGCCCCTTTCACACAGGGCAGGGGAGCTGCGGTGGTGGTATAGCTGCGCGATTTTTAGCGCCGCTATTCCGTTGTATTTACTGCGATATTGGGCCGATAGCGGGGCAGTTTTAACCCCCGCTAGTGGCCGAAAAAGGGTTAATACCGCCCGTTCCTATACTGCTCCAAAGATGTGGCTAGCAGGACTTTTGGAGCGGTCCTGCCAGTGCCCTCGGCTTTCACACTGAAGACTGCAGGGCATGATTTATTAAGTCGGTATAGCAGCGCTATTTTTAGCGCTAAACCACCTGAAAAACATGTCAGTGTAAAATGGGCCTAACTGAAAAAGCTGAAGTTCGAATCTGATTGGCTACAATGCACAGCTGCACCAGATTTTACATGCTCAACTTTTAATAAATCAACCCCATTGCCTTGTATGTTTTGTTTTCTTGAAATCCCTCCTAAACCATATATATATATATATATATATATATATATATATATATATATATATATAGATATATATATATATATATATGAATAAATAAAAGATATATGGATGTTTTTACAGGTAGCTGTTAAAGATTGTAGTATATATGGCAGGGATGTATTCTGGCCTAGGCCAACAAGGCCCAGGCCTAGGGCGGCACTTTGTGGGGGGGTGGCCCTCTGTCCTCTTCCCATGGCATCCCTCTCTCCTCCTCCCAGGGTGTCCCTCTCTCCTCCTCCCAGGGCGTCCCTCTCTCCTCCTCCCAGGGCGTCCCTCTCTCCTCCTCCCAGGGCGTCCCTCTGTCCTTCTCCCAGGGCGTCCCTCTGTCCTTCTCCCAGGGCGTCCCTCTGTCCTTCTCCCAGGGCGTCCCTCTGTCCTTCTCCCAGGGCGTCCCTCTGTCCTCTTCCCATGAATATGACAGGGATGTGGCTTTGACAGGAAGGGGTGGGTCATATTTAAATTAGGGGGTGCGCAAGTTTAGTCAGGCCTAGGGCAGCAAAAAACCTAAATACACCTCTGATATATGGTAGTATATATGGCTCTTATGTTTTGTATCATTTGTATTATTATTGAGTAAAGTGTGTTTGAAGTCTATTCAACTGACCAATATAAATTCCGAGTGACTGAATAATATTGGGAGATTTTGTCCCTGTAAGTTACATCTTGCTCTATGATGCTTTAGTATTCTAATAAACAATACATAGCATTATACCTAGATGAACATCTAAGAGGGCAGAACAACATCCGAAGTCAGTGTAACAATTGTCAAAAACAGGCTGTGTCATAAGATATCACCCCACAGATCTGTAAGCCTTGAGCTTATTTACCAAAAACCTCACCAGAATAGCACAGCTAACTTTATTTACTAAAACAGTAGGCCATGTTAAAGCCCAATTCAATAGAGTCCAGGTACAATAAAATGGTAAGTGATCACAGTGTTACAATTTGTTCAACTCTTTAAAATAGAGCTCCACCCAAAAGGGAAGCTCCACTTGTTTGCCTTCATATTTGGTATCTTTCGGGGGGGGGGGGGAGCGGGTACCGGTTGACAGTTCGCTTCCCCTTTTTCCCCACCACTGGGCCATTCACAAAGGACAGAACTTTTGGTGCATGTAGGGAACGACTGTGAAGCCGCAAGGCTTCACTGCCAGTTTCCCTTAGCCGAGATGGTGGCAGCTACACCTGTGAGCCCAATGAAAAATCATCTCTGGTCAGGACACCGCTGGATTTGTAGACAGGTAAGTGTTCAGATATTAAAAGTCATTAGCTACAGTATTGTAGCTGCTGATTTGTATTTTTTTTCTGCAGTAGCATTAAGCAGCAAATCACAGGGTGTCTATTGGACATTTTCAGAGAGGCTGCTGCTTCCATAATGAGGGTAGTGGATCTTCTCTGCACGATGACTGCAGGGGGGGGGGCTTCATTACTATAGGTGGAATGCTTTACCAGCTTAATTGACTGGTAAACTATGATCACTTACTAGTTTACTGCAACAGTAATCTATTCATAACAATTGAAATCAGATTTCAGTTGTACTCTTCTAAATGTAAATTGATTGGCTGTTTGTAATGAACTCAGATTTTTTGGTCAGGGAGCCTTATGCCGCGTACACACGGTCGTTTTTTGCGATGAAAAAAAACGACGTTTTTTAAAACGTCATTTAAATTGATCGTGTGTGGGCAAAACGTCGTTTTTTGTCTTAAAAAAAACGACCAAAAAAAAATTCCAACATGCTTGAATTTTTTGTGTCGTTTTTCAAAACGTCGTTTTTTGTTTCACAAAAAGTCACCGTGTGTAGCAAAAACGTCGTTCAAAACGACGTTTTTCAACCCGCGCATGCCCAGAAGCTAGTTATGAAGCGAGCTTCAATGGAAAAGAGTGGTGAACGTAACCTCGCTTTTTGTGAAAAAACGATGGTGTGTATGCAAAATTGTCTTTGAAAAGTGACGTTTCAAAAACGTCGTTTTTTACTTCACAGAAAACGTCGTTTTTTTCATCGCAAAAAACGACCGTGTGTACGCGGCATTAGGCCCCTTTCACATGGTCGGGCTGTTCAGGTCCACCTGTCAGTTTTTCGGCGGACCTAAATGACCGCTCCATTCTTCTCTATGGAGCATTGGATGTCAGCGGTGACATGTCCGCGGACATCCGATCCGATCTGCTAAAATCAGACGGATGGCGATACGTCGTCATTTGTCCATGGCAGATCGGATGAGATCTGATGAAAATGGACATGCTGTCCGTTTTCATCAGATCTCTCCATAGGAGACAGCGGCGCTCCACAAGCCGCTCCCCGCTCAGTGAGCAGAGAGGGACCTGTCATCTGCCGGCTCTCTCGGAGAGATCTCCCGCTAAGCTAGCGGACTCTGCTGCGACGGATCCGCCTGGTGTGAAAGGGGCCTTAAGCTAAATATTTTCTTTGCACTGTTTTAATCATTTTTATTAAGGTGTACCAGTGTTTTCTTTAAGGCTATGTATATAGGAAGTGTTCCTACTCAGAAAATTATTGGCAGGGCTTTTAGCTTGTGCACGTATGCTTTCATTTATGTGTATCTGTGTTTCTGCTAGCAGTGGCTGAGCAGATGTGATATATCACATACACACACATACATATAATTCTAATAATAATTACAGAGCATGGAATCAGTGAGGCCTAGGAAGACAGGAAAACTGCAATATATCATGAGGATTGGTTCTCAAACTACAACCACTTAATGGGTCAACCTGTTGGAAGCTAATGTCTGTATGACAATTTGTGCTAAAATTGTGCTAACAATGTTAAGATTTTGTATGAGTGATGTCTCCTTTTAAATAAATGAACAGCTTCAACACTGGCAACCATTAAAAACAGCATTCATATGTTATTTGGATATAATGTTTAGATGCAGCATGCACATGCTTCTATGAATGAATGTGCTATAAATCATTCTTAACATGTTAACATTCCAATCATCATTAATGTCTTTGTCTATTTTATTCATCTGCAAAGAATCGACAATTTATCTAGACAAAATGGCACTTCACTTTTTCCTTTAGTCGCCAGATATGTCACTATGAAGAAACATAATTGGTTGTGCGTGTAAGACTTGCCACTCCAAGAACTAAGCTATGGGTCAGAGGCATGTAAAAAAATGTAATTGAGAGCTAAAGTGCTGCCAACGTTTTTAGGATTATTCTGAGAAAATGCCATGGATATTAGAATTGTAATGGCTCAACAAATGATGACTCAACAAATGATGAAATAAAAAAAAATATATCTTTATAATTACTTTATCGAAAGAGAAATAGAGGATTATAACCATTCATACTAAACCACAGCTGTCAATGCTTTTTATGACACATCATCATAATTTCAATATAGTAAAAACATAATATATTTAGTGAAGTATTTTTCTTGTCTTCTGTTTATTATAACTATAGCTATTATATTTGTATTGTTTTTTTATTCACCCTTGGTCATGTTAATAAAATATTTTTTTGTTTTGTGTAAAAATTCTAATTTAAAATGTATATATTAGAATTTTGTTTATGTTATTCATCTGCAAAGAATCGACAATTGATCTAGACAAAATGGCACTTCACTTTTTCTTTAGTCGCCAGATATGTCACTATGAAGAAACATAATTGGTTGTGAGTGTAATGCCACGTACACACGATCACTTTTCGGCATGAAAAAAAATGACATTTTTCAGCAAAAAACAAAGGGCCAGATTCAGTAAGAATTAGATTCCCGCAGAGTATCAGAGATACTCTACGCCGCCGTACTTTACCTGGCTCTAGGAGGAATTCAGAGAGATTTTGGCCGTAAGGTACAGCGGCGTAGTGTATTTCTCCCGGCGGAATCAAAATACGCGAATAGGGGGCGTGAGGCATTTAAATTAAGCGCGTCCCTGCGGCGATCGAACTGCATGCTCCGTTCAGAAATTTCCCGCCGCGCATTGCGCGAAATCACGTCGTTACGTCATTTTTTTTTGAGTAGCGTCGTTTACGGACATTCCTATTCCCGGACGACTTACGCAAAAAAAAAAAAAAAAAATTGAAAGTCGACGTGGGAATGACGGCCATACTTAACATGGGCCGCGTAACGTTAGACCAGCTAAAAGCTGGTTTAACTTTACGTAGCGAAAAAATGACGTACGCGATTGCGAACGACGCTCGTAACTTTATGGATCTCCGTAAAAAGCTCATTTGCATACCCCGACGCTGAAAACGACGCAAACTCCACTCAGCGGCCGCAAAAAGATCGCAGTGTAGATCCGAAGGCGTACGAGGATTCAAACTAGTGATACGGCGCGCGAAATTTGAAATTACTCCTGTCTAACACCAGTTAGACAGGCGTAATCGCTCTGTGAATCTGGGCCAAAGTTTTTCCAACTTCATCATTAAAAACGATGTTGCCCACACACGATCATTTTAAATGACGTTTTTTTTAAAATGTCATTTTATTTCATCACAAAAAACGACCGTGTGTACACGGCATTAGACTTGCCACTCCAAGAACTAAGATGTGGGTCAGAGGCATGTAAAAAAATGTAATTGAGAGCTAAAGTGCTGCCAACGTTTTTAGGATTATTCTGAAAAAATGCCATGGATATTAGAATTGTAATGGTTCAACAAATGATGACTCAACAAATTGGTCATCCTTGGTCATGGTAATAAAATAAGTTTTGTGTAAAAATTCTAATTTAAAATTTAAATATTAGAATTTTGTTTATGCCATATTCTCTTTTACCTGCATTAGATTGTTTGAGTAATTTTTCTATAAATATATATCTCATTTTATTATAGTTTCAATATCTGGTCTTGTTTAAAGCTTTGTTCAAAACACAGGAACATGCAGGTTCTCAGCCCATGGTAGTTTTATTAGGTTATATATTTATACAGGTATTTTCAATTTTACAATGTGTGAATAATTAAATATGAAATGTTTCTTTTAAGGAAATTAACATTTAATTAACTGATTATTCACCTGTAAACTCAGTATAAGCTCCATTGATCCCTGTCTTTACTTAAGATCATACTATACAACCCAAACTAAATGCAATCCCATTTACAATTAAATCAACTGTCGGTTTATTCTGTTTCATTTTATTTCAGCATTCTTCACATTCAGTTTTTTATCTTATATAAAGTAAAAAAAAAAAAGATGAATTCCTTAGTCTATCAAACTGACTTACTAAAGGAGACATATCCTTTATAAAAATACATAATGTTAAACTTTCCATGTTGCCAAACTGCCCGTTGCCTAAAACCTATGCTATGCACTTATAACCCAATCAAAAGGAGGAAGAGCATATGTTCTTATTGATGACAATACATGATATTTATATATATATATATTAATAATTCATTATCCAAAAAGAAAAGATGCGTAGCATTGGTTTATTCCAACTGAGGAAAAAAGTATCTTTCTTGCCCACAGATACATGCGATTGGTTCGTCTGATGAAAACAAACAAGACCGTTTTCACTGGACAAACCGATCGTGTGTGGGCCCCATCGTTTTGTTTTTTATCGTGAAAAAAAAGAGAACCTCTTTTAAATTTTTCTTATGGTTAAAAAACGGATAGAAAAAAACAATCGTCTGTGGGGAAATCCATCGGTCAAAAATCCATGCATGCTCAGAATCAAGTCGACACATGCTTGGAAGCATTGAACTTCATTTTTATCAGCACGTTGTAGTGTTTTACGTCACCGCGTTGGACACGATCGGATTTTTAACCGATGGTGTGTTGGCAAGACTGATGGATTAGATTCCATCAGATATCTGATCGTGTGTACAGGCTTAACTGGTGGCAGTAGGCAAAGTGTCCACCTCCCTGTCTTGGTTTAAAAATGAGCCAAAATTAGTTTCAAGTTTTCATGCTGAATGAAAATTTTATGAAAAGTCATTATGGTTTACTCCTCTTCTAAAAATAGTTTTAGGTGTGTGACACTGAAATGTGTAGAATGAATCAAGCAGCTTTTTTCAATATTATAGATAATTAACATTGACCAGTAAGACACTAGTCAAGGACATGCTACGATTCACTGCTGTGTGACTGCCCTATATAGACACAATCACCTTACTTCATTCAGGCCAATGTAACAATGTCTTTGCAAAGGGGTTCCCCAACCCACTGATAATAAATTTTTCAATGCGCCAATGCTACCCCTTCCTCCATCGCAGTCGGCTACACTAGCAAAATCTTTGAGGTATGAGGCAGCATGTGACCTCTCTTTATGTAACAATGACCCAAGTATTGTTTGTACACCATCCAACAGTGTGGATTTTATTGCTGTCCTCAACTTAAGGATGGGGGAGCACTGGCAAGGTTAGTAATAGTGGGTTGGGTGACCCCCTTTGCAAAGACACTGTAAGTTTGTCCACAATGGGCAGGATAACACTACTCATTTAAATTAATTTTCTCTTCCATGATTTAAGGAGCCTGCTTATTGAAAAGATATGAACACTTGGGCAAAGAAAATGAGCATGTTCAAACACATCTCTCTAATAAACATACACACCATTTTATATACTGTACCTGTGACCAGCTTTAGTAGTCACTTTGCACTGAGGTACTCTTGATGCTGAAAATACATTTTTGTCCACCTAACATTCAGAGCTGGCAACTGCAGTATCTGCATTGTACAATTAATACAACAGCCTACTGTAGATAAAATGGATTGTTTAATGCCTAAGAACCGTCAAAAAAACATAAAAAAGCACAAAGGACAACACTTACAGTCAGTAGAATGCTGGTATATCTTCTGTTAGCTAACATCTTCCGCCATCCCACCCCCCCCCCCCATGATTGCAGCTGGCGTTGTTAGGACTTTTGGAGCAGTGACAGGCACTTATCAAGAGTGCCCAACTATGCCACCTTTCCTGCCAAGCTCCTCCATTTAAAGACAGTGTTTCATTCATAGACATTTTTAATTAATTTAGTAGCTGGGAGGAAAGGGTGGGCATTGTTGACACTCTTGATGAGAGCCTGTCACTGCTCCAACAGTTCTAAAAAACCCTACTGCACTGTAATATTAGAATGCCAGGGGTTGGGGGTGGTTGATGGAGGAAGACTTTAGCTAACAGGAGAGACATCAGCACAAGGGACACATTCTGCTGACTTTTTATATTGTCCCCATGGCTGTTTAGTGTCTTTTATTTATATGGACTGCACTCATGCTTTAATTATTGTTGCTTGTATCTCTCAAAATGGATGTCATCTTCAAAACTCTGACCACTTTATGGTGTGTTGTAGGTCAAGTTGCACTACTGCAATATGATAGGGCAGCCTTGTATGTATTGTATGCTGTGAAGTTACTTGATTACAGAAAGTCTTTCCAGAGCACTATAACTTTCAGTACTCACTTGCAGTTTAAGGTATTAGATCTTGTTATGGTATTTTTTATATAGGGAGGATGTTATAGGTAATGTTTGTTACACAAAGTATGTGTGATGTGAACCAAAAAAAATAGCTTCTGTTTTACATAGTATATTTTTAATATTGTTTGACGTGTCCTCAGGTCCTCTTTTACCTGTTTTCTGACAAAAAGCCCATTGACTAATGTAAGTTTCAGTCAGACAAAAGGATTATAATTATAAAATTTAAGCTGAGCAACAGGGAACTTATAGCATATTTAATTATACAATTTGACTTCATAACTTCAGCCTGTGCTACATTTGTTTTCAGAGCGATCTGCCAAAACAACATTGCATACCCGTATTCGTCACAAAATGTAGAATTGCTCCACTTTTAAGTATAAGTGAAAATAAATCTGAAAGTTAAAGATACAAGAAAGGATAAAAATTACATGTGCATATTCTATAAGGGAACTAAAGCAACAAAATAATTTTAATATACATAGCAAGGCATTGGCAACATAGTCGGTTTCTTTGTTTCTTTTTTGTACCTTTGTCTATGGCCTTACTTCAGCATTATTAATAAGATGATAAATGATTGAAAATATGATTTAACCTACTGCAGTACCTGAAACTACAGTTTATTAGTTTGTATATTTTTGAATTGTTATGGCTTTTACTTCCTAATAATATTAGTAATAACAAGAAGAATAACAAGAAAAAGGAGAAATATTCTTTTGAATAATTAGATTGACATTATTAAGAACATGCCTATATTAAAAAATGATAATCACAAGATATTACTCTTGGAAGTTTTCTGTGGAGCAAATGGCTTCTAAAATTTGGGAAACGCTGATCGTGTTTTAAAAAATTCTATAAAAATGAAATAAACCCTAAGCAGTAAAAGCACTTTAGAACAAGCCCTTGTTCACTTCTAGCTAAAGGCATTGTGGAGGAATTCATCTTAAAAGCAGAGGAATTTAAATCTGAGCTCCTTTCTGTAGAGAGCGGATTCTTAGCAGCCTGCCAGTGTTCTAAATAATGTCAACACACAGCAGGCTTTCCTGAGCTGTTAGAAACTGACTGAAACCTGAGTCTTTGTTATGATCTTTGATGATTTTGAGATTTAATTACTTCAAAGAACAAGCAGCTAGAGAGATGCGGGATTGCTAGTTTCAAAGTTAATTTACTAATTTTATTAGCACGTGTTAAATAATTTCTTGTCCATTGCACAGATGCACTTTAAAGAAAAAAAGTTTTTTTGTTTTTGTTTTGCATACCTTCAGAAAAAGGTCCCCTGTGGGGATATTTTCCCCCAATTTCTGTCTCAGTGACAATTTTGCCTAGACAAGACAGGAAGAATTTCTTTAACAGGGGCAAAACAGTAATGCATTCACTTTTTTGATGGGTTGCGAAGAATGCAATCTCAATCAGCCTTTATCTTTGTTAGTGTCCCCGTTGGGGATTTTCCCTCACTGTCCTATTTATTAATAAACATTTTACAAAGGATCTTTTCATCATTCTTTCTTTTTTTTAACAAAAAATAAATAAATTGCCCGAAGCTACATGTTGTATGATTTGTGGCTAGATTTTATATTAGGAGTTAAGGATGGAGGAGATAGCAGATGTTAACACTGCAATTTTAGCCTGACTAAGTTTTTTTTTTTAAAAGGAAGGGACACTGCCAGGAGAATTCATACCTGACTTAGATGAAGCTGTTATTATCTGACCCCAGGCTGCTTGCTTGTCCTGTGTCCGCAAAATGTCTATTCAGCTTCCCTGTTACTAAAGCCACTGCCTTGGGACTTGGTAGGGAAGGCACACGTTCATCACAGTATTAGCATAGTTGCCGATGTCTTAAAGCAAACCTCTACTTTTTCTCAAACTAGGCAAAGCAAACAGCTTAATAGGCAGAATATGAAACTGTCTATACTCACTATCTCTATACTCCAGCATCACATGATCTACCATTATATCCCAAAGATATGTTCAGTCTTTCCAGGTATGGAGGACCCTATGACACTCCTCTGCCAATTACCAGGAGTAACATTGTCACATGGGACAAGATCTTTGCTAAACCTTATCCAGGCTCTGGCTGTCAGAAAGTTAAAACATAAACAAGAATATTATGCTGTTCTGGTGCCAGGGGAATGACGGGAGGGAAAATAAAGGCATCTTGTAGTGCCTGTCAATCAGTAAATCTGTTATTGTGCCTAGCATGGGCAAAGTACAAGTTGTAGGTCAACCATTCAATCAGAATGTTTTCTTCATCGACCCCTATATGTGCTTTTTAAATTAATATTAACATTAAAATTCCTTTGCTTGAAAGGAAACTTTAAAGTTTTGAATGTTTCCCCCCCCCCAGGTCCTATTTACACTATTGCTCTAGGCCAGTGTAAGTAAATGATAGTATGTTGCGTTTTTAGCCCATTCACTCAAATGGGCTACTTAAAACACCAAGTAAGGTTTATGTAGCAATTTTGACAGCACATCACATTGCAGATTGCATTGCAATGTGTTGAGCTGCACTGCAATGCACGTCTGTTGGCAAGGTGTGTTGGGTTGCCGTTCAGAATGAGAATGAAAGGCACCACAATGCACCAATGTGTGCTACCACAACATACAGTAAATGTGTGCACAGGTCCTACATGTTTACAGAGTTAGGCCTCGTACACACGACCGAGAAACTAGACAGAATCCATCAAGAAACTTGGTGGCAGAGCTTTTTTGCCGAGGAAAACGGTCGTGTGTATGCTGTTCATCAAGAAAACTGTCGAGGAACTCGACGAGGAAAAAAGAGAGCAAGTTCTCTTTTTCCTCAACGGTAATCTCAATTTCCTTGTTGTGTTCCTTGTCGGGCTGGTTTTCGACGAGAAACATGTTGGTGTGTATGCTTAGAAACCTACGCACCTTCAGTAAAAGTAGCGTTTGTAGGGGAAAAAGCACATTTGTCACGCTGTAATAGACTGAAAAGTGCAAATGTCTCTTACCAAACTTTTACCTAACACTCAGTAACATGAGATTAGCAAAAGCAGCCCCAAGGGTTGTGCCAGTGGAACCGAACTTCCCCTGCTGTTGTATGTGTTGAAGTCACCGCGTTTGAGAAGGAGGAGTGATTTGGTCTTGACTGTGTGTACGCAAAGACAGCTTGTCAAGTTTCTCGACAAGGAACAAGGAACTCGTCGAGGAAAACAATGTTTCTTTTCCGACGAGTTCCTCAGTCATGTGTACGAGGCCTGACACACATTAATCTTTTGTATCCATGTTTATTTATATATAAACATGTTCATAAATATCCAGTGTTATGAGACAACATTTACTTTAGGATCAATTTGCATATAAATTGATCCCCCTTGATTGCCTTTTAGGTCTGGTTCACACTGGTGCGGAATACGTTCCTACTTTAAGAGCACATGTTGCATGACATGTATAAATCAAGGATTCTCTAAGAGAGACTTTTTAACTGGTCCGTCTTGTGTCATTCTGACTTGGACCAGGTTCCTGCTCTACTTTGGTTCAACTTTGGTCTGATTTCAGCCAACTGAATATCATTGAAGTCAAATATAAGTCGGATCAGCATCTTCACTTATCTGACTTGTAACATGCCACTTGTGCTCAGTGGCAATGTTAGGACTGCAGAAAAAAAAAATCCATACCTGACCCAAGTTGGATCCTACTTATTAAAGTCTGACTGATGTCTGCCTGATGTCTGACCGATGTTGCAGGACAAAGTCAGATCGGAAGTCTTGGGGCAGTGTGATCCCGGCTTTACCGGTAAACCAAAATGTGTAACTAAGTTTCTGTCAAGTAGAAGGAGATTCTTAAGGTTCATGGCGTTTACCTGGTTACTGATAAGATTGATATTTTAGACAAGAATTTTAAAATAAGGAATTGTTTCTAAACTAAAGAGAGTTAGATGGTGCTGGTTGATGAAGAGTAGTGGAGATTAGAGTACACTAATTATTTCTGTGCAGTCACAGACTTTATAGGTCACAGCATTTAATTTGAACTTGTAACTTGCTATCGTTTATTGTTTATAAGATTTAATTAAAAATATTTATGTGTAATATGTCATATTTTGTGTTAAAATATATAAAACAAGGTCTAGAAATAATCATTAACATAAATTTAATAGTAATAAAAAAAAAATCTGAAATTTGTCTGATAATGGGCCTAGGGCAGCCCTGCTTTTTCTCTGCTTTATACATTTTGTACACAATAATTTGATCTGTTTTTATTGTGACCATTCACTGTAAAATTTGCTAATGCAGAGGAGACATTGCATTAAATGCTCCACTTAGCAGTTTCTGTATCTAAAATGGCCACTTAAAATGACCACATTATCAAATTAGAACAACAGCAACACTTTCTGTGAAAGAAATTTAGTTTTACAATGTTATACACCTTTAACTCTAAGGACAAACAACAGAGGAGTTTTTAAAGAACTCAACTTCCATTATAGATTTGAAGACTGAGTGATTTATCTTTTTAGCCTGGACTTTCCCGCACTGTACGCCCTGCTTATTTGCTAATGTTAAAAATCTTAAATTCTTGAGTTTTAGAATTTTTTCATTCCAAAACCTAGTGCTGTGAACTTCTATGAGATGTTTATTGAGAAAGGCAGACAAAAGGGTATTTGAAATGCCCATAAAATAACAATTGATGTTCAATTGAGACTATGAGGAGTTACAAATTGCAAAATTCCATTTCCACCACTGATTGATATTTAAACTATAATTTCAAATCATGAATGCATGTAAAACTAAAGGGGCATATTTCTAAATCCGTACATTTAAAATTTTGTCAGACTTTCACAGGTGGTTAATCATTCCCTGTAATTGAAAACACGTGTACTGGGAAGATTCATCTGCAGTGAATATTTGGTGAATGTAACATCAACTGCTTTAGAAATATGTCCCAAAACATTAAAAAGAAATCATGAATTTTAATGAATTTATGCTAAGGTATGAAACGGCAAAAAGTAAAAAAACATTTTTCATTGTATTTGGTGAGTTTAGCAGTTCCACATTTTAAAACTACATTCTGCTTTTTAATCAGACTGGTGTTCTTGTATAGCCCAAGGTATATTAAAATATTTTGCGCTTAAAGTTCCCTTTATAATGATAATATTAATTAATGTATAATTTAAGATGATATTCCGAATGGTCCCTTTGCATTCCAATTATGTTGTTAAGTAATTCAACACTGCTTAGGTCTCCTAATCAAATAAATCCAAAGGAAAACAATCTGAATGCTTAGAGCAAACAATTTGATTACTAGCTATACCATATTGAACTTCTGTCTTTGATGCAATGCAATGTAAAGATGCAATAGGTTGTTGGAATATGCAAGACATAAGTGGTCTTTATTGGTAATGAAATCTGTGTGGAAAAATGTTGAACCTGATTAGTCACTTATCCATGATCATTAAGAAGATATATTGACTGAAAAAAAAAACACAGTAGGACATTAATCATGAAGATTAAAAACTCATGGCAATTGGCACTATTTACGTGGCGATCAATTACTGTACTTTTGGGCAATCAACAGTGGGACATTATCATTGACAACGTTTTTGGCAAGTTAACACATTAAACATCAGTCTTCACACTAGTATTTGTGGTTGTTAAACCTTGCCTGTTTTTTTTTTTTTTTACTTTATTATTTTTTAATAAGAAATGCAAAAAACAATCTTGTATGCACAGCAAAAATCTGCAGTGAATTATAGCACAAAAAAATAAAAAATATTCTCTTAATTGAAACCAACAAAGACCTCTCAACAGAAAACATTTTACTTCAGTTGCATAACGATTCCAGTGTTGGCGAGCTTTGCAACACACGTAATTATCCAATGTGTTGTAACGCCAACCTTTGCACTTCCGGACCAGCTAAAAGTAAGGTTGCAGGTCTGCAACATAATGTAAGTCTGTACAAGTCCTCAAAGCAATATACTGTGAAGGAAGTACCTGTGTCCCAATTGATGGGTTCCATGTATATACCTTGTTTATCTATATTCCATCTTCTAGCTAACATATATATACACATATAGGCTTCCTTAAAGCTTACAGCACCTCATTTCCACCTGCCTTTTTTTTTAATGCATGCATTGACACTTAATCCTTTCCTTTGCAAACGCTACATTGCCTTTAAACGCTCCAAAACACATCTACAGTCGTGGATTAAAGGATCAAGAATGTCAGGCTTTGCAATACACTGGCTCTTAAGAAGTGCTTTCATTATTACACACTGCTGCTGAGTCATTATATATTTTGTTACAAAAGGTAGTTCCTGAACTATTTAACTAAGCAGTTCTTCATGCCATGCAAAATGAATAGTTTATGGTTGTCTTTGAGGCTTTTCCTTTTGCTTTCACAGGCATTACCAACCTTAGTGCTTTTAAGAAAAAAAAGTCTTTATTGCTTTTGCAACTAGTCACATGCTGGTCTCACGTGTTTGACAATAACCTGTTTCTCCAGTCTCTGAGTGAATTTCTGGGACAAATAGATGATTTTCTACTTTGCTTTCCTCCTGATTATTGTCCTGTTTAATGTCCTCTCCTGCCAGGTAAATGTCCTGAGTACAGTTTTGATTGATATTTTTCTGCAGGGAGACTGTATCAGATTCCGTGGGTACACTGGTTCCTTCATTCTGCTCCTCAATGCAGTTAGTTTTGATGTCCTCCTGAGTATCATGCTTTGAGCCACATACCTGCATGAAGTCATCATCTTCTGTGTCTATTTCTGTAAAGCTGCTTCTCTTCTTTGAAGAAAGTGAAAAAAGTTTTGGATTTCGAGAAGGTGATATGGGAGGTCTTGCAAGTCCACCGGGTGATTCAGATTTTGCCTGTGTCGGTTCCTCTGAGGAAGAATAGTCTTGCAAAAAAAGTGTGCTTAGTTGAAGATGAGTGTACAGTGGGTGTTCTATTGTGTTTGTTGGTAAGGTACTTGTAATACCTGCTGGATTTTGGAGAGTACTGCTTTTTGATTGCTTTGAATTTATTCTCAGAGATCTTGATCTTAGGGGATTATTTCCCTTCATGGAACCTTGATCACTTTCTACCTCATTATTGATCTGATCTTGTAGAAGTATTTTGGGGGTTCCTGAAGATTCTGACAACTTATACTCAAATGTGACATCTTTTGGAGCAAAACCTGTGTATTTTGAACGTGGAAAAAATTGAGACACTTTGACTTCATGGCTGCCTTCTTCAGGCACGGTGTACGAAGGGAACCTAATTTCAAGGTTACTGCCAGGAAATGGTGTAAGTGGGGATCGTTCAGCTTCTGTGAAATCTGTTGCACAACTGGCAAAACTGTCAATGCTAGACACACTTCTCATATCTGTAATGATATCTTTTGGAGCAACTGATAGCTGGTTCCTCTTTGCCGACACGTCCTCCATTTCTATTTCCTCCTCATATGCAGGAGGAATGACAGACTGCTCATGATATGAAGAATTAACACTAGGATGTGACTGTGCTTTTGTGATCTCATTGTACAGCTCCTCTAGCTTCTGGGCACTGAGATGCTGTGGGCTGGATGAAGAATTGTTTAATAGTTCCTGAGAGTCATGTTGACTGACCTCCTGATATTTATTGTCAAATGATTTATTTGAACTTGTCTCTGACATTGTCCTCCGTGCCCATTTCCATCGGCTTGGGGACAAATGATTATCATTACCTTTCTCTATTTTATTAGTTCCGTCTGCAGACTTATCTACAACAATATCGATCAATTCCATGCTGCGAGCAAATGCATCTTTGAGATTCATGGAAACAATACTTCCATTCCTTTTCGCTCTTTCAAGAGCTTCTCTTCTCTTAATTGCCTTTTCTTGCCTCTTCTGCTCTTTATAAAACTCAGAAAAATTGTTTACTATGATTGGAATAGGCAGTGCAATCACTAAAACTCCAGCAATGCAGCAGAGACCCCCAACTATTTTGCCAAGTAGTGTCTTGGGATAGATGTCTCCATAGCCCACGGTGGTCATTGTTATTGTAGCCCACCAAAATGATGCTGGTATACTTGTAAATTTTGTAGCATCTTCATCCTTCTCAGCAAAAAATACCAAGCTAGAGAATATCATTATCCCCATGGCTAAAAATAATATCAGTAATCCCAATTCATTATAACTTCTCCTGAGCGTGAATCCCAGGGACTGAAGACCCGTTGAATGTCTGGCGAGTTTGAGAATACGTAATATCCTCATGATTCTGAATATCTGAACCACACGTCGGACATTCTGAAACTGAAGCACACTTTTGTTGGATTCTGTTAGGAAAATTGTAACATAATATGGCAAAATAGCCAACAAATCTATAATGTTTAGTGGCCCCTTAAAGAACTTCCATTTGTTTGGGGATGAAAGAAAGCGCAGGAGATATTCCATGGTGAACCAAGCTATGCATACAGCTTCAACATGTGCAAGCTGTGGATTGTCATTAAGTTGTCCAAACTCATCCGGTTCCTGCAAGTCAGGCAGAGTGTTCAATGATAATGCAATGGTTGAAAGCACGATGAACAGGATTGATATAATTGCCAAGATCTAGAAAAAGAACAAAAAGGAAAATATGTTAGCTGTTTGTCATCTGTATTTTTTATGCATTTATTGGTACTTTTCAAGGTAGACTAAAGGGACATTTTACCTTTTAATTTACAATATATTTTGTAAAGCTGACTGTAAAATAAATTGCCCCCCCCCAGCTAATTTGAGACAACTGAAACCAAGGGAGTCCACGTGGGTGTAGGCTATTCACTTTATGAGGTCTATGTGCAGGGACCGGCTCCCCGGCCTTCAGATGTTCAGGAGCAAGGAGAGAAAAGCTTATATTTCGAAGATTCTATAGATAAAAGTGAGAAGGACAATGTACCCTTAGGTCACATAATTTTTACAAAATATTTCTGACTCCTCCAAGGCTTTATACTATGTACACCAGAGTATGCATAAACACGTTTAATTTTCTTTTAATGAAAAATAGGCACAATTGAGGTTTTTGGGTGATATAATAAAATCACATATATGCTCCTTTACCTCTAATTAAAAAGGTCTCTGGTCAGTTCTGTAGATCTGTAAAGATTTTGTTAATTTTATGGCTCTTTCTAAGGTACGGTAAATTGAAGGGCCATTATACCTTTATTTACAATATCATTTAAAGCTGGCTGTGAATCAAATTGACCTTCCCACCAAATTTGCTAATTTGGCTGAAGCCAAGGGAGTCCACACTGGTGTAGACTATACCCTCTATAACAGGGATCCTCAAACTACGGCCCTCCAGCTGTTGCGGAACTACACATCCCATGAGGCATTGTGAAACTCTGACATTCACAGACATGACAAGGCATGATGGGAATTGTAGTTCCTGAACAACTGGAGGGCCATAGTTTGAAGACCCATGCTCTATAAGGTGTATTTGCAGGCCCTGGCTCCCTGGTTATCAGATGTCCAGGAGTGAGAGGAGATTACTTTAATATTCTAGTATTCTATGGTTAAAAGAGAAAGTGATGATGCACCTTTATATCACATAATTGTTTTACTAATTATTTTTAACCCCACCCCAAGTTTTTAAAATATTACACTTTGTATACCAGAGTATGCATAAAAAAATATATATATTTTTAATGAAAAAATTGGCATATTTGAGGTTTTTGGGTGACATAATAAAATCACATATATGCTCCTCTTCCACTAATTAAAAAAGGTCTGCAGTCAGTCCTGTAAATCTGTAAATATTTTGTTGAAAACTTAAACATTTTCTAGATCTAACATTTGCTGCAGACTGAGGGTGAATATTCTTGAAACAACTGTGGCAGGTTTAAAATAAATTCTGAATAAAGGTCCCTGCAATGGAAGAGCACGCGTACACACGACCAAATAAATGCGATCCAATCGGTCTGACAGACCGCTTTGATCGGATTTGTCTGCTGGGGTATATTGGTTTGATTGTGTGCACACGATCAAACCAAAATCCCCGCCGGCAGACAGTGCAGTGACGTGGCGGTGACGTTGACGCCGCCACGTCACCGTCACCAGGAAGTAAAACACTTCAGCGCATGCGTCGAATCCATTCGACGCATGCGGGGCAGATATGTCTGCTGGTTAGCGTACTAACCAGCAGACATGTCGGACGGACGGGTTCCCAGCAGACAGATTTTAAAGCATGCTTTAAAATCTGTCTGCTGGAAAAACCCATCTGTCCGCCCGTACACACGATCAAATTCGTCTGCTGAAACGGTCCGTCGGACCGTTTCCAGCAGATAGATTTGATCGTGTGTACGCAGCCTTTTACTCACCCATCCAGTGACTCCAAGAACCTCTATCACATCTGATACTTTCAGGAGCATAGGATACATTTGTCGCTCACCATGTACTTTGGTTCCACCCCCCCCCCAAAAAAAAAACGTATTACTGCAGAACTCAGTAATAATGTAGAATACCAAAGCAGCTAATAGACTGTGCAGCACTGACATGGAAAGCAGGTAGTAGTAGCCACAGAATGCCAGATAAGTGAATATAAATGCCTTTCTATTGCATGGACCTTTAATCTGGATTCATTTTAAAGTCGACAGAGTTGTTTTTTTGGCTAAACTTTAGCTAAAACTTGTTATTTTATTTTGAAAAAAGCAGGAAACAGCTAGAGCCCCTGACAGATTTTGACTGCCATTTGTGTTCCTAATGGCGAGATTTCCATTCCTTTCATGTCAGGACATAAAGTTGTAGGACGTGTCCCAATGGGGTGCAGACAGTACAGGGAGGAAGGGGTAGAACCTTGGACAATGTTTTGATTGCTGCCCATGTCGTCAGGAGTAAAATGCCGCTATTTTTAGCAGCACTTTACCGTCGGATTTGCAGCCCTTTTCGGCCGCTAGTGGGGCGGTTATACCCCCAGCGCCGCTACAGCGGAGTTTTGCTGGTGGTACGGCGGCGCTGCTCATTGATTTCAATGGGCAGGAGCACGTTAGGAGCGGTGAGTTCACCGCTCCTAATGCGCTCCAAAGGAGCTGCTGGCAGGACTTTTTCTGACGCCCTGCCAGCGCACCGCTCCAGTGTAAAAAGCCCTCGGCTTTCACACTGGATTGAATAGCGCAGCTGTTTTATGGCGCTTTGCAGGTGGCTTTTTTATGCTATAGTGCCTGCAAAATGAGCTAGTGTGAAAGGGGTCTTAAGGACACAGACCAGAAAAATGACTGGAGATCTTCTTTAATCACTATATCTAACAATAAGCTTTTTTTTAAAAACAACAACATATTAACCATAATGTTCATATCCACATACTAAATGCAGATTCACTGTGGTCTTATTTTAATAATAATAAAAAAAAACAGTAATGTCACTTTCTGAACAGCACATTTAGCATAGCCATAGTAAAATACGCTCCCATTTTTTATTTTAATTCATTACCAATAGACTCTTTCTTTTACAACAGCAAATACAAATTAAAACCAACTAGTTTAAACCCGTAGAGATCCAGCAAAAGTAGGGAGTCTGTAGAAACACAGCTTACATGTACAGAGATTAATTGCATTATTTACATGTATTATTGCAGCCTTGTGCCTGCTGGGGAAGCTTAAAACTCCACAGTAGCAGAATGCTAAAATATAAATGGCAGATCAATAGCGTCTACCGGATTTGTAAAGTTTAATAACAGCAGCACATACAGAAATATGACTAAGCATTGTAATAATATAATTAAATGCAGCGGGTTTCTGGAGTTAGGTACACGATGTTAGGAAGAAATAAAAAAAATACAAAATACTTCTGCAAATGTAAAATAGCTGAAGAGAAGCTAAAGAAGAGCTCTACCATAGTGCCTTCTTATGCCCTGTACACACGATCGGTCCATCCGATGAGAACGGTCTGATGGACCGCTTTCATCGGTTATCCAATGAAGCTGACTGATGATCAGTCGTGCCTAGACACAATTGGTTAAAAAAACGATCGTGTCAGAACATGGTGACGCAAAACACAACGACGTGCTGAAAAAAAAATTAAGTTCAATGCTTCCAAGCATGCGTCGACTTGATTCTGAGCATGCGTGGATTTTTAACCGATGGTCGTGCCTACAAACAATCGTTTTTTTGCTATCGGTTAGGTATCCATCGGTTAAATTCAAAACAAGTTTGCTTTTTTTTAACCGATGGATAAATAACCGATGGGGCCCACACACGATCGGTGTGGTCAGATGAAAACGGTCCATCAGACCGTTCTCATCGGTTTGACCGATCGTGTGTACGTGGCATTTCTTATAAAATATCCTATGCAACAAATCTTTTGTTTCCCTCATGTATTAGAGCTCATTCAGCGATTAGTCCAGTACTCTGTTCAGAGCTGCTGGCAGATGCATAGGTATCCACCTTGGAGCTGTACGCAGGCAGCCAAGTGGATGCACATGCAGCAGCTGCACAAACACAATAGGGGTCAGGGTGCAGGTGTATGGATCTGAATGCATGTCAGTGTCCTCTGTTATTAATATAGGTTATAATACAGCAAAACCTTGTTATGGGAGTAACGCGGTTAACAAGCGTTTCGCAATACGAGCACTTTAAAAAAAATCCTGACTCAGTTTGTGAATGTTGTCTCGCAACACAAGCAGGATTAAAGCCACAGCGTTGTGCAGTACTGCATTTGGCCTGAGGTGCGGGGGCGTCGGAGCTGAGCGGAGCCGATCGGAGCCGATCGGAGATGTTCGGAAACACTCAGAGAAACTTGGAATTACTCAGTTCCCGAGCCTTTACAAGGCTTTCAGAGTGCAGCCGAGCTGTCCTCGAGCCTTTCCAAGTATTTCCGAGGCTCTCCAGCCCCCCGCCCACCTCTGCCCACATGCGGTATTACATGTCATTAAAGTCAGTGCGGAACAAATTATTTTCATTTCCATTGACTTCTATGGGGAAACTCGCTTTGATATGCAAGTGCTTTGGATTACGAGTATTCTCCTGGAACGGATTATGCTTGTAATCAGAGGTTCCACTGTAGAAACCAGGATTACAGAAAATTCTATGTAACAGTTAACATGTTGAACACATTTTTTCATACATATAGACTAAATCAGGATTTATAATTTGCTTAGGCCTCGTACACACCATCGGACTTATCCGATGAAAACGGTCCGCGGACCATTTCCATCGGATATGTCTGATCGGGAGTTTGATCCGATGGCGTCTACACACCATCGGTTCAAATTCCCCGCCGACGGACGGCGCGGTGACGTGGCGGTGACGCGGCGGTGACGTTGACGCCGCCACGTCACCGCTACGTCACCGCACCAGGAAGTAAAACACTTCCGCGCATGCGCCGAATACATTCGGCGGCGGCGCGGCGGCGGTGCGGGACGACATGTCTGCTGGTAAGTGTACTAACCAACAGACATGTCGGGCGGACAGATTCCCACCGGATAGATTTCAAAGCATGCTTTGAAATCTGTCGGGTGGACAAATCTGTCCGCTAGCCCATACACACGAGCGGAGATGTCTGCTGAAACGGTCCATCGGACCGTTTTCAGCGGACATATCCCCTCGTGTGTACGAGGCCTTAGGCGTACACGCCATCGGATCAAACTCCCGATCGGACATATCCGATGGAAATGGTCCGCGGACCGTTTTCATCGGATATGTCCGATCGTGTGTACGAGGCCTCAGAGTTGTTTCAAATACTTAATATGTTAATGATTTTCATTGATGCACTTTGCACTCCCTCCTCCTTTCAGGTCAACCTCTAACGGTATCTAGCGGCTGGTTTGACAGGTAAAGGTGACTCTTAGGTGTCCTTTTATGAAAGTGAGATCAGCGGCGATCCCGACTCTCACCGCTGTTCTCAGGTCATAAACAGTTTATGAAACTGAGGTAATCAGATGAGAACATGTTATATATACACACACACACACACATATATATATGTATATATATATATATACACATATATATATATACACATACATATATATATATATATCTAAATCTACATATATATATATATATATATATATATATACACACACACAGATATATATATATATATATATATATATGTATAAATATATATAATTCTACTTGCATTAAAATGCTATTATTAAAGTAATTTTTATATCATTTTTAATTTATTAGTAAAAAAAAAAAAAAAATGTAAACCCTAAAATATGGTTTTACCCATGAACTGTTCTATTGCAGTTATACAGGGTTTATATTTGTATACTTAAAAAAAAAAAAAATGATTATAAATGTATTTTTCATTTATATGAATGGTGTATAGCATATGCATGGTGCATTACATATGTAATTTTTATACTATACTATACACCATTCACATTTAAATAGGCACATGTATGAGCTTTAAATATTGAAAAAACAATGTTTTTTAATAATTAGGTTAATGTATATTGTTTGGTGGGAATGCAACTTTATTAATATGTGGTGTGTAATGTGTGCTGATTCGTGTTCAACGTGTATTTTTCACTTCCTCATACTGTAATCCCGCTAAATCGCGCGAGATTACAGTGAGAGAAGCAGTTCTCAGGAGTTTCCAGCCGTTTGTAGATCGCTCCTCATCTCAACATGAGAAGCGATCTACAAAGTTTCATAAACAGGCACTCAGAGGAGAGCGATCTCCCCTGAGAATGCCTGAGAACTGAATAGCGGTATTTTACCGCACTTTCATAAAAGGACACCTTAAAGGAGTTGTAAATAAAATAAAAATTGTTATGATGAAATTACTGTTTACAGGGTATAGAGACATAATAGTTAACTGATTCCTTTTAAAAACGATTAAAAATAGATAAAAATCAATCATATAATTTACCTGTAGTTTCTAGTTTCGTTTTTGCATGTTCTTTCCTGCCTCTCTGCTGTACAGAGCCACAGAGCCAATACAGGGCAGTTATGGTTTGGAAAACTAAACTGATTGGTACTGAGGGGTTTTAGACACACAGTAATCACACTTCCTTGAAGTTAGTGACCACAGAGAGAAAGCTCCCAGTAATGTAATTATAAGGAAACAGACAACCAGGAAGTGTGGAGATCAGAGAAGAATTACAGCAATTTGAGAGCAAAAACGAACAATGAGGTCATGAAAACAGCACTGCATTAAGGTAAAGGAAGCTATTAAGATAAAAAAAAAAATCCTTTAGATCTCAATCACACTTACGGACCGTTCAGGTCCGCCTGTCAGTTTTGTATTAAGGTGAAAAAACACCTTGCACTCTCGGGCCCCCCCCCGTTTTACTTACCTAAGCCACGAAACTCCATGAGCACGATCCCACGATGCTTTCCCCCAGCTTGAGGCGGCTTTTCATTGGAGATTGATAGCAGTGCAGCCATTGGCTCCCAGTGCTGTCAATCAAATCAATGATGCGCCGGGGACGGGGCCGAGTGAAACACTTGGCGGTTATGGCCGCCACTGTATCACACAGGAGTGCTCCTGCAAGCTAACCCCCTTGGGAGAACGCTTCCCAGAAGGGGGTTTGCTCTTGCGGGGAGGAGCCGAGACAGCCACCGACAGGGCTGGAGTGGGACAAAAATTTGGCCCTGGACTTCATCCAGACTGGCCCACTTTGACAGGTCTCTACCATGGCGGCCGGACAACTCCCGCACCCCCCCGCCACCCAAGCCCCCTCTCCCCCTTCACTAGCCGTTCTACTTTATTAGAGTAGAATGGCTGGTACTGGTACTCTTATAGGCAGTACCAGTGGGGAAGCTAGACATTTTTTCACCCTGGGCAAAGAATCAGTTCGGTGCCCCCCCCCCCATCTTATGGGACAAGATTAGGCAGAAGTGAGAAACTCCCAGGCCATAGCTGTTAAGTCAGCTGTCTGTCCCCTCCCCCATGCTCCTCTGTTGTCCCCGTGCTCCACTGGTCCTCCCCCTGCTTCTCTGTTCACCCCAGGTGAGCACTGTGGGAAGGGAGAGACAGAGGAGCAGAGGGGGCCGCGGTCTGCTGTCACTAAAGCAGGCCCACTGAGCCATCGGCCCACCGGGAAACTCCCTGTAGTCCCAATGGCCAGTCCATCCCTGGCCACTGAGGAACCCCAGAAGATGAGGATCGGGCCACTCTGTGCAAAACGAACTGCAGGTAAGTTTGGTATGTTTTTTTTTTTATTAAACCCTTACAACCTTTTTAATACCCCCTTGACACATGCCATGCAGCTATTGCTGGGCTACATGCATGTAGACAAGAAGTAGCTGCAATAGGGCTATGGGAAATCAGCAGAAATGACATGCAACAAAGGATGACAATGGTCAAAATAAATATTTTATTTTTAAAAAGTACATTTTTGATAATACACAATGCTTCAGCAAACTAAATGTCATTCGGTTAGGGTTTATAAATATCGACTTTCTCTACTTCTTCCAAAACTAAAAATAGGCCTTTGTAGACTTCTCTCTTTAAAAAATTGGCCCATACCATTTTTAGATTGCAATGGTTCCTGCCCTGACCAGTAGATGACACTACACAAGGTAGTGACAAGGCAGACTTTTTAAGGGAATCACAGGGACACGAGACGAAATAAAATATTGCTTGTGAATGTATATTTTGTTTAAATATTTTTTTTTTTATGTATTTTATTGTATGTAATTTTTGTAATTATATTTATATTTTTCTAAATCCCTATGTCCCTGTGATTGCCTTAAAAAGCCCGCCTTGTCACTACCTTGTGTAGTATCTCCCCTTTGATTCAATATTTCGGATGTTGGCTAAATGTGAGTGCTTTTTTCGTTTTCCCCTTCCCTATTTTTTGAACAGTAGATGGCACGATGTTGTTTTAAAAGTCAATAGCATCTCGCGAATGTACTAATAACTAAAGGATAAAACAACAACCTGCAAACCTTAATATATATGTATCAGCATGCATTTTTTTGACTTTCTATTATAGGTTTGCACAAGCAGTTTAATAAAACAATCAATAGATAAAGCAAGCCTTCCGGACTGTATTCTGAATATTTATAAAAGAAGCAGCTTAGTAACCGGCAAACAGAAAACCCCAGGGCTTTGTTCTTCTGTGGATGTGATGAAAGTATTCTCCTGTGCTGCACACCAAAAGGAACAGTCTCACCTGGCTGCTCAGCATATGCTTTGTTGTGTTTGCTTGTGCAAACTAACTTTACATATCCATTTTAACCTCCTTATTAATTTCCCAGTGAAATCATCTGTTTGCCTACTAATACTTAAAAGAATGAAAATAAAATAAAATAATCAATTGCTTCTGATGCCTGCAAAGGATAGGATTCTCTTCTTAATCAGAATAAACAAATAAACATACTTGCTCTTTTAAAAAAAATCAGTGCAAAGAGCAGAGATGATGTAAAATCAATCGATACAATTTAATATACTAAAAAAGTGAAATATGAAATCTTGCAGCTACGAGATGTATTTTTTACATCACTGCTTTCTGCTTTCTTATTGAATGACTCTAATAGTGGCCATACACGCTTTGATAAATGATTGATTTATTTTCCAAGCCATCTCTCCCAATAGGAATAATTGATCAGTAGTCAAAAAAACAAGCAACAAATGTGACACACATAGCAAAGTGATATGATCATAAGTTTTCATTTATTTCGCTGCTTCTACCATGCAACCTCATAATCCGATTGATTAAAATTCAATAGAATCTATGACTCAGCATTAGTATCAGAATGATTGATACAAAATGATTGATAATTGTCTGCCCTGACTGATCGATTCAATTTGATCAACTATGTTCTAAACTGCATCTAAATCTATCAGAAGAAAAAAGATATGGCCAGGGGCGGACTGACAACTCATGGGGCCCCGGGCAATAGAAGATTATGGCCCCCCCGGGCTTACAGATGGCCACTATGCCAGGAGGTAGTGCAGAGGTGGGGCAGCTAAAATCTCGGGATTTTCACATCAAAAGCATGTCAGTTTTGGACATATCAGGGACAGATGTAAAAAAAAAACAACAACAGATTTTTACATACTGTCCCTGGTTTTACTGAGCCTGGCAACCCTGATGGGGCCCCCTAGTGGCACGGGGCCCTCGGGCAGTGCCCGAGTGCCTCAATGGTCAGTCCGCCCCTGGATATGGCTATTTGATAGATTTCTAATTTGACAATTTTGATCAAATCACAAATTAATTGCATAATAAAATTAGAAGTGTGTATGACGACCATAAGAGATCATGCAGACTGGCATTCGCATACAAACACATGCAAATGTATGTACATGCATTTACACAGGGGTGTTGCTAAGCCTACAAAAGATCTGGGGCTAGAGTCCATAGCAGCGTAAAGTAAAGTAAGTCAAAGTCATAGGTCTCGTACACACGACCGAGGAACTCGTCGGAAAAGACACATCGTTTTTCTCGACGAGTTCCTTGTTAGGCTTGTCGAGAAACTTGACAAGCTGTCTTTGCGTACACACTGTCAAGACTAAATCTCCTCGTTCTCAAACGTGGTGACGTACAACACGTACGACGGCAGGGGAAGTTCGTTCCACTGGCACAACCCTTGGGGCTGCTTTTGCTAATCTCATGTTACTGCGTGTTAAGTAAAAGTTTGGTAAGAGACGATTTGCACTTTTCAGTCTGTTACAGCGTGACAAATGTGCTATCTCCGTTACAAACGCTACTTTTATCGAAGGTGCGCTTCCGTCTCATAGTTTATTCTGAGCATGCGCGGGTTTCTAAGCATACACACGAACGTGTTTCTCGTCAAAAACCAGCCGGATGAGGAACACGACAAGGAAATTGAGACTCCCGACGAGGAAAAAGGGAACTTGTTCTTTTTTTTCTCGATAAAAAGCATACACACGACCGTTTTCCTCAGCAAAAAAGCTCTGCCATCAAGTTTCTTGATGGATTCTGTCGAGGAAAACGGTCGTGTGTACGAGGCCATACACTTGGGTGGGCATACAACTGTATATAATATATGTGTGTGTGTGTGTATATATATGTATATATAAAATATATCATTGCATATCTGAGTGCGGTTCCCATGGTTTGTTATTATTGAGATATATATATCTATATATATATAAAATGAAACAATATTTACACAATAAATCTCTCAGATTTTTTTATTTCTACTAACGAGATCGGTACCCACATAGGTGACTGAGGAATATAAGGGGAAGGGGTCACCGCTCCAGGTGTATGTGTGGAAATGGCACTCTTATTAAGGGGGAAGCAGCATGTGCAGGCTAAGCATATAGCAAATAGAAGAGGGAAGGTCCGGACAGCCACACTCCAATAAAAACGCCTTTATTGTGCACAATTTCAAAAGTACAAACCATAGCAGGGTACAGAATAAAAAAGCTGACGCGTTTCACATTCTCAACAGTGCTTAGTCATAGCTAGCTAGTAGTAACACACGATCTGTCTCTCCTCACAGAACAGGGATTTGTGTGTTTACACACACGTCCCATCGGTTCCCCTGCAGTGCAGCGCGCGCGTGCATGCCTGCTTAAAGGGCCGGCGTACAGCTACTAAGGGCTCACGGGAACGTGCCGACCTGCCGCAGTATAGTGATGTCGGCTGGTCGGCAAGCGGTTAAACCAAAATCGTGCAATCTTGTATCGTACAAGAACATTTTTCATGTTTGTCCCTTCTGAAAATTTTGGATGAGAGATGTGTATTAACGGATAATCAGATTATCATACAATCGCTTCGAAAGCGGTATTTTTTTGGACGATATTCTGATCGTGCATACAGGACTTTAATCCCCGTACACACGACCGGTTTTCTCGGCAAGAAACAGGCAAGAAAACTGCTGGTAGAGCTTTTTGCCGAGAAAACCGTTCGTGTGTATGATTTTTTGTTGAGAAAACTGCCGGGAATCGCAACGAGAAAAACAGAGAACCTCCTCTCTATTTTGTTGTCGGGATTCTCAGCAGTGTTTTTGTAATGGGCGCTCTCAGCACCGTATTGCGTTCCACACTGGAACGCATACGGCGCCCGCACGATGACGTCATTGCTTGGCGCCACATGCATTCCACTGTGGAACGCTGAGGAAAATCTTAAAGGGACATACACTTTCAATTCAATTACACCAAAGTTGTCTCTCTAAAAGTAAACTGCTATTGCATACGGTATTCTCATATGCTACGTGCCTGACATGCGTTGCTACTTGTATACAGACTTCGCCCGAAAGTACTGAACATGTTCACCTAAACCAGGGATCCTCAAACTACGGCCCTCCAGCTGTTGCAGAACTACACATCCCATGAGGCATTGTAAAACTCTGATATTCACAGACATGACTAGGCATGCTGGGAATTGTAGTTCCTGAACAACTGGAGGGCCATAGTTTGAAGACCCCTGATCTAAACTTTTCTATGCTAAGGGTTGAAGCTATTTTCATACCTGCACCCTTAGTGGCCTAATACACTACTCTATGTTTAAGTGATATGATGTAGAGAACCCCCAAACTCCTGTTTGTGTGGAGTGACGCCTGGGGTCCAATACTGATAATCACTTGCATACAGGTGTGCATTAGAACGTTCTCCTGAATCGTATCTTTTTAACGCTAGGGTTTGGTCGCATATTGTAATGCGTCCACCCCTAGTAGCAAAACGCATTCCTTTATGTGAGAGAGAGATGATGTAGAGAACCCCCAAACTCCTGTTTGTGTGGAGTGACGCCGGGGGTCCAATACTGAATTCTCACATACATACAGAAGCCGCAGTTGTGATTCACTCCCATTCACCAGTGCCGTTACAGTTTTCCTGCCGAGAAACCCGAGCGTGTGTATGCTTACCTGCCTCCATGGAAACCCGCGCATGCTCGATGAGACTTCAATGCATGATCGGTAGCTTCCAAGGCATAGGTAGGGTAAAGCAAGATGGCGACGATGGCATTGAATATGACAAGCGCAAGCTCATCTTAGTCGATGGCGTCACCGCGTTCTTGCCATTCAAAAGAACGGCGGTTCTTTTAAATGTGCGTCTGTACACAGGGCTTGGCAGGAAAATCTTGCCAGAAATCCCATTGAGAAAGCCAACGTTTTTTTATTCGACGGGATTCTCGCCCGTGTGTACAGGGCTTTTACACTTAAAAACTAGATTGAATTATATTGTGTGCAACTAATAGTTGTCTCCACATCACACAGAGGCAATATAGTGTTGTAGGCATGCTTCTAAATGTTAAAGGACCAAGAGCTAACATAGTAGTTGTAATTTTTCCTCTAAGCAGGCCAGAGCATTCAAAGCAAAAGCTAGACACCATTAAATGGCTGTAGTGTTATGACTGAAATTTGTGATCTGTCTAATGTTGTCTTTTAAGCCCACAGCTCCCGTTTGTACCAGCAGGATTATACAATATTTTGATGATTGACTTTATTTAAATTGAACGGCAACTAGCTATAGGTACATCACATGGTGTAATAATGCCAGTTCTATTTGTGAATTCAATAGCACAATAGAAATGCTATTGTTTCACGCGGCATGCTATAAGCCATTGTGCTGCAGTTCTACCCCTGTAGTGAATCATTACAATGTAAAGTGGTTCAAGAGAGAAAAAAGTACATAGGTTTAAATGTTGCCGATTTCCAGACAAACTGATTTATATTCATACAAGCTCTAAGTGAATTCTGATTAATATGTTTCCTCTGTGATAAGTGTATTCTTTATAACAGTAAATTCAAAGCCTGTTGCCACTTGGGCTTAGTCATTTTGTATTGCTGTGAAGCTTTTTTTTTTCCTATTTCAACATCCTTTTAAATATATTCTCTATGCAAACAAGATGTTTGAAGCTGTTCTTTGAAATGTTTTGTGTGAATTTTAACCAGATTCTATTCGAACGGAGCAGCACTCGTTTTATTACCAAGAGTAGGAGATTATTATTACTGATACAAAAAGCAAGGTTCTTACCGCATTCTGCATGAATCGTATATATAATACAAGAATTTCCTGCTTTTAAACTGAATGACAAAATAACATCAAGAAAACTGCAGCGATGACTGCCAAGCCTCAGACTTTCTATTGTTTCCTTTTCATTGTCCAACTGCATATCAAAGGAGAATTGTTCACATTTTTTTGTGGTAACATTGGGATTAATGATTTTAGAAATGACTTATAATATTTATTGTGTTTGGGTAATACCAAGGCAATTCCTGACTGATTATTTTTAAAGCAGAATTTACTTGGCAAGAGTGGACTGTTGCTCATTGTTAGGGTCTTTCAAGCAGGGTTCTGTAGAACCCTAGGGTTCCACAAAAGGTCCAAATGGGTTCCTCCACTGTTGCAGCAAATTTATTCCCGCCCAAAGGTGATTTTACTTTTTCCTCTACTACTTATTATTTACCGTCAAGGGATAGCCAAAAAGCTCATTGCGAATGCCAGTTCCTAACAGAATCCTACAGGAAGCCAATGGGAAGAACGGTTTGACTTTTCCAACAACATCTGGTTGGCTTGGGTAGCTAGAAAACCATTGGCCAGTGCTGATAGGGCGGGGCTACAGACCAGCAGCCAGTGAGGTGAGCAAATCATTCCCAGCCATGAATTTCCTGAGGGTGATTGGTCCCCTAAAAAAAACCTAGAAATTCTGACGCCCCAAGATAAAGCAGTTAAGAGTCACAGATCCATGTCTGCTTGAGAGCAATGACAATTCTAATGATCTGGCCTTTGCAATCCTATGCCCAGGACTACAGATATTCAATTATAGACTATTTGCATATTTTTAGCTTTAAAACAAGCCATCCCTGACATCTCTAGCTGTTTCTAAAACTAAAATCTGGCATAGGTGTAATTGTAAAAAACAACTTTCTGTCCATGTTCTGCGTACATCTTCAACTTGATAAAAAAAAAAATATATTACAGCTTCTTTGTTTTGTTTTTTAAATGTACTTTTGTGTAGTCCAAGACATCATCACTTAGCCCAGCATTGGGAGAAGGTATCAAGAAAGCGGTGCCCTCAATTCTGCACACTGTGTGACACCACAACAACAATGCAATAAGGATTGTAGTTGTTAAAACGTATGTGGGTGTTGTTTTTTGACCAATCCTAGCCTGTAGTTGACAATAGACATAAAGGTGGTTGGACCACCCAAAGTTCCACCCACATTTATGTCCATTGACCATTGCTTTTGGCTGATTCCAAACTTGCCTGGCAGTGAGATCATGCAGTGGGAATGGGTGAGAAAGACTAGGAGTCTGAGAGATCTGGGTCTTCCCAATACAATGAGTGGTGACGTAATAATGCTGCGATTGTTAGCACCAAGCGACCATGGGGAAGTTACAAGACCAACGGCTCAGAGAAGGAACACAGCACCCCTGCTGCAATGATCCATGGAAAGGATGCATTTCAAAAAGAATTGATCAGTGGCTGCTGACAAAAATAGAATGCCTTATTTGTTTAAGGCAGGAACATACTTTTTAAAAGGCTTTTTGAAAATAAATGATTACAAATTTCTGCTCTGAATTTAGCTTTAATGTGGGGTTATTCCTTTTCAAAGATCACAACAAAAACTAAAAATGTAAGTTTCAGTTAAATTTCTGACAGCTTAGAAACCTTCTGGTTGTTCACAATACAGGGCTGGCGGTCTGCCAAGTTTCTGATGCAACAGAAATTTTAGGGAAACAGCCAAGATTTCAAAGCCTATGTTGTGCCCTCAGAAGTTTGTTAAAGAACCTTAGTGAACAAACAGCGAAAAACAAGGAACACACCAGACAGGTCAGGGATAAAGTTGTGGAGAAGTTTTAATCAGGGTTAGGTTATAAAAAATTATCCCATTCTTTGGACAACTCACGGAGCTCTGTTGAATCCATCATCCGCAAATAGAAAGAGTATGGCACAACTGCAAACCTATCAAGACATGACCATCCACCTAAACTGACAGGCTGGGCAGAGAGCATTAATCAGAAAAGGAGGCAAGCTGCCAAGCCCATGGTAACTCTGGAGGAGCTGCAGAGATCCACAGCTCTGGTGGGAGAATCTGTCCACAGGGCATTAGTTGTGCCCTCCACAAATCTGGCAAGAAGAAAGCCATTGTTGAAAGAAAGCCATAATAAGTCCCGTTTGCCAAATGCCATGTGGGGGACACAGCAAGCATGTGGAAGAAGGTGCTCTGGTCAGATGAGACCAAAATTTAACTTTTTGGCCTTAAAGCAAAACAATATGTGTATCGGAAAACTAACACTGCACATCACCCTGAACACACCATCCCCATCGTGAAATATGGCAGTGGCAGCATCATGTTGTGGGGATACTTTTCTTCAGCAGGGACGGAGAACCTGGTCAGAGTTGATAGGAAGATGGATGAAGCCAAATACAGGGGAATCTTAGAAGAAAACGTGTTAAGAGTCTGCAAAAGACTTGAGACTTGGGCGGAGGTTCACTTTCTAGCAGGACAATGACCCTAAACATACAGCCAGAGCTACAATGGAATGGTTTAGATCAAAGCATATTCATGTGTTAGAATGACCCAGTCAAAGTCCGGACCTAAATCCAATTGAGAATCTGTGGCGAGACTTGAAAATTTCACAGACGCTCTCCATCCAATCTGACAGAGCGTGAGCTATTTTGCAAAGAAGAATAGACAAAAATGTCACTCTCTAGATGTGCAAAGCTGGTAGAGACATACCCAAAAAGACTTGCAGCTGTAATTGCAGCAAAAGGTGGTTCTACAAAGTATTGACTCGGGGGGCTGAATACAAATGCACGCCACACTTTTCACACTGTAAAGAAATTGAAAACTCATTTATCATTTTGCTTCCACTTCACAATTATGTGTCACTTTGTGTTGATCTATCAGATAAAATGCCAATAAAATACATTTTTGTTTTTGGTTGTAACATCACAAAATGTTAAAAATTTCAAGCGGTATGAATACTTTTTCAAGGCACTATATATTACTGGTCAGATCACCAGGTGAAAACAGAGGGGAAAAAGAAAAAAAAAACTGACACAACCACATCTACTGATTGTTAAGCTGCAATATTATACATTTTGGGTTTTGAGTTTAATACTGATTTACTGATCTTTACTGGATTTACTAATGAAATAATTACCTTTTTTTTTGTCTTTAATAAAGACAGTTGCATGTAGACATATTTGTCCATCTAAATTCTTTACAGTGCACATTATTTACAATGTAAACCTGCAGTGGGTAGAGATGACAGATTCATGTGCAGTTGGGGACTATAAGCTACAATCCTGGCCTGACATCATTTTATTGCATGCATCTTTAGGTCAGTTACTCAAAAAACATTGGTGTTGAAGGATGACCATGACAGCCAAGGAAACTGTATTTTTATAAGGAGGGCAGCCATGACTGTGCATAAGCTGAATGAGAATGAGGGGCTTGGGTGAATCACTTTTAAAATCTAAATAGGCACAACTTAGACATGCATACACCACTCAGTTCGGGGACACTGCTATCAACATGCAAATCAGTGAGTTAGAATCTCTACTCAGGGAAGACAATCTAGACAAGGCTCTGTCTACCATATACAAGCAATTGTTTGCAGTGGCAGGCGAGCTCCTATCTCAGGGTAGAGGAGCGTGGGAGGCAGTGTTCCCTCAGATGGATGGGGACGACTGGGACAATATCTGGGACATTAATTTCACTAGACTGGTGTCCGCCAGAGATCAGCTCATCCAGTATAAATTTGTACATTGTATATACTTAACTCCAGCTTGTGTGGCTAAAATGTTCCATACCCAGTCGCCCTGTTGCTGGTGGTGCACTTCTCCCACTGCAGATTCCATACATGTATTCTGGGAATGCATGGCCATTCAGGCGTTCTGGCAGGGGGTTATGGAGAGTATTGAGGATGTTACCACTAATCATATACAGCCAACGGTAGAGGTGTGTCTCTTGGGGTTGGTGGACAATCTGGCTCCTAAAAGAGTGACACGTACTTTTCTGACGATTCTCATATATTATGCTCAGAGAGCGATAGTACTATCATGGAAAAAGTCTACTCCCCCATCTATCCCAGTATGGAAAGCCTTGGTTACTAAAGTCCCTCAGGGATCCCCCTTGTCGCCCATACTATTCAATATCTATCTCCGTCCTCTTTTCGAAATCATCTGTAACCAGAAGTTACTCTACCATTTCTACGCGGATGACACCCAACTTTATTTTCGCATCTGCAAAAAAAAGGATCATTATCTCAGACTAGAGAAATGCCTTACTTTGATAGAAAATTGGATGACGAAGAGTTACCTTAAACTTAATGGCTCAAAAACAGAACTTTTCCTGTTCCACGCCAACCGAAAAAGACCCCCCGCAACAACATGGACACCCCTGCCCATTCTGGACCAAACCATCACCCCTAGCACCAAAGTTAAAAGTCTCGGAGTCACTTTTGACACCCACATGACAATGGATGCACAAATAGGGTCAGTAGTCAGCGGATCTCACCATCTGATGCGCCTGTTACGTAGACTCGTTCCCTTTATCCCGAAAGAAGACATAGCAGTCGTAGTTGGAACAATAATCAACTCCAGACTCGATTATGCAAATGCCCTTTACCTCTGACTCCCTAAATATCAAATCTCTCGTCTACAAGTCGTTCAAAATACGGCAGCACAACTTGCGACTGGGAAAAAACCATGGGAATCAATCTCGCCTTCACTGAGATCCCTTCATTAGTTGCCAGTAAAAGACAGAACTACATTTAAGGCACTTTGTCTGATGCATAAGTGTGTTCAAGGAAGTGCCTCCCAATATCTATGCGATAAATTAAAACATCACAATCCCTGAGGGAGCTGTGGTGGCTCAACGTGATTGGCACTTCGCTGACAAGCCGTTCACCACTACAGCCAAGGGTTCGGATCCCGGTCTCGGCTACATGTGAATTGAGTTTGGTGGTCTCAGCCCAGCTCCCGGTGGGTGTGCTATGCAAGGTACGCCTGTGCTTAGTAGGCCCACCCCCCCACAAAAACCACCACACTTGCACGCACACAAAATTGCGCCCAACGGGACCCCAATGGGGCAGAGGGACTCCCCCTATGAGGGAGTGAGGCGGCCTAGCCCACCCAGCCAACCCCGTAGGTCCTTCGCCTCTCTTTATTTTAGGAGACCGCATGGCCAAAGTGCATGTGTGTTAAACACATGCACTTTGGCCATGCGGTCTCCTAAAATAAAGAGAGGCGAAGGACCTACGGGGTTGGCTGGGTGGGCTAGGCCGCCTCACTCCCTCATAGGGGGAGTCCCTCTGCCCCATTGGGGTCCTGTTGGGCCCCAGTTGGGCTGCCAAGAGGAGCAGGTAGGGCGGGGTGAGTGGGAGGCCCCCCCTCACACCCGCCATTGCCACCAGGGGCATGGAGAAGGATGGCGATTGCCTCCGGGGGAGGGTCTGCCTACTCCCAACTCCTGCAGTCCGGCTCCTCTCTCTCAAGTTCACGCACAAAAATACACTTAAAAGATAAAAAAACAATTGCCAAGGTACGCCCGGTGTAAGTCTCCTCCTACGCCGTCGTATCTTAGCTGCATATAAAAAAAAACAAAAAAAAAAAACATCACAATCCCAATCGCGTTCTCCGAGCCACCGACCAATATCTACTCCAGATACCCAAGGCCAGATACAAGTCCAAAGGAGAACGTAGATTTGCAGTCCAAGCAAGTAGACTGTGGAACGCTTTACCAACCAGCATCCAAATGGAGGGGAATCACCAGGCCTTTAGAAAAATATTCTATTCTAAGGCAAAAATACAGTAGGGAATGGATACTAAGCGCCCTGAGGCGATTCTGTTTGCATGTGCTGCGCTATATAAGTCTCTCACTCACTCACTCACTCACTCACTCACTCACTCATCCCCTTATACAAGGCTACTTATAACAGCAGAGGTGTACCAAATAAATTTAATAAAGTGTGGGGTGGTTGGATGAATAGCGAGACTACTGTGTCGGACTGCAGGATTGTACTAGGGTTGGACAATATTTTTAATTACTGAATGTATGGATATTGCGTTGCTTGATCTAGAGGGGCTGGTGCTCTATATGAGTAGTTAGGAGGCTGGGCTCTGATATATGCTGGCATGGGTATAAAACACTATTGGGGGATACGATGTGGAAACGTAAGAAATATGCTCTCTCTCATTCGTCTGTTATTGCATGTAATTGGAGGAATGAAATGAGTTGTATATGAGTCAAATGCCGAAGACGTGTATATAGTTCATTCTATGTAACCTTTTTTGGCCATTGCGACTAATGTTCTTTTTTTTTGTTCTGATAAATGATAAATAAAAGCTTTAAAAGAAAAATAAATAAATCTGAACAGGCAACTATAGTATTAACATACTGTATTGCAACTACATTTTGCACACAATGATGTGGAAGGTTTCTTCTGTACTACTACTGAGCATTACCACTGTACCTTCATAGAAGAAGATTTACTTCCCGATCTATACATAAATATGTAACAGGTATCTGATTTATACAGCAGGGGGAAGTGCTGGCTAGGTGTTATCCCTTCTGTGACCTAATTTCCAATACAGAAGCATAAATACAGTTACTGGAAAAATATATTGGGATAAGTAAAATGTTACATTAACAGAAAAGAGTTCCAGAATGTAACAATTACAGTAACGATGAATAATCTTTTAGGTCTGAGATATTTAAATATGCTGCTGCCTTGTATCTGCACATCTCACAGGAATCTGGGTTAGTATCTGCAGATTTAATGATAAAATATAAATTAGTCTTGGCAGAATTATCTGTGTTATCAAGTTGCTAAAAAATCTAAGAAATATTCTATAACTCAAATCCAGATGCTCACAAGGAAATCGTACGTGTTTCAATGGAATACCAGATGCATTTTGTCAGTTGTCTGGTTCTATTTGTGTACTCCGTAATCAGGTAGGTACACACCTCTGGGCATTTATATGTGTATGAATATCATTGTTAAAATGAAAACAGGAAAAGCATGTTAAAAGACAAATCCTTTCCCTGCACTGATGCTTAACCACTTCAGATTTGGCTGCCCAATGACCGGGCCATTTCTTGCGATACAGCACTGCGTAGCTTTAACTAACCATTGCACGGTCGTGCGACGCTGTACCCAAACAAAATTAACGTCCTTTTTTTCCCACAAATAGTGCTTTCTTTTGGTGGTATTTGATCACCTCTGCGGTTTTTATCTTTTGCGCTATAATAAAAAAAAAAAAATAGAAAAAACCCAATGGGGTTTATTTACGAAAAGGCAAATCCACTTTACACTACAAGTGCAAACTACAAGTGCAAAGTGCATTTGAAATTGCACTGAAAGTGCCTTCGGAAGTGCAGTCGCTGTAGATCTGAGGGGTAGATCTGAAATGAGGGGAAGCTCTGCTGATTTTATTATCCAATCATGTACAAGCTTAAATGCTGTTTTTGGTTTTCCTTTCATGTCCCCCTCGGATCTACAGTGACTGCACTTCCAAGTGCACTTTCAGTGCCATTTCAAGTGCACTTTGGACTTTGCACTTGTAGTTTACACTTGTAGTGCAAAGTGGATTTGTCTTTAGTAAATAATATATCTTTTAATTTTTGCTATAATAAATATCCCAGTTTTGGATTTTTCCCTTAGTTTAGGCCGATACGTATTCTTCTACATATTTTTGGTAAAAAATCGCAATAAGCGTTTATTTGGCTGTCCTGTTTTCTGTGATTGCTGTGACTGTACATGTTTTTGGATTTACAATAAAGACAACTTTTTTCGTTTGAAAGTCCTTGGAGTGCGGCCGTCCTTCCCTCTTTTCTTCATCATCATTGCCATTTGCATCGCCAGCACCTTGGTAATCTAATTATCCTTGATCGTCTACAGGTCTCACCTGGAGCGGTGATTTCTTTTCTTTTGTCTTTTTTGAATAAGCGTTTATTGATGTGCAAAAATTAAAGCGGCTACAAAATAGGGGATAGTTTTATGGCATTTTTATTAATAATCTTTTTTTTTACTAGTAATGGCAGAGATCAGCGATTTTAATCGTGACTGCGACATTATGGGGACACATCGGATACTTTTGACACCATTTTGGGATCACTGTCATTGATACAGTGATCAGTGCTAAAAAAAAGCACTGATTACTGTAAAAATTACACTGGCAGTGAAGGGGTTAACCAGTAGTCACTAAGGAGTAATTCTAACTGTAGGGGGATGGGATATGTGTGACATCACACTGATCACCGCTCCCGATTACAGGGAGCGGTGATCAGTGTCCTCTCAATAGGAAGAATAGGGAAATGCTTGTTTATATCAGCATTTCACCGTTCTTCCTCTCTGTGAGACGATCTCAGGTATCCCCACGGACATCGAGTCCACGGGACCCGCAGTCAGACTCACGTAAGCCCGCGGGGGGCGTGCGATTGCAGCGGGCGCACCCACAATGCCGCATCTTAAAGGGGAGGTACAGGTACATCCATCTTCCCAGCCATGCCATTGTGCCAACGTATATCGATGTTTGCTGGTCCTTAAGCGGTTAACTGACAATTGCATGGTTGTGCGACACTGTACCGGAACAAAATTGACAATTTTGAAAAAAAAAACACTAACTTTTACTTTTTGCTATAATAAATATCCCAATTTTTTTTTAAAAAAAGCGATTTTTTTCCTCAGTTTAGGCCGATATGTATTCTTATGTTATATATATATATATATATATATATATTATTGATTGGTGTGCACAAAAGTTATAGCATCTACAAAATAGGGGATAGATTTATGGATTTTTTTTTTTATACTGGTAATGGTGGTGATCAGCGATTTTTATTGGGACTGCGTGGGGGGGGGGTGTTCTGCTGTCGGAAATTACATCTTACATTACCATTGACATCTTACATTACAACCAGCGAGTTGAGGAGCGGGGTGAGGGCCGAAAATGACTTCTCACCAGACGGGGCCTCTAGTAATTTGGGGGGCCCTCTGCAGAGCTTTGCGGGGCCCTAAGCGGCTTGCATAGTGAGCCTATAGGGCGGATCGGCCCTGGAAGGGGTTAAAGGGTACGCTCACCCTTATACTGCTATATACCTTTATAGGTATAGGTGCCCAAAAATTCCACCCTGTATACCAATTTTTTTTTTTTACTCAACTATAAGTTTAAATACAATTTCCTGTGTGTTGTATATAAACCAAATGGATTCATTATTCCTATTGGGAGAGATTGATCAAAAAATAAATCAATAATTTTTCAAAGCGTGAATGAACCTTTTTTTGTTAACCACCAGTGAAGTTCACCTTAAAGCATTTGTTGCCCCAACACTTCATATTCCTGATATGTGCCTGCTGTACTATGTACTTGTATTAGAAAGTATCCTGTTCTATTTGTATTGCTTCCTTTATGTGAAATACCTGGTGTTCCTGCCAGTCCCTCTGCTTTCCTATTAAAACTGACCACACTAAGCAGGAGAGCACACTGTGGTCAGTTCTCTAGCAATTCTGTGAACTCATTATGCTTTTCTCCAAAGATCATACTTGTCCTGACACGCCCCCACCTACACAGCCATTCACTGGGAAGCTCAGTGTGCTGCTGCTTTATCTTCCCTCAGCTCTTATGCAACAGAAAACAGAGGGATGGTGATCACTTATGAAAAAAAATAAAAAGGTATTTATAATGTTTTTATTATATCTATAGAAAAATTTTGACTTTCATTTATTTTGTAAACTGAATAGGTTGTTTTACAAGGGGGTCACTTACAATCACTTTAACCACTTTCTTACTGGGCACTTAAACCCCAATCCTGCCCAGACCAATTTTCAGCTTTCAGCACTGATGCTCTTTGAATGACAATTGCGTGGTCATACAACACTGTACCCAAATGAAATTGTTATCATTTTTTCCCCACAAACAGAGCTTTCATTTGGTGGTATTTGATTATCTCTGTGGTTTTTATTTTTTGTATATATGTATTTTTTTTTTTATATAAAATTTTACAAACAGGTAATTTTTCTCCTTCATTGATGTACGCTGATGAGGCTGCACTGAGGGCCACTGATAGCCTGCACTGATGGGCAACGATGGGCTGCATTGGTGGGCACCGATAAGGCGGCAAGGGTGGGCACTGATAGGTGGCACTGGTGGTCACTGAGAGGTGGCACTGGTGGTCACTGAGAGGTGACACTGAGAGGTGGCACTGATGGGTGGCACTTAAGGGTATTGATAGGTGGCACTGGTGGGCACTGAGAATTGGCACTAATAGGTGGCACTGATGGGCATCCTGGACAGCCCATGTTTTATTCATTAAGACAATACTTTTTCCTGCTGCAGGCTTTGATAGACCTATCAATTTACAGAATACAGAAAACCTCTCATTATATTTAAACAACACCATAAGCTATATAAGACCTGATAAAAATAACATTCTGATTGAGAAACATATGCAAGTTGTGTGCCCCAATCTGCCACGAAAATAAGATTTCACAGATAAATACACTTTTTTTTTTTTTTAAAACAACGACAACAGGATATGTACGTGTAATGTACTTTTCTAGTTCCTTATTAATTACACTTCACAGAGAAAAAAGGTTGCCATGGTGACTGGTCTACTTTTAGAATATTATGAGCCAGTCATCTACATTTTGCAGTAATACATATGATGATCTGTTTGTAGGGATGTGAATCTGTTGTGCTATTTTTAATCCCACGTTACAGTGAACAGGAATGTAACCGCAAACCTTTATTTAATCAATATGATTTATAATGAAAGACATTTTCAAGGAGCTGGAATGGGAGGACAAATGGTTTATACTAGGTGTGGCGTTCAATCATGTCAATACATCCCAAACAGTCACTCAAAGCCCCGATGACTTGATTGATCGCCACCTTCAACTGTGATTTACCGAAAACACATTTTTTATTTCATTGCTAAAAAGGAGCATTGACACCTAAAACTATTTATGACTGGCTCCAAATGATGGAAATGTTCATATAGGGTTTTAAAAATGAGTATTCAAATGAAAAGGACAACTAAAGCCGCGTACACACGATAGGTTAACCAGAGGACAGTGGTCTGAAGGACTGCTTTCATCGGTCAAAACCGATCGTGTGTGGGACCCATAGGTTATTTAACCATCGGTTAAAAAAAAAAAACTTGCTTTAAAATTTAACCGATGGATTGATAACCGATAGGTCAAAACCGATCGTTAGCATGCAAAACCATTGGTTAATAACCCGTGAATGCTCAGAATCAAGTCGACGCATGCTTGGAAGCATTGAACTTCATTTTTTTCAGCACGTCGTTGTGTTTTACGTCACCGCGTTCTGATACGACCGTTTTTTTAACTGATGGTGTGTAGGCACATCAGACCATCAGTCAGCTTCATCGGTTAACCTAAGACAACTGTCCTTCAGACCGTTTTCATCGGTTTGACAGATCGTGTGTACGCGGCTTTAGAAAACCAAGCCTAAAATTGAGTCTAAAGAGATGCATACACAATGGAATGAGAGCTGGTTGTTGCTCGTGTATTTTATTCACTTTAAAATAACTAAGGCCAAAACAATTCTTTTGAAAATCTTATCTAAGAATTTTTGTACAAATTTCGCACCATTAGTGGACTGTAGCAATGACCGATTTTCGTGCACATTTCTGGTGAATGCAAGATTTGTAGACAAAAACTAGGATGGCCGCACTCCAAAAACAATGTTGTTCCTTTTTAATAAAACTGGTCACAAAACAAACATGTCACAGCAAAAAAATCAGATGAAAAAGCTGACGCGTTTCACACTATCATACAGTGCTTATTCTGCACTTAAAGGGGTGTTCCAGACATAAATTGTGTTTATTAAAAGTCAGCAGCTACAAAATATGCAGCTGCTGGCTTTTTTTTTTTTTTAAAGTTTGTTTTTATTGGAGAAAAGAAAAATCAGAGTACAAAATACAGCCAGGGTACCGAAAACACAAATCAAAACATATCGATACATACTCTGAAAAGTAAGCTACTTTTATATCTTATGACACAGGATAGCAAAGGGAAACATCACAACCTAGGATGTCACCCGCTACTAACTACTACTAAGAAAAAGAAAAAGGAAAGAGAGAAAAAAAAAAAAAAAAAGGGGGGGAGGGAAGACACTGTGCTCAAACGGCTCATCTAGAATCTCTATATACCAATGGGAGTGAACAAGAAAAGATCAAAACTACAACCACAATCTCATCTCATATCTAATTGTGAGTATTGATCTGAGTATCTAAACGCCACCCAAGGTGACCACATCTGATTAAATTTCTTTGACGATTCTCTGGCAATGGCTACCGTTTCCTCCATTTGGTGGATATTCTCTATGGAGCTAAACCATTCTGGAATAGAAGGAATATCCTTTGATTTCCAGTGCCTGGGAATTAAGACTTTCGCTGCATTGAGCAGGTGTCTAACCAGTGATTTTTTATAATGCTGCATAGAACAATCCGCAATATGGAGTAGACAACATGCGGGAGAGAGAGGGATTGTGGTATCCGTAATGGCCTTGATCACCTCACACACCCTGTCCCAGAAGGGTCTCACACGAGGACATTCCCACCAGATGTGAAAAATAGACCCCTGGTCTTGTTCACATCTCCAGCAAGAGTCTGATGTCTGTGGGTACCATTTTTTAATTTTATCCGGAGTGGCATACCATTGTGTTAAAAGCTTATAAGACGTTTCCTGAAATCTTGTACCAATAGAACACTTATGGGCAAAAATACAGGCACGTTTCCATTGCTTATCAGTGAAGCTTGTTTTAATCGCCTTTTCCCATTGTACTCGTATTCCGGAGGGTATCCCCCCCCTATCTCGTTGGAGCCATGAGTACGTGAGAGAGGTAGCTCTAGGTACCGGAGCTCCAGCCAGACAAATTTGTTCAAAGGGAGTTATTGGTCTAAACAACTGTTTTTTGGTCTGAGAAACCTGTGTATAATTATGCAGCTGGCGGTAGGTCCAAAATGAAAGAGAGCTCTGAGGATTCAATTCTCGTTTTAATAACTCAAAATGTTTTAGGGTGTTTGCCTCTACACAGTGTATCAATAGAAGGGGAATCGATTTGTCAGTAGGAGCAGAAATGTGCAGGTTCATCCCAGGCAGAAAATCTGGGTTGCGAGTAATGGGAGTAAGCGGTCCAGGAGATGAGGAGAGTTTATGGTGTTTCGTCATCGTATGGAACACTTGAAGTGTGGTCCCCACCAAGGGATGCTGCTGCACATTTTGCGGCAATTTTACCCAAGGAATCCAAGGTAGGAGTTTAAGATGAAGTGTGGTGGATGCTTCCTCCAATGTGACCCAATCCTTTTGCTCCCTATGGCAATTCCAGTCCATAATTCTAGCTAAGTGTATCCCAGAATGGTAAAGTTTAAAATCAGGTAAACCTATACCTCCTTCTTCCTTAGGTTTTGTAAGCATATCAAACTTTATCCTAGGTTTTTGCCCCTTCCAAATAAAAGTGCGTAAAATGGCCTGAAGTTGTTTAAAAAAGGAACCTGGGAGTGGAATAGGTAAGGTGTGAAAGTGGTATAGGATTCTAGGTAAAATTACCATCTTCAATATAGCTGCTCTGCCAAACCAGGAGAAAGGCCTTGAGATCCAACTTTTAAGATCTACTTGAATTTTTTTTAGTAAAGGGAGGAAGTTAATATTATATATATCTCCGAATTTCGGAGCAAGTTTGATTCCTAGATAGGTAATAGATGAAGTTACCCACTTAAACGAGCCAAGAGAGCGTGCACTTTCCAAAGGTTCAGCTAATAGTGTGAGATTGAGAGCTTCTGACTTAGAATAATTAATTTTCATATTGGAAACATAACTAAATATTTTAAAAGCTTTAGAGAGCTTCGGAATTGAGACCTGAGGCTGTGTTAAAAAAAATAGAAGATCATCCGCATATGCTGCTATTTTAAAGTCGTGTTGACCTATCTGGAAACCTTGTATATCAGGATTTGCGTTTACTGTGCGGATAAAAGGTTCTAAAGATAGGATAAATAAAAGAGGGGAGAGAGGGCAACCCTGCCTTGTGCCATTATTTATATCCACTGCTTCTGAGAGGGTACCATTAATTTTAAGCTGTGCTCGAGGTTTATGGTATAAGGCTGATATCCACGCCATCATGTTTGATCCCAACCCAATATGTCTGCAGATAGCAAACATATAGTCCCAGGCAACACGGTCGAAGGCCTTCTCCGCGTCAGTTGACAGGAGAAGGCCCTCAATTCCCCGGGTGTGTGCGTAATGAATCAGATTAAGGGCTTTTATAACATTATCCCGGGCTTCCCTCCCTGGCATAAAACCCGCCTGTTCTGGGCCTATAAGTTTGGGGAGAAAAGATGTCAGTCTAGATGCCAATATTTTCGCCAATATTTTTAGATCCAAATTCAACAGTGAAATTGGCCTATAGCTTGTGCAGTCAGTAGGATCCTTAGCTGGTTTAGGGATCAATGTTACATATGCCGTCGTAAAGGAGCTCGAAATTGATGAAGAAGTTCGGATATGTTCCAGGGCACGAAGTAGGGGAGCTTTCAGAATGTCTATAAAAGTTTTGTAATAATGGGCTGTAAACCCATCCGGGCCTGGGCTCTTACCCGGTTTTTGAGTCTTAATTGCCAAAATAAGTTCTTCTTCTAAAATCGGCGATTCCAAAGAATCACTCTCAACAGACGATAGAGTAGGCATGCCACTCTCCATAATATATTCTCGCAGAACGGATTCTCTATTTCCTTGAAGCTCTACGGGTTTATGTGTCGGGGGGAGGTTATAAAGCTTAGTATAAAACGCATGAAATTGTGACGCAATCTGCTCCGTTTTTTGTATAAGTTGGCCCTTGCAAGTCTTAATAGAAAGAATAGAATGTGTATGAGAAATTGTTTTAAGGGTTTTTGCAAGAAATTTGCCACACTTATCCCCATGTTCATAATGAAAGCCTTTCTTGAAATAGAGAATTCGTTTTGCTTTAAGATTGAGTAAGGAGTTAAGTTTTTCCCGCATCTTTGACAGTTCCAACAAGTGCGCCTCCACCTGTGACTGTTTATGTTGGCTTTCCAGTGAGGCAATTTTTTCCACTAATGTCAGAGTAACTTTTTCAGCTTCTCTTTTCTTAAGAGAGCCAAGGCGCATAAGTTCGCCACGTAAGACGCACTTGTGAGCCTCCCAGATCGTCAGGGGTGACATATCCTCTGTAGTATTAAGCTGAAAGTATAATTTAAGCGCCTTGTGGATTTGTTGGCAAGTAGATGGATCCGTCAATAAATTGGAGTTCAACCGCCAGCTGCATGGTCTAGGGGGCCTATCTGATTGTGAAAGAGAGATGGATACCGGACAATGATCCGAAAGGGATTGTATGCCTATGCTTGCTGCCTGGAGCAAAGGTAAATCACGTTGCGAAATAAATACATAGTCAATACGAGAGTGTTTTTTATGTAGCGGAGAATAATATGTATAATCTCTACCCGTTGGGTATACCAGGCGCCAAGCATCCACTAAGGCCAAAGAGTTCAGCTGTGATTTGATTTTCTGTATAATAGAATAAGAGATGCTAGACTTGCCATTGGAGGTATCCTGTAGGGGTAGCAATGGTATATTAAAGTCCCCACCTAAGATAATACACCCAGAGGCAAAACCCTTTAATTCGTCTATTAGGTGTCGGCAAAATACAAGATGGCCTGAATTAGGAAAATAAACATTTGCCAGGGTGATCTCTCTATTATGCCACATTCCCTTAAGGAACAGGAATCGCCCCATGGGGTCCGTGTATTGTTGAGACACTTTAAAATGTGCATGTTTATATATCAGAATAGACACACCTTTGGATTTAGAGTTAGGGTTTGGCGCATGGTATGCCTCAGGAAAATGTCTATCAAATAATCTAGGTACTGAAGATGATTGGAAATGGGTCTCCTGGATAAACACAAAAGCCGGTTGGGCTTTTTTCAGTTCTCTTAAAAGTGCTACTCTCTTTTCCGGGATATTAAGGCCCCTTAAATTATGAGAGATCAGGGTGGGGTGTTTGCCTAATGAATGATAAGCCATTTCAGCACAGCGTCTAAAGGAAGAAAGAGAGAGAGAAAAAAAAAAAAAAAAAAAAAAAAAAAAAGTCTCCTGAATAAACAGGCTAGATATATACATATAACCGATCGAGCACTCCTCTACCGCTGCAGAGGGGCTCCTCCTATTGTGTCTACCCAGGGGTACACGGGCAGAAGGAAAATAGCCCAGTGAAACACCCGGGATAGACACAGTGTGGGGTACGTGGGAAAAACCCGTGAAATGGTCTGAAAACAAAATATATTTATTACGTTAAATAACAAATAACAAAAACGCAACTACTCACACCCGCAGCCTAGGTGAGAGCTGGCTGGCTTTTAATAAACACTCACTTACCTGCTCCTGCGTTCCAGCGACCGCCGACCGGGGCTCCGCTCCTCTCCCCCCCTCCCCGGCCGGCGTCTCTATCCCGACTATGGGCACCCAGCCGTGACAGCCTTCGGCTTCACGGCCGGGCACCCACTGCGCATGCGCGAGCCGCACTGCGCATGCACACGCGGCGCGGCTCGCCGCTGATTGGACAGGCGATTGCCTAGGACCTGTCAGTGTCCTAGGCCATCGCCTACAGGGAGGGGCTGAAATAAGGCGATTACGCCTAATCGCCTTACCATCCCCTCGGCGGAAGCAGGAAGTGGGACAGGAAGTCCCACTCCTCCTGAAGCCCCCACCCCCCCAAAAAAAATTACATGCCAAATGTGGCATGTAAGGGAGTAAGGAGTGGGATAAGCGGAAGTTCCATTTTTGGGTGGAACTCCGCTTTAAATCTTGCATATCATTGCAGCGCCGGCACCCAAGTGTTTGGATTCAGTCATCTAGTTCTCTGGGACTTTGCAGCGGTTAAACTCTTTTTCTCACATTTCTGGTGAATGTAATTGAAAAAAGAAGGAATACCTCCTGCTGAACAAGGGGCATACTATGTCCTTATAGTCTCACTAAGACATCGAAATAGTAAGAGTACATAGGAAATAACTACATTTTATTTAGCCATTTTATACTTGACATCTAATCATCTCTGCCAGCAAATAAAGAACATTCCACAATGGGATAACTGCTGCTATCTGCAAAGGCTCCTTTCAGTGCTGTCACATATTAAATGACAATTGCATGGTCATGCATCACTGTACCCATATAAAACATTTTTTTAAATTTTTGTAAATAAGTACGTTTTCTCATTCACTGATGGGCACTGATGAGGTGGCACTAATAAGCAGCAGTGATGGGAAACTGATGAGTTGGCACTGATGATGAGGCACTAATATGCAGCACTGATAGGCAGCACTAATAGGTGGCACCTAAAGGGCACTGATAGGCAGCACTGACGGGCGGCACTGATGGGTACTGATAGGCAGCACTGATGAGGAGGCACTGACAGGAATTACTGATGGGCACTGATTGGCATCCCTGGTGGGCATCCTTGATCCTTGAAGGGTCTACACTGATAATCGATGCACTGATTATCAGCACAGATCCCCCTCCTCCTATCAGGAGAACTGCCGATCGGCCTTCCTCTACTCGCGCCTTGTCAGCGTGAATAGAGGAAAACCTGATAAACAGAGCAGCATGGTATTGCACAGAGCGGCCCCCAAACCTCCTCTTCTGGGGTCCCCCACCACTCTAGGCTCCACTTGCTGTGGGGGCACTTGACAGGAGGGAGGGGCCAGAAGCAGCAAAGAGGGACCTGAGAAAAGTAGGATTGGGGCTGATCTGTGCAAAACCAACTGCATAGAGGAGGTAAGAATAACATGTTTGTTAGCTTTATTGAAGAAAAAAAACAAGACTTTACAATCACTTTAACAAATGTCATTCGAAAGTACTTTGAATTTGTTTGCTTTAACAAATAGTAAATAGAACAAAAACCACGTTCACATTTAGAAATGTGTTCGTTCAGGATTTTCCATCCTGCTTCTTTGAATTTTCTCTTCACTGTACTTTGACGCACTATTAGAAAAATTAATGAACATTCTGCAACAAAACATTTCCTAAAAAAATTCTACTACTATACAGGCATACCCCGCTTTTAAGTACGCAATTGGGTTTATTTACTAATGCTGGAAATCGCAAAGTAAGGCTCACTTCTGCACAGAAACCAATGAGCTTCCAGGTTTTATTACCAGGCTTAATTGAACAAGCTGGGGTTAGAAGCTCATTGGTTTCTATGCAGAAGTGAGCCTGATATTGCGATTTCCAGCATTAGTAAATAAACCCAATCGTGTACTTAAAAGCGGGGTATGCCTGTATAGCCAGCTTTACGAGTTGTTGTAGAGAAAATTATGCCTTGCCAAGTAAACACATAGTCCTTCTGTCCCAGTTCACACTGGACAGAATGCAGGAACCAGCACAATTCCTGTGTGGGTTTCCACATTGCATCTCCCTCGTAGGCAGTTCACACTGCTCTCTGCAAACTGCAGCAGGTATCAATGCAAAGTTAAAGGGGTTGTAAAGGATTTTTATTTTTTTCATAATAAGCATCCTTTACCTGCAGACATTCCTCTTTTCACTTCATCATTGTTCGTTTTTGCTCAGAAGTTGCTCTATTTCTTCTCTGTTCTGTTCACTTCCTGCTTGTCTTATTGTTACTCACCACCGTGAAGGGAGACTTTACTGCGGTGATCAGTAACGTGCTCGCCCCCTCCTGGGAACTACATCTGTGCGGCAGGACACTCTCTACGTGTTAGAGACTTCAAGGAGGTGTGAATTACTGGGCGTGCCGCAATTCATACTGGGAAATGTAGTTCTTACATGAACAAGTGATGCAAACCAGGAAGTGAATGAGAGAACAGAAACTAGAACGCCGGAGGTGGTATAGATGAAGGAATTTAATAGGTATTTACTCATTTGTTAACAGAATCATTACACTATTCTGTCTGTCTACCTTGCAGACATAAATTTTTGGCAAACTTTTTTTTTCCTTTACAACTCCTTTAAAGCGGAGCTCCACCCAAAAATGGAACTTCCGCTTTTTGGATTCCTCCCTTCCCTCGGCGTCACATTTGCCACCTTTCAGGGGGAAGGAGAGAGCAGATACCTGTGTAATCCAGGTATTTGCTCCCACTTATGGGCATAGATTGCTGCAGTATCAGCGGTGATCTACGTCATGTCCGGCTCCTCCTCCGTCCCCCTCGCTGTTATCTGGGAGACACACAGGTCCCAGAAGACAGGAAGGACCAGTGAGATTACGCAGAGCGACTCAAGCCCCGTACACATGGCCGAGGTTCTCGGCAGAAACCAGCGAGAACCTCGCTGGGATCCTCATTCTGCCGAGAACCTCGGCCGTGTGTACGGATTCGCCGAGCCCAGCCCGTCGGGAAACCCATCGAGCAAATAGAGAGCAGGTTCTCTATTTGCTCGATGGCCTGTCGGGATGAATGGCTGGTCGCCTTTCCCGACGGGCTGGTCGCCGAATCTGACGGCCGGCCGAGAACCTTGACGGGCGGAACGATGTGTTCCGCCCGTCAAGGTTCTCGGCCGTGTGTACGGGGCCTTACACATGCGCAGTAGGGAACCAGGAAGTAAAGCCGGAAGGTTTCACTTTCTGATTCCCTTACCGAAGATGGCAGCACCTCCACCCTTGAGCTGAGGGACAGATCGGCTTCAGGTGCCGACATCACGGGCGCCCTGGACAGGTAAGTGTCCATTTATTAAAAGTCAGCAGCTGCAGTATTTGTAGCTGCTGACATTTTCTTTTTATTATTTTTATTTTTTTGGTACCCATTTTTTATGAACTTATTGTAAATTAAGCAAAAATGAAGTAAAAATGAGTGCCGAAGCTGCTCATCTATCTGGACAGCACAGGCTGTCACTAGAAATAGTTTAATGCACTATTAATGACCAATGTAGGGATTTCCTGTGCTGTACATAAATCTCCGGAGATTTTAATCATTTTGTTCATAGCAATGCAAGCGACAATGTAATAGATGACAAGCCTGTAAGAAATCTGGAGCAGGTTATACAGTAGTTTAGTAATAAATTATCTTGATAGTTACTTGGCAGTCAAAAGCAGGGATTACATTGTCTGCATCTATTTTTAGACTTTCCATTGTTATCATCTGTTTTTATAAACTTAATCTAGTGTCAGGTCTTCGCAAGCAGGGCACCCTGCTGCACTTCGCCCGTGATTTAATATCTAAGTGTTATTAAAAGATAATGTCTAAGAATAGAATTCCAGGACCTTTGAGTACTCAGGCCACCCAGATTAAGTGCAGTATCATCATTAAGAGATGCAAAATAGAGTGCAATCCTGTAATGTTCCTTCTCTTAGTATATATTTTTCATGAGGTTCAACTGTTAAAAATGTAGACTCCAAAACAGCTACCCCTTATTTAACACACTTAAAGGAATCCTGTAATGAGAGAAATATGTAAGCTGTTGACCTTCTTTTGAAGATGTTGGTTGCCTAGCTGTCTCTGGTGTTAATTCTTTTGGAATCCTTGACCTGGAACAAGCATACAGTGAAGTCGGAATTCCTGATCTGCATACTTATTCTGGGATCGGTGAGTTTTAAAGCGCAGAAGACAGAGCATGACAACCACGTAACTGACAAGCCACATAACTGACAAGCCACGTAACTGACAAGCCACATAACTGACAATGTCAGCCTACTTATTTCTCCTAGTTCATGTTTCCTGAACAGCAAAATACAAATCAAATCAGGACTTAATGCCTATTTAACATGGGCAGTAGAAACATGCGGTTGGGGCACAGGTTTAACGTCCCCCACCCCTTCCAGACTGCCAAGCTGCATGTTAACATGGGCAGCAGCCATGTTTGTACACACCGCCACACAGGGATTTTTTCTCAGTAAATAGGTGCAGGAACTCTGGCCTTCTGAGTCACGCTCATCTCCGCCTCCTACCCACCTCTGAGCACCAATCCTTGGTTCCACCCACCACCCACCTCCCAGTACTGCCCCTTCTGGAGAATACAGAACCAAGTATTATTTTCTGCTACTAAGTAATATGTATGAAATGTGTTAATGATGACAAGAAAAATGGTAAATGAAAACCCCTGCAGTGAGCAAAAATAGACTACACCCCAGCAACAATAGATCCCCATACAACAATCAATTCCCCCCAGCAACAATGGACCCTCTCAACAAAATACTGCCTCAGTAGCAATAGAACCCCAGCAACAACAACAGATCTCCCAGCAGCCAGTATCAATAGATAGCAGTTGATTCCTTCCAGTAACAATTGACCCCCCCAGCAATATAAGCAGGGCTTTTTTTCTTTTTTTCTTTTTTTCTTAGAGAATAAGTGCAGGAACATTTTCTGAGTCATCTCTTTTCTCCGCCTCTACCCACCTACGAACACCATTCCTTGGTTTCACCCCCTACCCACCTCCCAGTACTGCCTTTTTTTTTAGAGAGAATACAGAACCAAGTATTATTTTGTAATTTGTATGGAATTTGGTAATGATAACAAGAAAAGCACTAAAATAGATCCCCTGAAGCCAGTAACAATAGAGCCCAGGCAGACTCCTGTCATAAACAACAGATCTCTCACAGCCAGCATCATTAGACTCCTCCCTCAACAGTAGATCTCTCCCAACAATCAACTGACCACCAGCAATATAAGACCCAACCCAAGCAACAATAGATTCCCCACCGGAAACAGTAGACCTCTTCAGCAACAATAGACCCCTAGTTTGGCCATGCGGTCTCCTAAAATAAAAGAGAGGCGAAGGACCTACGGGGCTGGCTGGGTGGGCTAGGCCCCCTCACCCCCTCATAGGGGGAGTCCCTCTGCCCCATTGGGGTCCCGTTGGGCCCCAGTTGGGCTCCCAAGAGGAGCAGGTAGGGCAGGGTGAGTAGGAGGCCCCTCTTCACACCCGCCATTGCCACCAGGGGAGATTGCCTCCGGGGGGAGGGTCTGCCTACTCCCAACTCCTGCAGTCCGGCTCTTCTCTCTCGAGTTCACGCACAAAAAAAAGAAAAAAAGTGCATAAAAATAAATTATCACCGTATCAACCAGTGGAATAATAAGCAAGCCAGACACATCAGATGATGCTTGAATGTGCAAGATCCCAAAAGACTAGATACAGTAAACACTATTGCTGCTCCACGCCTATTTTATTAAACAACTGTTTTATCTTAAGGAAGCGGTGTTGCCACGAAAAGCATTGACATGGAATATGGGAAGTTAACCCTGCTACACACTGCTATATGCACTGTGAGAATTTGAAAATCATGTGAGTATTGAACTTTGCAGGTGTTATGTCCCTATTCTGGTACGCTATTGTGTACTGATCTTTTATATGCTGTTAAATTAATTTTGTGTGGATCCCTTGAGATTTGAAGGTTTTACAAACACGTTCATAAATAAATGACCTGTTTTTGTGATCATTTTAAATGCCTCATGGTTTACCATGAGGTCCAAGGATTTGGGTGTTTTGGTAGATCATAAGTGTAGCGCCTGGCTTTCAGAGCCAGTGCTATGTTAAATTTAGGGGGAGAATTCAGAGAAGTAGTTAGCGCTAAATTAGTTTGACTGTTTAATTTTTTTTTTGCCTTCCTCTAAATGAACTGTGGGTATAGGATTGGGTATATAGGATTGTATGATATATTTTTTTATTGGTTGAACTAGATGGACTTGTGTCTTTTTTCAGAATAATTATGTACCTTTCAAATCCCACATTGTAGAGCAACAATAGTGTTTCACTATTATTTTGGGATCTTACTATATACAGATGTGGTACAGTGCAAGTGTACAGTGTTTGATGTAGATATTGGCTGAACATGCAAACGTGAGAGCTACAAGTTCTATCCATATACAAACATACTAGAAACAAAAAGACCTATGTATAAGCATACACCCCTCATGGACTATTTGTGTGGATATTAGCTTTTTGATTTAAAGGGTCGGTGAGGGTTCTATTTTGGTGAATAATTTCACAGATTTTGTCAATTTTGTTAATGAAGTAATCCGATAATTATAGAGTATGTTATACCCTAATGATCCCCTGGAAGTAGCAAATACTCGGAAACATGTCGGGATTTATCTAGACCTCCGCAGCTGATTTTGCATATACTAGCAGCTTCTTTGGTGGAGTGTATTGTGATGTTATGGGCTTTTTTTATACACAAACGATATACTGTATGTCTTTTATCCATAATAATTGTTACATGTAGCATCCCTGTGTTGATGCCTCTTGCTTTTATCTTACGTTTCTAATACATTTCTTTGTGCCTTCTAACTACATTACTTGATTTAAAGTATGCCAATATAGTCCCTAGGGGGTGCATGTTTGCACATAGGTGCAATTTTGTTTCTAATACAATTTGGGATGTCAGCAGAAAATTTAGTCTGCATATCGAGCTCCCCACCAACCAAATTATACAAACATACTTGGATCACCAGAGAACGCATGCTTATGCCTATGGAGGAGGATAAGCATTAGGTCACCAATGGCGCTGCCTTATCTCAAGGAAAATATAATCATTGTTGACCAAAATAGTTTAATATGGTTATTAATCCCCCCCCCCCCCCTTGTGATTGGTCAGCCAAAAGTAGCAGAGCTCTATTAGACATACAATCGTTATCTGGTCCAGCAACAACTGGCACAGTTAGATGATAGTTACACAGTTAGGTTGAAAAAAGTCCATCTAGTTCAACCAAAAAAAACCTCATACAATCCCATATACACAATCCTATACCCACAGTTGAACAGAGGAAGGCAAAAAACCCTAGCAAAGCATGATCCAAGTAGGGAAAAAAAAACTCCTTTTCTGATCCCCAAGAGGGAATGTGATATTCCCTGGATCAACTTTACCTACTGTATAAATGTTAGTACCCAGTTATATTATGTACATCTAGAAAAGTATCCAGGCCTTTTTAAAGCAATTTACTGAGCTGGTCAGAACCACCTCTGCAGGAAGTCTATTCCACATTTTCCTAGCTCTTACTGTGAAGAAACCTTTTCCGTATTTGGAGATGGAATCTCTTTTCCTCTAGATATAAAGAGTGTCCTCTGTGATGACCTTAATGTGAATAATTCAACACCAGGTTCACTATGTGGACCCCTTATGTATTTACACATTGATCAAATCCCCCCCAGAGTTCTGGCAGGGAAAAAATGAATAAAAGTCAGCAGCAACAAATACTGTAGCTGCTGATTCTTTAATATAAGTACACTTACCTGTTCAGGGAGCCCGAAACGTCGGCAACTGAAGCGACCCATCCCTCGTCTCTGGGTGCAGACGCCAGCATCCTTACTAAGGGAAACAGGAAGAGAAACCTTGGGGCTTCACAGCCTGTTTTCTACTGCACATGCGCAAGTCATGCTGCACTTTCTGAATGGTCCCTGTTGTCTTCTGGGACCTGTGTGCCTCCCAGAAAGCAGCAGGCGGGGGGAGGGGCTGGACATTACGTAGTTTGGTGATCATTCCCCAGAAGTGGGAGCAGTTATCCAGATTTGACAGGTATACCACTCCCCCTTAAAAAGGTGCCAAATGTGGCACTGGAGGGGGGGTGGGAATCTGATCCACGGAAGTTCCATTTCTGGGTGGAACTCTGCTTTAATCTCCTCTTCTCAAGAGTAAATAAATCCAGTTCCTCTAATCTTTCCTCATAGCTGAGCTCCTCCATGTCTCTTATCAGTTTGTTTGCCCTTCTCTATACTTTCTCCATTTCCTGATATCTTTTTTGAGAACTGGAGCCCAAAACTGAACTGCATATTCCAGATGAGGTCTTACTAATGATTTTTACAGGGGCTAAATTATATCTTTCTCTCTACCTCTCTTAATACAAGAAAATATTGTTTTGGAAAATTGGTATAGCATGCTATTATTAAGCTTATGATCTACCAAAACCCCCAGATCCTTCTCCACTATGGATTCCCCCAGTTGTACTCCCCTAGTATGTATGAAGCATGCATATTCTTAGCCCCCAAGTGCATGACTTTACATTCATCAACATTAAACCACATTTGCCACATAGTTGCCCAATAAAAAAGTGCACTGAGGTCCGCTTTGATGATCATCATATCTCTATAGGTACCTTAATCAGAACTGTAGCTTTAAAAATATAAAATTCCCATAAAAACCACAAGTTCAACATGTAAAGTGCTAGGTGCACTATTTCCCTGACACACTGCTTTCATTATTTTCTCCTCTCTCAGTGCCATCTTCCTCAAAAGCTAGTCTCACCCACTCATAATACATTGAGGGTAGTGCCACACATGATAACAATACAAAGAAACCAAATTATTTCAGATGTCTAGTCTGGGAATTTCTGTGGGAGGCTGTATAATGGCTGAAAAAGTAAATCAGTTCAGCATTCAGCTCCTTAATGTGGCGTCTCAGATACCGGAAATAAGACAGCAGGGCTATTGAGGGAATAGCAAAGATAATATGCAGAATGAAACACAGTTTTTCTATTGGTGAAAAAAGATCAAGTATGCAAGTAATTAAATCATTGTATAAAAACTTATGTTGGATACTAACGTTCACCTTTAGCTATTCCAGGCAACACATTTTAAATAACCAGTGAGCTGCCAATCATATTTAACAAACACTACTGCAGTGCTAAAGTCAGTGGGCCAGATTCAGGTACATCTGCTCATTATTGGACTGGCGTAGCGCACCGCCTTTAGACTTGCGCAATGTAGCCGCGTAATCACCCTATTCTCGTAGCTTTTGCGCAGAAAATTGCGCATGCGTAACGTTATTTCAGAGGCGTAAGGCGGAGTAATACAAATTGGGAAGGACGTGGGCGTGTTACATTGAAATGAGCCGTGACCCCATGCAAATGAAGGGCTGGCCTGCTCGCGCATGCGCGCTTGAAGCAGACCATGGTCAGCACCTCTGTGCGCATGCTCACAACTCGGGAACGGCGCAATCAGTGAAATTGGAAGTGGACTAGGGCAACTTAGTGAACTACGCAAACAGCATAAATAGACAGACACAAATGCACTTCCTTTGCAAAAGTACATCCCTTTGTTTCCCTTCCTATACAGCAAGGTGCTTTTGTTTATTAGCGTTTGTTTGTTTGTTTGTGACGTGTCTTTGAGATATTTGGGGACTGTTTTGCAGAGTGATTTTTGTCTTTTATGTGTTTTCTTTGTTGTTATTTTGTTTAAATTATATTTTTGCTGGGGCATTTTTTATTTTTGCTCGTCATTTATTTTATTTTTTTGGTTCTGTTTGTGTATGATTTTGGAATGTGGGGGTGATATTCCTGCGGGAAAAGGGGTGTCACCCTCATTTGTGGTGGAGAAGTGATCCCCAGGTCTGTGTGAATGGTGTATGAATGTACAGTGACATAATTGGAGCCGCGGCATGGCGTTGCTGCTCACAAGTCCTGCATGGTGGGCTTGTGCCAATCCAATGTGATGAGGATGTGGGGTGTGTGTGCTAGGGACCACAGTGGTGTGCATGCATGCATTCTCATTGTGCCATGATTAATGTGTGTGTTTAACGTGCAAAGATGCATATGTGAGCTGGCATGAGATGGGGTCATGAGATGGGGTCCCAGTGCATATGCAGAGTCACCTTGAAGGGAAAAGACAGGAGGATGTTAGTAGTGCATGTGCCCCTTGTGATGTGTGCATCATGGGGGGGGACAGTCATGCCTGCAACCCATGTCACTCACAAACCAGCCAGCTGTCCCCATACATGTTCTGTTCGAAATCTGTGGGGATGGGGCTATGATTGTATATGTAGCTGTCATGGGTGTCATGGGTAGTGCCATGTGTTGGGCTGCTGATGTCCTCCTGCAAGGTTGTGGTTAATTCCATGATGGCATGAGGGGTGAATCTGAAGATGCGAGACACCTCAGAATCACTCATGCCAAAGATGTCTATGCATGTGTGATATATCAAGTGAAGAGTGAGGGGCTTGTATCAGATAAGAATATTGTATTAGATTAGATTAAATTGTAAAGTTTATATAAGCAAATAAAAAAAAAAAAAATAAAATAAAAAAAAACATCTCCCGTGCCCTCCTTAGTGCCCTCCTCAGTGCCCTCATCCTTCTTTTTTCATCTAAAGTCAGTAGTATAGCTATGCGCGATGATGCCCCTGGCATGTTGGCATACAGATTGTTGTGCAACACGTGTGACTGCTGAGCTCCTCACTAACAGTGTTGCTTTATCTAAAAGGTAGACTTTTTTTCTCTTTTTAGACCAGCTTTTCTATGGTCTAATTTTAGACAGGACATTTTGCTGTTGCGCACACTGCGTAGCCTGCGCTGCCCCAACATTCTTTTGTGGATCCCCGTAAGTCCCTCATTAGCATATTTGACTAGCAAATCAATGGTCTGTCTAGCGCAGTTTTGCGCGGACGGATGCGCCTGTCTAACGAAATTACGACGGACAAAAAAAAGTAGATTTCTTGCGTATCTCGTTTTGGGGATGCCGTGCATCGAAACGCACGCGCACATTTAGACTTACGCACGTGCATCTCCTGTTGCGCAGGCGTAATCGCTCTGTGAATCTGGGCCAGAAAGTTTATTCTATTTACTTAATTTACTGAGTTCTCTATGATCCATCAAATCACATGGCAATCGGGATGTGAATGTGGGTTGAAGGTCCAATTCACTACTGGTTTGTTCACTTGGTTGCCTTACAAGCCCTGATGAAGGATTCACTAGACCCAAGAAACACGTTGGATATTTCTTGATCTGTACCCCAGACCTTTATTGAAATAAAGTTGTATCTGGACATTTGGCAGTGTCATGGGGCTTACATTTCAAACCTTCAGGGATGACTGTCTAGGAAGGAATTGCTCCTCACTTTTTAGAGATTTCCTGTTACTTTATGTTGCATCCCTGGAGCGGAAGTAAAGGAAAATTTCCCCAATCAGACACAGACAGAAAAAAAAAGAAAAACCCTGACAGCCGTTTTAACCCTTCCCTACTTCTAGAAAGATGGCAAATTGAGATGTTAGGGCTCAATGGAAAATGTTAGCAAAAGACAACTTATACCCGATTCCAAAGACAACTAGCAGTAAAGAGAAACACACAACAGCACAGAGGAACACTTTAACCACTTCAGCCCTGGAGGATCTGGCTGCCAAATGACCTGGCCATTTTTTGCGATTCGGCACTGTGGTCAATGAAATTGCTCCCAAACAAAATTAACGCAGTTTTTCCCCACAAAGAGAGCTTTCTGTTGATCACTTCTGTGGTGTTTTATTTTTGCACTATAAACAAAAGTAGAGCGTACATTTTGAAAAAAAAAGCTATATTTTTTACTTTTTGCTATAATAAATATCCCCCAAAAATATATATAAAACAAATTTTCTCCTCAGTTTAGGATGATATGTATTCTTCTACATATTTTTGGTTAAAAAAATCGCAATAAGTGTATATTGATTGGTTTGCGCAAAGGTTATAGCGTCTACAAAATAAGGGGTAGTTTTATTGCATTTTTATTATTATTATTTTTTTTTACTCGTTATGGCAGCGATCAGCGATTTTTATTGTGACTGCAACATTATGGCGGAAACGCATGAGCTATTACTAGGCGCCACATTTTGGCATGAAGTATGTTAGCTGTCCTGCCTGTTTTTCCTTTCATATGAAGTGACTGCAATTGGATTTTAATCTACTATTTAACAATAAAGATGCCTTGTATGGTGTGCGGCCGTCCAGGATTTCTTTCTTCCTTCAAACTTGTGAAGAGCCAGCACGAGTCCTTTTAGGGCGGGTGTTTTTCTAAATAGGTTTAAAGGGCTGGAGCGGCAATCTTTTTGTTTCATTATGGCGGATACACTGGACACTTTTGACACTGTTTTCGGGACCATTGCCATTTATACAGCGATTAGTGCTATAAAAATGCACTGTTACTGTGGAAGGCCTCGTACACACGAGAATCTCGTCGTAAAAGAAACATCGTTTTCCTCGACGAAGTTCTTGTCAGGCTTGTTCGAGAATCTTGTCAAGCTTTCTTTGCATACACACTGTCAAGAAAAAATCTCGTCGTTCTCAAACAACACGTACGACGGCACTATAAAGGAGAAGTTCAAATTCACTGGAGCCACCTTTAAGGCTGCTTTTGCTAATCTCATGTTACTGAGTGTTAAGTAAAAATTTGGTGAGAGACGATTTGCACTTTTCTGTTACAGCGTGACGAATGTGCTATCTCCATTACAAACGTTACTTTTACCAGAGGTGCGCTCCCGACTTATACTTTAATCTGAGCATGAGCGGGTATCGAAGCATACACAGAAACGTGTTTCTCGTTGTAAATCAGCCCAATGAGATACACGACGAGGAAATTGAGACTCCAGACAAGAAAAAAGAGAGCATGTTGCAGAGGAAAAGGGTCGTGTGTGCGAGGCTGAAATGACACTGGCAGTGAAGCGGTTAACCAGTAGGGGGCGGGGAAGGGGCTAGGTGTGTCATAGGGAGTGATTCTAACTGTGTGAATGAATGAATGAGGAACTTGTATAGCGCAGCACATGCAAACTAAATCGCCTCTGGGCGCTTGTTGTTCCCTTCCCTTTTGACATCAAAAGAAATGAGTTTTTATCCTTCTTCTGAAGGCCAAGTGGTTCTCCTCCAACCGAATGCTGGTTGGTAAAGCGTTCCATAGTCTGGGACCTTGGACCGCGAATCTTCTTTCTCCGTTGGACTTGTTTTTGGCTTTGGGTATCTGGAGCAGATTTTGGTTGGTGGATCGCAGAACGCGATTGGAGTTGTGAGTTTTTATTTTTTCGCATACATATTGGGGGGCCTTCCCCTGGACACACTTATGCGTCAGACATGGGGGCGGGACCCACTGTGACACTACACTAATCACTGCTCCCGAGAGCAGACGATCAGTGTCCTGTCACTAGGCAGAACAGGGAGATGCCTTGTTTACAAAGGCATCCACCCATTCTGCCATTTCGTGACATGATCGTGGGACACCGGCGGCCATCGAGTCCGCGGTTCCCGCGGGCATGGTTAAGGAGGCCGCGGTGAGAGTGCGCACGCGCCCGCTAGGCGGCAAGTTCAACGCAGCATATATATATACACATTGCTTTGCCTGCCCGTGCCATTCTGCCAATGTATAAGTGTGTGAGGCAGTCGGCAAGTGGTTAACCTTCATTTTTAATAGGCATTTGCAGCTTCATAAATTCCAAATCTCACAGCTATATTTAGTTCTGACAACTGTCAGAAATTAATATTTGAGAATACTGCACGCCGCGCTTTAAAGCACTGAGGCATTTTCCTTCTTGATTGCCTACATCAAAGCTATTCTTAGGAAGCTACATAGGAAAAGCAGTACAAATGTCTCTACTCGAGTGAGGCACACATGAAGCACATCAAGGCTGGGTGTCCTGTAAATTTTAATGCTATTCGTTCTGTAAGAAAAACATTAGTATAGCTTAGTGGAATGCCTTGTAGTTATCTGTCTAATTATAGCGCCTCCAAGACATTTCAGCTCTGCACGGCACTATATTTATTCTTAAAAACCTTAAAAAAGCTGTAGGCTGGAATAGCTCTACTGTGGCACTTCAAGCAAACTTTGCTTTTATATGCTGCTGGCCTACTTAGTCTGAAACAACAATAATGAGCCACCATCGCACACATGTCAGCAAAAGAGCTAAAGGAAGCCGTGCATAAGCCAAGTATTTCACTTGACATAAAAATGCACCTCACCGTCTACTATTCACTCTGAAAAGAGATTACTCGGCTTGTGTCATTGATTTTATAAATACAGCTAAGTACTGTGCTACATAAATATATATCACAAATGTGTAATGCTACAGACAGTACAATAGCCATTCTGTAACCCACACAACTCCCGACTTAATTTGCCTGTTTGGAAGCAATTCAGCAAATTGTTTTTCTTTATTTCTTTTTTTTTTTTTTTGTGTCTCACAAAGGAACGGTCATTTTCAATGAATAATAGTAGTAAAGAACTGTGAGAGTCTGGAGATGTGTGCTAGGGTTGAATACGTGGTTTAATTTGGAGTTTTGAAGCTGAAGATTGGGATTCATGTCTGGTATAATCCACGTGAGCATCTTGTGTTTGAGCTGGAGTGAATCCCTTGGCTGCTGAACAGCATTCAATAGGCGCAAATCACTAAGCTTCAAAGATCATTATTTTCCATAACAACTGTTCATTTTAGCAATCAAAGACAATGGGAGCTGAAAATAACCGTTACAACAGCTGAAAATAATTACTGTTATGGTAAATAACAGTGAAGTTAGGACCTTTCACGTCTGACAAACGCACAGTAACATGCGGAGTCCCTCAAGGATCGCCTCTGTCACCAGTGCTGTTTAACATATATCTTCGTCCTCTCTTTGAGATTATCAGCAGCCAAAAACTGCTCTACCACTCATATGCAGATGACACACAACTCTATTTCCGCATCTGCAACAGACAGGATCACCACCTCAATCTAGAGACATGTCTCTCTTTGATAGAGGACTGGATGACAAAGAGTTATCTTAAACTCAATGGAGCGAAAACAGAACTTCTCCTGTTTCACGCCAAGCGTATGAATCAACTTTCAACAGCATGGACCCCCCCGCCCATTCTGGGCAAGCTCATCACCCCTAGCGCCAAAGTCAAAAGCCTAGGGGTCATTTTTGACTCCTTTATGACAATGGACGCACAAATAGGGTCAGTAGTCAGCGGATCTCACCATCTGCTGCGCCTACTACGCAGACTCACTCCGTTCATCCCTAAAGAAGATTTAGCGGTCGTGGTGGGAGCAATTGTTAACTCCAGACTGGATTATGCAAATGCCCTTTACCTCGGCCTCCCCAAGTACCAAATCGCTCGTCTGCAAGTCGTTCAGAATACGGCCGCCAGACTGGTGACTGGGAAAAAACCCTGGGAATCCATCTCACCTTCACTGAGAGCACTTCATTGGCTGCCAGTCAAAGACAGAATCGCTTTTAAAGCTCTCTGTCTTACACATAGATGTGTCCATGGGAATGCCCCCCTTTATTTATGCGAAATAATAAAAGCGCATAATCCCAATCGCGTTTTGCGATCCACGAATCAGAACCTGCTCCAGGTTCCGAAAGCCAACTTCAAGTCCAAGGGAGAAAGGAGATTCGCGATCCAAGGTCCCAAACTATGGAACGCTTTACCAACCAGCATTCGGTTGGAGGAGAACCACCTAGCATTTAGGAAAAAGGTCAAGACTTTTCTCTTTTGATATCAAAGGAGACAGGAACAACAAGCGCCCAGAGGCGATTCAGTTCGCATGTGCCGCGCTATACAAGTTTTCATTCATTCATTCATTCATTCATTCATTCAGCTAATGTAGGTTTTTTGAGGTGAACTTAAAGATCAGGCCCTATAAGACATGAAATGGACCTTGCCAAGATGCGGGATCAGGATCATTGAAATGAATACAGTTGTTAAATGAACTGGTCATTTCTCTGCATCCTATCTCTTCCCTTTTATTTTGTATGCTATTGTGAGGAAATCTTATTTTGTTTAAACTAAGGTATGTTATTTTTCTTTTGCTGTTGTTAGAGCCCCTGTATAAATTCATGTTCTAAAGCAGTGGTTCTCAACCTGGGGTCGGGACCACCCTCGGGGGTCGAATGATGATTTTCCAGGGGTCACCGGATCATGGGCTGTTCTTAAAGCCTGCACCGCTCTCCCTGGAGCCTACGCCTGCCAACTAGTCCTCTTAGTAGCTGCCCATTAAGTTCTTGGCATGGCTAGGGGGCAGAGACTAGAGGCCAGCTGACTAGTGAGGAATGTGAAGTGGGAGGGGCTGAAGGAGACCCTATCTCCTGATTTCAGCATTGGTGTCAGTGCTACGAGACACCACAAAGTCGGAGACACAGTGAGTAACGCTACCTGTGATTACAGTTGCCATTAAAAGTCCTCACTACAGTTCTCAGATCAGCAGACGACCTTGTTCAAAAGCACCTAATCCACTTATCCCATTCCCCCCACCCCCCCACCAAGGAGTAAGAGAAGGAATAAAAATAGAGAATGCATGGAAGGGAGAGGTAAAGAGGGGGAGGAACAAAGAAAAAGGGAGAGACGGACGGGGGAAAAAAACAAAACATTTAGGATAGAGAGAGATAAAAGGAGAAGAAAGTAGAACAAAGAGAAAGAGTGTAAAGTGTACAATAAGGGGTTTTAATGTTGTACGAGTGGAAGAAAGCGCTAATTACTTGGGTGTTGACAACCCACACTACAAAAATAATTTTACTGTTAGGGGATCCCACAACTTGGGAAATTTTATGAAGGGGCCACGGCACTAGAAAGGTTGAGAACCACTGTTCTAAAACAATTCCCTTTCTCCTTTTTTCCTTACTTAGCCACTAGGGATGAGCTTTGTGTTCGATACGAACGTATGTTCGACTCGAACATTGTCTGTTCGTACGTTCGCCGAAATTCGAACAAAAGCGGTCGTTTGCGACAAATTCAAGTGACGCAAAATGGCCCATAATTCACTGCGGCATTGCGCGCTGATGATTGGCCGAGCATGCTGTATGTCTCACATGCTTGGCCAATTACAGCGCGCAAAAAACGAAGAGCCATAATTGGCCAAAGCCTGGGTGGCTTTGGCCAATTATGGCTCAGGGCTTTAGCACACGCCCCACACTATAAAAGGCCGCCTGCTGGGCAGCCTCGTGTAGTGTGTTCCGGCTTGTTAATGAGAGCAGTCAGAGAGACAGAGAGATTGTCTTTTTATATAGCTATATAGAGCAGGCAGGCAGGCTAGTCAATTTAGCTTAATTTACAGTGTGTAGAGAATATACAGTGCCTTGTGAAAGTATTTGGCCCCCTTGAACTTTGCAACCCTTTGCCACATTTCAGGCTTCAAACATAAAGATCTAAAACTGTAATTTTTTGTGAAGAATCAACAACAAGTGTGACACAATCATGAAGTGGAACGAAATTTATTGGATATTTCAAACTTTGTTAACAAATAAAAAACTGAAAAATTGGGCGTGCAAAATTATTTATGAAACCAAAATCGAACTTTTTGGCAACAATGCAAAACGTTATGTTTGGCGTAAAAGCAACACAGCTCATCACCCTGAATACACCTCTCCCACTGTGAAACGTGGTGACAGCATCATGGTTTGGGCCTGCTTTCCTTCAGCAGGGACAGGGAAGGTGGTTAAAATTGATGGGAAGATGGATGGAGCCAAATACAGGACCATTCTGGAAGAAAACCTGATGGAGTCTGCAAAAGACCTGAGACTGGGACGGAGATTTGTCTTTCAACAAAACAATGATCCAAAACATAAAGCAAAATCTACAATGGAATGGTTTACAAATAAACATATCCAGGTGTTAAAATGGCCAAGTCAAAGTCCAGACCTGAATCCAATCGAGAATCTGTGGAAAGAACTGAAAACTGCTGTTCACAAACGCTCTCCATCCAACCTCACTGAGCTCAAGCTATTTTGCAAGGAGGAATTGGCAAAAATGTCAGTGTCTCGATGTGAAAAACTGATAGATACATACCCCAAGCGACTTACAGCTGTAATTGCAGCAAAAGGTGGTGCTACAATGTATTAACTTAAGGGGGCTGAATAATTTTGCACGCCCAATTTTTCAGTTTTGTATTTGTTAAAAAAGTTTGAAATATCCAATAAATTTCGTTCCACTTCATGATTGTGTCCCACTTGTTGTTGATTCTTCACCAAAAATTACAGTTTTATTTCAACATGTTTGAAGCCTGAAATGTGGCAAAAGGTTGTGAAGTTCAAGGGGGCCGAATACTTTCGCAAGGCACTGTACATCCCTCCCTAGGAGTTGTACATATATTTATACACTGTATAGCTTAGATAGATCAGTTCTTCCTAATTTACTGGCAGGCAGGTGATTGTGCTATTTAAAGACGTTATCACACGTATAGACACCCAGCAGGTATAATATTTAACCACTTAAGCCCTGGACCAATACGCTGGCAAATGACCCAAGGGGTTTTTGCGATTCGGCACTGCGTCGCTTTAACAGACAATTGCGCGGTCGTGCGACGTGGCTCCCAAACAAAATTTGCGTCTTTTTTTTCCCACAAATAGAGCTTTCTTTTGGTGGTATTTGATCGCCTCTGCGATTTTTTTTTTTTGCGCTATATATATATTTTTTGAAAAAAAAAACAATATTTTTTACTTTTTGTTATAATAAAAAACCAATAAACTAAATTTTAGTCAAACATTTAGGCCAAAATTTATTTAGCCACATGTCTTTAGTAAAAAAAAAATCGCATTAAAAAAAAATTAGCTACCTAGCGGGAACAGCGACACTAATACAGTGATCAGAAAAATGATCGCTTAGTGATGCTGGCAATAGGGAGTGAAAGGGTTAACTAGGGCAGTGATCAAGGGGTTAAAACTTTATTGGGGGGGGGGCTATCCTGACACTAACACTAACTGACTGTCACACTGTCTGTCACACTGACACTAAATACAGTAATCATACATGTATGATTACTGCATTCAGTGACACTGTGACAGGGGGGAGGGGGGGGGGGGCGATCGTGGGGGTTAAATGTGTTTTTGTGTGTGTGTAAGTGTGCTGTTGGTGCAGACTTACTTGTTGTGTTGTGATCTCTCCTCAGCGGCGCTTGAAACAAACGCCGAGGGAGAGATCAGATAGCTTCCTCCTTCCTGTGTTTACACAGGAGGAGGAAGTGACAGGGCGGGCGGGCGCGCGCATTGGCTGGGAGCGATCCGGAGGGGGCGGGTGAAAACAGATAGCCGCCCCCTCTTGTCGGATCGCTCCTGCAGCCGCGCGGACCGCCGCATGTACGGGGGGGGTCCGATCGGACCCCCGATCCCCCCCAAGGCACCAACGTATATATACGTTGATGTGCCTGTCGGTGCCATTCTGCCGACGTAAATGTACATGCGGCGGTCCTTAAGTGGTTAAAGTAATTTTATTAAAAAAATAAATAATTAAGCATCATTAAAATCACTGCTCCTGGAGCAGTGATTTTAATAATGTTTAACCACTTCAGCCCCGGAAGAATTTACCCCCTTCCTGACCAGAGCACTTTTTGTGATTCGCAACTGCGTTGCTTTAACTGACAATTGCGCGGTCGTGCGATGTGGCTCCCAAACAAAATTGGCGTCCTTTTTTTCCCACAAATAGAGCTTTCTTTTGGTGGTATTTGATCATCTCTGCGGTTTTTATTTTTTGCGCTATAAACAAAAATAAAGCCACTATTTTTTACATTTTTACATTTTGCTATAATAAATATCCCCAAAAAATATCGAAAAAAACATTTTTTTTTCCTCAGTTTAGGCCGATACGTATTCTTCTATATATTTTTTGTAAAAAAAATTGCAACTAGCATTTATTGATTGGTTTGCGCAAGATGTATAGCGTTTACAAAAAAGAGGGTAGTTTTATGGCATTTTTATTAATATTTTTTTTTACTAGTAATGGCGGCGTTTTTTTTTCGGTACTGCGATATTATGGCGGACACATCGGACAATTTTGACACATTTTTGGGACCATTGGCATTTTTATAGCGATCAATGCTATAAAAATGCATTGGATTACTATAAAAATGCCATTGGCAGTGAAGGGGTTAACACTAGGGGGCAGGGAAGGGGTTAAGTGTGTTCCTATTTGTGTTCTAACTGTATGGGTGGGGGGGTGGCCTCACTAGGGGAAATCACTGATCTTCTGTCCATACATTGTATGAACAGGAGATCAGCGTTTCCCCCGCTGACAGGACCGAGAGCTATGTGCTTACACACATAGCTCCCGGTCCCCGCTCTGTAGCGGCCGCAAAAGATAGGACGTAGAGCTACGTGCTCTCGCGTAGCAGTGCCGACCTGCCGCAGTAATATGACGGCGGCTGGTTGGCAAGTAGTTAAATAAAAAAAAAATGAAAGATTCCTTTAAATATTGTACCTGCTGGGTGTCTATAGTTTGCCTGTGAAAAACGTCTTTGAGACCCTGGGTCTTGCCAGAGTTTTAAAAACGGTCCAGAAAAAACAACCGTTTTTAAAACTTTTTTCCATTGATACATGTTCCCTTGGGCAAGACCCGGGTTTTTAAAGACGTTTTCACAGGCAAACTATAGACACCCAGCACTGCAGGTACAATATTTAAAGGAATTTTTCATTTTTTTTTTTTTAAACATTATTAAAATCACTGCTCCTGGAGCAGTGATTTTAATGATGCTTAAATAAAAAAAAATAATAATAAATAAAATTCCTTTAAATATTGTACCTGATGGGTGTCTATAGCTTGCCTGTGAACATGTCTTTGAGAACCCGGGTCTTGCCCAAGGGAACATGTATCAATGGAAAAAAAGTTTTAAAAACTCAGGCTGGATTATGCAAATGCCCTTTACCTCGGACTCCCCAAGTACCAAATCGCTCGTCTGCAAGTCGTTCAGAATACGGCCGCCAGACTTGTGACAGGGAAAAAACCCTGGGAATCTATCTCACCTTCACTGCGAGCCCTTCATTGGCTGCCAGTTAAAGACAGAATTGCTTTTAAAGCTCTCTGTCTTATGCATAGATGTGTCCATGGAAATGCCCCCCTCTATTTATGCGAAATAATAAAAGCGCATAACCCCAATCGCGTTTTGCGATCCACGAATCAGAACCTGCTCCAGGTTCCGAAAGCCAACTTCAAGGAGAAAGAAGATTCGCGATCCAAGGCCCCAGACTATGGAACGCTTTACCAACCAGCATTCGGTTGGAGGAGAACCACCTAGCATTTAGGAAAAAGGTCAAGACTTTTCTCTTTTGATATCATCCTGCGCTATACAAGTTTTCATTCATTCATTCATTCATTTTTCAGGAGTCCTGCTCCTGGAAAAAACAACTGTTTTTTAAACTTTTTTCCATTGATACATGTTCCCTGGGGCAAGACCCGGGTTCTCAAAGATGTTTTCCAACAATAACTTGAATATTGGTCTTTAAAATAAGCATTTTTGAATTCGAACGTTCGAGTCCCATAGACTTCAATGGGGTTCTAAATGTCTGCGCGAACGGTCGGTCTGTTCGACGATTCTGGTGCGAAACGGAACGCGGGTATGTTCGGCTCATCCCTATTAACCACATTCTCTAGGCCAGCCCTCAAAATTCTTACTCGCCTGCTAACATTTGGTGAGTGGATTTCAGCTGGGGGCGAGTGATGACAGGGCTGCATGTCCAATCTCCCTCCAATCTGTGCCTACACTTAGAGCCCCGATGCGATTGGCGGCCGAAGAGGAAAGGTGCATGCTCGGGAAACGTAGTCTGGTGAGCCGCGCACAGGCAGTGCAGTACACAGGTACTCTCCTTACAATTCTCATTAAGCCATGGGACCTAACAGTATGACCTCTCTGAGCCTGCCCCCCTCCCCCCAACCAATGAAGCTGGAGAGCACAAAGTAATGAGTGAGGTGGAGGATTGCGAAAATTACCATGTCCCATGTAGGCAGTGCAGCGCTCACTGAAAGTTGCCCTGACATTAGAGCGACAGCATTCCAGTTTGTGCAGATTTCTTCTCCTTGTGCTCTATGTAAGTGTCCAGCAGTTCAGCCTGTGCACTGTGGACAGACTGGTCTCAATGTGTGCTGTGCGGTGTCAGTGTGCACTGTGCTATGGTGTCAATGGCTGTGCAGTTGTGTGGATCTCGGCGCTGGATTGTACTCAAGCTGTGCTGCAGCTCCTCTCCTCACTGCCAGCCTGAATAAAAGAGGGAAGTGGGGACATGCAAGCGTGGAGCCGCACACACAGGCTCCTGATGATGAGATGAATAGGAGAGAGAGAGAGAGAGAGAGAGGGGGGATGGATGGGTGGATGGGAGTTGCAGAGGAGACTGGATGGATAAGAGTTGCAAGAGAATGGGGAAGAGACCCGGTTTTAGTGCCCTGTCTCTCTGGTCTGCCCCCAGTGCCCTGTCCCTCTGGTCTGCCCCCAGTGCCCTGTCCCTCTGGTCTGCCCCCAGTGTCCTGTGCCTCTGTTCTGCCCCCAGTGCCCTGTGCCTCTGGTCAGCCCCCATGCCCTGTCCCATGTTGTTAAAGTTGTTGGTAATATTTAGCGTGTTTAGGGGCGCAATTAGGCGCGGGCAGTGTATATATGGGCTGTTAGGTGGGGCAACTGGTGGTGGTGGCGAGCAACTCTTGAGGCCTGCCAGTAGCTCAGGGCTTGAAATTTTGAGCCCTGCTCTAGGCTATATTTATATAGTCATGGAGTAAAGCTATTTCACACTGCCAGCTGGCCGCGTTATTGGTAAAGCACCTCTAGTTTTAGCGCCGCTTTACAATCGTTTTAGCGGCGCTATTCGGGCACTAGCGGGCGCTTTTAACCCCCGCTAGCGGTCCAAGAAAGGTTTAAATGTGACTGTATATCGCTGCTGCCGAAGCCCCCCCCCTGAAAAAAAATCTGCGGACGTCCATGTCAGCAAGTCCTGCTTGGCTTCTATTGCTACCTGTACATTTTTGCCCTTTGCACCTTATTATTATTTATTTCCAGAACATTAGACATTTTGCAGCATTTAGAAATGTATTTATAAATATGCAAAGTGTGCGTCATATCGTAAAATGCACCTGTTTCATGAATACATCTCTTTGTTACATAGTAAAATAGGTTTATGTCTATACAATTGAAGCAACCTAGTATGACATTTACTGTTGTAAGCAATTGATTGATGTTGCATTTAAAGCAATTTTGTAGCTATATTAAGTAAGTATTTTAAGCCAACGCATACTTGTAAAGGAGTTCTGGAAATGCCTACTTCCTGCTGCCTACACTGTTGAACCCCACACTAAAGCCTCGTACACGCGACCGGTTTTCCTGCCAGGAAAACTGCGGGAGAGCTTTTGGTTGGGAAAACCAGCTGTGTGTATGCTTCCTCGCATGCTTCCTCGCAGAACCTGCTCTCTATTTTCCCACTGGGATTCCCGGCGGTTTTAAACCCGGCTGTTTTCCTATGGGGAAACACTGCGAGGGAGCCGACACATGAGCCAAAGCTCTCCCCGCAGTTTTCCCAACAGGAAACCCAGCCGTGTGTACACAGGGAAACTTACCGAGCAGATTCTCGGTTTTCCCCTCGGAATCCAGATCGTGTGTACAGGGCTTAACCACTTCAATACCGGGCTTTTATACCACCTCCATACCGGGCCTATTCTGACACTTCTCTCCTACATGTAATATTCATCATTCTTTTGCTAGAAAATTACGCAGAACCCCCAAACATTATATATGTTTTTTTTAGCAGACACCCTAGGGAAAAAAACGACGGTCATTGCAACGTTTTATCTTGCACGGTATTTACGCAATCATTTTTCAAACGCCTTTTTTTGTAAAAAAAATTGTTTCATGAATTAAAAAAATAACAAAACAGTAAAGTTAGCCCAATTTTTTTATTACGTGAAAGATTATGTTACACCGAGTAAATAGATACCCAACATGTCACGCTTTAATTATGCGCACACTCATGGAATGGCGCCAAACTTCGGTACTTAAAAATCTCCATAGGCAACGCTTTATTTTTTTTTACAGGTTACCAGTTTAGATTTACAGAGGAGATCTAGTGCTAGATTCGTTGCTGGCACTCTAACGCACGCGGCGATACCTCACTTATGTGGTTTAAACGGCGTTTACATATGTCGGGGGGACTTACGCGTGCGTTCGCTTCTGCACGCGAGCTATCGGGGACAGGGGCATTTAAATTTTTTTTTTTTACTTATTTTTTTTTTTTACTTATTTTTTATTTTTTTTTGCACTTTTTTTGATTTTTTTTCCACTTTTATTCCTATTACAAGGAATGTAAACATCCCTTGTAATAGGAAATGTTTGTGACAGGTCCTCTTTAAGGAGAGATGCGGGGTCAATAAGACCTCGCATCTCTCCTCCAGGCTGGAAACCATGAGATCGGTGAAAAAAAATTCACCGATCTCATAAATGGTTGCTTACAGCCGCAATCGCGGCTTTGTTTACTTACGGGGACCCGGGCGTGACGTCATCACATCGCGCCCGGGTCCTCCGACAGTCATAGAGATGACTGATGACCATCTGGTCACCAGTCATCTCTATGCTTCCTGCCGACGCCGGATGATTCGTTCTCCGGGCCCCCGAAGGCACGGGAGAGCCCGGAGAAGCACCGGATGGCGGCGGGAGGGGGGGGGATGTCCCCTCCCGTGGCCTGTAAGAACGATCAAGTGGCGGAACCGCCGCTATGATCATTCTTATGTCGTGCAGAATAGCCGGCTGAAGAAGAGGATATCTGGATGATGCCTCTGGCTGCAGGCATCATTCAGATATCCACCCGCAAAGCCCAGGCCGTCAATTGACGGCCACTTAAGATGGGAGAATCCATCTCTGGCCGTCAATTGTTAATGGGCCAGTATTGAAGTGGTTAAGGCTTCATTTCCATGGACGTTTTTACAGCTGCTTTTTTTTTAGCGTTTTTTTACAGCTTAAAAAAGCCATGTTATTAAGCACTCCTGGGAATTTACTGTGTTTACAGAGGCCACAGTGACCAAATTTTTTGCTGATAAAACGCTGGAGCTCAAAAATGCCGCAGCAGCGTTTTTAGCATTTTTGTGCGTTTTTGCGCGTTTTTTAACGTCTGGCGTTTTTACAGCTCTAACGCTGGAGCTTCAGAACGCACTGGTCCTGTTTTTTTTTTTGCAGCTTAAAAACGGCTCAGCCATCTACAGCTCAAAAACGTCATGCTGGGCATGATACAATATTTTTTTACTTGTTGCTATAATAAATATCCCAATTTTTTTAAAAGAATACATCTTTTTTTCTCAGTTTAGACTAAAACGTATTCTTTTACATATTTTTGGTAATAAAAAAAAAACGCAATAAGCAACTGGTTTGCACAAAAGTTATAGCGCCTACAAAATAGGGGACAGAATTATTATTTTTTATTATTTATTTTTTTACTAGAAATGGCGGCAATCTGCGATTTTTATTGGGACTACGACATTATGGCGGACACATCGGACACTTTTGACACATTTGTACTGCAATCAGTGCTATAAATATGCACTAATTACTGTATAAATGTGACTGCATTGAAGGGCTTAACACTAGGGGTTAAGGAAGGGGTGTACCCTACATAGTGTTCTAACTGTGGGGGAGGGGGACTGACTGGGGAGGTGATCGATCTGTGTCCCTAGGTACAAGGGGCACAGATCGGTCTCCTCTCCAGAGACAGGACGCCGTCTCTGTGTGAGCCGGCAATGAGAGATGATCTCATATGTTTACATTTGAGATCATCTCTCATTTGCACGCACAGATCGCATCGCAAACGGCCACTCTTAATTGGCCGTTCGCGGCGATCTGTAATTGGCTGTGACCAAGGGGCTCTGGAGCGCGTGCAGGGAACGCCCAAAGGGGAGGACGTCAATTGATGTCCTGTTGGATTTTCAGTTCCGCTCTGTAGCCGTCATTCGGCTATAGCGCAGGCCTCAAGTAGTTAAGCTTTTACTGGTTCCACCCTCTGACCCCACACCACTACTGTAATCTCTAACAGGTAAAGATCAGAGGAAGGACTCCAGTGAGAGTATCAAAAACAACAGACTTACTGGTGGGATCACTAGGTGAAAATAAAGGAAAAAAGCCCCAAAAAAAGAATAATATGAATGCAGTCACCACATCTAAGAATTGGTAAGCTGAAATGTAAGACATTTTTGCTTTATTACAGCTATATGGTAATATCTAATGCTTTCAACCAGCCTTTAATCACTAATACAACTCATAGTTATTAAAGGGGTTGTAAAGGTACAATTTTTTTTCCTAAATAGCTTCCTTTACCTTAGTTCAGTCCTCCTTCACTTACCTCATCCTTCGATTTTGCTTTTAAATGTCCTTATTTCTTCTGAGAAATCCTCACTTCCTGTTCTTCTGTCTGTAACTCCACACAGTAATGCAAGGCTTTCTCCCTGGTGTTAAGAAAGCCTCTTAAGGGGGGAGGGGGCGAGCAGGAGTGTCAGGATGCCCACTAACACACAGCTCCTTTCTCTATCTGCAAAATAGAGAGTGTCCTGACACTCCTGCTCGCTTCCTCCCCTCTCAAGAGGCTTTCTCCACACCAGGGAGAAAGCCTTGCATTACTGTGTGGAGTTACAGACAGAAGAACAGGAAGTGAGTATTTCTCAGAAGAAATAAGGACATTTAAAAGCAAAATCGAAGGATGAGGTAAGTGAAGGAGGACTGCACTAAGGTAAAGGAAGCTATTTAAGGGAACATTTGTTTTACCTTTACAACCCATTTAAGGCTTTAGAAATCATCTGCTAAATTAAAAATGGTATTTCTAAAATCTCCTGAATCCCCTGGAGCTTTAACTGGTTCCACCCCCTGACCCCCACACCACTACTGTATTCTCTAATAGGTAGAGATTGGAGGGAGGACACCAGTGAGAGAATGAAAAACAACAGACTTAGGGCTCTTTCACACGGAGCGGACCGTTTTTAATCCGCCCCGTGTGTGTCCGTCGGCTCAGCGGGGATCATCCGTAAATCCCCGCTGAGCTGTCTTTCCTCCGCTCTCCCCTATGGGGAATCAGATGAATGCAGACCGTCTGTCCATATTCATCCGATCCGATCCGCTAGACGGAAGAAAAATAGGGTTTTCTTCCGTCCGAATAAACGGATCTTTGCGGACGCGGATCTTTGCGGACGTTAGCGGATGCATCATCCGCTAACGTCCACAATCCCATAGGGATGCATTACAAGTCCGTAAACAGACTTGTAAAACACGGACCGTTTGTCCGTACGTGTGAAAGGGCCCTTACTGGCGGGATCACTTTAATATATTAAAAAAAATAATTGCAATAGCAATCTGATAGAAAGCTATTTTCAACCATGTGCAGTTGGGGTTCCTTCAACTTGATTGCCCAGTGGTCAAAAATAGTGAACTACTCATGTTTTTTTTTTTTTTATCATTTAAATTGGAAATCCAATTAAAATTGGGATCAATTGACCTGATTTCCATATGTATGGCCAACTTAATGGAGGTATGCAGGAATAGGGTATGCCTATAATATGACATGTCCAAAACTCACACAAACTTTTAGTAAATGGGAAAAGTCAAGTATATCATCTGCTTTTACATTCCTTCTTCATATTAGCCGTATTTATAACTGAAGGTGCATCCGAATTAACCACTTCCTTACTGGGCATGTATACCCCCTTCCTGACCAGGTGAAATTTCAGCTTGCGGCACTGCGTCGCTTTAACTAACAATTGCGCGGTCGTGCGACGTGGCTCCCAAACAAAATTGGCGTCCTTTTTTCCCCACAAATAGAGCTTTCTTTTGCGCTATAAACAAAAAAGAACGACAATTTTGAAAAAAAAATACAATATTTTTTACTTGTTGCTATAAAAAATAGCCCAATTTAAAAAAATAAATAAATCAATTTAGGCCGATACGTATTCTTCTACATATTTTTGGTAAAAAAAAAAAAAAATCGCAATAAGCGACTGGTTTGCGCAAAAGTTATAGCGCCTACAAAATAAGGGACAGAATTATTATTTTTTATTATTTCTTTTTTACTAGTAATGGCGGCGATCTGCGATTTTTATTGCGAATGCGACATCATGGCGGACACATCGGACACTTTTGACACATTTTTGGCACCATTCACATTTATACTGCAATCAGTGCTATAAATATGCACTAATTACTGTATAAATGTGAGTGGCAGGGAAGGGGTTAACACTCGGGGGTGAGGAAGGGGTTAATGTGTATCCTGCATTGTGTTCTAACTGTGGGGGGAGGGGGGGTGACTGGGGGGTGACCGATCTGTGTCCCTATGTACAAGGGACACAAACTCGGTCTCCTCCTCTCCAGAGACAGGACGCTGTCTCTGTGTAAAACGGCAATGAGAGATGATCTCATATGTTTACATATGAGATCATCTCTCATTCGCCCACAGATCGCATCGCAAACGGCCACTCTGATTGGCCGTTCGCGGCGATCTGTGATTGGCTGTGTCCAAGGGACACTGCCAGTACACAAGTTCCCCGCTGCGCGCTCTGGAGCGCGTGCTGGGAACGAAGAAAGGGGCTGCTGTGAAAACACGGCAGCCCGGAGAATTAGAACCACCCTGCGGCCGCATATAGTCGTACGGCCGCAGGGAAGTGGTTAAAGAATGCAAAGAAGCTCAGTTTTAAGGACACAACAAAACATTTTTTATAACAGTTACATAATCTTTAGATATATCTTCTCAATTAAGATATAACATTTCAAAGGAATACTGATTATGTAAACAGCATGAGGTATTGAAGATGCTGACAGAACAATGACATGTTTGTATGAATATATGATGAGCATTCTGTACACCTTGAGATAAATCTCTCTCTGGCTCTCAATAGAAAGCTGTTGATGTTTAATTTACAGCTGAGACTTGAACACATGTGACTTAAGCAGCTATTTCTGGAGCTGAATTAACTTTTCTGTCACGGGTAGCCAAGCCGACGTCACCGGAGAGAGATATGGCCCAATCACCTCCAATAATCACATAGGCCCTTTCAGAAGCTATGCAGCATAGTCTTCGATCATTAATTGACACAAATCCAACATATTACTTAAATTCAGTAGAAAGTCTAACATAGCAAGAAGGAAAATGTCTTGAGCTTCTTACAAACTTTCCAGCCCATTTCCGTGGCGTTTCCAGTTAATGCCCTGATCTCCTTAAAAAAATAAGCTCTTCTGAGCAGGAATATCCTAGCTAAGAGCATCTGTACTAAGATACACTTTAAGAACATGTTCTGCATGTGTAACTTTATTCCCATAGGGCCAGATTCATCATTAGTTACGCCGGCGTATCATAGGGCCAGATTCATCATTAGTTACGCCGTCGTAACTAAGAATCTGCGAGTATCCGGAGTATATTTAAGCGTATTCTCAAAGTGAGATACGCTTAAATATTGTTAAGATACGACCGGCGTAAGTCTCCTACGCCGGCGTATCTTAACTGCATTTTACGCTGGCCGCTAGGGGCGTTCCCGCTGATTTACGCCGCTGATTTACGCCTAGAATATGTAAATCAGCGAGATACGCCTATTCACGAACGTATGCCCGGCCGACGCAGTGAATTTACGCCGTTTACTTAAGGCGTTTTCCGGCATAAAGATAAACCACCAAAAAGATGGCGCATCCTAGGTTCAGTATGGACGTCTGAACTGCGTCAAATTTAAAAAAATTTACGTCGTTTGCGTAACTCGTCCGTGAATGGGGATTTACGTCAATTACGTTCACGTCGAAAACAATGCGCTCTGGGATATGTCCACGGTAAAAAAAAATGTAAAAAACGTGGGGTCACAGCACATTGCCATAAAACACGCCCACCTCATTCACATTTGAATTACCCGGGCTTACGCCGGCCCATTTACGCTACGCCGCCGTAACTTAGCTTGGTGAATACAGCATTTGCCTCGCTAATTTACGGCGGCGTAGCGTAAACAAGATACGATACGCCCGCCAAACTTTAAACCTCCGTACCTGAATCTGGCCCTTTGACTGCATATTGATAATGCTACACACATGCATTTATGAAACCCTAATCTATGAATATCCTGGAAAAAAAGACATTCAGTTAGATTCACGTACCTCGACGCATCTTTTTGCCAGCGTAGCGTATCTTCTTTACACTACGCTGGCGCAACGTTGAGAGGCAAGCATGGTACTCACAAAGCGAATGCCCTCAACGTTGCGCCGGCGTAAGCCAACGCAAGTCAAAGTAGGTGGAAGTGGGCGTTATATATTTAAATGAAGCGTGACCCCATGCAAATGATGGGCTGAGCTTCTAAAAACGAACTGCGCATGCGTCGTATCTTGGACGCATCCCAGTGCGCATGCTCACAGTTACGTTAAGATAACTGCCTAAGATACGTCAAAACACTGCCTACGAGGTGAACGTAACCTACGCACAGCCCTATTCACGTACTATATAAACGACGTAAAAATCGACGGCGTTTGTTCCCTGGTCCATACCTTTGAATGGGTTGCGCCTCCTATATGAGGAATAACTTTATGCCAGGCGTAACCCTTACGCAAATCGCTTAAAACATGCGCCGGGCGCAAGTACGTTCCTGAGTCGGCGAATCTTACTCATTTGCATGGGTCCAGCGTAACTATGCGCCCACGATACGCCGGCATAGGCAACTTACGCCGGGCGGTTGAAGCCTATTTTTCCGACGTATCTAGCTTGGGGAATCGGTGCAGAGATACGACGACACACATTTGTACTTACGCCGGCGTATCTATAGATACGTCGGCGTAAGTCTTACGTGAATCCGGGCCATTGTCTTTTGCCATGGAGCTTATTAAAGCAAAGGTGCTAATGGCCATGATAATCTTGTGCTTCACAGCCAATTACCAAAAACTTGTTGGTTCCCTTCAGATATCAGATAGCTTCAAAAGATATCGAATGTATAACCCTATATAGGTATTTCTGATTTACATCTAATGATGCTTGCCCTATGTGCTGGCATTATCTGACTTTTAATGGCATTGTTTTATAGTTTTTATCTATTGTAAGGGACTATTAGGCCTGCATTCATTTTCACACAACCCCAATACACAAGGAGGTTTGGCCCCTATGTCCGCCCCCAGACGTTCAATGACACACATGACTCTCCGCCATATTATTTGTGATTTGCTATTGTATTTTATACTATGAAAAATGTCTCTGACAAAAAACTTTTGTTGTATGCATCATTATATTTAGCAGAATATGATACTTTGTAAGTTGGTCCTGAGGAAGCTACGCAATCAGCAAAATGCGTTGACCAGCGGATGAAACACACACCTCCACATTCTTTATGTGGAATATGAATATATCAATAGGAAAGAGGTGTTTATATAGTGGTCCCAAGGGGGGACCTATGAATCATTATTACCGTATGTATTTGTTTTTTTCCGTTTAGTAAAGTGTTGTGCGTTATTATTTAAAAATGTATCCAATATATATTTATATTGTTTTTTTATAAATTAGATTCTGTCTATTGTGGGTTCCAGTAAAGTCCAGTATCAGCAGGATTGGTTCTCGCAAATTACATTTGTACTAGCTATTTTGGATACAGCAAGGGTGGAGGTCTTCCCAGTCTTTGTCTATTATACTTTTATATATTATGATTACCCTCGTGTTATGTTTTAAAAAAAAACTGAATTTGAAATTAATGGTAAGTGTACGTCTTATACGCTAATCCTTATTTACATAGTGTCTTCCGTACAATATGCGGTACTTCAGTGGTAATCTGTAATAAAATAAAGTAGACCTGTGTCAGAAAAAAGGACAAAATGTGTCTGGTTGCTGTAAGCAAGTTAGCCATTCTTCCTTTTACATACTTTGTATATACCGCAGCGAATGGACTTAACGTAGAACTAAAGGAAACCTTTTTTTTTTTCATTTTGGATAGAGTAAGGGAACTGGTTTTGGACAACATAAACCAGTGTCATCTTCTTTTTTTTTTCCCCTGTGTCCAAAACCAGTGTACCTATTGAATGATTTCCCTTCTATTACTGTTCTGGGGACAACCCAAAATGTGTGATTTTACATTTATTTTTGGTGATAATGGTAAAAATAACAAATAGTAAATCTCCTAACAGGGACACATACAGCAAAAAACTTTTGACTTTAATTATAATTTAAGTATTGAAGTGGGAGTAAACTCCCATAGATTAATTTTACTTATAGGTAAGCCTATAATAAGGCTTACCTATAGGTACTGTAAATATCTCCTAAACGTGTACTGTTCAGGAGATATATACTGTACATGCAGACAGGGAAATCACAGGTGCATGTGCTTTGAAGGAACGGCCACCTGAGTCTTGTGCCGTAAGCGGCTGCTTCCGCGCGCATGTACGGGAGTGGTCATCACAGCTCTGGCCACTCACACAGCCGGAGTCTAAAAACCCAGGATGACGGGTAAAGAAGGAAGCTCTGGCAGCGGTGACAGCTTGCTGCTGGAAAGGGCTTCGCTCTAGGGTAAGTTTCACATATTGTGCTAGTATGTGATGCATACTAGCACATTATAACTTTATAACATTATAACTTTTTTGTGATGGTTAAAACAAAACGCTGGTGGTTTACTGCCGCTTTAAAACCTTCTTTTTAGTTGAAGGGGTTGTAAACCCTTGAGGTTTTTCACCCTATTGCATTCTATGCATTAAGGTGAAAAACCTTCTGTAGTGCAGCAGCCCCCCAGAGCCCCCCTTTCATATACCTGAACCCGATTATTTCACAGCACAGTGGCTCCAGCTGCTGTCTCGGGTCCTTAGGGCAAGGTCGAATCCTGCTGTCTATGTCAATTGACGCAGCAGCAAGCTTGAGAAACACGCCGCATGAGTGCCCCCATGGAATGTGGCTCCCTATGGGGGCACTCGAGAAGAGGAGGAGCCAGGAGCGCCACTGAAGGACCCCAGAAGAGGAGGATCAGGGCCGTTCTGTGCAAAACCCTTGCACAGAGGTGGTAAGTATGACATGTTTATTATTTAAAAAAAAACATTAACCTTTACAATCACTTTAAATATCCATAGCTATTATGTAACCCTTTAAAAAAAAAAAAAAATTTAATAACTGACAATTTTTTCCAAGAGCCACTTGCTTTATCTGATTTAGCATTGCTTCCCCAAACTTTAGGATAGGGTATGAGCACATTAAGCATAGAAAGGTCACATATGACCAATCTCCTTGCACTCACAAAGTACACTAAAAACAATAAGTTACATACACGAGAGGCATGTAAAATGCTGCCAAATGCAGTATATATTATTTATATTGCTAGCACTGTCTCACAATTGCTTCCTGTCAATCACTTTGGAGAGAGGGTGCTGGGCTTCTGAGCTGCCTGTGTGCATGGGCACATGGAGCATTGGCACACTATCGGGAGACAGCATGCTCTTAAAGGTGGCATGGAAACAGTTTTGGGACCAGTTTCATGGAAGACAATATTTTTCCAGACCATGTGAGGGGTGTGGTTTTAGGATGATTCAAGCGCAAGTGGACTAAAATAAGTGCCAGATTCTAAATTAAAGCCTGCCACAAGATGTAGCTGTACAATTGAAGTACATTAACTCATGTAGCACTACCCCCAAAGGAGCTGCTGGTTTAGATTTGGGCCTGCCGTTACCTTACTGTTCCATGCACTCGTCTCAGGGGTTCTCCTTGAACAGTTATCCATAAGAAATGTCTGTACCAACACAAAGTCTCTTTCAAGAGTTTTATTGAACAACAGTTCTTCAACAGAGGGGTAGAGGGATGGGGAGGCTCAGGTACCTTTGCTTTGCAGATCACAGGTACAAACTTAGATCCAGAGGATTAACTTGGTACCAAGCTGGATTCCAGCAACCCCAAACTGTAATTCCTTCTCTGCCTATCTCTACACACCCCACACTACCCTCCCCCCACCAATTTTCTTACCTTTGCAGAAAAGGTTAAAGCAGAGTTCCACCCTAAAAAATTACTTTCTATTAACAGCTTAATTTAATGTACAAAAATTAAAAATTAAAATGTTTTACTCACTTCTATCTGGCTGTTACTAGGCACATTTTGTAATCTGCCTAGTTCCTGGTCCTAGGTGGTTCAACTTCCTGTCCTAAGACCCCATTGCCTCCTGGGAAATGAGTGTCATCATTTCATCTCTGGGCATTTCTGTGCCTAAAATTCGCCCAGCATGCACCTCTCCCTGAAAACCAGAAAGAAAAAGGAACTGGGCTCCACATGCCCACACATATGATGGATATGACCACAACATGAGCTGGCGGATATAAGGCAAGTGTTTGCAATGATTTCTGGAACGATTGGGGAGCTATTAATATGTTTTAGGGACTATTTAATGTGATTAATTTTAGCTTGCAAAAAAAATAAAAAATTATGCCCGGAACCCCGCTTTAAAGGAACACTAAAAGTTTGTTTTTTATTAGATCAATGTATTGCTGTAAGCTAGAGCATTTAAATATCACTTACCTCGTTTTTCCTTTTGACCTCCAAAATACAGTAATCCAGGTTTGAAAATGCCATTTCCTGTCTCTCCTCTTCTTGCTTTCCACCAGCATCTGAGCTGTTTTGCATGGTGGAAAGCAGAATGTTCTCACCCCCTCACTATGACTACAGCCCTGCATGAAGATGCTATCTTATCCCTCACAGGCATGGAGGCTAAGCCTAATGGCAACTATAGTTCCCATTAGGCTGTGATGTAGAAAGAATGAATGCGCACCGCAAACCAGGAAGTCAGTGAGAATAACGATTTAGGAGTGACGGAGGTGAATGTAACAGCTCGATTTCAACAGGTATCAAACTAGTTATAATGCAAAACATTACTTTTTACTTTATCAGCTACAGTCAGACTTTAATTTAAAGGGGTGTTCCAGCCAAAATTGGTGTTTATTAAAAGTCAGCAGCTACAAAAAGTGTAGCTGCTGGCTTTTAATAAACACTCACTTACCTGCTCCTGCGTTCCAGCGACGCGCCGACCAGGGCTCCGCTCCTCTCCCCCCCTCCCCAGCCGGTGTCTCCATCCCGACTGTGGGCACCCAGCCGTGACAGCCTTTGGCTTCACGGCCGGGCACCCACTGCGCATGCGCGAGTCGCACTGCGCATGCGCGCACGGCGCGGCTCGCCGCTGATTGGACAGGCGATTGCCTAGGACCTGTCAGTGTCCTAGGCCATCGCCTACAGGGAGGGGCTGAAATAAGGCGATTACGCCTAATCGCCTTACCAGCCCCTCGGCGGAAGCAGGAAGTGGTACAGGAAGTTCCACTCCTCCTGAAGCCCCCACTCCCCCCCCAAAAAATTACATGCCAAATGTGGCATGTAAGGGGGTGAGGAGTGGAACAAGCGGAAGTTCGAAATTTGGGTGGAACTCCTCTTTAAGAGGAAAATATTTTTGTCTTTACAACCCCTTTAATGTTAGGCTTAATGACCACAGATGCAGGCAGGACTTTTAAGCATGCCCCTTTATCTCCCCAGTGGGCAGCAGTCAGTATAGGAGATGGTGGATATGATCTCAGGGGACATGATATACATACGAATGGCACCTTTATTTACATATCAATTCCGCCGGCTATTGCTATTTACATAGAATGTATGTAATGTAATTGAATGCCACCGCTATTTACATATCAATTCAGGTTATTTACATGCAAACACAGGGTTTTGCAGGTGAGTCATCTGTACAAAACAATAGGGCAAAGGTAGGCAGCATTAGTAGCATCACTTCACACGGAGCTATCGGGACACAGCACATGACTAAACTTCAAGGGACAAGGTATAGGGCCAGATTCAGGTAGATGGGCGCTTCTTTACTTTGGAGTAACGTTTCTCATTTACGTTACTCCGCCGACACTTTCGGCGCAAGTACTGTTATTCACATAGCAGTTGCGCGTAAACTTGCGCCAGAGTAACGATAATGCGCTGGCGTAACCCGACGCAAGTGGAAGTGGGTGTAATCATATGTAAATGATGGGCGGAGCCCAGCGCAGAGGCTTACGTTCAGCGCATCATCCACGGAGCATGCGCAGTAAGTGAGGCTTCACTCGGCCCCCTTGTGCGCATGCTCACAACTTCCGTCGGCACCACTTCACGGGAAACGTCAGCGCAATGCGTTCCGTTGGGCGTTTAAATGCGCCCGTAGATGCGCCATTCCGGCACTAAAGTATATCCTGTTCCCCCTCCCCGCAGTGAAGTTACTTTTGTTCTGAGATGGCTGCTCCCGTTCCCCGCAAACACACAGGAGAAAGCTGAACTCTAAAGGCCAGGAGCTGTCAGCCGTCATCTCGGCTATGGAGACCTATGATGTCTTCCTCCATGGCTGTAAAAGTTGACAGACAAGCATGGACAGAGGTGTTGTCCTGCAAGTGGGGGTGCTCAGCTAGCTCTTATCGTCGGTAACGCTGCTGTAGCTGCTCTCCTGCTGACCTGTGGCCGTCTGGAGTAAAGATAAAGCAGCTATTTGTAGAAATAACTTTGCGCCGGACGGACGAGATACGCGCGGCGCATGTAGCCAGCGTATGGTGCTAATCCGTTCGCGAATCGGGAAATCTCCCTCATTTGCATATTTGCAGGGGAAATCAATAGGCGCGACTGATGCGCCAAGCAAAATTATGCGCTGACGAGACTCTGGCGTCGGAAAGTTAAGCCGATCGGAAATGGCCCGTTTTCTGTCGCATCTAGTTTGGTGGGTACGGCCACATAGAAACGACGGCGCATCTTCACAGTTACGCGGCGCATATCGAATTACTCCAGCGCAAGTCTTGCTGAATCTGGCCCATAGTTGCAAGGATGAAGCAGCTGCTTTGGGCCCCACAACAATGACAGGGCCCAGGGCAGCTGCCCTTTTTGCCCTGCCTCAAAGGCGGCCCTGAGCATATGGACAGTTTTAGGTTAAGGTGTAAACAGGCACCTCCAGGCATTTATACAAGGCTTTACAATATGCTCTTTCCATTTAAGATTACTTGGCTGGGGGTTTCAAAGTGCCTTTATACATGAAGTTGCCACCCAATTCAGATTGGTTGAATGCAGTAAGGATCATCTCATGCCTATAGTTACTTTTCCAACAGCAATATTTTACTAAACTACTAAATCTAATCTTTCTAAAATGACATTTACATTTGAACTGCCCTTGTCTCCTAGTCAAGTAAGGTCTTCCAGTAACAGTTATTGTGATGCTCCGTTTTATGTTTTCACTCATAGCCTCACTTCAAATACAATTTGCCACCAGGGGCAAGAGAGAGAGGTAATTGGTCCTGTATAATGGGACCTTTCTTCTTCTACTAAGTAAATTGCAAAATTACACACTGAGATTATAATTGGATAATACCTTGACTTGTAATTGTGTTTGCAGAAGTGGTTAGGAGCTTTATTAAATGGAGATCTGAAGTATCAATGTCATTCAGAGAAGGACATCGTGCCAATTAATACTAAAAATAAAGGAAAGTCACAGCCAGATAAGGTCAGCACTTTTAGATGCAGTACTTAATATCGCAGAAACTTTTATTAAAATTCTTTAGATTGTAAGCTCCATGAGTCGGGGCCCTCTCTCTGTATTGAACTGTATTATAATTTTACCATACCCCCTTTATATTGTAAAGCGCTGTGTAAACTGTTGGCACTATATAAATCCTGTATAATAATATTAATAAGAATTAAAATGTTGAATAGGAATATGGTACTTTATATGGAGGATTCACAGTTAATGTTTCTGTATTATTGTTATGTTAAGCAATGACTAAGCACTAGTTTCAGTGCGAAACGCGTCAGTAGTCAGGTTTTATTTTATTTTGCTGTGATTAGTGCTGTCCTTCTTTTAATAAAGGCTACAATTTGTTCCGAGTGCGGCTGTCCAGAGACAATCTTTGTTCCTGCTCGGTATTATTGTTGCCTTAAGTGCTGCTAATGGTTTGCGAATGCTGGGAACCATATAGCAGGCCAATACATTATCGGTGCATTCATTTATTCTTACATATTGGTGTGTATAGGGTTCTGTATATTTGCTGCGCGATTCTTGATAAAGGGAGAATCACAATTATTTTTTGCTTAGAATAAAGGAATAAAGATAACGATTCTTGGCAAAACATCATCTTTCACATTATATAAAAACAATTGGGCTAACGTTACTGTTTAGTTTTTTTTAAATTCACTGAAGTATATTTTTTCCCAAAAAATTTCCTTTGAAGCATCACTGCACAAATACAGTGTGACATAAAATATTGCAACAACCACCATTTTATTCTCTAGGATCATTGCTAAAAAAGTATATATACTGTAATGTTTGGGGGTTCTGTGTAATTTTGTAAGCATTAGGAACATCATATCTGTCTCCTTACCCCTGAAAAACAGAGATCTGCCTGTTTACATTGGCAGATCTCCGTTCTGTCTCTGTCAGGAGTGATCACGGGTGCCGCCGGGCACACACAGTAGCTCCTACGTCACGCCCCTATACCCCTTAAAGTGCCCTCCGTACAGCTACGACGATTCCCGCAGGGGAGCCAACCTGCCTCCGTAAAATGACGGCAGCTGGTCAGCAAGTGGTTAAAGAGGAACTGCAGTCTCCTTCCATATATCGTAATAAAAACATATTTGCCATACTGATGCTTCCCTCCAACCACTTTGCATATTATTTTATATATACTGTGATTCTGTACTTATATGCTGCAGAAATCTCTCTCCACTGGCTGCAATAATTTTAACTGTGGGCAGCTGAAGCTGCTGCCTGTTCACTTCCTTGATTTACACAGACACACAGAGGCCCACCTCCAGCTCTGCAGCCCTGCAGCTCTCATTGGCCCCTCATGACTCATCCTCCCTCCCTTCCTGGCAAACTCTCACGAGAATGAGATTGAGAGCTGTGCATGATGTCATAAGCCTAGGTTTTTTTCCACACAAGAAACAGGAAGTGGACTGTATAAGGTATTTACTGGCAGAGCCTTGTCCATATCCACCTGTTCAACCATTCCACTAACCTTACGCAGTAGCACCCTGTCCCCCTGTGCACCCTGCGCAGACTTCACACATGCACTTGACTTAATTCCTGAAATTCCACACCCCTGTACAGGATGGGGACTTCTGCAGCTCAAGTTCACACCCGTTGCTATTGGAGACAGAATGCTGGTAGAATAAGTGCAGTCAACATCTCCCTCGCTGCTAGAGGTCATTCCATCTATAACAGGTACATGCTATTGATAGGCTGCCTGGTAAAATTTTGTTTCCCTAAGTAACCACTTGTGTCTTCATACTGCTCCACTCCACACTGCTGTCTTCATACCCCAATGTGTTTAAGACCCACTCGGTAGACTATGTTGCGCCAGTTACTTTCAATACACCCCTTTCAGTAACTTTAGACCAGGCAAGGACAATGTTTCAAACGCTTTACTTAGAAAAGTACAAAAAGACAATTACAGAGTCATTCAAAGGCATGATCCTTACCTAATTCCCTAACTTTAACTACAGGCTGTGCTTCCCCGGCATACCTGCCAAGGTATTGTTAGTGCAATAGGATGTTCCCCAATGACTGAGTACATCAGTAGCATTCTTCCAGGGCTGGTGTCTTTGGGGTGAATCCAAAGTTCTAATGACATCCAGGCAGTAATGAGCAACATCCTTTTGCTCCTCGCAGGTGCCATTTGCCGCCTTACTCCCTTATGGGCACCAGTATTAGCTCTCTTCTAGGCATTTCAGGAACATGCTCTTCGAAGTAGCCCAAGCCAACCTTAGGCAGCTCTCTCTCAGGGGCTCTCGGGCCACTGTCCCTCTTTTTATATCACAGGATTATTGGGTCTGATCTAAAGATAACCCTCCAAAAGACGAAAGACCTGGGAAAGGCATTAATTCCTACAATCCCATCTGGAACAGCACTTAACTGTTTATTTTAACCTGCTTACAGGCATGCATGTCAATATATGCTGTGCAATAGTTTACATAAACATGCATGCCCTGTGCACATGTACTGTATATTAGCAATTGTATGTGCGTGTACGGGGGTAACAAGTTTTTTTTTACAACATTTTGTTAAAAGTTTATATATTTAATATTTTGAACACTTTTTTCATTTAACTTCATTGCTGACAAAGTCCAATCCGGACGTAACGTGCGTACAGGGGAGGAGTTTTTCCTGTGACGTCACCCATGTCCTTTCTGCTGCTGCTCGTGGCTGTTGCTCCGAGTTTTTATTTTATTTTACATTGCCTATCGCCTACTGGCCAGTTGTTTTCTGGCAGATTGTCTGCAGACATACCAGACTGACTGTAGTATGGTGAAGTGCTGTTTTTTTTACCTTTCCCTGGAATAAATACAGTCTACACTTAGAATGTGTTTTTATTTTTTATTTCGCATTGGACCTACTATTCACTGCTGCATTGGACTTCACTGCACCATCTCCCTTATGGTGAGAACAAGCTGTCTTTGACCACTTGTGAAAACATATGGTCCAACTCATCTGGTAAGGAGGCACTTCTTATACTGGTGGAGGATATCATCACATTTGCCAAAGATTTTTGCTATCTCACTGGGTGTCATCCTAATTCTTGATTCTTCAGTCAAGGACTTTATTTGCGCTGCACTTTTATTATTATTTATCATTTGAACTTTATTGCTGTCAAAAGTGGACTAATAATACCCCTTCTGTATACGATAGCACTAAGCCAGTGACAGGTACTCTTTATTGTCTTTATTGATTCACTGTTTATCTGCTTTTTCAGCTGAGTTTGGGATAGATGTTCCCCAATGACTCGCTGCTCACCATCCTGACAACATTTGTCTCTGGCTCACAGGAGGAATTTGAAAGCCTGGGGACCACCAAGGGGTTGTGGCACATGACGTGTCACGTAAAAGTGATTAGGCGGCTGTTCAGCCACCATGATACCTTTAACATAGAACTTAGTGCTTGTTGATATAATAGAAATAAGCTTGTTTTAATTGCTATAAACGCTGAAGAGGTGAAAAAATGTGCAACGAACATAATAAATAATGAAAAAACAATAGACTGGCATATGGCACCCTCTTCCTATATAATAATCGCCAGCCCGTGTTCCTTTGGGCATCAACACAATTTGCAGTCGGTATGTTGTAGTGATTCAGCAGTAGGTCAGTCAAGGATGGAACTGAAGGAATCAAGAAGGTTCCTATGAGAACAAATTCTTTCAATACCTACAGACCTACAGGACAAAAAACCTCTCCTTGTCACATGGCCTAAGTTCAAAAATGCTAGTTAGGAGACAGAAAAATAAATCTGTGTTTTTCTGTACAAGGACATTCCAACAACGAGCTTTACTGTAAAAGAGAACATTTCAGAAACTCTAGTGCCAGTGGTGGAAACAAAAAATCTAAAAACATTAAAGATTCATTAGACTCAGAACTGGTCGAAACAGAAGCCAATGTAATAAATAAATGAAGTTCCTTGGAAAATTTGTGACTCTGGATGTAATATGCCACGTATTCTGGGCTGTAATTGCAGCTCAGGATAAATCAATTCACTCTGTTCTTGAAAAATCAAAAGGCTGGGATAATGCATGTTGTTACGATAACCTCAGATAATAGAAATTCTAGAACAAATAAATAACTGGACTGTGGAGGAGATTCAACTTCATATGGTTTTTGTGTGTTAATCATTCTTTATCATTACATAACTGCCTTTCAAGTATTTCTGCCAGATAGAAGGTAAAAAAATGAGACCAAGCTCAGCTGCAAAAGCAATTGTGTTCACAAAAACTATTTAGTCTCTCACAGACTTAAAGCAACACTGTCAATCACTTGAAAAATCCTAATGGCAGTTTCCTGCAATAGAAGAGGAATTATAGTGACCTCTCTGGTGGCCCATGTCCCCTATCTTCTCTCTATTTCAGCATTGCAACTTCCATCAGAAACATCAGCATTTAACATCTCCTATAGTGTTGGATGCCTGTGTCCCTCACCAATTGTATTGGTTTGGAGGGAAGGTTGAGGACATGAACAGCCAAGAGGTATATTACCCCTTCTATTGTAGGAAACTGACATTAGGATAGTTTGGGGTAACTGACAGTGTTGCTTTAAGCGGATCTTCACCCCCCCCCCATTTTTTGTACCACTGTTTACCAGGTGGTGTTATCTGCAAAGTTTAGATACTCACCTACCCAGTGGATCCAGCGTTGTACCACTAGGATCCTCTTGTCTTCTGCCACTGCTTGTTCTGTGTTGCCATATTTCCTGTGACGTCAACAAGAGGCCTGGCGTCTCTTCTGGGTTCAGCCGACAGGCCTTTCAATTTGCCGGAGAGGGCGTCCATGGACGTCCTCCCATTCTCGAGCAGCCTGCGCGCTCCCTGCAGGGCGCGCTTTGTGATCAGCGAGTCAATGAAACTCGGCTGATCACAGATCGGACTTAGGGGTGATGTAAACAGAGCCAGTAATCGGCTAATTTTTCTCCGCACGCTGAGTGTGAGGAGAAAGAAAAGCCGATCACCGGCGGCTGTCAGAGGGACATCTGTCCCGATCAAGGAGAGCAACTGCCTGCTTATCTATGCCACCTTTGCCACCTGCCAGTTCACAACAGTGCTGCCCACCAGTGCCCACCAGCGCCACCCGTCAGTGCCCACAGTGCTATCCATCAGTGCCCAGAGTGTCACCAATCAGTGTCACCTACCATAGTCGCCCATCAGTGTCAACTACCAGTGCTCATTAGTGTCACCTACCAGTGCCCATCAGTACCACCTACCAGTGCTCTCCATCAGTGCCCCTATCAGTGCCACCCATCAGTGCTGCCTTATCTGTGCCCATCAGTGCCAGCTTATTTGTCCCCATCAGTGCCAGCTTATCTGTACCTATCAGTGCCCACCAGTGCAGCCTATCAGTGCCCATCAGTACAGCCTATCAGTGCCCAGCAGTGCCCAACGCATATCAATGGAGGAGAAAAATTACCTGTTTTCAAAATGTTTTTTGTTTGGTTAGCAAAAATTTAAAACCCCAGCGGTAATTAAATGCCACCAAAAGAAATCTCTATTTGTGTGAAAAAAATAACAATTTCATTTGGGTACAGTGTTACATGACCATGACCGCGCAATTCAAAGTGCCCAGTAAGTAGGTGGTTAAATAATTTTGTTAATATTGTTTACTATGTTCAGAAAAAATATATGTTATAGTATAGTGATCTGATACATTTCTCTGCTGCTAACCTGTGCCTGCCTAGGAGTTATAATGATTTTAAATTCTCTAAAGCGATTAATTATGTTTTGAATGTAGGGTACTATAACAGCAGTACTTTGGAGGGATTGGATGACAATCTGGTATAAGGGTACAATATTGGAAATCTCACTAAAGCCAAAGAATTGTTTTCTATTCCGATGGGCACAGTTGCTTAGATTACATTACACAGAATATCAGATGATAGATATGTCCATGTGCTAGTGAACATCAGGAAGAGAACTGATCTTTCGACAGTTAGGTTATTTCTTAACATCTCAATGCCATCTACTAAGTCTGGGCGGATTAGCGCTTTGTTAAATGGTATGTACTTTTATTGCAATTACTAAGGCCAAAATCCACTGCTCCTGTGCTGGAAATGATCACAGCCTTTGCTTAAATAAACTGTGAATAAAACTGCAAACCAGCAAAATAATCAATAATGTTTTGTGATCGTTGCTAAAGGTGTGGAATACTAATAATATGGAGAAGCTTTGTGGTGGAAAGATTTGGCTATTTTTTTAGGAAATTGTTTTACATTTGGATGAATCAGGCTCATGCCATGCTAATTAGACCCATGCAGACCCCTGCTATTGAGAATTAAGGAACAGACAATACCTGCAAAGTTTATGCCACAACTGTAGTGTAAAAATGTCTGTACATGTTTAGCAAGTCAGAGGCCCTAATTCAATGGCAATCAAGGTATATATACAGCCAAAGCTTTATTTTTGGATGATGGGGGTGGGCCTTTCAATCATCCATTGGTCTTTAATTTATAGATCACGCTTCATTTATAGAAGCTGTAGTATGGCTTCTATGAATGGAGGAGCTGGGCGGAAAGGGTGGTTCTACTAACCCCCACTGCATGCGAAGAATACAGCAGCAGGAATGGGGGAGGTTTGATTGAGGAAGATTTCAAGAAAACAGAATAAGGATACCGTCGTTATGATTAAGGCTGGGTTCACACTACACTACATGACTTTCATCCTACTTTGCTCTGCGACATTCGTCCTACATTTGTCCTACATTGATCCTACATTGGTCCTACATCCATCCTACTTTCATGAACAGGATACTACTTTGGTCCTACTTTGTGATAGACTGACTTGTTCTTTGACCAATCAAAACAATCCCAGAGTGAGATAAATTCCTTTTACTGGTGCTGTAATCACATGTCAGATGGCAAAAGTCGGATGGTTAGGACAAGGCTCCTACTTTGGTCCTACTTCAATGATATTCAATGGGCTGAAGTAGGATCAATGTAGGACCAAAGTAGTACAGGGAGTAGTTTCAAAGTCGGACTGACTTGTGTAGGACCAGTTAAGACAGCTCTCATAGGGAAACATTGATTTTCACACGTCATGCTACATGAGCTCCCAATGTAGGAGCGTTGTCGGAACAAGTGTGAACCCAGCCTTACTAAAACTAGTACAGACAAGATCTGGTGCAGCTGTGCATAGTAACCAATCAGCTTCTAACTAGCCCCTGGAAGAAGTAATATTTTACGAAACGGACATAGGCCGGAGCTCCAAACGTTCCCCCAGTGGACGGGTGCCTGAGAGTTTGTGTACCGGCCGGCGCATCAGATTCAATGCGATTTTTTAACTGCATGATTGTAAGTGCAATACTACTTTTTAATAAATTATTTTACTCATTTAATACACTATGTGGAGCTGTTATTGTTTCTTACATGGTGGGCATTGGTGTCGGTGAAATTACTTGTGAATGAGACCCATTAGGACCGTATATGTCTGAACTGTGAGACTGGGAGTGACTACCTAATACATGCTGTTTATGATCCCCTGTCATAAGGGATCATGGAAATCTGGTAAGGAGCCAATCCATAGTCTGGTGGAGGATACATCACTGTTTTCTTTTGGACACGCTTTTTAACTAATCTGAAATGTGGCATAAATACACAAGTGTTTGACATCTCATCTGTTAAATATTTATGGACTTTTATTGTCACAATTTACAACTTCTTATTTTTATTTTTTTATTTATTCATATTTTTATCTATATTTTATTTTCAGTTATTGTATATATATGTTTCTTGATGGAAATGTAATATGTTTTTTTCTTCTTGTATTAGTCACCATTATATCACTTTTTGATTATTAATGAGGGGTTTTGAGATTGCTGTATAGTGCACCCTAGTGTCCATCAAACTCCAATGTTTTTTGATATAGTAGTGTGTTCTATATATATCACCATATATCACCTATTTGTAAATTTATAATTTTGTGTTTTCAATAAGTGTTTTCTGCTTTAGAGGTAGTGTGATTTATATTCTTCTCACAGCTTCTAACTTCAGCTTGTTTAATTAAAGCAGAGTTCTGCCCCCCTCCAAAAATTAAAAGTCAGAACCTACAAATACTGTAGATGCTGACTTTTAATATTAGGACACTAATATTAGGACACTTACCTGTCCTGGAATCCAGCGATGTCGGCACTCCAGTCGATGGTTCCATCGACTGTCGGTTGCTGCTGCCACCATTTCCGTTAAGGCAAGTGAAGCCACAGCCGGTTTCCTACTGCGCATTTGTGTGAAGCGCGCTGCGCTCTCTTATTTGCCCGGTAGCAGGGAAAGGAGGAGGGAGGAGGGGGGCCGAACTTCTGATGTACCCCGCTGCAGTGAGGTCCAACGGAAGTGGGGACAGGTACCTGTCAAAAACAGGTACCTGCCCCCCCCCCCCCCCCCGAAAGGTGCCACATGTGGCACCAGAGGTGTGGAGTAATCAGATAATCGGAAGTTCCATTTTAAGCCTTGACAATAACCCAGAAATTGATTGGTTACTTACTATGCATCATTCTGTGTGCTCCAGTTTTAGTGAATCTCCCCCAGTGCATTAATAGTAATTCATGTCCCTTGTGCTGATTTGTTGTGTTGTAATTTACACTTATCTGCTTTATTTTTATCAGATCACTGAAGATTTTAGGTGGGAAGAAGAGAAGACAAACAGGTCATTTTGGGAAAAAACTATTGGCTCTTATCTTCCATCAAATTCTGTTTTCTTTTATCTCATGTGGAATACAAATCTTCCTAGCTAGCAATACTTGCAAACTGTTATTAAAATAGTCTGATAGCTCTTATCACTAAGATCCTGTTTACATCACTTCAGTGTTATTACAATGAAACAGATGTTGAGTACTTAGAACTCAGCCAAAGATACTAAAATGTTGAAAGGAACAGAAATACATACAAGGCTAGGTTCCCACTAACCTGCATGGTAAAACCCAGCAAATTGTCTTGGGGGCAGTTATCAATGTGTGCTCCGGCAATGCAGTATGTTTTAGTGCACTATTCTCTTTTTCTCCCTTTTTAAACTTTTTTTTGAAGTGTCACATAGGGGATGGTTTACTAAAACTGGAGAGTGCAAAATCTGGTGCAGCTCTGCATGGTAGCCAATCAGCTTCAAATTTTAGCTTGATCAATAAGGCTTTGACAAAAAAAAACTGGAAGCTGATTGGTTTCTATGCACAGCTGCACCAGGTTTTGCACTCTGCAGTTTTAGTAAATCAACCCCATAGTGACACTTTATTTGCACACCAGTGTGGTGCTTTGTGCTGCACTCCTGAAACATATAGTATCAGTGGCATTGCTAGGAGGGTGCAGTCAGGTGACACTTGTCAGAGGGGTGACACCATCCTAAGGATGGTGAAAACCCAGGCTTCCTTTGATTTTATTCTTTTCAGCCGGAACACCCGCACCTGGCCTGTGTTTTCCTCCTCCTCTCTCACTACTGGAAGGGGGTGCAGCTGGACACAGCTATATAATACATATATATCTCATAGCTTGCTGTCGGTCTGTTTCCCTCCCCATTGGCCAAAGCGAAGCCAATCAGAAGAGACTAGGGTCTAGTGGATCATGGGACATGTAGTCCTGGAAGATTGGCAGGCCCCAGTGATGTCCACAGCAGGAGCAGGCTACAGCCCCCAGCATGAACTCTGCTGGGGGGGAGAGAGAGAACTTGGAACCTGGGAAAAAGCTGAAGGCGTGAGTGCTACAGGAGACAAGAAAAAGAGAGGACTGTGCTTAAAGAAGCCAGAGAGAGAGCCACGCTGTACCCACACTACCAGAGAGAGCCACACTGTACCCGCACCACCAGAGAGAGATCCACATCTCCAGAGAGAGCCATGCTGTAACCGCACCACCAGACGAGACCCACACCACCAGAGAGAGAGAGAGCCATGCTGTACCCGTACCACCAGAGAGAGCCATGCTGTACCTGCACCACTAGACAGAGCCACGCTGTATCCGCACCACCAGAGAGAGAGCCATGCTGTACCTGCACCAAAGAGAGAGAGCCACGCTGTACTTGCACCACCAGAGAGGGGGCCATGCTGTACCTGCACCACTAGAGAGAGAGAGCCATGCTGTACCTGCACCACCAGAGAGAAAGCCACGCTGTACCTGCACGACCAGAGAGAAAGCCGCGCTGTAACCACACCACCAGAGAGAGCCATGCTGCTGCCCAGCACCACCAGAGAGAGAGCTATGCTGTACCTGCACCACCAGAGAGAGAGTAAATTCCCAGCCAGAGGGATCATTGCTGCAGTTTAGCTGGGTCTGGTAAGAGGCTTGAGGCCATTATCCATTACTGTTGCTAGGGACTGAGCCATTAGGAAGTGCCAAACCTGCTATTATCTAATCCTAATACTGACGGCAGGCCTTATTGACTGCCGAAACGCATGCCAATGAACTCCAATGCTGGGCCGCTGACCTGAAAATAGGGGGGTGGGGCTGACACCATTTTTAACCACACCGACAACAACCTTAATGATGCCACTGTATAGTACCCAGTGCACTGTGCAAAAATGCAGACAATTGTTTTCTTTTTTTTTTTTTTTAAAGTGTATTTTTGTGCGTGAACTCGAGAGAGAGGAGCCGGACTGTAGGAGTTGGGAGTAGGCAGACCCTCCCCCCGGAGGCAATCGCCATCCTTCTCCATGCCCCTGGTGGCAATGGCGGGTGTGAAGGGGGGCCTCCCACTCACCCCGCCCTACCTGCTCCTCTTGGGAGCCCAACTGGGGCCCACGGGACCCCAATGGGGCAGAGGGACTCCCCCTATGAGGGAGTGAGGGGGCCTAGCCCACCCAGCCAGCCCCGTAGGTCCTTCGCCTCTCTTTATTTTTAAGAGACCGCATGGCCAAAGTGCATGTGTTTTAAACCAATTTTGTGTGCGTGCAAGTGTGGTGGTTTTTGTGGGGGGGGGGGGGGCGTACTAAGCACAGGCGTACCTTGCATAGCACACCCACCGGGAGCCGGGCTGAGACCACCAAACTCAATTCACATGTAGCCGAGACCGGGATCCGAACCCTTGGCTGCAGAGGTGAATGGCTTGTCAGCGCAGTGCCAATCACGTTGAGCCACCACAGCTCCCTTTTCTATGTGCCCCAGCAGTGACCTACATTTATACAGTGCAGAAAAACTCAGGTCAGCGCTCATAGTAGAAATGGTCCTAAAGGTATATTGTAATTGCTCATACCTTTGCTTCAAAAAAAAGTTAAGCTCGTCATACAGCAAGGACCAGACAAATTTTGATCCATATATGGGTACCCTGGTTCTAATGATTGACTTGTGTACAACCAGCTTGTGTTCTGACAGGGGGACGGCTCCCTGCCAGAACACTGGTCATTGGCTGAGAGTTAGGCCTTGTACACACGACCGAGGAACTCGTCGGAAAAGACACATCGTTTTCTTCGATGAGTTCCTTGTTAGGCTTGTCGAGAAACTTGACAAGCTTTCTTTGCCTACACACAGTCAAGACCAAATCTCCTCGTTCTCAAACGCGGTAACGTACAACACATACGACGGCAGGGGAAGTTCGATTCCACTGGCACAACCCTTGGGGATGCTTTTGCTAATCTCATGTTACTGGTGTTAAGTAAAAGTTTGGTGAGAGACGATTTGCACTGTTCAGGCTGTTACATCGTGACAAATGTGCTATCTCCATTACAAATGCTACTTTTACCGAACGTGCGCTCCCGTCTTATACTTTATTCTGAGCATGCGCAGGTTTCTAAGCATACACACGAACGTGTTTCTCGTCGAAAACCAGCCCGACGAGGAACACGATGAGGAAATTGAGACTCCAGACGAGGAAAAAGAGAACTTGTTCTCTTTTTTTCTCGTCGAGTTCCACGTCAGTTTTCTCGATGAAAAGCATACACATGACCGTTTTCCTCTGCAAAAAAGCTCTGCCACCAAGTTTCTTGATGGATTCGGTTGAGGAAAACGGTCGTGTGTACGAGGCCTGATGATCGTGAGCCAAGCGGCAGACCTTTTCCAGTCATGCCTCTTCGACAGAAGACTACCGAATGGCTGGCTTCTGTCAGACCGACTTCGGTACACACGGGCCAAGGTCGCCCGACATTCGGGCAACCTTGTACTAGGCCTAATCATTGTGTTCTGTTGGTCAGAAAGGTTCCCCATCGGCAGAATACAATAGCGCTGAGGGAGGGATTACCCTAAAAACACTGACTGTGTTGATGGGGGAATCAAGCTATTTTCTTTCCTTCTACCCATAGTGTAATGCCGCGTACACACGGTCGTTTTTTGCGATGAAAAAAAAAAACGACGTTTTCTGTGAAGTAAAAAACGACGTTTTTGAAACGTCACTTTTCAAAGACAATTTTGCATACACACCATCGTTTTTTCACAAAAAGCAAGGTTACGTTCACCACTCTTTTCCATTGAAGCTCGCTTCATAACTAGCTTCTGGGCATGCGCGGGTTGAAAAACGTCGTTTTGAACGACGTTTTTGCTACACACGGTGACTTTTTGTGAAACAAAAAACGACGTTTTGAAAAACGACACAAAAAATTCAAGCATGTTGGAATTTTTTTTTGGTCGTTTTTTTGAAGACAAAAAACAACGTTTTGCCCACACACGATCAATTTAAATGACGTTTTAAAAAACGTCGTTTTTTTTCATCGCAAAAAACGACCGTGTGTACGCGGCATAAGGGGAAAAAATTGCATAATCAATGGCCTGCCTTAGGAAAGTTTTTGCAATAGGCATTACGTAGACATGCATGTCTGTACGTTACAAGCCTACATGTCTGCACAAAGTTTGATAAAGCTTGTTTAGCTGTGATGTGAATATGGCTACTGCAGACAAATCTAAACTCAGATTGACTGGTTACTCAGAATTCCTAGGACACATTTCAATATGCTGCTGAAAGGCTACAGCATCTCAAGAAGATTAACGGCAAAGAAATAGAGTGATCTTAAGGCTGTACAGGGATAATGAAACAATTAAGCAAGTCTATTTCCAAACACTTACAAAGAAAAGACAGAGTACTACTAAAAGAAAATTTCTTATAGCCTATAAAGCAGGTCTGCATCAGCAGTATCGTTGCCCTCAAAGGGCTAGTTTAATCTGGAGTGCGTTACATACAAAGTGCAGAGTTCAGGATTACGCTACTTACAGAGTGCAGAGTTCAGGATTACGCTACGTACAGAAGGCAGAGTTCAGGATTACGCTATGTACAGAGTGCAGAGTTAAAGATTACGCTATATACAGAGTGCAGTGTTCAGGAGTGTGCTATGTATAGAGTACATGGTTCAGGTGTGTGCTATGTACAGAGTGCAGTTCCAGGGGCACCCTAGGCACAGGGTGCAGATTTCAGGGGTTCACTAGGTACAGGGTGCAGAGTTCAGGGGTTCACTAGGTACAGAGTGCAGAGTTCAGGGGTTCACTGGGTACACAGTGAAGGGTTTAGGGGTGCACTACGTACAGAGTGCAGGGCTCAGGAGTACACTATGTACAGCCTGCAGAGTTCAGGGGTGTGCTCTATACAGAATGAAGGGTTTAGGGGTGTGCTATGTACAGAGTCCAGGGCTCAGGAGTACACTATGTACAAACTGCTGAGTTCAGGGGTGTGCTGTATACAGAGTGCAGGGTTTAGGGGTGCACTAGGTACAGTGCACAATCCCCTCCTTAAAGCTTCCTGGCATCTCTCTCTCCTACATGGCCTGGCTTTAGTACCTCCCTGTGTAGGCAGCTCTGCCTCGCCATTCTGCCTCGCTAAATCCTTAGTGAATTGAACTTTCACAACTGATTTATCGCATTCATTATTTTATTACATTTTATTTGCCGTTATTTAACTGAATTTAGTGAATTGACCCCCCCAGTGATGAGACAGCCAGCAGTACTATGCCACCTGTATGACATACAACTAGACATTCACTAGCTTTGGGAGCTTTTATTCACCACATAAACAGGAAGGTTACACCGCTTCAAAAAAATAGTGTCCTCTTATTTACCAATTCCATAAACCAATTCCATAAACCACTGTGCCACAAGCATGTGTATTTACACACTGTTGCTGGGCAGTTGTGATGTGCCCCATTTGCTTGAATGGGTCAAGTTCAGTGGCAATATTGCCTGCCAAACACCATAGAAGATATGTTTTTTTATTTTTTATTTATCAAGTTTTGCAATAACAATTACAAATAAAACAGTAAAACAAAAGCCCAAACAGGCCACACACAATAATGCAACATACACTTCTTCAGCATTTGGCTCATTGTATAACCCCAAGACCAATACCCAGGATTAAAGGAACAATAGCAAAGTCCCCCATGTACAATATATAACTCTTAGTGAAAGAGTAAATAATTCCTTGTCCCAACCAATATACACCCCCCTCCTTCAATATATTAACATTGACAAGTGTAGCGGTACCCCCCTAAGGGCTGCTGAGTGATGTGGCACACCTGTCACTCTGCCCAGCCCAGCATTAATTTCCCAGTCACTTTTGAGACAATGAACAGTCCATGTGCTTGTTCTGTAATTTTATTGAGGGAACAGAAGTTGTATGGGTCGAGGAATTTAAGGGATGCCCAGTGAAACAAACAATTGGCTGATTGTATAGCAATTAATTTGGGACAGTTATATACACTCAGTTACTCCAGCCTCCTCCAGCACATCTCTAGTTTGCAGAGTGTTACTACCTTACTTACTTTAATGTAGCAAAAATAGTAATAGAAAGTTTTTAGTGCTAGCTGCCCTAGGTGGAGTACTGCACTCAGTGAGCCCTCTTTAGGCCCTGCCAGCTCTCCTGGCTGCAGCTGCCCGACTTCACTGTCCATAACATTGCAATCCTACCTACTGGCTCCACATCCATCTCTGACTGTTTCCTCTCAGTCCTCTCTGGCATGCCTCTCCAGTCCTCCTGACTGCTCATGATACTCACCAGCCCTCCTGGCTAAAACCGGTGGTTCCCTCCTGAAGACTTGCCTGGCAGTACTAGCTCCTGCTTTCCTCTCTTGCTTCTCCTGTGCTTCCTGTTTAGAGCCTCCATGATTTCCTGGAAGGCTCTGTCCTGCACCCAAGCCCCGGTCCTAAAGTCACCCCCCCCCAAGACTAGGGAACTTCTTCAAAGGCCCTGACAGACTAGTACTCCATCTTTAGTTTTTCCAGGCTTGCCCCCTGCCAATCCTAGGTGGGGATTGGTTAGGGTTCCCTAAGACTGTGATGCTGTCTGTGAGTCACGGCTGCTACGCTGAGCCACTCCCAGCCCACATAGATCTAAACAAACAGACCCAGCAACCAGCTAGGCCTGCCTAGATTTACCTGCTCTCACAAAAATCCTGAGTCTAGCAACTACCTAAGTATAGGGTGCTACACATGTATATTAATGCATGAGCCCACTGTCACTCCATTGGTAAGAACAGACAGATGACCCACATGCCCAAATCAGAATCCACACATATTATAAGTTAATCACTCAATCAGACACTGTGGATGTACTATTCATCCAACTACCCCACACCTTATCAAACGTATGTGGTATACCTCTACTAGTGTAAGTAGCCTTGTATAAGGGGGTGGCCTTGTTAACAAGAGCCTTTCATGCTGAAAGAGACGTAGTGGCAGACTTTTTCCATGAAAGCACTATTAGCTTCCAGGCGTAGTAGAGTAGAAGTGTCAACAAAGTACGTGTCACTCTTCTCGAAGCTAAGGCATCAACTAGTTCTAAGAGACACACCTCTATAGTTGGCTGTATACGGACAGCAGTAACCTCCTCTATACATTCAGTGATCCCCCACCAAAAAGTTTGGATATTCACACAATTCCAGAATATATGTAAAAATTCTGCAGTGGATGAAATGCACCACCAGCAACATGGCGACTGGGTAGGGAATATTCTAGCCATTCTGGAAGACATATTTTTGACACGACCATAAAGCCTGTGTGCAGACCTGTCCAGCTGCCTTAGTGACTTAAGGGGTGTGTGGTGGTACAAACATGGCTGTTTTTACTACATGCCAACCACAGATCCAAACAAGCCCATAGGGGTACATACAATTTTAGACTATGTATCAGCAGATCCTGGGTCAACCTAAAGGGCATGTAAACCCTTGTTTTTTTTTTTTTATACATGTTATACTTGCCTGCTCTGTACAGTGGTTTTGCACAGAGCAACTCAAATCCTCCTCTACACGGGTCCCATCCTGGTTCCTTCCTACTGCCAGGGACACCTAAGCAGTCACAATCCCGAGCTGCCCCCCTTTTCCTTAATGGCTCACTGGCTGTGATTGACAGCAGTGAGAGCCAATGGCTTGCGCTGCTCCCAAAAGCCAATCAGGAGTTGCGAGTCCCCAGAGAGCCAAGATTCTCATGGACATCGCTGGATCGAGAGGGGGTTCAGGTAAGTATTTGGGGGGAGGGACTGCTGCACACAGAAGATTTTTAACCTACATGTATAGAATGCCCAAAGTTTAAAAACCTTGTGCCTTTACAACCACTTTTTTGGGTCATTTGGCTGGGTGCAAAACATACCTGATGATCCTGCCAGAAATCTTGTCAGCTAAAAACTTTCTATGCCCTTTATCAGTACACCATTCTTATCAGTTACCGTACATTATTCCTAATGATCTGTGAAGTCTTTATTTTATGAAGAAGGAGAGGAGTTCAGGAGTTTTGTGGTGTTTCTGTTGTCCTAATACAGCAGGAAGAGTGAGTGTGGTCATCCTAGGACAGGAAGTGTATTGCTGTAGAATCACCACATGCAAATTAAGGAGGAAAAAAAACAGAATACATTAAAAATAATGAAACCACTACATCTGAGGACTAGTAAGCTGCAATATATAAAATGTAGTTTTTGAATGTAGATATGCTATAATACAACAAGTGGCACCCTGACAAAGCAATAGCCTATTAGCAAAGAACATTAATAAGCAGCAAAATGGATTGCATTAATATTATGTAACAAAATAGTTTTTCTTTGCAGCATTTAAAACATATAACATCATAGGTCAAAGTGATGCATATTAATATAATTACGAGTGGAGTGTGCGGCATATGCAAAGACTGAACAGAAGCCGATAACCCGCTTAGTAAAACACACTCGTGCATTAGCATTTGAGGGAAATTTGGATGGTAATGCAGAAAATTGCCTACAGCATATTAAGGAACTGCATTAAAAACTCTTTCCATTTTTGCTCTGTAAAGGGACACAATATTCACACAGCATAATAGGCTTGGAATTGTAAGAAATATAAATTGCATTGTAGAAGAGTTTCCTCTCACATCTCAACTGTATAAATTGTACAAATGTATCTTTAGGACACAATGGTCAAATGGAACATTGAGTTATCATTTGTGTTGACTTTGCTTCATAATCAGCAACTGAAAAGGGTGACTGATGGTTGGCTGGCCACACGGGTGGAAACAGGCTTTAATAAAGAGAAACTGAAGGCTTACTTCGTTTTGCTGTAATCACAGGCCTATTTAATAGGGCAAGGCAAAGAGTGTTGTGCAAAGTGCAGTATTCCACAGCAGCCAGCAATCACACTTTAGTTTATTAATGCCAGATAAATTAAAGAGAACATATACTGAAAGAATTATCTTTCTAAGAATGTCAGTCGCCTATCTCTTTCTGGCCTCAATACATTGTGAGTCAGTGACCTGGAACAAGGATACTTGGTTGGGAAAGGTTTGTTCCTGCTGTGGTCTTTGTCCCTATTGAGAAAGCATCCTGTTGTGTCAGAATGAAATGATTGGAAATCTCCCAAACTTGGAGATTGACAGCAGTAAAATTCTAGAAAGGTTCTAGCCATTCTCCATTCTAATCAGGATTGGACAATTTACCAATAATAATTGTAAGTTTATATGTGTTTTCAAAATAAAAAAAGCTTTTATCTACGCGTTTTGCTGATATTCCGCTTCATCAGGACATTTTGGTGAAACAATTTTTATGCCAAATGCATAAAAAAAGACAATGTTCCATCTGAAAACAAATTAACAAACATTAGCATAAACAAACTATGAAAAAAGGAAAGTAAGTGACTTACTTTCCTCTTTTTGTGGAGGATTTCTCCATAAGTGGGGGTTATTAATGGAGTGTTTTGGCTGCCCTTGTATAGATTTTGGGAACCCCCAACCACTGTCTTAAGGTACAAGTCCAATTTGGGGGCTTTCTGTACATGGCAGTTGAGGTGCTGGCAATTTGATGTTGGTATACTCTGGTATGGATGGTATCATGAAAGTAACATATTTGCCTATTGACGTTGCTCCCTCTGTGCCGGTTCAGCCTAAAAAGTTGAGTTCCATTCAGTACAAGGAAACCATTCTAATAGACTTAGAAAAGGGTTCCTGTACTTTGGATCAGCTTGTATTGGCTTCTATTAAAGAAGTCATTTGCAAGCAACACTGAGGTCACGCTCTGCGGGGTGGCTTCGGAGTCTGATGATGTAAAGCCGCCCCTGTGTGAACCGGCACTGAATGTATATCTTTGAAATAATACCTTCTATGACCTTTTTTTAGTGATTTGAGCAGATTGCATATTTCCTAGTTGGCCACAGGGTCAAATGGAAAAGGTTTTTGCAGGCAAATACTGGTGAGCAGCATTAGACTCTCATTGGGGTTAATTTACTAAAGACAAATAGTGTGATGGACTCTGGACACCCTGACTGGGTACCTCCACCAAGGAGCTTCTTCCCAATGCCCTGGAAAGTGAGATCGGTGGCTATAGTTAGCCCAAGAACTAGGCAACAATCCAGGACACAGGCAGCACTTGGGCCCAGTGCCAACACTTTGGCAGGTGATTCATAATCCATAACATCCTTTGACAAAAAAGTCAATTAAATCCATAAATTTAGTGATCTGTGGCTGGGAATTGAGGATGACTTCCTCTTCTCCCGAGCTCTGGAACTGCAAATGGGAAGATGATCCGGCTGCTCCATCTTCCATACCTTTACCCGGTTGCTGGACAGACACATTCCTCCATCCAAGCTCATCCTGTGCAGAAACAGGATTGTCAAGGTCAGTCAGCACATGCTGCATCTGCCATAAGAACTTTGTGTCTATAGCTGCGGGCAGAGATGGTTAAAACAAGCTGTTACTCTGCCACATTGCAGACTCTTCAGCCAGGATTTCAGGACTGTTGGCTGGTACTTCTGGATAGTCCTAGGCAAAGGGAGCCCAGACCTGCTGCTGAGCAGAATCTAGAAGCCATCTGTAGGCGATCTTCAGCTCCCACCCCATTCCTGATTGGCTAGAAACTCCAAATCTTCCAGTGCCCAGGGAACTTCTGCGACATTCAGTATCCATTCTCTGTATTCCAATATTTCTTCCAAACACAACTCCAAATCGCTCCCAAAGTCAGGGTCCTCGGACAGACTCACTAATAACAGCCCCAGGCCGCTGTAGCCAAAGCCTTCCGTTGGGGCGTCGTCCGCTATTCATGGACACATGTGGGTTACATACCAGCGGAGGGCTCTGTATCTCTTGTCCAACCGCATCTCTGCCTGGACTAGCCTGGTTACATCAGCTTTCCATTCCTTGTGTGGTTGTTACCCTAAAAGCACCATTGGCACTTCGTACTGCGACCAGTACCTTTCCTGAAAGGAGGAGAGAATTTTTCCCTGGTGTCACTGCTCATGGGCTAGTGCTTCCTTCCAGAGTTCCCAGCACACAGAATCATACCATCCTACCAGGACCTGCTCTGACACTGGTCCTCTGTGCTGTATCTGCATCTTTTGCAACCTCCTTCTGATTTCTTCTTTCATGGTGGCTGGTATCTGTACCTTGGAGAAAAAATTGCGCTAGTCATACCATGTGGTGAACAAAGTGTTAAGAAATAATTAAATAAATAAATAAATAATATTAAATATAAGAAATATATTAAACTCTAGGGAAAGAAGGGAAGGAAAACCTTCTAGTGAGACAACCAAAATAAATTGAATTTATGACTGTGTGAAAAAAATATTAATAATAATAATAAATAAATAAAATCCATTCAGTCCAAAAAGATCTGTGACTTCTTAAACATAATGTTCCCATCAAAGTATCAACTCCATGGATGTATGTTGAAGGGGGAAAAAGCCAAGATGAAAGGGATTCCGCCACCAGTCAGGTTTGGATAGAATAGAAAAGATCCACCAGGAGAGGGGTAGGTAACAAACTCTTACCAGATTCCCAGCTAGTAAAGCATATAGATCCACTCGATCCCAGAAGGGAGGGGGGGGGGGAACTGCATCACTCCTCTGCATTCAGCTGGTCCTCGTTTTGATAGGTGTGGATCCCAAAACTCCTTTCCAGGTCCTAAGCTGGTTGCACAGCTCCAAAGGATCCAGTTGGAGACCCAGAAAAAAAGGGGACTCAAATAGTGAAGTACCGTAATAATCTGGGTTTTATTAAAATTGTAAGAGTATACACTAGATACACTTCATAAGTCCAAAATACAAAGGCATTACATCCAGTCAAAGTAAAACAAAATATAACAAAACAAAACGAACGTGCGCCCGTGCTTACGGGGTCTCTTCTGGACAATGTTTTCTACTTGTATTGACATGACTACCACGTGTAGCTAAAGATTGCTGCTTGGGTTATTAAGTTAACATTATTTTCACATTTACACATATTTATTTTCAATTTTAGCTATTCATATCCTTTAGCACAATATTTTTTATTGTTCTGGTATCTGTACCTCTCTGCTATCTGGACATTGGATCCAGGTGGAGGTTTGGATGTCCCAGACTGCAGAAAGCATCCTATCCCTGCTAACCAAATGTGACGTACTCCGTACACCCTGACTGGGTATCTCCACCAAGAAGCTGCTTCCCAATGTTCCGGAACATGAAATCAGTGAATCTAGCTAAACAGGTCAGACTTGCCGCCTCCAAGCTCAGAAGTTACACTACACATTATCATAAGTATAAACAAAGAACACCTTCAGACAATAGCTGAGTTATTTAGCACAAATAACAATGGGTGAAAGACCCTTAGGAGGCATACTAGGCCTACTTGCAATAAACACATTATAGCAGACAACCCCAGAGAGGTGGTTTGCTGATGACATCAGCATCTGCTGAGACCCACAGTGTGAAGCAGACCTTGCTAGAAATGTGGCATATAGGCCCTTAACATGAGTCTGTGCATCTTGGGGGACTTGAATCCAAAGTAACATCACTCCAAGGGTTCCCAGCCATACGTCTCACAAAGAGTAGTGTTCCCTTAAAAGCCAGGGCCCATAGTCAGCAGGCAAGAGGCTAGCATTCAGTCCCCTCCAAAAGCCTCTGTCCCGAGAGAGTCTGTCACAAATAGACTGTGTACTTTGCAAAGTATCACTGCATTCTGCAAGAGCAGCTGCTCCAGGGCTTAGTAAATGAACAAAAGCTCTGCTGCCTTTTATCATCCAATCACGTGCAAGCAAAAATACTGTTTTTTTTCCCTGCATGTGATTGGGTGTTCTTTGTAAAGTGAAAAGTTATCTTATTTACTAAGCTCTGGAGCAACTGCACTTTGCAAAGTGCACAATCTATTTCCTTTAGTAAATCAACCCCATTGTTTATCAATTATTGTTATTAATTGATTGCCAGTTTATGAGTTCCTGGTTATGGCAAGTCAAAAAAATAAAAAAATCTCTATTCCTAGTGCTTAGTGGCGGCATTGTTTGGCAGATAAAATGGGAGTTTTGCTTAGTTCAGAGAATGAAATCTCACATTTAGATTGGTGGGGCCCCATCACTACCATGTGCAATGGTCTAAATAAGTTGGACAGCAAGCAGCTGAATATATAAATAAGTTGTAGCAAGCAGCTACAAAAGAGAAAATGTACTGTATGTAGATCATCTGGATGACATGAAAGTCTAAAAAGAATGTATTATATACAGTTTATTGCCCACAAGAAATTATAGCTTGTAAAATTGTGCTTGTCAGTTGTCATATGTTTGTTAAATGTAAATGCCATAGCACTATAGGAAAACAACCATATCCTGCTGCTTAGCCTAGGGAACAGGAAAAAAATCCTGTTAAACCACTGAAATGAGTAACTAAATTAGTAGAAATCTCAGTCATTCAAGTCATTTAGCAGGACTGCTTACAGCAGCACAGGGACCTTTCTGTGCATTTGGTAGCCTGCACCAAGACCCCGCATGGCTATTAGCCATCAGCCTTCAGATAAATTAGCTAATATTTTATAGTTTTTTATTGATTTTTTCTTACATGAATTGGTGATCTTTTCTATACTATACAAGCTGTATCATGAGTAATGGGCCCAATTCTTATATCATAACTCATTTGTAAATGTCACCAGCACAGGGAAGGAGTGATAATCTCCTTAACGGGGACGTAGCAGCAAGAGTAGAGGTTATAACCCTTTTCCACTCTACACAGAAAAAAAAGTGTGCAGAGCTGATTTAAACAGTTTTGGTAATAAGGATGATTCGGTGTCATAATACACTTGGGGGCATATGGTATACCAAATGTCCACCAAATTATGATATCAAACTGGCAGCACTCGAAAATCTTGTCAACTTTATCTCCTTGTTGCATCTGCATAGGTGAAAATATTTCTCCTATGTCACCGTCTGAAGACCTTGGCAAAGTTGGCACCGCTCATGTAACAAAATCGGTAACAGCATTTAACCTGGCAGGGTTCCCAGACTGTCACTATAGTAACCGTGGCCTAGACTGTTACCGTAGAAACCATAACCAGACAAAAGAATCTCCAATCACTGCAGGCAGGGGCTAGATGTCATCAGCTTCGATTGAGGTTTTTACTTTTTACGTTTTTTTTTTGCTATTTTGTATTTTTCAGCACAGCACTCAGCTTTTTATCAGTAATAAAAAGTATCAATTAATGTATACTTGATCTAATTATTGATACGGTCAAGCTCTGCTATTTTTAAGAGGCTAAATGCACCTGTGCTTCTATTTTTGAAGTTACACATATAGCAACATTTTAGGAAGCCAGGATGTCACCCAGGGTCATTTACTTACCAAGATGCTGTACACGGAACTTTCTATCACTCTGGTGAGGTTATGGGCCTTTTGTCATTGCTGTATATATATATATATATATATAAAAGGTAACACTGTCAGATGTCTCTTTTTAGGGACAGACAATAAAGGTGGTTGACATTTGTTAAAGTCAGTGATGATAGAAAGTGCATTCTTTCCTTGCCTTGCCATTTCATTTTAGATTTGCTTCTAAAGGTCTTTTCAGCAGTAGTCTCACTGTCCTGTTGATTGGCACCAGCACCAACAATTTCTTTCTTTGTAGCTTGGTCTATTGTGACATATCCCCTGCCCATGACCTTTTTATAAGGAGGTATACAAGGTGCAATGTGTTGAACTTCACAGACCTGAACAAAACAACTCCTTTTGGGGCCTCACAAACAATAGCCACCTACCACTGGGCTCATTCTTTGAAATCAAGGTTATACAAGAGATATTACAGAGATGTGTTACCCTAAAAATTGCTTCTCTTCCCTTTAATTATGTTTCTTCTGACTTCAATCTTTTATCTTCAGTTAGATACTATATTCTTCTTTGTGGAGCCTAAATTACTCAAGTACTTCTGGGTTCATTTTGGAGTGATGTGCTAAGGCTCAGAATTGACTTGAATCAGGAAGAGTCAGAGGACCTCAAAATGTGAGATCCATCCAGTGTGTCGTTTGAAGTTTTTCCCCCTTTTATTATTCTCTTTATCACCTCCCCAATCGAGGCTAATAAAAGGCAACTCGTTTCTCCATCATCACATGACTGAATCTTTAAAATGATCTGTAGAAAAGGTAAATGGAAGCTGTCATTGCAGGCAGGTGTTAGTAATAGTCACATGGTTCTTATGCATCCTGCACCTTTAACCTCCCTGGCGGTATGATTCTGTCTGGAATTACGTACCAAAAGTGGTACAATTATTTTGCATGGAAATTCTGCGTTTTATACTGTAGGCCTGCAATTTTTAGGAATAACTCACTTAAATTTGTCCAAACCAGAGTCTAGTAGACATCCCGGGTATGATAAAGTTTGAAACACAAAATCATAAAATTATAATATAATAAAAAACTATAAATAATTATAACAAATAATAATGTAATTATAATAAAAATTATTCACTAATGTAATCAAATCAAAATCACTGAAATTTGCTCAGTTGCAGAATTGTCGCTGTCATTACTTTTATTTTTTTATGACGAATTTCCCCAAATCGTTATCGCTCAATTCTGCAAGTGATTATCATTTATTATCGCTGTTTTCTACGCTGCTCTAAAATCACTTTTGACATAAAGGGACACTTTTGGTTGCAATGGACAATCTACAGTTTGCAGGCACAATTTTTTTTTTTTTATTATGTAAAAGAACATGCAGGGCACTGGGCAGACCACTAGGGACAAGGGGGGTGTGTACTTTTTACATACAGTACTGTAATCTATAAGATTACAGTATTCTGTATGTAATGTGTTTGTTTACTTTTTAGAATTTGCCGCCGGTCTCCGCCCCCGTGCGCCGTTACGTCGCAGGGAACGGAGATCGGCGGCGCGTGGGCACTGTGTGAGTCGAATGGAGGACGCCACTCGCTCACATAGCAGGGATGCATCGCTGGATCCAGGGACAAGGTAAGTACAGTATACCCAGCCTGGATACAAGGTAAGCCAGCGCGCTGCAGGCTCTGCATATTCACCCCGAGCGCGACTCGGGGATATCGATTTTTACATAAAAAATCCACCCCGAGTCGCGCTCGGGGATACCGGCAGGGGGGTTAAAGACCTGTCTCAGGTGTAAATCCTATATTGTTTTCCTGATAAGTGTATAAGGGCAAAATATAAATGACATATGCACTACATCTATCCAATACTGTACATGCACATATCTCCAGGTTTTATACCCTTAAAAATGCTGCAAGTCTAGAAAAATACCAGCTGATCTGCCACAATTCTGTGTGCTCCTAACATTCTGACAACACAGTGCCTTTTCTGTACTGAAATCCAAACAGCATGGTCAGCTCTGCCTGCTAGACTACAGAACTCCACCTATCCCTGCCGTTTGTCCCATTCCATAAGCTTACACTTTCTTTCCCAGCAAAACAATTCTGCTGCCTTGACTCCCAAGAGCCTGCCTATACATACTGTAGTTCTTGGGAAGGTTTTTTTTTTTTGGGGGGGGGGGGGGGGTGCCTACATAACCTACATTAACATATTAAATAAATTATGGGACTTTACATATGCCTTTAGGTATAACACATAACAACAAATTAATATTTTACATTTTGTTCAGAGACTTTAAATATACCTCCAGGTATTATAACACATAACGACAAATTCCCATATTTTACATTTTGTTCTGGGACTTTAAATATGCCTCCAGGTATAACACATAACGACAAATACATACTTAAAATTTTGGCACAATTTGTTTACAGACATTAGATAAAAAACTGCCAATGGCAACTATTAAAATACATGGTCAGAAGTTCAAAAGTTCATGAATATACGCATTGAGAACTACTGAAGTCCACACATTTTGGGGGAAACCCCACTTCTTCAGGAGTATTCCGGTCTCATGTAGATATCAGAAGATTGTTTAATTTTCAGCTCTTTTGCATCAGTGCCCTTTTCTCTCCCGGTGTAAGTTCTACCATGCAAGGGGTTACAAAAGTCTAATACAAAAGTAAAATTCAGATACCATATTACTTGTGTTACATTATTTTACCTGTATAAATTGATGTGATTTGCAGTTTGTCAGTAAAGGCAAAACATCATCAACCTGTTCCTGTTTCTAGCTTATTAAGTTTGGCAAATTGCGATTAACAAGGCAGATTGGGTAATGACGTCAAAGTTGACTTTTCCCAAATTCATTAATCTCTATTAATTGAGCGCAGGAGGTATTAGCAGGACAGTTCTGAACAGAACTCTGTCTGTACGTCAAGCAGATTCATTGTAGCCATGGCTGTACAATAGAGTTCAAAAAAACATTGTTAGCTTTCTTCTTTTTCATCTAATGCTGCCCATGCCAATCACACTTTCTCTGATTTTTCTATCCCAGACAATCACAGACACCACATATTCCTTTGTACAGCTTAGCAAACCTCATTTACTTCTGGATTAATTTTGTGCAATAGCAGTTACATCCTCCATGTGGCTGTTTTATGTGCTGCTGCCCCGATGCTTTATAATCCATCTGGCAGGCTTAAGCATTATATTTTCCTATATTTCCAGGACTTGATTTACATGTCCATAGCAATTAAATGGAACTTGTATTATTAAGCACACATTACAGATATTAGTGTTTGAAATGACTGAATGCTCATTTATTTTTACACATTTAATTTTTAAAGTAATGTGGTATATATTTTTTCCATATAACTTATTACCTAGGGATACATTTGAGTAAAATAATAACTCTTTATTAATATATGTACCAAAGGTACTTTCAGGATATCACAGAGATTATCCAGACTCTGATCACAGTTTGGTGCAGAGAGCATGCTTTAGCTTTTTAGTTCTGGCTTCTGTCACTAGTCCTTATAGCCCTAAATTGCTTCTAGGGGATTTGCATTTGCTGTGTGTCAGCAGGCTGTGTTTCTCTGTTAGTGGTACATTATATTGTACTGTGAAATGAATGGGGATCAGAAGGATAAACGACAAAAAAAATCTAATATTGTTTTAGCAAACTGGTATTTTTTGTTTATTGAATACTAACATGATCTGCAGAGTTGCACAAAGGATGCAAAGCAATTAGCCACTGCCCCAGCCAAGCTACAATTCCTCAGATGTCATATGAGGAGAACCTGGTTCTGTGTACTACACAGAATAGAAGAGATCAGACGGATTTTCTATAACCAGATGTAAATCTATGTATGTAACGAAAGGGGACTTAGCTGCTTTTCAAGTAATACTAGACACAACAGTTAGGCCCAGAACTTGTACCAGATAACGTATATGGGATTCCAGTAACTTATATAAATAATAATTAGTCTGAAAAGATTATAAATTTATAAATGGACCTTGTTTGCCCAGTCTCTCCAGTTAACGGTCTCCCAAGTGGAGAAACTGTTTGCAGTCTTTAGTTTCATGTAGAAAAAATTGCAAAGGCTTACATCAGGGGTGCCCAACCAGTGGCCCGCGGAGCCCTCTTATGTGGCCCGTGACCACCTGCTCTAAAATGGCTGGTTGGCAAGCCCATAATGCAGGTTGACGACCTGCCATCCCAAAGCATCAGTGTTGTGAATGAAGCCGGCGGTAGAGGAAGCAAGCTGCTTTTCAGAAAGTGCACCACACCTGCAGGATATAACAGATGTCTATGGCAAAGTGCAGCTAACCGGTGGGAAAACCACAGGTACACTGTGCCACACTCACGGTGTGGGTAGACTGCAGACCATCAGTGTAAAAGCAGCCTTAGGCCCTTTTCACATGATCAGTCTGACCCAATCGGACCCACCATTCACCTCTATGGAGTGGCAGATGTAAATAGACTTTTGTCCATTTATACCTGCCTACCTCCAATTGGATCCGTCTCCTTCCATCTGATTGGATCAGAGGGCCCATAGAGTAGATTGGGCTGTGTCTGCTTTACATATGCAGACTGGACACAGACCAGTCATCTGCCCACTCTGTTCATTGTGGCCCATTACTGGTTACTAAGTCGCTTAAGTGACCCTCTGCCTTCAAAAGGTTGTGCACCCCTGGTTTACATAGTACCCAGTTTGTGCTGACTATATATTGTGAGATGCTTCACCATGCTTGTTTTCCTCCATGCCTTGATTTCTACTCCTATGTGGAGCACGTCTAACACACAGACAGCTGCCTAGTTTTACTTCCTGACACTCACTCCTATGTTTTAGTGACTCTGTAACAAACCTGTTGACCAGGCTCTACTCCAGGACCTCCTCGGGCTAACAGGCTGCAAGATTCTTGTGTGACTGTGAAGGTATTCCTGAACACCTACCAATCACATAAACTAGTAAAGGAAACCAGTCAGCACTTTACATATAAAAAAATAAATAGATTATCATGCTTGGTAAGCAAGAGCAATGTTCAAATCCAGAAATAACTGTGCTCCACTCATGTGCCACCAATGCTCCAAAGCTCCTTACCAGATATTTTTTTAATTTTAAACGCCAAGATCTAATGCGCCTGGCCATCATACAGCTATAAAATCTTCCCATTGCCTTAATGTGATTGTAATCACCTTGTAAAACAACACATTCAGTTTAAAATAGAAATGAAAAGGCAAAACATTTTGTATAGATATAAACCTTCCCTTTTTTTTATAAATGATCACATTCCCTCTGTTCTCAGCTGCATAGGAGCTGGGGGGAGGAGAAGCATCAGCACACCGAGCTTCTCAGTGAATAGTTGTGCAGCAGGGGGGGGTGTCAGGACAAGTTTGACCAGTAGAGGAGAGTGCAATTGGTTCCCTGCATAGCTAGAGAACAGACCACGGTGTGCTCTCCTGCTTAGTGTTGTAATTTTTTAATAGGAAAGCCTAAGGACTGGCAGGAACACCAGGGATTTCACATAAAGGAAGCAATACAAAGATAACATGATGCTTTATCATACAAGTACATGGTTCAGCAGGCACATATCAGGAATATATAGTGTTGGGGTAACTCAGCAGTACTCTTTGTTAACAATGCATATGGCATAGAAGAGGCAAATGGCCACATCTCATAGTGCAGTAGTTAAAAAATAATTTATAATTAAAAGCCACTCACATAGATTAAAGAGAGATAAGCAATTCCCAGTGTACAAACAAATAAGTTCTGCATGCATTCGTGATGATGTCACAGATCAAGCTCCCATTAACGCATTTCTTCTAAACAGACAGTTTGTGTGTGGGGTTGTTTCTTTGCCAAGGGAGTGGGCTTAGTCACAATTTTGCCTAAGAATACAGCCATGAATAAAGATTGGTCCAAAAACATCCTCCGAGGGCAACTTCTCCCAACCATCCAAGAAAAATGCCTTTTCCAGCATGATGGAGCACCTTGCCATAAGGAAAAAGTGATAAGTGGCTTGAGGCTTGAGGAACAAAACATCAAGATTTTGGGTTTGTGGCCTGGAAACTCCCCAGACCTTTATTCCAATGAGAACTTGTGGTCAATCCTCAAGCGGTGGGTGAACAAAAAAAGAAACCCCACAAATTCTGACAAACTCCCAAGCATTGATTATGCAAGAATGGCTGCCATCAATCAGGATGTGGCCCAGAATTGATTGACAGTATGCCAGGGTAATTACAGAGGTCTTGAAAAAGAAGGGTCAACACGGCAAATATTGACTCTTTGCATAAACTTCACGTAATTGTCAATACAAGCCTTTGACATTTATAAAATGCTTGTAATTCAGTATACCATAGTAACACCTGACAAAAAGATCTAAAAACACTGAAGCAGCAGATTTTGTGAAAATTATTATTTGTGTCATTCTCAAAATTTGTGGCCACGGCTGTATAATAAAACATCAAAACTGTTTAAAGTTACAAAAATTTCTATCATATTCCATTCATATAAAAGTATCATCTGTCAACACAAATACAAACATTGATGCTAAATATTTTGATTGTTCATGGTGTTGGGCATGTACTATTTGCAACAACGCAAATACAAGGATATTATAAAATATTGAATTTTAGTCTACCAAAAAGAGGGTCTACCAAAAAGCTTTACCTTAAAAGGTAATGATAATAGTGCAGCTTTTGTGCTTTATAAAACCCACATGACTTTTTCATAATTCTATGTCTGACTGAGAAGTCCGTAAGTATACTATTGACCCTAGATAAAATCTCCAATGTCACCTGGGATCATGATTTAGGGTTAATTACTTAATTACTTAATTTTTATTTGCCAGGCACCAAAATAGATTATAATGACTTTTTTTCTCCCTTTGGATAAGTGTTACACAGCATGTCAGAAACTAATTATGTGTTTGAGATTTGACTCAGATCATTAAATAGGGGAACTTATGCCAATTCAAATGTGACTGAAAAAGGTGAATGACAGATTAAAATGTGTACAGACACAGTATGCCAGATTGTTTCTCAACAATTCCTTGGGAATCTATTATATTTGGAAAGCTAACACTTTGTTACCAAGTTAGGAGAATTATTCATACATGTAATATACTGTATGTTCATGATAGATATTAATTAGTCTGGAAGTGTGATAAATTAGTCAGTGGAACGCCCAACTGGACTGGGTTGCCTTAAATCCAATTGTATTATTTTTCCATATTTCCCGGCCTTATGTATTCTATTTTCAAACCTTCCAAAGTCCCAATTTTGAAGGAACATTCCCATTTTTGACCCCTGAAAGCATATAAAAGAGAGCCCTGTTCTAAACAATTATTTTATAGAATCTCTTTGTGACAGAGCCATTTTAATCTTTCAGTGTCCTGAAGGCCAGTCCAGGCCTATTGATATACAAATTAGCAGATCTGTCATAACCCTACATTCCAAATTATTTATCTGTGATTGTCTTGCACTAAATAATATTCCTGGGCAACATACAGGTAAGTGTTAGCACTATGTAGGAAATATCATAGCTGTGTCGAGCCATAAGGTTTATTTTGTTTGCCTTAATTGGAACCCTATGTGAACCACTGCAGCTGGGTTCCATGTTTCTCTTTACATGTACTTTGGATGGTTTTGAAAACAATGGTAACTGCTTCCTACTCTGCTAGATGCATTATCAATCAGACTGAGCCTTCCAAATAAAATAACAAACATGTTATACCTACCTGCTCTCTGCAATGGATTTACACATGGCAGGCCAATCCTTCTCTTCTGGAGTCCCCCGCTGGCACTCCTGGCTCTTCCTCTTGTTGGTGTGCCACCACAGGAAGCAGTATCCTGTGGACTCAACCCCAGCTGCACTGTCTGCGTTTATTGACACAGACAGTGCAACTCAGCCCCCTCCCACTCCTCCATCACCAGCATTTGATTGACGGCCGCAGTTGTCAGGGTTTTGAATAGAACCTGGGACCTCTGTTGTGTCTGGTAATGACTTTTCTCGCTGAGCTACCTAAGATGCTGGACAGCACCCTGTCTGATCCCTTGGACAACCCTGCCTTGTGCCTTGACTTGCACTTCCTATTTGCCAGATTATTGTGCTTTCTTTAGCCAGTAGCTTGCTCTCATCCTTTCTGCTGCCACCTGTATTGTGCTACCGCACGTTATCAACCCTTGGCTTATTCCTTGACTGCTTTTTTGCCTGATCCCAACCTGCAACTACTTGTTACTGATCATTGGCTTGTTTTGCTGACTACACTTCTGTTTGATCATTAACTGCTTATCCGCTTCTGGACCCCGGCTTGCTCACTGGGAGGTAGGGAGATCCTGGGGACCATGACCCAGCACTAACACACAGCCAAATTCATCTCTATCATGAGGAACTTTGGTGAACACAGGTTAGTATTTAGACCCCACACCTCAGATGAACCCCCTTCATCTACCAGGGTGACTGACTATATACCTATCCTGCTGGTCGGTGGTAATCCCGCTACTAGTAACTGGTCTTCGAGCCTGACCCCTGATCATGACAGCAGGAGCTAATGGTTTCTGCTGCTATTAATCTAACCTGTGTGGAGAGTGGAGAGAGACGCTGCTCTCAAGCACAGCACTGGATCGAGAATGGGTTCAGGTGAGCATAAGGGGTGGCTACACACAGGTTTTTTACATACATAAATTACATTACATAAACACATTACAACTACTTTATAAAACAAATATGTGGATTCCAAGGATATGAATGAATGGGGTTCTGGTATAACTAAATGCTGGTCATAAGTTTTTCCATGTTTATATTTTATTGTGGTTAATAGCATTTTAAGCCCATCTGTATCAAAAAAATTTTTTTGGGTTTTGGATAGATGTGTCCATTGAGTCACAAATAGGAGTACATCCAGGCAGAACCCTTAACTGTTCCCCAGTGTATCCAAAACAGAAAAAAAATAGGTGGATTTAGGCTTTTTACTACTACTCACTGATTCTCTGCCATTAGACAATTAATGGAAGGAGGTAGGACGTAATATCAGGAGGGAGTTGAGCTTAATCTTGACTTGACTTGACTTGTTGAGAAGTGGAGAGCTTGTGTACAACCTGGGCCTGGGAAATTAGGGTATCCCCCTGAAGATGTGTATTTAGAGGTTTTACAAATCACCTGTACTACAGCATGTCAGTGATTAGAAATAGACCAGTACTGTGTGATTGCAAAAAGAGGAATCCCAACAGATCTAGGTAAAAGGGTGATTTATTTAAGAAGAGGGGGTAACACCCCACCACCTTCAGCCAGCACAGTGCAACAAACAACAGATCCACAGTGACACAAATAACACAAAAGACAATATCTACAGAAAGGGAAATACCGGAATCGTAAACAGGCCAGGCCGAGGTCATACACGGGGAATCAGGAAGTAGCTGCGGACGGGGAATGAATAGGAAGGGAAAGTCCAGGAGAGGGATCAGGTCAGGATGGATCAGGACGGATCAGGATGGATCAGGACGGATCAGGATGGATCAGGATGGATCAGGAGGGATCAGGAGGGACACAGCAGGTACAGGGTCCAGATAACAGGTACAGGGTCCAGATAACAGGTACAGGGTCCAGGTAACAGGCACAGGGTCGGTTTGATAGACGGATACCAAGGCAAGTTCTGTTTGAACCTGCCGGGTATATATAGGGCGTGTTAATTGTGTTCAGGTCACACCTGAACGTAGCAAGGGCCAGGTGCTCCACCCTGCCAGGGTCCATCCGCTGGTGAAGGTCAGTACTGCGTCCCAAAGGTGATATACCAGCAGGGGGAAGTTCCCCTGACAGCTCTGAACTGCCAGGAGACCCCTGCTGGTGGGACGCAGCACTGCAAGAAAGAATATAAATAGCACCAGCGGATGGAACCTTTCCTGACAGTACCCCCCCTCAAAGGAGCGGCCTCCGGACGCTCTAACTATCCGTTGCCGGGAAGAGTCCAGGGTGACTAACTGGGCAATGGGAGGCTCCGGGTCATCGAGCTGGGCAGCAGGCTCCGGGTCATCGAGCTGGGCAGCAGGCTCCGGGTCATCGAGCTGGGCAGCAGGCTCCGGGTCATCGAGCTGGGCAGCAGGCTCCGGGTCATCGAGCTGGGCAGCAGGCTCCGGGTCATCGAGCTGGGCAGCAGGCTCCGGGTCATCGAGCTGGGCAGCAGGCTCCGGGTCATCAAGCTGGGCAGCAGGCTCCGGGTCATCGAGCTGGGCAGCAGGCTCCGGGTTATCGAGCTGGGCAGCAGGCTCCGGGTCATCGAGCTGGGCAGCAGGCTCCGGGTCATCGAGCTGGGCAGCAGGCTCCGGGCGAGCTGGGCAGCAGACTGGAAGTCATCAACCTGGAAGTCATCAACCTGGGCAGCAGACTGGAAGCCATCAACCTGGGCGGCATCAACCTGGAAGTCATCAACCTGGGCAGCAGACTGGAAGTCATCAACCTGGGCAGCAGACTGGAAGTCATCAACCTGGGCAGCAGACTGGAAGTCATCAACCTGGGCAGCAGACGGGAAGTCATCAACCTGGGCAGCAGACGGGAAGTCATCAACCTGGGCAGCATCAACCTGGAAGTCATCAACCTGGGCGGCAGACTGGAAGTCATCAACCTGGGCAGCAGACTGGAAGTCATCAACCTGGGCAGCAGACTGGAAGTCATCAACATGGGCAGCAGACTGGAAGTCATCAACATGGGCAGCAGACTGGAAGTCATCAACCTGGGCAGCAGACTGGAAGTCATCAACCTGGGCGGCAGACTGGAAGTCATCAACCTGGGCAGCAGACTGGAAGTCATCAACCTGGGCAGCAGACTGGAAGTCATCAACCTGGGCAGCAGACTGGAAGTCATCAACATGGGCGGCAGACTGGAAGTCATCAACCTGGGCGGCAGACTGGAAGTCATCAACATGGGCGGAAAACTGGAAGTCATCAAGCTGGGCAGCAGACTGGAAGACATCAACCTGGAAGTCATCGACCTGGGCGGTATCAACCTGGAAGTCATCAACCTGGAAGTCATCAACCTGGAAGTCATCAACCTGGGTGGCAGACTGAAAGTCATCAACATGGGCGGCAAACTGGAAGTCATCAAGCTGGGCAGCAGACTGGAAGACATCAACCTGGAAGTCATCGACCTGGGCGGTATCAACCTGGAAGTCATCAACCTGGAAGTCATCAACCTGGAAGTCATCAACCTGGAAGTCATCAACCTGGAAGTCATCAACCTGGGCGGCAGACTGAAAGTCATCAACATGGGCGGCAAACTGGAAGTCGTCAAGCTGGGCAGCAGACTGGAAGACATCAACCTGGAAGTCATCGACCTGGGCGGTATCAACCTGGAAGTCATCAACCTGGAAGTCATCAACCTGGAAGTCATCAACCTGGAAGTCATCAACCTGGAAGTCATCAAGCTGGGCAGCGGACTGGAAGTCATCAAGCTGGGCAGCGGACTGGAAGTCATCAAGCTGGGCAGCAGACTGGAAGACATCAACCTGGAAGTCATCGACCTGGGCGGTATCAACCTGGAAGTCATCAACCTGGAAGTCATCAACCTGGAAGTCATCAACCTGGAAGTCATCAAGCTGGAAGTCATCAACCTGGAAGTCATCAAGCTGGGCAGCGGACTGGAAGTCATCAAGCTGGGCAGCGGACTGGAAGTCATCAAGCTGGGCAGCGGACTGGAAGTCATCAAGCTGGGCAGCGGACTGGAAGTCATCAAGCTGGGCAGCGGACTGGAAGTCATCAAGCTGGGCAGCGGACTGGAAGTCATCAAGCTGGGCAGCGGACTGGAAGTCATCAAGCTGGGCAGCGGACTGGAAGTCATCAAGCTGGGCAGCGGACTGGAAGTCATCAAGCTGGGCAGCGGACTGGAAGTCATCAAGCTGGGCAGCGGACTGGAAGTCATCAAGCTGGGCAGCGGACTGGAAGTCATCAAGCTGGGCAGCGGACTGGAAGTCATCAAGCTGGGCAGCGGACTGGAAGTCATCAAGCTGGGCAGCGGACTGGAAGTCATCAAGCTGGGCAGCGGACTGGAAGTCATCAAGCTGGGCAGCGGACTGGAAGTCATCAGGCTGGGCAGCGGACTGGAAGTCATCAGGCTGGGCAGCGGACTGGAAGTCATCAGGCTGGGCAGCGGACTGGAAGTCATCAAGCTGGGCAGCGGACTGGAAGTCATCAAGCTGGGCAGCGGACTGGAAGTCATCAAGCTGGGCAGCGGACTGGAAGTCATCAAGCTGGGCAGCGGACTGGAAGTCATCAGGCTGGGCAGCGGACTGGAAGTCATCAAGCTGGGCAGCGGACTGGAAGTCATCAGGCTGGGCAGCGGACTGGAAGTCATCAGGCTGGGCAGCGGACTGGAAGTCATCAGGCTGGGCAGCGGACTGGAAGTCATCAGGCTGGGCAGCGGACTGGAAGTCATCAGGCTGGGCAGCGGACTGGAAGTCATCAGGCTGGGCAGCGGACTGGAAGTCATCAGGCTGGGCAGCGGACTGGAAGTCATCAGGCTGGGCAGCGGACTGGAAAGCTGGCACAGGAACACCAGGGTGGCAGGCTGGCACAGGAACACCAGGGTGGCAGGCTGGCACAGGAACACCAGGGTGGCAAGCTGGCACAGGAACACCAGGGTGGCAAGCTGGCACAGGAACAGATGGCACTGGAACGGGTTGCGCAGAGGGCACTGGGACAGGTTGAGCAGAGGGCACTGGGACAGGCTGGGTAACTGGCACGATGGTATGGGTTGGGAAGTACTTCCGTTTCTTTTTAGATTTAGACACTGCAGGTTTACTAACAGAAGTGATGTATGACGAGGATGGAATAAAGTAGGAGGAAGGATTGGAGTATGGCAGCGACAAAGGGATGGTGACTGGAGGAGGTTTTTGTGGAGTAGTTACAGGTGGATTAAAGGCAGGGTAGGTACAATTAGTAGAGACTGGGTAGTAATATTTGGTGGGATGTGGAATTATCTGGGCTGGAGTTGCCATTGGTGATGGACAGATGGATCCTTGGGAAAGCAGGTGGTTACTAGTAGGACTGGAACGGGCAGGTGGATTAAAGGCAGGGTAGGTACAATTAGTAGAGATTGGGTAGTAATACTTGGTGGGAAGCGGAATTAACTGGGCTATAGCTGAGGTTGTCATTGGCAATGGACGGCTAGAACCTTGGGAAGGTAAATGGTTAATGGCAGGGCTGGGATGCAGTGGCTTGGCTGGGATCAGGAGATCTGACCATGCCTGCAGCACAGGTTGAACAAAGGCTGGTTCACACACACCTTGTTTAATCAAGGACTGCACTGAACTAATGCATTCAGATAACTTCTGCTGGGAACAAGAGCAATAGTGTTCATCAAAGGAGGCTGGATCATCCTCCATCAACCATACCAGGGATTCAACTTGGTCAGGACTGAAGGGGGGAGAGAAGTCGTCACCACCATCAGGAATAACACACGGAGCCAATTCAACACATAACTGAATCAGTGAGTGAATATCGTCAAAAGACATATAGCCCTGATCCACCACAGAATGAGCTGATCGGATGGTTTCCATCAGCTGATTCCTTGTCCACCCCTCAAAAACCTGGCGACAATACTCCCTATCCTCCTCAGCCAGTAGGGAAAAGTAACAGATTTCATTGAAATCCATGCTTCAGAAAAACGCACAACAACGGGGTGGTTCCTTAAATGCAAGCACGTCTGGTCTAGGATGTCCTTGGTATACTGTCAGTGATTAGAAATAGACCAGTACTGTGTGATTGCAAAAAGAGGAATCCCAACAGATCTAGGTAAAAGGGTGATTTATTTAAGAAGAGGGGGTAACACCCCACCACCTTCAGCCAGCACAGTGCAACAAACAACAGATCCACAGTGACACAAATAACACAAAAGACAATATCTACAGAAAGGGAAATACCGGAATCGTAAACAGGCCAGGCCGAGGTCATACACGGGGAATCAGGAAGTAGCTGCGGACGGGGAATGAATAGGAAGGGAAAGTCCAGGAGAGGGATCAGGTCAGGATGGATCAGGACGGATCAGGATGGATCAGGACGGATCAGGATGGATCAGGAGGGATCAGGAGGGACACAGCAGGTACAGGGTCCAGATAACAGGTACAGGGTCCAGATAACAGGTACAGGGTCCAGGTAACAGGCACAGGGTCGGTTTGATAGACGGATACCAAGGCAAGTTCTGTTTGAACCTGCCGGGTATATATAGGGCGTGTTAATTGTGTTCAGGTCACACCTGAACGTAGCAAGGGCCAGGTGCTCCACCCTGCCAGGGTCCATCCGCTGGTGAAGGTCAGTACTGCGTCCCAAAGGTGATATACCAGCAGGGGGAAGTTCCCCTGACAGCTCTGAACTGCCAGGAGACCCCTGCTGGTGGGACGCAGCACTGCAAGAAAGAATATAAATAGCACCAGCGGATGGAACCTTTCCTGACACAGCACTTTTGTATGTAAGTAAGGCAAATAAATTACATGTTTAAGTAATGTTATCCACACACATCCAAATATGCCTTGTTTAACCAGCTTCACCTGCTTACAGACTGAGGCCAGATGGATTCTAAAAACGGTTATTGACAGATATTAGGATATATTTAAATTAAAAAAAAGGTAAGTAAAATGCACGCAGCACTGTACAGTATATGGTATGTCTAATATAAAATCTGTTTCAGTGGTAGATTTTGCTGTTATACATATCTAAATAAATATTACATTTGCCAGAGCAGCATTCGTTGCTTCAATCTTTTCATTTCTGTTCTGACGTTCTTTTCTGGTCTACAATAGTCGTAGTTCAGAAATGTTTTAAAAGCCTCGCTTTCTCATGTAGATTGCTTTTATCTGAAATGCGGCTGCTGAGTGGCAGGCCTTTTAGTTCTAATTTGGCAGTCTGGTTAGGAACATAAAAAAAATATATTTTAATGATGAACAGAGCTTTCTAACAGGTCTCAAACACCTTGTCTGTCGTACACTCATTCAATGAAACCTGGGCTTCTTATTTTTAGCCCCACAATAAGATGAGTTTATAGAGCAAGAGAGTAGGGCCGTTAGTGATAAAAGCGCGGCATACTATTTACCCTTTTATAGAGGATTTTCCTTGCAGGTGCAGTCAAAAAACAAGAATAAGGATGATCTTTTTTTCCAATCTATATTTTTACCCTGTATTTTCCTGTTAAGTACAAGGTGCATAATCTATTTCTGCCAGTGGTTTAAATGATGTCATGCTTCATTGATTACTATGTGGCAGCCTTTCATTTGTCTACTCGGCAGTTTCTTACTAGGCAATAATTAGTGTCAGAAAGCTCTGCTGGCAATATAAGTGGATATGATTATGATCACCTAGCACCAGGATAGGCAACTTTGCAGCTGCTACTGATGATCCATAGAACTGCTTATACTGTTTCTTGACTGAACCTTTGGTGAAACTACTAAGACTTACAAAGGAATAGTTAGAAAACTAACAAGAAAAAAACAGCGAATGGAAAACTTACAGATTGATAATTATATGAAATGTCAATATTTGACAACCCCAGTTCCAAAAAAGTTGGGACAAAGTGTAAAATCTACATATAACAGAATGCAATGATTTGTTTTTATTATTTTATCTTTATTGTTTTTTTACATACAATAAATATATACCAGGTCAGCATATTCCCATCATTAAATAATACTCTCACCAAGTACCCCCTCCCCCCAAAAAAAAGATAATAGTATTCCCTAAACCCAGGGTACACATATAGAAAATCCACAACATCGCCAATAAAAAGAATCACTCCTTCTACACATAATGCCCTTATTAACACCTTACTAACAGCCTGTCATGCACATGTTTATTTTCCTTTTGTTTTCTCATTCTTTTATACACCCATTGAAAATGTTTCTGTTCTTTTAAATCTTAACCATCTACCCCATGTTTTTCCCCCAAAAATTCCACCATGTCCTCACATGGGTTGTACAATTTTTCCATGGAACCAGTATACTCTACCCTCCTATGCCAGTTTTTCATTGATGGGATCTTCTGCGAATGTCAGAACTTTGGTCCCTTGGCTGCATTTAGTAAATGACGAATAAGTGATTTCTTATATTGTGCTATTGAATTCACAATGGAATGAAACAACTATATCTACGGATCCTTAAGTAGATCAATGCCACGTACATCTTGTATTTTCCATGCAACTCCTCTCCAAAATTATTTTATTTTTGCACACTCCTGCATAATGTGAAACGATTTTCCACTGTGCTTTACATCCCCGCCAACCTAGCAGTGATTTTCCTGGTTGATATTTGTGTGCTTGTATGGGTGTAATTTACCATCTAGCCAAACATTAAAAGTTCATCTCTACAGTATTATATCTATTTAAGGAGCCAGGTGACACTTTCATGTTCTGTTGCTCACTCAGAACTACCCTGATTTTTCTTTTCCATTTCTCTATATATGGCGGTATTCTTGGTTTTACCATTGTAATATAATGCATAGTGGCCCACTGTGAACTGATCAACGTCTTAAAAGGGAGTACATTTTCAATTGCCTGTATCGGTTGGGGTAGTGATTATACAAAAGGGCCCCAACTGGCAGAGCCTCCAATTATCCAATATCATAGCAGTGCCGCATTTGTGCCTTAATTCCTGTATAATCCATACACTCCATCAATTAAAAATTTCCTATAATTGCACATTTTTAGCTTTTATCCATGCTGAAAAGAGAATCCTCATTCCCTGGTGGAAAATAATTTGTGCTAATAAGAAATAATAAAGATGATTTGTAATCCCATTTAAATTGTCTTTGAATTGTATCCAATATCTTAAAAACATTAACTGTTAGAGGACTTGCATTTTTTATAAAGCACACAAAATTTTTGCAGAAGTCAAATCACTTTTTCCAATGGTATGTTGCTATGTATGCCCTCTACCATTTCCCAGCTCCTCCCCTGTGATTGATATATCCAATCTAATATCCATATCAAAACCACTGCTTGGTAGTATCTTTTAAAATCTGATACGGTCAGAACTTAAGTTAATTAAAGAGGAAAAAAATAAAATAAAAGCCAGCAGCTACACATACTGCAGCTGCTGGCCTTTAATAAATGGACACTTACCTGTCCTGGAGTCCAGTGATTTCAGTAGTAGGGTTCCCAGCATGAAGCCAAAAGGCTACACTGCTGCCGCCATTGCGGACAAGGGAACCCGGCAGTGTAGCCTTTCGGCTTCACACCGGGAACCCTACTGTGCATGCGTGAGGCCCCGCTCCTCTCTCCTATTAGACCGGCGGCCAGGGGAGGAGGAGGAGAGAGCCCTGCGGTGACATCACTCCCACATCACGGCCATGGCCAGACTCCAGGAAGTGGGAAAGGATACCTGTCAAAGACAGTTATCCTGGCCCACCTCCGCCGAAAGGTGGCAATTGTGGCACCGGAGGGGGGAGGCATCCAATGAGCAGAAGTTACTCTTTAGGGTGGGGCTCCGCTTTAAAAATGAGTATTGTATTCTAGGTTTCTTGCTTTGCCCAATAAACTAAGATAAGTGCCCCCGCATCCTAAAATATGTATGTCATCAGTGGAATGCAATGATTTAAAAAGTTCATAAACCCATATTCTATTTACCATACAAAGCAGAAAACATATCAAATGTTTAAACATTTTGAAATTTTGAAATTGATGGCAACAACATATCTCAAAAAAGTTGGGACATGGCAGCAAAAAGCTAACAAAATACAATCCCAATTACAAAAAAGTTGGGACAGGGCCATGTTTACCATGATTTAGCATTACCTCTTCTTTTAACAACACTCTGTAAATATGTGAGAACTAAGGTGCCTAAATGCTGGAGTTTTGGGAGAGGAATTTTGTCCCAGTCTTGCATAGGCTACTCTAAAATCTGGATATATCTTTAAAAATTGATGGTATCTTTTCAGATGTACAATGTGCTCATTCCATAAGCCCTAATGTACCCCAATACCATCAGAGATGCAGGGTTTTGAACTTAGTGCTGATCACATCCCTATCTTCTTCAGTATGGAGGACATGGCACTTGCCAAAAAGAATGTCAAATTTAGTGGTCTGAGCACAGAACAGTTTTCCACTTTAAATAAGCATTTTAAATGAGCTTTGGTCCAGAGAAGATAGTTATTTGCATGATAGAGATATGACCAAGTCATTTTTGGAAGTATCCATAAAGCCTATGCAGTGATGTCTATCAAAGAACTATACATGTTTCTAATGCAGGAGAAGATGATCAGCGGAAGATGCGCAAAGAGATTCCTCCAGATTTTCTGAATTTTTTGGTGATATTATGTACTGTAGACGATGATATATTTTAAATCTTTGCAATTTTACATTGAGGAACATTATTCTGAAATTGTTCAACAATTTTTAGATGCAGCTTTTGACAGATTGGTGAACCTCTGTCCATCTTTACTTCTGAGGCACTCTGAGGCCGCGTACACACGATCAAATTTATCTGCTGAAACCGGTCCGACGGACCGTTTCAGCAGACATCTCCGATCGTGTGTACGAGCTAGCGGACAGCTTTGTCCATCGGACAAATTTCAAAGCATGCTTTGAAATTTGTCCGCTACAAACCTGTCTGTCGGATCTGTCCGCTGGTTAGTACACTAACCAGCGGACAGAACTGCCCGCGCATTCGCGTCGAATGGATTCGACGCATGTACAGAAGCATTTTATTTCTGGGTTTGGTGACATGGCGGGGTCAATGTCACCGCCACGTCACCGCGTCCTCAGATCGAGGGGATTTTCGTCCGATGGTGTGTAGATGCCATCGGACCAAAATCCGATGAGACATGTCCGCTGCAAACGGTCCGTCGGACATGTTTGAGAGGACATGTCTCATCGTGTGTACGCGGCCTCACTGTCTAAAATACCCTTTTTATACCCAGTCATGATACTGGCTTGTTGCCAATTAACCTAATCAGTTTTAAAATGTTCTTCGTACCACTAAATTTGTCAACTTTTTGTCGCCCTGTTCCAATTTTTTTTATTGTGCTGCGGTCGTCAATCTCAAAATTACCTTATTTTTTTCCTAAAATGGGACATTTTCTCAGTTAAACATTTTATATGTTTTCTATTTTTTATTGTGAATAAAATATGGGGTTATTAGATTTGAAAATTGTTGTATTCTGTTTTTGTATAGATTTTACAGACCGTCCCAATTTATTTTGGAATTGGGCTGTATGTAGATTTGATCTAAAGATCTGCTTGGAGACCTCCAAAACATTTCAGAAACTGGAACCATAAAAAATAAAAATAAAAATGTAATAAATAAATTGCCAGTTCAAGTTCAAGTTGAAGCATCTTATGCAAAAACTGTTTTGTCTTGGATGGAATAGCAAAGACTTAAAAAGGCTTGTTGCATTTTTCTCCGTTTCTGTTTTTCCTTCAATCCTATCCTATAGACCAGCCATTCTCAACCAGGGTTCCATAGAAGGCTAGGATTACCCCAAAGGTTGATAGGGGTTCCTTAAGAGAAGTTTCTGATAGACACCAATGGTCATTTTAGAGGGAGAAGTGGGGGCATTCTTTCCAATGACCACTAATGTTAAGAGTATTTTTTCCACTCATCAACAATTTAAGAAACCGTTTTGCCACTGGGCATCATTGAGCTGTAAGTTTTTTAATTATTAGCAGAGTTTCCCTGAGACCTGCTTGTTATTTCAAGGGCTCCTCCATGTAAATGCTTTCAAATCATTTATATAATTAATTAAAATTAATTAAAAAAAAGATTATCAGGGATTCTACCCCTTCCCAATTTGATGTAAAACACATAAATAATACTTTTAAATACACTTTAAAAACCTGTTATGCTGGTAGTTTATTTTCTTATCATTCCATAAATTTCAGGTAAAGTCCTTACAGTGTAGTTTTCTTTTTTTAATCCAAGGAGCTTGGAATACTTTTTTTTTTCCACTCAGTTCCTTGCTATTATATGATGTTAGTGTAAACACCATAACTTTGAATCTATAGAACTTTTACGACATCTCTGCTCGTCTATCTTCCCTAGCATTTCTATAGATTTCCTAGGAAACAAGTATGTTTAAATATAATGGCTGCCATCTCCATCTGCAGATAACTTAGAGACCAGGAAAATAAAATCTTTTTCTGCCTCTATTTCAACTATCTGCAAAAAAAAAAAATGCACGGCCCGGTGTTATGATCTTAACTCTTTGAGTTTAAAGCAGATCTTCACTGCATCTAAGCACAACAAACCAAAAACACTATTTTAAGTGGTTGTAAACCCCTTTTTTTTTAATAATAATAAGGCTTACCTGTAGGTAAGGAGAATATCTCCTAAACGTTTACGGTTTAGGAGATATTCCCCTCGCAATGCAACGCTGATTGCAGCGGCGCATGCGCAGGAGGGATTCTCAGCTAAAAGACCGGCAGCCGCCCGTCCTTGCCGAATTGAAACTATAAAACTGACGACATCGCCGCTCCAGCCAATCACAGCGCTGGAGTGGCGATAACCGGAAGACACGCCAGGCAAGATGACATCTCGCTCGGCTTGGACCAGGTAAGTTCCTCTCACCTCGATCCGAGGTAAGTATTTCATAATGAGTTAATATGCGGTGCATATTAGCTCATTATGGCTTTTGCCTTGCAGGAGTAAAAAAATAAATAAAATTGTATATGCAGGTTTACAACCGCTTTAATTCATTTTTAATATTCAAAGCAAACTCCCCCATTCTTCCACATCTCTATGGTTTGTTGAAAAATCACTTTGAAAAACCGCCCCCTAGCATTTCTGGCTGTGGCCATCATGAGTAAGGGCAATTTATTCATGAGGCATGTACTTTCTGGAATGGAATGATGATATCATTTCCTATCTAATTACTACTGTTAACACCATGAGGATTAAAAATATTCAATGTTAATTGGGAGAGTGAAGTTCCAGTTTAAGCACCAAGCCAGCTTTTGCACTCCCTTCTTTAACCTGAATGGGCTCTTCAGCTCACCCTCATATTCAGCCAACTTTGCTGATGATTTCAGTATCAGTGATTGTTTTTTATGTGTTATATTCTGCAAAAATTGAATATCTATGGAGAAAATAGAAAATATTGGTTCTAAAGCCCTGTACACACGGCCCAGAATTTCGTCAGGAAAAAAACATTTTTCCTGACGAGATTCTTGGCAAGAATCTCTTGCCGGCCGAGTGTACACACACTCCATTCAAAAGAACTGCCGTTATTTTGAATAGCATGAACGCGGTGACGTCATCGACTACGATGAGCATGCGCTCGTCACATTCGATGCCGTCGCCACCATGTTGCTACACACTACCTATGCCTTGGAAGCTACCGCGCATCTGTCAAAGTCATTTCGAGCATGCGTGGGTTTCCATGAAGTATACATACGCTCGGGTTTCTGCCAAGAATGCCAAGAAGAACATGTTCTCTATTTTTCTCGTCTAGATTCTGGGCATATTTCTTGATGAGAAACCTCAAAGACTCATACACACGCACGGTTTACTCAGCAAGAAAGCTCTGCCAGTAGTTTTCTTGCTGATCCTTGCCAAGAGTACCGAGCATGTGTACGAGGCTTAACTCTTGAATAATTTTCTACAAACTGATTCTTTAGGAAATACATAAGATAGCCCAGTATCCGCATTCTTTAAGGCCTAGCTCCAATTTGCTGTTTGTCATAGCCAATTTCCAGGTAAAACTTTGGAGCTGACCTCTAAAGCTCAAAGAAGCTGCTCCAACAGGCTTTTGAGCTTTTTGGAGCTCTCATTTTTTTTTGCCTGGAAACTCTGCTCAAATGTGTCCATGCACACTATGGCTTTTTCAGGAGCTTACAGGCATATGCTCTTACAGGCAGAACCCCCCACCAAACTCTCGTTTTGGAAAGGGGCTTTTCGAGCAGAAAACATGCCCAAGTGCCTAAAAACATGCAAAAAAAAGCCAGAAAATGCACCAAAAAAAAAATCTGAAAAAAAAAACAGAAAAATTAGCTGAGGGGAGTTTTTTGTAGAAAAAACTCAATAAAACGTGCATAAGAGCACAAAAAGCACAAGTTCATTCAAGCTTTTAGGCAAAGAAATAAAAGCTCAAATGCCTGTAAAAGCAGCTTTGTTTTTTGAGCTGCAGTGTGCATCTTAAAGCAGCTCAAAGAAGTGGCTCCTACAGGTATATGAGCTTTGTTGAGCTCTCATTCTTTCTGCCCTTAAACTCCCCTCCATGTTAGTGTCCATGCACACTATGGCTTTTTCAGGAGTTCACAGGCATATGCTCTAACAGGCAGAAAAAAACACACCAAACTCGTGTTTTTGAGAGTAGATTTCTCAAAAACAGAAAAGATGCCTAAGTGCCCAAAAAACGCAAGAAGAAGCGTGGAAAAGCTCAAAGAAGCATGAAAATGCGCACAAAAAAATAAGTAAAAATGAGCTGAGCGGAGAGTTTGTGAAAAAAAATGCTTATGCTTTAAAAAAGCTCAAAGAATCTCAATAAAACTGTGCAAAAAGAGCTGCAGTATGCATGAGCCCTTAGAGAAAAGTGCTGGGTCCACATTCAGAATGTGCTGCACACACAGGAACAAAGTTTTGGGTTTACTGACTTTGTACTGATGAGTTTATAAATTGAATAATTTATATTTTGACACGGTTTCCATAATCCCTGGCAAAAAGAAAGATGCTTTAGCCACCAATCAGATTTAGCCTTTGATCTGCTTTCCTGCTGTGGAATACTACAACTGGCTTATTATCTTTTCTTTTACCTTCATGTCAATGCTTTTTGATTTTTAATGCAAAGTTGAGTGGAATGTACTGTATGTAAAGATTTGAATGCCATAGTGATAAAAAAGGACTTGCCATTGTACTCTTACCGATGTGCTCCTGACACCTGAGACTATCCTGCATTCCATTCCACCTTTCACCTTTTTTATTCCTTAAAGCATTGACATCTCCAGACATGTATGCCAGTGATTTATTTCAGTAGCTGTTATATAACAACATGGCACAAATAACTTGGCACAATGTTATCACAGAGTTCAGCTGTAACAGAAAGCCAAGAAATAGAAAACCCAAAGGCACAATGTAAAATTAATAACACTGCACCGTCATCCATTAGAACACAACCTGGCAGTCATTATTTTAGTTAAATAAATGAGTAAAAGGGGACATGTATCAAAATAACTCAGGAGAAATGTCAGATTTGAAAAACTGTTTAGGCATGTTCGGTGCCAGTACTATAAAATAGTACTTTTTATAGTGCAGACTCAAAGTAAATCCTTCCCTACTGCAACTATATTATCTTGATTCATATACAATATCTGGTGAACTGTAAGAGCCTACTACCATAGGAGAGCCCCTAATTTGTCGCTTTTAAAATAAAAAAAATCACGGTAGATCAAATTCTCTGATTTCCATGCATAGTATTAGACTTGCATGACAAAATAAAAATGATCTATCTATCTATCTATCTATCTATCTATCTATCTATCTATCTATCTATCTATCTATCTATCTATCTGTCTGTCTGTCTGTCTGTCTGTCTGTCTGTCTGTCTGTCTGTCTGTCTGTCTGTCTATCTATCTATCGACACACACATAAACATTTTCATATATTGGATGTCCTATACAATAACAGGGGAGATAAGGAACAGGCTGGGGAAAAACATAAAAATATAAAACCTTACATCAGAACTGTTTTACCTGCCAAACAATATTTGAAAGGATTATTGGGTGATCACTCTATAGAAGGGGTCTCCAAACTTTCTAAACAAAGGGCCAGTTAACTGTCCTTCAAACTTTAGCAGGGGGCAGACTGTGGCCAGCAGGAATATAATTTTATAATAGTAAACAGTGCCCTATCTTTGGTGTTAAAGCGGAACTTCCACTTTTTGGAATCCCCCCCTCCTGTGTAACATTTGGCACCTTTCAGGGGGGAAAGAGGGAGCAGATACCTGTGTAAACCGGTGACATACGCCATGTCCGGCGCCTACTTCGTCCCCCCTGCTGTCTTCTGGGAGGCACACAGGTCCCATAAGACAGCAGGGGCCAGTGGGATTGTGCAGTGCTGATTGGAGGGGAGTTCTCCATACTAAAGATTGTGTGTGTAATGTATGGGGGCGTAATTTATCGTAATGTATCTGGGTGTATGGGGGTGTAATGTATCTGGGTGTATAGGGGTATAATGTATCTGGTTGTATGGGGGTGTAATGTATCTGTGTGTATAGGGGTGTAATATATCTGGGTGTATCTGGATGTAATGTATCTGGGTGTGCCTGTACTATGTCCGCAGTCTCTGAGCATGGATGACCTTAAAATGATGCCCATCTTGAAAAAAGTTATGCGGGCCCATGGTGACATGCCTACATCAGAAATTGCATCCCTGCCTAAAGATCCTAAAATGGGCTAAATGTAACAACTCCAGTGAACAGAGTGAACCACAACTGCGGTTAGCAAGGATTTCAATGCACTTCTTTATGTGAGGTTCAGTATTGGACCCCAGGTGTCACTCCACGCAAACAGGAGTTTGGGGGTTCTCTACATCACCTCTCTCTCACATAAAGAAAGGTATTGAGCTACTAAGGATGGACGCATTACAGCATGCGACCAGAGCTTAGCGTTTAAAACTATAGCATACACTTAAAGATTCCAATGCACTTCTATATGCAAGTGATTTTCAGTACGGGACCCCAGGCGTCACTCCATGCAAACAGGAGTTTGTCAGTTCTCTACATCATATCACTTAAACATATGGAGATGCATTAGGCCACTAAGGGAGTTGGTATGAAATACCATCAACCCTTAGCATAGAAAAGTTAGAGCGAACATGTTCAGCAATTTAGGGCAAGGACCATAAGAAAATAACACTTATATCAAGCATGTAGTAAATAGGAGTTGTAGAGACAACTAACAGTTGCACATGAGAGGCAAATACAGCTCAGGTAATTTGAGAGAACACGTAGTAAATATTCCTTAGCAAACAGTCATAGGCACAACAGTCTATCCCAAGTAGTATGTTAATAGCCACAAGCCATAATGAATATAAGCAATTGTTTTAGGTGGAAAGTATGCAGCAGATCTGCCTATAGAACTACAAGTGACACAATTGCTACTTATCCGTTTGCAGGGCTTCAGTGTAGCAACATGGGATTCTGTGGTGTAGGGAGTCAGCCAGGAAGGTCTCAATGTTGTCCCCCGGCAATGGCAGTCTGTTGCAATTAATGCAGCAGCATTAATGCAGAAGTTGCAGGCTGGAGGCTGGTCAGTTGTTGCAGCATGGGGAGCGATGGCACCATTGTTTGTAGCTTGGCCCAGCTACGGCTGACAATAATAGGACAAGGTTTCTATGGCCTGTGAATGCCTTAATAGGCAGGTGTAGTGCTTAAGCACTGAATTTAAGAAAACCGCCGATTCGCGGTGACTTTCCACGTTCTGCGGTGGAACGAATGCGGCGCTGGGTGATGACGTCATTGCGCGGTCGCCGTAATGCGTTCCAGCGTGGAACGCACTACGGAAAAAGACAGCGCGAGGAGCGCCTGTTACACTAAACCAGTTGTGGTATTTACCTGCTCTGGAAAGGTGTCAGTGAAAGGTCGAGGGTTCTGTCCAGAGACAGAGCTGCAAATATGCAATAATATGTTGTAAAGCGTTTATGCTTGCTGTCTATCCATAGATAATTTAATCATCAGTTGAAGAGTATATAGTAATATTCTATGTCGCCTATTCTTGCTGTTAATGCCAGGCAGTCCAGTCAAGTGCTGCTAGTAAACAGAGATCTCTAATGCTGTTTTTTGCCCATAATCATCTCTATTAACATGAACAGAGTTTGTGTTTATAAGCCACCTCTCTCTGTGCTTGGTTTTCATATAAAGAAGAGAGACATAAATTGCTAAAATGTGATGCTGGAATAGGAAGACTATGAACAAATGTATTATACGTGAAATCCTTCTGAATGGATTTTGCTCTCTTACTGAAGTGGTTACATTCCAGAATATTCCAGAAATTTAATATGGTGGCCCTTTAATTGAGCTGAAGTGGTTTTCTCATCCCTGGCATTATACCAGTATCTCACCATGCGGCCACAGACAGCACAAAATGGAGACACAGATTCATTCGTAGCATGAGGTTCATGTTCTTAGCTAGAGGTGGAACTACGCTGTCATAGCAACAGGTTTTCCATCAAAATATAAGATTTGCTGCAAATGATACACCTCGTTATAAAATCATTTGTTGTACACTACTGGATGTATGCAACTCGGAAGCCTGTGTAGAAAATTTTCCAGAACTAAATATTGATAATATGCTAAATAAACATCAAAAATTACATTTGTTTAAAACTTTAACCTAATGCCGCGTACACACGGTCGTTTTTTGCGATGAAAGAAAACGTTGTTTTTTAAAACGTTGTTTAAATTGATCGTGTGTGGGCAAAACGTCGTTTTTTGTCTTAAAAAAAAACGACCAAAAAAAAATTCCAACATGCTTGAATTTTTTGTGTCGTTTTTCAAAACGTCGTTTTTTGTTTCACAAAAAGTCACCGTGTGTAGCAAAAACTTCGTTTAAAACGACGTTTTTCAACCCGCGCATGCCCAGAAGCTAGTTATGAAGCGAGCTTCAATGGAAAAGTGTGGTGAACGTAACCTCGTTTTTTGTGAAAAAAACGATGGTGTGTATGCAACATCGTCTTTGAAAGTGACGTTTCAAAAACGTCGTTTTTTACTTCACAAAAAACGTTGTTTTTTTCATCGCAAAAAACGACCGTGTGTACGCGGCATTACAATCACTAATTGATATTCACAATACTACATGCCAAATAATGAAACTCGGCAGTGCTTTTCTAGCAGGGGCTACCTTTATACAAATCTTTATACAGTCTAGTGCCCAGTTCTAGTGACATGGATAAAGGAGCTATTTGACTGTTGAAGCCATAGTGTATACCAAGATTAGGCTAGATGTCATGGACTAGTTTACCTGCAGCCAACTAGCGTCTAGGGGTGCTAAACCCATGGCCTGAGGGCCACATGTGTCCTCTGATGTGGACGGCAACCTCAAACAAGGGAAAAGCATGCCTGGGGTTAGCTACCCTTGAATCTGGACATGTTGACCCATCATACCAGAGCATCAGAGTGCAGTGAGACAGCGCCAGCTGCAGAGGGAGTAGGACCTGCGTAAGCCGATGCTTCCTCTCTAACGATGGCTCTTGTCCCAGCAGAGTGATACAAAGTGGTAAAAAGGGGGTAATACTGCGCTGTCTAGGCAAGATACAAAAAAAGAAAATAAATTGCAAGCGGCTTAAAATGGTGAGATACTCACAACAAAAACAGTAATATTACAAAAACAAGCTGCGCAATATGAGAAGCTCTAAAATGATAAAGAGCAATACCAAACAGTGAAAACATATAGTCCATCAAGCAATTAATACAAGTGGAAAAAACATCTGATGGTATAAATCGGCAGTGAAATTTCGTATGTTCAAGCAGATGGTGACATCACAAACAGGAACCTCAGAAAAGTGATGCGGATAGAAAAAACACCTTCACCGATAGAAAACACTGTCCCTTACCAGAGGGGAAGATCCCAACTAGAGACCTTCTGATCGCAGATGGCTTTCTCCCCAGCCTAGGGGTTCAATAGCACGAAATCCAATGGTCAACAGCTCCTCCCGTAATGAGCAAGTGATCAGTGTTGATTGATGACAAATTATAAGAAAAAAGGGTATATAGTGTAAAACCATTTACCATTTATTAAAATTAAATTAAAATTGCACTTACAAAAATGTAGGTAAAATATGCATGTAAATGTAGCCGGCCGGCTAGCACAACTCGAATATCTCCTGGACACGATTTGCGGTTATAAACGTCAGCACGCCGTCTCCCTACGCCGTTTCGTCTAAACAGACTTCGTCCTGGGGCACGAGCGGCATGCTGACTCACCGCAATATATACCTCATGTGCACAAATGGTACCGCCCCCATCTGAGCTCCCAGAATCCCCGAAGCTACAAACGCCATCTTGGATGAGGGAAATATTTGTTTTATGACAGTAGTCTGTCTACTGGTTCATAAAATAATTTTACTAAAAAGTTCTCTGCAGTATGTTAGGTAAAATGAAAAAGGGAAAAAGGTGAGAAAAGAGGAGAAAAGAAACTGTTTATCTTTTCCCTTTTAAAGCATTCGATTGCTTACCATAGACAATAGATGGCAGGAATAAAAAGCAGGAAGGACTGATGGATCCCCTCAGAGTCATCACGACTGCAAGATGTCCTTGTAAAGTCTGGGGATAGTACTTTATGTTTCCATTGCTCTGCTCTCAAAAAAACGAACGAAAAGACGACGCGCCAGAAGAACAACAAAAGTCACATGACCGGGATGAGCTTCCCCGGTCAGGTGACCTTGAGCCAATAGGCACTCGCCATAGGAAAGGGCTGAAACACCCATTCAGGTTAGAATTAGAATAGGGTTGCGCGCGTCCCCGGAATATGACGCGCGCATTCACAGTATGCGACGCGCGCACACACGCTTCCGCATTGAACACAGGAAGTATGGGCAACGCTGCCCACATCTAAAATGACTACTAGTATTGGTATGGGTCGCATAATGCGACACACCGGATGTTATGGGCGGAAATACTAGTATCCGTCCAAACAAGAGCACTCTTATGGAAAAAAGGGGGGAGGGCTGAACCACCCATCTTGCAGGAATTGAGATGGATGCGGGGCGGACACCCAACAACCATTTTCATTACAAGGAGTATGTGCAGCATTGCCCACACTAGGATGGACACCTACCCAATTTTCATATTATTAAAGTACCAGTAGGCAGAAATATTGATATCTGCCCCCAACTTCATATTCTAAAAAATTAATTTTTTAATTAAAAAACATTAATAAAAAACATTTGAGGTGTAGTAGAAAAAATAGGAAATTAACTTTATATATCCAAGTAAAATTATACTCCCAGACAAAGTGCCCTCCTTTCTAGTAGCCTCGAGAGTGATGCCAAAAGCAGCTGCAAGAGGAAACTTAGGTCTGCATATTAAACAACAGATACACTGAGCTTTTGCAATGGGCATATAAGCACCTATAAAAGGGTTAAGAACTATTAGGCTGCTTTAACACTGATTGCAGCACAGTAAACCTGTGGCTTTCTTGCAGGTTAGCTGCATTGAGCCACAGACTTCTATTATATCCTGCAGGTGTGATGCACTTTCTGAAAGTGCACCACACTCACAAGATGTAATAGTGGGTAAACATCCAACAGGGATCAGTTCCACCGAAAATTGTTAAACGTGTTTTCGAATATTTCCGAATTAACTAATTTGTTGAATTTAGTCGAAAAATTCATTCGGAACATGTCTATAGGCTGTTAGTACATCAGGATTGGAATAAAGGAAAATGTTCCGCGCCAAAAAAAAATATATATATAAAACGATAAAGCTGCTACTTAGTAAACAAAATAAAAATTGTCAAGTGATAAGGTACAAAAATAAGTGCGCTAATAACATATAATAAGACACAATCTAATGTGCTACATATATACTGAAGTCCATAGACATAAACTAGAAAGTAATGTCCATAAATAGTGTTGCCAACAATCACCATACAATGTGTAATAGTGTATTGGTATAAAGTCCCATTGGTGCAATAGTTGCTGAAAACTTAAAATTCTTCCAAAATCTTGAATAGGTGTATAGAAACTTCCACCACACTCTAATGATTTCACCCAAAAGTGCTCAATAGGTATATGCGCTTACCAGAAACACCTGACTTCTCTAACTAAAAAGAAAGTCAGAAACAGCCTTAGCAGTATTGTGACTGCAAACACATCGGTGATAACAGGATAGCTGATGTTCTCAATCCCAGATTGGATACGGTGACATTATTAGGAGAAAAAAATAATCCATAGCATAATACTGCTTGATTTATTAAAAATAGGAACATAAAAAAAGCCAAATGGCCTCTTACATTAAAAGGATGCCAGACCCGGCATCAAGGCTGCTCGCTTGTAAGTCAAGGTGGTCTGTTCCGCTTCAATCGCAGCTACGCTGCCTCGCAGCAGCATGTAGCGGCGTGCGTTCCACTCCGAGACTCCGACAACCAGATGACCGGATGTTAGGCGTATCATGTGACTAGTTACGCTGCCTAACTAGTCACATGATACGCCTAACATCCGGTCATCTCCTCCTTTACTTAGCAAAAAAAAAAACAGTGGTGATTAACCACTTAAGACCCGGACCAATACGCTGGTAAATGACCCAAGGTGTTTTTGCGATTCGGCACTGCGTCGCTTTAACAGACAATTGCGCGGTCGTGCGACGTGGCTCCCAAACAAAATTTGCGTCCTTTTCTTCCCACAAATAGAGCTTTCTTTTGGTGGTATTTGATCACCTCTGCGATTTTTATTTTTTGCGCTATATACAAAAATAGAGCGACATTTTTGAAAAAAAAAACACTATTTTTTACTTTTTGTTAAAAAAAAAATCAAATAAACTAAATTTTAGTCAAACATTTAGGCCAAAATTTATTTAGCCACATGTCTTTAGTAAAAAAAAAAAAATCGCAATAAAAAAAAAATAGCTACCTAGCGGGAACAGCGACACTAATACAGCGATCAGAAAAATGATCGCTTAGTGACGCTGGCAATAGGGAGTGAAAGGGTTAACTAGGGCGGTGATCAGGGGGTTAAAACTTTATTAGGGGGGTGGGGGGGCTATCCTGAACCTAACACTAACTGTTTTTTACAGTGCCTGTCACACTGACACTAAATGCAGTGATTAAATCACTGCATTCAGTAACACTGTGACAGGGGGGTGGGGGGGGCGATCACAAGGGGTTAATATGCCTATGTGAGTGTGTGTCAGTGTTGTGTTGGTGCACACTTACTTGTGATGTCTTCTCTCATCAGCAGCGCTGGGAAACAGCGCTGCGATGAGAGAATACATCATTTCCTCCTTCCTGTGTAAACACAGGAGGAGGAAGTGACAGGCTGGGAGCGCGCTCCCATTGGCTGGGAGCGATCGCGGGGGGGGCGGATATCACGGACATCCGCCCGCAGATCCCGGATCGCTCCCAGAGGTAGGGAGACCCCCGCACGCCGCGGAGGGGGTCCCGATGGGACCCCCGAACCGCACTCAGGCGGGGACGTAAATTTACGCCCCCTTGTGCCTGTACGAGCCATGTTGTGGCCGTATATGTGCGTGCGGGGGTCTTTAAGTGGTTAAATACCACCAAAAGAAAACTCTATTTGTGTAAACAAAATGATAAAAAATGTGTTTCCAAATGGGACAGCTCAAAAAGCTGAAAATTGGACTGGACAGGGAGGGGGTAAAAGTGCTAGGTATTGAAGTAGTTAAATTGTAACTTTTCTATGATACTTTAGTTATTGAGAAACAGCAAACTGATGTCCTTCCATAATGCACTTCATTAAAGTGACAAGTCAAATTTCCAGCTAAATATCTTAATTACCCCTGAACAATGCCAAAAGCAGATATAAATCCTAAATCACCTTTCGTAGTAGATAACCATTGGTACAATCACACTGGCCAATTGCAATAGTGAAGATCAGCAGTGCAGCAGGCAAACGGCAGTGGCAGGATTGTTGACTGTCATTTACGGGCTGATGAACTTGTAATCAAAAGAATTAATAGTCCTTCTCTGGCTCAGAACCCAACCCCTACTAACCTGACAGCCTTTTCCCAGCCTCATAAGCCTTGTGACTTCAATAACTCTTTGCCCTAGTTAGGCTTGGCAATGGACGGCCCTGTTCCTTAACACACACATATGAAAGCATCTGAATAAATGTAACTTAAATGCAGAAATACTGTTTGTTGAGCTGCCATGTTACTGTACAGCAAGCAGAAAAAGTATTTCAGATACAAGGAGTTTGAGGTTAGTCTCTGACAATTAGATTCCTAATTGACTTTGCGCACAAAAACTAAGGTTATTTCAAACCACAATTCGCATTGCTAATGGCTGTTTCTCTCAACATAATTGATTATTTTGAAAGTCTTAAAATTAGGATGTGGGAATGACTATCCTGAATAAGAAGTACAGGTTGGCAGTTTATCACTGCAGTGTTTTTGTAGAGACAGTGGTAGAAATGTATCCACTTTGCTGCACAGCAGGGCAGCGCAAAAAAGGAGTAATGATACATTGTATAATGAAGATTTACTGTAAAATCACTGCTGATAAAAAGTATACCTGTGTCAATATAGAACATACTCTTGACCATAAAGTATATTTAAATCCCCCAAAAATTGAAACATATTGAAGCTTTCCAGTTCCTAGGTATGGTGTCTGCAGCAGCACTAGCACAACTGCCCCTACCCCCCCCCCCAGGCCACCGGTGAAACAGCACTAGCACAACTGCCCCTACCCCCCCTCTCTGGGCCGCCGGTGAAGCAGCACTAGCACAACTGCCCCTACCCCCCATCCCCGGGCCGCCGTCGAAGCAGCACCAGAACAACTGCCCCTACCTCCCCTCCGCGTGCGGAGCAGCACTAACACCCCCAGCAAACCCCCCCCCCACCCTATGATCTTTGGTCAGTCCTTACCCTGGATGCGGGCAGTGAGAGCAGCGGTCAGGTCTTTATGGAGTGCAGAGCTGATGCCATCTTCTAGCGTGGTCACCTCTGTCCTTAAGCATAACAGGCTTGGAGAAAGCTCCTCCGGTGTCCTCTCCTGGAGCAGCTTCCACCTCTAGCTCTAATCAGGTGCTCAAAAGAAAGAAAGAAAAAAGACCTGCCCGCTGTAATTCATGCGCCCTGAAAGGGGACAGACGCATGAATAGGGGTTGGCCACACCGGCCATGGATAGATTCATGCTATCTGGGCACCCCTAATGGATGGGCCACCACTGCTGGTGATCCTACCAGGGACACTCGCTGTTCCAGAGTGACAACGCTCACTCACTGTACTGTATCTATGGAGGAACAGCATTGTCACCCTAAGACAGAAAGCAGATTAAGACCACAGAATATCTTTTCTTCTTTACAATACAGGCAGTTCCCGGGATACAAACAAGGTTCTGTAGGTTTGTTCTTAAGCTGGAACAGGTACATTTTTTAAAAATAATACATTTTTGGGATAGCATAGGAAGGGGTTAATACCCCTGTAACGTTTGGTTTGCTGTCTGTAACTCTGCTCAGAAGATTTCACCTCACTTTCTATCCCTGTGACAGTTGGATTTTGAAAAATTGGAGTTGTCAGGGAAACAAGCATTGGTGATAAAGCTTCAGTGGAGACACCTTTTTCCCATGATAAATCGAAGGGCTCATTTACACTTGCTTCAGCTTCAACACACATTAACGGCTAGTTTACACTTGCTTCATACCCCATGTAGCTTTAGTGGTGCTTTAAAGCATCTTCAAAGCCTCCATAGGACACCCCTGCATCCCTGTGTGGCAAACAGTCTTCGCACAGGTATACACTGTAGTATGTCTGTGTGATCGAGGCCTTACTAATAAAAGTTCAGTGCCAGCAGTGGGCATAGGATGTTATTGGCTCACAAGATTTCTGGCAGGATCAACAGGTAAGCAAGATAGCAAAAAGGGGAGTTAATTGTTAAGGTTTACCTATACTTCAAGTGTGCAATGTAAAGGATAAAAGTGCTTTTAAAACAAACTAGCACTTTTTGTTATATTTAGGAACACCTGTGTTGCTAAGAGTCGGTTCACACTGGGGCGACTTGGGATCCGACTTGAAGTCGTCTCAAGTCGTCCCAAGTCGCGCTGTCCAGAAAAGCAATGTAAGTGAATGGGAGCGGTGTTAATACACACTACTCATGTCGCTCCGACTTCAGAAGAGGTTCCTGTACTACTTCAATCAGACTTCTAGGCGATTTGTACCCATTGATTTCAATGGAAGTCACTTCCAAGTCTGATCACTGTTTTAATTGAAGCAACCTTTCAGCAAGATAACATACATTTCTCAGGCAAACCCCTCCCTCCCCTTCCCTCTCCCAGAGCTGATTGTTGTTTTATTGGCCACTGGAATGTCTCCTGACCTGAAAAGGACTTCAAGTTGTGTTGTAAATCGCCCCAGATCGCCCTGTGGTTCATGCTCAAGTCGTGTTGAAGTTGCTTCTGACTCTTAATCTGAATTGTACCAAAATATTGTCAATTTGAGCCCAATTTGGACATTTTTAACTTAGGGGTGTACTCACTTTTGTTGCCAGTAGATCTTAATGGCTGTGTGTTGAGTTACACTGAATTTACACTGTTATACAAGCTGTACACTCACTACATTACATTGTAGCAAAGTGTAATTTCATCAGTGTTGTCACATGAAAAGATAGAATAAAATATTTACAAAATGTGAGGGGTGTACTCACTTTTGTCAGAAACTGTTAGATACTGTATAATATATATATATATATAATATTGTCAAAAGTGTTGGGACACCTGCCTTTACACATGAACTTGCACCCCACTCTTGGTCCATAGGGTTTCGATATTGGGTTGGCCCACCCTTTGCAGCTATAACAGCTTCAACTTTTCTGGGAAGGCTGTCCATAAGGTTTAGGAGTGTGTCTATGGAAATGTTTAACCATTGTTCTATAAGCGCATTTGTTTTTTCTCTGTCTCTGTCTACTCATCTGCGTTCCCCCTAACCAACTCCCAGTCTGCAGAAACACATAGGTCACATGGTCTGCAAAGTGACTGCAAAAAAGGGGGAGTCAGGATTGATATGTTCAAGGCCTCTCCAGAGAGAGACAGACGTCACCCCAACGATTATGAAAGAAAGACTCGCCAAAGAGCCACGTGTTGCTAAAACTTAAGTTGGCCAAACATGGATCGAATTTTAGACAATTCCTGCTGAATCAGCCAACATACATTACATGGTTGGCTCAGTCGGTACCACCTGGCTGGACAAGCCAATGAGGTCGATTTACTATGACTGAATAGTGAAAAATTTGGTGGAGCTGTGCATGGTAATCAATCTGCTTCTAACTTCAGTTAAATTAAATTGTATTGTTGGTTCACTAACCTTTTCCTTCGATTTCCCTTGTTCTTTGTTTTCTTTGTCTAAATTTCTCACTTCCTGTTCCTCCTCAGTAAGCTGTTCTGGCTGACTAATCCCCAGGGGGTTATGGGGGCAATCTTACTGTAAGTGAGAACTTCAGACAAAGAAAAAAAACATTTAGAAGGGAAATCGAAGGAAAAGGTAAGTGAACCAACAATGCACTAGATTAAAGGAACCTATTTAGAAAATAAAAAAAATAAACCTTTACAACCCCTTTAAGCTTTGACGAAAAAAAAAAAAAAAAAGAAGAAAAACGTATTGGTTTCTATGCAGAGCTGCACCAGATTTTTGGACTCTGTTTGCACAGTTTTAGTAATTCAACCCCAATGTATCAATCAAATTAAGAGAGTTCAGACAGCAGTGGGTGTCAGCTGACAAATTGCAATAAACGGTATTGCAGATTCGTCCATCCAGGCCGCGTACACACAACCAAATAAATCCGATCAAATCGGTCTGACAGACCGTTTTGATCGGATTTGTCTGCTGGGGTATATTGGTTTGATCGTGTACACACGATCAAACCAAAATGCCCGCCGGCAGACAGCGCGGTGACGTTGAGGCCGCCACGTCACCATAACCAGGAAGTAAAACACTTCCGCGCATGCGTCGAATACATGTCGGACGGGTTCCCAGCATGCTTTAAAATTTGTCTGCTGGAAAAACCCGTCTGTCCGCCCGTACACACGATCAAATTTGTCTGCTGAAACGGTCCGTCGGACTGTTTCCAGCAGATAGATTCGATCGTGTGTACGCGGCCTTAAGTGTGGATAGGGGGATACAGGCTGAATGAGAGAAATCTTACCGAATATGGCCATCTATATTGTATCTAACTGAGAAGAAACCTGATTTGAGCTAGACAGACTCCTTATTCTGTTGGTAACTTAATTTATACCCCTCATTAAATTAAGAGTATAGTGGTGTGACTTGTGTCACAGGTATAATTAAAATGTTTTATAACACTTTCCAAGAACTCTTAGCTGCTCAAATGTTTTAGCAAGGTTGACAAGTATAATACAGCTTTGGAAGACTATAAAGCCCAATGATTCCTCATTAAACACAGAATATCAAAAAGTCTTCACTTTCCTAATATTTCTGTTTACAACTTTAAAGGTTAAAAGTACTTTTATAGATGTTACAGCTTTCAAATAAATGTAGTTATGCTGTTTTACCTTCTCTGCTGCATTTTTTTTTTGTTTTATTATCAGAAAATACATTTATTGAAAAACCAAGCAGAATTACAAAAATTCACTTTCCTTGTACAGCAGAAAAAAACAGTTCCTTGTTTACAAGATATGGTTTATAAAGAGGTCATCTGGTTTCTTGAGACAGGGAGTTGCTTGCTACATCAGGCTAAGCACTAAATGCGATGACCACCTAGACCAGGGTTATTGAATTCAAATCCACGGAAGTCTGGTGTGTAAAACTTTCTTCCAACAGAGGTCTGAATCTCATGTTAGTGCTATAAAATCATTCACATTACACCCCCCCCTCCCTCTATACATTTCAGCCCCCTTAACAATTGTGGTCCCAGTCCCCCCTTTACATCACAGTCCTATTTCTTTGCATCACAGTGTCCCTTTTGACATTACAGTTCCTCCCTTTGCATCAGTGTCCTTAGTCCCCCCTCCCTGACATCACAGTCCCCCCTTTACATCACAACCCCTTCCCCCTTTACATTTGGATGGAGTTTGGGAGCTGACCCACTTCTCATGCTAACAGGGTGGGTGATTGGTTGATAGGACTGCACGACATGACATCCTGCTGTGGTGATGACTGCCCTGGTGTTGGAGCGGAGGCGGACAAAAGCTGTGAGAGGACACCCAGGTTGCATCCACTGTTCATATAGGACTGTTACTCGGCCCAGGCCTGGACTATGGTCCGCCATTTAATGATGCCTGATCTAGACCAAAATACCACATCCCGGTCCATGGGCGTCCGCAGAACTTTTTTTAGGGGGCATCATTCTATGGTCACCCATGCTCAGAGACTGCAGACATAGTACAGATACACCCAGGTACATTACACCCCCATACACCCAGATTCATTACACCTCTATACACCCAGATACACACAGATACATTACACCCCCATACACCCAGATACATTACACCCCTATACACCCAGATACACACAGATAGATTACACCCCCATATACCCAGATACATTATACCCCTATACACCCAGATACACCCAGATACATTACACCCCTATACACACAGATACGTTTCACCCCCCATACACACAGATACATTACATCCCCCCATACACACAATTTACACCTGGATACATTACGCCCCCATTCATTACACACGCAATCATTAGTATAGAGAACCCCCCTCCAATCAATTTGCAATTTTTCAGATGACATTAGAGAGAATTAAATGGATTACCAACCCCGAAAAAGGCAGATGGTAGGCTCCAGCAACTGCTGCACATGTCAAGCAGCTCAGATGAGGCTGGGGTTCCAACGCTCCCTATCTATAAGGGAGCGCTGGGCCTCTCACACATGTCCAGGCAGAGCACACACAGCTGGCAGTCTGAGCCAAGGAGGAGGAGAGGAGATAAATTATCAGTGATCTGGTCAGGCTGAACATTAGCAGACGTTGTCCAGGCAGCATGTGAAAGGAAACAGGCAAGCTGTAGGAGAGCTTTGTATTTCCTGCCTCTGGCCGCACTGCCTCCCCTCAGCTCAGGGGTCGCAAACATCACTTAATGTTGTGTATGTGACTCCTGGCCCTGGGAAATGCAGCGCAGTGCCCCCAACTGATTGTGTACACATGCCTATAGGTAGCACCAGCCCTGCCAGGGGGGGGGGGGCACTTGACCCCCCTTGCCCCTACCTGTGGACGTCCATGTCCCTGTCTCACATGCATAAAGTAGAGGTGGGACCGGTGACATAATCAAGGACTCAAAGAGCTTGTACATTGTAATTTTGTAAATATATTTTCATAGTTTTCTGGGTGCTAAGATTTGCTATATAACCGTTTAAACTTCTGGTTTTACACTAACGAAAGTATCATATCTATATGAGCATCACAGTGGCTAAGTGGTTAGCACTTTCACCTAACAGCACTTGGGTTGGTACTACCTGCCTGGAGTTTACATGTTGCATGTGCCTGCATGGGTTTTCACAAGGTACTCTGGATTCTTCCCACACTATAAAGCGAAGCCGGTAGATTAATTGGCTCCAGTATAAATTGGCCCTAGTATGTGTATGTATGAATGTGAGTTAGGGACCTTTGATTGTAAGCTCCTTGAGGGCAGGGAATGATGTGAATATACATTTTGCTATACCTGTATAAAATAAATGTCTGTGTAGGAATGAAAAAAATAAAAATAAAACTTAGTACATAACTATTCTAACTTTTACTGAAATTCCCTTCTTTATACTCCCTAGGCTCCATTCACACCTGATCACATTGCTTTACTGGCATTTTTCGGGGGATTTTTTGGTTTGTTTTTCAAGCTTTTTACAAGCATTTTAGAAGTGTATTACAAACGTTTTACAGCTTCAGGTGTTTTTGTTTAGCCAAAAGAAAGCCCTAGGGGGAGGAGAGGGAGAGGAAATTAGGGGTAGAGAGCTGCTATTTTAGCGTTTTACAAGTGTTTTACAAGCATTTACCAGCGTTTTTCTGTTAAAGTCAGGCATTTCTATTAAAGTCTATGGGGCCAAAAATGCTTGTAATCTGCCAAAATAAGCTCATGTACTTTTTTTGAGCTTCAGACATTTTGCTTCAGGCAAAAGAACACTGGTATGTAAACATGGTCCATTAAAATGAATGGAATTTTGCTTGTTGGTCATTTTGGAGCTTCAGAGCTGAGCTCAGGTGTGAACGGGGCCTTATACTCCAGTTGTGGTCTTTTATTGTTTTATAGCAGCCCTGTAGTTTTCTTAAAAGGAGCAAATGGGTGAAAATATGGTGGAAACCAAGAGCTATAAAGTGTTCAGGTGTATTCAAAAAGTATACCAGTACAGATTTGTATTAAAACTTTTAGTTGCTGTAAAGCCGATGTTGTGTATTTGTTGAATTTAAAGCAGATCTCTCTGGGCCATTCTTTTTTTTTTTGGGGGGGGGCATTAAATTATTCATGGCGTATAAACAGAGGACTCAGGCTTCTGCTGTTTAAAGTCATCCGCTGTCCGGTTTCGTCTGGAATTAGAACTTATATTTTCTTTGCAGTGCTGTTTCCATTTTGCTTGTGGGCACTGTGAAGTCCACAAGCACTAATTTCCTTGTTCCGAGAAGTGACGTCGACTTCCGGGTTTCCATCTAAACGGGGGGTGTCACGTCACATTCGGCTCTCCTATCACAGATTGCTCCGGAAGTGACGTCCCGTCAGCGCCATCTTGCTACACCACTTGACCCTTCTCACTCTATCATTACTGTGCAGGAGTGTGGGGAGTAGCAAGATGGCGGCGACGGAATGTCACTACCAGAGCAATCTGTGATGGGGTGCCTGATGTGACGAGCCAGCAGTGTCGCGCTTTAGGAAATCCCGCGATAACTCATGGGGAAACCTCCACAGAAAAGCTCCCAGGAGGCATTGCGGGTAAAGCATATGATGCACTACCCGCAGACTACCCGCAAAAGAGAGACAAGGAAGCCGAGCGACAGCTGCTGATAACAAAGGTACTGTCACAGAAAAAAAAAAAAACTTCCGTTCCTTAATGCATTCTAGTCTGCCTTTTGATTAAGATAATGTATTGAAATAGGGTGGAGCTCCGCTTTAAGATGCATTATACAGTAGTGTAGTTTACAATTCATACATAAACAGGTAAACGTTTCAAGAGCTTATGTGAAGATTTATTTCTGATACACAACTGACTTCTAATCTCAGACAAGAATAATACCAGTTGTCCCGGTAAGCCATATTTAACCTAACATAGAATTAAAAGCTGTAACAAAAGACATACAGTTTTATGTAATGACAAGGCTATTAAAAATGGTTTTGTGATTTGTTTTTGTTGGGTATTAACTAGCCCTGATGCTAGGGGAAGTCAACTTTAAAGGAAAACTACATGTTAAAGCTATTAATTCTAACTGCCAAGGCCAGAAAACCAATGCACTGGCAGATATAGGAGTATTTATTGTAGTCATAGTTGACAACATGTAGTCCAATTAGAGGTCCGACCGGTACTTCAGCCAAAAACAGATAATCCATTTGTTTGAAATGTTTTTCTTCGCATGATGGATAGAGTTCTAAAGCATCTTGACCTAGTTTTTTACAGGCTTTAACACAGTAATATCAGCAATCATAATTCACTACATAGGACATAAATGCCATCTGTTCTGAAAAGCCATTTTCTGTTTAACTTCTTCACTGTCTATAGCTATGCTGGAGGGTTTGCCTGCCTAATGGGCCTGTAACTGGTTTATGAATTATTAACACATTTTTAATTGTGTGTTGCTTGGTGCCGTAGGATAAGGCTTTCACATCTTTATTAAAGTTGATTTAAAAAAGCAGGAGATCAGAGTAATGTATTTTGTCATTGCATTCCTAATGGAAGACCAAAAATAGTATTTTGTAGACACAGTTAAATACAAGTAGATTAAAATACAGAGTAATTATCTAACATTTTACAGTAGTAGTATTGACAGTTGCATGATGTAATGGCATATTCCCATCTGCTTAAAGTGTGAAACACCCTTTTTTGCAGAAGTGGAAATGTTTATAGAACAGAAGTAATGGCTTGCTGAAAAATACCAAAAGCCTTGGATGACCAGTCTTGCAGTATCATTACATAGCTGAAACCTAAATGTGCCACTTTTGCCCACTACACGGTCCACTTTTGACCACTATATGTAGACATGTGCACACTGAAATATTTTGTTTCAGAATGTCTTTTTTTCCGAAAATTTTTTTTATTTAGTTACTCCCAAAGTGTGTTTTTATTTATTTTGTTTTGTTAAAAAAAGGCATTAACCTGAAAATCTGAATTAATTAAGGTCAAATCTGTCATTGAAGGCGTATGGTGTCTGTCGAATGTTCTAAGAAGATTAGACAGAGCAGCTAAACTGTACAACACTGCAATCGTACAATTCCGGTCAAATGTTCTGTCTACAACCTTAAGCAGAATGTTGTATGACACTGGTAATAATTATATTTATAAATTATTATTACTAGTCAACCCACATTTAAATTCTTCTATAGCCTTCTATAGCCTTCTTAGAACTTTCGGCAGACACCATAAGCCTTCAATGACAGATTCAAAGTTTGTATGTTTTTAGCTGCTTCGTCGAATCTTCGTCGTTCATGACGAATGGTCTACCCCAACACTGTCTCTATAACGTTGAATCTTTCCTCTCTATGTAGCATAATCTTGGACTAATAGAGTTAAGGTTAGGCACATTCGACCGCAGATTCGATAGACACAGATTGCTATTGACAGTGTCATGTCGAATCTCCTATCGAACTGTTGTAGCAACAAAAACGAAAAGAAAACATTTTTTTATGTCGGATCTTTCGGATTCTGCGTTTTCGTTTGTTAAAATGATAATGAAAATACCCGAAATTCGGACGAAAATGCATTCGGGTGAAAACGATCGCACATGTCTAATGGTTTGTGGACAGCTTACCATCACACCAACTTTATGGTCAAATGTATGTGGATACCCCTCCAAATTATTAAGCTCAATTTTTTTGAATGAACAATTAGTGCTCCAGCATACAAAGACATTTAAGATAATTTTGTTCTACAAACCTTTGAGTAACAGTTTGAGTAAGACCCTTTTTTTTGTTAAAGCATGTCCATGCCTCATTGCACAAAGGCAAGTTAATAAGTTACAGACAGCTCTGGCGAGTTTGGTATGGAGGAACTCAAGTGGCCTGGACAGAGCCTGCCTATCAGCACTTTTTATGAAAGCAAGTTTATTTCAGCTTTAAGTATTAGGGTGGCCCTACACAGAATGTCTGTGTAAGCAATTTAAGCTTCACTTATGATGATTGAACAAAGTGGTTCCCTGGAGAGATGAGTGCTTTCATCATAAGTGGTCATTCTTGTTCACTGAGATTTTAAAACTTACTGGAAAATCTCTGTGTTAATTGGAACCAACGCTTCAATTTCACATGGGGAATACTTTTATTAAGGGCTACATAAGAAACCCTAAAGTCCAGCTACAGGTAAAAATTCCCTTTAGTTATGCAGAGAGTGGAGAAAGAAAGAACCCTATGTCAGATTTTAAATGCTGATAATGTCCCCATTGAGGAGCTTTCCTCCCAATTCCTGTTCTGTTTGGCACCTGTCACTTGGACAGGATGTAAAAGGAAAGGTCCTCAATGAGGACACACACAGCAATACAATCATAAAAGTTGATCCTAATCTGTCCCAATGACAATTGTTTTAGTGCTTGCCTTTGTCCCCATTTAGGAGATTTTGATTACATCTGTTATAAAGATAGGAGACAAGCAGATTTTTTTTCAAATTAGGTGCTGAGCTTTAAATAAGGATAAATGGAAAAAGAGACTTTCACTGTAAAAGGGACAGCTTGACGTTATGTCAACACCCCCTGCCTCTACCTTCCAGCACAATGTCCACTAAATGTCTGGTATATTTTAAAGGTGAACTACAGGCAGATATACAAGATTTTATAACTTAAGTACATATTTGTACAAAAAAAAAATCACTCAAAATATTTCTAAATTGTACTAGACTGATTGTCTGAATCTGTCCTTATATTATCTTCATGCAATTCAGGGAAGGCTAGCAATGTGAGCCAATAGGATTGACAGAGTAAATAGGGTGGTGACACCAGCAGTACAGTGATGCTCCTTTATTGTCCAATAAAACAATGGCTATTCGGGGCTCTCTTGATGAGATTGGCCCTCACTTGGTTTTTGCACAAAACACCAGACAGTAAGTAATGAAAAATCTGCAATAGGTACACAGACAAGAATAACAGGCTGACTGGGGCTCTAGCCTTTCCACATTCTACTAAAGAACAGCAATTTTCTTTTTTCCTGTGCTGATGTTGGAAAAACATTGTGAGCAGGACAGGAAGTGAGGGTAAATCTTTCTAATGGGGCCCAAAAATAGCAGTAAAAACATGATAGGGGTTCAAACCTTCCCCTACTCTGTCTTATTAGACAATGAAGGATTATCACTGTACTATTGGTGTCACTACCCTATTTACTCTGTCAGTCTTTTTGGCTCACATTGCTAGGTTTCCCCGTTCTAGGCCAGAATTGCATGAAGGTCCGATTCAATTAAAACAAAGAAAACCAATTTTGGCTTAACATATGCTTTAAAGCATCATTCACTAGTAGATTATCAGCATAGAAAAGTCCACCATGAGCTGTGAAGTAAGATGTTATTCTTCTGACACCCGTACCCATCACCTCCTATCATGCTCATTGTGTCATCTGCAATCAATAAGTCTTCAGCTGTCTGATCTTCTGCATCAAGGCAACTTTTGTCATTAATTGGCTTTAACAATGAGAGGGAGCATAGAGTCAGTCAAAATGGCTAAAGGAATACTTTCATGTAAGTATAGTATTGCCTATTCCAAAGCTATTAACTGTTGGCCACTTTGTATGGCCACTACAAAGGATGTGATTTTATAAGTCTTTGAAAAGAACACATCCTTAATGATGCAATCTTCTGGCTGTATAACCCTGAAGAAATTAAATACTGTTGGATGGAGCCTAATCTCCTATCGAGATTGATTCATCACAAGGAATAAGGCTCTGTTGCTGAGAAGCCTTCAGGTTAACTATGACCTCTGGTCTACCACAGTCCTTGGAACATCTGGCTATGGGAGATTTAAGAAGATTAACCCAGTGCTTTGCATTCTTCTCCTGTAAACAGCTTAGGAGTTGCTGTTTAAATATCACAGCACAGGATGGTTAAACGCCTACCATTTCAGCTCTTTTACCTGTGGCTTGTTTAATGAAAGTACTCTGTGATGTTTGTTTTATCTGCCTTATATTGACAAGTCTGTTTTTAATGCTTACTATTTTAATGAAGACATTTTGTATAAGAACCATTTATTTTATTTTATGCAAGATCTGATTTTATTTAAATTGTCTTGGTTTTAGAGTGGCCATAAATAGATGAACAACAGCAATACTACAAATTTTGACTAATGTTTGCAATAAGGCCAATCTGACCTCCAATTGGTGCACAATGAAAGACTTTATTTGGGGGGAGCTCTTTATTTTACAGGGAAATTTTTCAACTTGTTGGAAAGTCTTCCTGCAAAATAGGGCCCATTCCTTCTATTTAGAAGAGGTAAAACAAATGGATTGTGTATCTAGCGTTCAGGCTTATTGGGTATCTTTCTGGCCATTGTTTTCCTTGTTAACCCATGGACTGCAAGCTCTTGAAATCTTCAATTTGCATGTAGTGCTAGTATCTCTATACCTACACATGAATCATTGAGTACCGGCCTGTATTACCACTTCTCTACCAAACCATTTTTCTGTTTTCAGTGCTGTGATACATTGGCTGACAGTTACTCTATGCAACACTGTACCCAAAATAATTGATATATGTTTTTTAGAGACAGAGTTTTTTTTGGTGTTATTATTTTAAAAAGAAAATCTGTTGGCCATATCTAATAACTACTGGGTTTTTAATTTTCTTACAATATATGTATAAAAAAAAAAACGGAGTAGAGCACAATGAACTACTCTGTTTCATAGGACCTAACCATTTTTTATACACTAATAAGTAGGTACTGATAAATAGTGGCAGCCGCTCATTAGGGGCGCACTGACGTCCTGAGGCTCTAATTGGCTTCAAAAGGGGTGGGCTTAGGGCGCAGAGCTCTGCGCCCTGTGCCCACCCTGTTGTATAACATTAGCAAATTAATATTCGTTAATGTCTTTCTGTTTCTAGTCCCGGACAATCAGGAAGTGGGTCCTGAGACCCCATTGGCCTGGGAGTTCTAAGACCCTGTCGGCTGGAAGTCCGAAGACCTGATTGGCCGGGAGGAGAAGAGATGGCTGGGACATGGAGGAGATGGAGGGGGGAAGCTGCTGCTGAAGCCGTAACCTGCATGGGATAAGTGCAGGGCTGATGGGGGCCGGTGTTGTCAATGGTGTGTGGTGGTGGGCTTGAGCGATGGGGGGGGGGGGCTTAGTGTGGGGTGGCAGACTAAAGCGAAAGGGGGGGGGTCTGTCATCGGGTCTGTCTGCCGTCCCCTGACTGATGGAGCACCAGCCGCCACTGCTGACAATACCAATTTAAATTAATAGAAATTTTACAGCATTGTGCATGTAGTCTCAAAGGGTGCTTTTACACCAGTGGCCAGGGGAGAGGGGGTGTTGGTCAGAGTAGGCGGCTGAGCAGCATTATTGCTAACACCAGAATTCTAACATTACAGCTTAACAGTGCTGTACATATGCTGCATCCTCTGTGTTTTGATTCATGGCTGCGGCAGTTTCAACTCATGCAGAGTTTAACAAGCCGCCTGTCAAATTTGCCCATTGAGATCAATAGGGCTGTAAAGTTTGGCATGCAGTTGCAGCTCCCTCCAGCAATGTATTTTTTTTTAAAACAAAACATTGTGCCTGCTGCAGTGATATCACTTATTTCTAGAAAGTTGATAAGTTGGGTAATTTTTTGGCCCTCTCATTTAAAGCTAGGTATGATCTTTATTGCCCAGTTACATTGATCCAGCATGGACCAATGTTAGTCTGCTTATTTCATACCTGGGGGTCCACTGTGGAAGGTAGCAATCACTGTAAGGCCCCGTACACACGACCAAGCTTCTCGGCAGAATCCAGCGAGAAGCTCGCTGGGAGACATATTCTGGCGAGAAGCTCGATTGTGTGTACACTTCCGACGAGCGTCCCATCGGGAAGCTCGTCGAGCCAAAAAAGAGAGCACGCTCTCTTTTTCCTCGTTGTTCAATGAGGACTTTGGCTCGACGAGCTTTTCCGACCGTTCATCGGGAACCTCGTCGGACGGAACGATGCGTTTAGCCCGACGAGGTTCTTGGACGTGTGTACGCAGCCTAATAGTTAGCCCTACAGTGATTGCTGCACTTTTCTGGGTCATGTGCTGCACACTGACCACAGGGGGTTGGTAGAGGTTAGAACCCCTGTCAGATTTGTATTGCTGTCCATGTCCCTAAAGCATATATATCTTGACTTCCTGCCTGATGAAACTGTTGTCAACAAGACAGGAAGTGAGGGTAAAACGTCCCTCACAACAGTAAAAACAGGAAGGTAGCTCTAACCCCAGACCACTCCATCCAAAACTGTTTAGTAAAAATCTTTTGACATTTGATTATCACATTACTATTCATACAGGTATGCAATGGTTCACTTTCTGTACTTTCTTAACCTCTGCAAGCGAATCATTGTACATTCAGTTTCTTTTCTATAGAAGTTCATACAAGTGCCCATGGCTCTGGAATGGGACATGTGATATTAGGTGTCCAAAAACGTTTTGCTTTATATTGTTGCTTTAGGGTTTTCCTTATAAAAGCAAATGCAGTCCTTTTTCTATAATATTGAAAAAAATAAATCTCTATTGCACATAGGGCTGATCTAAAATGAATGCAAAAACCAGCAGAAAATGTGCTGTGCTTTTCAATGACATGTCTCCCAAATGCATTTTTCTGCCTCATGTTTCCAGTAGATAAAGATACATTAATGCACATAGATCTATTCTCTGGGAAAGCAGGACTGTAGACAGCTGTATAAAATTGCCTTTAGCTTGTTTTCGTCTGTTGGTTCACAATAAAGCTTTATAGCGGTGTGCCATTAGGAACAAGGATGACATACATTTAATGAGACTCTGTACTGTACAAAGACTGGCTTCCTGCAAAGTAGATATGGAATACTCACCTCCGTCGCTGCCCATTCTGCTGATCTCTGCAGTAGTAAGGGGAAACCGCCGACTGAGGATCCTGTAGAATACGAAACTCTCGACAGTGTTGGAATAATGGTCCCCCAAGGTACAGTACATAAACTGGCATAACAAAGACAGACAGCTATATACTCACATGCCTTCAATTATCAGGGTAACTTGCTATGATGCACGATGTGCAGGCTATCTGATGGGTAGTTGCATTTTTAGGTTTGCGTTGTTTTAAACATTTAAAAGAAAAAAAGCACTGCTAAAAAAATCAGCCTACAGTCATGGATCCCATGGGTCAAATTTTAATGTTTAATAGTCTATTCACTGATCTCACCTATTGAATATGCTCATTATCTAAGCATTCCTCTACATATACCTACTGCATATGTCTCATGATTTAGTATTGACTACCAAATGTAGAGATGCCATAAAAGTGCTACATGAAGAAGGTAAGCAGTAATAAAGATCCATTTACTGTGCCTACATATCACTGGATGCATTATTTATTGGACAAGGGAAGCCCTGCTCTTCAGTCAGTGATGACAGTCATCTAAAAGACAAGGATGAATATAGTAGGTTTGCTCATCATTATAGAAAATAAACAATTTTTCTAAGCTGAAATGTTATTTAGGCTGCTTTAACCACTTCAATACCGGGCTTTTATACACACCTCAATACCGGGCCTATTCTGGCACTTCTCTCCTACATGTACAAATCATCAGTCTTTTGCTAGAAAATTACTCAGAACCCCCAAACATTATATATATTTTTTTAGCAGACACTCTAGGGAATAAAACGACGGTCATTGCAACGTTTTCTCTTGCACAGTATTTGCGCAATCATTTTTCAAACACCTTTTTTTGGAAAAAAATTGTTTCATGAATTAAAAAAAATAACAAAACAGTAAAGTTAGCCCCCTTTTTTTGTAAAATATGAAAGATTATGTTACACCAAGTAAATAGATACCTAACATGTTACACTTTAAAATTGCGCACACTCATGCAATGGCGCCAAACTTCGGAACTTAAAAATCTCCATAGGCAACGCTTTGAATTTTTTTACAGGTTACCAGTTTAGATTTACAGAGGCGATCTAATGCTAGAATTCTTGCTGTTACTCTAACGCACGTGGCGATACCTCACATATGTGGTTTAAACGGCATTCACATATGTCGGCGGGACTTGCGTGTGCGTTTGTTTCTGCGCGCGAGCTACCGGGGACAGGGGTGTTTTAATTTCTCTTTATTTTTTAACGTATTTTTTTTTTTTTACACTTTTTAAAAAAAAAATTTTTTATCACTTTTATTCAAATTACAAGGAATGTGAACATCCCTTGTAATAAGAAATGTGTGTGACAGGTCCTCTTTATGGAGAGATGTGGGGTCAATAAGACCCCACATCTCTTCTCCAGGCTGGAAAGCATGAGATCGGTGAAAAAAATGTCACCGATCTCATGATTACTGTTGCTTAGTAGCCGCAATCACGGCTTTGTTTACTTACGGGGACCCGGGCGTGACGTCATCACATCGCGCCCGGGCCTCCGACGGTCATAGAGATGCTTCCTGCCAGCGTCGGACGATTCTTTCTCTGGGCCCCCCGATGGCACGGGAGAGCCATCCGGAGAAGCACCGGATGGCGGCCGCTATGATCGTTCTTATGTTGCACAGAATCACCGGCAGAAGAGAAGGATATCTGAATGATGCCTCTAGCTGCAGGCATCATTCAGATATCCCCCCACAAAGCCCAGGACGTCATATGACGTCCACCCAGGATGGGAGATCCCATCTGTGGACGTCATATGACTACGGGCAGGTATTGAAGTGGTTAAAAAGGCAGATTTATGCCACTGCGGTATAATTCAGGCATAAGCAACATCTGGCCCCACAGGTTTTAAGTGTATTTAAATATATTTAAAGTCAAATTTAAGAAACTCCCAAAATATATTTGCTATGTGTTCCCATTCCCACTGGATACCTAAAAATAACCTTTCAAAAAACATATCTTATGTTTCTAGTTGCTTCTTTGGAGCAGATGTATATATAGCACTATAGGCAACTTATATTGCTTTGGAAATATGACCATGTGACGATAAGATGAGATGTTTTGTTTAAAAGAGTATTAAAGTAGAACTATAGGTAAACCTTTTTTAATATTTTGGATAGAGTAAGGCAGGACTATTTATTATTTTATTTATTTCAGGAACTTATATAGCACCATCTATTTATGCAGAGCTTTACATATACATTGAATATTCACATCAGCCCCTGCCCTCGAAGAGCTTACAACCTACCAGCATGTCTTTAGAGAGGAAGAACTCCACGCATACACAGGGAGAGCATGCAAACTCCAGGCAGATGGTGTCGTGGTTGGGATTTAAACCATTGGTCCTTTTTGCTACTAGATGAAAGTGTTAACCACTACACCACTGTGCTGCCCCTGCCATAAATTTGTTTTGCCATCTGTGTCCCATTGCAAAGATATACCTTCACTTCCTGTCCCATATGGTTGCCACCTGTCCAGGATTCACCCAGAAAGTCAAGGTTTTAACCTTCCTGCCCAGACCGATTTTCAGCTTTCAGCACTGTTGCACTTTGAATGACAATTGCGCGGTCATGCTACACTGTACCCAAACTGAATTTTTATCATTTTGTTCGCACAAATAGAGCTTTATTTTGGTGATATTTGATCACCTCTGAGATTTTTATTTTCTGCAAAAAGAAATAAAAAAAAATTACGGAAATTTAGGAAAAAAATATGTTTTTTTTGTTTCAGTTACAAAACATTGTACATAAGTACATTTTCTACTTCACTGATGGTCACTGATGGTACTGCACTGACGGGCACCGATGAGGTGGCATTGATGGGCACTAATATGCGGCACTAATGGGCACTGATAGGTGGCACTGATATGCAGCACGGATGGGCACCGATAGGCTGTGATGCCCATTATGGGCACTGATTGGCATCCATTGTGGGCACTTATTGGCATCCATTATTTAGTTCTGATTTGCATCCCTGGTGGTCTAGGGTGACATACCTGTGGTGGGCATCCCTGGTGGTTGGGTGGCATCCCTGGTGGTCCAGTGTGGGCATCCTGGGGGGGCTGCGCTGATAATCGATCAGCACAAACCCCCCTGTCAGAGGAGCAGCCGATCGGCTCTCCTCTACTCACGTCTGATAGACGCAAGTGAGAAAAAGCCAATTACTGGCTTTTCCGGTTTACACCGTGATCAGCCATGATTGGACACGACTGATCAATTGGTAAAGAGTCTACGACGAAGATTCTTTACCTAGATCGGTGTTGCGGCGTGTCAGACTGACACCCTGCAACAATGATCGCCGCGATGCACGCCCCCGGGGGCGCGCATCGGCTCAATATCCTGAAGACGTCATATGACGTCCAGTCAGGGTATTGAAACCACTTTGCCGACGTCATTTTGCTATATGGCGGCAAGTGGTTAAATCATGGACACACTTTTCAGACCTATCTGTGGCTCCCCAATGAAATCAAGATAGTCCCACACAAATCTGTTGCTGTCCAGGAGCTGTGGCGGCTGTCTGGGGGCAGGTTCGGCATTAACCCCCTCAGCGGTATTCCTGAGTCTGGCTCGGGGTGGAATTTCAGAACCAAAATCGGTAACCCCGAGCCAGACTCGTTTTGCAGTGTCCGCAGACAGGGAATTACTTACCTTGTCCCTGGATCCTGTGATGCCTCCCCACTGTGTGATCGAGCTGTGTCCTCGCTCAATTCAAACAGTGCCTGTGTTCCCGCCAAGCTCTGTTCACTGCGACGTTACAATGCACGGGGCGGAGATCGGCGCCAAATTTAAAAAAGTAAATACACACAATACATACAGTATACTGTAATCTTATAGATTACAGTACTGTATGAAAAAAATGCACACCCCCTTTGTCCCTAGACATCTGCCTGGAAACTGGAGATTGTCCATAGCAACCAAAAAGTGTCCCTTACATCAAAAGTGGTTTTACCACTTAAGACCCGGACCATTACGCAGGTAAAGGACCTGGCCAGTTTTTGCGATTACCCACTAGTGCCACCTTATCAGTGCCCGTCAGTGCCGCATTATCAGTGCTCATCAGTGGAGGAGAAAACTTACTTATTTACAACATTTTATATATATTTTTTTTTTAATTTTCGGTCTTATTTTATATGTTTAGCAAAAAATAAAAAACGCAGAGGTGATCAAATACCACCAAAATAAAGCTCTATTTGTGCGAACAAAATGATAAAAATTCTGTTTGGGTACAGTGTAGCATGACCGTGCAATTGTCATTTAAACCGCGACAGCGCTGAAAGCTGAAAATTGGCTTGGGCAGGAAGTGGGTGTAAGTGCCTGGTATTGAAGTGGTTAAATTAAAATAATTACAGTGCCAGCATCCATATACAGAAAAAGAAGGGATAATGTAAATGAAACAGTGTGTGTTTAGTATCACTTTAATGACACAGTGCGACTCTCACCTTCTTATAATCTTATGCTAAAGTTATGTATGCACTGCTTAATTTTTCAATCCTAAGTGCCCACAGGAAAATAAATATCTACACCCCTGCATTAAACCATACTGCTAGAGCCAAGTAGATTGCTCTGTGCATTAAATCATAGCGTAAGAGCCAAGTACACTGCTGTGCATTTTGTTAGGATTACACTTGTGCATTCTGCATGTCAACCCATTTATTGAGCGCGCCATACTGAGTACGAAAGCGCGCCACATTTTCCACTACATGTAAGCCCCATTAGAAATTATGGCATCCATCCCCCTCCTGCCCGCATATGCTAATAAGCTGTGTGTTTTACCTGTATGTGCAAACCTGTGAATCTAGCCTTACACCATAATGTTACTGCCAAGTACACTGACAGCTCCACCAGTGGCATTCACTAGGGTTGGTGTCACCTGGTGCGGTAACATTTTGTGTCACCCCCCCAGGTCACTGTTCAGTCTGGGGCACTGAGCAACCTAGCGCATAAGCACACCTCCCCCCTGTGTAATTTCCCTAATGGACCCCCGTGTAATCCCCCCAATGTAACCCCCCCTGAAATCCCCCTAATGTAACACCCCCGTGCCATCTCCCTAATGTAACCCCCCTGTGCAATCCCCCTAATGTAACCCCCCCCCCCTGTGCAATCTCCCTAATGGAACCCCCTGTGTGCAATCCTCCTAATGGAACCCCCCTCCGTGCAACCCCTAATGTAACCCCCTTCTGTGAAATCCATAATGTAACCCCCCTCTGTGCAATCCCCCTAATGTAACCCCCCTGTGCAATCCCCATAATGGAACCCCCTGTGTGCAATCCTCCTAATGGAACCCCCCTCTGTGCGATCCCTAATGTAATCCCCCTAATGTAACCCCCCTCCGTGCAATCCCTAATGTAACCCCCCCTGTGCAATCCCCCTAATGTAACCCCCCTCTGTGCAATCCCTAATGTAACCCCCCTCTGTGTAATCCCTAATGTAATCCCCCTTTGTGCAATCCCTAATGTAACCCCCCCTGTGCAATCCCACTAATGTGACCCCCCTCTGTTCAATCCCTAATGAAACACCCCTCTGTGCAATCCCAAATGTAACCCCCACCCCTGTGCAATCCCCCTAATGTAACCCCCCTCTGGGCAATCCCTAATGAAACCCCCCTCTGTGCAATCCCTAATGTAACCCCCCTTTGTGCAATCCCCCTAATGTAACCCCCCTCTGTGCAATCCCCCTAATGTAACCCCCCTCTGTGCAATCCCTAATGTAACCCCCCTAATACATTTCCCCTATACTCCCCCTCCCTACAGTCACAGACCTCAGCTCAGCGCGCTCTGTCGAGATGAATGTTCCTCCTCCTCCTCCTAGGCTTCTCCTCCTGTTGTGGATGTACTGTCAGTGTGGAGGAGGAGCCTAGGCTCTGTCGGTCTGAGGAGTGTAATTGTGGTAGGCAGCCGGCACCAAAGATTGCAGTGCTGGTTACCAGAGGACAATGTGGGCTCTGTGCACTATGGCACTCCGGAGCTGTCTGCCTCACAACACAATTCTTACTCCTTCTCCCTCCCCGAACATCGCAGGGGGCGAAGGAGATACCACAGTCCTGCAGGGGAAGGAGGAAGAGGAGAGAGGCATGGTGACTCTCTCGATCCATCGCCGTGACAGGTGTCACCCCCTGACGGGTGTCACCCGGGTGCAGACCGCACCCCCCGCTCCCCCCTTGCAATGCCACTGAGCTCCACAACTTTGTTTACATCGTTTGCTGAGCTTCTCTACCGCATTGTCCTATAATACACTAATAAAGAGTTAAAGACCTCTCCAGAGATCCACTATCTTCTAGCATAAAACTAGTGCATGGGTGGCAAGTAACGAAGGCAGAAATAAATAGATACATAATAAATACAAGTATCCAATAATTTTTTGCAGGACTGCGACATTGTGGCGGACAAATCTGACCTCAAATTACACTTTTTGGGGACCAGTGACTTTATTACATTGATCAGTTTTTGGGGACCAGTGACTTTATTACATTGATCAGTGCTATACAAATGGACTGATTTATAATTGACACTAGCAGGGAAATGGTTAACAATAGGGTGTGATCAAGGGATTAAAGGAGTTGTAAAGGAAAAAAAAATGTTGTCTAAAATTAATGTCTGTAAGGTAGACAGAATAGTGTAATGATTCTGTTAAAAAACAAGTAAATACCTAATAAATTCCTTCATCTATATCACCTCCGGCGTTCTAGTTTCTGTTCTCTCATTCACTTCCTGGTTTGCAGCGCTCCTTCACTACGGGCCAGATTCAGGTACATCTGCGCATTATTGGACCGGCGTAGCGCACCGCCTTTACGTTAGACTGGCGCAATGTAGCGGCGCAATCACCCTATTCTCGTCGGTTTTTACGCAGAAATTTGCGCCTGCGCAACGTTATTTCAGAGGCGCAAGGCGGAGTAATACAAATTGGGAAGGACGTGGGCGTGTTACATTGAAATGAGCCGTGACCCCATGCACATGAAGGGCCGGCCGGCTCGCGCATGCGCACTTGAAGCAGACCATGGTCAGCACCTCTGTGCGCATGCTCACAACTCGGGAACGGCGCAATCAGTGAAATTGGAAGTGGACTAGGGCAAATTAGAGAACTACGCAGACAGCATAAATAGACAGAGACAAACGCACTTCCTTTGCAAAAGTACATCCCTTTGTATCCCTCCCTATACAGCAAGGTGCTTTTGTTCTGTTGTTTATTAGCGTTTGTTTGTTTGTGACGTGTCTTTGAGAGCGATTTTTGTCTTTTATGTGTTTTCTTTGTTGTTATTTTGTTTAAATTATATTTTTGATGGCCATTTTTTATTTTTGCTGGTCAATTTTTTATTTTTTTTTGGTTCTGTTTGTGTATGATTTGGGAATGTGGGGGTGACATTCCTGTGGGAAAAGGGGTGTCACCCTCAATTTTGGTGGAGAAGGGTTCCCCAGGACCAGGGAGAAGTGATCCCCAGGTCCGTGTGAATGGTGTATGAATGTACAGTGACATAATTGGAGCCTTGGCGTGGCGTTGCTGCTCACAAGTCCAGCATGGTGGACTGGTGCCAATCCAATTTGATGAGGATGTGGGGTGTGTGTGCTAGGGACCACAGTGGTGTGCATGCATGCATTCTCATTGTGCCATGATTAATGTGTGTGTTTAACGTGCAAAGATGCATAAAGAGAGCTGGCATGAGATGGGGTCATGAGATGGGGTCCCAGTGCATATGCAGAGTCACCTTGAAGGGAAAAGACAGGAGGATGCCAGTAGTGCATGTGCCCCTTGTGATGTGTGCATCATGGGGGGGGGGGGCAGTCATGCCTGCCACCCATGTCACTCACCAACCAGCCAGCTGTCCCCATACATGTTCTGTTCGCAATCTGTGGGGATGGGGCTCTGATTGTATATGTAGCTGTCATCTGTGTCATGGGTGGTGTCATGTGTTGGGCTCCTGCAGGGTTGTGGTTAATTCCATGATGGCATGAGGGGTGAATCTGAAGATGCGAGACACCTCAGAATCACCCATGCCATAGATGTCTAGGCGTGTGTGATATATCCTCTCCCGTGAAGAGTGAAGAGTGAAGATTGAGGGGCTTGTATCAGCTAAGAATATTGTATTAGATTAAATTAAATTGAAAAGTATATATAAGCCAAAAATTTTTTTTAGAAAAAAAAAAAATCCTGTGCCCTCCTCAGTGCCCTCCTCCTTCTTTGCTCATCTAAAGTCAGTAGTATAGCTATGAGCATGGATGCCACTGGCATGTTGGCATACAGTTTGTTGGGCAACATGTGTGACTGCTCAGCTCCTCACTAACAGTGTTGCTTTATCTGACATGTAGATGAATTTTGTAATTTGAGACCAGCTTTTATATGGTCTAATTTTAGACAGGACATTTAGCTGTTGCGCACACTGCGTAGCCTGCGCTGCACCAACGTTCTTTTGTGGATCCCCGTAACTCCCTCATTAGCATATTTGAATAGCAAATCAATGGTCTGTCTAGCGCAGTTTTGCGCAGACGGATGCGCCTGTCTAACGAAATTACGCTGGACAAAAAAAAGTAGATTTCTTGCGTATCTCATTTTGGGGATGCCGTGCATCGAAACGCACGCGCACAATTAGACTTACGCCGCGCATCTCCTGTTACGCCGGCGTAATCGCTCTCTGAATCTGGCCCTACATTTCCCAGTATGCATTGCGACACACCCAGTAATTCACACCTCCTTGAAGTCTCTAACACGTAAAGAGCGTCCTGCCGCACAGATGTAGTTCCCAGGAGGGGCCGAGCACATCACTGACCACCGCAGTAAAGCCTCTACATGGTGGTAAGTAACAATCAGACAAGCAGGAATGGAAAACTGAACAAAGAAGAAATAGAGCAACTTCTGAGCAAAAACAAACAATGAGGAAGTGAAAAGAGGAATGTCTGCAGGTAAAGGATGCTTATTATGAAAAAAATATGTTTTCCTTTACAACCCCTTTAACTGTGTTCCCTCAGCGTTTTCTTATGGTAGGGGAAATGGGCTGCCAGGGACATGACAGAGATCACTGTTCCTGATCACTCGGAACAGAAGATCTCTGACATGTCCCCTGTCAGAATGGGGATCCGCCTAAATTACAAAGGCAGATCCCTGCTCTGCCTCTGTACACTGTGATCGTGGATCGCCGGTGGACATCGAGTCCGACGGACCTGCAGGCGCGCTCCTGCTGCACACAGCTGGCATGTGTGCCTGCTATAAGCACTTAAAAGGAGCCAACGTACAATGACCGCAATTCATGCAGCTATGCCAACCTGCCATAGATAAACTGCTGTGGCTGGTTGGCAACTGGTTAAAGTAACTCAGTACCGTATCGCAAAAAATGGCCTGGTCATGAAGGGGGGTAAATCTTCCGGAGGTCAAGTGGTTAATACAAGATAATTCTGTGCACTACAGACAGTGTGTGTGTGTGTGTTCCTCCTCTCCTGGGTACTTTGGCAAAGGCTCTGCTTACAAGAATGACTATGGGGTGTAGAAGAAAACCCATGCAAACACAGGGAGAACATTAAAACTCCATGCAGATGTCCTGGTTGAATATGTGATCCCTCAGGACTGCAAGGCAGAAGTGCTAACCACTGAGCCACTGTGCTGCCCCTCAGGATGGGTTACTTTTTGGAAAAGTACACTTTTTCTGCAATACTACAAAGTGATACAAGGTTACATATCAAATAGTAACAAGCAGAATAAATTATAATGGAATTATTACATTTCTAATATTCTGCAAAAGGCTAGGTTCATTTCTAAGAAGCAACAGGCATACAGTATTTCTGTAACTTCAAAAAAATCCAGTGCTTACAGTGAAACGAATCCCATATAACTATGTTTACTCAGAAATCATATTCTCTGTACTAATTGCTACCTAAGATACCAACCAATCCAAGCTAATGGTATAGGATGGAGTAACTAACGTATCCATGGATACCGGCATAGCAACCATATCTCAGTGCTTCTAAAAATACAGCATTTGCTGCTACAAGTCACTAAACTGAAGGGACACAGGATCCGTGCTGAATCTAACAAGTGGATGTTTGATCTCATAAAGAATAGAAAAGGGTTGCTGATTAACATAAGATCTTCTAAAATCACATATCACAAATAATTCCAAATGATAGAACTCATATTCTTCTATAATGTAATGATTGTGAACAAAGAAATATAGGCATGGCACGTAGCCCTGAACAAGCTTTATATGTTATAGGTAGTGTTTTCATATACCCGGTGATGGTAAAAACCACCCAATGGGGAATTGCATGCAGACAGCTAAATACACATACTGGGGGTTATTTACAAAAGGCAAATCCACTTTGTACTACGAGTGCAAACTACAAGTACAAAGTCTCTGTAGATCCGAGGGGGACATGCAAGGAAAATAAAAAACAGCATTTTAGCTTGTACATGATTGGATAATAAAATCAGCAGAGCTTCCCCTCATTTCAGATCTTCCCCTCAGATTTACAGCGACTGCACTTCCAAATGCACTTTGCACTTGTAGTTTGCACTTATAGTGCAACTGGATTGGCCTTTCGTAAATAACCCTCATTGCATGTTTGTGATTCACCAACCTCTGCTTTGTTATAACCACTTCATGCAAAATCACATATCTGTATTTCATTTTGTTGAAGTCGTTATACGGCAGCCAGAGGCATCACCACGGTACCGTTTTTTTTAGAGCTGACGCTCAGCTTTCATGTGATAACAACCGATGCGGCCACTCGGCCTTTAGCACATGCAGCCCTCCCGGTCTCCTGTCCCACCGTGAGATCTGATCCACCAGCCGGCTGGTGGGAGTCCTGAACAAACCCAGAAGTGACGTCATGGCATCACTTCCAGTTTACTCAGCAGCCAACAGTGCCGATTAAAAATAAAATTACAGTATTCAAAAACACATTTTGAATACTTTTAAGAGCAGTGGAGGGGTTTGGGGGCTTTTAGACCCCAGATCTCTCTATAAAGGGGACCTGTCACTGCCTATTACTATCACAAAAGATGTTTACAATCCTTGTGGCAGCAAAAAGGTGATCATAACATTACATTTTTTTAAAGGAACAGTGTAAAAATTATAAAAATAAATAAATATGATAAAAAGTGCCCCCCACGTGCTCGCACACCAAAGAAAACACATACATAAGTCGGGCCCACAAATGTAAACAGTGTTCATATCACACAAGTGAGGTATCACCGCGATCATTAGAGCGAGAGCAATAATTCTAGCAAAAGACCTCCTCTGGAACGCTAAACTGGTAACATTTTCAAAGCGTCGTCTATGGAGATTTTTAAGTACCATAGTTTGTTGCCATCCCACGTGTGCATGCAATTTTAAAACGTAACATGTTAGGTATCTATTTACTCAGCATTACATCATTCTTCACATTCTACAAAAAAATTGGGCTAACCTTCCTGTTTTTTTTTTTTTCAATTCGGTGACCTGTATTTTTCCCCAATATATTGTGTTTGAAAGACTGCTGCGCAAATAGTGTGACATAAAATATTGCAACGATCTTCATTATATTCTCTAGGGTCTTTGCTAAAAAATTAAGTATAATGTTTGGGGGTTCTAAGTATTTTTTTAGCAAAAAACACTGATTTATACTTGTAAAAAACAAATGTCAGAAATAGTCTTGGTCCTGAAGTGGTTAAAAAAAGGTCAAATGCAAATTGTGGCAAAATCATGGTAAAACCATGGCAAATTGAGTTCTCCATTAGGCTGGATTCACACCTATGCATTTTGCAGATTTGTACTACAGTCCACTAATCATGGTTTCCTATAGAATACGTTTTGTAGTGCAAATCTGCAAAAAGCACTAAAACTGCATAGGTGTGAATCCAGCCTTACTTGGTACTTCTTCTATATGAAACTAACTCATCATCAACAAAATGGTCATGGTGCAGAAAAGTAGGAGGTGGCCAAAGCAGAAGATTCAAATCTTTGACCTTATGGTTCCAATAATCTATGTAATTGACCAAAGTGCTGAAATCTGAAGAAAAGATGAAATGTAGTTTGACTTTCCAAAATATGTATTGACTTTAGTATTACAGAAATGACATCATGCCAATCTTTACTCTTCTCTACTTCTGCCAGCTAAATCTTACACTTCATATACACACACTTCTGCTAGACTAAGCACTTAGCGCTACTGCATAGGCTCCATGGAGTCTGCCGCTTCCAGTCCAGTAAATGCAATCCAGGATTTCATACTCCTGAACATATGTATTTTACCGTAGCTTGAAGGAAAAAAAGAAAAGGAAACAAGAAAGAATGGAAAAAAGAAAATGAAGAAACGTTTAAAAGCAGGCGACAAACTGAATTGAGAAGCAGATCTAGTCTGCCTTGCTTTTTGAAGTTATATATCCCCTATGGCAGTATTTCCCAATTGTAGCCTCCATTGGAAGCCTATATGACAGGCTGAAGAACACAGAAGAACGGTTGGGGGATAGGGACAGTGTGCTGTCATCCTGTAACAGGTATTACCAGGTATTACATACAATTGATACAAGCTGCAGATTTAAAAGTATTAAAAATCACATTACCATGTTAAAGATTTACTTTAATCTCAATTAACTTCCAATCATAAAGTCAAGCTAACACAGCTAAGCTGGCACCAATAATACTCTATATAGTTGAAAATATCTTATGTCCTTAAAGTGGAGTTCCACCCTAAAAATGTACTTTCTATTAACAGCTTGCCTTTAATATATATATATATATAAATATATATATATATATAAAACATTTTTTTACTCACTTCTATCTGGCTGTTACTATGCAGATTTTGTAATCTGCCGAGTTTCTGATCCTAGGTGATTCAACTTCCTGTCCTAAGACCCCATTGCCTCCTGGGAAATGATGACACTCATTTCCCAGGAGTCTGTGGGCATTACTGTGCCTAACAATTGCCCAGCATGCACCTCTCCCTGAAAACCAGGAAGAAAGGATAGAAGGAACCAAGAAGGAACTGGGCTTCACATGCCCACACATATGATGGATACGGCCACAACATGAGCTGGAGGATATAAGGCAAGTTTGCAATGAATTCTGGAACGATTGGGGAGCTATTAATATGTTTTAGGGACTATCTAATGTGATTAATTTTAGCTTGCAAAAAAATAAATAAAAAAATATGCCCGGAACCCTGCTTTAATGACTGTCAGCAAGTTATCAGCACCAATAAATCTTCAAACTGCATGCAGAATAAGTGTACCCCGTCATTTGACGGCAGTGCCCCCCTAAGCTCAGCATGCAGACCCAAGGATTCTGTATAGATACATAATTCTAAATCAACACATCTTCTAGAATACATTGTACCGCCTCATATCATAACCAGGCTTTGGAAGCTGCCAAGTTGTGTTTTTACTGAGCCGGTTCAAGTGCTGTGCTGTCTAGTATTAATCGTATACAAAACTCATAGTGATTATTTTGTTTCAAATTAAATTATTATTATTATGTTAGACATGCTTAGATGACTGACAAAGTTACATAAAACAGTTGTTGCTCTTGACTGCAGATCTCAATCAAGAATGATTGTTAATTGCTGTTTGTTTTTAAACATAATTTAAACATAATTTGGTAATGTGCGAATAGTGTGTTGTAGCATCATTTATAATAGTTTTATTTTTCTCTTTGCTTTTGTATGACTGGCGACCGTAGTCAGGGTGAATATCTGCCATTATAGTAGGCACACTTATATGCAGTCACTTGGTGGTCCATTCTATACTGAAAAAGTGATACAGAGTAGTGTTTATATATTTAAAGCTAAACGTTGAGAAGTAGATAAAATACACCGCTGCAGTGGGGTCCCCCCTCACTGCAAGGGTTAAAGGAGAAGTGTGGATGTGGGTTCTAAGCCCAAAAACTGAGCGATCACAGAGCAGAGAAGAGTGACTGTCGGTCACCGATCTCTGCTCCGCTTCTCCAACACTGGAGTACCGGGCTGTGGAGGAGGTAGGAGTGGCTGGCACTCTTGTGACTTGGAAGAGAAGTATGGGAAAAAAAGATTTGCCCATACTTCTCTTTTAAGTGCTTTTATTAGTCCCGTGGTGCAGATATATGGGCCCAGATTCAGGTACATCTGCGCATTATTGGACCGGCGTAGCGCACCGCCTTTACGCTAGACTTGCGCAATGTAGCCGCATAATCACCCTATTCTCGTAGCTTTTGCGCTGAAAATTGCGCATGCGTAACGTTATTTCAGAGGCGTAAGGCAGAGTAATACAAATTGGGAAGGACGTGGGCGGGTTACATTGAAATGAGCCGTGACCCCATGCAAATGAAGGGCCGGCCGGCTCGCGCATGCGCGCTTGAAGCAGACCATGTCAGCTCCGCTGTGCGCATGCTCACAACTCAGGAGCGGCGCAATCAGTGAAATTGGAAATGGACTAAGGACTACGCAGACAGCATAAATAGACAGACACAAACGCACTTGCATTGCAAAAGTACATCCCTTTGTCCCTTCCCATTTAACCAAGTGCTTTTGTCCTGTTGTTCGTTGCGCTGTGTTTTGTATTTGTCAGATTAGTGTTCTGTGTGATCAAGTGTTTGTTAGTAGATCTTTGAAAGTGTTTTTTGATAAGTGTTTGAGAGACTGTTTGTTTGATATATTTCTGTTCGTTTGTTTTCTTGCTGATTTTTTGCTGTTTGTTTTTGTGACTGTTTTTTGCTGAGTGCTTGTGTGATTTTTTGGGTGTTAGTTTTCTCTTTGTGTGTGTTCTTGCTTGATTGGTTGTGCTTGTTTTTGTGACTGATTTTTGTTGACTGGGAGTGAGTTTTTTTGCAGTATGACAGAGAGAAAGCGAAAACTCAATTTTACTTTGGGGGAAAAAATAATTCTTGGGCACCCGGGCCATTAGCGATTATGGGCGTTTCCTCCACGGCCCAGACAGTGCCAACACCACCCCGGCCAGGAGGAGGGAGATTTTGGACCTCATCACTGAGCAGGTCAATTCAGTGGGGGAGGGGGAGACACGGCCCCGGTCTGGGATTGACAAAAAGATTAATGACCTCCGGCGTCTGGTCAAACAGAAGCTGTCCAAAATGCTTGCACATGCCAGAGGCACAGGAGGGGGCCCACCATGCCGTATTAGGCTGACAGCGGAGGAGCGTGCGGTGGCCCTGACCTTTCATCGGCATGAAGTTTAGGGCCTGCCCGGCTTTGACTCAAGTCCGGAGCCCGTGGTGCCAGGTAAGTATTTTTTTAATATCAGGTGTGTAGCATGTGTGGGGGAGGGGGTGAAAGGGAATATGTGGCAAGTGTGTGGATCCTCCAACCTGTGAATGTTTTGTGTCATCCACAGATGTGCAGGAGGGTGCAGGGCCATCTGGCCTGACCGCACCATCTCCAGGACAGCAGCCTAATGAGGCCCCCCCGACAAGGCCGGAGTCAGCGGAGGAGGTTAAACAGGAGGAGGAGGAGGTTGAGGAGGAGGAGAATCATGAGGAGGAGGAGTCCATGTCAGGCACTGGACGTTTGGTTTTTGAGGACTCTTCCCCTCTGGCTGGCAGTAGGCTGCCCTCCCTAAGGGGGAGCCCCCCCCCTCCTCCCCCAACATGTTCCGAGGAGTCAGTGGGCATCACTGCAGGATTTCATTGCGTTATTTCATAGGCACCGCCCGTTGTGATGGCAACCCGAGACAATCTCTGTGCTGTGCCCTGTGTGTAATGCAGGGCTTGACAAATTTGCTTGGAATCTAGAAGCCAGCTAAAAAAGTTAGGAGCCAGAAATGAGCCCCGTCCCGCAGAGCTTGTGCGCAGAAGCGAACGCATACGTGAGTTGCGCCCGCTATGAAAGCGGTGTTCAAACCACACATGTGAGATATTGCCACAATTGGTAGAGCAAGAGCAATAATTCTAGCCCTAGACCTCTTCTGTAACTCAAAACATGCAACCTGTAGAATTTTTCAAACGTTGCCTATGGAGATTTTAAAAGGTAAAAGTTTGTCGCCATTCCATGAGCGGACGCAATTTTGAAGCGTGACATGTTGGGTATCAATTTACTCAGCGTAACATTATCTTTCACGATACAAAAACAAAATTGGGCTAACTTTACTGGTGTCTTATTTTTTCATTAAAAAAAGTGTATTTTCTTTTCCAAATTAGTGCGCTTGTAAGACCACTGCGCAAATACGGTGTGACAGAAAGTATTGCAACGACCATTTTATTTTCTAGGGTGTTGGTATAAAAAAATATATATAATGTTTGGGGTTCTAATTAGAGGGAATGAGATGGCAGTAAAAACAGACACGGGTAGCTCCATTAGCATTGCTGGTTGTCTTGTCATACCAACAGCCACCAGATGGCACCAGATCACAGAAGGAAGCATAGGCCTGCAGAAGGCCGCAAAGCCGCAGCCTCAATTACCGGCCAGCATGGCCCGACACGATCACGGGGAGGTGGGGGCGCACAGAGACACAGGATACTCCAGCTGTGCCGTCCCAGGCGCCAGGTCACTAATTCTAGTCGCAATGGCGACCTGGTGCCCGAGATTCGTCGAACCCTGGTTTAATGCACATGCGCAAGATCGGGAGGTGCATGCTGTGTAGCCAGCAGCACCATATCCCAGAAAAGAGCTCTAGTGGGCTTCACATGCCCACAATCAAGACGGACCCACGCAGCACAAAAGCACAGAAGACAAAGGTTAGAAAAAAAACATGTAATACAACAGCGGATTTAGTAAGAACATCTAGTATAAAATTTTGATTAATATCTGCCTTTAAAAAAAAATTGTGGGACCTCCGCTTTAATGCATTTTTTACACTAAGATAAAAAGCCTCATGCATGCAGAAGCCCCCCTTAGCCCCTTCTAACACTTATCTGAGGTCCCTCTCTGTCCAATGATGTCAATGAGTGTCTCAGCCATCCAAGTTTCTCCTTCCTGATTGGCTGAGACAAAGCAGCGGTGCCATTGGCTTCCGCTGTTGTCAATCAAAGTTAGCTAGCCAATCAAGGAAAAGAGGGGGTGGGGCCTGTCTGTGGCTCTTGTAATAGACACGGGGAGCTGTGACTGAGCTTGGCTGCCCCATAGCAAGCTGCTTGCTGTGGGGGCAATAAAAAGAAGAGAGGGGCCAGGAGGATCACAGAAGAGGGACCCGAGAAGAGGAAGGTCTGGGCTGCTCTGTGCAAATCCACTGTAACAGAGCATGTAAGAACAACATGTTTGTTATTTTTATAGAAAAAAATAAAGCGCCTTTACAATCACTTTACCTTATTCCTGGCTCCAGCTGGCTATGTTAATCCATATGACCAGTCCAGCGCTGCTGCCTCTCTAAGGTGCTATTATCCGCAGTCACATGTCCCACCGCATACAATGGAGGATTGGTAGCCCTGCATTGTATGTGATGAAGCTTACCGCACTAATTGACAGTGTAAGTATCCGTGCACCCCTAGACTCTGAATATTTAAACCTTGCAGTATGCGGGGCCCACTGCATGAGTAGATTTTGTCTTATTTCTAAGGGTTCTGCTATGCCCATTTAGGGTATAGTGAAAGTGTCTCCTGATTATCCAAATCCACAGCAGGGTATATTCCCAATTAGAAGGGGAGTAGGTCTTAATGATATGATTCCCCTTTTAATGATAGGCCCCTTGCATCATCAGGTGGAAGGTGGCTTGGATTTATAGGGGTATGTATGACTAGGAGAAGATAAGAATAGGAGAGCACCACGTGCATTATATAGTGCATATGAAGTCCATGCACACTTTCCCCTAGTTATCTAGTTGAAGAACACACAGGCAATCATACCAAAGTGAGTTTTCCACAATTTAATGAGTTCTTCTGCACTAGTTTGGTAGCATCCACAAATGGGACAAATATGTGTTACAGAAAGATTTTTTTTGGAACTGTACCATATTTTTTAATTGTACCATCATTTTGAAACCATGCTTCGGAAATAACTGACTGTTGCTGATGTATCACACTGCAGTTGGAGCTAGAAAAAGTTTAAAGCGGTGATGCCTCCATAATGTGTGTAATGGGAATTAACAGCCTGTGTAGTAAACAAACAAATATGTTTCCAAAAAGTGCTGGCGCATAACAGCCAAAATCTGGACTGTCTGTTCAGGTCAGGAGTGAATAGTGGCTTGATGGAGGAAGATCTAGAATAGAATAAATGGTTCTCCTTATGCCACACAATTGATGACCAGGGTCTAAATGTTGCATGGGCCTTGTTTGATCAGTGTGACCCCACCCTGCATCTATCTTCTAACCTCCAAAGTCAGAATTAAAGGAGAAGTCCGGCCTGAGCTCATTTGGCTGGGTTTCTCCTCTGTGTCACAGGAGTGCAATTTTTTTTTTGCACTCCTTTGACCCATTTTCAACAGAGAAGATGAATTATCGGTAAGTATCTCTGTCGTGTGCCACATCCAAATAATATAGATAAGAAGAAGGATATATCCCCTGGCTGGACTTTTGGGGCACTTAAATGTAAACAAAATTTAAAAAAGTATTATTTATTAATAAAGTACAAACATAATAATAAAAGATAAAATTGCGCATAAATGGAATGTATACAGTACTGCATGTGAGTATTTATCAAATAATAACCACAATGATTGACACAATTTTTTGGGAGATCACCCAACGTTTCGGAGAATCCAATCTCCTTCTTCAGGGGTAGAAAAATCAGTCATGTGTATATTTAGAAAAACTCTTTAATGCATAACATTCCATAGCATATTAAAAACAAGGAAAAAGGGAACAGCGCTATGTCTTGGGTATGCTGGTCTACAGTAGTCTACAATTCGTCACTGGTAGTGGCCTAAACCGCCCGGGAGAATTTGTTACCCTGCAGTACTGAAGCCGAAACTGCACAAACCCTTCAGCATGGGGCAAGCAACGTTGATGGATCTCAGTTGGATATATTGTATTTACGAAGTCAGTGGCCACTTATAGACGAACATGTTGGGGTACACTTCGTGGTCCAAGCAAGCTGTTTTTAGCAGAGAGCAGTCTGAAGTCAGCTCTCTGCTGACATCACTGGAATTGGTCCAGACACTGCGTCATCCTGACTTCGGTACTCTGAATCCGTCAGCTGCCTGGACTGTTGGCAGTGTCAGCCTCCCAGCAAGCTGCTGAGACATGGAGATGACCGCTCCCCACCGCTCCACAGCTCAAGAGATAGCAGAGCAGGCAGCAGCTCTCTGCTCACGGAGCTCTGACAACCGAATGATCAGCGATGTTCGATCGCTCGGTTTTTAGTGTTAGAGGCCCTGGGAGATAGATGCAGCATCAAATTGGGGATAGATTCCAACTCGGAGGTCAGCTGCGAACATCCAGTGCTAAAGAGAAGACCCGGGTGCATCTCCAGGCATCCCCGACAACATGCAGTGTTTCCATGAGGAGGTGGTCAGCCATGCAAACTGAAGGTACGGTCCCAGGACATTCCTCCCCTGGGCCTCTGGACACAGGATTTTGTGAGCTAGCCAGAACACTGAACTGCTGCTGTTAGATCACACGACCAGTTTCCTCGGCAGAATCCATCAGGAAACTTGGTGGGAGAGCTTTTTTTGCCTCGTGTGTACGTGTTTCCTCGAGGAAACGGTCGAGGAACTCGACGAGCAAAAAAGAGAGCAAGTTCTCTTTTTCCTCGACGGGAGTCAAATTGGCTCGACGTGTTCCTCGTCGGGCTGCTTTTCGACGAAAAAGAAACCCGTGCACCTTCGGTAAAAGTAGTATTTGTAATGGAAATAGCACATTTGTCACGCTGTACCAGACTGAAAAGTGCAAATGTCTCTTACCAAACTTTTTCCTAACACACAGTAACATGAGATTAGCAAAAGCAGCCCCTGCCGTTGTATGTGTTGAAGTCACCGCGTTTGAGAACGAGGAGATATGGGCCAGATCTACAGACAGCAGCCGCCCGCGTGGCGTGTCCCATATACGCTACGCCACTGTAAGTCACAGCAGCGTATTACTAATCCTCAATGAAATGCCGCTGTAACTTACAGCGGCGTAGCGTAAATGGGCCAGCATTCGCGGGTGTAATTCAAATTGACTAGGGGGGGTGTGTTTTATTATAATTATGAATGACCCGACGCAAACAACGCTTTTTTTTAACTGCGCATGCGCCGCCCGTGGACGTATAGTGCACATGCGTAAAAACACGCCGCAAATAGTCAATGAAACTACGTGAACGTAACTTACACCCAGGCCAATTCTGGATCGGCGTTCGCAAATGACGTAAACGACGCCCAATACGACGCGGTCCCGACGTCCATACTTAACATTGGCTGCACCTCCATATAGCAGGTGTAGCTTTACGCCGGAGATACGCTTATGCAAACGACGTAAAAGGCTTGCGTCGGCCGCTCGTACGTTCGTGGATTGCCGTAACTTGCTCATTTGCATATTTTACGCTGGAAATAGACGGAAGCGGCCCTACCATCCAGCGTAAATATGCATCTAAGATACGATGGTGTAAGAAACTTACACCAGTCGTATCTTAGCGTAAGGCCGGCGTATCTTGTTTTCTGGATAGAAAACAAAGACACGCCGGCGGGAAATTCGAATTACGCCGATGTATCTGTAGATACACCGGCGTAATTCTCTGTGGATCTGGCCCTTGGTCTTTAACGTGTGTACGCAAAGCAAGCTTGTCGAGTTCCTCAACAAGCCTAACAAGGAACTCGACAAGGAAAACGATGTGTTTCGCCCAACAAGTTCCTCGGTCGTGTGTACGAGGCCTTACTCTGCCTCATTTAATTAGAAGAATCAGTGATGCTGTTACACTCTGCCTGGCAGTGATATTACCTGCCTGATATAACTGAAGATTACCAACACCATTAGAGTCCTGCTGTTTACCAAGCCCATTTGGATGTACTTTCTATCACTGCACTAAAGAAAGTCAACAAGTGCACCACCTTAAAGTCATCCAAAGTCTTTAGAGCTCCATCTATACCCAGGACTCTAGTCATTATATGAGCAGGTTCAGGATTTGGTGGATTAATTCAGTGAACTGAATCAGGTATTGTGTTTGAACAGGCCTGTTGGGACTGTGGTGCAGGGGTGGAGAGTACGGACATAGATAACAAGGTAATTCCTCTGCCCTCCTTCTGCCTGGATTGATATGACCCAGTATAAGTAAAGCTGGCAGTTAATTCACTGAAGAATCATTTAGACTATAATTTGTTGTTCTTGTGTGTTCATCTGTGCTTTCAGGGTTACTCACTTAAAGGGGTCCCCCCCAACAACAGTCAGATTTGACCCTTAAAGGAGTTGTAAATAAAAATAAACATTATGCTGAAATGACTGTTTACAGGGTATAGAGACATAATAGTTAACTGATTCCTTTTAAAAACGATTAAAAATAGATAAAAATCAATCATATAATGTACCTGTAGTTTCTAGTTTCGTTTTTGCATGTTGTTTCCTGCCTCTGCTGTACAGAGCCACAGATCCATACAGGGCAGTGATGGTTTGGAAAACGAAACTGATTGGTGCTGAGGGGTTTTAGACACACAGTAATCACACCTCCTTGATTAGTGACCACAGAGAGAAAGCTCCCAGTACTGTGGTTATCGGGAAACAGACACCCAGGAAGTGTGGAGATCAGAGAAGAATTACAGCAACTTGGGAGCAAAAACGAACAATGAGGACATGAAAACGCCACTGCATTAAGGTAAAAAAAAATCCTTTACAAACCCTTTAAGGGTTTCCCCAATCACCTTTATTCTCTGTCTTATCTGTATATATTGACTTATTATATGATACTATTGCCTTTTCTATTTTTTTTTACTCTACCTTTATTCTCTGTCTTATCTGTATATATTGACTTATTATATGATACTATTGCCTTTTCTCATTTTTTTTTACTCTACTATTATGAATTATTATTTATTATGCAAGTTCACAGTAAAGATAATTTCTGTGTTCACTATAACCTGTGTCCATTTACTGTGGTATTACCCTAACATTGCTGCTGCCAGGTGTGCCAGTGGGGTGAGGCTGTTCATGGGTTATGGATGCAGAGTGAGGAACCAACAATATTTAAGCGGCTCCAGGGGGGTAGAGCTACACAATGATAATTCCTCTGCTTTAAACAGTTATTTTTATAAAGCAAAAAATTAACAATTCAAAATACTGTATTATTTTACAATGCATAAAAGCTGATAGGAATGTGATGTGGTAATTCTATTTTCACTGCATACAAAAACAGATAATTCTAATTGTCATTTCTTATCATAATGCACAAGATCTTGTATTTCCTGTGTATTTCACCGGCACAGATATCTACTTTGTCTGTATTGTAATTGGGTCTGGCATAGCAGTGCATGGACTGATTCTCCAGAGACAGCAGAACTACTGAGTTCATTCTTTATACAACCCTGCATCACTCTCCCATTAAGTAATGTGAAATGCACGGAATGGACAGCTCCTGGCAACTCTTCAGTAGCAGCAGCATCTTCGATGGCCTAAGTGATGTACACAATACAGGTGCAGTCATCTTGATGGATTTTTTCATCACTATAGTTATAACTCCCTTAATTGCCATATTTATTGATTGTTCTCTGAATCTGTTAGAATGACATCCATCTCACACTAAAACAGTGATCAGTCACATGATCTTTGTTTTCACTGTCAGAATTAGGAGTGATCAAGAGAGGGTGGCTACACGCAGTGGGACCATGTTGAGCTAATTTAGCCACCCTCTGAGGCCTTGTACACACAATGTAATTTATCCGATGGAAACGGTCCGACGGACCGTTTCCATCAGATATGTCCGCCGGGCTGTTTGATCCGATGGCTGTACACACCATCGGATCAAATTCCCCGCCGGCGGACAGCGCGTTGACGCGGCGGTGACGTTGACACCGCCACATCACCGCACCAGGAAGTAAAACACTTCCGCGCGCATGCGTCGGATCCATTCACAGGATACGACACATGTGTGGGCAGATATGTCCGCAGGTTAGGCGTACTAACCAGCGGACATATCCGACGGGCAGCTCTCCGGCGGAAAAATTTCAAAGCATGCTTTGAAACTTTTCCGCCTGAGGAATCCGTCCAAAACTGTCCGTTTGCCCCTACAGACGAGCGGATTTTTCGGCTGAAATGGTCCGTCGGACCATTTTCAGCAGATAAATTCACTCGTGTGTACAAGGCCTAACAGGTAGTCAGGTCACAGCAGGGGGAAAAAAGGAATTTGGGGATTTGGAGAGTAATAAAAGTGTAGCAAACCCCCAAGAGAGCTTCTTTTATTTGTTCAATCCTTTACTCTGCCTTTCAACCCCAATGAACTGTCCCATCCCCTCTGGCACACCTAGCAATGTGATTAATGGAATAACTCAGCAGGAATATACAACACAGTTCTTCTTGTAGTTTACTTGAAAAAAAGTAAAATTCAGGTTAACATTAGTCAGCCAGGACCTGTATAAGTACCCAGGACTTGGTTGAAACAGTTTAAAGAAAACAGTCAGAAACACTATGCAAACAACGAAAGCAATAGGTAACAATATGTACAGATACAATAGACTCCCCAACAACTTGTGGTGTATGTGGGATGCTGTGGCTAAAGGGGGACCCCAGACCGGCCTACGATACCTCTAGTACACAACCAGTGAAATTATGTCAATACCCGTGGTTTATCCCCTTTAAGAGCAACCATGGAAATGTCCTGGAGGCAAAGCTTTGCGTTTTATTATCTTCACCGGCAATGTAGGAGCTCTGTGGGCAATATTTGGATGTGGTATTCTATGAAAAGCATTAAAGGTTCCTGGGCAAAGCCCCCTCACCAAATCCTGTACACAGTCAGCGGTCCTCCCCTGAGCAATCGATTGATCTTAGATGCAGGGGTGTTGCAGTGGCATTCAGTCCTTGAGCTGTTGCAGGGTGTCCTTCTTTAACATGGACATTCTTTTCCTCTGAGCTGGAGCTGCATGAACAATCTGTTCCTCTGGGCTAGAGTAGCATGAACAATCTGTTCCTCTGGGCTGGAGTTGCAGGCTGTGTGCCCCTTGGTAGTCCCTGATTCCTCACACATAGAGTGCAGGAGATGCTCTCCTGATCGGGTGCAGGCAAAAAGAGGCTCTGGCCTAGTTCCTCTGGCTTTATATCTCCTCCCCCACAGTCCTTTGCTGCTGTCTGATGATTGGCTCAGGCTCTTCCAATATGGAGTTTACAGACAACCTCCAATAGGGAGTTTACAAACAAGCAGTCCTGAGAGTCTGTGTGTGAAGAGAGAAGGGGGGTGAAAAAGCCCACGCTGCTGCAGCAGACAACTGTCCCCTAATAGATTAGATCAGTCTGGAGAAGTACCTGCTACAAAAGTAATACCTTTTTTTTTTAAACCAAAGTTTAGTATCACTTTAAAGTGCCACTTAAGATTTGTATTTTTTTCAGCTTCAATCGTTTTTATTCAGTTTTAACAAGTGGTTACCAGGCAAAAGATTCACCCACGCAGGAGCTAGCATTGAGGTTGTAACAGAAGTTACCTCACAAGTAAGGCAGCTATAAATGATACATAGAGAAGAAAAAAAAAAGAAATGCGAGCTAACACAACATTAAATAGAAGTATTTATGAAACCATAAGGACTAAGGGCCCTTTCACACGGACGGACCGTTCGTCCGTATTTTACAAGTCCGTTTACGGACTTGAAATGGTTCCCTATGGGATCGCGTCCGTTAGCGGATGATGCATCCGCTAACGTCCGCAAAGATCCGCGTCCGTAAAGCTCCGCTTTTTCGGACGGAAGAAAACCCTATTTTTCTTCCGTCTGGCGGATCGGATCGGATGAATACGGACACACGGTCTGTATTCATCCGATTCCCCATAGGGGAGAGCGGAGGAAAGACAGGGCGGTCCCTGCACACTTACGGATGATCCCCGCTGAGCCGACGGACACACACGGAGCGGACACAAAAACAGTCTGCTCCGTGTGAAAGGACCCTAAGGGGTCCCAGAGAGATTCCTTACAACTACAGGACATCCACTGGACCCACCAATACCCAAAAGGTGGTGCAAAATGTTGTCTAGCCTGGACTGCAGAGACTAGAGGAAGAAAAAAGGAGCAGAGACTAGAGGAAGAAAAAAGGAGCAGAGACTAGAGGAAAGTTAGGCGAAAAGATGAAGCTAGGGAAAATAAGCTATCCCACCTATGAAGCAAGGAGCTCAAGAAGGGATAGAGAAATCTGGGGAAGAACTAGAGGCTAGAAGGTTAGAAGCCACTGCCCCTATCCATGGTTCTGATCTCCTAATCTTCCAATGGCAGGGGAGTGTTTTTTTCAAGCACGTGATTAGAGCCAGAGGCTCTAATAGGCTTCAAAAAATGGTGGGCCAGTTGTGTGACAATAGCGAATGAATATTCGCTATTGCCACACTGATCCTCCTCCTGGCCAATCAGGAAGCGGGTCTTGAGATCCGTCACCTGATTGGCTGAAAGGACAGGCAATCCTATTGGACACCTAGGAGGGGTAGAGAGGAGCCGCATGGCAGAAGCCGCCGTGATGCAGAAGATGGGAAGAGGACACAGGAGCCCGCTGCCTGCAGGAGCCTGCTGCCTGCCTCCCGTAGGAGCCCTCTGCCCACTGCCCGTAGAAGCCTGAAACCCGCCCGCTGCCTGTAGGAGCCTGCAACGCGGGCACTGCCCACAGGAGCCCGCATGCCCACAACCTAGATGGTGTAAGTTTGCCACGCCTCCAAAAAAAAAACTAGCCACAACTGTTAGAAGCCAAAAGATGGGGAGGAGTAAGAGCTCAGGAGCATTAGGACCACCACAGGCAGCCCAAGCTGGCTGGGGGAGGGTAGGAAAGGCATATGAAAGCCATGGCTCCTAGATTTTAAAGTGATTGTAAAGTAAAGTTTTTTTTAAATAAAAGTAACAAACATGTTATACTCACCTCCTCTGTTACAGTGGATTTGCCCAGAGCAGCCCAGGTCCTCTTCTTCTCGGGTCCCTCTTTGAGGCTCCTGGCCCCTCCCTTCTGTTTAGTGCCCCCACAGCAAGCAGCTTGCTATGTGGGCACCCGAGCCGAGTCACGGCTCTCTGTGTCCATTCAGACACGGAGCAGAGGCCTGCCCCCACCCCTTTCTTTTCTGACTGACTTTGATTAACAGCATTGCGAGCCAATGGTGCTGCGCTGCTGTCTGAGCCAATGAGGAGTGGAGTCCTACATTCCTGGATCTAGAGGGACCTCTGGTAAGTATTAGGAGGGCTGAGGGTGGCTGCTACACACAGAAGGCTTTTTATCTTAATGCATAGAATGTATTAAGATAAAAAAAACTTCTGACTTTGTAACCACTTTAACCGCTTAAGGACCCATTCACGCCGATATACGTCGGCAGAATGGCACGTATACGCCGGGGCCACCGGCGCATGCACGCGACCTGGTCCGAAGCTCCGTGACTGCGGGACCCGTGGACCCGATCGCCACTGGAGTCCCGCGATCGGTCCCCGGAGCTGAAGAACGGGGAGAGCTGTGTGATCCCTTTTATAGGGATACACAATCGTGTGATCCCTTTTATATGGATACACAATCGATGACATCACACCTACAGCCACACCCCCCTACAGTTAGTGACACAAATTAGGTTACATATAATCCCTTCAGCGCCCCCTTGTGGTTAACTCCCAAACTGCAATTGTCATTTTCACAGAAAACAATGCATTTTTTGCTATGAAAATGACAATGGTCCCAAAAATGTGTCAACATTGTCCAATGTGTCCACCATAATGTCGCAGTCATGAAAAAAATCGCTGATCGCAGCAAAAAAAAAATAATAAAAATGCAATAAAACTATTCCCTATTTTGTAAACGCAATAAATTTTGCGCAAACCAACCGATAAACGCTTATTGCAATTTTTTTTACCAAAACTAGGTAGAAGAATATGTATCAGCCTAAACTGAGGAAAAAAAAATGTTATATATTTTTGGGGGATATTTATTATAACAAAAAGTTAAAAATATTGCATTTTTTTCAAAATTGTCGCTCTATTTTTGTTTATAGCGAAAAAAAATTAAACCGCAGAGGTGATCAAATACCACCAAAAGAAAAAAAGGAAGCCAATGTTGTTTGGGAGCCACATCGCACGACCGCGCAATTGTCAGTTAAAGCGACACAGTGCCGAATCGCAAAAACTAGCCGGGTCCTTTAGCTGCTTAAAGGTCCGGGTCTTAAGTGGTTAAGGAACTTGGCATGAGAGTCGTTGCGGATGATTGACATCTGTTCATTAAGCATAGTGAATAGGTGGCCAAATATGCAATACCAGAAACCAATTAGTGTAGAACACTTCCACCATATATGTACCCCATCACCTTGATGGCCACAACCCCAAAAGCAGAGGTCACTGTAGGATGGATTGACATGGGCAATGCGAGCAGGGACCCAATACCAATGTAGGAGCACCTTATATGCCACCTCCCGGGTGGCTGTATTGAATGAGCCACAGAAGACCAGGTCCCGCTCCTATCTGACAAGTCTATTTTGGAAGCCAAGTCTTGTTCCCACTGAGCTACATAAGTGAAAGAAGTAGGATGAATGGTTATTCGGAGAAGCACAGAAAGCTGAGATGAGGCCTGGGGATCCCGGGAGTGCAGGCGGGTGTATTTAAATACAGTTTTCTGGAATGGGTACTTGGAAGTCCTGCGCAGCAAGGTGAGCCAGTGCTGAAGTTGGAGATAGCGGAGGAGCTCTGCTCTGCTTCTGGAATGTCATGGGTCTCCCGAACTAAAGATTTTTATTTTAAATACCAAATATGTTATACTTACCTGGTCAATGCCATGGTTTTGCACAGAGCAGCCCTGATCCTCCTCTTCTGGGGTCCTCTGCTTGGGGATGTTTCTTTTGAATTGCTTTTCCATCAACTTGTAGTTATAAACCTTTACACACATGCATTTGCCAGGATATAAGATAATCCATAGAAATCATTGAGCTCTGCAATGGACAAGGTTGTCAGTGTTTACTTACAATCCGGTCACTACAAAATACTCCACAAATGCAGACACTGGGTGTATTCCACACTGATCAAACTGTCAATAACTATTGACAAACCATTTCTCCTATAAAGAATTTTCTCTGTTGTAGAGTCTTTTATGAACTGCACCTGATACTTTAAAAAACATCTTTCAGACAGCCCCAGGCACAGAGTGAGGCACTAACTGCAGTGTGAAGACAAGAGCTTGTGCCTTCTAACAAGTAGCGTGTGCTTTTGCTGTGAGCATGCTGACAGTCATGGATCACACAGACAAGCTTGCCAGGGTGCATTGCTTTATTTTTATTCTGCAGTGTTTGAAGTGCAATGTTCAAAGAAACCTGCCATGCAAGAAACATTGAGATTGTTGTTGCTTCGCCTTCTCTGCTTGGCTGTTATACCTTTTTAATTTGATACTTTGAGTCTGGACCTGAAACAAGTAGCATAAAAAGACTCTTTATCTGAACCTGCATACTTGTTCCAAGTCAATGACCCAGAAGGTACTGCAATCAGTGGGTCAGCATTAGGCCTCATGCACATAGGACATTTTCTTATCTCTCCTAGACACATTTCCTCCTGAAAGCAGCGCTTTTGCAGAAAAAGCACTTGGCGCTTGTAAATGCATCTAAAAGCGTTTAGGTGCATCAAGCACTTGGACGTTAATTAATTTCATTGGCTAGATTAATCATGTATACCGGAGGAAACATGGTGGCTTTTTATCTGCTGTACTCCCTATTTTTCAATAAAAGATATGAATATGTGCTGATATATCATACAAGGCCATCTGGAACATTGTCTCCAGCTTCATCACCAATCTCATCTGCAGATATCGCCCAATTTGTCCTCTCCGCTCCTCCCAGGACCTCCTACTCTCTTGCTCCCTTGTTGCCTCCTCTCATGCTCACCTCCAGAACTTCTCCAGAGCCTCTCCCATCCTCTGGAACTCCCTGCCCCTGTATGTCCAGTCAGCCTTCCTATCCTCTCCCCCTTCTTTTACTGGCTAAAAACAGGTGTAGTCACCAACCACTTGAATAATTGGTGGTATCAATTAAAAATTTCCATTTTTTGTGACCCTAACCTGATAGGCTAATTATGTAGAGGTGAAGCTTGTATACGTGTATGTGAGTATATATATATTTTGCCATATCTGTTTCAAACTAGCTACGACTAAGGCTATTGCCGGAGCGCGTCAGTATTATTGTTTTATTGTCACTTTGATGTACTAAATGATGTAATAAACGACACTTCAAGGATTACAGTTTTGCCGGCTCTTCTTACTACTGTTGCATTCGAGTGTGTTGGGACACATCGAGCTTTGGCACCTGTGAGTGGACCTAGTGTATGGACTGGGTTGTCCCTGCAGTGAGCACTGTTACCTTTTTTCTTTTCCAGTCAGCCCCTACCTTGTCCGCCTTTAGGCGATCCCTGAAAACTCACTTATTCAGGGAAGCCTACCCCACCTCCACCCATGCCACCTCCATCAGATCACTCCTGCAGCTATTACCTTTTGTATCACCTTTCCCTCCCTTTAGATTGTAAGCTCAACAAGCAAGGCCCTCTATTCCTATTCATATTCCTTTTGTATTGAACTGTATTGTACTTGTAGTGTCCCCCCTCTACATTGTAAAGCACTGCACAAACGGTTGGCGCTATATAAATTCTGTATAATAATAATGCCAGATTTTCCCTGTGGACTACATAGTATTGGAGGCTATCAGAAGCTTTTTTGCCTAAGCACCCGGTACTTGGTACCATGGATATTAGGGAGGTTTTTAATGTGTTACCTGCTCATACTACTGGTGTAGATGCCTTGTAGTGTTTGGACACACCATTGGGTGTTTTGAGTTAGGCCGCGTACACACGATCAAATCTGTCTGCTGAAACCCGTCTGACGGACCGCTTCAGCAGACAGATTCGATCGTGTGTACGGGCAAACAGACGGATTTGGCCAGCCGACAGATTTGAAAGCATGCTTTGAAATCTGTCGGCTGGGAACCCGTTGGATCGATATGTCTGCTGGTTAGTACGCTATCCAGCAGACATATCTGCTCGCACATGCGTTGAATGTATTCGACGCATGTGCGGAAGTGTTTTACTTCCTAGTGCGGTGACGTGGCCGCGTCAACGTCACCGCCACGTCACCGCCACGTCAGCGCGCTGTCTGCCGGCGGGAATTTTGGTTTGATCGTGTGTACACGATCAAACCAATACATCCAAGCAGACAGATCTGTTCAAATCAGTCTGTCCGACCAATTTGATCAGATGTAATTGCTCGTGTGTACGGGGCCTAACAGGTAAAAGTCTCTACTCATATAAAATGTAAATCTGAGTTCATAGAGATGTAAAATAAAGATGTATACTTCAGTGACCATTATTTATGGTGCTTTTACATGTAAACATCAAAATGATGTGAATAAGGTTTTAATATATCGGATTAGTAACATTAATATCCATTTTTAAAGCCAAGTGTTTTTATGAACAAGTCAGGGAAAGATTAATTCCGATCCGTTGCTATGCGTTTCTGTGTGTTGCTCACTGATTTTTTCAAGAGTTCCTATTCAATTAGTGGTGCAAAAGGCATCTCTGAATGTCTAAATAGGTATTTAACAATTCAATTTTTGAAGGACATAATTAGTTTCTCCTGCGCTAACATCTCAACCCGAAAGCTGGATGATCTGACCTTGACACATGACATCTTAACTCACGTCTCTGCATACCAATTGATATGTTGAACTTAGCTCTGAGAATACTGACTAGTTATAGGCAATGAGAACAGACAGAAAGATCTGCTTCTTCTTATTATGCGGTAACAGTGACTGCCGCTTCAGTAGACCCAGCAATGTCAGCAGTAAGGATAAGCTTCAAGTTCGAGTAGAACTCATGTTCGACTCGAACATTGCCTGTTCGCCGAACAGCGAACTATTTGGGGTGTTCGCGGCAAGTTCGTGTGACCTTTAGAACCCTGTTAAAGTCTATGGGACTCGAACGTTTGAAATCTAAAGTGCTAATTTTAAAGGCTAATATGCAAGTTATTGTAATAAAAAAGTGTTTGGGGACCTGGATCCTGCCCCAGGGGACATGTATCAATGCAAAAAAAAGATTTAAAAACTGCATTTTTTTTGGCAGCAGTGATTTTAATAATTCCTTTAAGTGAAACAATAAAAGTGAAATATAACTTTAAATTTCGTACCTAGGGGGGTGTATAGTATGCCTGTAAAGTAGCGCTTGTTTCCCATGCTTAGAACTGTCCCTGCATAAAGTGTCATTTCTGAAGAAAAAAAAGGATTTAAAATCACTCGCGGCTATAATGAATTGTCGGCTCCCGGCAATACAGAGAAAAGTCATTCATAAAAAAAAAATGTGTGGGGGTCCGAGGCATTTTTTTTTTTAAATTTGGGGTAGAGTTCCCCTTAAAATCAATACCAGACCTGAAGGGTCTGGAATGGATATTTGGGGGGAACCCCACATCATTTTTTTTTTTAATTTGACGCAGGGTTCCCCATAATATCCATACCAGACCCTAAGGTGAGTGATTTTAAATGACTTCTTTCCTTCAGAAATTACATTTTGTGCAGGGACAGTTCTAAGCACAGGAAACAAGCACTACTTTACAGGCATACTATACACCCCCCTAGGTATGAAATTTAAAGGAATATTTAAATTTTATTGTTTCACTTTAAGCATTATTAAAATCACTGCTCCTGAAAAAAATGCCGTTTTTTAAAACTTTTTTTTGCATTGATACATGTCCCCTGGGGCAGGTCCCCAAACACTTTTTAGGACAATAACTTGCATATTAAGCTTTAAAATTAGTACTTTAGATTTCAAACGTTCGAGTCCCATAGACTTTAACAGGGTTCTAAAGTTTCACACAAACTTTTGGTCTGTTCGCAGGTTCTGGTGCGAACCGAACCCAGGGGTGTTCGGCTCATCCCTAGTCAGCAGGAATTTTTTAACTGAGTTCTAAGCAGATATAGGAAAAAAAAACACCTTTTAAAGCAACCTTGTCAGTAAAATAATGCCTAGTGTACCTGCAAATGAAGAGATTGATTACTCTCCTCATACACCTCCTGTGTAGCCCGCTTCTCTATGTAAAAGAAATCGGAAAAATTAGAAAAATTTGGAAAATCCGACAATACATACAAACTGTCGTCATACAATTCCCATCGGATAATCCAATCTTGTGTACGAGGCTTAACAGAGCCACTCTGGAAATACTGTATATGTTGGCTGAAGCAGACTGGAGGGTTGCCATCTATGTGTCCATTACTAAGCACCTTGCTGGATCCTGCTATAATAAAGATGTGCATTTTAACTTTTGCAATGAGGGTCAAATCTGAAGCCTCGTACACCCAACCGGTTTTCTCAGCAAAACCAGCAAGAAAACTGCTTCTTGCTGAGAAAACCGTTCGTGTGTACGAGGCTTTTAGGTTTCTCGTCAGGAAATCTGGCCAGAATCTGGATGAGAAAAAAAGAGATCCTGCTCTTTTTCTTGTCAAGATTCTTGTTGGCCTGTTTTCAGACGAGAAACCAGAGAGTGTGTATACTTACCTGTTGCCGTGGAAACCCGCGCATGCTCGAAATGACTTTGACGCATGAGCGGTAGCTTCCACGGCATAGGTAGGGAGAAGCAAGAAGGCGGCGACGGCATCGAAAGTGACTAAAGCATTCTTGTTGTACGCGATGAGGTCACTGCGTTCTTGCGTTTCAAGAGAACCGCGGTTCTTTTGAAAGGTCAGTGTGTACATTCGGGCGGTAAGAGATTCTTGCCAAGAATCTCGTCAGGGAAAATTACTGTTTTTTCCTGATGAGATTCTTGCCTGTGTGTACAGGGTCTTAAGGTTAATGTTTACTCTCAAGGAATCGGTAGTGGCTATTCACCTGGAGTGCGCCATTGCCATTGAGTTTTGGATGTTTTGTCGTTTTTATTTTATTGCACAGACTTTTGATTTTACACCATTTAGACATTTTGTGGCACTGTTTATTTCACCTTTTTGATTCATGAAGTTTATAAATATATTTCTGCAATTGTGACTGGGAAGACTACCCCGCAGTAGAGTGATCTGAAAGTTAGACTTGAACCGCTCGTGGAGAGCAGTGTGGAAGGGATGATGTTGATGGTGGTGAGAAGGATGGTCTATGTGGACAGCTTTACCCCAGATGCCTGCATACTTAGATCTGCCTATTTTATTCATCAACCATGTGAGTTGCTAAATGTTGTACCTTCATTAAATGTAACCTTATTGCTACACTTAGAGCCTCCTCTCTTAATTTTTTATACTCAGTTGTGACATGACACTACTCTCTATCAAGACATCACTTGTATATCAAGACAACATGTATTAAAAAAGTTTGCTTGTCTTGCAAAATGCTCTCAAACCAAGGTTTTACTGTATTGTAAAACTGTATTTATATTTTTGTTTCATTTACCCAATTTTTTCATGTAAAATCTACTTAATAGAATGCAAAGATTTGCAAATATCATAAACCCATATTTGATGTATAATAGAAAAAAGAAATATAGAATATCAAACGTTTAAACTGAGAAAATATAAAATTTTCCATGTATCAAAAAAAAATAAGGTAATTTTGAAATTGATGGCAGCAACATGTCTCAAAAAAGTTGGGACAGGGCAGCAAAAAGCCAGCAAAGTAAGTTGAACTAACACAGAAGAGCTAGGAGAATATTTTACAACTAATTAGGTTAATTGGCACAAGGCCAGTAATATTATTGGGTATAAAATGTGCATCTTAGAGAGTCAGAGTGTCTCAAAAGTAAAGAGGGGAAGAGAGTCACCAAACTGTGAAAAGCTGCATCTAAAAATTGTTGAACAATTTCAGAATAATGTTCCTCATTATAAAATTGGAAAGATTTTAAATATATCATCATCTACAGTACATAATATCAAAAGATTCAGAGAATCTGGAGAAATCTCTGTGCGCAAGGGACTAGGCCGAAATGTAATATTGGATGCCCGTGAAATTCGGGCCCTCAGATGGCACTGCATTAAAATCAGGCATGATTTTGTGATGGACATCACTACATGGGCTCAGGAATACTTCCAAAAATCACTGTCTGTAAAGTGAGAGGTTGATTTACTAAAGGTAAATATACTGCGCACTGCAAGTACACTTTAAGTGCATTTCCTCTAGATATGAGGGGAAGCTCTGCTGATTTCTATCATTCAACCATGTACAAGCAAAAATGCTGTTTTTTTAACACAGTATATTTGCCTTCAGTAAATCAACCCTACAGTTCTCTGTGCCATCCAAAAATCCAAGTTAACCACTTAAGACCCGGACCAATACGCTGGTAAATGACCCAAGGTGTTTTTGCGATTCGGCACTGTGTCGCTTTAACAGACAATTGCGCGGTCGTGCGACGTGGCTCCCAAACAAAATTTGCGTCCTTTTCTTCCCACAAATAGAGCTTTCTTTTGGTGGTATTTGATCACCTCTGCGATTTTTATTTTTTGCGCTATATACAAAAATAGAGCGACATTTTTGAAAAAAAAACACTATTTTTTACTTTTTGTTAAAAAAAAATCAAATAAACTAAATTTTAGTCAAACATTTAGGCCAAAATGTATTTAGCCACATGTCTTTAGTAAAAAAAAAAATCGCAATAAAAAAAAATAGCTACCTAGCGGGAACAGCGACACTAATACAGCGATCAGAAAAATGATCGCTTAGTGACGCTTAGTGACGCTGGCAATAGGGAGTGAAAGGGTTAACTAGGGTGGTGATCAGGGGGTTAAAACTTTATTAGGGGGGGTGGGGGGGCTATCCTGAACCTAACACTAACTGATTTTACACTGCCTGTCACACTGACACTAAATGCAGTGATACTGTGACAGGGGGGTGGGGCGATCACAAGGGGTTAATGTGCCTATGTGAGTGTGTGTCAGTGTTGTGTTGGTGCACACTTACTTGTGATGTCTTCTCTCATCAGCAGCGGTGGGAAACACCGCTGCGATGAGAGGTGACATCATTTCCTCCTTCCTGTGTAAACACAGGAGGAGGAAGTTACACAAAGGGGGAGCGCTCCCATTGGCTGGGAGCGATCGCGGGGGGGCGGGTAAACGCCGACATCCGCCCGCTCGTCCCGGATCGCTCCCGGAGCCAGGGGGACCCCCGCACGCCGCGGAGGGGGTCCCGATGGGACCCCCGAACCGCACTTAGGCGGGGACGTAAATTTACGCCCTTGTGCCTGTACGAGCCATTCTGTGGCCGTATATGTGCGTGCGGGGGTCCTTAAGTGGTTAAAGCTCTATTATAAAAAGAAGCCATATCTGAACATGATCCAGAAGATCTTCTTTGGGCTATAGCCCATTTAAAATGGACTGTTGAAAAGTGGAAAACTGTTCTGTGGTCAGATGAGTCTGAATTTGACATTCTTTTTGACAACCATTGGCGCCGCTTCCTCCGGACTAAAGAGGAGTGGGACCTTTTAGCTTGTTATCAGTGGTCAGGCCAAAAACCTGCATCGCTAATGGTATGGGGCTGCATTAAGGTGTATGAAATGGGCAGCTGCAAGAACACCATTATGGCTGAAAGATATATCTAGGTTTTAGGGCAGACTATGCTCCCATCCAGAATGAGAAGTTAATTTACTAAAGGCAAATATACTGTGCACTGCAAGTGCAGCTGCTCTAGATCAAAGTGGAAGCTCTGAAATGTGTTGAAGCTCTGATGATTTCTATCATCCAATCATGTGCAAGCAAAAATGCAGTTTTCCTTGCAAGTTCCCCTCAGATCTAGAGAAACTGCACTTGCAGTGCACATTCTATTTTGCCTTTAGTAAATCAACCCCATTGTCTTTTCCAGGGAAGGCCTTGAATATTACAGCAGGGCAATGCTAAACTGCATACTACATCTATGACAACAACATGACTTAATAGTAGAAGAGTCTGGATGCCTAAATGCAGTCCAGACCTTTCACCAATTGGAAATATTTGGCACATCTTGAAATTAAAAATAACATAAAGAAAACCTAAGACTGCTGCACAGTTAGATACCAGGCACTAGATTCCTCTCCCAAAACTCTATCAACTGGTCTTCTCAGTTCCCAGACGTTTACAGAGTGTTGTTACAAGAAGAGGGGATGTTACCCCGTGGTAAACTTTTTGGAGACTTGTTGCTGTCATCAATTTCAAAATTACCTTTAATTTTTTTAAATGGTACATTTTTGCAATTTAAACATTCTTAAAATTTTACACAGCGGCGCAACTTTGTTTGGGATTGTTTTAAAGCAGAGGTTCGGACAATTTTTTTTTTTAAAGCCAGCAGCTACAAATATGGCAGCTGCTGAATTTAAAAAAATGGACACTTACCTGTCCAGTGCGCCCGCGATGTCAGCAGCCGAGGCTGAGCAATCGCTCGGTCCTCGGCTGCTTCCGCCGCCATATTTGTGTGTATATGGGAATACCTATAGTGCACAACTAGGCTTGTGGTTTGATATTATTATTATTATACAAGATTTATATAGCGCCAACAGTTTACGCAGCGCCCTACAATATAAAAGGGAGACAATACAGCTACAATACAGTAAAATACAAGAGGGTTAAGAGGGCCCTGCTCAGAAGAGCTTACAATCTAAGCTCTACAGGTTTATTGGTATACTGTATATAAAGCCTTATGCCTGGATCAAACATTACTGTGCCAGTGCAATAGTCCCTGGGAATCACATTTAAATGCCATCAACCATATTTCTCTGCAAAGAAGGATGATTCACGTTCTTAAAAAACATGTTCGGATTAATTAAAATAAGAGGAGCTGCTTTTGTCTATCGTAAACAATAAGCCAATTTACAAAGGTCAAGAAATGTAATTGCTATGCTGAAAAAGTAACAAATTATAGATAAATCAATATTTCAATGAACTCTGTATTTTCCATTCATTTAAAAAAGACAACAGCTTGTGATACTGCTTTGTCATATTGCTTTATTTTCTGATTAGTTCACATTTAGATGCAATTGTTGGCAATTATTGTTAACATGTAAAAGATGCAGAATGTTTTTGTTATGCTAACTACTGTATAACCAGTCAATAATAATTGATTCAAATTTTGTAATAGAAATCAGAAGCTATTCCTGGAAAACTGTTAAATTTACAGAAACTGTCTCTCTTTTGACCTTCTTACATCATAGGGTGTTTGTTTTTGTCCAGTTTGCTTCTTTGCTTGGCTACAACTTTCAATTCGTTAGTCTGTTCAATACAGATGGACCTGCAATGGCGCCATTGTCATTGCTAGCACCATTTTCTATATCTGCACCAATGAACCAATTCTATGACAAACCGTTTTATGCAGGAGCTCTCACTACAATTCATAGGGGCCCAAAGCAAAATTTGTATGAGGCCTCTCATGTGACTTTCTTTTGACCTGGTAATGTCAATTGTGACTATATTGTAATTGATCTTAAGAAAAAGTATGTCTAAATCAAAGACAGGCAGCAGGAGAGATGTTAACAGTCAGTACACTACTAGAGATCGGTAGAGTAGAGAAATTGCTAGGGGAAGAGCAGCAGGGCAGAAAATAAATGTTTAACCTTAAAGAAGAGTTCCACCCTAAAAATTTACTTTTCTTTAATCCTCTCCCCTCCCCCTTACATGGCACATTTGGCATGTAATTTTTTTTGGGGGGGAGTGGGGGCTTCAGTAGGAGTGGGACTTCCTGTCCCACTTCCTGCTTCCGCCGAGGGGCTGGTTAGGCGATTAAGCCTTAATTGCCTACACCAGCCCCTCCCTGTAGGCGATCACATGGGACACTGACAGGTCCCATGCGATCGCCTCTCCAATCAGCGGTGAGCCGCGCCGTGCGTGCATGCGCAGTGCGGCTCACGCAATTGCGCAGTGGGTGCCCGGCCGTGAAGCCGAAGGCTGTCACGGCTGGGTGCCCACAGTCGGGATGGAGACGCTGGCTGGGGAGGGGGGGAGAGGAGCGGAGCCCCGGTCGGCGTGTCGCTGGAACGCAGAAGCAGGTAAGTGAGTGTTTATTAAAAGCCAGCAGGTACACTTTTTTAGCTGCTGACTTTTAATAAACACAATTTTGGGCTGAAACACCCCTTTAAAGAAGAAGTATAGCCAAAGCTATTTTGGCCATGCTGCTCCTATGGATCACAGGAGTGCAGTTCATTCTGCACTACTGTGACTTGTTTTTAGCTGACAGCGGGCTATAGGCTGCTGTCTGCTGACATCACTCAGATGGTTCAGGCTCAGGAAAGAGCCGCTGAGAACCAGCTATTCCCACCCCCTTCACAGCCCAGCACTCCAGTGAGCGCTGAAGAGGCAGAGCAGAGAACCAGGGACTGACAGTCACGGCTCTCTGCACACTGAATGAATGAATGAAAACTTATATAGCGCAGCACATGCGAACTAAATCGCCTCTGGGCGCTTGTTGTTCCTGCAAATCTTCTTTCTCCTTTGGACTTGTAGTTGGCTTTCGGTATTTGGAGTAGATTTTGATTGGTGGATCGCAGAATGCGATTGGGATTATGAGCTTTTATTTTTTTCGCATAGATAATGGGGAGCATTCCCATGGATACATCTATGCTTTAGACAGAGTGCTTTAAAAGCAATTCTGTCTTTTACTGGCAACCAATGAAGGGTTCTCAGTGAAGGTGAAATTGATTCCCAGAGTTTTTTTCCAGTCACAAGTCTGGCGGCCGTGTTTTAAATGACTTGCAGACGAGCGATTTGGTACTTAGGGAGTCCGAGGTAGAGGGCATTTGCATAGTCCAATCTTGAGTTTACAATTGCTCCCACCACGACCGATATGTCTTCTTTCTGGATAAAAGGAGTAAGTCTGCGTAGTAGGCGCAGCAGATGGTGAGATCTGCTGACTACTGACCCTATTTGTGCATCCATTGTCATGTAGGAGTCGAAGATGACCCCGAGACTTTTTACTTTTGCGCTAGGCGTGATGATTTTGCCCAGAATGGGCGGGGGTATCCAGGTTGTTGCAGGTTGATTTATACGCTTGGCGTGAAACAGGAGAAGTTCTGTTTTCGCTCAGTTGAGTTTAAGATAACTCTTTGTCATCCAGTTCTCTATCAAAGAGAGGCATGTCTCTAGATTGAGGTGATGATCCTTTTTGTTGCAAATGCGGAAATACACTTGTGTGTCGTCTGCATATGAGTGGTAAAGCAGTTTTTGGCTGCTGATGATTTCAAAAAGAAGACGAAGATAGATGTTAAACAGCACCGGCAACAGAGGCGATCCTTGAGGGACTCCGCACGATACTGTGCGTTTCTCAGAAGTGAAAGGTCCTAATTTCACTGTCTGCGATCGGTTTTCCAAAAAAGAGGAGAACCAAGATAAATCGCCTCCTGAGACTCTGGCTACTTCAGCTAGCCGAGTCAGTAATAGTTTGTGGTCGACGGTGTCGAAGGCTGCGCTTAGGTCCAACAGAACCAGAAGACAAGATTCTTCTTCGTCTGCGGCCTCGAGAGCGTCGTCCCATATTTTAAGCAATGCGGTTTCTGTCCCGTGTCCGGGACGAAAACCTGATTGAAATGGATCAAGTATTTTGTGGGTATCTAGATGGTGTTGCAGCTGTTGTACCACTACTTTTTCCATTACTTTTGAGAGAACATTTAGGCCTGTTATGGGACGGCGGTGGAGTGGGTCCTTGGGGTCTAGGGTGGGTTTCTTCTAGATGGGTCGGATTATGCCCTCTTTCAACTGGGAGGGCACTATGCCTTCCTTGAAAGATTGGTTTATAAGCTGCGTGATAGGAGGTGCCAGGATGTCGGCGCATGCCTTCAGCAGTTTAGTGGGGATGATATCATTTGGCGCTGTGCCGTTACGCAAAGTACCAATGATATTTTTTTGGCATAGATAGTGATGGGCTCCAGAGTGAACTTACCTGATAGTGGTGAATTACTGTGGGTATTGTGTGAAAAATTGCAGAGGGGGGGGGCTGGGGGGGAATTGTTTTGATGAATGCTTTCCCGTATTCCCTCGATTTTTATTAATGAAGTAATCCGATAATTCATTGCAAAATTCTTGGGTGTCCGAATTGGGGACTTCAAGACATCCTGGTTTCATAATCTGAGTGACCATCTTAAAGAGTTTGTGGGGGCGGTTTAGGGCACTGTTGATAGCCTCGGAAAAATAATTTTTCTTGGCTTTGAAGATTTCTTTGTGGTATTTTCTTGTTGTTGCCTTGTAGATGGAAAGATTCTCCTCTGAAGTGCTTATTTTCCTGGCGGCTTCCGTCCTTCTGCGCTCTTGCTTCAGTAACGACAGCTGGTTGTTAAACCAGCTGGAGTTGTTTTTCCGTATGCGGGTTCTACGTTTCGGTGCTACAAAGTCGGCTGACTGTAGTAGGGCTAAGTTTATGGCATCCAGTGTTTCTACGGCCGTTTGATGCGGTTGAATTGTTTTTATTTTTTTCCTTAATGTGGTTTTGAAGAGTTCCGAATGGAGCTTCTTCTGACATCTGGTCTAGTGTGTTGTCACTGGTTTTGACGTTTTTGTTAAGGGGGGCATTTCGGAAATAATGAATTTAATTGCATGGTGATCTGTCCATGGCAATGGTTCATTTCCCAAAATTTTTATTTCCAGATCTTGTCTGAAAATAAGATCGAGTGTGTGACCTGAAGCATGTGTGGGCCCACATACTAGTTGTTGTAGCCCTAATCCTTCCAGGTGGTCAATACAGGCGTGTTTAGTGTTTGCTGTTGAGGGTGTAAGTGGAGATGAACTCCGTCAATGATGGTAGCAGCTGCGATTTTGGGCCAGGTGGCCTATAGCAGAGAAGAATATGGACGGTCTCCTGTGAATTTGTTTTCAGTTGCAGAGTAAGGGTTTCCATGAATGGAAGAGGGTTTTGACAGACAGGCTTAGTGATCGCAAGGTGAGTCTTGTGGATCACCGCCAGTCCTCCTCCTCTTTGCCCTATTCTGTTTTCCGTTATAATACGGTAGTTTTCTGGCATCAGTTCACCTAGAATGGTGTTACAGTCAGCTGTGAGCCAGCTCTCTGTAATAAAGAGGCAGTCTAGATCGTGTTGTAGAATAAAATCATAGATTTCTAGTCTGTGTTTTACTGCCGATCTTGTGTTGATCAAAGCACATGATATGTGCTTAGGCTGGGGTAAATGGCTGAAATTTTTGACAGTTGATCGTTGATCGATTCTCAATAGTCGCTCAATTATTAGGGCTTTTTTGGTGCTGGCTGGCAGTATATCGACGAATCGTCTTGGTCCCCTTATAGAGTCCGATGGAGCCACCTCTGCATGCATGAGCCTAGCTGCCAATATAGTGGATTCTCCTTGCTTCCATACTAAAACATATGCCGGCTAGTCCCCTGCCCCCCCTATTCTCTCCTCCATTTATTTTGATCCCGGGTATGCACTTCCCTACCTGGAAGTTAATTGGAAGTAGTGCCGTGAGACCTGGAGTCGGTGATGGTGAACAGTGACAGTATGTGTTTGGGGACACTGAGGCCTATAAATGTATTGGGGCATGTTTTAGCTTAATGCAGAGAATGTATTTAGTTCTACATTAACATAAATCTAACCCCTAAACCCTATGATGGCAATATGACACCCCAAATATAAAGCAGTAAGCCAAATCTGTACTGTGATATATAAAAACAATTTTTCAGTTGACTGTTTACTTTGCAAAGTGGAGTTGCACTCTGCAAGAGCAGTTGCTCCAGGGCTTAGTAAATCAGGAGAAGCTCTGCTGACTTCCATCATCCAATCATGTGCAAGCAAAAAGCATTTTTTTCTTGCATGCGATTATGTATTCTTTGCAAAGTGAGGCTTTACCTAATTTACTAAGCTTGCCTTTAGTAAATCAATCCCAATGTAATACATTATTGGCTCCTAATAACAAGTATTGAAATGTTCATATCTAAATATCATATAGGCTTTTGGAATGATGTTTAAGGAACCCATACTCAAGTATGATGGAATTTATTGATCTCAGTACCAACATTTTTAGCAGTATGATTATGTCAGATTTTTGCACCTCAAAGTGACCTCAAAGTGATAAAAAAAAAAATTGCATAGAAATGTGGGTTTTATATTGTAGGTCTGAAATTCTTATTAATAGCACACTTAAATCTGTCTAAACAAGACTCTAGTAGATATCCTGGGTATGATAAAGTTTGAATCACAAAATCAAAAATTATAATATAATAAATAACTATAAATAATTATAAAAAATAATAATATAATAATAATAAAATTAATTTCCCCATGATTCACTATCGCTCAATTTTGCAAGCGATTCTAATTTACTATTGCTGTTTTCTAGCTGGTCTAAAACCGTTTTTGACATAAAGGGACCCTTTTTGGTTGCTATGGACAATCTCAAGTTTCCAGGCAGAAAGAACATAATACTAGAAAAGCTACAATTTCTGGGGAAATTGTGAAGTGTTCTTGCCTCCACCAGTAGTCTACAACTGTGTGGTTGGAGTGGCTAGAATAACTGTGGAAACTGTGTAAATCCGTAAGAAAAAGTTGAAGAAGTGAGAATAGTTGGAAAAGTAGGTATGGTTTTAATGTTTTTTTTCCAAAATGTTTTTTTTTTTCAAAAATGTTTTTATTTCATTTTTTTCTTCAAAAATGATTTATTTGTATTTTTTTTAATGTTTTTTCAAAAATGTTTTTTTTTAAATGATTTTATTTCATTTTTTTCAAAAATAAATGATTTTATTTATTTTTTTCAATAATATTTTTGTCCTTTTTTTTCAAAAGTGTTTTTTATAAAGTGTAAAAGATATCAAACTGAAAAGATATAGCCGGATAGCTGAACATTTTGTGAACATTTTAAAGTTTGTTTGGCGTCTGTAGGTGAAAGTATGTGGCCTCGTACACACGACCGAGGAACTCTTAGGGCGAAACACATAGTTTTCCTTGTCCAGTTCCTTGTTAGGCTTGTCAAGGAACTTGACAAGCTTGCTTTGCGTACACACGTTAAAGACCAAATCTCCTTGTTCTCAAACGCGGTGACTTCAACATATACAACGGCAGGGGCTGCTTTTGCTAATATCATGTTACTGCGTTATGGAAAAAGTTTGGTAAGAGACATTTGCACTTTCAGTTTGTTACGGCGTGACAAATGTGCTATTTCCATTACAAACGCTACTTTTACCGAAGGTGCACGGGTTTCTTAGCATACACACGCTCAAGTTTCTCGTAGAAAAGCAGCCCGACGAGGAACACGTCGAGCCAACTTAACTACCGTTGAGGAAAAAGAGAACTTGCTCTCTTTTTTGCTCGTCGAGTTCCTCGTCAGTTTCCTCGATGAAAAACGTACACACGACCGGTTTCCTAGGCAAAAAAGCTCTCCCACTGAGTTTCTTGATGGATTCTGCCGAGGAAACTGGTCGTGTGTACGAGGGCTGAAGGAGCTGAAACTTTTGGGAGCAGAAGATTTTAAGGATTTAAAGCATGCTCTCATTGACTTCAATGTTAAAGAGGTGTTAAAAAGCTTAATAATTTAAAAGTTATAAATAGTAGAAAAAATTCGAGTGGCGTGTCTCTGCCCATAATTCACTGCGGCTTCGCAGTGCATTGCTAGCTGATGATTGGCCAAGCATGTACTACGACCCGCATGCTTGGCCAATCACAGCATGCAAAAAACGGTGAGCCATAATTGGCCAAAGCCAGGGTGGCTTTGGCCAATTATGGCTCAGGGGGTTTAGTACACGCCCTACACTATATAATGCTGCCTGGAAGTCAGCTTTGTGTAGTGTGTTGGTGGTTTACAGAGAGAGAGAGAGAGAGTCATTTTTTTGAAGTTAGATAGAGCAGGCAGGCAGGCTAGTCAGTTAGAGTTACAGGCCCGGATTCACATAGACCGGCGTATCTTTATGCCGGCGTAGCGCACCGTCTTTACGCTACGCCGGCGCAATGTTGAGAGGCAAGCATGCTATTCACAAAGAATATGCGCTCAACGTTGCGTCGGCGTAGCGTATAGTTGTCGGCATAAGTCGACGTAAGTCAAAGTAGGTGGAAGTGGGCTGGAAGTGGGCTTGCTATATTAAAATGACGCGTGACCCCATGCAAATGATGGGCTGAGCTTCAAAAAAGTCTTTTGGGCGCATCCCAGTGTGCATTCTCACAGTCACGTAGAAATAGCTGCCTAAGATACGTCAATACACTGCCTACGACGTGAACGTAACCTACGCACATCCCTATTCACGTAGTACTACGTAAACGATGTAACATACGACGGCTGTTCCCTGGTCCATACCTTTGAATGGGTTGCGCCACCTATATGGGGAATAATTGTACGGCGGACATAAGCCTTACGCAAACCGCTGGCGCATCTACGTTCGTTAATCGGCGTATCTTACTCATTTGCATATTTAACATGGGTACGCTGAATGTGTCCAGCGTAACTATGAGCCCACGATATGCCGGCGTAGGCAAGTTACGTCGGGCGGCTGAAGCCTTGTTTCACAAAGTATTTAGCTTTGTGAATCGGCGCAGAGATGCGACGGCGCACATTTGTACTTACAACTGCGTATCTTTAGATACGTCGGCGTAAGTCCGTTGTGAATCCGGGCCACAGTGTGTAGAGGATATACTGTATATGCATCCCAGGTGTTGTATATATTGTTTATTCACTGTATTTAGTTTAGATAGATCCGCTCTTCCTAATATACTGGCAGGCATGTGATTGTGATTGTACTAGTTGCAGTATTTTCACGTGGTGTACTGTCTGTGTCCTCTGTACAGTGTACACCTAAAGCTACATCAATAGATTTGCTCGTGTTTCTCATATTAATTCGTAGAGCTGGATGATTCTGGGAAAAATGAGAATCACAAAGAATCTTAGAATGAAGATCATGATTCTCTTACAATTCTCAAAAAAATGCATGGTGCTTTTTTTAGCATGCATTTTTGTGATTTTGTTTTATTTTATTTACACACACATTGTTCTGCAGCAAGACACATACTCATCGCATAGATGTGAAGTTGAACCTTTAAAACACAGTCAGGAGGCCGAGGGGCATCAAAAACCACAGCAGTGATAGCAGCATGGCTGTTTTGTACAACGTCACTACAGTACTACCCTACCTCACTGTGCACTCTATGTTTTCCAAAAAGCTTAAAAAAATAGATTTTTTGTCTGGAGCTACACTTTAAAAAAGTACCAGTTCAAAATTACAAACAGATTCTACTTAACAACAAACCTACAGTCCCTGTCTTGTTTGCACCGCCTGTATACTGCTGTTCAAAGTATATAGGGCCAAAGGGGCTGGTAATGACCTTGGGGGAGGGGGGCAGGGAAATTAATGCTATTTTTCTCAATGATTTTCATCCATATTGCAGGGACCAGACATTACATTAAAGCCGCAAGCAGTTTTAAATGACCTTTCTTATAGTAACACCCAGCAGGTACGATATTTAAAGGATTTTTTTAAAAAAAATCACTTTTAAGCATCATTAAAATCACTGCTCCAGAATAAACAACCGTTTTTAAAACTTTTTTTTCCATTGATACATGTTCCCTGGGGCAAGTCCCGGGTCCTCAAACCCATTTAATGACAATAACTTGCATATTAGCCTTTAAAATTAGCAATTTTGAATTTGAATGTTCGGGTCCCATAGACTTCAATGGGGTTCTAAAAGTTTGAGCGAACGAAAGGTCCGTTCAAAGGTTCTGGTGTGAACCGAATGGGGGGGTGTTTGGCTCATCCTTAATCATTAGCTGAAAGAGCTGAACATTTTAAAAGTTGAACGGTTTTAATAGCTAAAAGTATCCAGAAGTTACGCAGAGCCAAATAACTGAGCCAATTCCCCTCAGCGTTGTGTGGGAGGAGCTCCAATTCCCCTCAGAGCTGTGTGGGAGGAGCTATAATTCCCCTCCGCGTTGCCAGGAAACCAATGTTTATGTAGGCTCTAAGCACAGACCAGAGTTTTTTGCGTCTCTTGAATACTTGTCATTCTTCAAACGGTCGTATTTTAAAAATATATAAACCCTATAAATCCTACAGCGAAGAGCTTTATATTGTGAGAATCACAAGATCCAGACTTGTCTCTGAAATATTAAAATTGAAGGCACAGTCGCAGTTTAGATATCTCCCTTCAAATTTTAGGTGTCTGGAGTGTAATTTCAATGAATGTCTATGATGACGTGAGTTGAAAACAAATGGTCCTATTGTAAAAACGTTTAGAGTGTAGTGGCAGCAGGGATAGCTTAACGTTTTGATATAAGATTTGTGTAGGTGGGCTTAAAAATGAGGGAGAAGTGGCAGTTTTGAAATCATGTCCTGATTTTTAAGATTTTGTCAGCTCACACTGAAGTTTCGCCATTCATTCCTATTCCTATGGGACAAATTTTGCCGAAAAAAACTACGATATTTAGTGAACGATTCGACGAAACGTTCCACAAAGTAATAACCCACCAATCGGGAACAATCCACACGTTTTGGTATATTACTTGTCTATGTAGTGTAAAAATTGTGGGAAAAGTTACGGTGGTAATTTTGGCTATAATAATAATAATAATAATATATATGTGAGATAACAATAAGTGATCTTGCTATGCAAGAACACTTAATAAAACAAAAGGCGTGTGAAATGATTTCATAGGGTAATGTAATCAATACGATTACAGTGTACTGTATGTGTTATGAATATACTTTTTAAATTTACCACCAGGCTCCGCCCCATGCATTGCGACGCTCGCAGGGAATGGAGCCCGGCACACAGTGGCATCGGGTGGAGGACACAGCAGGGGGGACATCACCAAATCCTGGTCACAAGGTAGGTATCCTGGACCAGGATCCTGAAATGCAATCCCAAGTTTGTTTAGAAGTTTGAATTTTAATTGAAAGTCTTGATTTCTCAAAGATAATGAGCAGCTCTTTAATTTTCTACGGCATCTGTTGAATATCTCCCAATCTATAGACTAATGTACCTACTGTTATCTAAAGCTGTATTCTGAAGACCATAAACAGACTATTTTCCTGTTGATAAAGCCATCTTCACTCTGTATGTGCCGTCCTCTCTGTGCACCTGCTATTATCGATGTGCCAGCCATCCTGCAAATATACAGCAACTATAGTATGCCACATCTATTTTCGATTGATGGAAACACAACCTAGACAACAAACAACCGGAGATTGACAAAGATGTGTTTCATTTAAATGTGGCCAGAAATTGTACATCATTATACTCACTCAACCGCTAAAAATAGACAGCATGACATTTCCAAATTCTTTTTTTTTTTCTAGGTTGAGTTGCGTTGAATGTCAAACAGTGTAACCCACAAAATGAGAATGGACTATGGAAGCAGGCAGCACAATTGAAGGGGGTGAGAGAAAAGAACAAAGCAAATACCATGACAACCTGTCGTAATGAATGGTGTAAAGTGTAACAAGAAAGGCTTTCCTTTGTGAGGCTGCACAGAAAATGGCACATTACATGTCTGCGATGCCAGGAGGGGTGGGGAATAGGAATCCACATATGAGTCACTCTGCTGGTTTCCCCCTTTTTAGAGATGATTTTAATTTGCCTTGAAAGACACAGTTCTTTATATTTGTTTCCAATGCATTTTACATATAACATGTTTTAAAGACACAATTCCTATTACTTGCCTTTAAAATATTTTACGTGCAATGGGTTAATATTATTTTTGGTCAATATCGTTTGTATAAATTTCAATGCTGATTTTCATACAGTTTGATAAAAACTGTCTTATAATGAAGGTTGCCAGCCACCCACCTTGTTTTGCACCAGACAGTCTAGAAATTGCAGCACCTGTCTGTAGCTCTAGGTTGAATAGAATCTGCCACCCACACGAGACGTGTCAGAGTGCCCTTTCATGCTTTATTTGTGTAAGCAACGCCACTGTAAAGACCTACATTGAAGCCTTTGACTGCCTTAGTGGTCCTCCCATCACAAATCATGGCATGATGCATCTCATCCATGTGCTAGAGTTCCTTTGATGTAATGATTGTCTCCCTGCTAAGGCCCACATTTTTCTCCCAACAGTGCCATGACTTGCTACAGGGCAGGTAAAACAAACAATTGCTTGGGGCCCCAAGCTGGCCTGGGGCCCCCAACTTTCCCTTCCCAGGATGTAGCGTGGCCGAGCTCCTCTTCCTTCCACCTGGAGTCCTGTCAGTTGGCCGGGTACCGCGAGTGATTCAGTTTCCTGTTCCCAGCCAGACTGACAGGACGTGCACACTGAGTGCCCACTTCCTTTCAGTCCGGCCGGGAAGACAGGAAACTGAATCTCCTGTACGGCACGGTACCCAGCCCAGCCCGGGCACTATCTGATAGGGGACTGGGGAAGAGGCAGGGGGAATAGGAGCTTGGTCACGCTACAGCGGCAGCCTACAGGGAAGAAAAGGAGGTAAGAATAGAAAAAAATAGTGTAGCGCTAACGTAGACTTTTCATGTGGGGGGGGGTGCTTGGGGGCCCCCATTTTGCTTGAAACGGCCCTGCTTGGTTCAGATAAAACCTCTATCACACAGAGAAGTTGTGTTAAATATTGTTCCTGTTCACAGGGGAGAACAGTACATAGATAAATATGCGGCTAGTTGTCTCAGGTTTCGTGTAAATTTCGCTTAGGGTTATTATGTTTATTAGGGATCAATGAAACTAAAAGTTTTCTCTACATCAAACTTGCTGTCAACATCAAGATATTTCACTGACATTTCAAAAATGTAATTTTCTTTTAATAGGTACAATAGCATTAGATACAGGGGAACCTTGGACTCCAGGTGGACATTACCATCCATTACCATTAACAACAAGGAAGACGTGGCACTACACATGCTTACTGGGCTGTCAGAGCCATTGGCACAGAGATTCAGACTTTGTGCATGTAACAGGTCATCATCCATCATCCATCCATCCAGCTGTGCCCTTTTAGTACTGTGCGCCTCCACCACAGGCTTACATGCTCCTGTGGACATAAATATATATATACAGGCATACCCGGCGTTTAAGTACACAATGGGGTTTATTTACTAATGCTCAAAAAATCGCAATATCAGGCTTACTTCTGCATAGAAACCGATGAGCTTCTAACTTCAGCTTGTTCAATTAAGCCTGGTAATAAAACCTGGAAGCTCATTGGTTTCTGTGCAGAAGTGAGCCTTATTTTGTGCTTTCCAGCTTTAGTAAATGAACCCCATTGAGTACTTAAAAGTGGGGTATGCCTATATACAGTACAGACCAAAAGTTTGGACACACCTTCTTATTCAAAGATTTTTCTTTATTTTCATGACTATGAAAATTGTAGAGTCACAATGGAGGCATCAAAACTATGAATTAACACATGTGGAATTATATACAAAACAAAAAAGTGTGAAACAACTGAAAATATATGTCATATTCTAGGTTCTTCAAAGTAGCCACCTTTTGCAGCAGACACATCTCTAGAACAACTGTTAAGAGGAGACTGTGTGAATCAGGCCTTCATGGTAGAATATCTGCTAGGAAACCACTGCTAAAGAAAGGCAACAAGCAGAAGAGACTTGTTTGGGCTAAAGAACACAAGGAATGGACATTAGACCAGTGGAAATCTGTGCTTTGGTCTGATGAGTCCAAATTTGAGATCTTTGGTTCCAACCACCGTGTCTTTGTGCGACGCAGAAAAGGTGAACGGATGGACTCTACCTGCCTGGTTCCCATTGTGAAGCATGGAGGAGTAGGTGTGATGGTGTGGGGGTGCTTTGCTGATGACACTGTTGGGGATTTGTTCAAAATTGAAGGCATACTGAACCAGCATGGCTACCACAGCATCTTGCAGCGGCATGCTATTCCATCCGGTTTGCATTTAGTTGGACCATCATTTATTTTTCAACAGGACAATGACCCCAAACACACCTCCAGGCTGTGTAAGGGCTATTTGACCAAGAAGGAGAGTGATGGGGTGCTGCGCCAGATGACCTGGCCTCCACAGTCACCGGACCTGAACCCCATGTTTTGGGGGGAGCTGGACCGCAGAGTGAAGGCAAAAGGGCCAACAAATGCTAAGCATCTCTGGGAACTCCTTCAAGACTGTTGGAAGACCATTTCAGGTGACTACCTCTTGAAGCTCATCAAGAGAATGCCAAGAGTGTGCAAAGCAGTAATCAAAGCAAAAGGTGGCTACTTTGAATAACCGAGAATATCACATATTTTCAGTTGTTTCACACTTTTTTGTTATGTATATAATTCCACATGTGTTAATTCATAGTTTTGATGCCTTCAGTGTGAATCTACAATTTTCATAGTCATGAAAATAAAGACAACTCTTGGAATGAGAAGGTGTGTCCAAACTTTTGGTCTGTACTGTAAATATATATATATATATATATATATAAATATATATATATATATATAAATATATATATATATATATAAATATATATATATATATATATATATATATATATATATAAAAAAAATATATATATATATATATATATATATATATATATGTGTGTGTGTGTGTGAGTGTTTTGTATACTTTTGTGAGTATCCATTTTTTACTTCTCCTTGTATTTAAACCTTCTCGCAACTTACTACACCAGAGTGGTTACGCTATCTCCCTCCATTACCCTCTCTTTTTTTTTACAGACGCTACCCACTCATAAGCTGTCCCCTAATCTATCCATCTATCCAGCTCCTCTCTGCCAATCCCTTCACTGGCTTCCCCTACCCCACCATATAAAATTTTAAATGCTAACCACAACATACAAGGCCATTCGCAACATTTGCCCCAATCTACATCACCAACCTCATCTGCAGATATTGCCCAAATCATCTACTTCGCTCCTCCCAGGACCTCCTGCTCTCTAGCTGTCTTGTTCCTTCCTCCTATGCGCTGAATATATATATATATATATATATATATATATATATATATACACACACACACACACACACAGCGTTTCCCCGAAAGTAAGCCCTACCCCGAAAGTACATTTTTTTTCAAAACCTATACATTGCTGCAGTGTTTCTGTTTATTACTGTGTTAAAAAATATGGTACCGTTATATTTAAAGCCACTGCTGATCCGTCCTCTTCTTGCCTCGTCTGCATCCCGTCCCTCTTTACTGTAAGCAGCGGGCCGGCTCTTCTCGTTCCTCCTCTCCTCCCCCTGACATCTTCAGCCCATCCCTTCTTACTACACGGAGCGAGCCGATGAAAGGTGAACTCGGCTCTTCTCTCTCCTTCTCTCCTCCCGCCTGACGTCTTCAGCCCGTTCCTGCTCAGCGTGCGGAGCGGGCTGACGTCAGCGTGATCTCTTCTATCTCACTCTCTCCTCCCAGATGACGAAAGAAGAGCAGGTGAATACTGGTACACCAGGGAGCTGTATACCCTACTTTAAAAGGTATTTTCTATGGTACTGCACCTTATACAGTGCCAAGATGTCTTTCTCAAAACACCGTAATGACTCCTGACCTGACAGTTGGGGGGGGGGGGGTGACAGGGGGACACAGAATCGTTGTAAAATTTGTACATTCTATAAATAAATAAGCCCTACCCCGAAAGTAAGCCCTAGTGTGTTTTTTGTGGACAAAATTAATATAAGACCGGTCCTACTTTCAGGGAAACACGGTATATAGTAATTGTATATACACAGTGTAGCTGAGTGTTGCATACATCCTTATCACCCTTAATTACATTAACAGGGCATGTCCAACTAATCAAATAGATCTGTCTGCTGGTTTCTGTGCCGATATATAAAAGCACCCCTAAACATTAGTGTGGAGTGCTCCAAATTTCTGCCAAAAATCCATCAATGGCCATGACATTAGGATTAATAATAGGTGAATTATTAAATTATTATTAAACTATTATATAAAACTATTTGTAGAAGTGAGACATACCGAATGTAGGTTTATCAAATTTTGCTAATATCTGTACAATATAAAAAGGATAACCTAATGAGTGGATTAACCCTCATTATATTCAATAATTTAAAATTAGAGTTTCTGTCACAAAATTAAGAATTATTAAAAGCTCCACTGGAAAAGAAGGCTGCAGATGAACATTAATGCCATCAGCATGCAGCATCCATATGATGCACCTGGCCTTTGATCCTGCCTGCCTATTAATTTAAACCTGATTGAACGTAACAATGGTGATGGGACCATAAAACAAAACAATATGATTGAATGAGATTATTGCAATCCTTCCACAGAAAGTCTTGTTTAAAAAAGCAATGCAAAGAGTATGGATGATGAGCAAAGTACAATAACACTTGGAAACCAATAAGGTTTTACATTTTGTTGGTTTAGAACAGGGGTGTCCAAACTTTCTAAAGAAAGGGCCAGTTTACTTTGATTCATACTTTAGGGAGGCTGGAATGTGTCCAGAGGGAGTAAACAATGCCTGATCTTTGGTATTAGGAGGAAAAATATGTGGTGTCAGTGGGAGGAATCATGCCCCATTTTGGTTGGCCATGAAAAGAATTAAACCCCATCATTGGTGTCCGTTGAAGGACTAGTGCCCTATTGTTGGTGTCAGTGGCTGGAATTATGTCTCAAGCGCCGGATTAAAGGCAAGCTAAAGGACGCATCTTTTTGTTGATGTCACAATGTAGAGTATAAGATTTCCTATCATCTGTGCCCAGTCTTGCCACACAGAGTTAATCCAGATCTGATCAATCCTTTTTTTATTGTTCAGTGAAAATTAACAGACTTCGGCCTCATACACACGTCCGAGGAACTCGACGGAAAAGACACATCGTTTTTCTCAATGAGTTCCTTGTTAGGCTTTTCGAGAAACTTGACAAGCTGTCTTTGCGTACACACAGTCAAGACCAAATCTCCTTGTTCTCAAACGCGGTGACTTCAACACATACGACGGCAGGGGAAGTTCGATTCCACTGGCACAACCCTTGGGGCTGCTTTTGCTAATCTCATGTTACTGCGTGTTAGGTAAAAGTTTGGTGAGAGACATTTGCACTTTTCAGTCTGTTACAGCGTGACAAATGTGCTATTTCCATTACAAACGCTACTTTTACCGAAGGTGCGCGGGTTTCTAAGCATACACACCAACATGTTTCTCTTTGGAAAACCAGCCCGACGAGGAACACGACGAGGAAATTCAGACTTTATTTTTTTCCACTAACAACAGGATATTTGTCCCAGGCCTGCACATCTCAGCTGTACAGATGATCCCTCGTCCCCAGTGTTAAAACATCAAATACATGCCCCCATCCCAGGTTGAGGCATGCACACTTAGTTATCACATTATGGTCACATGACTGCCCTCATCCCTACTGCATCAATGACAGGCTGAAGTGTGCATGTAAAGGCTCCATAGGACCACACAAGGCATTGGAACCATCCTCAACATGTAAAAAGATTATAGAGAAATGTTTAACCTCCCTGGCGGTATGATTCTTTCAGATTTTAGGTGCTAAAAGCGGTACCATTATTTGCAAGAGAATTTGGCGTTTTATACTGTAGGCTTGTAATTCTTAGGAATAACTCACTGAAATCTATCCAAACAAGAGTCTAATAGGCATCCTGGGTATGATTTTTTTTTTTTCTTATTAAAAATTATAATATAATAAATAATTATAAAAAATTATAACAAATAATAATATAATTATAGTAAAAATTATTCAATAATGTAATCAAATCAAAATCACTGAAATTTGCTCAGTTGCAGAATTTTTGCTGTCATTATTTTTTTTTTTTTATGACGAATTTCCCCATAAATCGCTATCGCTAAATTCTGCAAGTGATTCTGATTTATTATCGCTGTTTTTTAGCTGCTCTAAAACTATTTTTGCCATAAAGGGACACTTTTGGTTGCTATGGGCAATCTACAGTTTGCAGGGAGAAAGAACAGTTTTTATTATATAAAATGACATGTAGTGTACAGGGCAGACCACTAGGGACAGGGGGGTGTGTATTTTTTACATACAGTACTGTAATCTATAAGATTACAGTGTACTGTATGTATAGTGTTTGTTTACTTTTTTAAATTTGGCGCCGTTCCCCCCCCTACGTCGCGACGCTCGCAGGGAAGGGAATCGGCGGAACACACAGCATCAGGCGGACATCCGCCCGCCGTGTACTGCGGGGATTCATCGCTGGATCGCAGAGAAAAGGTAAGTAAACTTTTTTCTGCATCCAGCGAGGTAAGCGCGTGTGTGGCACGGGGTTACCGATCTTAGCTTAAAAATCTCACCCCGTGCCACACACGGGAAGACCGCCAGGGAGGTTAAGGCAAAATGCAGACAGAAAGCAACCATCCTGTAGTATGCCGCTACATTTTACATTTCACATTGGGGTTTTAATAACACTTTTGCTGCTAAATTACAGAGAATGTGTAAAAATTCCACATAAAATTCAACAATGAAAACTAAAAAAACACAGTTGCACATTACATGTGGATTATGTAAGATAAGTGAACTTACATTTTACTTGGTAGATAAACACATAAGTGAACCTGTATTGATAAAAGTTTCCGGTCTAACTCAGGTCAAGAAACACCAACACATAAAATAAATGCCAGTCTGTCCTCAACTAAGGTGAGGTCCAACTTTATTGTAAAGCATGGGTCAAATGTTCTTACTGGCCATCCTTAAGATGGGCCTGGGTGTAGGAAATGTCTACTTCTAGCCTTGAATGAGTTAAAGATAGTGAGAGTTATTTAGTGATCAAGAATAAACGCACTCTGCATTGATTTGAACACACAATAATTTTCATTTGGCAACAATCGAAGTTTTAAGCACAACTACCTGAAGAAAGTAATTCATTTTCTATTATCATAAGATAGCAAATGGGCTGTATCCAAAGTTCATTTAGGTTAAAAAACAGCCATGTTCTTTATGCATAAAATAATTATGTTCTTGTTTACAGTCATATCAGTAACAGATTCTTGCTGAGTTATGTGTATTACAGTATAGGTTTCTGATGGCCACAGGCTTTTAATACCTGAAGAAGCACAATGCAGAACACAACGATGGAAAAGTATCCTAGATTACTATATATTTTTATATACATATACAGTGCCTTGAAAAAGTATTCATACCCCTTGAAATTTTCCACATTTTGTCATGTTACAACCAAAAACTTAACTATATTTTGTTGAAATTTGTGATAGACCAACACAAAGTGGCACATAATTGTGAAGTGGAAGGAACATGATAATGATAATATGTTCTTCAATTTTTTTAAACAAATAAATACAGTCATACCCCGCTTTTAAGTACACAATAGGGTTTATTTACTAAAGCTGGAAATCGCAATATCAGGCTCATTTCTGCATAGAAACCAATGAGCTTCTAACTTCAGCTTGTTCAATTAAGCCTGGTAAAAAAAACCTGGAAGCTCATTGGTTTCTGTGCAGAAGTGAGCCTTATTTTGCGCTTTCCAGCTTTAGTAAATAAACACAATTGTGTACTTAAAAGTGGGGTATGCCTGTATGTGAAAAGTGTGGTGTGCATTTGCATTCAGCCCCCCTGAGTCAATATTTTCTAGAACCATCTTTTTCTGCAATTACAGCTGCAAGTCTTTTTAGGTATGTCTCTACCAGCTGTGCAAATCTAGAGTGACATTTTTGCCCATTCTTCTTTGCAAAGTAGCTTAAGCTCTGTCAGATTGAATGGAGAGCATCTTTGAACAGCAATTTTAATATCTTGCAACAGATTCTCAATTGGATTTAGGTCTGGACTTTGACTTGATATGACTGAATATACTTTGAACTAAACCATCCCATTGTAGCTCGGGCTGTATCTTTAGGGTCATTGTCCTGCTGGAAGGTGAACCTCCACCCCAGACTGAATTCTTTGCAAACTCCAACAGGTTTTCTTCTAAGATTGCCCTGTATTTGACTTCATCCAACTTCCCATCAACTCTGACCAGCTTCCCTGTTCCTGCTGAAGAAAAGCATCCCCAAAACGTCTTACGGTGGGGATGGTGTGTTCAGGGTGAGGTGCGGTGTTAGTTTTCCACCACACATAGCGTTTTGCTTTTAAATTTTAAATTTTGACCAGACCTGATCAGACCACCTTCTTCCACATGTTTGCTGTATCCCCCACAAGACTTCTCACAAATTGAAAACAGGACTTCTTATGGCTTTTTTTCAACCACTCTTCAAAAGGCCAGATTTATGGAGTGCACGACTAAGACCTCGTACACACGATCGAGAAACTCGACAGAATCCATCAAGAAACTTGGTGGCAGAGCTTTTTTGCAGAGGAAAACGGTCATGTGTATGCTTTTCATCGAGAAAACTGTCGAGGAACTCGACGAGGAAAAAAGAGAGCAAGTTCTCTTTTTCCTCGACAGGAGTCTCAATTTCCTCGTCGTGTTCCTCGTCGGGCTGGTTTTCGACGAGAAACATGTTGGTGTGTATGCTTAGAAACCCGCGCACCTTCTGTAAAAGTAGCGTTTGTAATGGAAATAGCACATTTGTCACGCTGTAACAGACTGAAAAGTGCAAATGTCTCTTACCAAACTTTTACCTAACACACAGTAACATGAGATTAGCAAAAGCAGCCCCCAAGGGTTGTGCCAGTGGAATCGAACTTCCCCTGCCGTTGTATGTGTTGAAGTCACCGCGTTTGAGAATGAGGAGATTTGGTCTAGACTGTGTGTACGCAAAGACAGCTTGTCAAGTTTCTCAACAAGCCTAAGAAGGAACTCGTTGTCCTGTGTACAGATTCTCCCACCTGAGCTGTGGATCTCTGCAGCTCCTCCAGAGTTACCATGGGCCTCTTGGCTGCTTCTCTGATTATTGCTCTCCTTGTGCGGCCTGTCAGTTTAGGTGGACGGCCATGTCTTGGTATGTTTACAGTTGTGCCATACTCTTTCCATTTTCGGATGATGGATTAAACAGTGCTCTGTGATGTTCAAAGCTTGGGATATTTTTTTATAACCTGTCCCTGCTTTAAACTTCTCTACCACTTTATCCCTGACCTGTCTGTCTGGTGTGTTCCTTGGCCTTCATGATGCTGTTATCTAACAAACCTATGTGGGCTTCACAGAACAGCCATATTTACAGTGAGATAAAATTACACAAGGGTGGACGCTATTTACTAATTAGGTGACTTCTGAAGGCAATTTGTTCCACTAGATTTTAGTTGGGGTCTGAATACAAATGAAAGTCACACTTTTCACATATTTACATAAAAAAAAAAAAAAACATTTTTAAACCATTTATAATTTTCCTTCCACTTCTCAATTATGTGCCAGTTTGTGTTGGTCTATCACATAAAATTCCAATAAAATACATTTATTTTTTGGTTGTAACATGACAAAAAATTGAAAATTTCAAGGGGTGTGAATACTTTTTCAAGGCACTGTATACATAATGTTTACATTTTTTTTTGCTAACAGAATTATTTGTTTTCCCCTCCACCTTTCATAAAAAAAGAATAAATGTTTCTTATAATGACTGCTTCTTATAGTGGTTGTAAATCCTGTACAACCACTTTACCTTTATTAAGGCTTACCTGTAGGTACTGGAAATATCTCTTAACCCTCTGCGGTTTAGGAGAAATTTACCATATACGCTTGTTCTGACGTCATTGGCGCATGTGCACTGAAGGCACATGCACGGAAGTGACGTGATGTAGCTTCGGCTCTCTGAGTCAGACAGCTGGAATCCCCTGAAAGAAGAGGGGTGAAGATAGATGCTTCCACACAGCGGGGACAACGGTGACATTGCTGGATTTCTTTGCAGGTAAGTGCAAAATAATGGACTAGTATGCGAGGCATACTAGCCCATTATGCTTTGACTTTTTAGAGGAAAAAGAGAAAGTAAAACCCATCAGGAGGGAAATTAGCTGAGGGTAATTTTTTGGTTCAGACAGACCAAACTGCATAATACCCAAAAATGGTAATCAAAGAGAAGAACTAGTCACCAATATCGTCTGTAGGCTCAATTGATCTTCCATATTACTAACCTTCTATGCCTTTTTTTGCACTCTGCCCCTGTGTGTAGGCAGCTGAAGCATAAGACTGTCTAGGCACAGTTGTGCTGCTATTTTTTTATGAGTATTTCAATACAAAAGGTTAAATATTTCAGGGTACTGCTTAGGCAAAGTTAACATATCTATGTGTCCCCTACAACACAGCAAATTTTTACTTTTTGAATTCTGCATTGCACATGTTGCACATTTCGGTCAACTTCAATGTAATATAACAGCTGCTAAGATCTGGAACCGATAACAGCCATTTATTACTTGACAAGGCTTAATTTCCTGATACAGACCTTTAACCTTCTCGATTAGTGTTCTTGCATCTAGAGGCCTATGTTGTAATTTGTAGACATGTGCATTCGTTTTCGTTAGAATGCATTTTCGTCCGAAAATCTGTTTTTTTCGTTATCGTTTTAACAAACGATAACGAAAGCGCAAGAAACGAAAACCGAAAGATCCGACATAAAAAATGCTTTATTTTATTTTTCGTTGCAGTAAAAATTCGATATAGAGAGATTCGACATTATAGGGAAAAGATTCGACATCATAGAGAAAAGATTCGACATTATAGAGAACAGATTCAACACTATAGAAATAATAGATTCGACATTACAGAGAATAGATTTCGATTCATGAGAAAATAGATTTGACATTATAGAGAATAGATTTGACATTATTACTAGCCATACAACATTAGAATTCTTGTAGGCGGAATATTCGAACGGAAATGTACGATTCGACGTAAAGATTCAACGTTCCGTCGAATATTCTTTTGACCGTTCGACAGAAACCAAGTATTATTGGATTTTCGGAAGAAAGATATTCCCCAACGAAAAACTAAATAAATCAAAACAATTTTCGGGAGTAACTAAGTAAATCTATTTTCCAAACGAAAACGAAAAGAACGAAACAAAATATTCCAGTCTGCACATGTCTAGTAATTTGTAAGCTATGACTTTGATTCAATGGATAACCTTAGAAGTAATTTTCATTAAGCTTTCATTACGTAAAAGGACAGCGGACCCCTACAACAAGTCCTGCTTTTTCCAGAAGATGTAATGTAGCTTTAATAAGAAAATATATGTCCTAAATTATACAAACCAGCTTTATAAATCAGGACTACTGCCCTGATTCCACCCTATGATTCATCTCTGCTTGCCACCTTTTCAGCTTCAGAGCTTTAAGCTGATTAAGCCCTATTTAGTTTTCTGATAGCTCAGTTTGCTGAGAAAGCAACACTTGAGAGTAACAGTTTTCATTGTTTTTGGATTTTTACTCAAAAGAGACAACTATGTTATGAGCTACAATGATACAAGCCCAGCTGAATACCTCCCGGATTTGCATTACTTTCCTTCTAGCTTAAAGCGATTGTAAAGCTTCAATTATTTTTTTGTTTAGATAACAAACTTGTCATACTTACCTTCACTGTGTTTGTTTTGCACAGAGTGGCCCCGAACACTGACTTCTGGGGTCGCTCAGCAGATCTTGTGGCACCTCCGCGCATCAGATAACCCCCCTGGGACAAGCGCTCTCTGGGGGGGGGGGGGGTTACCTTGCGGCACGCACGCTTCTGAGTTTAGCATTCGGCATCCATAGCCGCAGCATGTATAACTCGGTCCTGGAGCTTGCGTCATTGGATTTGATTGACAGCAGTGAGAGCCAATGACTGCGCTGCTATCAATCTATCCAATCAAGAGCCGGACAGTGCATCCTCGCCGAGCGAAATTCGGGGCTCAGGTAAGTAAAATGGGGGGCTGGGGGGCCAGCGACTGCCAGGTGTAGTATATTTGGTGAAAAATGCCTTTGGCCCTTCGGTGATGGAAGGAGCCTCACTTTAGGCCTCCTATTTTAGGAAAATTGATCACCACTGCTATAGACCTAGAGTTTGTATTAAGCCTTTTTTATGTATTTGAATTTTGTCTTTACTAATTAAATCTTACTTCACACAACTTATATTGTTTTCTATTTTATTTTTTCATCAATAACACAAGGAATGCCTGAACACCCTTGAAATTGCCACATTAACTCAAACTTCTATATATGTCATTCTTTGCCGAGACACAATCAGGATTCAAACTAACCAAACTTCCAAAGAAGCTCATAAAATAATAACGGGCATTGAAGGATGCAATAAAGATAGGACATGACTTTTACTACTGAAATCTAATTTATAATCTATAACTCTTTTATATGAAATGTCAGCGAAGCCCAGACTTGTCTATAAAGATTCCTATCAAATCAAGAATGTATGTTGTATTATTTGATGAGGTGCATATTGAATACTCCAAACTATGCTACAGTGAATTATGCATTTACTCTACCAGACGGCTGCAAACTTTTTCCTTTCTTAGCTGCATTTCTGTTAACTGTCTTGCTATCTCTTAAATTGTTACTTAACCCATAACAGTAAAATCAGTCTGTATATGCAGTAAAGCATGCTTGTTATACTCACTGTAGAACCTAAGAGGTTACTCCTCTGCATTGTGTAAAAAGGATGTTTGGTCCTGACTTCTGTAAACCTCCCCTCCTTCCACTGTCCCCTGATAATTGCCTGATTGAGTCTATGGAGTCAGGCTGCACATGCTCAGTTTGGTGTGTTGCTAGAGAGGTTTTCTTTTTCTTTGGAGAATGCACGTGATCGGCACAGGGCCAATCAGCGCTGTCCAGACAGTGGGTCAGGGGTCTTGCAGTCTCATAGAACAGTCTGAACGCCCCTCCTACAAGCTTTAACCCATTCTTGGCTGGACACTGATAGAAGTCACAAGATTGCTCTAATTGCTGATAAGAAAAGGTGTTTAGCAGTTTATATTTACTAAAATAATTGCATGTTTTGTGTACTGTGGGAGACCAGATATAGTAAATACAGGGTCCTGGGTTTAGTAACACTTTAAAATTATTATTATTATTATTATTATTATTTTTATTAGAATAATTATGTCTATACCTGATTTTTTTTTTTTTTTACCTCAGTAAAGTTCATAATACAGGCTTACATGTTTCACGTTTCCTTCCCTTTTTTCTCTGGAATAAAGATCCATTTTCTTGCATGAACTACAAATAAATCCCAATCTTACATAGTCCAAGAGGATTATTTACTAAAGGTTTTAAGAATGCTCTATTAGCAAACAAAATGTTATTTTAGGTGAACATTAACTTTTTAACTTTCTCTGCTTTTTTAGTAATCCAAATCCAAAGAATGCAAAAGCAAACCATTATAATTTGCATAAAAGCCTTCTTGCAAACACTAATGGATCTTTGCGCAGCTCCTTTAGGGTTTGTTAGTAACATTGCATTAAATTGTTTTGTAAAATGTGCATTTTTACTTTGCGTTACTGCAATGCGCAGAAAGAAAAGGTGTCTCAACACACCTACACAATGCACCACAACTAAATTGCGCTGTGGCGTGATCAAAAACATCTGATTGTTGCAGTGTCTGGACCACTTAATTACTTTGTTGAAAAATATAATTTATTGTTTTTACATGTATAAATCAAATATCTGACTGGTTCTACATGTACGAGAACATTTCAGATATTCAATGAGTAATGCCTCATACACACGACCGGTTTTCACAACAAGAAAACTGCAATTTTTTATATTAGTCGTGAAAACCGGTCGTGTGTATGCTCCCTAGCAGTTTTCTCGACTAAAAAAATGCCTGCAAAAAAGTTGAAACCAGCTCTCTTTTTTCTCGTTGTGTTTCCCGTCAGTCGTGTGTATGCTTTTCCAAGGGGGAAAAAACACACATGCTCAGAATCAAGTATGAGACGGGAGCTCTCGTTCTGGTAAAATGGGTGTTTAGAATGGAGATAGCACATTCGTCACGATGTAACGGACTGAAAAGCACGAAGACTGAAAAGTGCAAATCGTCTCTCACCAAACTTTTACTAACACGAGGATCAGCAAAAGCAGCCCAAAGGGTGGCGCCATTTGAAAGGAACTTCCCCTTTATAGTCCCGTCGTACGTGTTGGACGTCACCTCGCTTTGGTCGGATGTTTTTTTGCATGAACCTGTGTATGCAAGTCAGGCTGGAGAGGAATCACGTTGGGAAAAAGAATGTTTTTTTGAACGTCGGGAAAAACGATGGTGTGTACGCGGCATGGTAGAATAAAGTTGAGTTCAGATTGGATGGTTTAAAAAAATTAAAATTAAAAGGTACACAAATTGGGGTATCTTATTTCCTCTAAGTAAGATGCACATGTAAGATGTACATGCATACAAAATAAGGGAAAAAAACTAAATATACAATAGCACAGTTTTCATGTAATAGCCTGAGGTCTGCATTCCTTGAAACCACTACAACCAATAAGTATCACCCTAGATCCAAACTTATTGTGTTATTGTGGTAATGGCTAACACGACACAGAAACCAGTAATCATTCTTCATCATTTTGACTATTCTCAAACAATAACAGATGCAGCTTGGTTGCTATGGGATAATGCAGAAGTATCATTGCGCTTTGTACTGCCCTGCCAAAACAGTCTGATTATAAAGGTTAAATTCATGTATTTTCAATTTTTTAAAGGAGTCAAGAGTAAATTCCATTGGGTTGATTTACTAAAGGCTGTAAACGCTGTTTACTTGGGAAGGGAAGTTGCATTTTGCAAAGGGAATTTGCCCCAGAGAATACAGTGACAGTGATTATGCAATCAAGTGCAAGAAAAATAAAAACAGCTTTTTTGCTTCCACGTGATTGAAAGATAAAAGTTGTAGCTTCACATCATTCACTTAGCTCTGGGGCAAATTCCCTTTAAAATTGAATAGCATTTAGTAAATCAACCCTGATGGCAAATTATATACAGTATTACTTACTTTTTTTTAAAGGATAGCCATTTCATATGTTCATGTTTATATAATATACTACATATATCAGGTATTGTGCACAGCATGCCCATTGAACAACTGCTGGAATGAAATCATTGTGCCACACACACATTTTATTGTTTCCAATCAGTCTGAGCAGACTGAGGCTGGGTTCACACTTGTTCCGACAACGCTCCTACATTGGGAGCTCATGTAGCATGACGTGTGAAAATCAATATGAGAGCTGTCTTAACTGGTTCTACACAAGTCAGTCCGACTTTGAAACTACTCCCTGTACTACTTTGGTCCTACATTGACCCTACTTCAGCCCATTGAATATCATTGAAGTAGGACCAAAGTAGGAGCCTTGTCCTTACCATCCGACTTTTGACATCTGACATGTGATTACAGCATCAGTCAGGCTGGGTTCACACTTGTCCTACAAACGCTCTGACATTGGGAGCTCATGTCGCATGACGTGTGAAAATCAATGTTTCCCTATGAGAGCCGTCTTAACTGATCCGACACAAGTCAGTCCGACTTTGAAAACACTCCCTGTACTACTTTGCTCTGACATTCATCCTACTTCAGCCCATTGAATATCATTCAGTAGGACCAAAGTAGGAGCCTTGTCCTTATCAGACATCCGACATGTGATTACAGCAGCAGTAAAAGGAATTTATCTCACTCTGGGATTGTTTTGATTGGTCAAAGAACAAGTCAGACTATCACAAAGTCGGTTCAAAGTAGTATCCTGTTCATGAAAGTAGGATGGATGTAGGACCAATGTAGGATGAATGTAGGATGAATGTAGGACAGATGTCGCAGAGCAAAGTAGGATGAAAGTTGTACTGCTGTCGTGTAGTATAGTGTGAACCCGGCCTAAAAGGAATTTATCTCACTCTGGGATTGTTTTGATTGGTCAAAAACAAGTCAGACTATCACAAAGTCGGATCAAAGTAGTATCCTGTTCATGGAAGTAGGATGGATGTAGGACCAATGTAGTACCAATGTAGGACCAATGTAGGAGAGATGTCGCAGAGCAAAGTAGGATGAAAGTAGTACTGCTGTCGTGTAGTATAGTGTGAACCCAGCCTCAGAGTAGTACTGCTGTCGTGTAGTATAGTGTGAACCCAGCCTGATACACTTAAATTGGCAAAACATAAATCAATGTGTAGTGCTGCTAGAGAGTAAGGCGAGAGAGCCTGTATATGTAAATGGTAAACATGAATGCCCCCATACCTATTAGATATATAAAAAAGTTATTCAACTGATCAAAAACATTGATTATATGATTTATATTGAATACCTTACAATACCATTAATATAAAAACATTGAAGTGGAAGTAAACCCTCCTATCATTTTCAGCCAAGGAAGCTGCCCTCTTGGCCTCTGTTTGATCTACAACTGCCTGATCAGTTATGACACTGGCCATTGGATGGTTTGAAAGTTTGGTTGAGAGCAAAACCAATGGGAGTGTTACATTCCCGACACGTGCCCGGAAATGAAATGTTTTTTGAAACTGTTAAATGGATGGATTACTTCCACTTTAAGACCCCTTTTCACATGGGGCGATTTTCAGGCTCTTTAGCGATAAAAAAAGCACCTGAAAGAAGCTTCATCTGCAATCCCAATGTGAAAGCCCAAGTGCTTTTTACACTAAAGAGCCTGAAAAACGCCCCAGTGTTAAAGGGTGTCTTAGCGTTAAAAAAAGCGCCTGTAAAATGCCTGAAAGAAGCTACATCTGCAATCCCAATGTGAAAGCCTGAGTGATTTCACACTGAGGTGCTGCGCTGGCAGGGCATCAGAAAAAGTCCTACAAGCAGCTTCTTTGCAGCGCTTTAGGAGCGTTGAATACACTGCTCCTAAAGCACCCCTTCCCATTGGGGCTTTTTTTTACGCCAAAGCGCCTGTAAAACCCCAGTGTGAAAGGGGTGTTAGCGGAGCTTTACCAGCTTTTTTTAAACGCTGGCAGTGTGAAAGAGCTCTAACAGCACTAGGGCTTTCACATTGGGATTGCAGATGGGGCTTCTTTCAGGCACTTTACAGGCACTTTTTTAACGCCAAAGCGCCTGAAAAACGCCCCAGTGTGAAAGGAGTCTAAAAGGACTTTAAATTCTCTTTCATTGAATGAAAATGGTAAAACAAAGATCATTATCTTACCACATTATACATACATTTTTTTTTCATGTGCTACCATATAACAGAGAACAATAGGAGAATTGATGCGTTTGTTCTATATATATGCACACTGCCATAGTTATAAATATATACTAAAGCATGGAACTCTTTCGTAATTTTTTAGCAGGTTTTCCTAAAGCCGTGGTAATAACAATCTTCAGCTAGAGAATCAATTGTGTGTTCTGAGCAGTTCTGAAATATATGGCATCCATTACAGGACAATGCTTCCTCTCCTCTGAGCTTTTTAGGCTTCCAAAATGATCTGGAGCATTCACAGAATTGACAGTAACATTGTGGCATGAATGGGACAAAAGCTCATTCTTGGTTGGATTTTTATATGAAACGGTCTGGTTATGGAGGTTCAGACAGAATGTTCACTGCTTGGTCCATAAAAATAACCTTTTGGCTCTGCACTCATACAAGTTTTTTTTTTTCTTTTATTATGGATATACCCTACCAAATCTGTACTGCGCAAAGTCAATTTTCTGGGAAAAATGTTGAGGGGTTAGAACGCCCTGTAATTGTTCGGGGACTAAATATCAGGGAACATCCAATATCCAAGGTGTCACTAGAATAGTAAAATGGGGAAATCTTCCAATAGGAATCTTGCTAGGGGATTTCCTTCACTTTGCAGAGGTCTCATCTCACTTCCTGTTATATAGCCGGAATAGGAAGTAAAGTGAAACCTCCCCAACATCCTGCTAAAAAAAAAAACTGACCCAAAATTAAAAAAATATATATTTTTGGCTTTACACTTTAAAAAATAGTTACAAGTACAACACTGAAGGTGTAGCTGTTTAATAAAAGGTCTGACAAGGTCTTTGCCCAAGTTCATATTTCTTAAGAAATAGCCCTTTACTTAATGGACCCCAAAGATTCCTATATTTATATTTTTATATATAAAGCCTTAAAGCAAAAACATCAGCATGGTTACCAGAGAACTAGCATTCTAAAACTGAAAGTTTAGCAATGACAGTCTTCATGATTGTCAGGGGAGAGTCTTTTTATTCCTTGTATGTACTGTATATCTCTACAGCATGGCAGAGGTGTGTTTATTACAAGACTGGCGAAACATATTTTAAAATGTGTTCTCGGCTAAACAGATGTATTATTCAACTGTGGTTTGCCTGGAGTTCCACTTTAAGGTGGACAGATTAATTTGTTTTATTACTAAAGTCACACTTTTTCCCATTTTATGCTTTTGAAAAATCTTAAATCTATAAAAAAAAAAAAAGTTTTAAAATGTCCAATTAAATGAAGTGATGAGAAGAGGAGATGCAGCCTGAAAGATTTCTTTATCTCTACCTACAGTATCTCTAATCAGTAACTTGCTGGATGTCAGATATTTTTTTTTCTTTTTAGCTTTCATCTTCCACCTCCTCAGATGAAACTTAAATATTATTTTACAGGCACAACTAATAATTTTTCTGACAAGACATCCATGCTTCACATTTGTTATCAAGTATTTGAAGAAGTTTTATTTGAACTTACATTCTGTCTGGGCTGAAATGGAAAAGATAATTTTCCAGAACACATTATGCTATGTATTCAGGTGTAATTGGGCTTATGTTGTAAGCTCAGAACTCCATTTCCCATAGTTCTCTGTTCAGCAGAGCCACATAAGAAATATGATGAAAGACAGAAGTTACAGAGCTTAGCTGATAACCTCTGAGCTTGTGGGAAGTGGAGAAGCCTGGGTCGTTGGGAGGTTTACATGATTTCAGGTCACTATGCTCATTGTTGGACCTCCACCACCCATTCATACACAATGGAGACATGGCACTGGACTGAGAACTCACAAAGCTATCCGTTCTGTGAAATTATATGTACGTTATTTCTGTGCAAATGCCAGCAAAAGAAAATGTTACTAGGCTATTTTCTCTCCAGGGCAGATGTTATTTATTCACAAGAATAGCATAAATCAGGAAAATACTGCATTATGGCCACTAGATGGAGCTGCCAATCATAGTAAAAATATTTTTTCACATAATCATCATCATCATCTAGTGGCCATATAATGGTATTTCCTGATTGACAGTTGTCAGTATTTTTACTGGAAGCCAGTAAAAAATTGGCACTTTTCTCCTACCGGTAAATGGCAGTGAAAGGAAAGGTTGCCAGTAAAAAGTATGTCTGTGAAGTCCGGAGCCAGCCAAGACCATCCGAGTGCCTGTTACAGTGTGTTCGGGTGCTGCCGTCAAGGGCGAGTCTGGCGGAGGCGGTGCCTGAGTGCGTCGTCTGATGTCATGGTGCAAGGCAGTCGAGCAGAGCGGCTGGAGACTTGTGTGGAGGTCTGTGGAAAGGGAGAAGGGCAAGCAGGGAGTGGGACTGTCAGTGCTGTTTGTACTGGAGTAGACTGAAAGGACTACCTGGCATGGATAGAGGCTGTCACTGTGACTCAGGAGAGGTCGTGTCGGTGATCTGTACTGCTGCACACTTCTGTCAGTGTCACTGTGAGAGTCAGCTTCATGTGTATGTGCCTGTCCCTGATCTACTTACTATATTTAAAATAAAATAAGAAATATGTTTTTTGCCTTAATATCTACCCTAAATCACATTGCTAATTGCATACTGTAGTTGTTTGACCTTTGCAATTAAAACTTGGCTGTGCCAGTAAATGTTGGGTGCTGTGTCAGTAAATTGAATCTGGTAGGTTGGCAACACTGATAGTAGGCATATCTCATATCTGGGGGACTGCTTAGGATGCTGACAAGCACTGTAGTAGTCAGTGCTACTTCAATAAATGTAAGGCTCTCTAATTGGAGGAGGTGAGAAAGGTGAGATGGTGACATTACCATTATAAGGTCCAAGTTGGACCAATGTAAGTATGCAATGAAGATCATACCTAGAATTTAGCTTTATAGGTTTTAAGAAAGCTTCTCAAAGCTTGGTAAAGGCTTTGAAAAGCTTACTGAATCTGATGTTTTTCAGATGTCTTTGTACAATTAAATCATACTAATACTTTTGGCACAGAGTCTTGGCCATGATGTCATCAAGCACGCCCGTAGTCCAGAGCTATGCACGAGTCAAAAGACTCGTACACACGATCTGATTTTCTGACCTAAATTGTGTGATGACAGGCTGACCATTTGTACACTCCATCGGACAATTGTTGACGGATTTTCCGTGGACAAATGTTGGATGGCAGGCTTTAAAATTTTCCGCAGACGGTCTGTTGTTGGATTTTCCGAGTGTGTGTACACAAGTTCGTTGGACAAAAGTCCAAAGTACAAACACGCAGTAATGCTCACCAAACACAACATCAGCAGAAGAAGCTCAAACGGTGGCGCTAAAGAGAGTGTTTGTTGGCCGGTAATTGTGTGCCAATTGTATGCAAGGCAAGTTCCTGGCCAACGCCGTTCGGACAAAAGTCAGAGGCTTTGTCTGCGAAAAATATGATTGTGTGTATGAGTTTTTATGCTTGATGATTGTTGCTTATTGTCTCTTGAACATTGTAAGTGCATTATTTAAAAAAAAAAAATGCGATGTGTTGGTTAATAGACTTTAGATCTCTCTATATTTTCTATGCACCTCTATTGTGAGTTTGACTGCTGTGTTGCGGTAAGTGGCTTATATACAGGATATCACAAAACCTTGAGAGTGAGAATTAAAGTGATTGTAAAGTCTTGTTTTTTTTTCTATAAAAATAAAAAACATGTTATACTTATCTGTTCTGTTGCAGTGGTTTTGCACAGAGCAGCCCAGATCCTCCTCTTCTTGGGTCCCTTTTCTGTGCTCCTGGTCCCTTACTCCTGGGGACACTTGTTGAGTGTCCCCACAGCAAGCAGCTTGCTCTGGGGGCACCTGAGACAAGTTACAGCTCCCTGTGTACATTTAGATATGTAGCCATGGCCCGACCATGCCCCCTCTCTCTCCTGATTGGCTAGCTGACTTTGATTGACAGCCGCGGAAGCCAATGGCACCGCTGCTGTGTCTCAGCCAATCAGAGGGGAGAGTTTCGGACAGTCGAGACACTCGTGGACATTGCTACATTGAAGTATTTACTGATATGAGGTGCTTATCATATCAGGGGGACCGCACACCTAATTGGTTAACGATTTAGTGGATTTATTTCATTATGCTGGGCCTGTGTTCCTCTCATATTTTTTCAATGATGCATTTTTTTTTAAAGCTGAATGAATGAATTTTTCTAAAGATTGCAAACAGGCAAGTTAATTGCTTTTCTCTTTTGCAATAAAGAGCCTGTGAGGTTGTCATTTTTTTTCTGACTTCAGTTGCACTTTATTAACCTCTTGTCGGCCACATAATGCATATGCATGCTCGTTTAAACCACTTCAATACTGGGCACTTCCTGCACTGTTTAAATGACAATTATGCGGTCATGCAACACTATACCCTTATGACATTTGTATTATTTTTTCACACAAATAACGCTTTCTTTTGGTGGTATTGAGTTTTTTATTTTTTTGCTAAATAAATGTAAAAAGACCAAACACTTTGAAAAAAAAAGTGTTTTCTTTGATTTGCAAATTTTTATATCGGAAACAATCTTTCTTCATAAATTTAGGCCATTTCTTGAACCTGAAAACACCAGGGCATTACAAATATGCCCCAAATTACCCTTTTTTGGAAAGTAGAAAGTTCACTGTATTTAGTAAGAGGCTTGGCATGTTTTTTGAAGTTGTAATCTTTTGTCACAAGGTGTGGCACTGATCAGGGACACTGACTGGTAACAGTATGAAAAAAAAAAAATATATATATAATTTTTGTACTTTTTTTTATACACTGTGACCAGAGCAATACAGCGTTACCATAGTAACACTGTATTAGTCTAGGGAAGTGGTTAGGCTGTTCTTTTATTTTTATTTTATTTTTTTTTACACATTATGATTGCTTATACTAGTGAATTTCATATATTTCATATTTTACTGAATAAAACTGATCCATTCTGTGTGTTTTGTTGTGATTAGCTGTGATTAGCCACAGCTTATCACTTGGTACAAAAGGGCTGTGATTGGCCATGTCTATACCATGTGATCACTGTGACCAATTACAGCTAGAAACACAATGTATACAATAGATGGCATGAAGGGAAGCCATCCATTGTTTACAATTGTTTACAATTGTCATGTGATCAGCTGTGATTGGTCACAGTGATCACATGGTAGCGGCAGTGGGCCAGTACACTGATCAGCATGGACCCATCTGGGAGGACATCATATGATCTCCACCTGGATCGACAAAAGTTTCGCCTGGCCGTCATTTTGCTATATGTTGAGCTGGAACTGGTTAACACCCACACACCACACATATGTGTTCATGGAGTGGCAGAGGTATCAGTACTGAGAGCCTGCTCATTGCATGCTACTAGCACTGCGTTCAACCTGTCAAGATCATGGTCTCTAGTAATGATCAGGAGGTTGCAGGACTGACTCGCAATCATGTGACCAGTGTGCCTGCCAGTCACAGTGGTCACGTTAAATTTAAAGTCAACACTGAGTTCTTCCATGGAATTTGTGTTGTCAAAGCTTAGTTAGAGGGACTTCTCAGAAAATGAACAAGCTTTCCAGCAGTGACCACTGGTCTATATGGGGCTCAGGGGAGTCTCCCCCTAATCCCCTAATCTACATGCAGGGCGGCGGACACATGGATTCCAACTGTATTTTTTTTAAGCATGTGATTAGAGCCTAAGGCTCTACTTGGGGCACAGAGCACAGCGCCCTGAGCCAACCCAGTTGTGAGTCCTAAGACTCCCTGGCAAATCGGTTTTAGGACCCACTTCCTGTTAGGCCGGGAGGAGATACAACGACCCCGGAGCAAGAAGCGAGATACTTGTCATCTCCCTTCTAAGGTAAGGAGGCCTCAGATCACCACTATCCTGTCCATCTCCCACGGGGGGGTTATTGGCACTATCCCGTCCGTCCCCCACGCGGGAAGGGGGATCGCCTCCTTCCCGTTCATCTCCCACAGAGGGGCCGTATCATTGGTTTGTCGCTGCCCCCAAAATATTGAGGACCAGCCACCGCTGCTTTCCAGTCCCTAAAACCAGAGTTTTTCTTTAAGCTGAATGTAACTGTTTATACTGTGGTTAATGTGTAATAACAGGGTTATTAAATATAGATCTCTCAATTTGTTTGATGATAAGGAAGGATGAGTTGCAAGGTCAAAACTTGAAATCTTGGCAGGTTTTCAGGTCAGGAAACTCAGCAAAAATTAAAACAACATCAGAGGGAATTTTCAAAACCAACTTAAAAAGGATCATAGCGCAAAGAGAAACCTTTCTTCTTTCCATCAGAAGATGCATGACATTTTACTTTCTGGAGACAGGGGAAAATATATTTTTTCTTAACAATGTTCAAAGTGCATATCTGTCTAGAAAACATTGGGTGTGTTTTGAAGTTACTGCAATGTTATGGTAGAATCCGTTTACCGTTATAATATCATCTTAAAATCATATGAGGTGCTAACACATGTGTATGGGGAAGCAAACTTTTGTTTTATTTTTGCATAGAGTATTGAAAGGTTGGACCCATTGTCAAGTTTTTATTGCTGTCTGTATCTTCACTGTAGGGATTCACCTCTACATTATGTCTGTCCTGGTGACCATTGCCCAAAGACAAAAAGTGAAGGGATATCTAAGAATTTTTGAGTTGCCAACAGAGAAAGAGTTGAGGAAAAATCCTCAAGGATTTCAGTGATATCTGTTCCTGTGAAAAATTCTAATGCCTAGTACACGCGTACGGGATTCCGAGAATCTGCTCGGTAAGTTTTTTCACCTACACACAAATTTTTCCCAACAGGAAAATTGCGATGGAGCTTTGGTCGGGAATTCCGGCCGTGTGTATCACGATTTTTCACACAGGAAAACTGCCAGGAAAAAGAGAGTTGATTCTTTTTTTTCCCGGCAGTTTACCTGTCAGGAAAACTGCGATGGAGCATGCACACAGCCGGTTTTCCCGGCCAAAAGCTCTCATGACAATTTTTCCAGACGGGAAAAACGGTCGTGTGTACGAGCCATCAGATAGAAATTCTTTTCACTTTGGAGAGATTTCCTCTTATTTCTGTTGTGTCTCCATGAAAGATAGTGAAGGGAAATCTCCCCAGTGCAATACATGTAGCAAAAATGTTTTTATCACCTAGGCCAGTGATGGCGAACCTTGGCACTACAGATGTTTTAGAACTACATTTCCCATGATGCTCCACTACACTGCAGAGTGCATGAGCATCATGGGAAATGCAGTTCCAAAACATCTGGAGTGCCAAGGTTCGCCATCACTGACCTAGGCTTTCTAAAAAAAACAATCATTTTGGCTTTACGTATTCTGTAATGCTTTACTGTACTTATCCAAACTGGATTACATGAGATTGGAATTTTGAAGTACTGTAGTCCTTACCTCACAACTTTGTTTCACCTTTCTTGGAGGAAGATATTGGATCGTTAAAAAAAATGGGTCAGCTGATAAACTTATGGGTAGGAAAAGTTAAACCGCCACACACCAGCACAACCTGATTGCAGAGTCAGTAAACACAACTTCAGCCCAGCTTCATCCAGACCATGGCCCAATCGCGTTTCGTCCTGCCCACAGGGCTTAGTAATGGAGCTTCATATTCCTTAGCCATAACCTATATGACTAAGCCATGTGGGCAGGGACGAAGCACATTGGGGTGTGCCCTGGATGGAGCTGAAGTCTGTACTTTCTCTGTACTCAGGCTGTGGTGGTGTGTGGCAGTTTGACTTTTTCTTCCCAGGAAGAAACTTCTTCTACTGCTGGGAAGAAAAAGTCAAACTGCCACACACCACCACAGCCTGAGTGCAGAGAAAGTACATTGGACATTAAAAGTACATTGAAAGTGTTTGGACAACACTGCATAGTGTTGGGACAAGCTTTTTCTTTCCATCTGCACCTGACAGTGAGAGTCACTGGACTTTTTAAGTGTTTACCTGGAGGGGTGCCCATAGCTATGCGTAGCTGATAAACGTATTATTATTTGAGATTTAAAGTAGAGAAAGAAGTCAATTTCAATGAGAGTGCCAAACAAACCTTCAGGAGGCCAAGGTAATTTAACCCCTTCAATACTGGACACTTTCGCCCCCTTCCTGCACAGGCCAATTTTCAGCTTTCAAACTTTGAATGACAATTGCGCGGTCATGCAACACTGTACCCATATGACATATTTATCATTTTTTTTTTCAACCAAAGAGAGCTTTCTTTTGGTGGTATTTTTTGATGAATAAATGTAAAGAGACGGAACATTTAAAAAAAAAATAAAAAAATCTTTGTTTCTCTAATAACATTTTGCAAATAAAACATCTCTCTTCATAAATTCAGGCCAGAATGTATACTGCTACATTTCATTGGTTAAAATAACCCAAATCGGTGTACAGGCATACCCAACTTTTAAATACACAATGGGGTTGATTTACTAAAGCTGGAAAATGCAAAATCAGGCTCACTTCTGCATTGAAACCAATGAGCATAAAACCTGGAAGATCATTGGTTTCTGTGCAAAAGTGAGCCGGATTTTAAGCTTTCCAGCTTTAGTAAATAAACCCCATTGTGCATTTAAAAGTGGGGTATGCCTGTATATTATTTAGCTATAGGAAAGTCATAGAGTCCACAAGCTATGTATAACTCTCTCTCTCTCTGTGTATATATATATATATATATATATATATATATATATATATATATATATATAAAAACAGTTGTGCTCATAAGTTTACATTCCCTGGCAGAATTTATGATTTCTTGGCCATTTTTCAGAGAATATGAAAGATAACACAAAAACATTTCTTTCACTCATGGTTAGTGTTTGGATGAAGCCATTTATTGCCAATCAACTGTGTTTACTCTTTTTAAATCACAATCACAACAGAAACTACCCAAATGACCCTGATCAAATATTTACATACCCCGGTGATTTTGGCCTGATAACATGCACACAAGTTGACACAAAGGGGTTTGAAAGGCTATTAAAGGTAACCATCCTCACCTGTGATCTGTTTGCGTGTAATTAATGTGGGTGTGTATTAAAGGTCAATGAGTTTCAGGTTTTCTGATAGACTTGCATCTTTCATCCAGCGCTGCACTGACGTTTCTGGATTCCGAGTCATGGGGAAAGCAAAATAATTGTCAAAGGATCTGCAGGAAAAGGTAGTTGAACTGTATAATACAGGAAAGGGATATTAAAAGATACCCAAGGAATTGAGAATGCCAATCAACAGTGTTCAAACTCCAATCAAGAAGTGGAAAATGAGGGGTTCTGTTGAAACCAAACCACGGTCAGGTAGACCAACTAAAATTTCAGCCACAACTGCCAGGAAAATTGTTCAGGATGCAAAAAAAAAACACAAATAACTTCAGGTGAAATATAGGACTTTCTGAAAACATGTGGTGTGGTTGTTTTAAGATGCACAATAAGGAGGCACTTGAAAAAAGGTGGACTGCATGGTCGAGTCGCCAGAAGAAAGAAATAACTACGCAAATGCCACAAAGTATCCCGCTTACAATACACAAAACAGCACAGAGACAAGAGGAACACAGTTCCTTAATGGCTTTCTGGATCACTGGGGAAGCAATCTGGTTGGATGCTGCTGCCCCATGTGACCCTGACAGTCATCTTGGATCAGGCAGAGCCTCTTTAAGGCCCAAGTTTGGCACAATATTGCAATTTAGTGGAGTAGGAACAGATACCCCACCTGTTAGGGACAACACTAGTGGTAAGGAAAGGTTCCTGACAAGGAGGGAAAGCACAGGGTAAACTTCTTGGACTTCACCCCGCTTGACTACATTTCTACTCTCTTAACAGATGCTCTAACTCTGGCCGATACCCGCTCTCTTCACATTATTTGAAACCATGAATGCATCCAGTTGGGCAGCATTCCCACTGGATTTGTTGTGAACTGTTGCTGTACTATTTCAGAAAAAGGTTTCCATTGCACCTGACTATGTGAATTATTACTGCCGCACCCTGCTGTACCCCACTTACAGGCTCATGGGCCAAATATCAATGCGATGACTCAAATAAAGACAGGAAGTAAAACTGAATAAAAAGAATTAAATACATTTTAAAAGGTGTTGAAACCAGTAAATGTAATAAGTTGAAGACAAACGTAGTATGGTGCTGTCAAACAGATGGCAGGTTACAGTCAAGGACAATGGTGACTACGCCAGCTAAACCATGACAACCTCAGGCAATCAGGGCATGCCTACCTACTCCCTGCTGACAGATTCTTTGGGATTTGGAAATTTACTCTGGAAAAGATGACACATGCACATTAAGAGCTGTATCAGTGCTAATTTTAGTTGCAAATCAGGATAGAATCCTGGAAAAAAAGCTCAATGGTAAAGTACAGCTCCTTGCCTATTAGTGTTGGACAGGGGGTAAGAGAGATCAGAGTTCTTTAGGGTCAACTACCTTAATGAATAGGTTGAGAGTATGAATGGAAAGCGAATATAAAGGAAGCGCCCCTTGGCAAACAGCTGATGTCTACTCTTCCTGACCTACGTAATCGTGTACAGAGCTGTTAGATTTTTTCTTGCCTCTATGACTGATTGAGGAAAATACATGTGGTCTGCCTTACCAAGATGGGAGCCCCTTTAACCAACCACTGGATTGCTGCAGCACCTACTGTCACTGTTCACCTCGAGTTCCGAGTCTCAGTCTCAGCTACGGCATCTCTGCAGCCTCAGCTTAAAAATACTCCACTCAGAAGAACAAACTTTTTTACACATAGAAATGGTCATAACTTTTCATAACTTTTCAAAACGTATGATGGCATTGCGTTTTACTGGGATTTTACCTGCAAACCATCCTTAAAGCTGGAGTGTAATCTACTTATATTTTGCCTTCCCTAGTTCCTTCCAACCTTTCCCCTCATCTACGTTCTATTGACATTTTTAAATAAAACCTTTCTGCTTTCAATAAATATCTTACTTATTTTACTTTTTACTTTTTTCCCCCTGATAATAGGTACTGGAACTCCCCCCTTTTGATTCACTTCTTGTCTCCACCCCCTACCAACCCCTGAGCACCATCTCTTGGTTCCTCTCCCTACCCACCTCCCAGTACTGCTTCATTTAGGGAATACAGAGCCAAGTATCATAATGTCATGCTAAGTAATTTGTGTGGAAGTTGGTAATGATAACAAGAAAAGCAGTAAATATACCCCCCTAGCAACAATAAATTCACCCAGAAACAAGACTGCCCAGAAACAGGAGACCCGTGCAACAAAATATCACCCCAACAACAATAGACCCCCAGGCCAGGGTTTCCAACTTTCGGTAAATGTAAAAACAGTTTGTAAAATCCATAATTTTTGCATCTGTCCATAAATGTCCATTATAGACGTGTAGTCTGTATGTCCTATTTATGGAAAGATGCAAAAATTATGGATTTTACAAAGTGTTGGTAAATTTACTGACGGTTGGCAACCCTGCCCCTGGCAGCAAAAACAGATCGCCCAGCAGCCAGCATCAATAGACTATCCAGCAGCCAGGAACAATAGACCCCCTCCCTCAACAGTAGGAGATATTTGCTTGTTTAGCAGCCAGTGACGTCACTGGCGCATGCGCTTTAAAGGAACGACTCTATGCCACAGTCCTAAATTCTGCGTGCATGCCAGCAGTGACGTCATCACTGTTCAGCCATTCAAGCTCGTGAACCTGGCAGGAAGAGCGGGTGAAGATAGAAGCCCTGTCAGTGATGACAGCACACCGCTGGAGGGCTTTGTTTCAAGGTAAGTCTTTCATAATGTGCTTTTTCCTAAATGTTACTTCTGCTTTAACCTCTTTAGCCCCAGAAAGATTTACGGCACTGCGTCAGTTTAACGGACAATTGCGCGGTAGTGCAATGTTGTACCTAAATGAAATTGACATGCTTTTTTTACCCACAAATAGTATTTGATCACCTCTGCGGTTTTTATTTTCTGCGCTATAAACAAATAAAGAGTGAGGCCTCGTACACACAACCGATGAACTCGTCGGAAAAGACACATCGTTTTCATCGACGAGTTCCTTGTTAGGCTTGTCGAGAAACTTGACAAGCTGTCTTTGCGTACACACAGTCAAGACCAAATCTCCTCGTTCTCAATCTCGGTGACTTCAACACATACAATGGCAGGGGAAGTTCGATTCCACTGGCAAAACCCTTGGGGCTGCTTTTGCTAATCTCATGTTACTGCGTGTTAGCTAAAAGTTTGGTAAGAGACGATTTGCACTTTTCAGTCTGTTACAGCGTGACAAATGTGCTATTCCATTACAAACGCTACTTTTACCGAAGGTGGGCGGGTTTCTAAGCATACACACCAATGTGTTTCTCGTCGAAAACCAGCCCGACGAGGAAATTGTGACTCCCGTCGAGGAAAAAGAGAACTTGCTCTGTTTTTTCCTCGTCGAGTTCCTCTACAGTTTTCTCGATGAAAAGCATACACACGACCGTTTTCCTCTGCAAAAAAAGCTCTGCCACCAAGTTTCTTGATGGATTCTGTCGAGTTCCTCGGTCGTGTGTACGGGGCCTGACAATTTTGAAAAAAAAAAAAAATGTTTTACTTCCTGCTATAAAACATTTCCAAAAATGTACAAAGTACAAATTTATTCATCAGTTTAGACCGATATGTATTCTGCTACATATTTTTGGTAAAAATATCGCAATAAGTGTGTATTGATTGGTTTGCGCAAAAGTGAACACATCTACAAAATTTGGGCAAAAATTTAGGGCATTTTTATTATTATTATTTTTTTACTAGTAATGATGGCGATCAGTGATTTTTAGTGGGACTGCGACATTGTGGCGGACGGATCGGACACCTAACTGACATTTTTGACACTTTTTTGGTAATCAGCAACATTATTACAGTAATCAGTGCTAAAAATAAGCATTGTTATTGTACTAATGACACTGACACGGAAGGGGTTAACATCAGGGGCACTCATGGGTTTAAATGTGTTCCCTGGGTGTGTTTAATAACTGTATGGGGGACTGTGTTTCTGGGGAAACACACAGATCCACCTGCATAGCAGAAAGATAGGATCTGTGTGATCTCCCCTGTCAAAATGCAAATCTGCCTTGTTTACACAGGCAGATCCCTGTTCTGTTACTGCGGGGAAGGATTGTGGGTGGCCAGCCGACATCGAGTCTGGCTAATTATTAGTGTTGAGCAGAATATGCCATATTCGATTTCGCGATATATCTCGAATATATAGTCGAATATTCGAGATATATTCGCTAAATACGAATATTCGTGATATTTTTTGGAAATGAAAATATTGCGAATTTTCGCTATTGCGAATTTTCGCTATTGCGAATGCGAATGCGAATTGCGAATTGCGAATGCGAAATTTCGAGAAATGCGGAAAGGAGCACTCTGATTGGCTCAGAATATTCGTGATATATTACAATATAAAATAATCGCGCGATATCGCTATTGCCGAATAATCGCATTGCGATTTTTCGGCAATATAAAATGAGCGCTGCAGCTACTCGGCCCAAGGTCTCTAATCATACCAGCAATGCTTTTAGACGTCGATGGGGATCTCTAGGATGTGATCTGTTCTAAAAAAAAAATTGAAAAAATTTGAATATTCGAAATAGCGAATATTCGCCGCGATATTCGTGTTATTCGCGAATACTCGAATATGCAATATTCGTAGCGAATATTCGCAATGCGAATATTCGTGAGCAACACTACTAATTATCTCCCCCGCTGGCCAATGGGAACTCCCACAGAAGCGAGTTCCCGAGCCAATGTACAGCCACAGCGATTTTGTGGGATTGTGCCACCTTGCCGCAGTATAATGATGGCGGCTGATCAGCAAGTGGTTAATAAACACAGAAGCTATGGGAAAGTAAGTGATTTCAGTAGAAGAGAGGAGCCGGTGCAGTTGGGTAATCCTAAAAAGTCTGAAAGTTCAGCTTTAAAGTGTATGTCCAACTTTTTTTTGTTTGGATAGAGTGGGGGAGGATTAGAATCCTAGCATGGTTTTTACTGCTACCCAGGGCTCAATCAAAAGAGATTTCGCCTTGCTTACTGTCATGGTAACAATAATTTTTCACAGACAGAATGTGAGGTAAACTCTACAACAGGGACACTGACTACAATAAAAAGCCAATTTGCCGAGTACGGAAAGCTGTGTCAACCAGCCAGCAATCTTATCTCATTGTTCTCAATACTCCAAACGGTTTCCTGCACTTTAGACATTAGAATGGCTCTTTGTACTGTATATTTAAATAGCCCTGATTGTGTGCCAAAGATTTATCTTCATGCCTCCAGCTGGTCTATGCAACTGTAGAAATTTGCAGTCCAGGATTAATACGGTCACACTATAAGTGTATATATATAGTTTATGCCGTCAGATCACTGATTTATAGGGCTCTTTCACAGGTATTGAAAATAGGCGGTAGGTAGCGTTCTTACAGCTTTTCAATGTCATTGGAAATGGTTGAAGTGGTTGTAAACCTCAGACATAAAATATGAACAAAGCATATCTCTCTATAGTGTGTACAGTAAAACCTTGGTTTGCGAGTAATGTGGTATACGAGTGTTTTGTAAGACAAGCAACTTTTTTATTTTTACTAGGACCGATACAGAGTATTTGCAGGAGTACTTGTACTCCCGCAAATACCCCCGATACCAGAATAGAATACTTTTTGGCCCCCCCCCCCCGCCACTGCCGCCGCATGCCGCCGCATCGAGACCCGCCGCCGCACAGGTTAAACATTGTGCGGATACATCACAGCATTTATTTGAATAGCTGTAGTCTTCCCGCCCGCATAGACACTCCCCCTTGCTCGGGATTGGATGGGTGATCGTGATCTGTCCAATCCCAAGCAAGAGGGAGTGTCTATGCAGGCGGGAACACTACAGCTATTCAAATGAATGCTGTGATGTTCCCCGGGCGCCGGTGGCTAGGTAGGGGTGACATGGCTGCATATATGGGTGACATGGCTGCATATATGGGTGACATGGCAGTATATATGGGTGGCATGGCTGCATATATGGGTGACATGGCTGCATTTGTGGGTGACATGGCTGCATTTGTGCTTGACATGGCTGCATTTGTGCTTGACATGGCTGCATATGTAGGTGACATGGCTGCATATGTGGGTGACATGGCTGCATTTGTGGGTGACATGGCTGCATTTGTGTGTGACATGGCTGCATTTGTGGGTGACATGGCTGCATTTGTGGGTGACATGGCTGCATATATGGGTGACATAGCTGCATTTGTGGAGGACATGGCTGCATTTGTGGGTGACGTGGCTGCATTTGTGGGTGACGTGGCTGCATTTGTGGGTGACATGGCTGCATTTGTGGGTGACATGGCTGCATATATGGGTGACATGGCTGCATATATGGGTGACATGGCTGCATTTGTGGGTGACATGGCTGCATATGTGGGTGACATGGCTGCATATATGGGTGACATGGCTGCATTTGTGGGGGACATGGCTGCATTTGTGGGGGACATTTAAAAAAAGTATCGGTATTGGCGACTACTTGAAAAAAAGTATCGGTACTTGTACTCGGTCCTAAAAAAGAGGTATCGGGACAACCCTAATTTTTACATTTTAACTTGATATACGAGCAGTAGGAGGATTACAGCTTAAGAGTAAAAAAAGGTGGAATGACACTCAAAATGATAAAACCAATATCCCACGTTAGGAGTTTGGTCCTCATTCGTGTAAAGCTGCTGGCCTACACAGTATGTGGCCAGAGGTTTGGTGGAGCTGGTGGCTCCCAGCGCTTCCTGGAGAACTCAGAGACACTCCCAGCCAGGTGGGGCGGGCGTAACGTGTGTTTGGAGCACCCGGAAGTGATGTCAACAGTTCCCGAGTGTCTCTGAGTTCTCCAGGAAGCACTGGGAGCCACAGCCCCCCACCCCCAGGCCTCTGGCCACATAGTGTATATTCAAACAAGGAAAAATGTCGCTCCAAGTGAGAAAAAAAAAGGGATCAGATGGAGGTGATGCTTTGAAACCACCTCCATAGGCTTCTATTTAAACACGCCACAAGTGTGCCATATTTTCACTGTAAATGCGCATATGACATTTACAGCACATTTGGAGTACTGTTGCAAAGTGTCAAAAGTGACCATTTACCATTTAGCCCTGTAAACAAGCCCTGAAAGGCTGGTTGTACCCAAGTATAGACAGTGGCTATAGCTGCTAGCGGCAATCATTGTGTTCTGTTGACTGGGAAGGCTCCCCACCGGTAGCACACAATAATGCTGCGGGAGCGATTCCTCCAGTAATACTGACTGTGTATGACTAATTTTCACTATATCACATAAATAAATGGAATTAGAAGGTATTTTTGGATATATATTAAGGTGACTCATCACTGAAAAAAGCTACTATGTTGTGCAATAGCAGCAACTTTCAGCCCCCCTCACCAAAGTCTGAAGGACCAAAAAGATCCTGGAAGAATCATACTGCAATAGTGGCCACTAGCTGATGAAAACTCTTTCCATTAGGCTAACAGTGAACAAAAACTACAGTATCCAGAGCTTTTTTTCTCAAAAAATAGGTGCAGGAACTCAACCACGACCCGTTCAGATTTCACAAACAGTAGAAGGGTCTTAAAGGGGCATTAAATACCAGAATTGCATTACATACAGTGTGCAGAGTCCAGGGGGTTACAAAGTAGTCACTTGTAAACACAGAAACCAGACTTCTGTGTTCACAAGTGATTGTGGTGAGCGGGCACCAAAGGGTCTGAGCCAAAGGTGGTGGAACTGAGTTCCACCAAGTTCCCCCAGAAAAAAAGCCCTGACAGTATCTATTCCAGAGAGAGGAAACATGAAGGTCAGCTTACAATACATCTGTGTGTCAATGATGGAGGAAGTGAGAGGTAATTTGTACTCCTTTCCTCTATATCCAAAGATTGGAAAGATTTTGGTGTTTTGCTTTACATCACTCATTATGCTCTACCATTATTGTAATTTTATATCAGCAAATATGAAAAAACTGTATTCAGAACAGGCATCCACTGATTAACCACTTAAGGACCCGCTCATGTACATATACGTCGGTACTTTAAAGATGGATATCTCAGTAACAGCAGCAGCTGCTGTCACAAGTCACAACTGAGATATCCATCTCTTCAGTGAGCTGTCCTGTAAAGGATAACGGTCGTCTCCGCAGCGGATTCGGCGCAAGATCACCATTATCGGCGGTGATCTGGTCCTGTCTCCTGCTCGGCTGGGATACAAGTGTGGGCAAGATGGCCCCCACCTGTCTCCATAGTCAAAACGTCACTTCCGCCCATGCTTCTTAAAGTGACATTTTCTTATTGTCATTCTTTCAAATGACAATTTTTTTTTGTCTAAATATGGGATCTGAGGTCTTTTTGACCCCAGATCTCATATTTAAGAGGACCTGTCATTATTTTTTCTATTACAAGGGATGTTTACACTCCTTGTAATAGGAATAAAAGTGACCCATTTTTTTAATTTTGTAAAGTGTAAAAATGTATAAAATAAATAAAAATAAATAAGAAAACACATACTCATACGCATACGTGAGTAGCTCCCACATATGAAAACGGTGTTCAAACCACACAAGTGAGGTATCACCGTGATCGTTAGAGCGAGAGCAATAATTCTAGCCCTAGACCTCCTCTGTAACTAAAAATATGCAAACTATAGAATTTTTTTAAATGTCGCCTATGGAGATTTTAATGGTTAAAAGTTTGACGCCATTCCACGAGCAGGCGCAATTTGGAAACGTGACATGTTGTGTATCATTTTACTTGGCGTAACATTATCTTTCACAATATAAAAAAAAATTGGGCTAACTTTACTGTTGTCTTATTTTTTTATTAAAAAAAGTGCACTTGTAAGACCGCTGCGCAAATACGGTGTGACAAAAAGTATTGCAATGACCGCCATTTTATTCTCTAGGGTGTTAGAAAAAAATATATATAATGTTTGGGGGTTTTAAGTAATTTTCTAGCAAAAAAAAAAATGTTTTAATCTTGTAAACACCAAATCTGAAAAACAGGCAAGGTCCTTAAGTGGTTAAACAACATATTTCTATGCACTATGGGCCAGATTCTCGTACATTTGCCTGTTTTATGCGTAGCGTAGCATATCACCTTTACGCCACGCCTCCGCACTTTTTACGGGCAAGTGCTGTATTCTCAAATCACTTGCTCCGTAAATTTGCGGCGGCGTAGCGTAAATGGGACGGCGTAAGCCCGCGTAATTTAACCACTTAAGGACCGCCGCATGTACATTTACGTCGGCAGAATGGCACCGACAGGCACATCAACGTATATATACGTTGGTGCCTTGGGGGTGATCGGGGGTCCACGTGGCTGCAGGAACGATCCGACAAGTGGGGGCGGCTATCCGTTTTCATCCACCCCCTCCGGATCGCTCCCAGCCAATGCGCGCGCCCGCCCGCCCTGTCACTTCCTCCTCCTGTGTAAACACAGGAAGGAGGAAGTGACGTGATCTCTCCCTCGGCGTTTGTTTCAAGCGCCGCTGAGGAGAGATCACAACACACCAAGTAAGTCTGCACCAAACAGCACACTTACACACACACAAACACATTTAACCCCCCCCCCTCCCCCCTGTCACAGTGTCACTGAATGCAGTAATCATACATGTATGATTACTGTATTTAGTGTCAGTGTGACAGACAGTGTGACAGTCAGTCAGTATTAGTGTCAGGGTAGCCCCCCCACCCCCCCAATAAAGTTTTAACCCCTTGATCACTGCCCTAGTTAACCCTTTCACTCCCTATTGCCAGCGTCACTAAGCGATCATTTTTCTGATCGCTGTATTAGTGTCGCTGTTCCCGCTAGGTAGCTAATTTTTTTTTAATGCGATTTTTTTTTTACTAAAGACATGTGGCTAAATAAATTTTGGCCTAAATGTTTGACTAAAATTTAGTTTATTGTTTTTTTATTATAACAAAAAGTAAAAAATATTGATTTTTTTTCAAAAATGTCGCTCTATTTTTGTATATAGCGCAAAAAATAAAAATCGCAGAGGCGATCAAATACCACCAAAAGAAAGCTCTATTTGTGGGAAAAAAAGGACGCAAATTTTGTTTGGGAGCCACGTCTCACGACCGCGCAATTGTCTGTTAAAGCGACGCAGTGCCGAATCGCAAAAACCCCTTGGGTCATTTGCCAGCGTATTGGTCCGGGTCTTAAGTGGTTAAATAGGGAAGGAGGGGGCATGCTGTATTTAAATTAAGCGTGCCCCCGCGCCGAACGAACTGCGCATGCGCCGGCCCTAAACGTAGCCCACTGCGCATGCTCCATAGTACGCCGCAAATACATTAATTTCGACGACAACGTAATTAACGTACAGGCCTATTCGCAGCGAGTTACGCAAACGACATAAACGACGGAAAAAAACAACGCTGTCCCGACATCCATACTTAACATGGCTTACGCCGGACCTACGCAAGGTTACCCCTCATATAGCAGGGGTAACCTTACGCGTACGCAAACTACGTAAACTACGTCGACAGGGCGCAACTTCGTTCGGGAATCGGCATATCATGCTCATTTGCATATCCAACGCTGAAATCTACGGGAACGCCACCTAGCGGCCAGCGTAGAATTACATCTAAGATCCGACAGTGTATGTGACTTACGCCAGTCGGATCTACGCCAAATCTATGCGTAACTGATTCTAAGAATCAGTCGCATAGATACACAGGGCAAGAAACAGAGATACGACGGTGTATCTGGAGATACACCGTCGTATCTCTTTTGAGAATCTGGCCCTATATTTATTATCAAGTTAAAGAATTGATATTTTGGGTATGATGCATATATTTAGGAAATGTTTTATTGGCATACTACTCATCAAAATAAATTGGGGTTTGCCTTCAGATTCGGTTATCTGACATATTTCAGGCTGCTCCATTGGGCACTGTTATCAAAAGCCAAGTTAATAAAATAAACCTTGTAATATTTGCCTGATTTATAGAAAATGATGGTCCCATCTCCCATAGTGCTGGCCACATGATCAAATGCCTAGGTATACCCCAAGTTATCGTAACTGAAGAGTTTTGGTAGACCAATATTAAGAGCCAGCTTAGTAGTGAGTGACTCTGCCTGAACTCTGATTTCAGGTTAGATCGCATGACCTACACCTACTTATATGTCTATGGAACAGGCTGCAGTGATTATCCTGAGCAGTATTTCCTGCCATACATGTTAGGTATTAAAGGGCTTTATCCACATCTACTGGTTTAAGCAGGGTGAGCAGGAGGGCTGAGGATCGTATTTAGCTGAACAAAGAAAAAATCGGAATGTCGCACAGCACCATTGTGTATACAGTTTTTTTTATACCAAAATGAAAACTAAAAAGAATGCACTCACAATGAGAGGTTAGTGGTAGATGCAGCAAGCACCTGAGCAGTTCAAAAGCCTATTTGGACTGTTCAGATGCATGCTTTATCGCTGTCTCTAACCTCTAATTGTATGTGCATACTCCTTAGTTTTAATCTCCTTAATAAAAGCTTTACGCTCTATGGTGCTTTGCACTGCTCTGCTTTTTCATTTGTTCATCTAGTTATCCGGCTCCTGCTCTTGTTTTTTATGCAAAAAATGCAAGATCTTCATACTTTCTACTTAAAGTGTTACATTGTTTACATTTTTACATTACCTCTGCTTCCTTTAATTGTTTTTTTTTTTGTGTTACAAGATTCAAAAGAGAAGTATGTTTTTTGTGTTACCAAAAGGCAGGCTTGATCCACCTGCTGGCTTGGATACATTTTTTGGCATTTTGCCAAGGCACCCCTGAAGAAACCTCAAGGCACACCAAGGTGCCTGGGCACCCCAGTTGAAAAAGGCTGATCTAATGTGCCTCACTCACAAATGCACACAAGGAAGCGCTCCACAATACCAATGTGAGAAAATAAAGCACTACACCCCGAGCCGCCCCCTCTGATCAACCAAAACTTCCTCCACATCCCCAAGACCCACTACAAATCAAAAGGAGAGCGAAGATTCACAGTCCAAGGACCACGGCTATGAAACGCTCTACCCACAGACATCTGCATGGAAGAAAACCATCTGACCTTCAGGAATGAGCTTAAGACCCACCTCTTCTGAAGACACAAGGCTGAGACTGTCTGGAAAAAGCGCCTTGAGGCGATTTAGTTAGCATTTGCAGCGCTATACAAGTTACTCACTCACTTACTCACTTAGAGCTTTTTCTTTATTGCTACTTTATTGAAACTCCTGCCATTTTTAATTGGTAGCCATAGACCTATACCCCACACCTAATGCTATCTACCATTACCATACAACTAATATGAACCCTAATAAACAATGATCATAATAATGACCACACATGTTGATGCCAAGTCCTTTACTAAGGCTGACAGTCACAACTCGAAAGTCTACATGGCAAAGCTTCTGTATTAACTGATATAAGTGTAGCAGCGTTGTATAACTGAACAATAGTGAAATAAGAAAATAATACAGTGCCAAATATTAGATGATAAAGAATATGAAACAAATATAGTCCATGTGGTACATAAAAAAATTGCTTGGGCGATGAATCTTCAAACAAACTTCAAGGAAAAGTGATCCCACCACCACATAGATGTCTCGCTCACCTCCTTCAGGTGACCCTGCAAGGGGTCAAACACGCCTTGCACTAAGTGCGTATGTTCCCTCCAGGGAATTGCCAGAAGAACCAGCAGATAAGTACTCCTTCCACAATCCAGCTCCAAACTTTAGATCCACAGTGATTACCGGTATAGCAGCAATACATGTAAAAATGAAAATAAAGTGCCTCCTATAGTGCAGCATCCGAGGGATTATAAATGAACCACTTCACCCCAGCTAGCATTAAACTCACATTTAATAAAGATTACAAAGCATAGTGATAGGGAATCCACCGCCAGGCTCCACCTCGACCAATGTTGCCACCTTCTCACGTGGCTATCTCTGGAGGAATGACAAGCTTCTGTATTGAACATCAAATCCACACAGATGCAGGTTCCTACATGGCATAACTCCCACTGCTGCCTGTTACATGCACTGATGCTTGTCTTTGAATCTCCACGGTGGATTGCCCAAACAAATCTACCTTGGGTGGGTGGACTGATGCACAGACATGATTTATTTATTTTCAAAACCACCTGTTTGCTTGTATTTTACGTTGGGTAAGGAGACAATTAATAGAGCAGCTGTGTGGGCATTCTTTTTGACCACGACTAGATACCACTGGCAGCCACCAAACACATAATAGAATAGTATTTTTCTAAAGAAAAAGTTGCAAGATTGTATGTAGTTTTAAAACCTTCTTTACTCCTCCCCTCCAGGAATCTATCTGATGGACCTTACAGTCTAATCAGATTTGTGCACTGTGTTTTGTTACGGTCTTCCTGCCTTTTAGATCCACTCCAGAAGGTAAGGCTTTTTTTATTTCTCTGTAATTTGAGTCACCAATGGTGAGATCTCTAATTTGGAAATTGCCTTATCTCTTACACCCTTCCTGCAGCATGATCTAGGCCACACGTGTCAAACACAAGGCCCATGGACCAAATCCAGCCCACCAGGCCATTTCATGTGGCCCTTGAGTAAACAGCCCTCCTCTGGTCCTTCTCCATTCTCTGGCACTTTCTCCTTCCCAGTTTCGTCAACAACTTCTTCCGAGTTCGGGCCACAGCTTCTTCCAAACAGCAGCACAACAATGTGTGTGGTGGGGTTTGCACTGTGATGTAAAGGAATACAAGGGTCTCTTGACGTCCGATGGTATGGGGGCTCTTGACATCTAATGTAATGGGGGTGGGGTGTTCTGAACATCTAGTCTTACAATTACAACAGACCCTTTGAGGGCAATCAAAATGCTGATGCGACCCATGGTAAAATTGAGTTTGACATCCCTGATCTAGGCCAATGGCTGCAGCAGTGAGGTGGAACTGGGAACACCGAAGTCTGGGTCATATCACTAGAGTCTCCAAGAAATAAAGAAGGCTAATTATCAAATCAGGTAATCTTTTTTTATACCAATCTTTTTATTCGCTTTTATAAACATTACAAAAATAAATATACATACATATATGCATCAATACATAACATACATACTAACTACAAACACGGTCTCAATATCTTTCAATAACCCTTTAAAATCTTGATGAATATAGTAGTCTGATCTAATACAGTATCCTTATCTATTACATTCCCATCACTATTTATCTCCCTAATTTTTGGTACTCCCCCATTTATCATTTAAGACTTCTTTGCAAGGGCCCCCATCCACAAGGGGTTAAAGACAGAGAAAGGAGGGAGGGAGAGGCAGAGGCTTTGTATAGGCACGAGAAAGGGGGGAAGGAGAAAGAGAGAAAAGGGGAATAAAAAAATAAAAAAAGGGAGGAAAAGAATCCTCTATTGTTGTTGTTTAGTGTTGTTTAAGGGGACCAAAGTCCCATTCCTACAGTTTCTTAGTGAAACTAAGATAAGGAGAGAAAAAAAGAAGGGGTGAGGGAAAAAAAAACCTATTGATAAGTGTTGTTTAGAGGGACCCAAGTCCCATTCCTACAGTTTCTTAATGAGACTAAAGTGGGAAGAAAAAAAAAAGGAAGGGGGAGGGGTAAACCTCCCTATTGTTAAGTGTTGTTTAGAGGGACCAAAGTCCCATTCCTATAGTTTCTTAGTGAAACTAAGGTGGGAGAAAAACACTCACTATTGTTAAGTGTATTTTAAACAAAAAAAATCTAAAAGATCTCAAAACCCAAGCCTACAATTTCTTAATAGACACAAAAAAAAAAATCAAAAAAAAAAAAAGGGGGAGAAAGATACCCCCTATTAAGTGTTGTTTAGAGGGACAAAAGTCCCATTCCTACAGTATCTTAGTGAAACTAAAGTGAAAGAATAAAATCTGGTGCCTATTGTGGTTTAAGGTCACCTAGGTTCCCACACCTAAGGTTTCCTAGCAGAACCAACGTGTCCTTAAAAAAAAAAAAAAGTCCCTCTATTATATGGTTTACCCAAGTGTGATTTAATGTGGTTTAGAGAGACCAATGGTCCCAACCCTGTCATTTCTTAGTTTGACTAAGGTGGGGAGATTTACTCCTCCAGTGTCTAACAGAAAAAAAAAGAAAAGGAGAGAGGGGGGGTAAGAGAGAAGGCAGGGTTGATAGAACGGACATAGTTACAGGGGTTCCCTGGTCCTACCCCCTCATCCCGACTCCCCCCGTCCCTAATCCCCTCCCCCCAGGTCCCTATATCTCCTCCATCCCCCCCCACATCTCATCGCACCTCGACCTCTAGTTATTATGGGATGCCCATACTTCCTCCATCATTCTAGTTTTTTCTATTTCCTCTACCCACTTTTCAACCGAAGGTGGTTCCCTTTTCTTCCAATTCCTGGGTATAAGTGCCTTGGCTCCATTCAATAAGTATGGGACCAAGGAACTTCAATATTTTTTCCTTGTCATCCCCGTACTATGAAATAGACATTCCCATGGATCGTGTTTCACCTCCTGTCCAGTGATTTTCTTTATCTTTCTTTATTTCTTTATCTGGGCCAATAATCTTTTTTTTAACAGCTCTTGTAAACGAACCAAATTATAAGTTTGTTTCTTGGTCCTTAAAAGTAATTATCAGCATTTCACAGATCCAATGTACTAACATGCTTCTTGCTTGTCAAATTAAAAAAAAAATATTAGAATCTCTTTTTTTCTGCCTTTTCTTTCATTTAAAGGAAGCAAATTAATAGACTTTCAAAATAAGCCTAAGGCTACTTTCAAACAACTTATCAAAACTCTCATTAAAATTTAAAGCAAAAAAAATGCAAGCTGTTCAGTGCACTACAGTACATTAACTTCAGGCTACAGCATTGTCATCACTTTCCAGAGAGTCCTCTCTAGGTACTTACTCATTTTTAATTATTAGAGAAAAAGGTTTGGTGTACTCGGCGCATTATCTTCAAAAGGTGGAAAAGTCAGGTGTTTGCATGAAGGGACATCATTGGTATCAATTAACCTTATGTTGACTTTGAATTCAGTTAATGTAAATGTAGCTTTCTAAGTGAAATATTGGAGAGATTTCATCAAATAAAAAATGAATGACACGTCAATATATTGATGCTTTTGCGTGTTAAGTAATCAGAGAACTACATTTCCCAAAAAAGCATATGTAAATTGGCAGAAAAAGAGTGGTGGAAGCAGTACTGGATCTAAGGCCCCTAAGTGTAACAGCTGCAGGGCTCAGAAACAAGTGACAAGAAAATGACAACCGTAAATATTATACTAGGACATTTAAAGTGGTACAAAACCCAAAAATAATAATGTAATATATTGCATATTACCAATCCTTAAAGGGTTGTAAACCTTTGTTTTTTTTCACCTTAATGCATCCTATGGGGGTTAGCTCTTGCGGGGAGGAGCCGAGAGAGCTGTCGTGGGACCTTAGAAGAGGACGATCGGGCTACTCTTTGCAAAATGAACTGTACAGTGGAGGCAAGTATGACATGTTTGTTATTTTTTTTTAAAAGTGTCACTTTAAATATGGTGGCTACGTGTACCTTTGGGAACAATCTTGTTTTTTAAGTTTTTTGGAGTGCAACATATCATCCTCAAAGTTTTGATCCTATTCAAATACAGTTTTGTTTGTAATTAGTTTGAAAAAATGTTTGAATTTTTTTCTACAGTGGGTCTAGTTTATTTCTTAGTTGAAGTAATAACTTATACACTAATCATAGTAAACGTTTTTGGCAACAAATATGAATATACAATAAATAAATGTTAAATGAACACATAAAAGAACAATACTATTAGAATAATATACTATCATTTATTGCTTAAGACTATATACTTTGACTAAGTGGTTTTATTACTTTTCCATTTCTTTTTCAGAAAAAACATGGCAGTAGAGTATTGTTATTAAAGCCATTGATTAGAGCAATAAAATACCATTTATTGACTAACTTAATAGACTAAAAAATGCAAGCTTTTGCAGTTTTTTCCTCAAGTAAAATATTATGCCAAATGGAAAACTAAAGTGTTTCATAAGCATGCATTATCCATCCCCTGAATTAGTCAATAAACCGTTGAGGTTATTTACTAAATGAAAAGATTAAAGGAGGGTTATAATTCCTATCATTAATTTATTTATATTTTTTTGCCATTTATGTCCCAATGGGAAGATTTTGTTCCATAGTCAAAACAGGAATTGAGAAATTCCTCCAAAGTGAGGGAATTTCTAGGTGTCACCAATGTCACAGGAACTAGCGTTCTCAATAGACAATTTCCCCTCTATTAGTTTTGTAGCGTCAACCCAAACTTCGGCATTTTATTTTTCTTTCAATTTTGGCGGTAATGGTAAACAGGACAAAAATAGAGGATAATTCTCCCTAACTGGGACATAGACAGCAATTCAAACCCCAAAGGGGTTCTAATATCGCTCCATTCTATCCAAAACTTAAAGGATCACTAAAGGATTTTTTTTAAGCTAAATAGCTTCCTTTACCTTACTGCAGTCCTGGTTTCATTGTTTGTTTTTTGCTTTGAAGTTGCTGTAATTCTGCTCTGATCTCCACACTTCCTGCTAGTCTGGCTCCTTATGAAAAATCTCATGGCAGCTTTTCACTGTGGTTCAAGCTGTCATTACTGTGTGTCTAAAACTCCTCAGAACCACATTAATTTTAAAAACAAAACACTGCCCTGGATTTGTTTGTTTTTGTTCTGTGTGTCTCTCTACTTCACAGAAACATGAAACCAGTTTAAAAGTGAAACTAAACTGCAGGCACATTATATGATTGATTTTTTATCAATTTTTAATCTTTTTTAGAAGGAATCAGTTAACTTTTATGTCTCTGTACCCTGTAAACAGTCATTTCAGCAAACAAATGTTTTTCCTTTAGTGACCCTTTAAATAAAAAAAATTAAAAGGTTTTGCCTTTGGTTTTACTTTACTTCCAAACTTTGCAAATAAAGAATGATTCATGGTTGGTCTATGACTGTAACAATCGCTGGAATCTAGGGTGAACTGAGCATCATTTGGATAGGATTGCTCATTTGCAGATCTCCTAAACCTTTCTATAAATTCAAGGCCACCTACATCATACTATTTACTGAGGCTCATCTGTATTTTATTATGTTAACATGTGCTACATAAAAAAGAATATTTCATGGAAAGATCCCTTGACCAATTATTAATGAAGTTGTGTTTTAAGGAACATTTTTGTTTTCTTTGATCTTTCTCTTCTGGTGTACTCCCTCCTAATTATTCTCAGCTTAACATGATACAGGACTGCTAATGTTACAGAATTTATTGATATCAAATGGTCTTTAGTCCCCAGAAACAGCTGATTAATCATGTTTTATGATTTCCCAGCCAAAACGATTAACTCATTTTTGATCACACTGATAGAATAAAAAAAAGGTTTCCAAGAACAAGTCCTTATACAAAAGTCATTTACAGTTTACCGTTTACCGTTAGAAGACCAGGCCTTTTATTGCACTTTTTTTTTTTGCTAGAAAATTACTTATAACCCTCAAACATTATATATATACATATATATATATATATATATATATATATATATATATATATATATATATATATTTTTAGCAGAGATCCAAGAGCATATAATGGCCATTGTTACATCACACAGTATTTGTGCAGCGGTTTTTTAAATGCAATTTTGGAACAAATACACTTTGATAAATAATAAAAAAAAAACAATATATACACAATTTTTTTGTAGAATATGTAACATGATTTTACACTGAGTAAATGGATACCCAACATGCCATGCTTTAAAATTGCACACAGTCGTAGAATGGTGAAAAACGACGGTACCTAAAAATCACTCTTGGCGACAATTTAAAGCCTTTACAGGTTACATGTTTAGAGCTACAGAGAAGGTATAGTGCTAGCATATACATATGCGTGCGCAACTTACATATATGTTCGCTTCTGCGCATGAGCACGGAGGGATCGGGGCACTTTAAAGATTTTTCCTTATTTTTTATTTAATTTTTACACTGTTACCTTCAATATTTTTTTTCAACACTTTTATTCCTATTACAAGCATGTAAACACCCCTATGATAGAAATAAGGATGACAGGTCTTCTTTAAGTTAAAATCTGGGGTCACAAAACCCCAAATCTCTCCTTTACCTTGAAAAAAAAATGTTTACTTTCTCCCTATACCGGAAGTGACGTCATGACGTTGCTCCGGTCCTACAAGGCCATTGAGGCAATCAGAGATGATCTAGTCCCTCACTGACTCTGTGACCTGCAGGCCGCAGAGTTTAATCATTTCTTTAGCATGCCGGTGGAAATGTTAAGCCAGAGAAATACTGGCGAGCATCGGGAGGGGGGGGGGCGTCCCCTCCCACCACTTCGGCAAGTGATCCATTGGCTAATGAATGAGCCACTGTTAACGCTTTCATGAGTAAGCCAGCCACTAGCTGAAAGAAAAGTACTGGGGTATTATGGCTGATAGCTTCAGCCATAACCCTGCTAAACCACCTGCAAACTACAAAGTATATATACATATTGCGGTTGGCAAGTGGTTAAATAAACCAATAATCTAGAGGGTGTTGCTGAGTTAAGGAAAGATCCATCTTTCTAATTTTTATTTTACAGTTCTGTCCCAATGGGACAAAGTTTATGTAATACTGTGTGCTATTGAACCCTAGTTATGAGTACTGACCTGCCCCCCACCCCTCCTTCCACGGTCAATATGACAACATCTTTGAAGGTGACAAGCAATGGCAAAAGGAATTCTACAATGTCCCCCCCACATGTACTTTGTCCCAAAGGTGACAGAACTATAAAAAAAAAAAAAAAAATTATGATATATCTTCTTTAAGCTGTGAGTATGTGACACAGAAGGGTTAAGATCCCTGCTATTTTTTTTTTTTACTGCCTTTGTCGCACATGAGGGATTCTCTTTGCCATTCTTGCCTTGTAAGCACATCAGGAGGATAGAGAAAATCTCTCAAGCATCTTACAGGCTGTAGTTCAGGCATATGCAAATATTTGTAAATTTTCTATTCTTTGCATACAACCACACTCTGTACTCGTGTTTACAATAGCACCAGTATATATGAGTATAGCACCACACAGACATTCATGCTGCATCTGAGCTGCCTGGGCAGAGGAAATACATTGAGAATTACGCTAAATAGGCTTCAGCTGGCCTGTGTGCGTGAGCCTTTCAAATTAAGACTTCACATAAGCCAGGAACACTGTACCTTTAGGGATCTATTGGTGGCCATACACACTACAATCCCTGTAAAATCTCCTTTACCAAAACTATGTAATATGAGGATGAACCTACACAATCAAATCAATTTTTATCCAGTTGGGAAGGCGCTTACATTATATAATTCAGGGGTCTCCAAACCTTCTAGACAAAGGGCCAGTTTACTGTCCTTCAAACTTTAGGGGGTCAAAGTGTGGCCAGTGGAAGAGGAAAATGGCCTGGCGTCAGTGGGATTAAACAATGCCCCATGATTGGTATTAGGGGGAGTAATACTGCTCCATCATTGGTATCAATGGTCGGAATAGTGTGCCATTGTTGGTGACAGTGGGAAGAATAGTGCCCCAGGATTGGTATTAGGGGGAGTAATACTGCACCATTGGTGGTATCGATGGGAGGAATAGTGGCCCATTTTTGGTGGCAGTGGGAGGGAGGAATAGTGCTCCATCATAGGTATCAGTGTAAGGAATAGTGACAATTGTAGGTATCAGTGAGAGCAATAGTGTCCATCGTAGGTATCAATGAACGGAACAGTGCCCCATCGTAGGTATCAGTGAAAGGAATAGTGCCCATCATAGGTATCAGTAAAAGGAATAGTGCGCATCGTAGGTATCAGTGAAAGGAATAGTGCCAATCGTAGGTATCAGTAAAAGGAATAGTGCCAATCGTAGGTATCAGTGAAAGATATAGTGCTCCATTCTAGGTATCAGAAAGATAAATAGTGCCCATCATAGGTATCAGTGAGAGGAATAGTGCCCATCGTAGGTATCAGTGAAAGATATAGTGCTCCATCATAGGTATCAGAAAGATAAATAGTGCCCATCATAGGTATCAGTGAGAGGAATAGTGCCCATCGTAGGTATCAGTGAGATGAATAGTGCCCGTCATAGGTATCAGTGAGAGGAATAGTGCTCATCGTAGGTATCAGTGAGAGGAATAGTGCCGTCATAGGTATCAGTGAGAGGAAAAGGGCCCATCCTAGATATCAGTGAGAGAAAAACTGCCCATCGTAGGTATCTGTGAGAGGAGAGGCATCAATGGGAGGAATAGTGTGCCATAGTTGGTGTCAGTGAAAGGAACTATGCTGCACTGTTGCTGACAGTGGGGGGAATAATGCCCCAAGTGCCGAATAAGAGCAAGCAAAAGGCTGCATCTGGCTCCCGGGCCGTAATTTGGAGACCCCTGATAAAGTTGACGATGGACCTAAAGGAGAGTGTACAATCAGACTGTATAGTGTACGACCAGCTGAATCGTTTTTAAACACTGCCCAAACAACCTCTCAATTTCTGAACAACTAGTTCAAACAAAATGTGACAGTTTGGTGCCCCATGCTGCACCGAGGACACTGAGCACCTTAGTACAGCAGCTTGAACGCAACAATAATAGACCACAAGCAGTAATAATAACATAACAGATGCAGGCTCAAGCAATAGTAGACCCTTAGCAGCAAACAAATGTTGACCCTCCAGCACAGCAGCAACAAGGACCTCTCCTAAGATAATACAGAGACAATCAGTCAGTGCTGGTTCGGGTAGTACATAAAGGGTTAATACATGACCATAGCCAGATTTAGTCAGGCAGAACCCACGCAGAGAGTACCGCCAACCAGCCAGCAGTCAGTCTGGAGTAGTTTCACTTTCTCTCCCACGCAGTTAGGAGGGAGGTGGAGGGTGCACTGCTCCTATCACTACACCGGGGACTGACTGATCTTTTCAGCCAGAGTTTTAGAAGATTTACTATTACTCCACAGTTAGAGAACAATTACTATATATATATATATATATATATATATATATATATATATATCACACTCTGTATGGCAGCTGCTGGTAGGAAGTTTTTTTTGGGGTGCTAGGACAATTTTTAGGGATGCTTTATCCTCTGCTGCAGATAAATCCAGACAACCTCTGGATATGACGCTGAGCATGTGCACTCAACGTCTTTGGTCGTCCATGGCGAGGCCTGTTCTGAGTGGAGCCTGTCCTGTTAAACCGCTGTATGATCTTGGCCACCATGCTGCAGCTCAGTTTCAGGGTCTTGGAAATCTTCTTCAAGCCTAGGCCATCTTTATGTAGAGCAACAATTATTTTTTCATATCTTCAGAGAGTTCTTTGCCATGAGGTGCCATGTTGAACTTCCAGTGACAAGTATGAGTGAGTGAGAGCGATAACACCAAATTTAACACACCTGCTCCTTATTCACACTAACGAGTCAAATGACACCGGGGATGGAAAATGGCAAATTGAGCCAAATTTTATTTTTTGTTGCCAGCGGTTTAGACATTAATGGCTGTGTGTTGAGTTATTTTGAGGGGACAGAAAATGTACACTGTTATACAAGCTGTACACTCACTAAATTACATTTACTCACTAGTACTACTTTACATTGTAGCAAAGTGTAATTTCTTCAGTGTTGTCATATAAAAAGGTATAATAAAATATTTACATAGGGATGTACTCACTCACTTTTGTGAGATACTGTTTATATATACAGCATATATATATATATATATATATATATATATATATATATATATATATATTGTGGCGGTGGAACCCTGTGCGATCTTAAAGGGGTTGTAAAGCAAAATAGTTTTTTTCATAATAAGCATCCTTTACATTCCTCTTTTCACTTCCTCACTGTTCGTTTTTGCTCAGAAGTTGCTCTATTTCTTCTCTGTTCTGTTCACTTCCTGCTTGTCTGATTGTTACTCACCACCGTGAAGGGAGGCTTTACTGCGGTGGTCAGTGACCTGCTCGCCCCCTCCTATGAACTACATCTGTGCGGCAGGATGCTCTCTACGTCTTAGAAACTTCAAGGAGATGTGAATTACTGGGTGTGCCGCAATTCATACTGGGAAATGTAGTTCTTACATGAACGAGCGCCGCAAACCAGAAAGTGAATGAGAGAACAGAATCATTACACTATTCTGTCTGTCTACCTTGCAGACATAAATTTTAGGCAACATTTTTTTTTCCTTTACAACTCCTTTAAAGATTGCTGGTTTACACCAGATTTTGGAGAGAAAGGCAAGCTGATTGCACATCTGTGTGTTGAGATATTTAGTTGTGACCTGACTATGGCTCAGGACCCCACCCAACAGACAGGAAGTCTGTGCATGGGAGTCACGTGGACTCCCATTCCTCTGAGAGGAGTCAGAGGCTGCATGGGTGAAGTCAGAGCATGCATGTCTGCAGGAGGCGATGTCTTTGGTGATAAAAGCAGCAAGGCGCTGATCAGGAGTAAGTTTAACGCTAGGAAAGTCTTTTCTTCTGAGGAGCAGACCTAAGGCCTAGGCTAAAGGCCACAAGTAGTCATATGGCCAGAATGTAAGCCAAGAGGCTAAAGTGTTGAGTCAGCAAGATACAGTAATTGTGGAACCCCCCCTGTGAGGATTACTGATGTCTTTGTGAACTTTTCGTGCTTTTAAATAAAAGTGGGCGACCAGGCCCATAAAAATCCAGTTCTGGACTGGTACTTAAAGCGGTTGTAAACCCGCATCAAAAAACTTTTTTTTTTTTTTCCTGCAAGGCAAAAGTCATAATGAGCTAATATGCACCGCATATTTGCTCATTATGAAATACTTTCCTCGGAACAAGGTGTGTAGAACTTACCTGGTCCACGCCGAGCGAGATGTCATCTTGACTCGGCGTGTCTTCCGGGTATCGCCGGGTCCGGCGGCGGCCGGTCCTTTCGCTCTGGAGTCCCCCCTGCACATGCGCCGCTGCAATCAGCGGCGCATTGCGAGGGGAATATCTCATAAACCGTACAGGTTTAGGAGATATTCTCCTTACCTACAGGTAAGCCTTATTATAGGCTTACCTGTAGGTAAAAGTAAAAAAAGTGGGTTTACAACCACTTTAAAGAAAACGCACCTACCACTGGAGTCTGATCACCCCAATATTACACTATATATACAAATATATATATATATATATATACAGGCTTTTTTTTCTCAGAAAATAGGTGAAGGAACTCAACCACAACCCCTGAAAGCCCCCTCCCAGGGGTGTGCTATGTGCAGAGTTCTTGGGTACGCTTGGTACATAGTATAGTGTTTAGGGATGCGCTACATGCACAGTTGCCGAGTGTGCTATACACGTAGTGCAGAGTTCAGAGGTGTGCTGCCTGAACTGAGTTCCGCCAGAAAAAAAAGCCCTGAAAAATCTATCTATCTATGCAGAGTTCAGAGGTGGTGGAACTGAGTTCCACCAAGTTCCACCAGAAAAAAAGCCCTGTATATATATATATATATATATATATATATATATATACAAATTTAAAATTTGGTAGCATTACAGAAGGTAGCAACAATATATATCTTGTACTCCATCTGTTTTGGGTCCCTATATTGAGTAACTCAGTTGTTTCTTTGTTTGCAAAAATGTAAGTGTTTGTTACCCTAGCATTTCAAAGTCCTGATATGTGCCTGGTTGCATTGTAAAAGGAAAAGAAGGGCGCACCGACCTAGTGCATTTCCAATGGCTAGGTTTAATTAAAATTGTATAAAAAGTCATGAATACTCACAAACCAAGTAAAAAACAAGCATTAACATCACTCTGTCAAAGGAGAATAAATGAGGCATTTGCTTAGACATTTGAAACCACCTGGAGCTGCATGCAGGAGGCCTATGTTACTAAATGGTGGTACAGCAGCTGTACAGACACAACTGCACATCCTAACATAACAGGCATGCAGGGGCAGCTGTGTGGCCCCCGAATGCGGACATTGTGCGTTTGGTGAGGTAAACTGTCAAATTAGGACACAACAATATCTGTACTGCTGCCATTTCCCCACTCAGTAACGTTGGTTGCCTGCAGGCAGCTTCAAACGTCTAAACAAATACCTTGTTCATGCTGTATGGGCCTCAGCACCCCTGTGAATTTGGCCAAACTTAATTTTGCAAACAGAGGAACAAGCTAGGAAGTTTTGTCCTTTAGGAGTACTGCTGGAGGGGAACACCTGTGGTATTCCATAAAGGGAGCCAAAACAGATGGAGTTCAAGGTACCATCTGTAGCTCCTTTCTGTAATGCTAAAAACGATAAATCTACTGTATATTTATATATACTGTATATATATATATATATGCACATATACTCTATAAACATATACAGTATATATATATATATATATATATATATATATATATATCAAAATAATTATTTATTTTAGTGATACAAATTCAGTATGGTCCTCAACCATACAGCTTGCAGAAAAATCTGATTGAGTATAGTTTATGTACTGAATCCCAACTGAAAAGACGGCCTGAGGAAGTCCGCTTCTCTCTCTGTAATGTGTTTACGTAACTCTGCTAGAAGAACGGACATTATTCTTTACAATATACTGCAACAAATAGAACAGCTGAAACCTAATTTTACCTATAATGATAAACACCTGCCATCGCTCTACTCCAGTAGAGGACATGTCATATCACCACTGAGAAAAATATTATCGCCATAGATTTTATTGGAACTCGCAGCTATGAAATGACACTTCTGTCTTTTTTTGTTTATATAGCTTATTATTTATTCATGTTAAATGTACAATCCAGAAAAAGAAACAGGATTGGAATAAATACAAAGAACAATGTCTACCTGGCTAGGCATTCTGTTTCCCATCCATGCATAGCTGTTAGGCCCCGTACACACGAGCAGACAGATTTGTTCAAATCAGTCGGACAGACCGATTTGAACAAATCTGTCTGCTGGGATGTATTGGTTTGATCGCCGGCAGATGGCGCGCTGACATGTCGGTGACGTGGCGGTGACGTTGATGCCGCCACGTCACCGCACCAGGAAGTTAATTACTTCTGCGCATGCGTCGAATCCAGCAGACATATAGCGTACTAACCAGCAGACATATCGGGCCGACGGGTTCCCAGCCGACAGATTTGAAAGCATGCTTTCAAATCTGTCGGCTGGCCAAATCCGTCAGCTCGTCCGTACACACGATCAAATCTGTCTGCTGGGACGGTCGGGCCGACCGTTTCCAGCAGATAGATTTGATCGTGTGTATGTGGCCTTAGACATCGGTAGAAATCCTTAGAGGTTGTTCTGTCCTTCTGTTATGTTACATTACAGCACAAATAAAGCACAGAGTTTAATTGGAAATGTCCTCCCAGTGTGATGACCTGCTTTAATTACAGCTGTAACAGTTCCTGGACAGCATTGAGGCTTAATACTTATCTACTGATTTCATTTTTTTGCATGGAGTTATTCTTTAACATTTATTTCTTAATTACGGGTAACTCATTTATGCACAAATTAGTTGTGCATTTCCAGGAAAGCATAAAAAAACTCAGGCAATCCACTAAACAACGGCAAGAAAAGCCATCACATACTTTTTAATCTGAAAAAGACCTCATGTACACCGTTTTTACAGGCATTTAACTTTTTTTCAATGCACGTCCCTCTATTTTGGCCTAAGTGTCAATGCACACATATTTAGAGGCGGGAATGTTTAGGGGCAGAATCCTGAACGTGCCAAACTCAAGTTCTGAAGAGAAGCATTTGGGCAGAAAAAAATGCCTGACGTAACTAAGCACATGTAACCACACCTAAACGCTAGCACTTGAGAATTCATTTATTTCAATAGGCATAAAAAAATTATATTCTGGCCAATCAATTGAATGAGTACCCATACATTTGACAGGCCAAAAAGTCTCTTATGCCACGTACAGACGATCGGAATTTCTGACAACAAATGTTCGGTGTGAGCTTTTGGTCGAATATTTAGACCGTGTGTAGGCTCCATCGGACATTTGCTGTCAGAATTTCGGACAAAAAATGTTTGAGAGCTGGTTCTCAATTTTTCCAACAGCAAAAGTTCTTGTCAGAAGTTCTGATCGTCTGTATGCAATTCCAAAGCACAAAAATCCTACGCATGCTTGGAACCAATTTGACGCATTCTCGTAATCATCGAACATAATTTTTCTCGGCTCGTCGTAGTGTTGTACGTGACCGCGTTCTTGACGTTCGGAATTTCCGACAACATTTGTGTGACCGTGTATATGCAACAAGTTTGAGCCAACATTCCGTTGGAAAAAAATCCACGGTTTTGTTGTCGAAATGTCCGATCGTGTGTACATGGCATAAGGCTGGATTCACACCTATGACGTTTTAGTGCTTTTTTTCATTTTGCAGATTTGTAACACAAGCCAATTTAACATGGTTTCCTATGGAACGTGTTCTGTAGTGCAAAGCGGCAAAATGCAAAAAGCACTAAAACCTGCATAGGTGTGAATCCAGCCTTAGCGCTGGCCTTTCAGAACACGGATAGTAAAATGTTGGTGTGTTTCTGGAGTCATAATCAGCACCTTGGCCCACGTCAGCTCTCAACCACATAAAATAAAAAAATCTTAATGCGCATTTTTTATGTCGCCGCTGCATTCTGTAAAACTGTCATTGAATTAGAGGAAACATTTTCATTGTTGTTGCAGTATAGTAAGATAAAAAAAATAGTCTATTGGGACCTGTGCCTGCACGCTGCCTGCAGCTGTGTCCCAATATGACATCCGTGTGGGTGTGTGTCCATGAAACTCACCCTGGGTGCGCTTGGGACCGTGCACCCACACCTGCACGGATGTCACATTGGGACAAAGTGTCTGTGTCCGAGCAGGCACATGTCCCAATAGACATCTATGGGACTACCAGCACGGGGATGTCTGAAACACCTGTGCATCCCCGTGCCAGCAAAACACGGTCCTGCACAGGGCACACAAGTATACGCCCACATGAATGAGGCCTTTTGGTTAATATTGAGCAAAAAAATTAAAGGGGTTGTAAAGGTTCGTTTTTTTTTCACCTTAATGCATTAAGGTGGAAAATAACCTGGCAATGACGGCCCCCCCAGCCCCCCCGTTTTACTTACCTGAGCCCGTTCACCTGCTGTGCTCGCCCCCAAAATCCTCTTCTCCATTCAGTCTGGCCGTTGATTGGCTAGATTGGATGGATTGATATCAGCGCAGCCATTGGCATGCACTGCTGTCAATCACATCCAATGATGCAGTGCTGGGGGGCGGGGACGAGTGATATAGTCTGTGGCTTTAGCCGCCAGCTGTATCACGGGAGCGCGGTCGCAAGAACTAACACCCATGGGAGAGAGCACCCATGAAGGGGGAGAGGAGCCAAGACAGCTGCTGAGGGACCACAGAAGACCAGGATTGCACTGTGTTTCCAAACGAGCTGCACAGTGGAGGTAAGTATAACATGTTTGTTATTTTTTTTTTTTATTTAAACGGGAACCTTTAGTGTCCCTTTAACTAGATGATCTTCCATGCAAAATAATGTATGCTATAAATAATATTTTTTTCTGATGTAAAGACGGTTAGCATTAAAGCTTATCCACAATTCCACATTGACTATTAGTAACCCCTTTCTTTTGTTGTGTGGTTTCCTGTTTATGTAACTGGCTGCTGTTTTAGGATTACTGATTAAGCCTACACAACGTCTGTCTACCCTGGGTGTATATGACAGATATTTAACATTTATATCTATTTACTCCTACTTTAATGAAGAAATAAATACTAATCTTGCAAAATTTTGACAGACACGTTGGCACTTCCCTCTGTACACCGTTGATGTACACATGGGAAATTAGTATTAATATAACCTGACACCTATTTAGCTCATTTGCAAGACATTTACAATATCTGGCATACAACTGGATTAGCTTCACTTTAGTACATTAGGATGGAATAGTGCTGACTCAAGCTTATGTCTTGAAGATGGGATGTGTCAGGAATCATAAAGCCGTCTTTTAACAGAGGTGGTAAACACAAGCAAAGAGCAATTTTAAAACTCTTGAGAGTACCGGGATTATAATACAGCTAATGGTAAGCCTGTTATTTCCCAACAATTCAAGAAAGAACTGTCAGATTTTAGTTGTATGGATAAAACAATTCACAATGCAATACGTAAAGCCCAACTCTGGTTTGATAAAGCAAAACAAAAAAATGTAATTAATCCAATGCCCTGCAGAATTGAAGTAAAAAATAATAATCCAATATTTACTTTATCTCCTGCATCCTCCACAGTCTCACTACTCTGCAATCCAGCACGGTCCTCTTCCAGGACCATGATAACTTACTGTTAGCCCAGGACGTCATGAACGAAATGACTTTAGGCCAGCTTGGGCTCACAGCAGAATGCTGCAGGGAATGGCACTGACATTATTATGTAGTGCTGTTCTCTGTAGCATTCAGGTTTTCTCTCCTTTCGCCCTGGTTCACACTGATGGTACTTTGAAATCGTGCTACTTTACTTGAAGTAGCGCAATTTCAAAGTAGCAAGGTCAGTGCAATTTCAGGTGCTACTTGATAGACATTTGTGTGGCTTCATACACAGATGTCTATTGAAATCGCACCTGAAATCGGCAAAAGTAGTGCAGGAACTACTTTTGCAAATCGGTGCGGCGCAACAAAGTGTCGCACCGATTGGAACAGTGCCATTGCCACCAATAGGCTGCGACTTGTCATGCGACTTGATCTCTCAAATCGCATGACAAATCGCTCCAATGTGAACCTAGGCTCAGAGGAAGAAGAAGAAAGGGACCCATGACTAGACAGAAGACCTCAGGAAAAAGGAAGGTAAACACAAAGGTGGAAGGGGTAAACAAACAGGGAGGTACCCAATGGAGCATTGGGCTTTAAAGTGGAATTCTGGGTAGAAAGACTAATACAAAGTTGATTTACATATACTATATTACCAAAAGTGTTGGGATTCTTGCCATGCTTGGATGCTTTAAAGACATCCAAGTCTTAGTCCGTAGGGTTTAATGTTCAGTTGGACCACCCTTTGCACCTATAACAGCTTCAACTCTTCTCGGAAGGCTGTCCACAAGGTTTAGGAGTGTCTCTATGGGAATGTTTGACCATTCTTTCAGAAGCACATTTGTGAGGTCAGGCACTGATACAGACGAGAAGACCTGGCTTGCAGTTTCTAATTCATCCCAAAGATGTTCTATCAAGTTGAAGTCAGAATGGTCTTTATGGACCTTGCTTTGTGCACTGGTCCTAATCATTTGGTGGAGGGGGGATTACGGTGTGGTGTTGTTTTTCAGGGGTTGGGCTTGGCCTCTTAGTTACAATGAAGGAAACTCTTAAGGTGTCAACATTTTGGACAATTTCATGCTCCCAACTTTGTGAGAACAGTTTGGGGATGGCCCCTTCCTGTTCCAACATGACTGCGCACCAGTGCACAAACAAGGTCCATAAAGACATGGATGAGTGAGTTTGGGGTGGAGGAACTTGACTGACCTGCATAAAGTCCTGACTTCAACCCGACAGAACACCTTTGGGATAAATAAGTGCGAAGACTGCGAGCTAGGCCTTCTCCTTCACATCATTGCCTGACCTCACAAATGTGCTTCTGTAAGAATGGTTGAAAGGACAGGTAATCCTATTGGACGCCTAGGAGAAGGAGGGAGGAGCCGCACGGCAGAAAAGGAGGAGAGGACACAGGAGCCGATGTCCGCTGCCCGTAGGAGCTTGCAACACGGCCGCTGCCCACCGCCCATTGCCGCCCCCCCCCCCCCCCAAAAAAAAACACTAGCTGCCACTGCCCAGAACAAGGAGTTGCTTGTCCCTCTGGTGAGTAGAGACAAGGTATGTGGATTACTCCATAGGGGAATCAATCATCCATGACACTACAAACTGCTGCCACAACATGTGCGCCCATCATTATAGTAATATATCAAGTAAAGCAAACAACACAGGAATTATAACTACACTAATACCTAGCTAGAAAAAAACAAAAACATTGGAAAATGTGCAGTGCCTTTAAAATCACCTCTGTCACCCCAGTAAGGCAAAAGTCTACGGAAGGCCACAGATGGTGTGATTTCTTTCCTGAAGGATAATCGCTTGATTTCCCCATCAACACAGTCAGTGTTGATAAGTGAGTTCCTTTTACAGAGCTATTGTGTTCTCCCAGCTGTGGGGGGGGGAGGGGGCGGATGCAGGGAGCCGTCTCTACAGGGAGAACATAGTGACTGTTACTAGCAGCTATAGCCACTGGCACTCTCATGGTAAAAATCCAACATGCTGGTTGTACCCAAATCAATCAATGGATCAATTTGTGTTCATTCAGCCTGCCCATAGATAGTTTGAATCTCGGCTGGTCCCTGCCGAGCTTCATACCATCTATGGCCAGCTTTAACCACTTTAGCCCCGGACCATATTGCTGTCCAATCACCAGAGCACTTTTTGTGATTCGGCACTGCATCGCTTTAACTGACAATTGCGCGGTCGTGCGACGTGGCTTCCAAACAAAATTGGCGTCCTTTTTTTTCCCACAAATTGAGCTTTCTTTTGGTGGTATTTGATCATCTCTGCGGTTTTTATTTTTTGCGCTATAAACAAAAATATAGCGACAATTTTGAAAAAAATGCAATATTTTTTACTTTTTGCTATATCAAATATCCCCCAAAAATATATAAAAAAACGTATTTTTCCTTAGTTTAGGCTGATACGTATTCTTCTACATATTTTTCGTTAAAAAAAATCACAATAATCGTTTACTGATTGGTTTGCGCAAAAGTTATAGCGTTTACAAAATAGGGGGTTGTTTTATGGCATTTTTATTAATATTTTATTTACTATTAATGGCGGCGATCAGCATTTTTTTCAGTACTGCGACATTATGGCGGACACTTTTGACACATTTTTGGGGCCATTGGCATTTTTATAGCGATCAATGCTATAAAAATGCATTGGATTACTATAAAAATGCCTTTGGCAGTGAAGGGGTTAACACTAGGGGGCAGGGAATGGGTTAAGTGTGTTCCTGGGTGTGTTCTAACTGTATGGGACCTCACTAGGGGAAATCACTGATCTTCTGTTCATACATTGTATGAACAGAAGATCAGCGTGTCCCCCGCTGACAGGACCGGGAGCTATGTGTTTACACACCTAGCTCCCTGTCATCGCTCTGTAACGAGCGATCGCGTGTGCCCGGCGGCGATCGTATCTGCCAGGCACGCGCAGGACTCGGGGGCGAGCGGGGACGCGTGCACGCCCCCTAGCGGCCGCTTTAGAGTGGACGTATAGCTACGGGCTCTCGCCCAGCAGTGCCACCGTCCCGCAGTAATATGACGGTGGGCGGTCGGCAAGTAGTTAAACTTGCCACATCCTGCCAGGACACTACTCAAGAGAAGATTTATTAGCGTGGCTCACAATAAAAAAAAAGCCTTATTACTGCAAAGGTAGAAGCTTCTTACAGCATTTGATATATAAGGAGAATTGTTCGGCTGTGACTGTATATTTTATTAAATCAGCCTGAACAGTTTAGGCTTCCGGTAGTAATCCTTTGCCACCTGTTCAGGGAGCAGTTCTAATTTGCCACTAACGCTTTGACCACGTCATTTATAATGGCATATGACTCAGCCTTTTGCTGAAATAGGGAACTGCGTGTTTTGATTTAGCACTTTAATATAGCAGCTTAAATCCTATTACTTATGCAGGTTCTGAATACCTTACCAAAAGGTCTTTTCACTTAAATTCAGTTTCTTCCAAAGGCAGATATTCTGGGGAATGAGTTTGTTACACAAGAGAAAAAGAAAAACCTGCACCACTGCATCACATTAGAGCTGAACTCCAGTCAAGCTGCAAAATACACATTTGAAATACGTACATAGAATGGTTTTTCTTGACAAAGGATTAGTAATTCTGTCTATATAGTCTCGTAAGCCAAGCACATCTAGCAGGCAACAGATGCTTAACATCAGTCACTAGTAATTCTCCCTACAGTGACACATAAAGCAATACAAATTGACAGAGACAACAACCAATCCCCATTCCTCCAATGGATGTGCTTTATTGGGGACATTACTCCTCACTTTCTGTCTTGAGTGACACCAGGCACCACTATTAGGAATTCTTGTCTTTTACTGATTTCACAACGCATGCATAATGCAAAATGTAATAGATTGACATTCACATAACACATATGTGCAGCGACAAAAGGGTGGGCTTTAAAACCTACACATGGCACATACAGGTGCATCTTTTAAAATTAGAATATCCCTTTCATGACTAAGCCTATTTATGACATTTGTTGCTTACAAGTTAAAATCTGTATTTTTTGCTAGAAAATTCCCTAGAACCTCCAAACATTATGGGCCAGATTCACGTAAGACTTACGCCGACGTATCTATAGATACCCTGTCGTAAGTACAAATGTGCACCGTCGTATCAAAAAAAAATTGGCTTCAGCTGCCCGACGTAACTTGCCTACGCCGTTGTATCGTGGGCGCATAGTTACGCTGGACGCATTTGGCGTACCCATGTTAAATATGCAAATGAGTAAGATACGCCGATTCACGAACATACTTGCGCCCGGCGCATGTTTTAAGCGATTTGCGTAAGGGTTACGTCTGGCGTAAAGTTATTCCTCATATAAGAGGCGCAACCCATGCAAAGGTATGGACCAGGGAACGAACGCCATCGATTTTTACGTTGTTTACATAGTACATGAATAGGGCTGTGCGTAGGTTACGTTCACGTCGTAGGCAGTGTTTTGACGTATCTTAGCCAGTTGTTTCGACGTGACTGTGAGCATGCGCACTGAGATGCGTCCAAAATACGACGCATACGCAGTTCGTTTTTTGAAGCTCAGCCCATCATTTGCATGGGGTCACGCTTCATTTAACCACTTGCCCACCGGGCTTGTTTTTCAGATTCAGTGTTTACGAGACTAAAACAGTTTTTTTTGCTAGAAAATTACTTAAACCCCCCAAACATTATATATATTTTTTTTCTAACACCCTAGAGAATAAAATGGCAGTCATTGCAATACTTTTTGTCACACCGTATTTGCGCAGCGGTCTTACAAGCGCACTTTTTTTGAAAAAAAAACACTTTTTTGAATAAATAAATAAGACAACAATAAATTTGGCCCAATTTTTTTATATATTGTGATAGATAATGTTACACCGAGTAAAATGATACCCAACATGTCACACTTGAAAATTGCGCCCGCTCGTGGCATGGCGTCAAACTTTTATCCTTAAAAATCTCGATAGGCAACGTTTAAAAAATTCTACAGGTTGCATTTTTTGAGATACAGAGAAGGTCTAGGGCTAGAATTATTGCTCTCGCTCTAACGATCGCGGCGATACCTCACTTGTGTGGTTTGAACACCGTTTTCATATGCGGGCGCTACTCGCGTATGCGTTCGCTTCTGTGCGCGAGCTCGTCGGGACGGGGCGTTTTACATTTTTTTTTTGTTTTCTTATTTATTTTTAATTAGTTTATAATTTTATACATCGAAATAAATAAAAAAAAAAAAATTATCACTTTTATTCCTATTACAAGGAATGTAAACATCCCTTGTAATAGAAAAAAGCATGACAGGTCCTCTTAAATATGAGATCTGGGGTCAAAAAGACCTCAGATCTCATATTTAGGCTTAAATGCAAAAAAAGAAAAAAAAAATGTCATTTTTCAAATTTCAGAAAAAAAAAATGTTTCTTTAAGACGCTGGGCGGGACTGACGTTTTGACGTCACTTCCGCCCAGCAGAGCTGTGGGGCACGGGTGGGGGCGATTTTTCCCTCACTCGTATCCCAACACAGCCAGCAAGAGGACCCGATCGCCTCCGCCGTTACCGACGGCTCCGGTAAGCGGCGGAGAGCGCGGGAGAGCGGCGGGAGGGGGGGGGGCCTCTCCCGCCACCGATAACGGCGATCTTGCGGCGAATCCGCCGCTGGGACCGCCATTATCGTGTACAGCACTGCCCACGGAAAAGATGGATATCTCGGTTGTGGCAGCAGCTGCTGCCGTTACCGAGATATCCATCTTTAAAGTCATGACGTCTTTTTACTATGACACCGTGGGCAAGTGGTTAAATGTCACACGCCCACTTCCACCTACTTTGACTTGCGTCGGCTTACGCCGACAACTATACGCTACCTCGGCGCAATGTTGGAAGCAATTGCTTTGTAAATTCCATGCTTGCCTCTCAACGTTGCGCCGGCGTAGCGTAAAGAAGATACGTTACTCCGGCAGAAAGATGCGCAGAGGTACGTGAATCTACCCCTATATATATATATATATGAGAGAATGTAGAAAAATTAAATGGTGATTGTTGCAATATTTTATGTCACACAGTATTTGTGCAGCAGTCTTTCAAACACACATTCTTTGGGGGATTTTGGGGGAAAAAAACACTTAAAAAATTAGCCCAATTTTTTTGTATAATGTGAAAGATGATGTTACACCGAGTAAATAAATACCAAACATGTCACACTTTGAAATTGTGCAAACTCGTGGAATGGCGACAAACTACGGTACCTAAAAATCTTCATAGACGACACTTAATAAATTACTGTTACCAGGGTAGAGTTACAGAGGAAATCAAGTGCTAGAATTATTGCTCTCGCTCTGATGATCGCGTCAATACCTCACTTGTGTGATTTAAACACTGTTTACATATGTGAGCTCAACTTAAGTGTGCATTTTCTTTGCTGCGCGAGCTCGTGGGGACAGGGGCGATTACATTTTTTTTTTTATTTTTTTTTACATTGTGTTTTAAAAATAAAATAAAAAATGTGATCACCATTGGCAGCCGAGTAAACCAGAAGTTACGTTGTGATGTTGCTTCTGTGTTTACATACAGGAGACTGGAACTAAGCAGTTTCAGTCTTTGTGGCAGTCTCTCTCTAGGCGTCTCATGATGGGAGGCATGGTAAGAGTGGTGGAAGGGGGGGTGTCCCCTCCTGCTCCTCCGGTATAACAGCCAAGCGGGTTTTAGTCGCATCGTTATTATCCCTGGAAAGCCGACCGCCCACTCTAAAAAATTTTACTCGCAGGTTTGCTAGGCTATCAAGCTATCAAGCGATACCATGATCATTAAACCAGGTATTGGTATTTTTGGCAGTGTGGGCAGGTGCCAAGTCCTGCTGGACAATGAAATCAGCATCTCCATAAAGCTGGTCAGCAGAGGGAAGCATGAAGTGCTCTAGAATTTCCTGGTAGAGAGCTGTACTGACTTTGGACTTGATAAAAAACAGTGGACCAACATCAGCAGATGACATGGCTCCCCAAACTATTACTGACTGTGGAAACCTCACACTGGACCTCATTCCTCTCCACTTATCCTCCAGACTCTGGGACCTTGATTTCCAAAATAAATGCTAAATTTTCCACAGTCCCCGTGATGATGAACAGTGGTAAATGACACTTCCCTCTCTCCTTCATCCTCCATGTCCTCCTAATGCTAAACACTATGGGGGTGGGATATAAGGATGATTCTCCCATGTTAGTTCTAACACATACACACCACAAACACAGGCTGGAGGGGCATGGCACATCCTGTAATTGGCAGAACCTCCTCCAGATACTTTTACAGTGAAGTGAAAAAAGTGAAAGCTGTTGTCAGCCAACTTAAACTTCACCTACACCACGTTATTGCAAAAAAATAAAAAAAATGCTGTAGCACCCCCCTAGGGAGGTGCTAGAATGAATGTACTAACAGAGAGACAGTAAGTAAATGTATGTGCTGTTTGCTTAAAGGATCACTAAAGGATTTTTTTTTTTAGCTAAATAGCTTCCTTTACCTTACTGCAGTACTGGTTTCATGTCCTTATTGTTCGTTTTGCTTTGAAGTTGCTGTAATCCTGCTCTGTTCTCCACACTTCCTGCTTGTCTGTTTCCTTATAACCACCATACTGGGAGCTTTCTCACGATGGTTTAAGCTGTCATTACTGTGTGTCTAAAACTTCCCAGAACCAATCAGATTAATTTTAAAAACAAAACACTGCCCTGGATTTGTTTGTTTTTGTTCTGTGTGTCTATTTCTACTTTGCAGAAACATGAAGCCAGTTCAAAAGTGAAACTAACCTGCAGGCACATTATATGATTGATTTGTATCTATTTTTAATCATTTTGAAAAGGAATCAGTTAACTTTTATGTCTCTATACCCTGTAAACAGTCATTTCAGCAAAACATTTTTTTTCCTTTAGTGACCCTTTAACAGAGGCTGTGATTGTTTAGCAGAGTCTGCTCTTGTGCTGCTCATGCTGAAGTTTCACACCAGTCGAACAGCTAGGGGAGGTGCTAGACAGTGGGAGGAAACCATGCATATGAGAGCATGAATATCCTTACAGCCCTAGCCAATTGAAAAGGGAAGTGCCCCTAGGCATGCTGGGTGCCTGTATTTATATTTGATGAGCACATGGGCTCTGGTTCTTACTCTACAGAGAGAGGTCCAGGTGGGGAGGGGACCTGCTGCCTCCTCAGCACAGGCTGCCATGCGGCCTCAAGTAGGCAACCAGAGGGCCTTAAACATTGAAGCTGAAACCCATGGTTTCTCCTAAAAGCTGACTCAGGGAGGATGTCCATGGATCCTGTCTGGTATCACAGAGGAAGGTGACCTGCAACCAGGGCCTTGTGAGTAGATACCTCCTAATCCTACCAAATCCCTTCTCCTATCCAAATAAAACAAAAAAACACACCCCCTAGACTGGTTATTGGAGACAACAAGCGGAACAGTGTGAAAATACCTGTGGCTGTGTAAAAAAAAAAACTGTGACTAGCTGCGGATTAATCAGTGGGAGACCTGGGCACAAATATCAAACGGCTCCTGCAGGGGTAGAGCAACTTTATACTGTTCGTTTTTATCAGGGGGCGTGGATAAACGGTTCGACCTTTTCTTTAAGCCAAACCCAAAATCTTTAGCAGCCTGGGAGCCCCAAGGAGAGTGGTAATGCGGTGTGCATAATGTGCCGCAGAAAACAGTGGGTGTGGCCAAATTATTTTTGCTGACACCAGCACCCTGCCCCCCTAGCAATGTGAACCTGCCCCCAGGCAGCCGCCCACAACTCCAGGACAGCAACAGATTTGTGTGTGACTATCTTGGTCACTTGAAGAACCACAGCCCGGTCTGAATGTGTCTGGTTTTCAGTCTACCTGAAACCCAGACACATGATTCAAAACCCAGACTGTCCAGGTGAATCCTGGACAGGTGGCAACCCTATGTGGTTATCCAGGGCTCCATGAATCAAAGCAGGTGGGTTTACTGAAACCATGTTGGTTTACTGTATTCTGCATCCTTCATATTTCAGGACACAATATTTTTAAACGAAAATATTTTTAATGTGGATTCTTTCCTAATAAACGCTTGTCTCTGTTTCCTGCATCCATACACATGAGCTTGATAAACAAAAACAGCCTCACAGGCATATAATTATTAAAACAAATAGAAAAGATTTTAGTAAAGTAATTGCTTGTCACAATTTTACCTAGTGGAAAATGATTGCTATGGATGCAAAAAAAGAACAGTAATTTAGTCACAAACAAAAAACAGCAAAAAAATGTGTTACAAAGGCATATATGTAAGAAATCACACAGCAAGCTGCCTCTTTGGTTTAACTCATTCTCTACGCAGCATTTTCTATCAGCGCTGTTTTCTAGGGCTAAAACAACTAATCAATTAATCGACAACTAATCGATTATGAAATTAATCGATTACAATTTTCATAATCGATTAATCGGCCAGTAACATAATGGGGTTAAAAAAAAATAGCCCTTTATAGTACAAAAAAGCAAATCGCTACTGTAAATATTACTTTCACTGTTCCACAGTTAAAAAGTTAACCCCTTACAGTAGCGATTATTTGCTCTTTTTGTACTTATTTTTTTATTTTTTACCCCATTATGTTACTAAACATCTCAGGCCGGGGTCACACCCCAGTTCATTTACATGTTTTCCTATGGGACACGTTCACATCTATGATTTTCGGTTGCTGCGTATTTGGAAAGGGCAGGGACTTTTTAACGCAAAACGGTGCTATTTTGTTTTCTTTTGGTTCAATATACTTCAATGGGGAAGCTGCAGAAAAGCATGTAATGTGGTTTTGCGGCAATTTGTGTTTTGTAATCTGCCCAACAAGAAATTGGCCCAATTATTTTTTTTTAAATGCCCTTTTTTTTTTTTTTAAGGCTATTACCGGATCAATCGATTAATCAAAACAATAATCGCCCAACTAATCGATTGTGAAAATAATCATTAGTTGCAGCCCTACTGTTTTCGAAGCTCACCAAATGCCTGGACCTGATTGTCATATTTTAATTACAGAAAACTGTTATGTTTTTATTGAAATATAACTGTCCACAGGATGCACATCAGCCTTTCTGAAAATCTCCAGTACATTCAGATTTCCAGCCTGAGCCTGATGTTAGGCTCTGTTCACACAAGTGAGATTTCAGATGATTGTTTCCATCGTATGACACTGGAAATCACACACAATTGTGCCCATTGACATCAATGCAACTCAGCAAAGTGCGATTTTGGAAAATATTCCTGTACTACTTTGGTGTCATTCCAGTGCGATTTGGGCCCCATAGAATATGAAGATCTTATCAAAATTGCTTAAAAGTTGCATCCAAGTTGCACTACATAATCACACTGAAAATTGAATCAAAGTCAGATTGCAGAAGTGGGGAACCTAGCCTTAAAGTATATCTAAATCCAAAACTTTCTTCATATCTGAGAGAATAAGCACACCAAGGAGTGACAGAAAATCTCACCACAGTAAAGGACAATTACTTTTAACAGCTGTCAATGAAAACATTTCCTTATGGGGAACATTTCCCCTTTATTGCTGTTTTGGTGACAACTTAAATTTTTAGATTTTCCCTCACCACTCTATCCTTTAGCACTAGATATAATTTAAGCTGGCAAATTTTAGAAAGCTTAACCCATTTCATGCAGGGCATTTTCACCCCCTTCCTGCCCAAACCAATTTTTAGTTTTCAGCACTGTTGCACTTTGAATGACAATTGCGCGGTCATGCAACACTGTACCCAAATTAAATCTTTATATGTTATCCCCCCACAAATAGAGCTTTCGTTTGGTGGTATTTGATTATCTCTGCGGTTTTTATTTTTTGCGCTCTAAACAAAAGAAGAGCGACATTTTTTTTAAAAAACACAATATTGTTTACTTTTTTATTTAATAAATATCATTTTTTATTTAATAAATATAATTTTTATTTTTAAATATTTTTTTCCCTCAGTTTAGGCCGATACGTATTATTCTCTTTTTTGGTAAAAAAAAAAACAAAAAACGCAATAATCGTATATTGATTGGTTTGCGCAAAAGTTATAGCGTCTACAAAATAGGTGATAGAGTTATGGCATTTTTATTTTATGCATTTTTTTACTAGTAATGGCGGTGATCTGCGATTTTTTTGTGACCGTGACGTTGCGGCGAACACATCGGACACTTTTGACATGTTTTTGGGACCATTCACATTTATACAGCGATTAGTGCTATAAATATGCACTAATTACTGTGTAAATGTGACTGGCAGGGAAGGGGTTAATGCTAGGGGGGGCTGAATGTGTTAAAATGTTACCTAAAGTGTGTTCTAACTGTAGGGGGAGGGGACCCCACAAGGGGAGGAGACCGATGTGTGTTCCTCTGTACTGGGAACACAGTATTGGTCTCCTCACCTCTGACAGGAGGTGGATCTGTGTGTTTACACACACAGATCCACACTCCTGCCGTGATCACCGGCAATCGCAGGTGCCCGACGGCAATCATTTGACGTCTTCCAGGATCGAGGAAGGGTTCCTGCCGGTGTAATTTTACAATGTGTCGATAAGGAAGTGGTTAAAGAAGTATAGCCAAAGCTTTTTTAGCCATACTTCTTCTATACTGTATATTACAGGAGTGCAGTTCGTTCTGCACTCTGACATCACTCAGCCAGTCCAAGCTCGCTAAAGATCCCAACCATATGGTCGTTATCTGCCCAGAAGCCTGGACCACCACCTGGCTCAGCCTCTCATCGATCCACTGAGAGGATGAGTCAGCCCCTTACGCCCCCTCCACAGTCCAGTGCTCCAGTGAGAGCTGAAGGGGAATGCAGAGAGTCGCTGACTGACATTTACAGCTCTCTACTCAGAGTGGAGGGGGAGAACTCTACTCAGCGCTCTCTACTCAGCGCTGTTTGATTGCTTGGTTCTCTGCAGAGTATCCACCAGTGCTGCCAATCAGTGCCTATCATTCCCGCCTAACAGTGCCTCCTATTAGTGATGCCTATCAGTGCCGCTTATCATTACCACCTATCAGTGCACATCAGTGTCGCCTTATCAGTGCCCATCAGTGCCCATCCGTGCAGCCTATCCGTGTAGCCTCATCAGTGCACATCAATGGAGCAGGAAAATTACTTATTTACAAAATGTTATAACAGAAACAAAGAAAAACATATTTTTTTCCCAAAAATGTTTTGGTTTGTTTAGCAAAAAAATAAATAACCCAGTGGTGATTTAATACCACCAATTGAAAGCTCTATCTGTTTTTTAAAACAATTAAAACAATTCTGTTTGAGTACAGTGTTGTATGACTGCACGATAGTCATTCAAATTGCGACAGTGCTGAAAGCTGAAAATTGGCCTGGGCAGAAAGGGGGTGAAAGTGGCAAGTAGGCAAGTGGTTAATTAATAGATTAAAGAAAAACCAATGTATCATGGCAACAAAAAACACATGATCTGCTCATGGTAATGTTAGTATTTGGAAACGCCAATGTTAATTTGCTGCTTCAAATTTAAATAAGCTGCTTTTTTACTGTAATTTGATCCTTTTATATTAGTTTTTGACTATTTACTAAGAAACAATAAAAACTGAAAGTAACTGCAGCCCAACTAAGAAAAGATGCACTCCTACTGCATTTGAAAACCTGAGAAATGGCTTGTAATACAAATACTTTTCAACACAAGAACAATGGACATTTCAGCTACTGGTAACTACAATCCCCCAATGTTTAATCCAAGGATCCCCTTCATTTTATTGGGTCTACAATATAATGTACAACCTCTGTGTATCTCAAAATCCTTTGTTCCTATTACATTCTTATCCTAACTAATGCAAAAACTAATACTGCATTATGCTTTTTACAAGCTAAGGCAAGTGTTTTATGGTCTGAGCCCATTTACTTATTAAATAGGAATTTCAAGTAATTTAGGAGCAGTACATAAAATTACACTTATTACAAAGCTAGGTTTTAGCAAATCTAAAAACATCATTCATATTTATAGCAGCATTTACTGATAACGTTTATTACATTTACATCTAACTGAGTAGAGAAGAAATTAGGGCTTTCGTATTTTAAAAGTGATTGTACATTTTATTTGGATCACTGATGTTTCCGTTACTGCTTGTACATTTTATTTCTCTAATCACAATTTCTGCACTTGACCTCAAAGGACGTTTTGAAGTAGCAAAGCCCAGATGGTAATTGCAGCTTCAGTTTACTGCTATGCTTAATGCCAATATTTAAATTAAATGTGAAGCATCGGCAGGGTGTTCAGTAACATTTTCCATAGGGAACGAACATGTTCCAGATTAAACTAATGCAGGGCAATGCCCAGAAAATTAGTTACTTGTAAAAACCAATAAAAGCCCTTCTGCTGTGTATCAAAAAATCATGCCACATATGTATCTTATATTGACTCCATATGTTTTATGTTAACGTACACATAAGGGAAACTGAACAATCTACCAATAAAGGGATTTTCTATTTCATGTACAGATTTATGTCATTTTCTGTTGCACTTTTGATACAAAAAAAAAAAAAAGTGCCATGTCCAAGATTGAGTTTTTAATGTTATGACTCACCCTAATGGAGACCCAGTCACATCTTTGTGTTTCTGTACATGGTTGTGAGTGGGCAGCTCTTCAGCATCACATCGGGAATATTGGCTGATTGGAGGAGACCTGCCTACCTCTGTTTTAATAAATAGATTTTAATACTGTATCTGTAATATATTTACAAACATCATCACATAAGCTTAAGGCCTCGTGCGCACTGGACGTTTCTTTTACGTTTTAACAGCAGCTGTTTTTGGCTGTAGACATTTTTTTCTACAGTTATTAAACTTTCCATCATGTTATCCTATGTGTCCATGCACACATAGGCTGTAATTAGCAGTTTTAGGCAGTGGCGTTTTTGAACAGAAATAAAAAACAAAACTAGTAGGTTCTTAGGCTCCCATGCACACTGGAATAAAAAACGTTGCTTCTACAGGAGTTTTGTGTTCTGCCTGTAGAAGCAATTCAATGTTATCCTTTGTGTCCATGAACATTAGGACGTTTACAGCCATATTTTTGAGATCAACGTTTAGAGGCAGAAAAAAAAACCTTCTCATTTGCGTTTCTGATTGGAGCTCACTGGCAGAAAAAACGTAAAACTTTCCAAAACTCGTCTAAACTTTGTACAAAAAATTCTCTATATGGACTATTTTTACTCCAAAAAGAACAGACGTTTTTTTAAGCCCAGTGTGCATGGAGCCTTAGAGACGTTTTTCAGCTGTAAAAACGCCCTAACGTTGATAAACGCTAATAAACGTTGATAAACGCTCAAGAACGTCGCTCACCAGTGTTTTATGGTTTTGATCCATTGAAAAAACGGTAATGTGAAAATATGCTGAAAAAGCTAAAAACTATATTGCAAAACCGTTGAAAAAAGCTGAAAAACTCACTGCAAAGCTACTGGCGTTTTTATACTGTTATTTTACCGTCCAGTGTGCATGAGGCCTAAATGTATTCTTAAAAGTCCAAACAGACAGGACATGGTGGGCTAACCAACCAAAAAGCTCTCTGCAGAGGAACGTTCTTAAAACGAAATATACCGTATTTGTCTTGTTTTCATCACAAACTCACAAAAAATAAATATAGATACTGTATATATATATATATATATATATATATATATATATATATATATATACATACACACACACACACACACACACAGAAGTGAGTACACCCCTCACATTTTTGTAAATATTTTATTATATCTTTTTATGTGACAACACTGAAGAAATTACACTTTGCTACAATGTAAAGTAGTGAGTGTACAGCTTGTATAACAGTGTATTCCTTGATGCACAGTTCGCCCAGGGGCAAAAAAATAAAATTGAAGATTTTCATGGCTCCGTCTGCCATTCCAAAATGAAAAATTATATATATATATATATATATATATATATATATATATATATATATATATAGTGAACCCTCAAATGGAGATAATTAAATAATTTGAGAAAGGGGTACCATCATCCTATTATTTTTGTATCTGGATACTACTATATATAAATAATGTATAAATAAAAATATATTTTTTTAAACTGCTTATTCAGTTGTTTGGGTACCGCGATAGTCCATTTCCTATTTTGCTCTCTGGCGACCATTGGGAGTGGTCTCCGGTTTTTAGTTTATTAACATGTTGGTATACAGTATATTGATATTTTCTATACAGATTTTCTTTAAGAATAGTAAATAATAAATTCTTAAAGAGAAACTAAACCCATGGATTTAACAGTTTAAAAAAGTTACATTCCCAGCATGTGCCTGTCAATGTAACTGTCACATTGCTTGGGCTCTCAACCAAACTGTCAAACAATCAAATGGCTGGAGTCGTAACTGATCACATGTGCAGCGCCATGGCAGTTGAAGATAGAACAGAGGCCAAGATAGCAGCTTCCTTGGCTGAAAACAATACAAGGGTTCAGATCCGGTTAAAGCGTATTTCTGGCCAAAAACGTTGTTTAGTTGTGAATATTGTATGGAACAATTAGAATTCACTTTCAAACAAGACTCACATTTTTCTATTTGAATCTTATGTAAAAAATTGTGTAAGTTACTTTATATGAAAGCATTGATAAATAAATCCATAACCCCTGAACACTCCTGAACATCCAGATTTTTAAAAACTTTACATAGAAGTTTGTATCATGTATTCCAGATGGAAAAGGTTTTTTGCTCTATATTGAAAATCGGAATAAGCAGGGGGCATTGCTTCTAGAAACCAAAAATATAGTCATTTTATTTCTCTTTCCCACCTGGCACTGGAGGTGTGAAAATCAAAATCTATTTGGCCACCATGTATAACCACTGCTGTTCCTGGGGGCACCTAACTACCTTTGAACGCATATAAAGTATCCTAGTAAGGCCTCATGTACACGAGTGTAGAATGCTGGCAGCAAGATCCTGTGTAAAGTTCTACACTCATGTACATGAAGAGAAAGTGCATCTCAACTCATATGGACACCCATGCATATACCTCTGTATAAGTTGAGCCATTCATTCTAGATTACTGATTGCCGAGGTAATTCTGTGCCTGTGCCACCTACACATTGTTGGTGAGGCAAGCGCAGAATGACCTCAGCCTTCCTTCATTCTAAACGACTGAAGGCCAAGGTCATTGAGCACCTGCACCACTGCCTAGTGAATGGCTCAATCAAGGCCAGGGGTAAGATGTAAACATCAGCTATGTGTAAGAAGCAGTGGTGGTGCAGGCCCAGAATAACTTTGACATTCAGTCATTCAGCTTACACATTTTATATATTGACATCTCTCCACTGGGCATAAATTACTAGACAGTGGCAGTGGCACATATGGCCATGTTCATTTACTCATTACAAATGTAAATGTTCACACAAATATTTACATGCGTACTATATTAAATACAGTCAAAGTAAGGCCAAAAAGCAGTTTACGCAACTCAACACTAAGGACCAAAAATGCAACTGTGTGACAGGACCCATAGCATATTATAAGACCGCATTCAGATTTGTATAAAAGTATATGCACTATGGACCTGAACACAGTGCAGTGCAGTATTATAGGTTTGTGTGCTTGAGTCCCAAGGTGCCTAGTGTGGGGTAGAATTATAAAACCTGAGCTAATGCTCTTTCCCTACATAAGCAAACAGTCTATCCTCTGTTTGTCTTATGCTTCAGCTGTCTCCTTTCATGCCAAAGTGACTGATCTACTCAAGTTCATTAAAAAACAGCGGTATTGTTCATGGTATTAGAATTACATTTTAGTTATACCATAACCTTTATTCTACAGCTTTTATACATAAAATAGAAGTGCAAATATGGTAAACTAATCGTTCTCTTCGCTCTTCTCAAGACCTCCTACTCTCTAGCTCTCTCATCACCTGCTCCCATGCTCGTATCCAGGACTTTTCCAGAGCCTCTTCAAGCCTATGGAACTCCTTACCCCAATCTATCCGCCTATCTCCTTCTCTATTAGCTTTTAGAGGATCCCTGAAAACCCTCCTCTTCAGAGAAGCCTATCCTACCCACACCTAACAACTGTATTTGCATTTGAGTCCATCTGATCATCCCCCACAGCTACTACCCTTTGTTCCACTTGACCCTCCCTTCTAGATTGTAAGCTCTAATGAGCAGGGCCCTCTGATCCCTCCTGTATTGAATTGTATTGGGACTGTACTGTCTTCCCTGATGTAAAGCGCTGCGCAAACTGTTGGCGCTATATAAATCCTGTATAATAATAATAATAATAATATTATAGGATCAACTTAAAGTCGTATTAAACCCAGAAACTATAAAGGTCATATATTGCAGCTTACCAATCATTAGGCTGCTTTCACATTGGGCACACGTTGACAGCACTTTTAACTCTCGCTAGCAGCCAAAAAAAGGGGTTAAATGCGCACGTGTAGCGCTACTGCAGAAGTCCTTTGCAGGCACTTTGCCAGTGGTGCCCATTCATCCCAATGGGCAGCAGCGGTGGAGGGGCAGTGTATACACCGCTCCTCCACCACCCAAAAGATGCTGCTTGCTGGACTTTGTCTAACGTCCTGCCAGCGTCCTGCCAGCGCACCACCCCAAGCACTCTGGCTTTCACACTGTGGATGCAGGGGATGTGTTAAAAGGGCCCTTTTTTTTACCAAAAATATATAGAAGAATACATATTGGCATAACTGATTAAATAAATATTTTTATTTGTATTTTATTTTGTATATGTATGATAGCAAAAATTAAAACATATTATTATTTTTTTTTTTAATTGTCACTCATTTTTTGGTTTATAGCACAAACAATAAAAACCACAGAGGTAATCAAATACCACCAACAGAAAGCTTTATTTGTGTCACATGACAATGCAAGTTAAAATAAGTGATTAATACCGCTTTAAGGTAGAGCATATGTCAGAAAATCACATTATTATTTTGAGTAAAACAGCTCCACTTTCTTCCCATAAATTAAGAGTTTCTCATGTGACCTAAAGCTTAAAGCGTTTTTTTCTTTAAAATAACTTACTTGTTAAAATTACCTATGCTGTGCAATGGAATTGCACAACGTAGCCCTGATCTTCCTCTTTGTGTGCCGCCATCAGAAGACGCTTCCTATTAAGACATACCTGCGGGCTCAATCCCAAGCCATTCTGTCTGTGTCTATAGACATAGACAGCAAGGCTTGGCCCTGTCCCCCGCTCCCTCGTCACAGGATCTGACTGACAGCATGGGAGCAAATGACTCCCGCTGCTCTCAGAAATTCCTGTGAGAGTGGGGAGAAGAGGAGAGAGCTTCTTCAGATCGGCACAGTGCTGGATCGAGATTAGGCTCGGGTAAGAAAAAGGGGGATGAGAGGGCCTTATACACACTGAAGTGGAACTTTAGTAAGAAAATTAAATCCTGCTAGATCACTTCAGGCTGGCCCCTTTTTGCAGGTATAGCTTTATAAAAAAAAGTGCCTATACTATTTAAAATCCAGTTACACACTGTCGCAACCTGTTCTGCACATGCTCCTTTTCTCTTAATTTTTAGGCATTTTTAAGCACTGCTGAGTTTGTAGAGGCCGATCTGCTGACAGCCTTAAAGTGGAATTACACCCTCTTATCATTTACAGACAAGGAAGCTGCTTCTGTTTGATCTGAAACTGCCATAGTGCTGCACCTGTGATCAGTTAGGACACCAGCCATTTGATCGTATGACAATTTGGTTGAGGACACAAATGTGACAGTTAGCAATCCCAACAATCCAGGAAGCAAACAGTTTTTTGAAACGTTTAAATCAATGGGATTAGTTACGCTTTATGATTTACTGCTGTTCAGGGGCTCTGGGCTTCAGCAAAATGCAGCCTCAAGCAATGCTTGAGGCAATGTACATCACACACTAATGTTGATTGCATAATTCTTAGTGTGGAATGTATGTTCCTTGCTACATAACATCATTTGTTATCACGTTGTTATGGGTAAAGTTCCGCTTTAATGAAGAGAATGCATTAAGGTAAAAAAAATGTAAAAGGAGTTTTAACCACTTAAGACCCAGACCATTATGCAGGTAAAGGACCTGGCCAGTTTTTGCGATTCGGCACTGCGTGGCTTTAACTGACAATTGTGCAGTCGTGCGATGTGGCGTCCTTTTTTCCCACAATTATGAGCTTTCTTTAGGTGGTATTTGATCACTTTTTTTTTTTTGCACTATAAACAAAAATAGAGCGACAATTTTGAAAAAAAAAAAAATGTTTACTTTTTGCTATAATAAATATCCCCCAAAAAGATATAAAAAAAAAAAAAAATGTTCTCAGTTTAGGCCGATACGTATTCTTCTACCTATTTTTGGTAAAAAAATTGCAATAAGCATTGAACGATTGGTTTGCGCAAAATTTATAGCGTTTACAAAATAGGGGATAGTTTGATGGCATTTTTATTAATATATTTTTTTTACTACTAATGGCTGCGATCAGCGTTTTTTTTTGTGACTGGCGCATTATGGCGGACACATCGGACAATTTTGACCCATTTTTGAAACCAGTGTCATTTTCACAGCAAAAAGTGCTATAAAAATGCACTGTTTACTGTGAAAATGACAATTGCAGTTTAGGAGTTAACCACTAGGGGGCACTGTAGGGGTTATGTGTGACCTCATATGTGTTTCTAGCTGTAGGGGAGCGGGGCTGGACGTGTGATGTCACAGATCGCCTTTCCCTATATCAGGGAACAGACGATCAGTGACATTGCCACTGTGAAGAACGGTGAAGCTGTGTTTACACACACCTCTCCCCGTTCTTCAGCTCCTGTGACTGATTGTGGGACACCGGCGGCCATCGGGTCCGTGGGTCACGAAGCTTCGGATCGGGTCGTGGGCGTGCACTTGCGACCCACGGCTGGGCACTTAAAGGGAACATACAAGTACGTGTCTGTGCCAAGCCGTGCCATTCTGCCGACGTAAATGTGCAGGAGGCGGTCCTTAAGTGGTTAAAGGTTCAAATAAAAATAAATAAATAAATAACAAACATGTTATACTTACCTTCTTTGTTCTAGGGTTTAGCATATAGCAGCCCTAATCCACCTCTTCTGGGGTGCCCTGCCGGTGCTCCTGGCTCCTCCCTTTCATCTGGTGCTCTCCCGAGTCCCATTGCTGTATCCATTGATACAGACAGTGGGACTCTGTCCCTCCGCTCCCATGTCACTGGATTTAATTGACAGTAGTGGGAGCCACTGCTGTTATTCTATCCAATGAGGACAGAGACATCGGCTTGAGCTGCTGGACACATGCTCATCGCTGGATCGGATTGGGATCAGGTAAGAAAAATGGGGGCTCTGGGGGGCAGCTGCAGCAAAGAAGGTTATATGCGCATATATGCGCCCTGTGCTATTCTTGGCCACTAGAGGGCGCCCGCTGCATCCCTGAGATACCGATGCGCGTGCCTAGCGGCCGCGATGTCCGCCAGGTACTCGCAACCGGCGGCTACAGGGACAAGACGTGGAGCTCAGTGTGTAAACACAGAGCTCCACGTCCTGTCAGGGAGAGAGGAGAGCGATCTGTGTCCCTTGTACATAGTGACACAGCATCGGTCACCTCCCCCAGTCACCCACCTCCCCCCACACAGTTAGAACACACCCAGGATACACATTTAACCCCTTCCATGCCCCCCTAGTGTTAACCCCTTCACTGCCAGTCACATTTATACAGTAATCGGTGCATTTTTATAGCACTGATCGCAGTATAAATGTGAATGGTGCCAAAAATGTGTCAAAAGTGTCCGATGTGTCCGCCATAACGTCGCAGTCCCAATAAAAATCGCAGATCGCCGCCATTACTAGTAAAAAAAAATAATAATAAAAATTAATAATAATTCTGTCCCCTATTTTGTAAGCGCTATAACTTTTGCGCAAACCAGTCGCCTTTTGCGATTTTTTTTTTTTTTATCAAAAATATGTAGAATAATACGTATCGGCCTAAACTGAGAAAATAAATGTTTTTTTTAAAAAAAAAAATTGGCTATTTATTATAGTAACAAGTAAAAAATATTGACTTTTTTTCAAAATTGTCGCTCTTTTTTTGTTTATAGCGCAAAAAATTAAAACCGCAGAGATGATCAAATACCACCAAAAGAAAGCTCTATTTGTGGGGAAAAAAGGACGCCAATTTTGTTTGGGAGCCACGTCGCACGACCGCGCAATTGTCAGTTAAAGCGACGCAGTGCCAGAAGCTGAAATTTCACCTGGTCAGGAAGGGCTATAAGTGCCCAGTAAGGAAGTGGTTAAGCTGATTTCCTTTGCACATACTATAAATGTAAAACGTTTATTTAAAAAATGGAAGACTTTCCTTGTATTCTTTGGTCCTTAAGGGGTTGTGATACACCCTTTTTTAACACTCTTGTTTTTTCGGCTCAACTAATATGTTCTTATGAGTTACTTCCCCCCATTTTGGTCAGCCTGAAGCAAAAGACCCTTCATTGCAATAGCTTGAACTCAAGTAACGACACGATTACAGCAGGTGGGATGCTTGTAGACTTAAATGCTATTGCAGCTGGAGGATTATTTGAATCTGGAGCCTTTGAGTTAACATCTGTCCTTCACAGTAATTAAATACACTGGTAGCACTAAGTATCTAACTCCTGTATGAAAAGCTGATTTGTGTGCTGTTGGGTGGACTGTACTAGCGTGGATATTGCTAAAGTCTCCTCACTAGGGAGTGATTGATGTCCACTAACTTTTAATTGATAAGCTTTATTTCCCACAATGGCTATAAAGCTCAGGCTCCAAAGGTAGCACTGCTTGTCATTTAGCTGTAACAGAGGCTAATATGTCATTGCTAGACATGTACTACTGAGAAGGTGTAGGGCAAGCAATGTGCAAGGTTACTGGGTCAGACATATAGATGGGAGCAAGCAAATAAAAATAAAAATCATTTTTGCTTCACCCTAGTAGAGATAGAAAACGGTGCTCCCCGCCATTCATCTAAAGCAGGGCTGAGCGTGCACTTTTGCGGTTCACATACAGGCGAAATATTGGGGTACACTTCATAACATTACAAAACATACCATAACTAGTAAACTAATTTTACAAACTTGTTTAACCACTTGCCTACTGTGCACCTACACCCCCTTCCTGCCCAGACGAAATTTAAGCTTCCGGCACTGCGTCGCTTTAACTGACAATTGCACGGTCGTACGACGTGGCTCCCAAACAAAATTGGTGTCCTTTTTTCCCCACAAATAGAGCTTTATTTTGGTGGTAATTTGATCACCTCTGCGGTTTTAATTTTTTGCGCTATAAACAAAAATAGAGCGTCAATTTTGAAAAAAAAATGCAATATTTTTTTACTTTTTGCTATAATAAATATCCCCAAAAATATATAAAAACAATATTATTTTCCTCAGTTTAGGCCGATACGTATTCTTCTACATATTTTTGGTAAAAAAAAAATGCAATAAGCGTTTATCGATTGGTTTGCGCAAAATTTATAGTGTTTACAAAATAGGGGATAGTTTATGTCATTTTTATTATTTTATTTTTTTACTATTAATGGCGGCGATCTGCGATTTTTTTATTGGGACTGCGACGTTATGGCGGACACTTCGGACCCTTTTGTGACATTTTTGGGACCATTTACATTTATACAGTGAACAATGCTATAAATATGCATTGATTACTGTATAAATGTGACTGGCAGTGAAGGGGTTAACCACTAGGGGGCGGGGAAGGGGTTAAATGTGTGTCCTATGAGTGTTCTAACTGTAGGGGGAGGGGGGGTGATTGGGGGAGATGACCGATTGTGTCCCTATGTACAAGGGACACAGCATCGGTCTCCTCTCTCCCTGACAGGACGTGAAGCTCTGTGTTTACACACAGAGCTCCACGTCCCCGCTCAGTTACTGGGCAATTGCGTGTGCCCGGCGGCGATCGTTGCCGCCGGGCACTCGCAACGGGATCCCAGCAGAGCGGCGCGTGTGCCCGCGGCTTTAAAGAGACAGCACGTCATATGACGTGCTGTCAGAACAATGGAGTCCTCCGCCCGCCGTCATTTGACGGTGGGCGGTGGACAAGTGGTTAATAAGCTAGGGGAAATGTCCAAAGTGTAGTAACTAGGGTTGCCACTTCATTCCCTTTAAATCCGAAAACACATGAATTACACAGGTTCTGAGGATAATTTAATGCACATAAGGCACCAAGTGAATTTAATTATCACCTTAATTAGCCACAGAACCTGTGTAATTAATATGTGTTCGGGTTTAAAGGGCTGAGGTGGCAACCCTAGTAGTAAGTAACCTATGTAACCAATCACAATCCGCATTTGACTGTAAATTAAAATCCGTGCTTAGGCGGTAGTATTTAGGCTTAGGCGGTAGTCTTTGGCAGGAATAACAAAAGTTACTAATTACATTAGTATCTGTTGGTAATAAGTCAAGTATTCATAATGACTTTTGAATACTTGACTGAAATACATAAATACCGTCCCAGCTATTATAACGTAATAATAAAATAATGTTGTGTGCCATTTACTTTTTTTGCTGTGTTTGCTACACAACAGGGGTTTGTATAGGCTGCCCTATTTTTTTTAAATCTTGGTTAGGATGAGAAAGGCTTAGAACTTTTATCAAAAAACAATTGGAATTGTGGCGCATACAAATGGTAATGTACCACCTGCAAGAGTTAGTCTCTATCTCCCTAGATAAATGTGAAGACACGCTTATAGGTAGTTTAGCTGACGCACTTTACTGGTACCCCCTTGTGTTCCTTTTTTTAGAACCTTTATAAGATCTCTTTCTATGCTCCAGTTGGGGATGATCCTCCCACTTCCAATGTGCTCATCAAGAAATAAAAGTATGGGAAATTTTTCAGAGGACAAAAAACACCAATAAAAACTTAACTTAACTTGAAGGTTTAACCCTTCACTGCATTCAACATTTTTTGGTGTGGAGATAATGCTGAATCCCATAACCGCACTCCACCTAGTCTAGCAGAAATATTTACCTAGTTCTCACTCCTTCAGCTTATTTTCTGACATATCACCAGTCTCAAAGCAACTACTCTTCCCTATCCAACCAGCCATATCTCTCCAATCTCATCAGGTACGCTGGTCATGCATTGTAAATGAGGACGTCAAGAAGAGTACCGGCTGAAAGAGGAAGGTAAGTGTTGTAGCAAGGTAAGTGTTGTTCTTATTCCAATCTACCTAGAGAAAATGGTAATTTAAAATGTATCTAAAGCAAAAACATTTTTCTTAGTTTTGGACAGAATGGGGGAGGGTTAGGCCACGTACACACGATCGGTCCAACCCGATGAGAATGGTCCGACGGACCGTTTTAATCGGGTCACCGCTGAAGTGGCCTGATGGTCTGATGTGCGTACACACCATCAGTTCAAAAAACGATCGTGTCAGAACTCGGTGACGTAGAACACAACGACGTGCTGAAAAAACAAAGTTCAATGCTTCCAAGCATGCGTCGACTTGATTCTGAGCATGCGCGGGTTTTTGAACCGATGCTTTTGCGTACTAACGATCAGTTTGGACCGATGGTCAGGTGTCCATCAGTCCGATTTTAAAGCAAGTTTTAAAACTTTGGTCCGAAGTACAACAGACTGATGGGCCGTACACACGGTCGGTTTGGACCGATGAAACTGGACTTCAGTCCATTTTCATAGGTTTAGACCAATCGTGTGTACGCGGCCTTAGAGTCCCTCTCAGGTTTTATTGCTATTCATGGTCCCTTAAGAAAAAATTGAGGAAAAAGGGTTTTACCCTTACCCTACCCAATGTAAGAAAAGTGTTTTTCTGTTTATATTGCTATTGAAGAGTTTTATTCACTTACTGCCTGGTGAAAAGGTTGTCCCTGGGACAGGAAGGGAAGGGAAATTGCTCTAATGGAGCCCAGGGCAGCAATAAAACCAGACAGAAGTTCTAATTCTTCCCCACACTATTCAAAACTAAAAATAAAGTTTTGGCCATGCATATGTTTTAACCCTTGCTTTAGGGAGGTGAGGATACAATTTTAGAGATACAAAAAGTTCAGTTTTAAGTAATTTAACTGTTGGTACAAATAAAAACTGTATCCCAGACAATAGTCAGCGGTGGTATCTCCCTAAAATCTTGCCATTTTAGGCTCTGACTTATGTTGCCTTTCTGTATATCTGGCCCTGTTTATACCTCTGCTAATACAATGCTTTCAGCCAGCTCAATGCACATGTTACAAAACCCTTGTAATAAATATAGGTCCGCTGTTTACCACCTGTTTGCTTGTTTAGTCACTCTCTGTTTTAATGACAAAATGCAAATAAAGGTACTTTCCCTCCAGCGTATGCCCTTCAGAGGGATGTCTGATTATTTCCATAATTTCTCTGTGCAAGAATAAAATGTTTTTATTTTACAGCATCGTATTAAAATAAATGAATAAAATGAAAAAGACAACAAACAAGTAAGTACTTTACTATGCACCCTCTCTCTTTATTTTACAAGCCATCTGTTCCTTTATGATTTATGTGTTTGGCAGACAGATCCATATCATAGTTAATGTGACGATTCACCTTAATGTAAATGAGTCCTGTGTGTCTTACCTTAGCAGAAATAGAATGTGTTAGCAAACAGAACAAAGCACATGGCATGTTTTACACATGACAACACAGCTGGCCTTATCTTGAACATAAAAGGGTGTTTCCATTTTAACATTTTATACTACAGGTGTTTCTGGCTGTGTGCTTTGTAAACATGCATGCTTGGTCTAGCTGAGCATTCTCTATAAAGATGGGGCTTAAAGTGGATGTAAACCCTCACATATACCCAGTGAAGTGAACAGCCTCAGATGATACACCGAGATAAAACAAATTTCTCCATATAAGTTTTACATGTATATCTTCTGTCTCCATCTTTATATACTGTTTAGAAAGTTCACATCTTATTAGATTTTTCTCTTCCTGGTTCCCCTGTAGGAAGGGGTTAATGCTAGAAACTGTGAGACAGCTGATTGGAGGAAAGGCCACATATGTAGAGGTTGCCTGTGTATAGTTAAGTTGACTACTAATGTATTTATAACAACCTCCCCTGACACACACTTCCATCTCCCATCTTGTAGAACTTGTCAAAAGTTATCAGGCTGATGACAGAGGAAAGAAGGACAAAGCTATGGGACTTAGTGTTTTGAAGAGAGATAACAAAACACTACAGATGTATGCAGTGGCGTAACCAGAGTTATTGGCGCCCGGGGCAAAACTTTTTTTTTGCCCCCCCGCCCCCCCGGCGCTAGCGCATGACCACATACGCCCAATCACAGGGCGCCATGCCAATCAATTGCCACCACTGTACCATGCCATCAATTGTCACCACTGTGCCATCAATTGTCACCACTGTCCCACCAATCGTCACCACTGTGCCACCAATCGTCACCACTGTGCCACCAATCGTCACCACTGAGCCACCAATTGTCACCACTGAGCCACCAATTGTCACCACTGAGCCACCAATTGTCACTGTCCAGACATCTATCCACCTCGGAGCTTTATATTATAACCTGCTGGGACTTGTAGTTCTCCATCGTCTCCTGGGGCTCAGGTGCATGCAATCCACCATCTTTGTTCAGTTTTTCTTACTGCTGGGACTTGTAGTCCCATAGATGGTGGATCGCATGCACCTGAGCCCCAGGAGACGATTGAGAACTACAAGTCCCAGCAGGTTATAATACAAGGCTCCGAGATGGATGGGTGTCCGGACATCCATCCACCTCAGAGCCTTATTGTATGATAATGTATAACCTGCTGGGACTTGTAGTTCTCCAATCTCCATGAGCCCCAGGAGAACTACAAGTCCCAGCAGTCTTACTAAAATAACAGGCTCTGAGGTGGATAGGTGGGGATCAGGCAGAGCACCCCTTAAGATTTACACCGACACCCCCCCCCCCCTCTTACCTTGCTGGAGAAACTTGCCGCCGCCAGGCCGCGCTGTAAACACATGTTCTAGGCCAATCAGCGCGCCCTTCTGTCTGGTTGGCTGGTGTTTCCCGCCACTCCCACATCAAGGGAGACAGACAGTTCCACCAGCCAACCAGGCGCGCCGCCGCCGGGTGTGCCAAGATGGCCGACAGCTCCAGTGCTAGGCCCAAGCCGCGGCCTTTCCTGAGGCGGCGGCGGCGGCGCATTCCGCGGACGCAAGGATTTCGCCCCCCGCAATTTTTCGCCCCGGTGCAGGAGCCCCCCCTGCCCCCCCCTCGCTACGCCAGTGGATGTATGTGCCCAGCTCAAACTTCATGAATCGGATTTACATCCACTTTAAGGATTGGCAGGATATTTCCAATGTTGCTTAACACAGAGGAGAAAAAGGGATATGTTTAAAAGTGACAATGTGGGCATATGATGCAGCCAAAGACTCAAGATTGTTCCTTGATCTGTCTGGAAGTCATTTTTATGTTAAAAAATAGTCTTATACATTATTCTACTAAAGGGAACATATAGTGGTCTATTGTGTGTTTTCTTTTTTTTTATTTATAATGATAATGATTAAAATCAAAGTAAAACTAGGACTTCCCATTAAAAAAAATTGTTGCAGCACTTAAATCGGTTGAAACCCTAAAAAAAAAAATCCCGTTCTTTTAAAGCATGTTAAACAGCATAGTGCTTGTAAGAGCTGCACGATTAATCGCGGAGAGAATCGCGATTCGATTCTCCCTGCCCACGATCTCCCCGCAGGATGACCCGTGATTCTTCTTTTTCACAGCTGGTTCCACGTAACCAGCATGGAACACAAATGGCGCCGATATCGGCACCGACGTCAGCAGCCTGCGCCGCTGGATGGATGCCTGGGCTTTTCTCTCACAGTTCTGTACAACTGTAGCGTTTATCCATGCGCCACCCAGTGGTTGCCAGCGGTACTGCTTCTGATGTATTAATCTTTCTCACAGTTCTGTACAACTGTGTGTATCCATGTGCCACCCAATGGTTGCTGGCGGTACTGCTTCTGATGTTTAAAAAAGAGACCAGTGATATTTCTATAATGTTAAAGACCATATAACTCCTATGAAAAAAGCAATATTAAAGTTTAATTCTGCTTTTTTCATAGGAGTTATATGGTCTTTAACTTATAGACCTATTACTGGTTTGTTTTTTATATATTCATATTTTCAGATAAATCACAGGTTTATTTATATAGTGTGAGGGGTGTTCTGGTATTCATTTTTTGAGAATCGTGAGAGAATCGCGATCTTTAGTCTAGGCAAAAGAATCATGATTCTCATTTTGACCAGAATCGTGCAGCCCTAGTGCTTGTCCAGTGTGATATGTCCCTCTCTATAATGTAAAATACCTGGTTGATCCTGCCTGTTCTTGTGTTCCCCTGTGTGTACTGACCTTGGTAATCATGGCTGCTGATCCATGATACCATAGTCAGTTAACGTGCCCCCATCATCCTGCTGTGTTCAGAGCCTCTCCCCTCTCCCCCTTTCCCCCTCTCTGCTGTCAGTTCCTAGTCTGTGAGCCATCTCCTCCCCACCCCACCCTTCCCCTCCATTCTGGCCACTGTTTGCATTGCAGGTCAGAAATTTTATAATTAGCAGCTTTTTTTACTAAGAAATAAACTATTATATGTGTCTACTAAAACACGGCAAAACAAGAAAAGACCAATGGTCTGCCAATTAGTTACAAGAAGCTGGTACAAGGAAAAAAAGCCATGCTGAGTAATACATAGAGGGGTATGATGCAGTGATTTCGTTTCAGATGAGTGTGATTAAATCCTTTATTGTTTGTGCCCTTCCCTTACCCCTTCTTTGCAGGTCAGAAATGTAATAATTAGTTGTCACATTGGCTGATATTTCCTTGGACCTATGAACATACCTTATAAGAAGGTAACATTTATAACTTGCCCAATCAGTCCAACTTTTAGGACAGAAAATTGGAACAAAAGGTCACCGGGATCTCAATTAAATAACCTTCCCTTCCCTTACTTTTCGAAATGGTGACTTTACCCATTTAGGAGACGAAGAAAAGAAGACTATACTGTTAGCTGTTGAGCATTTACTTTGCATTGAGTGATCCATTTTAAGCTATCTTCCCTGCCCAAAAAACCCAATCACTAAACTATTATATAACCTTTAAGATGCTAATGTAATTTCAAAAGTTGTTTTTAGTGTTTTTAAAATCTGTAGTTTTGCTAACATGAAGGTATTTGTTAAGTCACCCCCTGTTATAGGTGGACAATTCTGCTCTAAGGCTTCACGCCTGCAGACATATAGGGACCATACAGCCTACAAAGTAATCATTTTCTTAGGAACTGTAGGCTGTATGTGCTGCCCATTAAGATTAATAAGAAGGTGTCACTGTATATGGTTATGTGCTGAGGGTTGAGCAATGAACACAGACAATGATGGTTTGGAGCATATGTCCGTGCGCATGTGGGTGCCGTATTCAACGACCAGCACACAGCCGCAGTTTCTAATTTATTCCAATGATAGGCTGTTTGTGACCGCAACAGGCCCCTGGAAAGTGATTACATAGGTTCTGCATGCCGTGTGGCTCCTATAAGGCCTTGTGCTTGTAGCCTAATTTGTCTTAACATTATCCTGAAGGTGTTTTTTATATATTATACAGTCATGATTCACAGTTGTTACTGAGAAATACCATGTAGCCATTGCTGGATTGCATGTATGTTGATAGAAAGTGCTTGTAAACAGGACGTAGTAGGTCAGCAGCAGCACTTACATGCACAAAGAACCACAAAAAGGTGAAAACAAAAAGAATTTTATAAAATGGAAGTTATTTATGATACAAGGTGAATTAGCAAACTACACGTCATTTAGTTATAGTTTACATCTAATTTAAACTACAAACATCATAGGACAAATACAATGTAAAACAGTGCTGCAAATTCAAAGAGACAAAGCAACAGTAGGTAATTAAAACAACACATTTTAAGGTAAACTTCTTGACCTTAGAATTTACTTGTAATGATTTTTTTACTGCAATCTAAGCATAAGCAGTCTTTGGAGATAAACAACCAAAAAATATAAAAAGCATAATTAGTCTTACAGGTCTGCTCGAATGCAGCCTCTCCGGAAGGCTCTGTTTTACCTGCATTATACAGTATATTTCACAAATGGTTCACAGCCAGCCAATATTTCAGAACTCAACCTAACAAATCAATAGGGCGTCCCGGGACAAAAAAATGATTTCTCTGGATCCAGAATATAAGATTGTTTAAATGCCTTCCTATATTATTATCTAATTGGGAACATGACTAATTTCACCATTAGTAAAAATTTGCCAAAGCAAAAACCGGATTTCCCCAATTGGGCTGCTTAGGTGGCATTTTCTTAAAGTCAGGGCCGGTGCTACCACTAGGCAAACTAGGTGGCCGCCTAGGGTGCAATGCTGCATAGGATGCCCAGCCACTGGTGTTCCTACTCTTGTCTCTCTGCAGAAAGCAGCTAAGTTTCAGCATCAGCAGGCAGCCACTGCTCTGTTCGCACATAGTGTCAGAGGCACAGCGGCAGCGGAGGACTGTGTCATGTCTCCCAAATGAATGGAAGCAAGCAAACATTAATTGATGGGCACTGGTAGGCTGCATTGATTGATGGGTGCTAGTAGGCTGTATTTGATGGGAGCTGGTAGGCTGTATTTGATGGGCGCTGGTGAGGCTGCATTAATGGGCGCCAGTAAGGCGGTATTTGCTGGGAGCTTTATTAAAAGGGTGGGGCATACATGCGCAGGGCAAAGGGGGTGTGTTCAGGGGTGGAGCCAAGTGGGTGGCATAATTAGGTTTCACCTAGGGTGTCAAAAATCCTTGTGCCAGCCCTGCTTAAAGTGGATGTAAATCTGATTCATTACATTTGAGCTGGGCACATATATCTGCAGTGTTTTTTTATCACTCTCCAAAGTGCTAAGTCCCATGGCTTTCTCCTGCTCCGTTCTTCTGTTATCAGCCTGATAACTTCTGGCAAGTTCTCCGACACGTGATAAAACCAGCTTGAATTTTGTGTCAGGGAGTGTGCTATAAATAGATTAGCAGAAAGCTGTTCTACTCACAGGACAGCTCTAGAAGTCTCTGTCTATGTGGAGGGGGGTGTGTGCCTTTCTTCCAATGAGCTTTTTCCCAGTGTAATCTAACATTACATTGCTACTGCTGAATGAGGAAGTGAAAATTCTAGCACGATGTGCGCTTTCTAAACAGTATATAAACTTGAAGACAGCAGATATATATGTAAAAAACCTAAGTAGGAGGATTTGTTTCATTCTTGTGTATCATCTGAGGCTGTTCACTTAATTGGGTAGATGTGAGGGTTTACATGCACTTTAAACAATTATTTCTTTCTGTTCTTTATTTACTAGATTTTTCTTTGGGAGTGTATTTTGGTAGTTTAGTTTATATTTTATGAAGTGTATGTTACTTTGAATGTTTTATTGTACTTTTTTCCAGGTGTCTGAACAGGTTCGGGATAATTAACCACTTTTACATCGGCAGAATGGCACGGCTGGACACATGCACGTACAGGTACGTGCTGTTCTTGTACCCAGCTGTGGGTGACCCTGGTCCGAAGCTCCAGGGCTGGGACCGTGGGACTCGCAGACCTGGTCGCCGCTGGAGTGCGGTGATCTGTCCCCGGAGCTGAAGAATGGGGAGAGCCGTGTGTAAACACGGCTTCCCCGTTCTTCACTGTGGCGGCAGCATCGATCGTGTCATCCCTTTTATAGGGGGACACAATCAATGACATCACACCTACAGCCACACCCCCTACAGTTGTAAACACACTTCAGGTCACACATAACCCCATCAGCGCCCCCTTGTGGTTAACTCCCAAACTGCAACTGTCATTTCCACAGTAAACAATGCATTTTAAATGCATTTTTTGCTGTAAAAATGACAATGGTCCCAAAAATGTGTCAAAATTGTCCGAAATGTCCTCCATAATGTCACAGTCACAAAATAAATCGCTGATCGCCACCATTAGTAATAAAAAAAATGCAATAAAACTATCCCCTATTTGTAAACGCTATAAATTTTTTCGCAAACCAACCGATACACGCTTATTGCGTTTTTTTTTTATACCAAAAATAGGTAGAAGAATACGTATCGACCTAAACTGAGGAAAACATTTTTTTTTATATATTTTTGGGTGATATTTATTATAGCAAAAAGTAAAAAATATTGCATTTTTTTCAAAATTGTCGCTCTATTTTTGTTTATAGCACAAAAAATAAAAACTGCAGAGGTGATCAAATACCACCAAAAGAAAGCTCTATTTGTGGTAAAAAAAGGACGCCAATTTTGTTTGGGAGGCATGTCGCACGACCGCGCAATTGTCAGTTAAAGCGACACAGTGCCGAATCACAAAAAGGGGCAAGGTCCTTTAGCTGCATTTTGGTCTGGGTCTTAAGTGGTTAAAATGATCTTCCTTCAGGAGCCATTTAAAGTCCATTGTACTGTTAAAAACAATCTTAATGTACATTGAATGACTAAAGACAAAACTTCTTTTTAGTTTTGGACAGAGTTGAATTGATTTAGAACGCCTATTGGGTTTTTATTGTTGTCTGTGCCTCCAATAGCGAGATTTACCTTTTCGGTATGTCTTGTTTACCATTGAAAGTGAAAGTAAAAGATCTACAATTTTGGGCGCTTGGAGAGAGAATATTCCTGGCTTCCAAAACATCCCAATTATCACAGAGATTTCAGGGGAAACAAAAACTCCCACTCTTGCTCATCCCTTCTATTTAATATGATTATGACAATGCAGTCATAGTGAAAGAAAAACATACAGCAAATACTATAACTGAAAACCTAAAGGAACAGAACATGGGGGTGCCAATAATACAATGATCAGATTCATAATGAGCAGAACTAATGAAACATCAGATGGAACGCACAACACAATGTGCTCAGTTCCTCCTATTTTCTGGTCTGTCCCAATGAAACAAATACTTTAAGTGATTGTTAAGTCACCGTGACATCTTTCTATAATCCTGTGTGTTTCGGTATGCTATGTGCCCCAGTCTCTGTGTTTTAAAAAAAATGCCGTCTTTACCTGATTTTAGAGCGCCACTCTGTGCTCACGTGACTGGCCACATCTCTTCCCTCTCGATCTGAGCAGGAGGGGTTGAGAATACCTCGCCAATGTCAGTTGGGACAAGAGGAGGAGAGAGGAGGTCGGTCACGTGAGCGCCGAGAGGTGCTCTGAAATCAGGTACAGGCGGCATTTGTTTTTTAAAAACACAGACACTGGGACACATAGCATAACGAAACACAGAATTATATGAAACATTAAATGTTATTTCAGCAGGAGTGGGGTGGTCACTGTCATAAGCTGACAGGCAGGGAGGGAGGGGGGAGAAGAGCACAGAGGAGAGCTGGGAATGATGAAGGCACCGTAAACTGACCACAGTGTCTTGCTCAGATGCCATGATAAATCCTGGTCAGTTTACAGGGGGAGGCAGGTTTTTCCCGTAATAGTACAGGCCAAATTACACAGCACAAGCACTGTGCTGTATAACATGCTTTAAAGGAACAGGGTAACAGACACTTTAAAAAATATGCTATTTGAATATAAAAGGTTATGTCCTCACTACAAAATCACATTTCCTTGCATATATGTGACTCCCAATGCTTCTAACCAACCCCCTTTGTTAGTAAAGCTAGCAGAAAATAAGCACACATTTTTGTTTGCATTTCAAAGTTATGACAATACTATACTAGTCATTATTAGGTCCTATTATTATCCAAAGGCATGCATTGGCAAATTCAAGGCTAAAACTTACTTCTTATGAAATGTGGCAGACTGAAGTCAAATTCAACAAAACACCATCCACCAAAATTGGAGAAAAATATAGCAACATCCACTTTCTGATTATTTTGTCTCCCATTTTTCTAACAGCCAAAGGTTCTCCTTTAACTTAATGGTTAAATTATGTTTATTCCAGCAAAATGTGATAATTCTAGGAACGATGAACCATCGTTAAGATTAAATGGATTAGCTCAATGTCTCCAAGGAGGCCTTTATATTAAAAATATATTTTTTACTGGACATTCCATTCAACTAAGATCACCTAATTAACGTGTTGGAGGAGTTTTTTTTTTGTTACAGGAAATGCTTCCTTTGTACACTCCCAAAAGCGTAGCACTTTAACCCAACGTTTCAGATGGATTTGCTGTATGGAACACTACTTCAGAAAACCAATAATGACTTTTACAGGATGACCTCATAATTATGTATGTTCCACAGATAGTAATCCAGCCACAAACTGCTGATTGCTTTTAAAATGTTCATGGTAATAAAACATTTGGAAATTAGCATTCCTGATTTGTTGAATGGTGATTTCACTTGTTAAAAGGAGTTGGTACAAAAGAATATGAGTTTTTTCTAATGCTTTTCAATTATGTGTGATTTGATTTCTACTGAAATAGCAATGAAAATCTTATAATAGCCGTAAAGATGATGCAAGGTGGCAGGAGTCACGAAGGCCGGCCATTCGCGGTTCAAATCTCAGCAGGAACCTTGAGCATTTTAAAATGAATTAATCAAAGTGAATATACTTTAACCATGATCTAGTGTTATATTCATTGCAAAGCAACAAAAACCCACTTTGTAGTTGTAAGTACATTAACTATGATTCTATCATTTAATATCAAGCAATGCCCGTCAGTATGCTTAGTGTTTTTTTATAGGTCAATGATAACGGGTCCTACAGATGCTTGGTATTCAACTCTGAAGCTTTTCAACCGCAAGAAATTAGAACAGAGTACAGCAAGAAATGTCCATATGTGATTCAAACTCAGTAATACTTCGCTTCAGTTTTTGAGTATAGACAATATACAGTAAATAAATACAAAGATTTCATTACTATATTCTCCTTCATCATGCACATATTTACGCACAAATCAAAGGTTTAAATAGAGCAAGAATTTATTTTAATATAATTTAAATCAAAGGCGCTTGTATTCAAGGGATGAGGGGTAAACATCCTATTAACGTGTGAAACTAAGGTGAGTTTGAGAGAGTGCACTGTATGTCAAAAAAGTTGTTTTCAATGACCAGTACTGTTAATGCAACAGCATACAACAACATTTTAGACAACTATACACTTCCAACCATGTCGCATTAATTTAGGAAAGGCCCTTTTTTGTTCCAGTATGTCTGCACCCCTGTGCACCCAACCAGGTCCATAAAACCATGTTTAGCATGGAGAAACTCTACTGCACAAAATCATGAGTTCAACAGTAATCAACCCCTTTGGCATGAATTGGAATGTTGACTGTGAGACAGATCTTCTTGTCCGACATCAGTACCTGACTTCATACATTTTCTTTGGTTGAATTGGCACAAATTCCATCAGACACACTCCAAAATCTTGTTGAAAGCTTTCCAAGAAGACTGATGCCTCGTACACATGACCATTTTTCTCGGCAGAAAAAAAAAATGTTTTCCCCAATGTGATTCCTCTCCAGCCTGACTTCAATACACACGTTCAAGCAAAAAAAGTCCGTCCAAAGCGCGGTGACGTACAACACGTATGACGGGACTATAAAGGGGAAGTTCCTTTCAAATGGCGCCATCCTTTTGCTGCTTTTGGGCTGCATACTTGATTCTGAAAGTTTTTTTTCCCCTCGGAAAAGCATACACATGACTGTTTTTCACAACATGAAAAAGACTGTCAAGAAACACGACAAGGAAAAAGAGAGCTGGTTTCAATTTTTTGCGGGCAGTTTTTTCGTTGAGGAAACTGCTAGGGAACATACACACGACCATTTTTCAAAAATGGCAGTTTTCTCGTCATGAAAACCGGTCGTGTGTACAAGGCATGATGGTTTACTGATACTTATGGTTACAGAATAGGAAGTCCACTAATCTCATTTATGTGTATGATGGTTAGGTTTCCACTAACCTACTGTAGTGTATGTAACCATAATATGTAGGAACAAAATATCTGTCACGGATTCTAAATAGACCAGTACTGTGTGCCTACACAGAGGAGACCAACACTGTATGCAGTGAAATAAAAGGTGTTTATTTGCAAGGTGAACAAAACAGGTGAAGACAACCAGTGCACAAACAAAGTATATATATATATATATATGTAAAGGGGAAATGCCGTAATCATAAACCAAAAGCCAAGCCGAGGTCATATACCAGGAGATCACCGAAGAAACTGCAGACAGGGAATGGGCAGGAAGGGAATGTCCAGGAGAGGGATCAGGTCAGGTCGGATCAGATCAGAAAGTCCAGACAGGGAACAGCAGGCTCAGGGTCAGATATCAGGCTCAGGGTCAGGTAAGTAGACGGATACCAGGGCAAGGTATTACTACACATGCCGGGTATATATAGGGGTGTGTTGATTATGTTCAGGTCACACCTGAACGCAGCAAGGGCCAGGTGCTCCACACTGCCAGGATCCATCCGCTGGTGGAAGCCAGTACTGTGTCCCAAAGGTGATATACCAGCAGGGGGAAGTTCTCCTGACAGCTCCGAACTGCCAGGAGACCCCTGCTGGTGGGACGCAGCACTGCAAGACAGAACATAAATAGCACCAGCGGATGGAACCTTTCCTGACAATATCAAACCCTTAACGGGTCCTATACATTAAGGTGAAAAAACACCTTGCAGTGTCCGCCCCCCAGCCCCCCTACCCCTGTTTTACTTATCTGAGCCCTGAATTTCAGTGGGTGCGATCCCGTGTCGCTCTCTCCACGGCTCCTCCGCTATTCATTGGATAGATTGATAGCAGTGCAGCCATTGGATCATGCTGCCGTCAATCAAATCCAATGTGCCGGGGGCAGGGCTGAGTCATACACTTGGCGGCTATGGATGCCAAGTATATGACACAGGAATGCACCCGAAAGGTAACCCCCTTGGGAGAAAGCTTCCCAGAGGGGGATTATCTAATGCAGGGACGAGCTGCGGGAGCCACCGTGGGACCCCAGAACAGGGGGCTACTCTGTGCAAAACTAACTGCACCGTGGAGGTAAGTATGACATGTTTGTTATTTAAAAAAAAATAACCTTTAGTGTCACTTTAAGTGTAATAGAGAAGAGAGCTTCAGTAATCTAAATTATTGCTGATTCCATAACTGCATATCTTGAGGTGTTCTGCTGCTTCTTATTTCCTTATAGATGGATAAAGGGGTGTTACCCAAGTTTGTGGATTAGATATACCTGCAGGGGGTAGAAGCTTAAGGGTAGTTTTATTTATATTGTTTCCATGAAAAGATAGTAGTGACTGCTGTGGGAAATATACCTGTATTCTTCTGTGTGCAATTGCTACATGCACCAAATAAAATATTGTATATCAGCTAAAATTGTACATGTAGTAATAAACTGAAACATCTACTTGTGGGGCCCAGACTATAGATCTCATAGCAGCTACTGTGCAATAGCAGTTAGTCCTTTACATAAACATGAGAAATATGAAGTCATAAAAAAACAGTAGTGCAGCATAAGTGTTTGGCTACTGCATTTAAACTATTCAAAAGCTTTAAAATCTAAATACCACATTGTCTATTCACTCTCTCTGCAAACAGCGAAAGCCAATAACACTCAGCATCACAGTGTGTGCAAATGTGATGAGAATACATTCCTGTGAGGTGCAAAATGGAAATCCTGAACTCCAGATCCAGCACACTGCCTATCTTCAGCGGAACATTTGTAATAACAGTTTTATTCTTAATTTCATAGTTCATAAACCAGAAATGATAGTATGAAATGAAATAAGGTGATGCACACCAAATTAATCCTGGGTGAAGCAATGATTACATGGGAATCAGTGTTAGCTGAATAAGTATTACACAACGTAACTGTTTCATCATCAGACTAGCTTACTCAGTAATGTGTTCATATTCATGAATTTAGGACCAAACACAATAAAAATTAAAATAGCACCTTCAAAATTGGGGAGGGAAGAAAATCAAGAACATGAATGGCTTTGCCCATTAACCACTTGAGCTCCAGAAGGTTTACCCATCTTCCTGACATTAACTGACAATTGTGTGGTTGTGCAACACTCTACCCAAATACAATTTCTGTCCTTTTTTTTCCCACAAATAGAGCTTTCTTTTTGTGGTATTTGATCACCGCTGTGATTACATTTGTTTTGCACTATAAAACAAAAAAACAGGACAATTTTGAAAAAAATGTTTTATTCTTTTTCTGCTATAAAACGTACCCTAAAAAAATGAAAACAGAAAATCGAATTTCTTCATCAATTTAGGCTAATATGTGTTCTGCTACATTTTTTTTGGTAAAAAAAATCGCAATACGTGTGTATTTAAAAGTTATGGCATCTACAAGCTATGGAATATTTAGTTTTACTAGTAATGATGGTGATCAGCGACTTATAGCGGGACTGCAATATTACGGCAGGCAAATCGAATACCTAACTGACACTTTTGACACTTTTTAGGGAGCAATGACACAAAAACTGTGATCAGTGCTAAAAAATATGCACTGTCGTTGTACTAATGACACTGCGTTAACTGTGTTCCTAGGTTGTGCTTACTCACTGTGGGGGAGGTGCTTTGACTAGGAGAAGGCAAAGATCTGTGTTCCTGTGCCTTCCCTTCTGACAGAATGACATTCTGCCTTGTTTACATAGTCAGATCGTCATTCTACCTGTGCCCTGTGTAATCGGGGGGTTCCAGCAGAGATCGAGTCAATGGAACCTGCTGCTGGGCTCCCTCTGTGTAAAATCACAGCAGGAGCGGATGGCCGGTGGCGCATCCTAGACCTGGAAGTGTCAGATCACATACTAGGTAGGTGGTCTGGCGTAGTGCGGCCGCCCTGCCGCAGTAAATGTACGGTGGGCGGTCTGCAAATGGTTAATTATTTATTTTAGTATTGGTATTGGAGCTTCAGCATGCTTGCCAATTGAAATTAAAGCCTGAGCATCAACCTTTGGCCCTGTGCCCGCCCAAAAGTGTGAGTGTGTGTGTGTGTGGGGGGGGGGGTGCAGGGGGAAAGGGGGGAAGTGGTCTTAGCATATAGCTAAATTTACTTATACTGCCTCCTTCAAGGAGCTAGGAGCACATTTCTCTTGGATGGTGGTGTGTAGAGAGCCTTAAAGCTGAGCTCCAGCCAAGCATCTAAATATACAACCCAATCATGTATGTAGGGTCTGTTTTAACTGTCAGAATCCATCTATTTACCCAGACCTACCAGAAAGCAGAGCCAGGAAGGTAACCAAAATGTTTCTACTGCAGTTAAATACCACCAGCTAACCTACTTCGGCCTTGAAGAAGCCACAGCAGGCCAAGGGGCTCATTCCTCTGTCCACTTTACTTTTACTTCTGTCAAGATATTCATTGTTATTACATGTGAACAATATCAGTTTTGATTGGCCCAGACTACTGACCACTCCCTTTAGCCTATCTGAGTCATGTTGCCCAAGAGCCCAATTCCTAGTAACATTCAGGTACTGACACTAGCTTTATTTTACAATTACGGTACATTTAGCGCTTTTTATTGGACACAACATTAAGTGGTATGCCCAGAGCTCAGCTGTCTATAGGCCCCTTAGGGTCACACTGGCAGTTAATTAGAAGCAAGTGGAAATGTATTTACAATTTTGACTGTCCACTTTCAGGGAAATGTTCTAAACAAACTGGGATCCATTTGGAATCTATTTAATTTCAAATAACCTAATATCCAAAAATGTATTAACCACTACACTACCAAAAGATGTCAATTTAAATGGGATGGTGGGGGATTATCCAAAGTAGGGGATACAACAGTGCAGAATACTACACGGTATACTACTTGAGCCATTTTTCCTATACTTGGTTTGATAAGGTTAAATGGTCAGAATATGGTACCACATTTTGAACATTCACAAATCTCTAGTTTCAGAGAGAAAGACATCTTTTTTGCTGGGGCAATTCCCTTAGTTATTTGACAGTGTTCACATACTTTACTAAGGATTTCATGCAAAACTTTGGTGGAGTTGTTGGAAAAAAAACGTGTCAGAATTACAGTGGGTTGACAATCCACTTATCTTGTAAAGTACATACACATTTCCTAGCTCAAACTATATCTTTAATTTTCTTATACAGCACTTATAAAGAAAAAAATTATTGAAAAGTACATGCAAATTGTTTTTCAAACTAAAGCTTCTCGCAGTGCATTAATCACATTCTGATTGTAAATGAAATCCCATTCACGGCATGTATGAACAGCAAGGCAAATACATAAAACACCAAATAAATTACACAACTGAAAAATCTACTAATTTATGCTAGTTCTACAGCAGGACACATGAGAAAAAATATAGGAGCTACGCCCCCCCACCACAACACACATATATCCTGTTATTATAATCTAGCCCTCCAAGTCCTAGAAACTCATAAAAAAAGATTTGCTGCCAGCTATGCCATTTTTTATAGAACAGTATTTTAATAACTTTAACAACTCCTCCTGGTCCCACATGATGTTTTACCATATTATCAGTGAGTTCATTGGACATTGTAAATATGTGTATAAGCACTGGTAAATTAATATTGGGCGGTGGAGATTGCAAATTTTGGAGTTCTCCTTTCTCATCACAGCCAGTTTACATTTGACCCTACGTGTGAGCCTTACATTACCAGGTATTTACCACATTAACCGAAGGCCTCGTTCAGGCACAGAGGTTTATTATCCCTGTGTCCTCTTGATTCGCCTTCCTGGCTTGCTTTTCTGCAACCAATTTTGTACTTATAATGTACACTCTTTTTATTTTCTTTTATTATTTTTTCTTTTGTTTACTATAGCCTCCCCTCCCAGTATGGAATGGATCGGATTATGAGGGCTCCCCTTTAAGGCAGTTGTTGGGGAATTTAGTTCATCACTTTCCTCCTTCTCAACTTGTTATTGAATCTCAATATTGTCTTTACTACGCATTTGGATTGAAGTTTGGCCCTAAGGGTAAGTGGTCTTGCTTAGTGGTGATTATGTGATGTATCTTCATGCTGTTATGTAGGTATATGCATCTTACATTGTTGTGATAAATTCTCCCTTTGCGTTTATCGTTTTTGATGCAAAAACGTTTACTCCAATATATAATACTTGTTTTTGAGTATGTGTAGTGTGCATTGAGCCTGTTTAATGATTATTGTCTCAATGTTTGATTTTTTATACATTATTATATTTTCTTTCCTTTCTTTATAGTTTTTCTTGTAAAAGCTCCTGATGAAGCCCTGCCCTGGGCGAAACATGTTGGGCACTTCATGTACAAGTTATTCTTGTGGTTCTTTTTGAAGCCACGCATATCCGACTAGGATCCATTCATGGTTGTATTTACTTCCATTTTTAATTACCGGGTATGTATGTTAAAATCAAATAAATTATGTATTTTTCTACTTGATATATTTTCTCTTTATTGACACCGTTCAAAGTCCCTGTGTTTGTTACCCTTTCCCCCCATTTTCTCCTTTTTGATCTATATATGGGATGTGGTGTCGTGATTGGACCTCCTATGCCTCACATTTATTTTTTCCCAAGTAACATAAGCTTACACTGATATCTCTCAATCCCAAGACCAGGCCATAAAAACATCTCCAAAAGTTCCTGAAGTGACTGTACTAGCAGATCTCATTTATTTACTTGAGGGTTATTCAAGCTAAGGGGGTACTATTATGGCATAGTAGATGCAGGAACATACTGCATTAATTATGTATGAGGCCTGTAGCTTATTTGCAAATGTGTGCAGACTAAACCTGTTGTAACATATACTGTTATGCCTCGTACACACGACCAGGTTTCCTGATGGGAAAAGAAAACCGAGAACCTGCTCGGCAACTTTTCCACCTACACACGAAAGGTTACCCATTGGGAAAACTCTGATGAGAGCTTTGGTCGGGAATCCCGACCGTGTGTTTGAAAAATTGACAAAAACTGCCAGTTTTCTTTTTTTGTCCGGCGGTTTTTGGGCAGTTTTCCTGTCTGAAAAACTGTGCGGATACAAACGGCCGGGATTCCTGGGCAAAAGCTCTCCTGTCAGTTTTCCCTTCGGGAAACTCAGCCGTGTGTACGATTCAGTTGGTTGCAGGCTTGTCGGTAAGTTGAGTGTGGAAATTTCTTTGGTTTTCTGTATCAGTGAGGTCACTACTTAACACAAGCCCTTCTTCCTTTGCCATTTCTAATCTACTGAAATTAAGTTCTGATGATCCACAGAATACAGCTGTTTGTTTTTTTCTCATTAATGTACACACAGCACCCCATATTGACAGAAAAAACACAGAATTGTTGACATTTTTGCAGATTTATTAAAAAAGAAAAACTGAAATATCACATGGTCCCAAGTATTCAGACCCTTTGCTCAGTATTTAGTAGAAGCACCCTTTTGAGCCATGAGTCTTTTTGGGAAAGATGCAACAAGTTTTTCACACCTGGGAATCCTCTGCCATTCCGCCCTGTAGATCCTCTCCACTGTCCACTGTCAGGTTGGATGGTAAACGTTGGTGGACAGCCATTTTTAGGTTTGTCCAGAGATGCTCAATTGGGTTTAAGTCAGGGCTCTGGCTGGGCCATTCAAGAACAGTCACAGAGTTGTTGTGAAGCCACTACTTTGTTATTTTAGCTGTGTGCTTAGGGTCATTGTCTTGTTAGAAACTTTTGTCCCAGTCTGAGGCCACTGTGCTCTTAGGAACCTTAAGTGCAGCAGAATTGTTTTTGTAACCTTGGCCAGATCTGTGCCTTGCCACAATTCTGTCTCTGAGCTCTTCAGGCAGTTCCTTTGACCTCATAATTCTCATTTGCTCTGACATGCACTGTGAGCTGGAAGGTCTTACATAGACAGGTGTGTGGCTTTCCTAATCAAGTCCAATCAGTATAATCAAACACATCTGGACTCAAATGAAGGTGTAGAACCATCTCAAGGATGATCAGAAAAAATGGACAGCACCTGAGTTAAATATATGAGTGTCACAGCAAAGGGTCTGAATACTTAGAACAATGTAATATTTCAGTTATCTTTTTTAATAAATCTGCAAAAATGTCAACAATTCTGTGTATAACAAAGAGTGAAACATTTAAGGGGGTCTGAATACTTTCCGTACCCACTGTATATATATTACCAATAGTATCTATCTATCTATTTTTTTTGACTATCTATCTATCTATCTATCTATCTATCTATCTATCTATTTTTTTTATCTATCTATCTATCTATCTATCTATCTATCTATCTATCTATCTATCTATCTATCTATCTATCTATCTATCTATCTATCCCTACACATTGAATACTGTTACTACCTGAGCACTAATTGAATTAGAGGGCTAAAAACTTTTGTTGCGCAAGTGCTCTTCAATAACTTTGCCCATCACTGCCTTTAAGCACACACATTAATTAGTCTCTGCAGATATGCAAAAAAAGTACCCTTTCAACTCTATGGGGTTGATTAACTAAAACCATAGTGCCAGATTCAGGTAGAGTTAGGCTGGAGTATCAGTGATACTCCAGCCTAACTATCACTTTAAGCCGGCGTTTCTGTTTTCTGTAACCAGAAAACAAGAAACGCCGGGTTGGAGTTCCGATGCGATCGGCGTAATTGAATTTCGCCATCGCATCGCAACTTTATCAGCGGGAATCGGCAATTCGCGATCGTATTCAGGCGCGACGCAGTGACTTTCCGACGTTTCCGTAAGCGATACGCGGCGTAAAGATAAAGCAGCCCCCTAGTGGAGTATCCTATGTTAAGTATAGTCGTCGTCATCGCGTCGAAAATAAAAAAAATCGCGTCGCTTGCGTAAAACGTCCATGAATGGGGATTTGACGTCATTGACGTTCACTGACAGAATTTGGAGCATGCGCACTGGGATGCATTGACAGTCGACGCATGCGCAGTACATTCGCCGCGGGATCGCGCTTAGTTTAAATAATACACGCCCCGTACCCGCCCAATTTGAATTCCGCCGGCTCATTTACGTTACGCTGCCGCAACTTTAGGAGCAAGTGCTTCATGAATAACAGCACTTGCTCCTAAAATTTTGCCAGAGTAACGTAAATGAGAAACGTTACTCCAGAGCAAAGATGCTCCCATCTACCTGAATCTGGCCCATAGAGTGAAAAATCTGGTGCAGGTGTGGATGGTAGCCAATCAGCTTCTAACTGCTTATTCAATTAAGCTTTAACAAAAAAACCTGGAAGCTGATTGGTTACTACAGTAGGTGACCGCAATATTGAGTCAATCTCGCTCACTTTCTCAGTGCCGAGCTGGCTTACCGCGATAGAGACAAAGCCGTCATAGAAGCAACGGGGATCCGACGTGGATTCCCGCCAATTCTACACGTGGGTGGCGTTTGGTATGAATCCTGAGAGGGAACTCCCCGCCGGATTTTAAATAAAAATCCATGTGTTCGCCCCTCAGGAGCATACCGGGCCCTTAGGTCTGTTATGGGTTGTAAGGAGACCCCCCTACGCCGAAAAAATGGCGTGGGGGTCCCCCCACAATCCATACCAGACCCGTATCCAAAGCACGCTGCCTGGCCGGCCGGTCAGGAAAGGAGTGGGGGCGAGCGCCCCCCCTCCTGAGCCGTACCGGGCAGCATGCCCTCAACAAGGGGGGGGTCAGGTGCTCTGGGGCAGGGGGGCGCACTGCGACCCCCCCACGCCAGAGCACTCTGTCCCCATGTTGATGAGGACAGGGCCCCTTCCCGACAACCCTGGCCATTGGTTGTCGGAGTATGTGGGCGGGAGGCTTATTGGAATCTGGGAGCCCCCTTTAATAAGGGGGCCCCAGATACCGACCCCCCACCCTAAGTGAATGAGTACCCATTCACCTGCAAGAATATTGTAAACACAAATAAACCACACAGGGTATTAAAATATTTTATTAGTTGGCCGCCGGGGGAGGGGGGGTGGTCGCTTTTATAAAAGCGACCCCCCCCGGCGGCGGAAGAGAACCAGACAGTGGCGAAGAACAGCTGCACCCACCCCCCGCCGAAGATGTCGGAGGAAACCCGTCGGGGGGGGGGGGGCGCTTTTATAAAAGCGACCACCCCCCTCCCCTGGCGGCCAACGAATAAAATATTTTAATACCCTGTGTGGTTTATTTGTGTTTACACTTTTCTTGCAGGTGAATGGGTAGGAGTACGATGTACCCCATACTCATTCACTTAGGGTGGGGGTCGGTACCCCATACTCATTCACTTAAAGGGGGCTCCCAGATATCGATAAGCCTCCCGCCCGCATACCCCGACAACCAACGACCAGGGTTGTCGGGAAGGGGCCCTGTCCTCATCAACATGGGGACAGGGTGCTCCAGGGTGGGGCGGCCGCAGTGCGCCCCCCTGCCCCAGAGCACCTAAACCCCCCATGTTGAGGGAATGCTGCCCGGTACGGCTCAGGAGGGGGGGGGCGCTCGCTCGCCCCCACTCCTTTTCTGACCGGCCGAGCGGTGTGCTTTGTATACGGGTCTGGTATGGATTGTGGGGGGACCCCCACGCTGTTTTTTCATCGTAGGGGGGTCTCCTTACAACCCATAACAGACCTAAGTGCCAGGTATGCTCCTGAGGGGGGAACACATGCCGGATTTTTATTTAAAATCCGGCGGGGAGTTCCCCCTCAGGATTCATACCAAACGCCGCCCACGTGTAGAATTGGCTTGAATCCACGTCGGATCCCCATCGCTTCTATGACGTGCTCGCTGGAATGTGCTTTTACTATTCCAGCGAGTGCGAGATGTCGGCACCCTGTCGCCGAGAATCAGCGCGATGCTTTCGTGCTAAAAACACATTCTCGGTGGCAGGTACTGTATGCAGAGCTGTACTAGATTTTGCACTCTCCGGTATTAGTACACCAGCTCTTATGTTTGATCTGGCTTCCTAGAAATTCTCTTACCTAAAGTTTACATGCATACACTATCTCATGGTTGGTTGTCTTTTTTTTGGGCACAGATGAACCAGGCACACACACACATACCACCTTAATAAGTAGCAATATAATAAAATGTTGTTTTGGGTTTTAGATATTCTGCCTACCATTGCTAGACCTCCTTGTAGGGGTTGCAAGAAAATACTTTGACTCTGTATCATTGAGTTCCACATATGCCAAATAATAGAGGACACCGTTGGTTTACTATACCCTATAAGAAGCACAAGAAGTTTGGGGTGCATGTGTTCTGGACACAACTTTGCTAGGAAGCAAGTGAATTATGCAGCTATGTGAGAAATATCCTTTGTTTAACACATTTTGTGCTCATTCATACAGCACCTCTGTTGAAATGTTACTTATGTTAGTATATTTTTGTGTTATGTAGTTATGTTCTTTCTATTAGGAAGCTAATATGTTGTGTCTAAACACCACTCAGACCTGAGCAGATGAATATTCTGGCACTGATGAGTATTTTTAACACATACCCTGATAAAAGAAAATCCAAAATTGTGAGACATGTGCTTGTGCTCTGCTGCCAAGTTTGACAGCCAAGATGACTCTTGTGGCATGATGATGGCATTATAATGAACATAGTCTGACACTAATCAGTGACTTATTCTATCCAGTCACATTAAAAAAAGTGAGCCATTATTGGGCACACTTCATCACTTAAATCAAAGCTGTAATATTACTAAGAAATATGAAAGAAAGAACTAAAGGATTATTTTAGTTGACTGAATCAGCACAGCATAAGGGCCATATTGTCTTCTGTTCTTCTGTCTTTGTAAATTTAGACCATTAATATACAGTAATAGAAATTGAGTCTGTCCAGTCTAAGCAAGAATGTATTTAAATGCCATTTGGGACTATATCCCTCCGGCCCACCTGCCCTCTGCCTATCCATTAAAATGCATGTATTTACACCGTGGAGACTCTTAGAAGTTAGAGTTAGGAACTACAGAAAATGGGTGTGCCTTAACAAGGCCTGTAGCTTATTTGCAAATGTGTGCAGACTAAACCCGTTGTAACATATACTGTTATGCCTCGTACACGCGGCCGGGTTTCCTGACGGTAAAAGAAAACTGAGAACCTGCTCAGTAACTTTTCCACCTACACACGAGAGGTTTTCCCGTTGGGAAAACTCCAATGAGAGATTTGGTCGGGAATCCCGACTGTGTGTATGGAAAACTGACAAAAACTGCCGGTTTTCTTTTTTTGTCCGGCGATTTTTGGGCAGTTTTTCTGTCTGAAAAACTGTGCGGAGCATACACACGGCCAGGATTCCTGGCCAAAAGCTCTCTTCTAAGTTTTCCCATCGGGAAACTCAGCCGTGTGTACGAGGCTTTAGACAGATTAATTAAGTTGGTTGCAAGCTTGTCGGTAAGTTGAGTGTGGAAATTTCTTTGGTTTTCTGTATCAGCGAGGTCACTACTTAACACAAGCCCTTCTTCCCTTGCCATTTCTAATCTACTGAAATTAAGTTCTGGTGATCCACAGAATACAGCTGTTTGTTTGTTTGTTTGTTTTTCAAACAAGACTATGAAAAAACCTGCAGAACAGTAGGCATCAACAGCCTGCCTTTGAACTTTAAAGGGTCTTGTAACTCCACTCTGCAGCAGCTGCACCCCATACCTCCTCAGAGTTTTTCTTCAGATTTACCCACATGTGCCCAAACAAGGAAAAATAAAAAATAAATAATACTTTGGCAGTGCTTTCTCTTGCCATGCTGCCCTAAACTCGTGTTATCAAGTGGCTAATGATAAATTCGGCCTTGGTCCTTATGTTTTTCAAATTATTCTCCAACTCAAAACTATATTTAATAAGCACTTCAGAATATTTTATCATACTGGAAAAATACTGTGACTAATGCTATGGGTTTTAATTGCTTCATTGTATGTGGTATTGCTCACTTGCTTATATACATCACTGAAGTATTAAAGATTGCAGAGAATGAGGCTGACCCTGTACCCCCTGTGACATTGCTAATACATGGTCAAATTTGCGAGGAGAGTTGCACTTTGATTATTATGCGTATCAATACCAATGTGCAAATATGAAAAGTGAAAATCAATAAATTACATTAGAAACAAAACAAATAAAAAGTAAAAACATAACATTTATAAATATAAAATTCTTTAAACTAGTCCATACTGTGCTCCCCTCCAGTCCTCACTCACTCACTTACTCAGAAAGTACAGTGCAGAAAATAAGTATTTGAACACCCTGCTATTTTGCAAGTTCTCCCACTTGGAAATCATGGAGGGGTCTGAAATTGTCATCGTAGGTGCATGTCCACTGTGAGAGACATAATCAAAAAAAAAAAAATTCCAGAAATCACAATGTATGATTTTTTTAACTATTTATTTGTATGATACAGCTGCAAATAAGTATTTGAACACCTGAGAAAATCAATGTTAATATTTGGTACAGTAGCCTTTGTTTGCAATTACAGAGGTCAAACGTTTCTTGTAGTTTTTCACCAGGTTTGCACACACTGGAGGAGGGATTTTGGCCCACTCCTCCACACAGATCTTCTCTAGATCAGTCAGGTTTCTGGGCTGTCGCTGAGAAACACGGAGTTTGAGCTCCCTCCAAAGATTCTCTATGAGACTGGCTAGGCCACGCCAGAACCTTGATATGCTTCTTACAGAGCCACTCCTTGGTTATCCTGGCTGTGTGCTTCGGGTCATTGTCATGTTGGAAGACCCAGCCTCGACCCATCTTCAAAGCTCTAACTGAGGGAAGGAGGTTGTTGCCCAAAATCTCGCAATACATGGCCCCGGTCATCCTCTCCTTAATACAGTGCAGTCGCCCTGTCCCATGTGCAGAAAAACACCCCCAAAGCATGATGCTACCACCCCCATGCTTCACAGTAGGGATGGTGTTCTTGGGATGGTACTCATCATTCTTCTTCCTCCAAACACGGTTAGTGGAATTATGACCAAAAAGTTCTATTTTGGTCTCATCTGACCACATGACTTTCTCCCATGACTCCTCTGGATCATCCAAATGGTCATTGGCAAACTTAAGACGGGCCTTGACATGTGCTGGTTTAAGCAGGGGAACCTTCCGTGCCATGCATGATTTCAAACCATGACGTCTTAGTGTATTACCAACAGTAACCTTGGAAACGGTGGTCCCAGCTCTTTTCAGGTCATTGACCAGCTCCTCCCTTGTAGTCCTGGGCTGATTTCTCACCTTTCTTAGGATCATTGAGACCCCACGAGGTGAGATTTTGCATGGAGCCCCAGTCCGAGGGAGATTGACAGTCATGTTTAGCTTCTTCCATTTTCTAATGATTGCTCCAACAGTGGACCTTTTTTCACCAAGCTGCTTGACAATTTCCCCGTAGCCCTTTCCAGCCTTGTGGAGGTGTACAATTTTGTCTCTAGTGTCTTTGGACAGCTCTTTGGTCTTGGCCATGTTAGTAGTTGGATTCTTACTGATTGTATGGGGTGGACAGGTGTCTTTATGCAGCTAATGACCTCAAACAGGTGCATCTAATTTAGGATAATAAATGGAGTGGAGGTGGACATTTTAAATGCAGACTAACAGGTCTTTGAGGGTCAGAATTCTAGCTGATAGACAGGTGTTCAAATACTTCTTTGCAGCTGTATCATACAAATAAATAGTTAAAAAATCATAAATTGTGATTTCTGGAATTTTTTTTTTGGATTATGTCTCTCACAGTGGACATGCACCTGCGATGACAATTTCAGACCCCTCCATGATTTCCAAGTGGGAGAACTTGCAAAATAGCAGGGTGTTCAAATACTTATTTTCTGCACTGTATATAAGAGTCATATGTCCTAAGTCCTCCAACAGTGTATCATACCAATGTTGACTTATCTCATAATAAGACATAATAGAGGAAATCTACATATCGTAATTCCATTTATTATTAAAGAAAAAATCTTTTAAAATGAGTTACACTCACATGTACATAGAAAATTTCAAGCATAACGTTGAACCGGAAGTAGCACATTGGCGTGAGTCTCACCGACTGGGAATGAAGTCACCAACAGCTGTCACTGATGCGTTTCACCCCTCCTCCAGGGCGTTCTTAAAGTGAATGAGATGACGCTCTACTTGCTTTGATCATCCAATCATATTTTCCTTTCTTGAGCTATTTATGCAAAGTGAAATTTTACTACTATGCTATGGGAAAAAATTCCTAGCAAAGTGCAACTTCTATTTGCCTTTAGTAAATTAACCACATTCCAAGTATCCAGAGATTGATTGAGACTGTACAGGAAGAATACTTTGTTTAGATGTCTTATAACTTAAGATGTGTGCAGAAAATGCAAACATTTTATTTGGCACAAAATTAGCCTAATGCGCTTTGCAGACCAGAGCTGCTTTTTTTTTACCCCTTCTGGAAAGGAGAACAACCAAGGACTAGTCTGGGAGTTTAAATTCAAAAGTAGTAGGTTTCTTGCCAAAAAACAGACACATTTTCAGTTGTCATACCGTTGCCAAAATTAATTTTTCTGATCGCTGTATTAGTGTCGCTCTTCCCGCTAGGTAGCTATTTTTTTTTTATTGCGATTTTTTTTTACTAAAGACATGTGGCTAAATAAATTTTGGCCTAAATGTTTGACTAAAATTTAGTTTATTTGATGTTTCTTATAACAAAAAGTAAAAAATATTGTTTTTTTTCAAAAATGTCGCTCTATTTTTGTATATAGCGCAAAAAATAAAAATCGCAGAGGCGATCAAATACCACCAAAAGAAAGCTCTATTTGTTGGAAGAAATAGACGCAAATTTTGTTTGGGAGCCACGTCACATGACTGCGCAATTGTCAGTTAAAGCAACGCAGTGCCGAATCGCAAAAAGGGGCCTGGTCCTTTACCTGCATTTTGGTCCGGGTCTTAAGTGGTTAAGCACTGAAAAGGCACATAGCATTAGCTTGGGAGTTTTGGATGTAGTCACGTTGTATTAAATCAGAATACATATAAGCTTATAAAGGCAAAATTATTGCCATACATAGAAATATGTAATAATCAAACACAAAATCATGAGATTTAAGGGGTGAGCCACCATCATAGGTGTAGGGACATAAGCCCACTAATAAGCTTGTCATTCATTTCAGCGATACAAGCCACAAATAGTTGCCTGAGGGTTTATTTACAACTGATATTGAGCAGAGATAGAGGGCTCAACCTACCTGGCTCCAAACGGTGGGAGTTGTTAGTGTGAGGCGGGAGAAAGTGGAGAAAGTAGAGGGGATGACCAAAAAAGAAGAAAAGAAGAGACACCTAAGAAGGAATGATAGAGGAATGAGAAAAGGGATTAAATGGGAGGTGGGGGAGTCTGTTTAAAAACAGAAAAGAGTAAAGATTTGTTCAAGGTAGAGAGGCAAGTTGGGGTTTCAGAGAAAGTGTGAGGTCTGCTGTAAGCTATGGGAATAATTGAATTACAGCTGCCAAATTGAGAGAAACCGGTCAATTTTTATTAATAAAAAGGCCCTGTATGAAGCTTTTGACTTCTGAAAATTGAGAAATGGAGATTGCAATGAATGGGCCATAGTTTGCTTGGTATCTGTGACTATGGGGTCAATTCACAAAGAGAAACATTATTGGTTTTCTTTAGTTGTTAAATTAGCACTCCTTATTTAACGCTAGCAAACATGGTTTTCACGAAAGCTATAATCGTTATTTAACATAGTCGTTATGGTTTTCAACTGACTCTTTATCCAATCGTTATGCTAACTACTCAGACGTTATTAATAAGATTTGGGACGTTAAAATAACTCTTAAGATCGTTAAATATTGCTGGAGAGATGCATTATGGGAGCAGAAGGGGAGGAGAACAGCTGCATGTGGAAAAGAGCAGATACAGAGAGAGAGAGAGAGAGAGAGAGAGACACAAGCAAGACACATGTGAAGATTGAGCATGTGATGTGCAAAACTTCTAGTGTGTGCTTTTCTAAAGCCATGTGTATTTCCTCATACAGAGAATAAATCATGGGAGATGATAATTGGAATTTAGCTATCACCTGTGTTTTAGGAAAGTCATCCAAAATAGTATGTGAACGGAATACACGTTTATAAATCTGAACAACATTCTAACAAGTTCTTCTTCGCCTCTGGATAATTTTAAGTTCAAATAGAGCACGGTTCTATCTTGCCCAACACTACTAAAAACTTCACTACACTACAAAAATCGCCAAAAGCTTCCTCTAACAACAAAATATCGCCTGGGAAATGTCATAACGCCACCCTGAGGGAGGTATTAATTTAACGATTGCTTAGCGATCGATAACTGTCAACAAAATCTTTGTAAATTGCACTTCTGTACATATTTAACGATTTGACTCTTTAAAATAACGATTTGACTCTTTAAAATAACAATTTGACTCTTTAATAAGGATCCACACCTTAAAATATCGGTTCTGTGTAGTGAAACATTATTTGATGATTTTTCAAAGCGTTGAATCGTTTAGTGAATTGAACTAGCTTCAATAACGTGCAAAATCGTTAAAATAACACCCGCAATCTGAAAATAAAGCTTTGTGAATTGACCCCTATGTGTGTTATCAGTGTGCTGCTACGATGAGGAATGTTGTCAATAGGTTTGTGGAGGAAGGCTTCCCAAGGGTCCTTTTGAAGCTTGATCAGCAACTTCAGATGTTATGTCAAATAACCAAGAAAAGGTATCCACAGACATGAGCTGCCCTTTACCAGATTGCCCAATCTGGTAAAGGGCAGCTGTCTATCGGCACTCTGATATTTGGCTGGTAATAGTTAAACGGTCAGGCTAGAATTTTTTTTAAAGCAGTCATCACTATTTTCTCAGACGTGGGGCTGCCACGATAGGTGTCTTTTCCTCACCTGCTTAAACATTACCATGTGTGCCAGATTATCTATGCATGAATCTAAGTGTGATTATCATTTCTGCACAAGTCTGTTGGCTGAATATCTGACTGTCTGCTATTGGTAACACATATTAGGTAAATTATTCCAATGCAGTACAGGGGAACATTTATGTAATGACATAAGCAGAGTCCAGGGAATGCAATTGTATTATACTGTATGCGGGGGATTACAATGCTTGATTTAGATCTAGACACTCATCAAATGTTAATTTTGAGAAGCTGTCTGACTCAATATATCAATGACATATTATTCACTTTTTATAAATTTTTTACCTGTTTATATAATTGTATTGAGTTAAACATCTAAAGCGTAAATATCCATGAAATACAATCATACATATAAATAGACCAAACTGACATGTTTAAGTAAAATTTGCACTACCGTATATAGCAGTGTGCTATTTTGATATATTTTTGATATATTTTTGTATAAATATCCTAAACCTGTCTTTGGACAATCTATTACCATTTATGTAATAATCACGGTCTGTAGGAACAATCATAACAATATAATACAAGATTTAAATAGCGTCACTAAATATCATTTGAGAGTAAGACTTGTCCTTTCCTTACGCTGGAGGACATCTTATGAATACCATGTGACATTCACAAGTATATTTGCATCCTTCCTCTGCTGTGACTGCTATGTGTTCTACCAGATCTATTTTTAGAGCAATGACTTATGATTACATAAGAACTCAATAGATGTTGTGTAATCAATATGTATGTGGAAGATGTGAAGGAATACATAATGTTCTGAAAATAAATCACTTGTTTATAGGTGAGGATGAGTAGCTGTATAAAGCACACAGATTACAACCACACAGTAAAAGTTCACAATGGCCTACGCAGATCATCATTCTTGTCCACTGAAAGCCGTTTCCCTCCCTACATTTTATATTTCTGTGTTTTATCATTTGCTGGTTTCAAATGACCTTGCTGTAAAGTAATTTTACCAGCGCAAGTTCTATAGATTTCCCTTGTTTCGCCATGTCCCAGAGGTATGCTTGTATCACTAACAGAAAGTAGTTAAACCTTTGGCTGCCAGAGGGACGGAATCCAGAGAAAAGGTTATAGAGCTCTTGTTTTACTTGGTTAAAAATAGCTCTAACCCGCTACTAACATTCGGGAATATAATAGTGCCTGAAGTTATACAATTCTAATATTCTGTAACACTTCCTGTGTCAATATATTTACCAATATTTCTCCAGTTTGGATTGGTTGAATATAGCAGTTGCATTTTTTCAATCATATGCAGTAAAATTAAACATTTCTCGGTGGATTTGCACACGTTGGATTACATCCCTGCACAATAAAATATACAGGTAGACATGAGTTTTAAGTTCAATTTACCCAAAGTGTACAAATCTGTTTTTGTCCCACTAACTTTCACATATTCCTCCACTTGCTCTGTTCTCCATAATAAAAAATAAAGCTCACATATATCACAAGGAGAGGCCAAGGATATATAAGCCATTGTCAGGGGGTTTAACTAAAATATCAGTTATACAGACCATGAATCCAGGCTGTCTTGAAGCCCCCAATTCAGATACCCAAGAATTTTGCAATGAATTGTCGGATTTCTTCATCAATAAAATTGAGAGAATCCGGGAAAGCATTCAGCAAAACAATACCCTCCTCAACCCCCCCCCCCCCCGAACAACCACACAACACCCATAGAAACCCTCTTCAACCAACAAAGTTCACTCTGGAACCCATCTCCATCGATGCCACAGAAAATATCATCAGCGCTTTGCGCAACAGCACATCGCCTAATGATATCATCCCCACTAAACTGCTGAAGGAATGTGCCGATATATTGGCACCTCCCATCACGCAGCTTATAAACCAGTCATTTAAGGAAGGCATAGTGCCTTCCCTACTGAAAGAGGGCACAATCCAACCCATCTTGAAGAAACCCACCTTGGACCCCAAGGACCCAACTCACCGCCGGTCCATAACAATGCTAAATGTCTTCTCCAAGATAATGGAGAAAGTAGTGGTACAACAGCTGCAACAGCATCTAGATACCCATAATCTACTTGATCCATACCAATCGGGCTTCCGTCCCGGACACGGGACTGAAACAGCATTGCTCAAAATTTGGGACGACGCTCTAGAGGCCGCAGACGAAGGGGAATCTTGTCTTCTGGTTCTGCTGAAAATTAGCACAGCCTTTGACACGGTAGACCACAAACTTTTACTGACTCGGCTGGCTGAGGTAGCCAGAGTCACAGAAGGTGATTTACCATGGCTTTACTCTTTTTTGGAAAACCGTTGACAAACAGTGAAATTGGGACCTTTCACTTCTGGAAAACGCATGGTGTCATGTGGAGTCCCTCAAGGATCACCCCTGTCACCGGTGCTCTTCAACATCTATCTTCGCCCACTTTTTTAAATCATCAGTAGCCAACAACTACTTTATCACTCATATGCAGACGACACGCAACTATATTTTCGCATCTGCAATAAAAAGGATCATCATCTCAGTTTAGAGAATTGTCTCTCTTTGATAGAAAACTGGATGACTAAGAATTACAGTATCTCAAACTCAACAATTCCAAAACAGAACTTCTTCTGTTCCTTGCCAGTCGCAAGAGTCAACTGGCAACAACCTGGACTCCTCCACCCATTTTTGGCCAGATCATCACCCGAGCTCCAAAGTCAAAAGTTTCGGGGTCATCTTTGACACCTACATGACTATGGACGCACAAATAGGGTCAGTAGTCAGCGGATCTCACCATCTGATGCGCCTACTACGCAGACTTATTCCATTTATTCCCAAAGAAGACGTAGCAGTCGTGGTGGGAACAATTGTGAACTCCATACTGGACTATGCAAATGCCCTTTACCTCGGACTCCCTAAGTACCAAATCACTCTGCAAACCGTTCAAAATACGGCCGCCAGACTTGTTCCCTGGGAAAAAAACCTGGGAATCTATCTCGCCTTCACTAAGATCCCTTCATTGGTTGCCAGTAAAAGACAGAATTGCTTTTAAAGCACTCTGTCTGATCCATAAGTGCATCCATGGGAAGGCCCCGCAATATGTTTGCGAAAAAATAGAAGCCCACAATTCCAATCGCGTTCTGCGATCCACCGACCAAAATTTGGTCAAGGTACCCAAAGCAAGATACAAATCCAAAGGAGAAAGAAGGTTTGCTTTCCAAGGTCCCAGACTATGGAACGCTTTACCAACCAGCATTCGGTTGGAGGAAAACCACCTGACCTTCAGAAGACAGATTAAAACTCTCCTCTTCTAAAGTCAAGAGAGAGAAAAACAACGAGCGTCCAGAAGCGATTCAGTTCGCATGTACCGCGCTATATAAGTTTTTCATTCATTCATTCATTATAGGTAGACTGACCTTTTAATGTGTTAAAAATTTATTTTTAAAATGTTCCCATCATCATCTTCCACGTCTTCCAACATTGAAATCAAATGCATTAGCAGCGTCTTAAGCTGGCCATATAAGCTGAACCGGCTGAATTTAGATCCTTCTAAGGATGCTCCTGCTCATGAGAAATCAATCTATCGATTAACTTCTTGTGAATCGGCTTGTTGGAAGTTTTTGCTTTGATCAGTGCATGCAGCCAATCAGCTGCAGCGCTGTTCAGTAAATTCTGATGACCAAGTAATCCCGCTCTCAGAAAACAATGACAGAGGAGAAAGTATTCCTTCATCCACCTTGAATGTATGGGTAGAGAAATAGGTTCCGTTTTTTTACGCTCTGTCTGATGGTTGAACAAAAAAACAAAATCAAGTACTGCTAGCTTAAACAAGATGATTAGAGACATTGGTTCAAAACACGCGCAAGCTCAGAATCGACACATGCTTGGAAGCATTGAACTTAGTTTTTTTTAGCACGTCGTTGTGTTTTATGTCAACGCGTTCTGACACGATCGGTTTTTGAATTGATGGTGTGTACGCACATCAGACCATCAGTCTGTGAACCGATGAAAATAAACTTCAGTCCGTTTTCATCAGTTTGGACTGATCGTGTTTACAAGGCCTAACGCGCACAGGCGTATAACACGCACCCTAACTTTAAGAGGGAATTTTCAGGAAAAAAACTTTTCACACCCCTTTGCGTATAACACGCAGGCACAGTTTACCCTCTATTTTCAGGGTAAAAAAGTGAGTGTTATATGCCAATAAATATAGTACCTCCTTATTCCAAATTCTAAGAGGTACTGATACACAAAAAGGTTAAGAATGCTTCTCAACATTTTGTTTAATGTCTGTGTATCAGTATTTCTTGGACATTAGAAGTAGAACCCCAAGATACTTTAAAAAAAAGTATCACATACAGTACTCAACAGAATCTTAGCAGAACTTCTAAATGGGCCGTCTGTGATTTAAAGAAGAACTAAAGTTACATTAAAGCGGTTGTAGAGTCATTTTTGGAACCTTTAGCTACAGGTAAGCCTATAGTAAGGCTTACCTGTAAGTAAAAAAATATCTCCTAAACCTTTACGGTTTAGGAGATATTCCCCTTGCAATGAGCCGCTGACTGCAGCGGCGCATGTGCACAGGGGATTCTCGGCTTAAGGCCCGGCAGATGGCAGACCTTGCCGGAAAGAAGTCTGCTGGGCGCATGCATGGGAGTGACAACATCATGGCTTCAGCCACTTACAGCGCTGGAGCCGCGATACCCGGAAGACACGCTGAGGCATCATGTCAGCTACTTCGGCGTGTCTGCAGGCACTAGGCACTGCATACTAGCTCATTATGCCTTTTGCCTTACAGGTGACAATTTATTTTTTCTTTTATGGGACTATACAACCGCTTTTAATTCGCTAGCAGGTAGTTTTTTAAGGCAGAAGAGACTCTGTATGTCATAGTATAAAAGCTTGTTCCATGCCTTCTAGCAATTTTTTTTTACCAAACTGTACACTGACAGCCATGCATGTGCAGTTCTGACATTCGTAAAAATGATAGTTGATGGTATGAAGTAATTCTTGTGAGCATGAGCAAGAGTTACATTATCTGATGTTGCTGAAGGAAGGCTCTCTCTATGGTAAGTTTGCCATAAAGTGCAAGGATGTTGTGTACTTGCAATATATGAAAAGAGCTCTGGGGGACAAAATAAAGTTTCTTCTATTAAAGCCCAGCTCCACCCTAAAGTGAACTCGCGCTGATCGGAACCCTCCCCTCCTCCGGTGTCACATTTGACACCTTTCAGGGGGAGGGGGGTGCAGATACCTGTCTAAAGTCTCGGGCAGAATGTGGGCATGTCGTCACCTCCGTTGTGTGCTGGGATCACTCGGCTCCCAGCACATAGCGGGAGCCAATCAGCTGGCGCAGCGCGACACGCGCATGGGCCCTAGGGACCCGGGCAGTGAAGCCTGAGTGGTTCACTTCCTGGTTCCCTCACCGTGGATGGCGGGGGGGGGGCAGCAGAGTGACGAGCGATCGCTTGTCCTCTGCTGCGGACGGCGCTGGAATCCAGGACAGGTAAGTGTCCTAATATTAAAAGTCAGCAGCTACAGTATTTGTAGCTGCTGGCTTTTAATATCTTTTTTGAGCGGACATCCGCTTTAAGGTATACTCCACCTAATACTGATCATTTTTGGTGCAAGGTTGAAATACCTGTTGACATCTTAAGCCTCATACACACGATCGGACGTCCATCGGGCAGATCTTTTATCTCCAACCGTCACGAAACTACATGGTCTTTCTACTCTTTAGTGCCAATCTTTGGGCAACTTCTGTTAATGTTGTCTTATGGTTAGCATTGGTTTGGAGCATGTGTGTTTGTACTTTGGATTTTAGTCTGACGGATTTGTGTACACACGATCAGATAATCCGAAGGAACACATTTGTTGTCATCTTCAATCACAGGCAAAGCGTTGACCACCACAGATCACCTTCCAAACTCACCAGAACTATATGATCTCATTTTATTTTGGGTCATATATGCTTTAATAGAACTACAATAGCAGCAACAATTCTGTTACACTTCTGACCTTTAAATAAACTCATATAATGGAATCCAGGAATGTACATATGATGCTTGAAATAATGTTATATCATAAAACTTTAACTCTAGATACACTCAGCCTGCACTTATATGATAAGCCTTAATATGAACAATCTGCTTGTTCGCATTAAAAAATCTGCATTGACCTCTATATCATTTGCCCACCCTGTCAGTCAGATTCCCATTTTGTGATGAATTTCATCACAGAGGACTTTTGTCTTTTAACTTTATAGAGATTTCGTTGGAAGGGTGTGCCTCAGTTATTATTATTATTATCATACAGGATTTATATAGCGCCAACAGTTTGCACAGCGTTTTACAACATGAGGGAAGACTGTTAAATATTCCTTTAAATTTCGTACCTGGGGGGTGTCTATAGTGTGCCTGTAAAGTAGCGCATGTTTCCCGTGCTTAGAAAAGTCCCTGCACAAAATGAAATTTCAAAAGGAAAAAAAGAACCCTGAACCAAAAAAAAATGGTTCCCCTAAAAATCCATACTAGACCCTTATCCGAGCACGCAACCTGGCAGGCCGCAGCAAAAGAGGGGGGGTGAGAGAGCGCCCCCCCTCCAGAACCATACCAGGCCACATGCCCTCAACATGGGGAGGATGTCCCCATGTTGATGAGGACAAGGGCCTCATCCCCACAACCCTTGCCCGGTGGTTGCGGGGGTCTGCGGGCGGGGGGCTCTCTCATACCCCCTTTTTTCCATCGGCCTGCCAGGTTGCGTGCTCAGATAAGGGTCTGGTATGGATTTTAGGGGAGAGCCCCACGCCATTTTTAATTTTGGTGCGGGGTTCCCCGCAATATCCATACCAGACCCAAAGAGCCTGGTAATAAACTAAGGGGGAACCGTGCTGTTATTTTCAATGACTTTTATCTGTATTGCCGGGACCCGACAATTCATTATAGCCGCAATCAGTTTTAAATGACTTTTTTTTCTTTAGAAATTTCATTTTGTGCAGGGACTTTTCTAAGCACGGGAAACATGCACTACTTTACAGGCATACTATAGACACCCCCATGTACGAAATTTAAAGGAATATTTCACTTTTATTGTTTCACTTTAAGCATTATTAAAATCACTGCTCCTGTTTAAAACTTGTTTTTGCATTGTTGCATATCCCCTGGTGCAGGACCCAGGTCCCCAAACAATAACTTGCATATTAGCCTTTAAAATGAGCACTTTTGATTTTTCATGTTCGTGTCCCATAGAGTGTAATGGTGTTTGCGTGTTCGAAATGTTTTTTTGCCTATTCGCATGTTCTGCTGCGAACCGAACTAGGGGGGTGTTCGGCTCATCCCTACTTACAATCTCAGTTCTTTAACCTTCTCACATATAACAACCCTATAGCTCTGGCAGTTTTCCACTACCATTTAATTTAGTGGCTATATTAGTCTATAGAGAAAATACACATATTCCTCATGTGGGTGCAGTGATACATAATGTGAATAATAAAAAGTCGGGACAGCTATAACTGATATTTCAGTTTGGGGTATTTGCTGGCTAGATGAACAAAATAATATTTCTTAGAAATAATGGCTTCTTCCAGCATGGATGTGGCATATTCCTATAATTTAAATTACAGATAAATAACCATCTTCCTCCGTGATAGGGAGCAGAAGGGCTAGGGAAATCTCACTGCTTTAATCTTTAGAAATAAGTGTTTGAACCAGTTGTCACCTATCTATAACTGAAATGCATAATTTGAAAGAATTTTAATCTTTTAAAATGAACTGGAGTGATAATGACTGTCTATTTAGTATTGCTACGTATGTCACGTATGTAGAATAATGATAGGCATGATATACATATATCTCACGCAGAATAAATTCTGTAGTAGAACTGGTTTAGATGGCTGCCCAAACCCTTAGCAACATGACAGCTGTTCTATTCCCGTCACCCACACCCCTGGTGGAAACTTGATATATGCGAATAAAGATTATGTAGGATGATTGCTCATGATGGAGGATGTATAGCAGGTCACAGACCCCACTTCCCATATACTAAGTACATGGATGGATTGATGGCAGTGAGTAGCACACAGTTGCTGACTCTGCAGCTGCAATACTGGCATTTATGTTGTATGAGGAATTAACCTTTTGCTTTACATACACAACATATTTAATTATTTTTACAATTACAGTTATCCTTTAAAATGAAATATATTTAATACTGTGCTGATATTAGGAACAATGGAAATGTTAATAAACTAACAAATAAAATAGAGGTACCTGCCAAACTGTGATATTATTAAACCATAAAAATAAGAAAAAAATAAAATTAAAGTACATCAAAATAACCATCTGCATTGAAAATACATGTCAAAGAAATAAGTACAGTATAGAGAAGCCCTGGTTTGCACTGCTGAACTAATTGTAAAGCAAATGCAAAGTTAATAGCATAAGAACATGCAGAAGCGTTCTCTGCTGCAGAGGATATTGTATGTCTAGAGGCTTGCAGATGCTTCTCAGTGATCTATGTGCCTCTCGTCATGTGCACAAGATCAAACAATGATTCACCATTAGAGAGGCAAGCCTGGACCAATTCCAGAAGCCGTAAAGATCAACGATTGTTGCAGTATATTGTTTCAGGATATTTCGAAATCTTTAAAATAACCAAATCGATGGTTACATGATACTGGATGTCATAGTTGGGGTTCATATAAATCATGCTGATAAAAGACATTCTGTTGTTGTTGTCAGCATGACCTTTAAGAGACATTTGCCTTCTAAATATACCACTAAAGTACAGGGTTAATGATGTCCTTGTGCAGAATAAACACTTGGATTGATGGAGTTTCCCTCTTATCTATCAATATAGCAATAAAATTCTTCGTCTCAAAAATTAAAATAATTTAACAAGAGGAGGATCATGCGGTAAAAAAAAAAAGTTACAATATAAAGAAAATCTAAAAAATGTCTTACTGTATGATAATCAACCTGAAATAAAGAATCAGATAGAATCAGTGCCTGATTCATAGATAACTGTTGTGATAGGGTAGCATAGGCCTTTTATTAAAGTAAAAAGGGGGTTTCAATCATAAGGCATTTTATATGACAACAGAATAAGACATGTACCCATTAACTAATGATACAGAATTGGGGTTGATTTACTAAAACTGAAGAGTGGCAAATCTGGTGCAGCTGTCCGTGGTAACCAGTCAGCTTCTTACTTCAGCTTGTTAAATTAAGCTTTGACAAAAATACCTGGAAGTGTACTGGTTTGTATGCAGAGCTGCACCAGATTTTGCACTCTTTAGTTTTAAATTAACCCCAATGTGTCTATTTTTTTAGTAAAGCTGGTCATAGATGTTTCATAATAGTTACCCGATTCCCCCATTTACAGTGGGTGAGGGAATCCTCCCCGCTGCTTTATCTTATTACGAAAGTGGGGACTCCCCCACCATCAGATCACAACACTGCAGTTCTGATCAATGCTAAATTTTCCAACAAATCTGTTGGTCCTTAGATCAAATGCTCTAGAATGAGAATGACCATAGATGGATTGAAATCCAGCCATTTCCTGCTGAACCGGACAGATTTCATCATTTCAACCCATCTACGGCCAGCTTAAATTGCGTAGATTGGAGTGAATGCCAGATGCATGGTTGACAGTCCAGTTCAAGTTTTATTTTTCATGACAGTGATGCCTCATACACACGACCAGTCAAGAAAACTGCCATGACAGTTTTTGGCCGGGAAAACTGCCCGTGTGTATGCTCCATGGCAGTTTTCCGAACAGGAAAACCTCTGGGAATCTCGGCGGGAAAAATGAGAACATGTTCTATGTTTTCCTGCCGTGATTCCCGGTGGTCTTTTTCCTGGCAGTTTTCCTATGGGAAACACTGCAGTGGAGCATACACAGAGCCGGGTTTCCCGGCCAAAGCTCTCATGGCAAAGCCGCTTCTCCGCTTTCCCATCGGGTTTCGGGACGTAAAAAGTCTGCCAGGAAACCCGTACGTGTGTACGGGGCATAAAAACTGTAGCCAACATGTTTTAGAGGCTTAACTGATCCCCATTTATCATGGCTTATGTAGATGGGTTGGAAGAAATCTGGACTGAGGAGCTTTCACTTGAACTGGAGGCTTGTCCATATATCTTGTGCTTTCTTCACTCTCCACAGCTTACTGACAATCCAGGGACCTACTCTATGGATCCATCAAATCTTAGGGAGAAACCTCTTAACTAGTTATAAAGAAAACATGTTTGGGACTTTGTATGAGGCCATGACTATACAGTACACAGGTCTCCATCCCTATTAATTGATAAAGATCTCTCTTCTTTCCCCCTTTCCCTCCTTATCAACCTCTTAACTCGAATATGAGCAATCTAAATACCTAAAGAAATTCTAAACCTCTGCTCAATAAACATATCTTTATTTTTAGTTTTTAGTCTTAAGGTGGAACAGTGCTTTGCCAAGCAACAAGTTAATTATATCCCTGCAGCATTTATGTACCATTATTTCACTGCCCGCCACACTATTCAGCTGCTAGGTATGAAGGAAAGTCGTATGAAAATGACAAACCACTGAAATCTAATCTTCCTCAGGGCTATAGACTACCTATATGACAGTGCTGCTTGGCCCACTGCTGTCACAGGGGTTGACTCACATGCTCATCCATACTAGAACTGTATTTTCCTTTCCACTTTTGGGTTTGAATAGAGCAGTGGAGGAGCAAATGAAAGCTACATATTTCTTCCAATCTCCTGTTATAATTAAGAACAAGTACTCATTTGTGAATCACCCTTGTCTTAGACACAGCTGTTGTTTTCCACCACCAAAGAATGTGTACGTTACTTAAAGTTATACATGCTTACTTGTAAATCCAATCCTAGTAGTAGTTTTCCCTTCACTATGGTGCTTTAATATAGAACATGCTCAAAATGCCAAGTTCCAAGAAATCTGGATGGTAAAACAAGCTGAATATCTAAATTTATCTTATGAACTTGAAGTCTACCCAAAACAATTACATCTGAGTAATATATGTACCACCATCGATTGGAGTCATGATACATCATGAATCTTATTTTTAGCATAATGCACCAATAATATATATATAATACAATAGGTATCAACAAATTAAATTTGGCTGGGCTCCCAGAATGTCAGTACAGAAATAATAGCTGTGATTTTCATTGACTAATGTTAATTTAGTACACCAAGAACACACAAGCTAGAAATTGACACAAGCTGAATAACTGTGCACTGCAGTCATGACAAAAGGCTGTAAACAGTAAAATTAACACCCCTGAAAAATGTATTTTCTCACTGCTTTATTAGTGGAGAGAACAGGCGCAGCGCAGCTAAATGTACTTAACATGAAACCAGTTTTGTTGAGGAAAGGGCAGTCCCCTATAGACCAACTGTGTATACTGTAAAGTTTTTATTAGATTTATTAGAATAATCTATGAGATTATTAGCTATCATAAGATATTTTGGACCTTTTTTTTACCAGTTTACTATTATACCAGATGAAGTGTATATTCACCCAGTGGAATATTGGGGTGCCATTATTTTTAATTGGATAGGCCACTCCAATACATTTACTGAAATTTTATGTCCCATAAACCATTTCCCTCTTCCCTCTTGTTTTTTTTTTAATATTCTTTGTGGTTAAAGTGCATGCAATGATGTATTTTGTTTACAGTGCATTTAGACTTTTGTATGAAATGTTTATGTATGTATGGATGTATGAAAAAATAAATAAATAAATAAATAAATCTTAACTGCTCAATATCCAATGCTACAAGTTACTGCTATTTAACCTTTAGCTCCTGGAATAGTAAGCTATAATAAATAAATAAAACACTAAATAAAATCCCAATTTGGAGTTATGTTTTTTTTTACATGTACCGTAGATCTGGGGATGTAGATATTGGCCATTTCAAGCTACCTTTCTTTATATATTTTTTTTGACTGCAAATGTCACATACATTACGATTCAGTAAACTGACCTGATTGTACTACTGTTATTCTAGGTATGCATGTTTCCTACAAAAGATGGAGTCACCAGCACAGTTACACTCCTTTCACACTGGAGCGTATTGCAGGTACTATATCGTTAAAAATAGTGCCTGCAATCTGCCATAAAACAGCTGCACCTTTGTCTCCAGTATGAAAGCCTGAGGGCAGAAATCTAGGGAAGGGAAGAAATATATAAAGACACTAGAGCATTGCGCTAGCAGGACGGTAAAAAAGTCCCGCGAGCTGCATCTTTGGAGTGGTGTTTACCGCTCCTTCACCGCTGCTGCCCATTGAAATCAATGGGACAGCGTGGCAATGCTCTGCTGAAGCAGCACATTGTGGGCGGTTCTATACCTTTCTCGGCCGTTAGCAGAGGGGGTAAAACTATGATCGGCTTAGTGTGAAAGGGGTCTTAAGCTGGCCATACACTAGAATATTTTTGAATGATTGTTCATACACATTTTTTTTTTTGCATTCCTATGAAAATTCTCATTACATTTGATGATTTGATGAATGTCATTCAAAAGGGTTTGAATTGGCTTTCCTGATGTAAAAAACACATATACTGATCTAAATGAGTTCCTTAAAAAAAATGTCTATCCTGTTGCTTCAAATGTACTCATCTCTTAATTAACAAATAGAAAATCAAACAAACCTTCTAAAAAAAATAAAATCAAATTCCACTATATGGCTAGCTTTAACCTTATAATTTTGCTGCAGATAGCATATTTCCTGCACTGGATCTCAAGTTCTGTATACACTGGGAGAGGCTGGAAACCAACGAGAGAAGCAAGGGGGAGAGGGTTTTTGGAAAACACTGATTATAAATTGAATTATGTTAATGCTTTTGATTGTTTTCTAAATCATTTCTGGGTGCGTTTTACTTAACTTTTAAGTGAACTACTTGTTTTTTAATTTTTATTTTGGCAAAATGTTTATTCACTTACATTTTCTATTTGAAATGTAATGGATATTTTACCTATTCTAATGTCCTCCAAAATTTGAAAATGCATAATTTAGGTTAAGGCAATTTCATGGTAGAATATGACCTGCATGTATTTACTCATCTCACACAGCATCAACAAGATTTAGGTTTACTTTAAGCAATGTCTATTATTTTTTATTTACTTCCTCATTAGTCCTATGGAATGTCTTTAGCACTAGTTTGAAAGTGAGTGCAGCCGTGCCAAACTCTTAAGTAAAGAGAAGTGCACAAAGTGCACTAACCCATAGCAACCAATTAAACAACATCATTTACAGACCTGACTAGAGTAAACTGTAATCCAATAGTCATCATGGTTTATTGCTCTTTGCAAAGCATCACTGCCCGTTTGAATTGCCTTATTAAACAAGGCGCCGACTCTTGGAATTAAATATAAATGCCATGCTAACAGTTTATATTTTGGCTAAAATACATTTGTGCATCACTGCTTATAGTGCAAAAGTGAAGATGCCAAAATACACATTGGGGGTTATTTACTAAAGGCAAATCCACTTTACAAGTGCAAACTACAAGTGCAACGTGCACTTGAAATTGCACTGAAAGTGCACTTGAAAGTGCAGTCGCTGTAGATCCGAAGGGGACATGCAAGGAAAATAAAAAACAGCATTTTAGCTTGCACATGATTGGATAATAAAATCAGTAGAGCTTCCCCTTATTTCAGATCTACCCCTCAGATTTACAGCGACTGCACTTCTAAGTGCACTTTCATCGCAATTTCAAGTGCACTTTGCACCTGTAGTTTGCACTTGTAGTGCAAAGTGGATTTGCCTTTCGTAAATAACCCTCATTGTCTCCAAGAGCATGAATCATAGTAAGAGTGAACTAATTAATATTCCAACACAAATAGTGACATCATTATTATTCATTGATATTGACGAATGATTTATCTAGTATGAATGAATATGTTTTTTTGTGCTCCCCTATTACCAATATTATTATTAGGGTAAGGCCTCGTACACACGACCGAGGAACTCGTCGTAAATGAAACATCGTTTTCCTCGACAAGTTCCTTGTCAGGCTTGTCGAGAATCTTGACAAGCTTTCTTTGCGTACACACAGTCAAGACAAAATCTTGTCGTTCATAAACGCGTGACGCTCAACACATAGGACGGCACTATAAAGGGGAAGTTCGATTCCACTGGCACAACCCTTGGGGCTGCTTTTACTCATCTCCTGTTACTGCGTGTTAGTAAAAGTTTGGTAAGAGACGATTTGCGCTTTCAGTCTGTTACAGCATGACGAATGTGCTATCTCCATTACGAACGCTACTTTTTCCGAAGGTGCGCTCCCGTCTCATACTTTATTCTGAGCATGTGTGGGTTTCTAAGCATACACACTAACGTGTTTCTCGTCGTAAACCAGCCTAAAGAGAAACACGACGAGGAAATTGAGACTCCCGACAAGGAAAAAGAGAACTTGTTCTCTTTTTTTCTCGTCGAGTTCCACGTCAGTTTTCTCGATGAAAAACATAAACACGACCGTTTTCCTCGGCAAAAAAAACGCTGCCACCGAGTTTCTTGATGGATTCTGTTGAGGAAAACGGTCGTGTGTACGAGGCCTAGCTCCTAAAACACGCACACACATATATAATATTTACAGTATCTATCTATCTAATTTTTTATTTATTTTTTCCCATTGGTTTACTCTGGTTTACTCTTTACTCCAGCAACATTTATCTTATTACAACATTGGAGCTTGTCATAACACTATAGACGACCCTCCTACTCAGAAATAGGAAACAGTTGCAAGTGGGAAGAGACAGAAACCAGCATGAGAGCTTTAATACAATTGACAGCAGGTAGAACTGCAAGGACATTTGCTAAACTAATTTATGTGTATGTAACTTCATGTTCTACCTATACATTCTATATAATGTGTATCGGTAACATGTACATGTACAGGTACTTATTGCATCTCACACAGATCTCAGTACTCCCTCACAAATAGCCTTCTTCTTCTTTTCTCTTCAAAAGGACAGCACCAACTTTATCAAGGCTTCATGCAAGGCCAGAATCTCTTTCCTGGACTGAGATGCTGGCTTTAAAGATGACATGTTCTGCAATGTCTGACAGAGATCAGCTGCTTCTGCGGCCTCTCCCCTAGCTTACTAGCTACAGTAACAACAAAGTTACAATGTTGCAGTCCAATCACTGTAAGAAAGAGGAAATGCTTCCCCCTTTAACAGATTGATGACATCCAAGCCAAGTCATCTGACTGGAGCCAACAGACTGATCTTTAGAGCTTGTTTGCACTATAGGGGGAATTCAATAAAGCGGATGCGTCAATTTTCTGGTGTTAAAGTGGTAGTAAACACCGCTTTCTCCCCTGTACCTACAGCTAAGCATATGGCCACTTTCACACTGAGGCGATTTTTAGGCGTTTTAGCCCTAAAAATAGCGACTGTAATGTGCCTCTCAAGCCACCCCAGTGTGAAAGCCTGAGTGCTTTTACATTGGGGCGGTGTGCTTACTAGACATGTGCAGACTGGAATATTTTGTTTTGTTTTTTCGTTTCGTCCAGAAAATAAATGTATTTAGTTACTCCCGAAAATCGTTTTGATTTATTTTGTTTTCGTCGGGAAAGTTTTCGCCCGAAAACGACGATTTTCGACGACTTTGTTGAATTAAACGACGAAAATTCGACAAAGCATCCAAAATTTCGATGACTTTGTGAAATTGAAAGACGGAAATTCGACAAAGCATCGAAAATCGTCGTTCTGAATACAGTGAATAGGTATAAAATGCGCCACTTTTACATTGTGTCGCATTGAATGCTACAAATATAATTAAGATCAACTCTCCTTGGCATAAAGAGAGAAAACTTTTTAGTGTTAATGAGCTTTGGAGTTTATTGTCTTTTTTCTGAACGCCGGAAATTTACATTCAAAATGCTGTTTTTCGGCGAAAAAAAAACGCAAAACGCTGAAAAACGCTCAAAAACTCTTAAAACGCTCAAAAACTTCAGCGCTAGCGTTTTTTGTATTTTTTTATCCATTGGAAAAAAAAAAGCTACACTGAAAAACGCTGATTAAAGCTATTGGGAAACGCAAAAAAAAAGTTGAAAGGCTCCCTACAAAGCTTCTGGCGTTTTTTTATAGCTTTTGTTTTAGCTTCAGTGTGCATGGAGCCTAAAAGTGGCGTGGCATGAGCCAAATTCAAGTACAGGTTCTAGACAGGTACATGAATTTGGTGCATTCTTCACAACTTTTAAAATGCATGAGAGACACGTTTTAAAAAATCTGTCTGTGCCAGTATTAATGAATTCCAGGGTATGTGTAGTGACTGTCAGTTTTCACACTGGATAACTGAAGGGACACATATTGTTTTCTATGTGCCCCATTCACATGATAATGCTGATGTGATATGATGTGCAGTGCCATACACTAAATAGCACAGCATGTCACCACACTGCACCACTCTGCTGTGTGTAGACATAAATGAAATGCCAATTAGTGACACTTCAAATAAAAGTTAACAAAAAGTAAACTCTCTGCAGGACACTGCAGGGCAAAATTGACAGTTGCCCACTCTCTAAAACAGAGTGTTTTAGCATACAGGTAGTGTGAGCGAGCCCTTATTAACCTCCCTGGCGGTGTTCCCGAGTCTGACTCGGGGTTAGATTTCTGTGCTACGATCGGTAACCCAGAGTCAGACTCGGGCTCGCCTCGCAGCATCCACAGAGACTGTTTACTTACCTTCTCCGTGGATCCAGCGATGCATCCGCGCTGTGTGAATGAGCGGGTGCTCGCTCGATTCACACAGCGTCCCATTCACACAGCGTCGACATTACGACGCACGGGGACGGAGAACGGCGTCAAATTCAAAAATGTAAACAAACACTATACATACAGTACACTGTAATCTTATAGATTACAGTACTGTATGTAAAAAATACACCCCCCCCCCATGTCCCTAGTGGTCTGCCCTGTGCACTACATGTCCTTTTATATAATAACAACTGTTCTTTCTCCCTGCAAACTGTAGATTGCCCATAGCAACCAAAAGTGTCCCTTTATGGCAAAAATTGTTTTAGAGCAGCTAAAAAACAGCGATAATAAATCAGAATCACTTGCAGAATTTAGCGATAGCGATTTGTGGGGAAATTCGTCATAAAAAAAAAAAAAAAATGACAGCAAAAATTCTGCAACTGAGCAAATTTCAGTGATTTTGATTTGATTGCATTATTGAATAATTTTTACTATTTGTTATAATTTTTTATAATAATTTATTATATTATAATTTTTAATAATAAAAAAAATCATACCCGGATGCCTATTAGACTCTTGTTTGGATAGATTTAAGTGAGTTATTCCTAAGAATTACAAGCCTACAGTAAAAAAAACGCCAAATTCACTTGCAAATAATGGTACCGCTTTCAGCACCTAAAATCTGAAAGAATCATACTGCCAGGGAGGTTAATAAAAAGTCGATATTTTTTGGAAAATTATACCATTGCTCTGTATTGTGATTTATCAGAAATATATCCATTATGACTTGTAAAATTACTGATGCGACCAAATGTCGCGTGTACATGACCTACTGCAGTTTCTCCATTACCAGCAAAAGTTTTTCAGGATTATTTACAATGCAAATATAGGCAAAATCATTTTTCCACGGAAAGAAAAACACAGGGAAACGTACATATCTGGGAGTGTTTGGAAGAAAAGAGCATGACTTCTGCGCTGATGAATATGTATATATTTATGGAGAAAATTACAGTCAGTTTAACATTGTCTGCTATTATTTTCTCTGGTATGGACAACAGTTATATTCCAATGGATTATATTACACATCTAATCTAACAATACAAAAGAATTGGTTATCCCAGTTGAGGGGCCATCCCATAGATTGCACACTGTTGTCATAACATCATCCAACAAATCCTTCAATCTTACATTTTAGTTGCATTCCATAAGTCTCCTATGTATATAGATAGGGGATCATAATCTAAACACTTGCTCTCAGTTTAGAGAACCAATTAAAAAAAAAATAGACTTTGATTGTGATAAAAAAATAAATAAAAAAAAAATAGATAAATTATAAGGCCTTATAATATCGTATCTAGGTATTTCACAACATTTTTGAACCATTTCCGAACTGGACTTTTCAATTGGCTTTGAAATGCTGTAGGCAATCATTTGAGGTTTACACATGTCCACTGATGCAGAAAATTAAATTGCCACTTCATAAACATATTAGTGGGTGTCTCAGGTGGTTCTGGATATATAACAGGAAAGCTTATTGAGGTTGTTTCACTCTGTACTATGTAAAGCGCTGCACAAACTATTGGCACTATATAAATCCTGTGTAATAAATAATAATAATAATATGTCAATTTTTTAGTAGGTTGTTGAAGTATTTTAAGGCTGTTAGACTTGTGGAAGGAACAGTCTATGTAGTATAGCCCTTCAATAATGTGCCATACCCATCAATGATAGTGTAAGAAGGCATATCTTCAAGCAATACATTTAGTTAAAAACAATACTAAGCAAGTAGTATCATGAAATTAAATTAACATCAAAAAGTTAATTTATTTTAGTAATTGAATTCAAAAGGTGAAACTCATATATTTTATATAGGTACATTACACACAGAGTGAAATATTTTAAGCATTTCTTTTTTTTACATTTTGATGAACATGGCTTACAGCTAGCGAAAGCCCAAAATTCAGTTATCTCAGAACATTAGAATATTACATAAGACTAATAAAAAAAAAAGGATTTTTAATACAGAAATGTTGGCTTACTGAAAAGTATGCCCATGTTTCACTTGAATTGAATTACTGAATTTACTTTTTGATGATATTCTAATTTCATGAAATGCACCTGTATATGTTTTTGTTAAAAAAGGTAAAAGATAATCAGATGAAATGTACTTAAAGCAAATTACTTAGATGACAAACATAATTAATTAGTAAAAGGGTTTTGTACCTGTAATGTTTTCTGCGTATATAAGAAGGCTGTTAAAATTGGGCTTGAAAATTCAGATCAGAAAGGGGATGTCAATGGGACCATTGTTTTTGTATCGGCTCTGCATATTATGGCTATGGCTAACAATAAAAAATATTTGATATCATTATGATATGACTTTTAACTATCCTTTTTGGTCACTTATAAAATCCCATTCCTCGAGGGGGGTTTCTGTATTTTTTCATAAAATTAAGGATGTTGTGACAAAATCTCCTGTGGATGTTGGGGTTCTCTTTCTTCTCTCTATTTTTTTTTTTCTAACTCTATCCTTGGGGCATCCTTGGGGTGTCTTACCAACATATGCGTTCAATACCCTACATAGTAATTATTCTTGCCCGCAAGAGGGAGGAAGGACAGTTTGTGTGTAACCTAGATAAAGAGGAAAACAATAGTATCCAGAAAACTGGAGGTGGCCTAGACTTAGGGCAGTCTTATAAGGGCAGCCTTATCCTTCAGACATGTCAGTGGTAAATGATAAAGAACTTGCAGTAGGTTTTTAGCAGCTGTTTTTTTCCTGTAAAACAGTTCTTCCTATTCCTAGACCCCATCCCTTAATGACACCATCAATGTAAATTAGTAATCAGAAATTGGCATGATAGGTTTATCAAATTCTCAATAGGCACCTATGAGATTACTACAAGAGAGCGTACCTAAGCACTGCCACATTTGAGGGAGTGCTTTGATGATTCAAATTTTCGATTATGTTCTAAAGGTACATATTTTACTAATTACATGTACTAATTAATTCTTGATAGCCACACTCTGGATTTTTTTTTAATTATTACATTACATTTTAAGCCTTTTCCCTTTTTGAAAAAAAGCTTAGGTTTCAACAGTTACCATAACTCTTATGGTAAAGAGGAATTCCACCCAAAAATGGAACTTCTGCTTTAAGTGCAGGTGACCCCCTGACATGCCACATTTGGCATATCATTTTTTTTGGGGAAGGAGCGGGTACCCTGTTTTTATGGGGACCTATCTCCCACTTTCTCCCCTGGCTCTGCGGCACTGAAAGAAGGATCACCTCTTCCCCCTCCCTCCCTGCAATCTTCTGGGATTCATCACAGGTCCCAGAAGATTGCCCAGCCATTCACAGTGCGCAGCATGGCTCGCACATGTGCAGTGAGCGCCCAGCTGTGAAACCACAGTTAGAATGCAGGTGCCTCAGAGAGGAAGGGGAGAGGAGCAAGGCTTCCTGCACCTTCGTCACTGGACTGTGGGACAGGTGAGGGTCTGAATAATTAAAAGGCAACAGCTTCACTTTAGAGGTCCCAAGGAGGAATCATTGTCACTTGTAGCTCCTGAGCTCTTGGGAAACAAATATGATCTGTGAATATGATCTAAGAAGCTCATTCGGTGAATCCATTATCACTGTTTGGATATACTTAATCAGCTAAGCAAAATAGAAAGTGGCATTCTGTTGTCAAGGGACCTATACAGAGGGGTCAAAACATGAAGTGTAGGGTGAGGCATGGAAATTTCCTTGGGTAGAGGAATACCAATAGCCAAAAACGTCCCTACCCTTGAAATGCAGCCCTATTTCATTCCATTCCTCTCTAGCTTATTGTTGAAAGGAATATATCACTGAAACAATATAATTACATGTGCTATGACAGCTCCACCTCCACAGACTTCAGTCTCTACCCCAGTCAGCTGCAGAAGAATTATTTCACTAAGCATTGCAATTTACTTGTAATAAGAGGTCAGCAGCATTCTCTGTTTCACCTTCCATCACTTTATCATCTAATTCTACATCTACACTATAGAAGGGTTCTCACACAGCTGGTTGGGTTGGTGACTGTAAGCTTGTGGGCAGCACTGCTCATACACAATGTGTGATAAGAGAATTCAGAGACATTAAACCTGAGGACAGACAGGAAATCGAGAATGTGGAGGGGAAATGCATTCATATACACAAAGACCACTGCAGAGAAGCAAGTTAGGAATGGAGCTGGGATCTGGCAGACAGAATGCATCCTCCATTCAGGAAGAATTTGGTGTAGCTCAGTTATAAACCTAATAGTACTGTACTGGCTTTTAAAATTTTAATTTTCCCTCACGGGTCCAAGCAATAAGGTGAGAGTCCATCTTGCTTGCGGTGGTGGATTTCCTTTCTTGGTGTTTCCCCTTCACCGTCACTCCTGCCGGATTTATTTGTGTTATTCACTAGCACTTAATGGACTTTATTTGTGGTCACGTGGACATTTAATTTCACTGGTTTACATCTTAGTTTATGTTTTTTGTGTTTATTATTGTTTATTATTCATTTTTATTCTATTGTAATGTTTTGCGCTGCACTTTTTCACTTTAATTTATGCTTTGGGAATTTTCTATGAATTTATCCTCAGTGCTGGCTTGCATATTTTTATTTGTAATTTATTTGTATTTGTGTATATCCCAGAGCTGAATTTTCACTTTTGTATATTTGATCTTTCTCCTGAACGCTAAGTGGTTCTCCTCTAACCGAATGCTGGTTGGTAAAGCGTTCCATAGTCTGGGACCTTGGACCGCAAATCTCCTTTCTCCTTTGGACTTGTATCTGGCTTTCGGTATCTGGAGGAGATTTTGATTGGTGGATTGCAAAACGAGATTGGGATTATAAGCTTTTATTTTTTCGCATTGATAATGGGGGGCATTTCCATGGATACATCTATGCGTTAGACAGAGTGCTTTAAAAGTGATTCTGTCTTTTACTGGTAACCAGTGAAGGGATCTCAGCGAAGGTGAGATGGATTCCCAAGGTTTTTTTCCAGTCAAGTCTAGCAGCCGTATTTTTTTTTTTTACTTTATAAAGTTTTTATTAAGGTTTAGCATATACAAAAATCATAAAGATAAGGAAAAAAACAGTAACAATGCCACAAATAGAAAGACATGAAGAGAGATCATATATCACAGTGAAATAACAGAAGAGGGAGAAGCATTTTCCAGATCATACATGAACTTATCCAATGTTATACCTACTGGTCCAGATTTCCCACCTTATATCAAATGAGCTGCATTTTAATGCGTTGGACGCTAGAAGCCGTTCGAATGTGTAGTTCTGTTGAACTTTCCTAGTTAGATCAGCGATATTAAGTGTTGTGGCGGACTTCCAATTTTGAAGTATTAGGGACCGAGCCGCTAACAGGATATGTGAAACAACTTGTCTCATGTCTATTGGGATGTTTTCCATACCCACATGGAGAATAGCTAGAGTTGGTTCGGGGGAAATAAACAGACCTGTGATGGATGATATAAGCTTAAAGGTTTGATTCCAGAAACTGGTCACGCTAGGGCATTTCCACAGCATGTGGAGAAGGTGGCCTTTATGCCCACAATTCCTCCAGCAGAGAGGGGAGACAGAGAAGAACATAAGGGCAAGTCTACATGGGGTATATTGCCAGCGGTTAATAAGTCTGATCATTAATTCCCAATGACCAGAGCAGTGAGACGCGTTTTGGATAGAGCGGAATGCAAATTTCCACTGTGCTTCTGTGAGCGTTGAACCTAAATCTGTTTCCCAACGAATATGTGGAAAACCTTCTTAAGTTGTAGTAGGTTGTAATAGGTGGCTATGCCTTTATTGTGTGTTTGACCTCCCGTCAAATATTGCCATACTGCCGTTGGTAGGCGAATTGCCCGGGGGGGATGTTTCCATAGAAAGTGGACTACTCTTATACAAGTAAAGAATAGGTGAGGTGGTAATTTAAATTCCCGCATTATGCGGTCTACCGCTTTAGGGCCTTTCTCATCTAATAGATCTTGTACTGAGTGTATCCCATGGGCAAGAAAAGTTTTCAGGGATAGCATTGGTATGTGGGCTTCTATCCAACTAAGAGGGAATTTGTGTGCTATGACTCCGCTGTTAGGGAGGTCGTTAGTTAGGAGGAATCTCCAAGCTAGCAGAGAAGTGGCGATTGTTGGGGGCACTTTAGTTACATCCCATGGTACCCATGAATCTCTCAGTAGAACTGACAGTAAGTCACACGTAGGGGCTAAGGAATTCTCTATATCTACCCATAATGGTGTGTCAGTGGAGGCGGAGCTTTAGTTGGTCAAGTCTGGTTGCCCACAAGTAGTCCCGTACGTCTACCAGGCCTGCTCCCCCCGCACTCCTGTGAGGAAGTAATGTTTTTCGTGTGCATCTGGCTTTCTTTGTTCCCCATAGGAATTTCCACTGGATAGTATAGAGTGATTTGACGTACTGAGGGGCGATGGCTATAGGGAGAGACCTGAACATGTATAAGATTTGCGGTAATATAAGCATCTTAAACGCTGCTAGCCTACCCATCCATGACAACTCCTTTCTGGACAGATTGTTGATTTGTGTGTTGAGTTTGTGTAGGAGTGGTCTCATGTTGGTTTCAGCGATAGTTTTAATGCTATTGGTTACTTGAATACCTAAGTAAGTTATATGAGTGTCCTTCCAAACATAAGGAAGTAAGTTTTGCAGTTGGAGGCGGTCTGAGGTCGGCGTGCCCAGGCTAAGAATGAAGGATTTTGTAAAGTTAACCTTGTAGTAGGAAACCCTACCAAAAGACATTAGCGTGTCATGTACCTCAGGTAGAGACTTGAGCGGATTTGTCAGCATCAATATCACATCGTCTGCGAATAAATTTATGACATGTGAAGTAGAACCAATTTGCAACCCAGTTATGTTGTTGTGCGTCCTAACGGTTTCCGCCAGGGGTTCAATCATGAGATTGAAGATGGTCGGAGAGAGTGGGCACCCCTGGCGTGTCCCATTGGTTATTTGAAAGGGGACTGATAGCATACTAGATGTGTAAACCCTTGCTGAGGGGCATGAGTACAAGGCCAGTATTGCAGCCCTGATGGTGCCCTCAAACCCAAATCTAGTCAAAGTCGTTTGCATGTAATTCCAATGAACCCTATCGAACGCCTTCTCTGCGTCTATAGAGAGCAGCAGAGAAGGCGTTCGGGTATTTTATGCCTGGTGTATGACATTTATGACCCTCCTGGTTGCATCCGAGGTCTGCCTTCCCCTCACGAAGCCCATCTGGTCACGTTTAATGAGGGACGGAATGAACTCAGCAAGGCATTTGGCCAGCATTTTGGCATATATTTTGATATCCGTATTTAGGAGCGAGATAGGACGAAAGTTGGAGGGAGTATTTGGTTCTTTACCCGGCTTAGGGAGAGTAATTATATAGGCTTGTAACATGTCAGGGGGGAACGAGGCCGTATTCGCCGCTTTCGTGAATACCTTTTGTAGATGTGGTGCCAGGAGAGGGCAACATTTTTTAAAGAACTTGTTGGAGAATCCATCGGGTCCTGGGGACTTGCCATGGGGTAGTGTGGCTATCACATTTTCTATCTCGGCTGTGGTAAATTGTGAGTTCAAGGAGAGTAGTTGGTCTTCCGATAGAGAGGGTAAATTAATTTTTTGTAGGAATTCCGATATATGTGCTGATGTGGGCTGAGGGGTGGAGGGAACATCTTTTAGGTTGCACAGGCCTCCATAGTAGGCGGCAAATTGATCAGCGATAATTTGTGGGTTGCTGATTTTGTGTTTAAGCGTGGGGTGGATTAAGTGATCAATTCTCGATTTGGTGCGTGCCGCTTTCAGTCTATTGGCCAGGTATTTACCCGCTCTGTTCGCATTGGCATATGAGTTCAATTCGAGGCGCCTGAGGTGGTAGTCATATTGTTGGGTTAGCAGTTCCCTCAATGATTCCCTCAGTTGCGAGATTTTCTTTGAAAGGGTGTGATTGGGCACGTGTTTGTTTTGCTTTTCTAAACTGTGTATGTCAGTGAGAAAAGAGTGAATTTTATTTGTGCGCCGTTTCTTTTCCCTAGCACTGATCTGGATCAGTATACCCCTCAAGTATGCCTTATGGGCATTCCAGAGAGTAAAGGGATCCTCTACTGAATTGGTATTGAGTAGGAAATATTCAGAGATGTGTTGGGCGATTTTCGATGAGATTTGTGGGTCTTGCAAGAGTCGGACATTATTGCGCCAAATGAGAGGGTAGGGGGATGCAGCCTGATCAGCAATGGTCATAGTTATAGCAGCGTGGTCGGACCACGTGATATCATGAATCTTAGCTGCTGAAACCTTCTGTAGCAGCCATTTGTCAACCAGAAATAGGTCAATGCGGAAGTACGAGCAATGTCTACCAGAAAAGAACGTATAGTCTCTTGAGTTGGCGTGGATGCACCTCCAAGCATCAAACAGTTCCTCGTTGTGGAGTGTTCTGCCTAAGTTCTTAGGTCCATTGCGTTTCTGTGCGGATGTATCCAGCTTTGGGTCAACAATGAGATTAAAATCTCCACACACCACAAGGTTCCCATATTGTTGAGATTTAACTTTTTTCAGTAGCCTGTTAAGAAAGCGTAGCTGGTGCGAGTTGGGGGCATACAGGGCCACCAGTGTGTACGGATGTGCATTAATGTCCCCTTTTAGGCCTCGTACACACGATCGGACATATCCGATGAAAACGGTCCGCGGACCATTTCCATTGGATATGTCCGATCGGGAGTTTGATCCGATGGCGTGTACACACCATCGGATCAAATTCCTCGCAGCCGGACGGCACGGTGACGCGGCGGTGATGTTGACGCCGCCACGTCACCGCCACGTCACCGCACCAGGAAGTTAAACACTTCCGCTCATGCGCCGAATCCATTCGGCGGTGGCGCGGCGGCGGTGGGGGACGACATGTCTGCTGGTAAGTGTACTAACCAGCAGACATGTCGGGCGGACAGATTCCCACCGGATAGATTTCAAAGCATGCTTTGAAATCTGTCGGGTGGAGAAATCTGTCCGCTAGCCCATACACACGAGCGGAGATGACTGCTGAAACGGTCCATCGGACCGTTTTCAGCGGACATATCCCCTCGTGTGTACGAGGCCTTAGAATTAAGTATCTACCATTGGGAATCAGGATTGGCTTCCTTTAGTTGGAAGGAAAGCGTATTCTTGAGAGCTATTAGTACTCCTCCTTTTTTATGTCCAGACGTACATGCCAAAAAGACATGTGGATAGTCCTTGTGAGAGCATTTAGGGGCTTTAGATTCCTGAAAGTGGGTTTCCTGAACGCACAGGATATCCACTTTGTGCTTCCCCGCCTCAGCCCACATAGAAAGTCTTTTTGCAGGATGGTTCAACCCCCTGGCATTGATGGATAAACAGTTAATTGGCATTAGGCAGTGTGTGATTTATCTGCTGTATTGAGGGGTGTGTGTACTCACTGTGACCCTGGGCGTTGGTCCAAGGGGAAAGTACAATTCCGAATGCTTCCAAGATGATACGAAAGTTCAGTTCTGGTCTCCTAGCTTCAAGTGAGGAAAAAACAAAATAGAATTGGCATGGAAAAAATAGAACTAAATGTGCATAAACAAAAAACATAGTAAGAAAAAGATCTTTAAACCGATCCATGTGCAGACGTAACTGCTGCATAGGTTTTGGAGGGGAAAGAAGCAGGTATTAATACACAAAACCCCTGTGACCGGAGAGAACAATGTGGTCTGTGTCGTGGTATGCTTACACTGTGCCACCGGATTTGGACTTGGTGTTACGTTTCCTTGTGACCAGCTGCCATTCATCCTGTACAGGGCTAAGTGCTGGAGCCTGAGTGGCCGGTGAAGCTTGGTTCGGCAATATGCCCCACTGGCGTAGCACTGCCAGACCCTCATCCAGTGTTGAGATTAGGACTGATGTACCATTGTGGGTGGCCGACAGCTTGGCAGGGTACTTCCATTTGTGAAGGACGTTATGGTTTCTCAGTGCCTTAGTTATGGTCGCTAGGTTGCGACGCTGTTGCAGGGTGTGTCTGGATAAATCAGGGAGTAGCTGTAGGTCGGCATAGGGTGGGTGTTTTTCTGTTCTGCGTGATGCCACCATGATCTGCTCTTTTACATGATAGAAGGGCACCCTTAGTAGCACATCCCTAGGAGTAGAGTCCGGCAGGAACGAGGGCTTAGGTATGCGATGGATGCGATCCACAATAAGATCCTGTGGTGACAGAGATGGTAACAACGTGGAGAAGAATGTCTGTGTATAGGATAGGAGCTGCGTAGCAGGAACTGTTTCGAGTATACCCCTTATCTTCACGTTGTTCCTTCTGGAACGGTCCTCTAAATCTGCCACTTTGTTCTTAAGCCAGGCAATGTCCTCGCTATGGTTGCTATGGGCATCCACCATTGTATTAAAGGATGATCTGAGATTGCCTACGCAGTGCTCCACCTGACCTACTCTGTTCCCTAAAGCCTGCACCTCCCTTTGGCAGTGGTTAATGCCCGCCGTCAGGTCTGCATATAGAGAAGCTTTAAGGGACATCAGCATATCTTTTAACATTGTAGCAGCCGTATTTTGAACGACTTGTTGACAAGCGATTTGGTACTTGGGGAGTCCGAGGTAAAGGGCATTTGCATAGTGCAATCTTGAGTTTACAATTGCTCCCACCACGACTGCTATGTCTTCCTTGGGAATAAAAGGAGTAAGTCTGCGTAGTAGGCGCAGCAGATGATAAGAACTGCTGACTACTGACCCTATTTGTGCGTCCATTGTCATGTAGGAGTCGAAGATGACCCCAAGACTTTTGACTTTGTCGCTAGGGGTGATGATTTTGCCCAGAATGGGCGGGGGGGGTCCAGGTTGTTGCATGCAGTGGACTATAGAGAACTAAAATTAAGGAAAGCTGAGTAAACTCTTTGATATTCGAAAAACTGCAGGATTTGCTGAATAGCACCAGTAGCTTGTGAATTGGTTTCATATGTTGCCTTGAATTGCTCTTTCTGTAGTGTACAGACATTTTGTTGTATGTCCTTTTATTTGGCATTAAACTACAATTAACTTTTTATACTAATATACAGTAATCGTTTATATCGCCATTTATTGCAGTCCAATCCATATCTCCGAACCTTTGTAAAGTTCAAGTATTTGACATGAGTAAAAACTCCTTTTTTACAGTGGTCTAAGTACATTTCTGACTGCTTGAGTACTACATGTCATTTATTACTGCTCTATTAGATTTTCAATTTTGAATACATCTGAAAGTATAGGAACATTGCAATAAAGACTAGAGTTAGAATCCCCTTGCTAAAATCCTGCGTTTGCCTCTGGTGCTCTCTTTTCTATTTGTAAAAAGGCTTCTGAGATAACAGAAGGAAACAGACAGTGGCCTCATCTGCTTTTCTAGGATGATACATGACTATGATAAATTAATAGGAACAGTCTGACATTACAATTAAAGTGTTCTGACAGATCAACCTATATGAACCTATCCCCTAATGGTGCATAATCTCGATAATACCAAAATGCTCTTGCATGAGTACAAATTCATTACTTCAAAAAGTCAGCAGCCACTTAGCAGCCCTGATAAATTGTTCCTGTCATCAGGCTCGTGGTGTCTCCCTTGCTTCCTGGTGATAACATCTGCAATCTGGATTGTGTTTTCTTGTGTACTACATTAAGCACACAATGTGCTGTTCTGTAAAAAACATCGACTTTTGAGAAATCATAAAGGGGCTAACCATAAAAGTGCACCTGTCAAATGCACATATCTACTGCCAGCATTTTTATAGATTATCTTGGACCTTTAGCCGAACAAAGCATTTCTCAGCCAGTGCCTTGCTTCTGTATAGAATGAGTCACATACAATGCAAAAGGTAGTCTTCAGAGCTTCACGAGTCTATGATTGGTACCAAAGGTGAAAGGTGTGCTAGCTAAGGTTACGTGGGTAGCCTCTGGGTTTTTACTACCCACGTACTAATCAACATGACATCACTCAGGTCGGTCCACATTGACACAGCCATGATGCTTCATGGTGCAGCAAATTTAACTCAACATATCACGTCTGACATGACAGGAAGTGCCTTTTGTCAAAAGCAATCACTGAAGTCAACAGGATGACGTTGTAATTGTGTGCCAACTGCTTGGAGCATGAATGCGGCATTGTGTCGCAATGCAAGATCCCCAGTGCTTACAACCACTAAATGTGTAAATGAGGCCTAAAGAAGGATTCTACTTCACTTTCCTAACAGAAAAGGGAACATCCCTTGAGCATAAAAATATAATATCAAAGATTTTAATCCTTTCCTATACTATCCCAAACTAAAAAGTACCAAGTATCTTCCTTGTGTGGCCTTGCCTGGTACCCAGTAGTGGATATAGGTTTTGTGCTGCCCTAGACCTGACTAAACTCATGAACCACCTAATTTAAATATGACCCACCCTTCCTGTCAAGGCCACACCCCTTTCTGTTTAAGACCCACCCTGAAATTTTGAGTGGGCATTGGATTCCCTTAATTTGCATTGATTTCCTTTCACTTCCTGTTTGGCTATGGGGCAGGAAGTAAAGGGAAATCTCTGCAATGGGACAGGGATGGCAAAAAAACTGACAGAGACTACAACCCTCCCTAACGCAATCCAAAATGAAAAAAACATGTTGCCTATAGTTCTACTTTAAGCACGCATTTCTGATCATTTTATCAAGAGGACTAAGAAGATATAACCATGCCAATGGTGCAGCAGAAAACATATAGCACAGTGAGGAAGGTTTGTGGTCCAGGATGATAGGACAGTCAAAATTAGAAGCAGCTTGCATTACACTATTTGTGTAGCGCAAGCCGGTGGGGACTCTTTCCGTGCTGCCCCCCTGCAAAGTGCTGCCCTGAGCCTGGGCCTTGTTAACCTAGGCCAGGATACAGCGTTGCTGGTAGTGCAATTAATTGTTCTCAAAAACTTCCCACCATAGTCTCATTCACTCCTATGGAAGAGCAGAATTATTCAGGACGACTTTAATTTTGCTTCTGTACATATTGGTGGAGGGACTAATACCAGCCATAATTGTGACTGGGCCCCACGTCATAAGAACTGGTTTAAAGCAATAATTTCACTGATTGGCTACCTTATAATGGAAGAAGTAATAGGAAATGCCATATGAAGGGTTTGTAGAAGGCCACACAAATACTTTTGGGAAGTCTCAATCAATGATGCCACCTCTGGTGTCTGTTCTGGCCTTAGTTATCAATCTGAAATGTCACTAAGTAGAGCAGACCAATTAGAATTAGCAGTTTCTTCAGATCAGAGCTCATTGCAGTAATGAGACACACTCTATGCATCCCCTGCACTTGGCATAAGAAAGCTTCACTGCAGCGTGCTCAGTTCTGACATGGATCTTAGGGGATGCATGAGAAATGTACCCGTACAGCTGCGCCATTGAGGATCTACTTATTAGTGTCTCTTCAGCTCTACGTAATACTATAATGACAATGTGTAAACAGGGAGACATGCACAGGGACAGAAAGTACTAAAGAGATGGGAGTGGTGGGGCTACGGATAAGGGGAGCATCAAAAGAAGTACACAGATGTAATGCATACTGTAAAAAAATACAAGCTTAAACACCAAAATACAATTTAAAGTGGAACTAAACTTATTGATTCAACTGTTTTCAAAAACATTTAGGACATACTGTGATTGACAACTGCTACAGTTGCTTGTGCTCTCAAACATACTGACAAACTGTTGGTGTCATAACTATTCACATGTGTAGCACTATGGCAACAACAGATCGATCTGAGGCTAAGATGGCAGCTTCCTAGGCTGTAGAAAATAGCAGTGTTTAGTTCTGATTTAATATATCATAGATTTTCAGTCCTTAGATGTGGCAGCTGCATCAGTTTCCATTTTAAGTATTTTTTCCTTTATTTCCATCTTGTGATTCTGCCAGTAACACACTTTCTGTACTAGGATGACAACACTCTCTGTACTGAATCCTAGGCCTTGGACTACAAACACCTCCCCTCTCCTCATCCCATGACATAGGGAGAAGGGTTTTTAAAGTTCACAGAAGAATACTTGGAAAACTTTTAACACTGTTGAGATATTGGATTTCGAACAGGATCAACATGTAAACTAATATAAAATAAAGTAAAATGAAATGAAAATAAAAGAATAAAGTGCAGCAGATTGGACATTCTTTGAAACCAATATAAACTAATACAGCCACCACATCCAAGATCTGCAATGCTGAAATCTATTATGTTTTTGTTCCAGTTTCAATATAATTTAGTATAGCAAATTAAACAAAGTAAGGCTCCATGCACACTGGCGTAAAAACGTTGCTTCTACAGGAGTTTTCGGTTCTGCCTGTAGAAGCAACTCAATGTTATCCTACGTGTCTATGCACATTTAGGCCTCGTACACACGATCAAATCTGTCTGCTGGAAACGGTCTGCTAGACCGTTTCAGCAGACAGATTCGATTGTGTGTACGGGCAAACAGACGGATTTGGCCACCCGACAGTTTTCAAAGCATGCATTTCAACCCGTCCGCCCGACATGTCTGCTGGTTAGTATGCTAACCAGCAGACATGTCTTCTCGCACACGCGCCGAATGATTTCGACGCATGCGCGGAAGTGTTTTACTTCCTGGTGCGGTGACGTGGCGGCGTCAACGTCACCGCCACGTCACCGACACGTCAGCGCGCTGTCTGCTGGCGGGGATTTTGGTTTGCTCGTGTGTACACACGAGCAAACCAAAATGCCAGCAGACAGATTTGTTCAAATCGGTCGGACAGACCGTTTTGAACAAATCGATTGACTCGTGTGTACGAGGCCTAAGACATTAGACATTAAGAGATCAACATTTAGAGGGAGGAAAAAAAAAACGTTCTCATTCGCGTTTCTGATTAGAGCTCACTGGCAGAAAAAAATTAAAAACTCTCTTAAACTCGTCTAAACTTTGTACAAAAAATAAAAGACTTGGCCTAACAAAATATACTTCTAGTGGGAATGCTTTAAATTAGTAAACAGCCCGGCATCATAAAGGTCTACATTCGCTTAATTAAATCATCATGTTTCTTGACAGCTATTTGAGCAACAAGAGAACAGAAATTCAAAGTACAAATAAACAATTAAATTTTTCCTTGAACACCTAGAAACCAGAAGACGTATCTACCACTATATACACACCTCCTTATAGTTTAACATACATAATAGAAACACGCTCTATTCTACTCTGATCTACTAAACCCTTTCTCACAACTGACCACCTATCATGTAAAGCCACACCCATTTTACAACAAGCTCCTTCCCCTGAGGAGTTTACAATTTGGGTAGAGGCTAAGAAACAACAACAAAATGAAAAACAATCCAGTAGTGCAATAAAAGAAATAATAATCTCTACCATGAAGCTCTACAAAATGCTTTTGACCATGATTGCTATTTAGTGCCTTGGGAAAACCAGTTTTGACCTGTAATTTGTAGCTTATTATTGGGAGTAAGTTCTAAATAATGCTGTGGGTTGAAAGTTCATAGTGTACTTGCAGTACACTTCATTTATCATCCTCCCCATAACAGTTAAATAAGAACTCTGTCAAGAGCTATTATATGTATACCAATACCATAACAGTGACAGTCAGAAAAAGGAAAAACCCATTTTGTTAGAAAACAATCTCTTACTGTGTGGTGGTGCCAGTTAGCATGTTATGCTATTACCCAGTAAAACACGTTAACCACAGTAGACACCATGTGTGAGAAAACCCACTTTGTGCTGAGCTGCTCACACTTGCCAAGTGATAATGACCTATTAACAACACTTTAACACTCATGCCGCGTACACACGAACATTTTCCGGCTTGTAAAAAACAATGTTTTAAAAAAATTTAATTTAAAATGATCGTGTGTGGGCTTCACAGCTTTTTTCGGGTTCTGAAAAACGACAAAAAAAAAAATTTGAACATGCTCTATTTTTTAACAACGTTTTAAACAATGTAGTTTTTTGGGTTGTAAAAAATTATCGCGTGTGGGTTTTAATGACATGAAAAACCCGCGCATGCTCAGAAGCAAGTTATGAGATGGGAGCGCTCGTTCTGGTAAAACTACCATTCGTAATGGAGTAAGCACATTCATCACACTGTAACAGAAAAGCGCAAATCGTCTTTTACAAACACAAAATCAGCAAAAGCAGCCCAAAGGGTGGCGTCATCCAAATGGAACTTCTCCTTTATAGTGCCGTCGTACGTGTTGTACGTCACCACGCTTTGCTAGAGCATTTTTGTTTCACTATCGTGTGTAGGCAACATCGTTTTAATGATGAATTGAAAAAAAAAATTCATTTTTTTTAGAGGCTGTAAAATGTCATTTTTTACAAGTCGAAAAATGATCGTGTGTACGCGGCATAAGAGTAGATCTGAACTGAACACTAAAATCGCATAGAAGCCCTAATATGTGAATATCATTTCAATACTTATTTCAGTTGTTTTAATATTCAGCTTAGAATTCCTTGTGATTCTGCCATGACGGTCTTTATTCAGGAACTTCCTGTTATGTAGTGACAACTGTCTCTGGAGCTGTCTGCTGACCCTCAATCGAGCCCAGACAAGAAGTGTTGAAACATGCAGGAGGAAATCAGCAGCACTGAGATACAAGAAAAGATGAAAAAAAGGTGAAAAGAATATTTTATGAAAAAAAAAAAGAGAAATATGTAAATTGCTTATGGTGCACAGTGCTATAGAAACTTAGGGATCATTAGGGGTTAGATCTGCTTTAACTAACATTTTACTGATTTGTCTTATGTTGGGACTTTTTTAAAAGTAATGAAAGTAAATAAGAAAATGGCAACTAGTATTCAGCCGTTCTTACATGATGACATTCAGGCAGTATCAACTACATTGCTCTCCCAGCTTAGTTAAAGCTTTTGTTACTCCAACACTTCATATTTCTGATATGTGCCTGCTGCACAATGAATTGTATAAGAACGTATTCTGATCTCTTTGTATTGCTTCGTTTATGTGAAATCCCTGGTGCTCATATGCCAGTCCCCTTGCTTTCCTATTTAAAACTGACCACACTAAGCAGGAGAGCACAGTGTGGTCAGTTCTTTAACTGTGCTGGAACTCAGTGTACTCTCCTCCAATGATCAGACTTGTCCTGACTTGCCCCAGCTGCACAGCCATTTACTGGGATGCTTGGTGTGCTGCTGCTTCTCCTCCCCCCAGATCTTATGCAGCGAGAACAGAGGGAACATGATCACTTATTAAAATGGGAAAATAAGTATTTATCATTTTTTTTTACATCTATAAAAAAAGGTTTTGCCTTTCATTTTTATTTTAAACTGAATGGGTTGTTTTACCAGGTGATCCTTTATGAAAAAAAGGTACCTACAGTATGCTTTGGATCGCAGTATAGCATTTCAGTGCCCAGAGTTACTAGTCTAATGGTCACGTTATGTGTGATCTCAGCCATTTCCCTCTTCCCAAGCCCTGGCTGCAATAAATATTGCATACAAAATAATTGACAGCTTAGTCTGCTTCTGTCCGACCGACTCCAGTACACATGGGCTGAATGCCAGCCATTTTCTAGCAGCCCTAGGATACACTTCTCCACAAAGGATGCAAGATATGTATTAAACAAACAGGGACACTATTGACACTATTGATTAGTGGTAACTATATAAAAAATTATAATAAAAAAAATCTTTACATTTTTAATCATTATTTTTTAATTAAATATTAATGTCAAAGAAATCAGCTTGATGTTGAATTATCATAGTGTGTTAATGTTTTGAATTAGTTGTTTCTGTGTATAGTTTGTAATTATAAAAGACAAGCGTCCAGCTATATATATATGATCACTGCATACACAGACTCTACTTTCGACTTCACAATATTACACAGTGGTTGTGCTATTTTCTCACCAGATTCACACAACTTTCACACCAGATTTACTGTTTTCTAATTAGATTTTATGTGAAAAATGTGTGAATTCTAGATGAAAACATTGATGAATAAAACCCTATGAGTCGAGCCACTGAAAGCAATGCATTTATTTTTTGGGTGATATTTTACTCAACCATTGTCGAGTAGGAAGTAGACTGATAACACTGAGAGCTCCCTCTAATGGCAAATCTTCAAATATCTACATTTACTGCAATAAGGAAAATATGGAAGAGCTAGCATGTACAAAAAGTGAATGCTACATCAAAAATTAACGTAAGAAAAACACTGCAATAATAATTTAAAATGTGTGCTTACTGAAAATGCACTTTACTTCACCATTAAGCTAAAATTCTTAGATATTACAGATATTGTTTATTGAAATGCACTTCTAATGGATTTCTAACCATTTTAAAAATAAAGAATACACCCGTAGGTTGTACTTTTCCTAAAAACAACTTACGGATTGTTCCGTCACAAGTAAGAGCTCAATGTCTCCAGAACAGCCAGACTCTCTTAGCGCAGCTGAGAATAATATAAATATTTATTTACACGGCTCTGGGCAAAGTACATTTCTGAAAAGCTTGCAAAAGAATATTCCCATTAGACAAATAAAGTAGGTGCTGAAAATCAGATATGGAGGGAAATTCATCAAGAAAATAAGCTTTATTTGGCACTCAGCTGACACAAACCCATCAGTGATCCAACAAGCTGATAAAAGACAGACTCGGTATGGACCTGGTTATTTACAACATAGTAGACTAGTACGTCAAAGCCGTATATTTGTGAAATGACTAACAAGCTATGCTTAGAGAGTAAAATCATGTAAATTACTACAGTTAGTTATGTATTGGTTGTACAGTAAATACTTGAACTAAGTTCAATTCATCTTTCCTAATTTTAAAGTCAGGCCATAAAGTGAATTTGAAAGGTAGGAAACTGCAGGAGGACTTGAATGCAAAACACATAATGATGTCTGAATGTGTGTTCATATTCTGAAGCCAAGGGGTTATCCAGTATACATATAGCAAATTAGATCCTGAAACTGAACTTGGCTCTACTCTTTCCCAACTTTGCACCTCACTATTGATCAATGAAGCCACCTGACCTGACATATTAATGGAACAATTATAAGGAACTGGAGGTGTCAGAAACAGAAGTCTCTATTTGCATATAAGAGCACTCTAGATTTTGGAGCTTCCAAGAAAAATCTATGGTTTTGTAAAAATAAAAAAAAACAGCTTCCTCTCTGCTGTCCATGACCACTCCTACTATAAGATGCCCCTGTCCTCCTGATTGAATAACTATCAGCATGAGAACAGGGAGTCATAGACCTGCCTTTTGAGAGGGCATCACATCAGCACCTAGCAGTCACATACATTGATGCAGATTGGGAGGATGACAGTATCACATGACTGTACCTCTGAAAAAAGGTTACTAAAGCAAATGCATAGTGGGGGAGGCAACTGGGAGCCCAGAGGATGAGCCTGGATTTAGGATTGGCATTTAATATAGATATACACCTTTCAAAATGATTTTTTTTCCCCTACATATATCATTTAGATTATCAGGATTACTTCTCTTCCCATGGAGAGGCTGCAAATAGAAACTTCAACGACCAATACCATGAAAAGTGTTATGTTTGATACCACTGTCTGTTTATCGTTATGGTAAATAAAAATTATCACTAATTAGTACTACATGTACTTTGTCCCATCTTCCTAGGTGCCCTGTAACATGATGTCGGACAGGGCACCCAGCTTTAGAGCACAGTCGCCCAACACCACAGCTAGAATGGAGACAGGTGCTTTGATAGCAAGCCCCTGTCTCTGGCTCCCAGCACTTGCCCGAGTCAAGCACAGACTAGAGGAATGCAGAGGGAGATGAATTGTGTTTTCTCTGGAAACTGCTAGGGGCTGGAGATAGGTGTCGGCTATCAAAGCAGCTGCTGCAGTGTCAGGCAAGTGTGCACCAAGGGGGATGCCCTGGCCTGTATAAAATCGCAGCCCGTGTATAAGGGTCCTATTACATGGGCATCGTCAGTTCAGTCACTAAGAAAAAACTGTTTGCACGTCAGTTTTTAGTTCAGTTTTTATCAGTTTGCACTTCAGTTTACATCAGTCTACATCTGTTTTTGCATCCATTTTTTTTTATTAGGTTGTTGAAAAAAACAATCATAGGTGACAAAAATATAATCAAAAAATATGTTCCTTGCCTAAAAATGGACGTAGTTGGAACTAACATAAATGGATGACATCTGTTTATATCTGTTCTGATCCGTCTAAACAAAAAAAAGGATACAGCCTTTGTCTGTTTAAAAAACAGACCTGAGCAGACACAGATGTAGGTGAACGTAAACAGGTGATGATCCATTTGCACCAGGCCGCCTGTAGGCATACATTGTAGTTCAGTCTGGATCCATCTGAAAAACTAAGGTTCCTTTCACACAAAATGTCAGATGGAGTCCACCTGTCTGTTATTCAGGCGGACCCAATCGGACCCTTCATTTGTCCATTTGTCCGCACCTGGCTACCTCCGATCTGGTAAAAACAAATGAAAGGGGAACCGTTCCCCCCTGTCTGGCCGGATTGGAATGAAGGGCTGACAGCCAGTTCATTTACATGTGATTGCCCATAGAGCAGAGTGGACATGTACCTGTCATCCGACTGCTTCGCTCAGTTTAGATGGGGATCAGCGGACAGATCCCCTGCTGAGAAAAATCTGAACCAGCACATGTGAAAGAGACCTAACAGACAGACAGACCCAGACTGCACATCCATGTGAAAGGGCCCCAAAGAAAGATGGGACAAAGTACTTCTAGTACCTTGTCCCATCAAGAACTCAATATTGTAAACAAAACAGTAATATTAGTAATAATGTAAAAAATCTTTTGGCATTAAAAAAGTGCTTGAGGTATAACATTTTGGACCCATAACTGGCTGGGATTCATTCAGTGTTTAGAGGCTGTGTTAAGAGGCTGTGTTAAGAGGCTGTTACAGGTATATGAAAGCTCTATGTTCCTGAACTTTATATGTGCAACAGTGTTGGAATTGTTAGAACGCTATAGTTTGTAGCTACTAGTATTTATTAATCGCTATGCGAGTCATTACTGAATGCCAAAATAATTATCAATTATGGCTAGTGTTAGCAGGAGTAATCACTTAAATCTAGTACACATGGGCCGTTAAAGGTACATGACCAAAAAAAAATCTATTGACCGGCTCCCAATCAGCGTTCTCAGCCAATGGCTGAGAGCGCTGACCGGAGTCTTCTGGGGTGCGAAGGGGAAATCCCCCTGTCAGAACACAATAGCACAGCTGGGGGAATCGCTGTACCTACATCAGATTGTTAGTACAGTGGCTCCGACCTGATCAGTCAGTTTTTTTTGTTCAATCCGCTTAGTGAATGTAGGGTGAAAGTCACAATCACTGCTTAAGTCTATATTCACCCGGGCATGCAGGACCATATGGTGTACATGGTCCTATAATGTACCCCACATGATTAGCTAAGGTATTTAGACAAGCAGGTATTGCTTTTGCTCAGTGAAACTTGCTGACTACGAAAACAGTAAACAGCAGGGAATTTGTCTTTTAAATAGCATCACCCATTTATAAAGATCTCTGTAATGCCTTGCAGGTCTTCTTTATTAAACACAAGGTGCAGTAACAGAGTACCCAATCAGATTTAATTTTACAGCAAGGAAACTAGAAAATATGGAAAAAACACTGCGCTAAACCAATGGGGGTGGAAGTGCTGCTAGTACCAATAATACAGATACATATATTGGAAGAACTAGGAAAAAGGAAGTGAGGTACAGCGCAAAACCAAAATACGTGAAATTAATGATAGTAATATCAGAAATTGATGTAAATGAATAATAGACCAATCTGGACAACACGACTGGTTATATGAACACACATTGTGAAATATGTCAAAAATTACAAGAGTAAAATAAATGATAAATATTATATCATAAAATTGAATTAATATAACACCGGTATACAAAACCTAAAATTATAACTAAAAAAAACATAATAACGTGCACATTAAGATAAATATGAAGCAAATGAAAAAGTCCATAAATATTCCCAAAAGCATGAAAAAGGTATCCGTGTAAAAGTGAGCTTTAAGAAGTCTTCCAAAGAGATGTTCAAATACTTGGCACCACCTTCCACCAAAGATACACCCGAGTGTCAGAAAATATAGTCTCCTTACCAGACCACCTGACCACACCTGCGGTCAGACTGCACACGGGTTGGTTTAGAGTCACCCAAACGACTATAGGCTGGAGTTGCTTCTAATCACAATAAGCCAAAGCGGATGGATATCTCAGATATAAAAGAGAAATAGAGAACCCATAGTGCAGCTTTGCAATACAATTTTTATTTAAAAAAACGGAATATATTGCACTTACAAGAGGTCACTGTAAAGCAGGCTCAAACAGATGCACCATATGCGGTCTGCAAACACGGGATCTCGGCGTCCTCTTTGATTCTCTTTCCTGGGTCAGTTCAAAAAACGTGATGACGTTAGAATGCAGGCCACACCTACGCGTTTCGTCATATGTTGACGTCGTCTGGGATTGGCTGCTGCTTCTCAGTCATCACGTATGCCCTTTTATACTGTCCGGACGCCATTTTGAGTGAGGGAAAGACAGTAAGGAAAAGAAAACTGAACGGAAAGGAATCTATTGGAATAAAAAATAGAGCCATCTCGTGGCCAAAAAGTATATCACATGAGGAAATACATAAAAATAAAACGAACTGAACTAGTGAAAAGAGAATTACAAAAAGGGACCCCGAGATCGTGAAAACAGTATTGATACTATACAAATTAAATATCCAAACCAGATTAAATACATAGATATATTAATTTGGATATAAAAAATTGTTTATAAAAATTTAATAAAACAACATTAGAAATAATAAAAAAAGAATTAAAAACATTCTAAAAATGTTAAAAAACTTTATAAACTGACCCGGGAATTACGCATTATTTAAAAAACAATTAATGTCCCAATCAACGTTGAGTCCATGTGGTACATAGGATCTCATGGTAAAGATCCATTGGGTTTCGATTTTGGAAATGGCACGCACTTTGTTGGTACCCCTCCAATTTGGGATTAATTTGACTATCGGTACAAATAATGTTCCCTCAACCTTTTTGTTGTGATACTTAGCGTAATGTTTAGAGAGGTTGTGCTTGGGGAAACCCCTTTGGATATTCCCCACATGCTCGTCCAGTCGAACGTGTGCTTCTCTCTTAGTCCTACCAATTTATTGCTTGGCGCAAGGACACTGGATAAGGTAGACAACATATTCACTCGTACATGTAATGAAAGAGTCGATGGGATACGTTTTATGTGTTTGACTTGATTGGAAGGATTCTAATTTGCTTCCTTGAAACTGATTCAATTTACAAATATTGCATTTCCTGCAAGGGAAAAAACCTTTCATAGTCTGAAAAAATGAAATCCTATTCGGGGGATTGATAACGTTGGGGGCCAGTTTATGTCTTAAAGAGGGTGCTCCCTTGAACAAAACAACAGGTTTATCCGGAAGTACTGGACCCAGTACCTTGTCATTTTTTAAGACGTTCCAGTACTTATTAAAGATCTTTTTAACGGAGAAGTATTGATTGGAGAAACCAGTAATCATAGAGCACCCAAATCGAGTACCCACACTTTTTTTGGGTTGTCCAATATCACCCAACATTTTGTTCCTATCCATGTTCTCAACTTTCTGAATAGTGTCATCCAGATCAGATGCATCCAAAAATCTAAGTTTTAAAATGGAGGCCTGTTGTATATAGTCTGCTATATTAGTACAGTTCCTCCTTAATCTTTGGAATTGCCCCTTGGGTACCGCACTAAGCCAAGTGGGATGATGGCAACTGGTAAGGGGGATAAACCCATTACGGTCGGTTTCCTTGAAGTATGTCTTAGTCATTAAGACCCCATCTTTGACTTCAATGCTAAGATCGAGGAAGTGTATGCCTGTACAGCTTGCCTCATGTTTAAGGTAAATCCCCCTATTATTATCATTTAATTGGGAAAGGAAACCTTCTAATGAAGCAAAGTCCCCCTCCCAAATAAACAGGACATCGTCTATGTACCTTTTCCATAGACCCAGGAAAGAGAATCAAAGAGGACGCAGAGATCCCGTGTTTGCAGACCGCATATGGTGCATCTGTTTGAGCCTGCTTTACAGTGACCTCTTGTAAGTGCAATATATTCCGTTTTTTTAAATAAAAATTGTATTGCAAAGCTGCACTATGGGCTCTCTATTTCTCTTTTATATCTGAGATATCCATCCGCTTAGGCTTATTGTGATTAGAAGCAACTCCAGCCTATAGTCGTTTGGGTGACTCTAAACCAACCCATGTGCAGTCTAACCGCAGGTGTGGTCAGGTGGTCTGGTAAGGAGACTATATTTTCTGACACTCGGGTGTATCTTTGGTGGAAGGTGGTGCCAAGCTTTTGAACATCTCTTTGGAAGACTTCTTAAAGCTCACTTTTACACCGATACCTTTTTCATGCTTTTGGGAATATTTATGGACTTTTTCATTTGCTTCATATTTATCTTAATGTGCACGTTGTTATGTTTTTTTTAGTTATAATTTTAGGTTTTGTATACCGGTGTTATATTAATTCAATTTTATGATATAATATTTATCATTTATTATACTCTTGTAATTTTTGACATATTTCACAATGTGTGTTCATATAACCAATTCGTGTTGTCTAGATTGGTCTATTATTCATTTACATCAATTTCTGATATTACTATCATTAATTTCACGTATTTTGGTTTTGCGCTGTACCTCACTTCCTTTTTCTTAATTTTACAGCAGCAGAACGCAGTAATAAAAATGAAAGATAATCACTTGCAATGCATTAGGGCACTTTGCATGCTGCTCTTTTATAAAGTGGGCATGCATTCTTCATTTCTAAATTCTGACGAAATTCTAGAACATACTGAAATACCTGTGTTTCTCCTTGAATCCCCAAAATGTGACCTTCCCTTTAATGCAAGTCATGTGACTAATGCATTATTCACATGGGCCATATCAAAGTAAAGGATACGTGTTCAGGCAGAGCTACTGACTGCAACATTCTTCCTGAACATAAGATAGATATCACATAATCAATACCTCTGCACTGGTCACATGACTATCATTCAAGCCAAAAATTATTCTGCTATCTCGATGAGACAGGTATGTATTTCAGTACTCTCTATAGCAGCCATTCTCAACCAGGGTACCATGGATCTCCTCCAGAGGTTCCCAGGGGTTCTTTGAGCTGTGGATGATTGACCTCCCATTTGATGATGCCTTCACAGATGCAATGTCATGACACCAATTATGACATTTTCACCACCTCTTTAAGGTACTAGTTTGTCATTCACCCCCAATAAATTGGTTTTATTAAGGGTTCCCTGATATCTGAAATTGTAGGGGTTCCTCTAGAAGCATTTATAGGAATGGTTTACTCCAACTAAAGTTGCCTGGTTGTGATGCTTTCAATATTTTCTAGGGCTTCACTGAACTGAAAAGGTATTAAGATCAGCAGTGTCAGAGGACTCTATTACTGTGTCACTGATTCTAATAAACCAAGGCAGATATGAACTTAAATCTTTTGCCCTCTATTGCCTCGTACACACGACTGGTTTTCCCGTCGGGAAAACTGCCATGACAGCTTTTGGCTGGGAAAACCGGCCGTGTGTATGCTCCATCACTGTTTTCCTGACGGAATCCCGGCGGGAAAAATTAGAACATTCTCTTTTTTTCCCAACGGGATTTCCGGCGGTTTTTAAGCCAGCAGTTTCCCTATGGGAAAGACTGCGGTGGAGCATACACACGGCCGGGTTTCCTGACCAAAGCTCTAATGGTAGTTTTCCTGTCGGGAAAACCGGCCGTGTAGGGGGAATAAGCTACCGAGCAGGTTCCCGATTTTCCTGGTGGACTTTTTACCGTCAGGAAAGCCGATTGTGTGTACAAGGCATTAGTCCTATTCTTTAAGAATTGACCTCAAACACTAGAAGAATTGCAATTTCTTTTTATATTATTCCATCATCTGAATATGAGGCTGGTCTATGTTCTGTTTGATAGGAGTTACATTAATTAGGGCATCTTGTGATCCCTTTACATGTTCATGTTCCTAAAACGTCATAATGTGTGGTTGGCAGCGTTCATATGTTATCAGCAAAGTACTGCAAAGATCCCAGTTTTCTGCAGCTGTTCACTGTGTTTATGGACATTTCCTTAGACTGAACTAAAGGCATTTGCTGCATGAAAATCATCGTCTTATGGCTCCTGGCATTATGGACAGAATAAAACAGATATAAATAGAAACATAACATTTTGTTCTATTTTTAACACAAAAGTATACTTATCCTTTTAACTTGTTCTTATATAGCTAAAGCTAGGTAGATGGGACAAAGAGAGCGAAAATCCAGTATATGTAATTGAAATACATTGGTGCAATATTCCACAAAAATCTTGCAAGCCAAACAAGAATGCCCCTTTGCAGTGGTATATCAACATCATACACACCAAAAAGCAACATGCAGATATCAAGACTGATCCATTCACTTCCAAGTGTTTCCATCATCAGAAAGACAGCAAGTGAGATTTAAAGTCATCAGTCCAAAGGCTTATTATAGTAGAGGGGCACTGCCCATTTTGAGATTTTTCTATAACAAGGTTAAATTAGCCCCATGGATTGGTGGATTAAGATGGGTCTTAAAGAAGAAAAAATATTTTCTATTGTTTCTAATGCTATGGTAGCAGATTAATACAACTATAACCTATTAACAAAGTAGTCTAAAGTTGACAATAGTAGATGTTTGAACCAATGTTTGTACAAATATTTGTATGGAAATTCTCATCAGTACATTTGATAACTTGACGAATGTCATTTGAAAGTACTTTCAAATAAAAAACACATTCACGGTTAGAAATTAGATAATTTCAGAATAGTCTTTTTCATTCTGCTCCTTCTAATTTTCTCATCACTGTTGTCTAAAAGGGACATCACTTTGATCCCCACTAACACCTGGTATACACAGATTTGAATACAGTCCAGTACCGGTCAGTATAACAGAACAATGTCGCTAGTTTTAGCAGCACTTTACAGCTGTTTTAAAATGCCTGGAAAGCGCCCCAGCGTGATAGGGGTCTTAGAACTAAGAACTGTGAAGCCTGAGTGTGACTCTGAAAGTATTGCCATATACTGTACATTTTCAGTTATTTGCTCTGGTATGCCAAAGACCTTTGCTGGCTTAGGCCTGCAATGCCAACATGTGTCAATAAATACTGTCTAGTAGAAAGTCCGGACGTTGCTAACCTTTAAGAATTTATAGTCCATGCAGGCTGCACGGGTTGCTTTTGAGTTTTGACCTGAGGATGGAACATCACAAAATACTATTTATTTCAATAATGCACATTACCTTTGCAGCTACTGATGAATTTGGCTTTTCCAGTAAGTCCCAGAGCTTTTTCCGTTTGTCTGGGCAGCATGTATTATCAAACTCTTCCCCTTCCCTCTCTCTTAGGGTCTCAGCTTCTCTTCTTAGCTCCTCGTTCATCTGTTCTTTCTTTTGGTGATATCTGGCCTGACAGCATGATTCCAAATAGATTTCATCAATCCCCCAGTAATCAAGCTCCTGGCCAAATGACAATGCACACATCTCCTCCATCATGTGCAATTTCCCCGTCCTATAGAAATTTAAAATGGAAGTAAAAGCTCCTGGATGGCGGTCAAAAAAATATTCATTCTCATTGAGGTTGTAGTCATCACAGACTTCTAGGAGAGCTTCATGAGTGTTGCAGTCTCTCAGTTTTCCTAGTCTAGTCCTTGGCAGACGGTCTAAAGTTCTCCATAACACCTCATGATTTAGGCCTCCTACGTTGATTTTCACTCTACGGGAACACGCTTTGCTTCTGATTATCTCCACAGGTTCTGGTGGAAGAGAAAGTGTCGATCTTGAAGACTTTCGATTCAGCCCAGGCGGAGCTTTTTCTGCCATGTTGTGTAAAACACAGAACCTAGTCAAACTTCTTGAAATAAATAATCATGGGAGATATTGATGAATTTTCATAAACTACAGGAAGGTTTTCGGCAAGATCGTGACCCACTTCAATCTGTAATATACAGAAATTCAGATTAATCTGACAATACATCATGTGAATAAACCAAATATGAATGAGGCATTGTATATTTGATATGGTATATTTTTTTAAATGTGAAAAAACAGTTATAGGTGTGGCAAGTTTAACAAAACCAATATTCTTAAACACACTCATGAACCATTGCTTTTGGAAATACATTTCTTTTTTCCTATTTAGCACTTTCTTGGATTAGAAGAATGGAATCTGCTAAAGGATTGCACTTGATTGTCTATCTATCTATCTATCTATCTATCTATCTATCTATCTATCTATCTATCTATCTATCTATCGCTCTCTCTTTCTCTCTCTCTCTCTCTCTCTCTCTCTCTCTCTCTCTCTCTCTCTATATATATATATATATATATATATATCACACACAACTTTAGTACTAAGTTTCCAGGAAATAGATGGCAATGGATAATGATTAGACTTATCAACAAGATACCACACAGAAAGTATCTTTAATCAATTACCAGATGACAAGTGAAATCTGATTGGTTACTGAGGGTGCCATGTCATCATTGTAATTTGCACAGCCTTGTTAAATAAGTCCTTGTGTACACAGTTATATGACCTGTGGCCATCACTACCTAAGCATGAGCTCTACCTAAGCTCTACCTAAGCTCCAACAGCATCAGTGATTCAGATTTCTCTTCACAAACTGCCCTGATTTAGACATAAATACAGATTATATCAAACATACTTAAGCTGCACGTTATGGATATATACTGGTAAAATAGACAAATTAATAAAACTCAGTTTTTTGTAAATACATCATGAAATTTATTTTTTAAATGCAAGCAGTGTAAGCATCTGAATTTAATCTAGAATCAGCCTCTTGCAGTCCTTGTACAACAGAACCCAGACTACGGGAGAGAGAATGTTATGTCATAATAAGTGATTTCATCAGTTTGCTTCTTCTCCTATTACTGTCCACTTACATGCCAGGAGGGAAGACCTTTGAGTGCTACTAAACTGCAGTAGAGGAAAAGACAAGTCTCCTGACCTACCAGATAGGGCTATGCTATATGGTAAGGGGGTGAAAATCGCAGGACTAGAAATGAAGAAATAAATGCTTTTGCCAGAAATATGCATTTCATCTGCATAGTAAGCATAGTTTGCTTGGAGTTTTACTTTATAGTGGTCCTAAACCAGGGGTCAAGTCCTGGGGAAAAAAGTGTGGGAACTCCCACCCAAGATCCACTTCCCCACCAAAAAAAAAATTAAAAAATGATACGCTCATATGCATAATTACTAAACCGCATGTTTTTTTTTTCGATCCACTGTACCTTAGTAATCCTTTATGTTACTGCACACTTCGTGTATATGGATTCATCGGGTAGTGTGTGGGTATTCCGTCACTTCCTCCATGCCGCAATGTCTCCTGGGAGCTTTTGTGATTGTTCCCAGGAGAAATTGTGGAGTTCTGCCGCAAGTTATCGCAGGATTTAGAAAGAACTTGCTTCTTTCTAAATCCTACGATAGACCAATGACAAAAGCTCCCACACTACCCGATGAATCCATATACAGGAAGCGGCCAGTAACATAAAGGATTACTAAGGTTCGCCTGCCCCTAACAGTGACTCGAGCTGGGCATCGCCGATTAGTGAAGGATTGGCTCAGGCAGCTCGGCTGCTCTTGGCTGCTCTAGTCCTGCAAAGGAAACTGAGTTCCTGCTGTTCCTGCTGTGAACTCCATGAGCCCTGCCCTAAACGCAAAAGGTTTTTTACATTGATGTATTCTCAGCATTTAGGTAAAAAACAACCTGCTATCTGTTCTTCCCCATCCTTCCATCCTTAAACACTTATCTGGCACCTCTCATGATTTAGCACTGCCCAAACTGTAGCATTGTTCCCTCATATTCTGGTCTGACAGTGGACACTGAGAGCAGCGGGGGATTTAGGCATGGCTTATCGATGCTGTGTATATCTATGAATGCACAAAGCCTGATTCGTCAGCATGTGTGCACTGGTGCCCCCTTAGCAACTGGCTTGCTGAGGAGGCCCCCTTTTAAGGAGAAACAGGCGGCACCAGCGAGCACTGCCAAAGAGGAGGTAAGGAACTGCAATATTGTTGCTTAGAGCAAGTAAAGCCTCGTACACACGATCGGATTTCCATCGGACAAATCCATGGAATTTTGTGTTTTTCAGCTCTTTAGCTCTACCCTTTGGGCAACTTCTGCTAATGTTCTCTTATGGTTAGCATTGGTTTGGAGCATGCGTGTTTGTACTATGGATTTGTGTACACTATATTGGATAATCCGACACATTTGTTGTTGGAAAAATTTGAAAGCATGCTATAAAATATTTGTTATCGAAAATTCAAGCAACAATTGTCTGATGGAGCATAAAAACGATTGGATTATCCGACAAAACCCTACTATGACATATTTGTTGTCGTAAAATCCAATCATGTCTACAAGGCTTAAACTGGACTTGTCTGCATTGCACTACACTGTAGTGTGGCTCATATCCATCTGCTAGGATGTGAACATGTATTGTTAATATTTGATAAAAATTCATTGGGATGCTTGTTACTATTAGAACAAGATTACACCGAATGTAATTATGCTGGAAATAGAGGAGTAAGATTACAGTGTTCTTTGATTCATCAGGATAATTCTGATACTTTGTTGCCATATCGTATCTGTTATTTGTGAAATACAATTTGTATGCATTTCCTACAAAGCAGTATAATAATAAAGAATAAGCACATCTTTTAAATGTGTTATCCTAAATGTATTTGCTTGTGGTTATCTAAATAACTAAAAATTATCATAATGGATTTTTTTTAAATGTCCTCCTGACATCCTCATCTATCTGCAGCGGTTGGTGATTATGCCTGTTTGTATGACATCAGCTAATCCGATATTCAGGAGGATACAGCCTCTAGTATGTGACTAGTTACATCAAAGAGAAACAATAAGCTAAAACAATAGTCATGAGTAGGGATGAGCCGAACACCCCTGGGTTCGTTTCGCACCAGAACCTGCGAACAGACCAAAAGTTTGTGTGAACTTTAGAACCCTGTTAAAGTCTATGGGACTCGAAGTTTTGAAATCTAAAGTACTAATTTTAAAGGCTAATATGCAAGTTATTCTCCTAAAATGTGTTTGGGGACCCGGGTCCTGCCCCAGGGGACATGTATCAATGCACAAAAAGTTTTAAAAAACGGCTGTTTTTTCAGGAGCAGTGATTTTAATAATGCTTAAAGTGAAACAATAAAATTGAAATATTCCTTTAAATTTCGTACCTAGGGGGGTGTATAGTATGCCTGTCAAGTAGCGCTTGTTTCCTGTGCTTAGAACTGTCCCTGCACAAAATGTAATTTCTGAAGGAAAAAAGTCATTTAAAATCACTCATCTTAGGGTCTGGTATGGATATTAAGGGGAAAAATAAAAAAAAATAATGTGGGGTTCCCCCCAAATATCCATTCCAGACCCTTCATGTCTGGTATGGATTTTAAGGGGAACTCCACCCCAAATTTAAAAAAAAATGCCGTGGACCCCACACATTTTTTTTATGAATGACTTTTCTCTGTATTGCCGGGAGCCGACAATTCATTATAGCCGCGAGTCATTTTAAATTACTTTTTTTCCTTCAGAAATGACACTTTGTGCAGGGACAGCTCAAAGCATGGGAAACAAGCGCCACTTTACAGGCATACTATACAGCCCTCCAGGTACGAAATTTAAAGGAATATTTCACTTTTATTGTTTCACTTAAAGGAATTATTAAAATCACTGCTGCCAAAAACTGCAGTTTTTAAAACTTTTTTTTGCATTGATACATGTCCCCTGGGGCAGGATCCAGGTCCCCAAACACTTTTTATTATAATAACTTGCATATTAGCCTTTAAAATTAGCACTTTAGATTTCAAACGTTCGAGTCCCATAGACTTTAACAGGGTTCTAAAGTTCACACAAACTTGCCGCGAACACCCCAAATAGTTCGCTGTTCGGCGAACAGGCAATGTTCGAGTCGAACATGAGTTCTACTCGAACTCGAAGCTCATCCCTAGTCATGAGACAAACCTTTTCCTTAGGCCCCTTTCACACTGACACGTTTTTCAGGTGATTCAGCACTAAAAATAGCGCTACTATACCGCCTGAAAAAATCATGCCCAATAGTTCCTATACCGCTCACAAATCAATGGGAAACCGCGGTAATGCCTCTACAGAGGCGCATTGCCGGCGGTATTAACCCTTTTTCGGCTGCTATTAGGGGTAAAAACCGCACCGCTAGCCGACGAATATCACGCTAAATACGACTATATAGCGCCGCTAAAAATCGCGCTGCTATACCGCCACCGTACCTCCACTGCTCCATGTGAAAAAGGCCTTAGTGGCATAATATATAATCTTCATATATTAGTCATGCATACTTAAACATCTATAAGTTATGCTTGTGCTGGAGTGATAAGATGGCTTTCTATGAATAGGTAGACAATGGTAAGAAGTACTGGTTCATTATGGAAAATGACGGCTTCTAGAGAAAAATAATCTTTTAAATGGCCTTCTGTTATTTTTAGCAAACACTTCAAAACGTATTATACCCTTCCCTCTGGGTGGGTCCTAACACCCATCTGCCACACATATACGTCCATAGGGATCTGAGATTCCTTGCGTCGCTCCGATTAGAACGGTTCTGCTGAATAGAATGGGACGCAACTTGTCAGGTGGCTGAGTCGCCCCAGTGTGAACCGGCTCAAAACGGATGCCATTTCAAAAATAAAAAACAAATAGGCCACGTACACACGACCGAGAAACTCGTCGGGCGAAACACATCGTTTTCCTCATCGAGTTCCTTGTTAGGCTTGTCGAGGAACTCGACAAGCTTGCTTTGCGTACACATGTTAAAGACCAAGTCTTGTCGTTCTCAAACGCGGTGACTTCAACACATAGGACAGCAGGGGAAGTTCGATTCCACTGGCACAACTCTTGGAGCTGGGTTTTGCTAATTTCATGTGTTTGCGTGTTAAGTAAAAGTTTGGTAAAAGACTATTTGCACTTTTCAGTCTGTTACAGCTTGAAAAATGTGTAATCTCCATTACAAATGCTACTTTTACTCCCGTCTCCTGCTTTTATCTGAGCATGCGCGGGTTTCTTAACAGACACACGCTCGAGTTTCTCGTCGCAAACCAGCCCGACGAGAAACTCGACGAACCAAATTCGACTCCCGTCGAGAAAATAGAGAACCTGCTTTCTTTTTGGCTCGACGAGTTCCTCAACGGTTTTCTTGGCGAAAAGTGTACACACGACCGGTTTCCTCGGCAGAATATGTCTCCCATCAAGTTTCTTGCTGGATTCTGCCGAGGAAACCAGTCGTGTGTACGCGGCCATACTGTTTTCACTTTACTTATTTATTGAATCTTAGGGCTGCCAAACACCTGCAGCCTTTTTTTTCTGCCAAATTCTGTATACATGCACTCTTTCCAGTGTTGGTTGTACATCCTTGGTTTGGACCAAATTTCCTAGTATAACACTGGGGAGAATGCCTGCTTAATGTGTGTTGGCACAGCCACTCGTGGTCTCAACCAGAGGCGTGGTGACAACATGGGAGCACAGCTAAGAGACTGTTGTCACCCCCTTTACATGGATGGCCTAAACAAGGACCTTCATGGTATGATTACCAGGTTTTTCTTAATAAAATCTGAATATTTGAAAAGATTGAATGTATTCTTGAAATTAAATCTTAATGTAAAACTTATATAATATTTTAGGGTTTAGTTTTAGCATAGCTTCCAACTGTCCCTGATTTTGCGGGACTGTCCCAGATTTGGTACAAAGTACCCCCTTTTCTCCTCATTTGTCTAATAAGTGTCCCTTGTTCCCATCTCAAAAAGTTTGGAGGCATGAATTTGGGACTCATTTACCATACATGAGCCTAGATGTACTTCATGAGAAATCTGCAATGCCAAAAAAGAAATATACTACTGTATATGTAGAAGATAAGATAAGGTTTTTGGGTTTATCGGTCAATTTTGACTACTAGAAGGTAATTAAAGTTGACTGTATATCAGCTACATTTTATAAGATTTTGTAGCTCATGTATGTTTTCATCACCAGCTCAGAAGCAACATATTTGCTAATGCATACTGTAAATATTTCAGCATTTTACATTGATCCTTAGGGAAGTATATATAGATACCGTAATCAATAAACTTCTTCAAACCGAACTACAGCTAAAAATAACCATATTCTATTGAATATTTTGATGTACATAAATGTACCCACACCAGTACAAAAATTGAGACATTTTGTTATTCTATTATTTAGTTTTAACTGCCATGTTAGACAAAGAGAGGCAACACAAAAACAGTTACTAGTATGTTGCAGTTACTTCGCATGTGGTAGACTGAAGACATGCTTATTGGCACCTCTGCAATTCAGTGAACATGTTGTATTTTTGGACTTAATAAATACATTTTCTCTGATTGGATAAGGTAGAGAGAAACGGATTTATGACATGTTCTACACTCATTTATTGAACAAAAATACAAGACATTTTATTAATGGCAGAGACACTCCCTGTCTTCAGTGTACCTAACAAAAAGTCACTGCAACAGCATCCTGAACAGGACTGTGCTTACTGTATGTACAGTAGCAAAGACTACTATGCTGAATTTGGGAATTCCCAGCAGCCCTCTAGATTTGAAATAGCCATAATTACATGTAACCAAGATGGGGCAATGAAGGTTTTAAAAATAGATTATTCCTAAAGTTCAGCTTAATGAAATAAAAAAAAAGGGTTTTATGGTAATTCAAAATTCCTATTTTCGGTAAATGTTTGTAAAGAGAACAAATCAAGACAATCGGGACAGCCAAGAGCAGTCTAACTGAGGGGTGGACAACACAGCTAAGAAAATGCTAGCAATCCCTCAAAAAACAACAGGTTGAAAAACAGAGAGCAAAAAGTTGCCTGAAGGATCTATGGCCTCGTACACACGACTGTTTTCCTCGACAGAATCCATCAAGAAACTTGGTGGGAGAGCCTTTTTGCAGAGGAAAACGGTCGTGTGTATGTTTTTCATCGAGAAAACTGTCGTGGAACTCGATGAGAAAAAAAGAGAACAAGTTCTTTTTTTTCCTCGTCGGGAGTCTCAATTTCCTCGTCGTGTTTCTCGTCGGGCTGGTTTACAATGAGAAACACGTTCGTGTGTATGCTTAGAAACCCGCACATGCTCAGAAGGGTGGCGCCAGTGGAATCAAACTTCCCCTTTATAGTGCCGTCGTATGTGTTGTACGTCACCGCGTTTGAGAGCGACGAGATTTGGTCTTGACGGTGTGTACGGAAAGAAAGCTTGTCAAGATTCTCGGCAAGCCTGACAAGGAACTCGTCGAGGAAAACAATGTTTCATTTAGGACAAGTTCCTCGGCCGTGTGTACGTGGCCTTAGGCTCGAAGATGAAGCCTGAACCCCCACTCGTAAATGAATGTGTGACCAAAAGTCTGGGTGGAGTCCTTGCAAAACTGGGAAACAGTTGCCTGATGTAAGAAAAACTCAAACAGCTTGTGTCACATCCAACGAATGGTGGCAAATCTTCTTGAGATGTATCAGAGCAGGACAGAAAGATGGAAGTATGATGAACAACCCGAACACTACGCAGGTCATGCTTAACTCCCCATTGCATTTGTAATGGTATCATCAGACAAGGCTCTTAATATACATTTGTAGCATTTGTGACTCTTTTGCTCCTCCATGTGTATAAGGTCTAAACTAAAGACAATTTTAATTGTATGCTACTGAGAGAACTCACCACTCTTGGCAACTGCCCCATTTAGAGCATATTACCCCTCCCCCCCAGTTAACAATTGAGCTAATTGTCAACCAGGGGTTAAAACACTGAACAGCATGAGATTAAAATCAACAGTTCAGTTTAGCCCTTAAGACTTTTGAAGTATCCCTATGTCCAATAACAAATTTAAACAAAATCTGACATCTGCCATGGGGCTATATCTCCATCTGGCAAGAGTTATCTATACTTAAAGGATAAGTGCTTGTTTAGTTAAAAAAAAATCAATATTGCCCTATCCCACGCAGCCTCTACAGCAAGAACTAAATAGAGAACAGTACCTATATTCTGAAGAACACCGTTATTGCATTGCCCTGCCTTGCTCAATGTTCTCCAGCTTCAATGCTTTGTAGGTCTAATTAGAGTTGGGAGCCTATGCTAACAGATAGTTAGGTCTGGATTCCAAGTCACTGAGGATAAATAGCATTTCTGTCCAGCAGGGCTGCTGTTTGAAATCATGGGGCCCTGTACAGCATACCTGACGCCCCCCACATCCCAAAATATCAAAACCATATTACCAAAATACACTAAAATCATTATTAGTGGACAAAAACACAACATAACTTTGCATAATTCTTGCTAAATCTTAAAGATAAAACTGTATTGAGTTAATAAATATCTCTGTGTGTGAACGGGGTCTTTGGGGTCATTCACATGGGTGCTGCGGCCTGTACAGTTTAAATATATATTTTTTTGAGTATGCTATGGGGACACCGCAGCTATATGAATACAGCTGCATGTCCTTATTTGGCAGGCATGTGGATGCAGGTCTATTGCATTTCGACCACTCACTTTCTCCTGCACAGCTGTCAAATTAGGACCTGCAGCTGTGTTCGTACAGCCAATGCGTCCTCATACAGTAAGGCCGCATACACACGATCAGTCCATCCAATGAGAACGGTCCGAATGACCGTTTTTATCGGTTAACCGATGAAGCTGACTGATGGTCTGATGTGCCTACACACCATCAGTTAAAAAAACGATCGTGTTAGAAGGCGGTGACGTTTACATGTTTTAACACAACGACGTGCTGAAAAAAACAAAGTTCAGCATACTAACGAACGGTTTTGACCCATCGGTCAAATTTTAAAGCAAGTTCTCTTTTTTTTTACTGAAGAATAACTGACCGATGGGGCCCACACACGATCAGTTTGAACCGATTAAACGGTCCTTCAGTCCGTTTTCATCGGTTTTGACCGATCGTGTGTATGCGGCCTAAGAGGCAGCTCCAGACACACTGTATGGGCAAGAGAACTAAATGAGAGGCTTCTTTTCATTCAAAAACTGAAGCACAGTTTGCTAAACTACAGTTATGAATCGACACATTAAGTGATTGGTACCAATCACTTGATGTGTTCATTCAGCACAGAAACTGGCCAGTAAATATTACATATTTACCACCCCCCTTGCTCTCCATCCTAAAAAGATCTCCCTGTGTGCCACAACAGCTGGCTGGCAAGAGCAGAGAGGAAGCTGGCAGCGTTGTGTGTGTGTGTGTGGGGGGGGGGGCTCACAGTAGGGGCAAAGGCAGCAAGGGGAATCAGATATGGTCAGGGAAAGTGATTGGTATGGCAGAAGAACAATTTCAGTTACCAATACCCTGTACGGCTCTTTCTGTAGCACCTAAAAGCTGTCAGGGGGAGAGGAGGAGAGGCGGTTTTCAGCTCCTGCAGAGAGAACCATAAAGGGGATTGATTCCTGTAACTGCTTGTTAGCCGCACTAATCACCCTCCCTGCCCACATCTGATTCACCATGCTGACCAGGCCCCCTTGCTGGCCAGGAGCCCACAAGGTGGACCGGTGATACCCCCTTATCATCGGCCCTGCTGCTCAGGCCCATCTTGAGCTCATTTTGCACACCTGACTTAAATTAAATATACAGAGTGCCAATATTATTAAAAACCATGATGTATCCATTAACTAAAGAATGCCTGTGGTACGCACCTAATTTCTTGTGTCTAGTCCTCATATGGCAACAAGTAATGTTTTTGTCATTTCCTACTAATTACAACTGATATTTCAAACTTTAGAAAGATATTAAAGACACAAATTAATAAAGCTTCACATTTTTCACATGGAGAAGCTTTAAATATATGTTTAAAGGTGACGTATGGCAACGCTTTTTTGGCTATATTTTTCCTACACAACACAACAGGAGTGCAGTCCGATCTGTACTCATGTGACCCGTTTTCAGCTAGCAGTGGGCTAAAGCCAACTGTTGGCTGACTTCACTCAGCTGGTCCAGACTGGGGAACAGTCAGTCAGGATACACCCAGATGCCTGGACAGGCAGTTGGCTCAGCCTTTTAGCTGCGCTGCTGAGAGACTGAACCAGCCGCTCCCTCCCCTCCTCAGCTCAGTGTCCAGTGAGCACTGGAGGGGTATAGCAGAGAGCTGGGGATTGACATTCACTGCGGAGGGAACAACTTAGTGATCTGAGTTTTTGATCACTCAGTTGTCAGTGCAGAGGCAACGGGGGATAGATGCAGCTTTAAATCGATGCTGCATCCACCTAGTTGAGTATAATGTTTTTTTTTGTTAACCCCATACATCTCTTTTCATTTCATGCAGTATAAGTACCTGAATTTAATTTATCAGACTCATGCAGTATATCAGAGCCTAGACTGGGAGAGGGAAAGTGAGCTAAAAAGTTGTACTGCAGTACAAGGTGCATGCTGATAGAAATAGAGAGCAAAATGACAAAGAAATAAGCTCACAATCTGCTGCTTTTCCTCCCACTATCCATAGATATCATTTAAAAAGTTGATCATTTTAATGCGTTGCTTTAAAACTAATTAAAAAAAGTTCAGATGCAGTAGTTATAGACACATTTGTACTTCCAATTTTAACTATATAGCTTTACTGATGATACAATAGCAAATAAACAGAGTAATCGCAGCATGTATTAGACTGGGACCAGATGTCTACTAGAGAAGCCCAAACTGAATTAAGCAGATCTTAGTTGTATTACACATACAAACACACTGAAAACTAATGGTACCAGCAATGAACACATTAGGAGTACAGTAAAACAAACTTCATCATGTTATGTTTGCAGAGGGATTTTAATTACTCAGGCATCCATTTTTTATTTATTTTTTTGCTTTGAGCAGTTTTATATTTCACAGGCATTTGCATCATAATATTTAATACTCCGCTCCATTCTGTACTTAAGAACATCATCAGCGCTAATGATCTGTTTGTATATATTTCTGACTGAATTGCATTTGTACTGCAGCATCCTAGAATGGCGCACTTACCGCTAATGACTAAACATTTGGCTAAAAGCAATTGCATCCTTGGATGGCAAGAGTCAAGTGTTAATTGTCACTGCATACTTTTTAATCATCATGTGTTCCCAGTACAAGTGGCTAACATCTACATAGTATCCAAAAGACATTTGTGGGCAGATACAAGATGGTTTCAGTACAAACTGAAAAGCCCAAATTAAGTAAATAGATTCAAATTGTCTTTTTAGAAATGCCAAGAGAAGGCCTTGAGACTGAAGGCTGAACAGATTATAAACTCGTTAGTGTATCATCGTGCATTTCTTCTGATAGTTGATCAATTCTTGGCAGGCATGACTTTTAGTAAATTAATGTACACAAGTAGATTTCGAGCTGAACTAACACTAATAATGATGCAACCCCCTTGTCTTGCCTTGCTACACTTGTTTTGGATGGCTCTGTAACTTGAGGCGCTTGGATTCACTTTCTATTAAATAAAAGCAATAGTGCACCCATTCCAGAATAGGCAAGTTTGGAAATGTTACAAACAATGCTAAAGAAGTGTCTTAGTGGAAAGTGTATACAAGAGAAAAGTGTAAAGATTATGACAGCAGGAAATGTGTACAGAATAATGTGAAATGTATGGTAGCAGGCAGTATGCGTAGGAGAGGAGTATATGATCGTACACAGTGTGGAGTGTGAAGGGTTTAACAGCAAGCAGTACAGCAGTACAGGATTGTGAAAGGTATAGAGGTTGGTGTGTGTGCAGAAAAGTAGTGTGGAGCAGGGCCGTCTTAATAGCATCATGGGCCCATGGGCAAAGTAATGCTCTGGGTCCCCTACAATGATGACAGTGCAGGTAAACAGACATTAAGTAGGGAGGAGGCAGACTGCCTCCCCTTTTGCATCCATCACTCTTAGTGCCATCATGGGGCCCCCATTTTCGGGGGATAATGGGCTCAAGGACCAGCTGCTTTGGGGAAAATGCAGGGGATTTTTTTTGCGCTGGGTTTTGTGCTGCCCTAGGCCTGACTAAACTTATGCGCCCCCAAATTTAAATATGAACCGCCCCTTCCTGTCAAGGCCACATCCCTTGTTGTTTAAGATCTGCCCTGAATTTTTTTTAAAGGGGGACACTAGTTCTGAAGGTCTGGGGGGGGGGGGGGAATGGAGTCCTTTTATTTGCATAGATTTCCTCTCACTTCCTGTTTGGCTATGGGGCAGTAAGTGAAGGGAAATCTCTGCAACAGGGACAGGGATGGTAAAAAATAAACTGACCAGGGTTATAACCTTCCCTTACTCTATTTAAAATGAAAAAAAAAAGTGTTGCCTATAGTTCTACTTTAGGCACACATTTCTGATAATTTTTGGAGAGGACTAAGAAGATATAACCATGCGAATGGTTCAGCAGAAAATACACTGCACAGTGAGGAAGGTTTTTGGTCCAGGATGATAGGACAGTCAAAATTAGAAGCACCCCCCCCCCACAATTGCGGAATGCTGGCCAGCTCCATACCGGAAGCAGTGGCCGCTATACGGGGGCACTAGACTACTTTGCCTCTCTGCCCAGTTCGCCCCATAAGATTGGCGCTACCAGTGTAGCGCAAGCCGGCAGAGACTCTTTCTGTGTGGCCCCCCTGCAAAGTGCTGCTCAAGGCCTGGGCCTTGTTGGCCTAGGCCAGGATACAGCGTTGGTTGAGGGCATAATGGTGGCAGGAGAGGAGTGAAGAGGGAATTAGAGCTGGTAATATGGGCAGGGAAGGAGTGCCAAGAGTGTTACATCACCTGGTATGTGTGGAACTAGGCATTGAGGGGTTGAGGAACATGTGTTGGGAACTAAGCATTAAGGAATCAAAGCATGTGTGCAGGGAATTGGGTGCTCAGGTGTTAACATGCATGTGCTTGAGAATGGGTTGAGAGGTTAATGCATATACACTTGAGCATGGACCCTGAGCGGTTAAGGCAAACATTCTGTGGACTGGGACCTATGTGTTAAGGCAGTGGTTGGCAGTCCTCAAGTACCCCCAACGGGCCATGTTTTGGGAATTTCTCTTAGATGAATGAGCTGTCCAAAATACCAAGCCACTGTTGGGGGTACTTGAGGACGGAGGTTGAGAACCACTGGGTTAAGGGACATGCCCTGGAGAATGGGTGCTGAGGGATTAAAGAGGACCCAAACTCAAAAGCTGAAGATTTGATATGTTATAGAAAACATTTAGAGATGTAGCCAAGCAACACCCTGAAATATGAACCCTTTGTCTTTTTTCCTGAAAAACAACACAACACTTTGTGGTAATGGTATGCGAGTGTGCCTAAGCACTCTTGTGCAAACAGCCCCACGGTTGAAAAGCTTCAGGGAGGCCACAAACAACACTAAGGACTAGTCCTTTACTATTTATTTTTTTGGACACTAGAGTTCAGCTGTCACACATGCATTACAGACTGGTCCTTGAGTGGTTAATGCAACTCTTGAGCCTAATCACTTAACAGCTGGTCTAAAAACTGGCCACTTAGCTCTAGGCACTCACTGCTTGGATACTGGGATGTGAGGTGTGTGTGCTGGTGTTAGGAAACAGGGAAAAAACAATGTGTATACTGGAGGTGGCAAACACGTGCAAGATTGATGTGTGTGCTGGTGACTGTTTGCTGGGGACAAGATGAAGTTGAGAAATCAATGGTCACTGTGGACAGGATAAAGGAGAGTTACAAGAGAGGAGAGACCTACTGTATGTGGGGGTGCTGGTAAAGACACATTTGTAAGCTAGATGGGAGAGATCAGAGTGATTGTGCTGGGGGCTGGACACAGGAGAGACTAATATGAGTGCTGGGGTTGAGATCACTGGCGGCCCATCCATACGGGTGCTCGGGCATCGCCCCCCCCCCAAGCTGTAAAAAAAAAAAATTGAGGCGCCGGACATGCGGCAGTATATGGGAAGCCTCCCAGCTTGCAATCAGCTGATTGCAGGCTGGGAAGCTGATTTTCCTATCTTTAGGGTGTGTGCAGGGCGCAATATGTGCGCCTGCACAAACTCCCACTCAGATCTCACTGGTGGATCAAGATATGTTCAGCTAAATTCAGTGTAGCACCCTCTAGTGTGTGCTACTAGAAGAGTAGTGTAGGTAAAAGCATGTGCCTGGCTCTAGGATTAAAACCTGGGTCACTGAATCTGGGTCAGGTTTATTAGAGGCCAGGGCTGGATGACTCATTCTGACAGCTCTCTGGTGCCTCCCGTGGTATCTTAAATATTGTAGAATGCTTTAGAACTAATAGGCAGAGGTAAGGAGGAGCTGTCATTAATATTTATGTGACCTCAGCCAATCCCCAAAAATGGGCTGGAAGGGGGACTTAGAGAAATCCATAAATAGACATGGGCCATGCCAGCAGGAGAGCTGGGTGGGAGAAGGGTGGGAGATGGAGTGCTAAGGAGAGGCTGTCAGTGGCCCTTGAGGAACCCTTGCCGGGGAGTGAAAAAGAAGACTTTGTGTAAATAAGCAGGGAGTTGTTCATGGACATTTTTAAGGTGGGCATCCCATAGATTCCCTACCCCATCCAAGTTATCCACCTCTAATGAAGCAAAAAAAACAAGCCAAGGACTGTTTTCTGTGTTGGAATGCATGAAGGAAATTATGTGCGTCTGGCCGTGTAGCAGTGGGGAGTCCTAACTCAGCAGCTCCTATGTGGGGTGCGCTACATCAGCAACAGAGAAAGAACCTTGCATTAGAAAGTAGAAAAAAACACTATACTATATAGCCCAGCAAAGGGTAGGATAGGACAGGATTTCACAAAATATCAGTTTTGCTAGTCCTTTTTAAAGCTGAGCTTCATGCAGATATAAAGTACACAATTTAATGCAACGCTTTATTCATTAATACATCATTAAATGCAGTAATTAAATGCAAGCTGTGCAGGTACCTCAGTTTAACCTGTCATCAGCCTCTTGAAGTTCCTGTACAGCAGGCTGGGGATGAAGAATTAGCACAAAGAGACAGTCATTTGTGCTGCAGTGCTCATGTGCTAATAAGCAACATGCTGTCAGGAGGAGACAGCGCACTGACAAAGCTGAAAGGAAATCTCCTAGATAAGATTTAGACAGAAAAAAAAAACTGACAGGGGTCTTAAACATTTCCTACTTTATCCAAAATGAAAAAAACAAAAAAATTTTGGCTTTATATCCCCTTTAACCACTTACAGACCAGAATATTTTCCCCCTTAATGACAGGCCATTTTTTGCGACATGGCACTGCGTCGCTTTAACTGAAAAATTGCGTGGTCATGCGAGTCTGTACCCAAACAAAATTGACGTCCCTTTTCCCCACAAATAGAGCTTTCTTTTGGTGGTATTTGATCACCTCTGCGGTTTTTATTTTTTACACTATAAACAAAAAAGTGCAGCGATTTAAAAAAATGAATATTTTTTTTACTTTTTGCTATAATAAATATCCCCAAAAAAGATATTATAATAATTCTTCCTCAGTTTAGGCTGATATGTTTTCTTCTACATTTTTGGTAATAAAAACAATTGCAATAAGCTTATATTGAGTTATATAGTCTACCAAATAGGGGATAGATTTATGGCATTTTTATTATTATAATTTTTTTTTACTAGTAATGGCAGCAATCTGACATTTTTTTGTGGCGGACAGATCGAACACTTTTGACACTTTTTTGGGATCATTGACAGTGTTCAGTGCTATAAAAATGCACGGATTACTGTGTAAATGTCACTGGTAGGGTAGGGGTTAACACTAGGGGGCAATCAAGGGGTTAAATGTCTTCCCAGGGGGGTGTTTCTAACTGTGGGGGGATGGGACTGACTGGAGGAGGCGAGAGAATGCTGTTCCTAATCACTAGGAACAGCAGATCTCTCTCCTCTCCTGTCAGAACGGGGATCTGTCTGTTTCATTGATAGATCTCTGTCCTGGCTCTCTTTTCTGCGATCGCGGGAGGCCGGCAGACATCGCGGCTGCCGGCCATGCACATCGGGTCCCCCACTGTGCAGCCGGCTTATACGCCTGTTGTGGCTCTTAAAGGAGCAGATGTACACCTATGGTGATTTGCAGGAACGAGCCGACCTGCCGCAGTATAATGATGGCGGCTAGTCGGTAAGTGGTTAAATAAAGTGAAGCTTCAGCCAAACATTTGAATACAAAGCTGAAATCCATATGTAAACCTTCCTCTCCAATGTTAAGTGTCTGAAAGCATGTTAGATTGACAGCAGTGTGTAATGTAAAATGCACATGTCCTACTTTCTTTTCAACACCCTTGGTGTGAACTAAGGGTCCTTACACACGGAGCGGTCCGTTTTTCGGTCCGCTCCGTGTGTCCGTCAGCTCAGCGGGGGTCTCCGCTGAGCTGTCGGGCGGACGGGGCGGTCCCCGCACACTGTGCAGGGACCGCCCCGTCTCTCCTCCGCTCTCCCCTATAGGGAGTCGGATGGAAACGGACCGTCTGTCCGTTTGCATCCGATCCGTTTGCCCGGACGGAAGAAAAATAGGACATTCTTCCGTCCGCAAAAACGGATGCGGATCGAGCGGACGTTAGCGGATGCATCATCCGCTAACGGATCCGCTCCCATAGGGACCCATTACAAGTCCGTAAACGGACTTGTAATGAGCGGACCGTTCGTCCGCTAGTGTGAAAGGGCCCTAAAGCTATTGGATATAAGGCAAATTGCCTTTTTCTTGGGTTAAGATTGTGTTGGACGCTACCCATCGCTGCTGATATGAATGAGCCCATAGGCTAAGGTCACATCTAGGCAAGTGTGGTCGATGCCTTTTACATCACGTTTACCAGAAGACCGGTGCATAAACACGGGTGTAACATGTAACACTTGTTACTAAAGCTGATTTTAGCCATTAACCACCTCAATACCGGACACTTTGATCCCCTTCCTGCCCAGGCTAATTTTCAGCTTTCAGCGCTATCACACTTACAAATAAATTACAAATGAAACCGATATCTTTCACTCAACCCGCTCGTTAAACAAAAGAAAGTGAATCGTGTATGGTGAGCCTAATGCCGCGTACACACGATCACTTTTTGTGATGAAAAAAAACGTCATTTTATCTCACGAAACAAAACGTTTTTCAAACTTAATTTTCCAAAACGACGTTGCATACACACCATCGTTTTTCCAAAATGCTCTAGCAAAGCGTGGTGACGTACACCATGTTCGACGGCACTCTGTTCCATTGAAGCTCCATCTCATAACTTGCTTCTGAGCATGCGCAGGTTTAAAAACGTCGTTTTAAACATCGTTTTGCCCACACACCATCACTTTTTATGACACAAAAAACGACGTTTTGAAAAACGACACAAAAAATTCAAGCATGTTCGAATTTTTTTTTCGTCGTTTTTTTGAAGACATAAAACGTTGTTTTGCCCACACACGGTCATTTTAAATGACGTTTTTGAAAACGTCGTTTTTTTTTCATCACAAAAAGTGATCCTGTGTACGCGGCATAAGGGTCGCATTCTTCCTAAGAGTTATTTTTCCCATTACCCCTGATTAACTGGTTTTCGTAAGGGTTCCCCAAGACCTGAATTATTTTTTTATGGGTTCCTCTGGGGTAAAAAATTGGAGAAAGACTGCTGTAGACACTTGCTACTTCTGGGCTTAGCTTTACTGTTTCCGAGGTTAACCCTCTTCTCATTGGAAAGAAGTTAGGATCCTATTGAAACAGAAAAAGCTTTTTGGCCATACTTCTCTTGTTTATCACTGGAGTACACTTATTTTTGGTCTACTTTGAACCAAAGTCAAGTAATAGTTAGTGTTGCTCACGAATATTCGCATTGCGAATATTCGTTACGAATATTGCATATTCGAGTATTCGCGAATAAATCGAATATCGCAGTGAATATTCGCTATTGCGAATATTCGTATTTTTTCAAATTTATTTTTAAAACAGATCACATCCTAGTGATCTCCATCCACGTCTAAAAGCATTGCTGGTATGATTAGAGACCCTGGGCCGAGTAGCTGAGGCGATCCTTTTATGTTGCCGAATATTCGCAATGCGAATATTCGTATTACGAATATTCGCGAATACTTTCTCTGCCCTTCTGTGTTTTGTGTATATAAAAAAAAAAAAAAATTAGCTTTAGTTTAGTCATATAAGTTTGTGTAAGTAGAGTTAGTGTTTAGTGCATATTAGTTTAGCAATCCAGGAAATGATCTCCGTTTTCGCGTGTTGACGAGAATTTCGCAATCAATTTCGCATTAGCGAAATTTCGTAAAAAAATTTTTTTGGATAAAATATCACGAATATTCGATATTAACGAATATTTTGCAAATATTCTTCTATATATTTGTGAAATATAACGAAATCGAATATAGCGTATTTCGCTCATCACAAGTAATAGTGGGCTATTGCCTGCTATCAGCTGATGTTACCGAACCATTCCAGGCTCTGGAAGAATCCTGATCATGTGCAAGCAAAACATTTTTCTTTTTCCTTGCAACTGATTGGGTATTCTTTACAAAGTGAAGCTTCACCACATTACATATACTAAGGAAAATTAGTGCAACTGCACTTGCAAAGTGCAAAGTCTAGTTGCCTTTAGCAAATGAACCCCAATGAGTAGGCTGGAGACAGAGGTGACACAGCAAGTTGCACTGCTGAACTAAGAAGGTGAATTTCTTAATAAGGGGTTTTAGATTTTGGGTGTCACATGACTGGCTATGCAGTATAGAAAAATGTGTGTAAACTGTACAACTGCATAAATATCTATCTATCTATCTATCTATATATATATATATATATATATATATATATATATATATATATATATATATATATATATACACACAGACAAAAAGTAAACATATATGTATTACAACTGTGTATTTAGATATTATAAAAACTACAAGCCAAAATATTAAGTTCATCTACAGATTTTTTCCTGTAAAAGTGGAGCTTGGCACGCTCCCTCCCACTTCCTGGATCCCTCTATTGATCATCTTTTAGATCATAATTCAGGTGGACATTAGGAAATTCTATTTTTGCAGTATTAACCACTTCAGCACCCCGGAAGATTTACCCCCTTAATGATTAGGCATTTTTTGCGATATGGCACTGCATCGCTTTAACTGATAGATGCACGGACGTGCAGCACTGTACCCAAACAAAATTTTCGTTCTTTTTATACCACAAATAGAGAATTATTTTGGTGGTATTTGATCACCTCTGCGGTTTAAACCGACAATTTAAAAATATATATATATATTTTTTTACTTTTTTTGCTATAATAACCCCCCCCCCCCCCCCAAAAAAAAAAAAATATATATAATTTACAATTTCTTCATCAGTTTAGACCAATATGTATTCTTTTACAATCACAATAAGCGTATATTGATTGGCTTGCGCAAAAGTTATAGGGGTTGATTTACTAAAGACAAATCTATTTTGCACTACAAGTGCACTTGGAAGTGCAGTCGCTGTAGATATGAGGGGAAAATCTCAAATGAGGGGAAGCGCTGCTTATTTATATCATCCAAACAAAAATGCTGTTTTTTATTTTTCCTTACATGTCCCCACAGATCTACATTGACTGCACTTCCAAGTGCACTTGTAGTGCAAAGTAGATTTGCCTTTAGTAAATAAACACCATAGTGTCTACAAAATAGGGAATATATTCATGGTATTTTTATTATTATAATTTTTTTTTACTAGTAATGGCAGTGATTAGATTTTTAGCGGGACTGCAACATTGCGGGAGGCAGGTCAGACACTTTTGACACTTTTTTGGGACTAGTGACATTTATACAGCGATCAGTGCTATAAAAATGCACTGATTACTGTATAAATGACACTGGCAGGGAAGGAGTTAACACTAGGGGGGTGATCAAGGGGTTAAACGTGTTCCCTGGGAGGTGTTTCTAACTGTGGGGGAGGGGACTGACTGGGAGTACAGAGAGATCACTCAGCACTCAGCACTCCCCAGATAGAACTGGGGTTCGGTTTGCATTGACAGATCCCTGATATGGCTCTCTGTGGAGCAATTGCGGGTGGCCGGCATGCATCAGCTTCCCCACCGTGCACGCCTGCTATAGCTGTTAACAGGGTCATCTTAATAGCATCATGGGCCCCTGGGCAAAGCAATGCACTTGGCCCCTTCCAGTATGCACCTACTCTCATAGTTGATGGAATTAAACATTTATTTATTCGTTTGTTTAATAAAATTGATTTTAAACATTCCATAAATCAAAGACTAATCAAATAACAAAGGGCACAGTACAAGGGTGGAGGCAGAAGGGCACAGTACAGGGGGGTCAGGAGGGAAGAATACTTGGATCAGGAGGGCTCAGTACAGCTTCCAGGATGCTGCTCAGGACACAGCCACCCTGGGACAGCTTCGTAAAAAGCGTGACTAGCCCGGGACAGTTGGCAAGTATGATATAATGCAAGACTATCATGAGGTCCTCCTGCACCTGTTGTGCCCGTGCATTAAGACAGTCCTGGCTGTTAAAGGGACCGGCATACCTAGGGTTGCCACATTATCCCTTTAATGCAGGACACATATTCTATACGCAGGATCTGAGGCTGATTTAATGCAGATAAGGCACCAAGTGAGTTAAATTACCACTTTAATCAGCCACAGAACCTGCGTAATTAATGTGTGTCTTGGATTAAAGGAATGATGTGGCAACCCTAGGCGTATCAGTACAACGATTCGCAGGATCGAGCTGACCTGCCACAGTATAATGACAGCGGCTGATCGGCAAGTGGTTAAAGCATATGTGGAAGAGTACCTATAATCACAATTAAAAAAAAATCCATCCTGGCCCTCTCTATTAATTTAGAGGCATCAATACTCATTTCACAACACTGAAGCTGTAATACACAACGTGGAAAATCAGCGATCAGGTTTCCATAGCAACAAAAGTGTCAAGACATCCTTTTCAATTGTGCACATTCACTCTATAGCCCAATTACAGCCTATAGGGGGCGCAGGTGCATGTGCAAAGTAAACCCATTGCATGGGGATGTGAATTCTGCATTCTGCATTCTACGGACTCCTGTATGCCAGGTGGTACAGCACCTTCTACATTGGAAGGTGAGTATTCCTTTTTCTAAAATGCTAGAGAGGACCAGGGTGGGGCATATTATTTTTAAGTAATCTTGCACCTTTAATAACAAAAGCGAAAGAGAAATACAAGTTCAGATTTGCTTTCTTAATTATCCTGTTATGAAGATCATTTTTACATATCACTGACAATGACCAGAAAAAGGTGTTTGGATAGCCCACAGAGTTTAAGGATGAGTCAGGTGCAGACCATGAAGAAAAAGGAAATACAATCCTCAAGCCCTGTACACGTGTTTTTTTCCCGACGGTATTCCCGGGAAGCTTGCCTTGTCAAGCTCTGTGTACACACGGCCATTCAAAAGAACAGCAGTTCTTTTAAATGGCAAAAACGCGGTGACGCCATCGACTACGACGAGCCTGCACTCATCACATTCGATGTCGTCGCCGCCATCTTGCTACACCCTACACTACCCTTGTATGCTACCGCGCATGAGTCGGAGTCTCTTCGAGGATGCACGGGTTTACCTGGGGATAGGTAAGTATACACACAAACAGCTTTCTCGGGAGGAAACACTCTGCCGAGAATCCCGACGAGAAAATAGAGACTGGTTCTCTATTTTTCTCGTCGGGATTCCCGGCAGTTTTCTCGCCGAGAAAGCATACACACACGCCTGGCAAAAAGCTCTCCCAGCAGCTTTCTTTTTGAGAAAACCATGCGTGAGTACGAGGCTTTAGAGCAGGGGTGTCAAACTCAATTTCATTGTGGGCCACATCAGTATTATGATTGCCCTTTAAAAGGGCCAGTTGTATCTGTAAGATCAGATGTCCAGCGCATCCCCTCCCCTTACATTCGATATCAAGAGCCACCCCACCATCAGAAGTTGAGTCCCCCACTCTCCCTTACATCAGAGTGCACCCCCTTTGCTTTTACTGCTGCTGGGAAGAAGCTGGATGCATTGCTTGAAAGCAAAAAGTAAGGGTTTGGAGGAGGACCAGAGGAGGGCTGGAGCTCTCCTGCAGCTTCAGGAGAGGTGCGAGGGCCACATGAAATGGCCTGGAGGGCTGGATTTGGCCCGCGGGCCTTGTGTTTGCCACCTATGCTTTAGAGTAAAGCTGCGTACACACGATCGGTTCGTCTGATGAAAACAGTCTGATGGACCGTTTTCATCAGACAAATCGGTCGTGTGTGGATCCCATCGTTTTTTTATCCATTGGTGAAAAAAATAGGAACTTGTTTTAAAATTATCTGATGGTTAACCACTTAAGGACCGCCTACTGCACATTTACGTCGGCAGAATGGCACGGCTGGGCACATCAACGTATATATACGTTGATTTTAGTACCCAGCCGTGGCCCGGTCCGAAGCTCTAGGACCGGGACCGCGGGATTCGCGGACCCGATTGCCGCTGCAGTGCGGCGATCCGTCCCTGGAGCGGAAGGACGGGGAGAGCCGTGTGTAAACATGGCTTCCCCGTGCTTCTCTGTGGCTGTAGCATCGATCGCGTCATCCCTGTAATAGGGGGACACGATGGATGACGTCACACCTACAGCCACACCCCCCTACAGTTGTAAACACACACATAGGTCACACATCTCCTACAGCGCCACCTGTGGTTAACTCCCAAACTGCAACTGTCATTTCCACAGTAAACAATGCAATTTAAATGCATTTTTTGCTGTGAAAATGACAATTGTCCCAAAAATGTGTCAAAATTGTCCGAAGTGTCCGCCATATTGTCGCAGTCACGAAAAAAAGTCGCTGATCGCCGCTATTAGTAGTAAAAAAAAAAAAAAAAAAAATGCAATAAAACTATCCCTTATTTTCTAAACGCTATACATTTTGCGAAAACCAACCGATAAACGTTTATTGCGATTTTTTTTTACCCAAAATACGTAGAAGAATACGTATCGGCCTAAACTGAGGAAAAAAAAAATTTTTATATATTTTTGGGGGATATTTATTATAGCAAAAAGTAAAAAATATTGAATTTTTTTTTAAATTGTCGCTCTATTTTTGTTTATAGCGCAAAAAAATAAAAACCGCAGAGGTGATCAAATACCACCAAAAGAAAGCTCTATTTGTGGGGAAAAAAGGACGCCAATTTTGTTTGGGAGCCACGTCGCACACCGCGCAATTGTCAGTTAAAATGACGCAGTGCCGAATCACAAAAAGGGGCAAGGTCCTTTACCTGCCTTTTGGTCCGGGTCTTAAGTGGTTAAAAAAACGATAGAAAAAAACGATCGTCTGTGGGGAAATTCATCAATTAAAAATCGACGCATGCTCAGAATCAAATCGACGCATGCTCAGAAGCATTGAACTTCATTTTTTTCAGCACATCATTGTGTTTTACGTCACCGCGTTCTGACACAATCGGTTTTTTAAACTGTGGTGTGTAGGCACGACTGATGAAAGTCAGCTTCATCGGATATTTGATGAAAAAATCCATTAGACGGTTTTCATCGGATTAACCGATCGTGTGTACAGGGCATAAAAGAACAACTGAGACACTGGTATAGCCTGCTTCCATCAGATAACTGATTAAATACTTTATTTTCTGCAATGTATTTTTAAAGATCCCTCCCCTCATTAATTTTGACCTTTTCATTTGTCTCTGAACTGCTGCTCAGTCCAACCTCATTTCTGTCTTAATTAATCATGAGAGTAAAGGCACAGTTGGGCTGTCTTTATCCCATGAGTCACTGTCATGGAAAAGATTTTTTTAAATACTGAATATCCACAAAGTAATAGCTCCGAATATATAAAGATTACCGAAAAGGTATGTGGTGATACTGGATGTAGGCCAAGGGTCTGCCTTTGACATTTCTAAAGTTTTTCTAGAGATACGGATCAGTTTTTTGAGACAAAAAGTTTGCACTTTCTTGGAAGAAGTAAAAAAGAGGAACGTTTTTAGAATAATTAGAACAGCCAACGCAAAAAATAAATAAAAAATCTGGCATCTATAAAAAGGGTTTGAAATCCACTTTTATAATTTACTCGTAACATTTTAATAACTAAGCAAAAATGAAGGTAATGTAGAAGAGTTTTAATACATCTGAGTAATTAAATAAAAAAACACTGTGACCTGGAAATTAAAACAATAAGACCTCATGCACACTGGGCATAAAAAAGCGTGCTTTGTAAGGGGGTTTTTATTTTTCTCTGCCTCTATATGCCCCTCTATTTTATCTATGTGTCTATGCGCACATAGGACCTTTCACATGGGCTCTTCGATCAGGTCCACCAGTTTTTCAGGCAGACCTGATCGGACACTCCATTCACCCCTATGGGGCAGCGGATGTTAGCGGTGACATGTCTGCTAATATCCGATCTAAACCTGTTGGCCAAATCCAGACAGATAGTGGTCCTATTTTCCATCCATCTGGCGGATCAGACAGGATTGGATGAAAATGGACAAGCTGTTTTTGCGTACACACAGTCAAGACTAAATCTCCTCATTCTCAAACGTGGTGACGTACAACACATAGGCGGCAGGGGAAGTTCGATTCCATTGGCACAACCCTTGGGGCTGCTTTTGCTAATCTCATGTTACTGCGTGTTAAGTAAAAGTTTGGTGAGAGACGATTTGTACTTTTCAGGCTGTTACAGCGTGACAAATGTGCTATCTCCATTTACAAACGCTGCTTTTACAGAAGGTGCGCTCCCGTCTCATACTTTATTCTGAGCATGCGCGGGTTTCTAAGCATACACACAAACGTGTTTCTCGTCGAAAACCAGCCCGACGAGGAACACGACGAGGAAATTGAGACTCGAGAAATTGGGAAATCGAGAAAACTGTCGTGGAATTTGACGAGGAAAAAATAACAATTTCTCTTTTTCCTCGTCGAGTTCCACAACAGTTTTCTCGATGAAAAACATACACATGACCATTTTCCTCGACAAAAAAAGCTCTGCCACCAAGTTTCTTGATGGATTCTGTCGAGGAAAACGGTCGTGTGTACGAGGCCTAACAGATCCGCCTCAGCACAGTGAGTGGACACAGACCTGTCATCTGCCTGCTCAGTGAGGATCAGTGGATCGATCCCCGCTGAGCAAGCCAACTCCGTCATACGGATCCGCCCAGTGTGAAGGAACCCATAGGGGTTTACAGGCAAATAGAGTCGATTAGGAGCTTTTAAGGACGTTTGACTTTTTTTCTGCCTCTATACGTTCCTCTATGTTAGCCTTTGTGTCCCTGCACACTTAGGTGTTTACACGTGATTAGAGGTAGGAAAAAAAAACCATCACTTAGGCAGGAGAGAAGTTTTTCAGCAGAAAAAACACCCAAAGTGCCTACTAGGGATGGGCAAACGGTTTGACCTGAGCATGAGTTTGGGTGTTTTTGCAGGGTGTTCGTCCCAAGAAACACCCTGCAATGCACTGCACAGTGCATTATGTGCCCTGATTGGGCAAACATACATACAGGGCGCAGTGTAAACTGTTTTTTGAGGAACAGGGCCAGGAGGCTGGCCGTGGTGTCCTTAACAACCGATAAGTCATCAGCTGTCAATGTGGTTCCCCACGGACAGCTTAATAAAAGTGCAGATAAAAAAAATAAAGAAACGATAATTTTTTTCAGGAGCAGTGATTTTAACCACTTCAGCCTTCTGAGGCCCCGTACACACGAGCAAATACATTTGTTCAAATCGGTCGGACCGACCGATTTGAACAAATCTGTCTGTTGGCCGTTTTGGTTTGATCACTGTACATACGTTAAAACCAAAATCCCCGCCAGCAGACATCTCGGTGACGTGGCGGTGACGTTGACGCCGCCACGTCACCGCACCAGGAAGTAAATTACTTCCACGCATGCGTCGAATCCATTCGACGCATGTGCGAGAAGATATGTCTGCTGGTTAGCGTACTAACCAGCAGACATATCGGACGGACGGATTCCCAGCCGACAGATTTTAAAGCATGCTTTAAAATCTGTCGGCTGGCCAAATCCGTCGGCTCGCCCGTACACACGATCAAATCTGTCTGCTGGGACGGTCGGGCCAACCGTTTCCAGCAGATAGATTTGATCGTGTGTACGCGGCCTAAGATTAGTTTTTTTGCGATTCGGCACTGCGCCGCTTTAACTGACAATTGCACGTACGTCACCCCACGGATCAAAGAAATAGGAAAAAATTATAATGTTCCGCCTCCATTGGAGGCTACCCGCCATATGCGCTCTCTTACCTTTGACAGCTCTTATATAGGCAAGGGTGGGGACACCTGACTCTCACCCATGCTGACACAAATTTCCAACTGCTTTTATCTCCTGTGTTGGTGAGCTTGTCAGACATTATTATGCTGATAACAGCTGAACCGAGCAGCAGAAAGACACGGGACTTAGGGCTTTGGCGAGAGATAAGAAAACACTGCAAATAAGGTCAAATTTCACGAATTTTACATCCACTTTAATTAAAATTCTGGCCAATGGATTGAATGAACACCCAAATGCTTTACATGCCTAAAAAAAACGCCAGTGGACTTGAGGCCTTTGTGTACTATATTACGAAACAAATATTATAGTCCAATTTAACTTTTACTTTAAATCAGCTAAATGAATTCCGGGAGCATCAAAATAAAATGTTTGCAAAGCCTTACATTTTGTCTCCATTACAAAAAAGCCACATCTTGGATAACCTATTTTCCCACAGACAGTCCTTTTCTGCAGCATGCTGGCAGGAGACAGGCTTTTCTACTGTTTGGCTTTGCTTTGTAAAGAAAATAAACTGTTGTGCCTTGTACACACGATCGGAATTTCTGATGAAAAAAGTCAGATGAAATGTTTTCATCGGATATTCTGACCGTGTGTGTGTGGCCCATCTGAGTTTTTCCTTCGGACATTCTGACGGACGTAGAAAGAGAACATGTTCTCTTTTTTTTCAGACGACGCATGCTCGGAAGCATTGAACTTAATTTTTCTTGGCTCGTTGTAGTGTCGTAAGTCACCATATTCTTGACGGTCGGAATTTGGTGTGACAGTGTGTATACAAGACTGCTTGAACGGAATTCCATCAGAAAAAAACGTCGGAGTTTATTCCGATGGAAATTCCAATAGTGTGTATGCGGCATAAGGCTTCATGTACACTAGCCTACATTTACTGTGGCAAAAATGTGCCGCTATTTCAGTGCATTTTTGCAGTTTTGTGTTTTCCTTGCGCCAGCAGTCAAATCGGTCCTATGCTGTACGCGATTCTTCTGCGTTCAAGAGAGGGAACCCTAAGACTTTGCACACCTTTTGTTTTGATGCATGTGGAATGCATTTAGATTATTTAAATTGAACGTTCAGCTTTATTAAACCTATTCTGTTACTAAAAATAAAATACTGAAATAAAGCTGTACCTGAAGGAATGAAAGGAAATAAAGGAAATTGTCACCTAAAGTTTCATGGAAAACCAGTCAAATTATTGGTACCCTGCTATGCTCAATGGTTCGTCCTGCTGACCCCTACATTACTAGTATATCCTGTAGTGATGTGGAGTTAGCGGGAGGAACCATCAAACCCAACAGGGGACCAGAACATTGACACTCCTAGAAGTGTCAATTCAGGCTTTTCAGGCACTTTTGAAGAGCTTTCCATTCATTTCAATGGAGAGGGGCGGTTTTTCACCACCCTGCCCCATTGTGAAAGCATTAATTGATTTTAATTGAAATTGGTTTTCGTGAGCTTTTCAGGTGTTATTTTTAGCGTGAAAGCGTATGAAAAGCGCCTCAGTGTGAAAGGGGTCTAAAGAAGGAGGCAAAGGTTGCTGTCAGTGGTCACAGGCCCCTTTCACACTGAGGTGCTTCTAAACACTGAGCTCTTTCAAAGAGCTTTTCAGGCGCTTTTGAAGTCCATTCATTTTAATGTAGAGGGGTGTTCTTTCACCTCCCTGCCAGCACACTGCCCCAGTGTAAAAGCATTCATTGATTTGAATGGAAATATTTTTTTTTTGTGAGCTTTCAGGTGCTTTTTTTAGCGTGAGAGCGCCTGAAAAGCACCTGAGTGTGAAAGGGGCTTAACTGAACACAAGTTGATCTTCACTTTGAAATTTGGTTTAGTGAATAAGGTAAAGTTCTGCTGACTGCCAATCACGTGCAAGAAAAACTACTGTTTATTAAATTTCCTTGCACATGATTGGGTATTATTTGCAATGTGAATGTTCACCGCATTCATTAAGCTTAGAAAATTCCCTTGCAAAGTGAGTAGCCTATTGCCTTTAGTAAATCAATCCAAAAAAAATTCTAAGCCCCTTTATAGGTCTATAGTGCTGTCCAATGCTGGCTACAAAATGAATAAATAACATGATGCTTCTAAAAGTGCATTCAGTCTTTCTATGTGCTCAGTACTAATCCTGTAATCTGACCGGTGACATAAATAGTGACAAAAGATGAAAAAGCATCATCCTTCATGTTTGCCTAGAATAGCATGATCTTCAGATACAGTCCTGGCAAGATTACTTCCATTATTAAAACTACTGGATACTAGCCAGGTTTATGAAGTCTTTGCCCAATGTTCCAGGAGGTCCAAGAGTAATGTAAAACTCTTGTTGGCAATCACTAATTAAAGGAATGCTAGACACAGAAAACAGGCCATACATTTATTGCTGTTACAAAATCCGTGAACGCAAACTTGTTAAAGTGTTACTAAACCCACAACCGTAAAATCAGTCTGTATATGTAGTAAAGCATGCTTGTTATACTCACTGATTAAGGGGTTAATCCTGGGCATTGTGTAAAAAGTATGTTTGATCCTGTCTTCTCTAATCTTCCCCTTCTTCCACAGTCCCCCAACCATCTCCTGATAGAACAAAGCCTCGGGGGCACTCTGCACATGCTCAGTTTAGTTGGGAAGTGCTGAAGAGTTTTTTTTTTCCTTGGGAGGGTGCATGTGATCAGCACAGGGCCAATCATTATTGTCCAGACAGAGGGTCAGGAGTCCTGCAGCCTCATGGGACAGTAAGAAGAGAATAAGCAATCCTCCTACAAGTTTTAACCAGACACTGATAAAAGTCACAAGACTGCTATATACTGCTGATGGGAAAAGGTATTTAGTCGTTTATATTTACTAAAATTTGTTTTATTTTTTTATTTTTTTAGCTGGAGTGCAGGGGAACACAGTTTTTGAACCTCCAGCACTGAATGTATGTAATGGCAAGGGGTGCTGGAGGGCCTTTTAATGCTGGCTGCTCTGAGATCTATTGCTGCTGGAGGGGATCTATTTTTGTGTGGCGGTCTATTGTTGTGCTACTGGGAGGTAGGTAGGGGATGGAACCAAGAAATGGTGCTAAGGGGTAGGTAGGGGGTGGAGACAAGAAGTGACTCAGAAGGGGGGAGTTCCTGCACCTATTCTATGAGAAAAAAAAAACCCTGACTAAAATACTTGCATTTCCATGTTCTGTGTACTGCGGGAGACTGATGCAGGCTCCTGGGTTTAGTAACACTATGACTAAAACTTGACAAACAAAAAGATGAGCTGAGCACTCTATATACAGAATTGGTTGCAGACAATAAATATAATTGGTGGATATTGAGTTTAATGTCTTTCCAACTTTTGATTAAATCCCAAGATCTGGGGGACACAAAAAAGAGGTCCGCACAATTTCTTCAATGTCTCCCCCATGCTTCAGTGGTCTAAGGTCCTGGCATTATCAAGATCAATGCACAGTCTTTGGACATGATGATGCCAAGGGACAGTCCACCGCTGGAGCACAGGGGAGTGCCATCTGCTGGGGGAGCAGAGGTTCGGGTAAGTAAAAGCTCTTCTCCACTTCTCTAGACAACACAGACATTAAACATTTGCAGTGCAGGCACAGCCCCACTGTAAGGGATACATTTTTAAGTTTCCAACAAATAATTGTTGAAGAGTATGTCAACTCCTGTCAGGTTTTTACTGCTATTTGGTGGGGCCATTAGAGATTTACATTCACTCTTTGTCCTGTTGGTGACAGATTCATCAGGAATCAGCCAATCATAGATGACATAATTATATTATATTATTCCAATCAACTTAATTTCTTATTTACTTGTCGTCAAATAGCTGCCATGGAGCTGTGCGTATAGCAAGCATGCTTTACTGCATATACAGACTAATTTTACTGTTGTGGGTTTAGTAAGACTTTAATGGATATGGTGTGAACAAGCCCAGGAGTACACAGCAATTAAAATCTATTTCATAGGGCAATTAATATTAAAAATATATCAGTTAGGCTGGCCTAAACGAACCGTCCGATATTCGAACTGTGTACAGGCAGGCTGAATGTATCAAGTAGATTGATTAATCTACTTGGGTTCAGCCAGCCTGCTGGATTTACTTGCGATTATCTCTAGTGGCTGGTATAGCCGCTAGCAATAATCACTCAATTAGTCTTCTCCTGGCGGGGACCGCTTCCCCCGCCCTCCCGCCGGGAGAATGACGATGTCTCAGCAGGAGGGATTCCCGTGTAAGCACTATCTGTGTTGATGGAGGAATCGTGCAAATTTCTTTCCTGCAAGCCGCGGTTGTAGAAAATAAATTTATGGCCGGCCTTACTCTCTAACGTCCAAATATCTTAATCACATGTTACTGATTGTGTTGTTGCTCAGTATGGCATTGGTGTCAAGAAGCTGAGGTTCATTTATTAACCACCTGTCCACCGCCCACCGTCAAATGACGGCGGGCGGAGGACTCCATTGTTCTGACATAGCCCAACTGGAAGATGTCTTTTTAAAGCCGCGGGCGGGCGCGCGCCGCCGGCGTCGCGCACGCGCACCCGCCGCTCTGCGGGGATCCCGTGCGAGTGCCCAGCGGCAACGATCGCCACCAGGCACACGCGATTGCCCAGTAACTGAGCGGGGACGTGGAGCTCTGTGTGTAAACACAGAGCTCCACGTCCCTGTCAGGGAGAGAGGAGAGCGGTTGTGTCCCTCGTACATAGGGACACAATTGGTCACCTCCCCCAGTCACCCCCCCCCCTCCCCCTACAGTTAGAACACTCATAGGACACACATTTAACCCCTTCCCCGCCCCCTAGTGGTTAACCCCTTCACTGCCAGTCACATTTATACAGTAATCAATGCATATTTATAGCATTGTTCACTGTATAAATGTAAATGGTCCCAAAAATGTCACAAAAGTGTCCGAACTGTCCGCCATAACGTCGCAGTCCCAATAAAAAAATCGCAGATCGCCGCCATTAATAGTAAAAAAAAAAAAAAAAAATCCGATAAACAATCCCCTATTTTGTAAACACTATAAATTTTGCGCAAACCAATCGATAAACGCTTATTGCATTTTTTTTTACCAAAAATATGTAGAAGAATACGTATCGGCCTAAACTGAGGAAAAAAATATTTTTTTTATATATTTTTGGGGTTATTTATTATAGCAAAAATTAAAAAATATTGCATTTTTTTCAAAATTGACGCTGTATTTTTGTTTATAGCGCAAAAAATAAAAACCACAGAGGTGATCAAATACCACCAAAAGAAAGCTCTATTTGTGGAAAAAAAAAGGACGCCAATTTTGTTTGGGAGCCACGTCGCACGACCGCGCAATTGTCAGTTAAAGCGACGCAGTGCCGGAAGCTTAAATTTCGTCTGGGCAGGAAGGGGGTGTAGGTGCACAGTAGGCAAGTGGTTAAAGGCAAATCACTTTGCAAGTAAATTTGCACTTTGCAAGGGAATTTACACCAGAACTTAGTAAATGAAGTGAAGCTCGCTAACTTCCATCATCCAATCATCTGCAAGCAAAAATACAGTTTTTGGAAAAAATATATATTTATATTTAAATATATACTTATTGGTTATTTGCAAACTGAAACTTTACCACATTCACTAAGCTCTGAGGCAAATTCTCTTGCAAAGTGATTAGTTGTTTTGCCTTTAGTAAACCAACCCTTTTGAGTCGTGTGTTCTGTGACAACCCTGCAGACAGGCCTGCAGAAAAAAATATTGAATTTAGGATCCCAGGTAATAAGAAATCATAACTTAAAGGGGAGTTCCAGGCTTTTTTTATGTTTATTAAAAGTCAGCAGCTACAAAAAGTGTAGCTGCTGGCTTTTAATAAACAGACACTCACCTGCTCCACGGTCCAGCGACGCGCCGGCCGGAGCTCCGCTCCTCTCCCCCCTCTCCGGCTGGCATCTTAACATAGACTATATTACCACAGGGTTTACATAAATGAATAAAAGCTGATGATTGTAAGCACCCTTATCAGTGGTAAATGGCTTATTTCAACCTTCTAACTGCCTCTTTTGCTGGGCAGCCTGGTCTGCTAAAGAAAGTTGAAAAATACCAGACTTACTGGATGGATCACCATGGAAAAATAAAGGAAAAAAAGACCTAAGAAAGAAAGCTAACACAGCCACCACATCTAAGAAACGGTAAGCTGCTATATGATAAGAAAAAAAAAAATTGGGGTTTAATATTGCTTTAACTGTTATGGTGACTGACAATAGTCTATGAACCCGACCAATGTGAATGTTTTAGCATTCTCTGTATAGCGCTATGGATAAAGTGCGCTGTAAATGATTAAAAGGAGTCTAGACATCTTCCAGTTGGGCTATGTTATTCAGACCCTCATAAAGTGCTGTGTTTATTAATAATCCCCCCCCCCCCCATGAATGTACACTATATTACCAAAAGTATTAAAATACCTGCCTTTAGAGCAGTGGTTCTCAACCTGGGGTCGGGACACCCTCGGGGGTCAAATGACAATTTGCCAGGGGTCACCGAATCCTGGGCTGTTCCTGAAGCCTGTAGCACTCTCAGCCTTTTTGCAGCCATCCAGCAGGGCTGTCCCTGGAGCCTGTGGCCGCCCAGCTGGGCTGCTCCTGGAGCCCTTGCCCACCCATTCAGTTCACAGCATGGCTGTAGGGCAGAGACTAGAGGTCAGCTGACCGGTGAGAAATGTGAAGTGGGAGGGGCTGGAAGAGACCCTATCTCCTGATTTCGGCATTGTTGTCACTGCTACGAGACACCACAGAGCTGGAGACACAGTGAGTAACACTACCTGTGATTAGAGTTGCCATTTAAAGTCCCCAATACAGTTCTCGGATCGCAGATCTCGATCAAGAGCATCTAAGCTGGCCGATCAGAACTCCCCGCCAGCACTGCCAGCACTCCTAAAATGTACCAGAAGGGGTTTTAATACTGTACAAGTGTAAGGGATTTAGGGAGCCCTAAATGTCCGTGGGCTAGGGGCGCAAATTACTTGTCTGGCCGTAGGTGCTGACAGCCCACGCTATGAAAATTCTACTGTTAGGGGTCCCCACAACTTGGGAAATGTTATCAAGGGGTCACGGCACTAGACAGGTTGAGAACCACTGCTTTAGACGCATATTAACTTTAACCACTTCCCCCCCGGAAGAATTTACCTCTTTCCTCCTTTAGCTGACAATTGCGCGGTGGTGCTACGCTGTAACCAAACAAAATTGATGTCCTTTTTCCCCCCACAAATAGAGCTTTCTTTTGGTGGTATTTGATCACCTCTGCGGTTTTTACTTTTTGTGCTATAAACAAAAAAGATAGCGACAGTTTTGAAAAAAAGCAATATTTTTTACCTTTTGCTATAATAAATATCTCCAATTCTCAGTTTAGGCCAATAAGTATTCTTCTACATATTTTTGGTAAATGCAATAAAGCGTATATTGATTGGTTTGCGCAAAAGTTATAGCGTCTACAAAATAGGGGATAGATTTATGGCATTTTTATTAATATATTTTTTTTCCTAGTTATTGCGGCGATCTGCGATTTTTATCATGACTGAGACATTATGGTGGACACATTGGACACCTTTGACACTATTTTGGAACCATTGTCATTTATACAGCGATCAGTGCTATAAATAGCGACTGATTACTGTGTAAATGACACTGGTAGGGAAAGGGGTTAAACACTAGGGGGCGATCAAGGGAGTCCTAGGGAGTGAGTGTAACTGTTGGGGGGGGGGGGGGCTAACAGTCACTGCTCCTGATCACAGGGAGCAGTAGATCTCTGTCCTGTCACTAGGCAGAACAAGGAAATGCCTTGTTTCTCCCCGTTCTGCCTCTCCTCATCGCAATTGCAGGCCGCTGGTGAACATCGAGTTCACAGGACCCGCAAGCACACTCCCAAAGCATGTGATGGGCCTTTATGGACATTGCTTTGTGTACTGGTCCAAATCATTTGGTGGAGGGGGAAATATGGTGTGGGGTTGTTTTTCAATGGTTGAGCTTGGCCCTTTAGTTCCTTAGTTCCAGTAAAGGCCTGCACAGTATCCTGACCTCAACCTCATAGAACACCTATGGGATGAATTAGAGCAAATGCGAGCCAGGCCTTGTCGTCCAACATCAGTGCCTGAGCTCACAAATCACTGATCAAACATTCCTAAACCTTGTGGACAGCCTTCCCAGAAAAGTTGAAGCTGTTTTAGGTGCAACGGGTGGACCAACTCACTAATGAACCCTACGGACTAAGACTGGGATGCCATTAAAGTTCATGTGCATGTAAAGGCAAGTGTCCCAATACTTTTGGCAGTATAATGTAAATTCCATGGTTATATAAAAAGGTCCATCTGAACAAATATTGGCTTTTTGGGCCTTTTAGAAAAGCAGCTACTTTCATAAACATAGGCACAGATTTCGGATGTATTAAAACTATACAATATACTTGACCCTACCATCCTGCTAAATGAGCCTAATAGAAGATAAATCACAGATCTTAACCTAGTCCAGTCCGTATTACATGACAGTTCCTATTATGTATTGGCTTCAGGCTCCTCATCCTTTCCCTGTAAGACTCAATGCATCACCCTACAGGCTTTCTACTGCTGGTCTTGAAAATGACCTAGAAAAAAAATCATTACCAGCAGTAAACATAGATGACAGAAAGGCATTTAGACACCATATCTGACCCGACCAACCACATGGTGACCGGCAGAAGACCTGACTAAGGACGAGTGAAATACAAGTGTTTTGTGACAATAAAGCCAAGCATGAGTGTCACCTAATAACACTGCATTCTAGTAGCATAAGACTGTTTTTCCTAATAGGAAACTGGCAACTAATATTAATCTTAGATCAAGGGGTGATGGTATTTCTTAATCTCTAAAAACAAATCTAATATGCTCTATAAATTCAATTTTCCACTTTGCCCTTCAATGTCATTGCACCAGCCACCGCGGTGACACGCCATTGCACCTGTCATTGCACCTTTTCTGCGTAACACTCATGTCATGAGCAAGCTTTCCAGCTTCTAAAGGCTTTAATCTTCTCAATGTAAAGCAACATTTATTTTATAAATAGACACTATTTATTTATTTTAGTGCAAATTTACTAACGTAAACAAGAATCAATAGATATCTTTAGATAATAGAGGTTGGGTTCCATTTCATTACAACACCACTTGAAGCAACTTGCTTGAAAGTGAGAACTTCAAAAACTCTCTGACGCCTTTAAAAAAGACACTGGGGGGTTATTTACTAAAACTGGGGAGCGCAAACTTTGGTGCAACTCTTCATAGAAACTCTCCACATTATCCAATCAGAGAACACCTTGTATTCAGTGAAAAAATGCAAGATGTTCGCTGAATGGCAAAGTTGTCAAGCAAGCAACTCTATGGATATAGGTGTGCACAGGGGGTGTGCCGGATGTGCCTGGGCACACCCTAATGACCCTGTGCAGTGAGGATTCCCCCTGCTGATATTTCACCAAAGCTTCTAAAAAATAAATAAAAAAATATAAATAAAGTTGTAAAAAATAATACAAAAAGGAAATAATAAAAATAAAAAACTACTGACATTGTCCACTGCCCTACTGACACCAACCTCTGCCCTACTGACACCAACCTCTGCCCCACTGACACCGACCTCTTCCCTACTACATTCTAAAATGATTACATTTATTTAGAGAGAGTGTGTATAAATATATATATACACGCATGTGTGTTTGCATTTTTTTTTGGGGGGGGGGGGGGGGGCACACCCTAATACAATAGGCTGCTCACACCTATGTCTATGGGATTGATTTACTAAAACTGGAGAGTGCAAAATCTGGTGCAGCTGTGCATAGAAACCAATCAGTTTCTAGGTTTTATTTGTCAAAGCTTAATTGAGCAAGTTAAAGTTAGAAGCTGATTGGCTGCTATGCACAACTGCACCAGATTCTGACTGCACCTGTCTTAGTAAATCTCCCCCAATAGGGGTTATTTACTTAAGCTGGAGAGAGCCAAATTTGGTCCAATTCTTCATAGAAACCATCAGCTTCTAGTTTTTTTTTTTTAACTGAACAAGTTGAAGTTAGAAGCTAATTGGCTGCACCAGTTTCGAAATGCACAAGTTATCCTAATTCTCCCCCTGAGAAATTCAACATTTGGTGCAACTCTTCATATAAACCAATCGGCTTGCAGGTTTTATTGCCAAAGCTTAACTGAATAAGCTGAAATTAGAAGCTCATTGGCTGCCATGCACAGCTGTACCAGGTACTGAGTATACCAGTTTTAGTAAATCTCACCCGCTATTCGAACATTGCCACAACAGAGATCAAAGTTTGTGTGTGTGCACATTATATATAGATAGATATATATGTGTACACACACAATAAAAAAAAAAAAAAACAATGTCTGCACACCATTCTCCAGTTTGTTTTATAACATTTTCAATCTATCGACCACTAGACATCTTAGTGCTCACATCTTGTATACTGTACTGGTGACCACAATTGCTCCTTGCACCTTGCGCCAATGTGGGTGAGGAATTTCTACCCTAACAGTATATAAGCAAAAATACGAAAGAGAACTTGGACAGCCGCACTCCAAAAACGTTCCTTTTATTAAAATAGGTCACAAAAAATACATGCCACTGCAAAAATCAGAACCAAACTGACGCGTTTCGCACTGTAGCTCAGTGCTTAGTCTAACAGTATATACATTTCTCTCTCGTATTCTGAAGGATGTTTTGTTAGTAGCATGGTTTATGAAGAATAAATGGCTGTCCTGGTCAGGGTCATCTTTAATAGTGATTGGACCCTGGGCAATCATTTTCTTGGGTCCTACTAAATCCCCTTGTCAAATATTTTCAGGCAGTGTAGGCTCAAGGGGCAACTGCTTCAGGCCCCACAACAATGACTCAGCCTGGGGCAGCTGCCCCTTTTTGCCCTGCCTTAAAGGGGTTGTAAACCCAACCACACAACTTGCACCTACAGGTAAGCCTAGATTAAGACTTACCTGTAGGTGCAAGACATATCTCCTAAACCTGCTAGGTTTAGGAGATATTTACAATAATGACAGGCGCCGATGTCTACAGCGCATGTGCACCGTAGACAACGCTGAAGGCACACTGAATAAATGAATGAATGAAAAACTTATATAGCGCGGCACATGTGAACTGAATCGCCACTGAGCGTGCCCTTTTTCTGAATGACATTATGTGGGTTAATACCGTATTCCTGCACATGCACGGAGTGACGTCATCACTGCTCTGGCCAATCACAGCGCCGGAGCAGCAATACCAGGAGTGTGCAAGGGTACATGGTGGCGGCAGGGAACGAGGAGCACTTCGGGGGCTTTGATTTCAGGTAAGTGCCACATAATGAGCTAGTATGCTGTGCATACTAGCTCATTATGTCTTTCTCTTGCAGGATTTGTTTTCCCCCTTTTTTTTGTGGGGGGGGTGTTTACTTCCTCTTTAAAGACGGCCCTGCTCTAGTATATGTTTGATGTGGCTCAGGGCCGGCCTTTGGGGTGTGAAAGCTGTGCGGCTGCACAGTGCGCCATGGGCAACAGGGGCACAATGCGGCCATCACAGCTCGCAGAATGTGAGTCGTAGCAGGGCCAGGCGGTCGGTGCTACCACTAGGCGGATTAGGAAGGCAGCCCCCTAGGGTGCACACTGCCACCTAGGGGCTCCACTGACTCTTGCCTTACCTCTTCCTCCTTATTGTCACTCCCCAGGCTCCCGGCAGAGCATAGAGGGGCCCCCGGACAGCCACTTTGTGTAAGTTTAGGTGACCAGGGGGCAAGGGGTGAAGATGGGGGGGCGCCACAGGATTAGCTCGCACAGGGCGCCTGAACACCTAAGGCCGGCCCTGGTGTGGCTCAAATGCAATCATCAGCGATATGTAAAGAGCACCTCCTGTTGAAGGTCATATCCCAACCATGACCATAGGAGCTCATTCACTAGACCAGTGATGACGAACCTTGGCACCCAGATGTTTTGGAACTATATTTCCCACGATACTCATGCACTCTGTAGTGTAGTGAGGCATCATGGGAAATGTAGTTCCAAAACATCTGGGGTGCCAAGGTTCACCATCACTGCACTAGACCTTCATGTGGCACAGGTAAAAGACTTAAAAGGCCTTCAAAAGGTTGCCAGGCACGGTAGGCCCATTGTCCCCTGCGAGAAATGACAGTCCCCACCACTAACTTAGACAACACCACACACTTGTTAAACTTTTTGTAGACCGGTACACATTTTGTACTGTCTTTTAGTTATTTCTTTCTTTTTTTTGGGCCGAGCTCTGCCAGCTCCTTAGCAGCACATGATAGGATTATTATCGATCGTAAATCATCTCTCCTTTAGCTTTCTTTTTTCGTCTTACATTTTAGTATTGAACTTTCATTAAATGGGTTATCTGCTAAGAATCTACCCAGTCACTTAAGTCTTCATAAAAGAGAAGGACGCAGCCAAAGTACCTTTCATTGTGTAACCTCAAAAAAAAGAAAAAGACACATTCTTCAAGATTAAAACGTTACATAACTTGATTTGCCTGGATTACAGCAGAGTACAGTAGGTACATAAAAGCCTGTATGTGGATTTCTTCATACAAGTATTTATAGACAATGCCAGGCTACGGAACATTGTTTCATCATGGTGTCATTAAGTAAATGAAACACTTTGGTGTGTCACCTACTCGGAGACGGTTTAATCTATCTTTGGGTGACACATAAAGACATCTAATTCTATAGTCCTGGGCAGAGGATTCAGCTCTCTTGACTTGCAAACCAAAACACATTTGTACATTTCATGGAGGGCTGTTTGTGTACAGAAGTCACAGGGCATGCATAATAATACAGAAAAGAAATAAATAAACACATCTCCCTTCATGGATAATAAATTGGGTGCTGGCATGCTTATTTACAATAGCTAGCACTTATGACAGTGACAAATACTCTCCATCCTTTCAGCACACTTTCGGAAAAACCACAGGAGCTGCACTTGAACACAACATGGTCGTCATGAACATGATTAGCTTTGGCTGCCCTTTAAGTCTTTTAACTTGGCCCCCCTTTTTTTTTTGCTTGGCCAGATCTAAGAGCATTAAGCAGTAGAGAGGGGAACCCCCTTGTCTACTTACCTTGATGAAAGAGAAGCTGGGAACCCCCCAGGAGCCCTAGGTACATCTCCAATCCAGAGGTGGCTAGATGTTCTGCAGAAGACACTTCCCACACAGCTGGAGCAGATCTTCTTGTCCCATGTCTTGCTTGGCTCTACAAGTCTGGAGGAGGGCAGAGGGGTGCCATGGAGGACCTTCTACTTGGTCTTCTTCTTCTTCTCCATGGGAGGAGGGAGGATGAGGATGGGGGCTTGCTGTGTGCTGCGGCTGGGATTGTGGGATGGGAAGAGAGCACAAGACAGCAGCTCAGCAGCCCAGCTTGGAGAGACTGAACTGCAGAGAAGACATGGTCATCACACATTCACACACACACACAACACACACACACACAACACACACACACACAACACTGACACATACACCGGGGCTGGAGCTTCCACAATCTGGCTCAGAGGATCTAGAGGTGAAAGCTAATTGGATTGAGCTCTGCATCACCAAGGACAGCAGCAACAGATCGGCAAGTGTGAGTCCTCACCAAAGCCAAGAAATCCCGAGGACTGGAGGAGAAGAAGAAGAGGAGGGAGGAGAGGAGAGAGCAGAGGAGAAGAGAGGAGAGGAGAGGGGGCCGGGGGAATCCTATTCTCAGAACAGCTTTAACCCTCTCATCCCCGGCTCAGCTGTCAATCCCACAGCACGGTTCAAGCCTGCCATTCCTCTCCCTCCAACCAGCCAGGTGTACAGCTAATGATCGGTTAACTTAACCCTGGCCTGGCCGGTGGTGGCACACCTGTCTGATGATGATGAGGAGTGCTCCGGAGTACAAGGCACGGGCAGCTCTAGAGGAGTCCTGCCGTGTCCGATCCCTGTGGAGTGCTCAGTGATCAGAGCCGCCCGTTCTTCTAGAAATAAGAGATTCCGGTAATATAATCCTGTGCTGGCACACAGACCTACCATATCAAATATTACCGACCATACACCATAAAATCTGATCGGATCTCTCCTTCCAACACACAGGGGGTTATTTACAAAAGAAAAATACACTTTGCACTACAATTAGATCTCTTTATTTGTCACCCGAAGATAGATTAAACCTTTCATCCTCGGATCTACAGTGCAATTCAGTGTAATTTCAAGTGCACTTTGCACTACAAGTGCAAAGTGCACTTGAAATTGCACTTAAAGTGCACTTGGAAGTGCAGTCGCTGTAGATCCGAGGGGGACATGCAAGGAGAATAAAAAACAGCATTTTGGCTTTTAGCATAATACTATGTTGTCGCATGACTCTACTTATATCAAGACATCGCTTGTATATCAAGTCAAAATGTATTAAACATTTTTGCTTGTCTTGCAAAACGCTCTCAAACCAAGTTACTCTCAAACCAAGGTTTTACTGTACCATGTGACAACTGAGTATAAAAGAGAAGAGAGGCGCTTCTAAGTGTAGCAATATGGTTACATTTAAAGTGGAGGTCCATGCAAAAAGTAAACCTCCGCTTTTCGGAACCCTCTCCCCCCTCTGGTGTCACATTTGGCACCTTTCAAGGGGAGGGGGCGCAGATACCTGTATAATACACGCCCCAGCCCCCCGCTGTGTTCTGGGAAACACACAGGTCCCAGAACACGGCAGGGACCAGTATGGATGCACCGCGCTACTTGCTCATGCACAGTAGGGAACCGTGCAGTGAAGCCGTAAGGCTTCACTTCCTGATTCCCTCACCGAGGATGGGGGCGGGGGCAGCTGAGAGACGAGCGATTGCTCGGCTTCGGCTGCCGACATCGTGGGCACCTTGGGCAGGTAAGTGTCCATTTATTAAAAGTCAGGAGCTGCAGTATTTGTAGCTGCTGGCTTTTAAAAAAAAATTTTTAGGTTCACACTACCGCGACCTGGGGGGTGACTTGTGTCGCCCCAAGTCGCACAACATGACAAATTACATGCAAATGAATGAGAGCCGTCTTAATGTACACTACTGAAGTCGCTCCGACTTTAGAAAAGGTTCTTGTACTACTTCAAGTTCAAGGCAACTCTTAAGTGACTTGTACCCATTGATGTCGCCTCCAAGTCCGATCACCTGTCTTTAGGGATGATCCGAACACCCCCGCGTTCGGTTCGCACCGAACATTTAGAACCTCATTGAAGTCTATGGGACTCGAATGTTCTAATTCAAAAGTGCTCATTTTAAAGCCTAATATGCAAGTCATTGTCGCAAAACGTCTTTGAGAACCCGGGTCTTGCCCCAGGGAACATGTATCAATGGAAAAAAGTTTTAAAAACGGTCGTTTTTTCAGGAGCAGGACTCAAAGACGTTTTCACAGGCAAACTATAGACACCTAGGAGGTACAATATTGAAATAAATTTTTCTTTTTCTTTTTCTTTTTCTTTTTTATTTAAGCATCATTAAAATCACTGCTCCAGGAGCAGTGATTTTAATGATGCTTAAATAAAAAAAAAAAAAACGAAAAAATCCTTTAAATATTGTACCTGCTGGGTGTCTATACCTGTGATAACGTCTTTAAATAGCACAATTACCTGCCTGCCAGTAAATTAGGAAGAACTGATCTAGCTAAGCTATACAGTGTATAAATATATGTACAACTCCTGGGATGTATATATATCCTCTACACACTGTAAATTTAACTAAACTGACTAGCCTGCCTGCTCTATCTATCTATCTAGTAATAAAGACACTGTCGCTCTCACACTCTCTACAGGACTGATCTCTTTAACAACACCGCAACACACTACACGCGGCTGCCATGCAGGCAGCCTTTTATAGTGTGGGGCCTGTACTAAACACCCTGAGCCATAATTGGCCAAAGCCACCCTGGCTTTGGCCAATTATGGCTCTCCTTTTTTTGCGCGCTGTGATTGGCCAAGCATGTGGGTCATAGTGCATGCTTGGCCAATCATCAGCACGCAATGCCGCAGTGAATTATGGGCCGTGACGCGTCACTCAAATTTGGCGCAAGCTACCTGTTTTGTCTGAATTTCGGTGAATGTACGAACAGACGATGTTCGAGTCGAACGTACGTTCAAATCGAACGTGGAGCTCATCCCTACCTGTCTTAACTGGAGCAACTTTACAGGAAGAGAAACTAGTTTTCTCAGGCAAACCCCTCCCTCCCACAGAGCCTGTTTGATTGGTCACTGGCAAAGTCGCCTGTCCTGGAGGCGACTTGAATTCGCCTTGTTAGTCGCCCAGGTTGCGCTGAAGCCGCGCTGAAGTTGCCTCACAAAGTCGCGCCCAGAGTCGCTTTGCCCCTCTGTGAACCATCTCTTAATGAAGGTACAACATTTAGCAACATATTTCTACACTTAGGCCTCGTACACACGAGGCAATCTATCTGATTTGAACAGATCTGTCTCCTGGGATTTTGGTTTGGTCGCGTGTACACACGAGCAAACAGAAATCATTCGGCGCATGTGCGAGAAGACATGTCTGCTGGTTAGCATACTAACCAGCAGACATGTCGGGTGGACGGGTTCCCAGCCGACAGATTTCAAAGCATGCTTTGAAATCTGTCGGCTGGCCAAATCCGTCGGCTCGCCCGTACACGCGGTCGAATCTGTTTGCTGGGACGGTCTAGCAGACCGTTTCCAGCAGACAGATTTGATCGTGTGTACGAGGCCTTAGAGGCGCCTCTCTTCTCTTTTATACTCTGTAGCTCCTGCTGGATTTTGCTTCTAATCTCCTTGTGGAGGTTTACATTTGTGGATGGGCATTTTATCACATTGCTATAATCTTTTTATATGGACTATAAACTGAAGGACCTATGAATAAATGGATGTGGAACAAATCATTTGAGTTTTCATTATTTCTTATGAAGATATTTGCTTTGATATACAAGTGCATTGGATTACAAGCATGTTTCTGAAACGAATTATGCGCGTAATCCAAGGATTTACTCTACTTTTACTCTACGTGTATAGCGCAGCAAATTTACGCACATGCACATTCATATCAGTCCCTGCCCTCAAGGAGCTTACAATCTCAGTCAAAGTCTTATAATGTGTTGGTGTGCCTTTTAAATGTGTTGCCTTTGAAAAAAAAAAAATGTTCTCTATTAAACCCTAGGTTCACATATTCACAATTTTTGCGTGCCACGATTGCGCAGCCAATCAAATGAATAGTCTGCCGTGCCTGCATTTCGACCAAAAAAAGTGCATGTACCCAAGGCCTGGACAAGGGGTGGGCATGAGGAACGACGGCTCCGGGCACTGTGGTATCATGTGAGATGGAGGGGAGGGGATATGTGTTGGGAAGGGGAATTTTGGGGGCAGAAGGGGGTAAGAATTGTTCTTGGAGGGGGGAATTTGGGTGTGTGTGCTAGGGGTGGTGATTTTGGGGGGATTTGTGTTGAGTGTAAGGAGTGGGGGAAGAGGATGTGTGCTAGGTGGGGGAATTTGTGCTAGAAGAGATGATATAGTTAGGGGGGGGGGATTTGTGCTAGAAGAGATAATATAGTGTGGGGGGGGGGGGGGAATTTGTGCTAGAAGAGATGATATAGTATGGGGGGATTTCTGATAGAATAGATAATATTGGGGGGGGGGGGGTTGTGCTAGAAGTGATGATATAGTGGGGGGATTTGCGCTAAGAGGGGATCTTTTTGGGGGGGGGATATGTGCTAGTAGGGAAATAGAGGATTTGTGCTGTAAGGGAGGGGATAGAGTGGGGGGGAGGGGAGAGGTTGAAGCTTGAGGGATCTGAACAGTAGAGGTTTTGTGCCATAGGAGGAGATTTTTTGATGGGGGCATTTGTGCCTGGGGGATTTCAGCAGGGGAAGTGGGAAGTGTCCCGCGATCGTGTCATTGAGTGGCAGAACAGGGGGATTCCAGTGTAAACAAGGCATTTCCCCGTTCTGCCTTGTGACAGGACACTGATCATCTGCTCCCTGTGATCAGGAGCAGTGATCAGTGTTGTGTCACTCGTAGCCCAGCCCCCCCACATAGTTAGAATCACTCCCTAGGACACACTTAACCCGTTCCTCGCCCCCTAGTGGTTAACCCCTTCCCTGTCATTTACACAGTAATCAGTGCATTTTTATAGCTCTGATCGCTGTATAAATTACAATAGTCGCAAAATAGCGTCAAAGGTGTCCGATGTGTCTGCCACAATATCGCAGTCAGAATAAAAATCACAGATCGCCGCCATTACTAGTAAAACAAAAATAATAATAATAAAGATGCCATAAAACTATCCCCTATTTGTGCATTTATAACTTTTGCGCAAACCAATCAATATACGCTTATTATTTTTTACATATCGGCCTAAACGGAGGAAAACATTTATATATATATATCAAAAAATACAAACTGCAGGGGTGATCAAATACCACCAAAAGAAAGCTCTATTTGTGGGAAAAAATGACCATCATTTTATTTGGGAGCCACGCCACATGACCGCGCAATTGTCAGTTAAAACGACGCAGTGCCGAAAGGGCAAAAAGTGTCCCCGTCATTTGGCAGACAAATCCGCTGGGGCTGAAGTGGTTAAAAATAAGAGGGACTCTGATGGCAACCCTGATTTAAGCGGTACTTTGATGGAGATCCCATATCTAAGGAGGGCTTTGATGGGGACCGTGGTGTATGCAAGGACTTTAAAGTACAAGGACACTCTAATGCAGGCCCTGGTGTAAGTAGGGGCTCTAAAATAAGGGGGACTCCAATGGGAACCCTGATGTAAGGGGTACTTTGATGGAGACCCCATATCTAAGGAGGGCTCTGATGGGGACCCTGGTGTAAGCAAGGACTTTAAAGTACGAGAACACTCTAATGCAGGCCCTGGTGTAAGTAGGGGCTCTAAAATAAGGGGGACTCCAATGGGAACCCTGATGTAAGGGGTACTTTGATGGAGACCCCATATCTAAGGAGGGCTCTGATGGGGACCCTGGTGTAAGCAAGGACTTTAAAGTACGAGAACACTCTAATGCAGGCCCTGGTGTAAGGAGGGGCTCTAAAATAAGGGGGACTCCAATGGGAACCCTGATGTAAGGGGTACTTTGATGGAGACCCCATATCTAAGGAGGGCTCTGATAGGGACCCTGGTGTAAGCAAGGACTTTAAAGTACGAGAACACTCTAATGCAGGCCCTGGTGTAAGGAGGGGCTCTAAAATAAGGGGACTCCGATGGGAATCCTGATGTAAGGGGTACTTTGATGGAGACCCCATATCTAAGGAGGGCTCTGATGGGGACCCTGGTGTAAGCGAGGACTTTAAAGTACAAGGACACTCTAATGCGGGCCCTGGTGTAAGGAGGGGCTTTAAAATAAGGGCCCTCTGAAGGGGACCTTGATGTAAGGGAGGATCTAATAGGGAGTCTGATGTAAAGGGGGACTCATTCATTAAATTTTTTTAATCTTTTAAGCCAGAGGATATTTATAATATACATTATTATATATATACAGTATATAAAGGAAGGTTTGGTTTCTTAGGCTGGATTAACAGACCAATGGCACATGTTAATATTCTTCAGAATATTATGTGTAGCTATTAGTCTTCTAAATGTCACATACCTTGGCCATTTCTATGAGTGTCCTGCACATAAGCTCTTTTCGGTGTTAATGATTCACTTGCAGAAGAAGAGGGGGACAAGGACAACAAGTGTGTCATAAATGATGACACGGTGGATGAGGCTCTGCCGCTTCGCTGCTAATCAGTGTGAGCCCAGGGAGGAGGAGGAGGAGGAGGGAGGGATCCCTGTGTTATGGTTGCTAGGAAAACCCCATTGGCTTTATCTTACTGTACTGGATGAGAGAGAGTGTATATAGCGGCCATTTATCAGGGACTAGCATCTATCTCACCATGCTCCAAATTCAATTGCAGCCAATGTATTATGGCCTTCCCAACATCACAATATATCAACCCTGCTCGGGGTCTCTTTATATCAAATTTGTTATTTTAGCTGCTGTGCACATTAATATTGCATGAGTGTGTTTATAGAAGAACATTATTGGTGCATGAAATGTTTTATGTAGCAAACGCCAGTGCCTTGAGATATTGTACTTATTAACCCATGCTAATGACACCAGGATCTGGTCGATCAATAGTAAATAGTAACAGAAGAGATAGAAGAACCTCCATAATTATCATATTATTGTACAGAGGTTCCATAAGAAGGACCTACAAACAGATGGATAACACTGGATTGTGCAGTAGCCACCTATATATGATATGACCTATACTGTAGTTGTATATGAAGCAGTGGCGGCTGGTGCTTGTTGGGGGGCGCAAACAAACTAACAAAAAAAATGGCAGCCACTGTGCCCATCAAACGCAGCTACCGTGCACATCAATTGCCGCCACTGTGCCATCAAACGGAGCCACTATGCCCATCAATTGCCGCCACTGTGCCATCAAACACAGCTACCGTGCCCATCAATTGCCGCCACTGTGCCATCAAACGCAGCCACTGTGCCCATCAAACACAGACACTGTGCCCATCAAACGCAGCCACTGTGCCATCAAATGCAGCCACTGTGAACATCAAATGCAGCCACTGTGCCATTAACCACTTAAGGACCGCCTACTGCACATTTACGTCGGCAGAATGGCACGGCTGGGCACATCAACGTATATATACGTTGATTTTAGTACCCAGCCGTGGGTCACGGGCGCGCGCCCGCGACCCGGTCCGAAGCTCCAGGACCGGGACCGCGGGATTCGCGGTCCCGATCGCCGCTGCAGTGCGGTGATCCGTCCCTGGAGCGGAAGAACGGGGAGAGCCGTGTGTACACACGGCTTCCCCGTGCTTCTCTGTGGCCGTAGCATCGATCGCGTCATCCCTGTAATAGGGGGACGCGATCGATGACGTCACACCTACAGCCACACCCCCCTACAGTAGTAAACAAAACACATAGGCACACATCCCCTACAGCGCCACCTGTGGTTAACTCCCAAACTGCAACTGTCATTTCCACAGTAAACAATGCAAATTTAAATGCATTTTTTGCTGTGAAAATGACAATTGTCCCAAAAATGTGTCAAAATTGTCCGAAGTGTCCGCCATATTGTAGCAGTCACGAAAAAAATCGCTGATCGCCGCTATTAGTAGTAAAAAAAAAATAATTAATAAAAATGCAATAAAACTATCCCTTATTTTGTAAACGCTATAAATTTTGCGAAAACCAACCGATAAACGCTTATTGCGATTTTTTTTACCAAAAATATGTAGAAGAATACGTATCGGCCTAAACTGAGGAAAAAAAATGTTTTTTTATATATTTTTGGGGGATATTTATTATAGCAAAAAGTAAAAAATATTGCATTTTTTTTTTAAATTGTCGCTCTATTTTTGTTTATAGCGCAAAAAATAAAAACCGCAGAGGTGATCAAATACCACCAAAAGAAAGCTCTATTTGTGGGGAAAAAAGGACGCCAATTTTGTTTGGGAGCCACGTCGCACGACCGCGCAATTGTCAGTTAAAGCGACGCAGTGCCGAATCGCAAAAAGGGGCAAGGTCCTTTACCTGCATTTTGGTCCGGTCTTAAGTGGTTAAATGCAGCCACTGTACCCATAAATTGCCACCACTGTGCCATCAAACGCAGCCACTGTGCCCATCAATTGCTGAGAGTGTGCCCATCAATTGTTGCCACTGTGCCCATCAACTGCCGCTACTGTGCCCCATCAATTGCCTCTACTGTGCCCCATCAATTGCCGCTACTGTGTCTCATCAATTGCCGCTACTGTGCCCCATCAATTTCTGCTAGTCTGCCCATCAATTGCCACTACTGTGCCCCATCAAATGCTGCCACTGTGCATCGCCCAGGTCTTACCTGTCTCGCATCGGGTCGTGGTGGCGTCCTCCACGATCACGCTTCTCGATGTCTTCTCCCGTTCTCTCTATCATGTGTCCAATCACAGCGCCTGTTGTTTCAACCCCTATAGCCAATCAGGTGCTCGGATCTGTTACCTGTCACCTGATTGGCTATAGGGGGGGCAGTGTTAGCTTATTTGCTTTCCTAACGCAACGCTGAGTGAACAGCGATCGCTCAGAATGGCTCCCGCTGTTCACCGTTTTGGACGCCTATTCAGGTGCTTGACACCTGATTAGGGTGTATGAATCTATCTATGGTGAGAGAGAGGCGCCCTTTATATACGCACCGCCACTGATATGAAGTCTGCATTCATACTTGAGCAGAGTGTATTGCTCCTGATTTTGAAGCATTTTTTTTAGGCGTTTTACAAACATCTTTTGCTCATCTATGCTTCAGGTGTTTGTATTTTGGGCAGAGCAAAGCAGTTTTAGAGGAGGAAAGGCATTCAGTCACAAAAACGTGTGAAGCCTCGTACATACGATCAGATTTTCCGCAAAGCCTCGGACTTTTGTCCGAAGAGCGTTGGCCAAAAACTTGTCTTGCATACAAACGGCACACAATTGTTGGCCAACAAACACGAAAGTAGTAACGTACTACGTAGTTTTCCAGCTCTTTAGCGCCACCCTTTGGGCACCTTCTGCTAATGTCTTGTTTGGTGAGCTATGCCTCCGAGCATGCGTGTTTGTACTTTTGACTTTTGTTTGACGGACCTGTGTACACATGCTCGGAACATCCGACAACAGATTGTTGTTCGCAGGAAAACTTAAAGCCCACCATCCAACATTTGTCCACGGAAAATCCGACAACAATTGACCGATGGAGCATACAAACGGTCGGATTTTCCCGCCAACAGCCTGTCATCACACAATTCCCGTCGGAAAATCAGATTGTGTGTACGAGGCTTCAGCCTTAATTCACGCCTTCAATCATTTGGCTTGTAATTTTTTTTGAGGGGGGTGTACCTTATTTTTAGTGGGACAGGATAGCAGAGCGCAGTGCGACTTGTGCATGCGCAGTGCGTGTCCGGCCGTGAAGCCGTAAACTGTCATGGCCGGGTGCCCACAGTTGCTATGACAGTGCAGAGGAGAGGAAGGGGAGAGGAGCGAGAGGCTCTGGGCGGTTGCATCGATGTACCGTGGGACAGATAAGTGTCAGTTTATTAAAAGTCAGCAGCTATGCTTTTTGTAGCTGCTGACTTTTAATAAATTAAAAAACATATGCAACTCCGCTTTAAGGACCAGGCCTATTTTTTACACTTGGTGTTTACAAGTTACAAATAATTTTCTTTTGATAAAAAAATTCTTAGAACCCCACAAACATAGTTTTTTTCCAGACACCCTAGAGAATAAAATGGCGGTTGTTGCAATACTTTATGCGCAGATGTCTTACAAATGCAAATATTATTGGAAAAAATACACTTTTTAAATAAATAATAAGAAAACAGTAAAGTTAGCCCAATTTTTATATTGTGAAAGATAATAAAGATAAAGATAATGTTACGCTGAGTAAATTGATACCCAACATGTAATGCTCCTAAATTGTGCCCTCTCGTGGAATGCCGACAAACTTTGAAACTTTGACACTTAAAAATCTCCAGGTGATTTTTAATTTCTACAGGTTACCAATCTTGAGTTACAGAGTAGGTCTTTTGCTAGAATTATTGCTCTCGCTCTAACGATCGCAGTGATATGACACATGTGTGGTTTGAATGCTGTTTACATGTGCGGGCGCAATTTACGCATATGTTCGCTTATGTGCACGAGCACGGCGGGACGAGGCACTTTACTTTTTTTTTTTTTTTTCTTATTTTTCTTTTTAAAACATTTTGGATAACATTTTGGATAACATTTTGGATAACATCCCTTGTAGTAGAAACAAAAGCATGACATGACCTCTTTAGTGTCAGATCTGGAGTCAAAAATACTTCAGATCTCACATTTACACTTAAAGGAGTTGTAAAGGAAAAACAATTTTCTGCCTAAAATTTATGTCTGCAAGGTAGACAGACAGAATAGTGTAATGATTCTGTTAAAAAACGAGTAAATACCTAATAAATTCCTTCATCTATATCGCCTCCGGCATTCTAGTTTCTGTTCTCTCATTCACTTCCTGGTTTGCGGCGCTCGTTCATGTAAGAACTACATTTCCCAGTATGCATTGTGGCACGCCCAGTAATTCACACCTCCTTGAAGTCTCTAACATGTAGAGAGCGTCCTGCCACACAGATGTAGTTCCCAGGAGGGGGGCGAGTACGTCACTAACCACCGCAGTAAAGCCTCCCTTCACGGTGGTGAGTAAAATTCAGACAAGCAGGAAGTGAACAGAACAGAGAAGAAATAGAGCAACTTCTGAGCAAAAACGAACAATGAGGAAGTGAAAAGAGAAATCTCTGCAGGTAAAGGATGCTTATGAAAAAAAAAAACATTTTCCTTTACAACCCCTTTAAATGTAATAAAAAAAAAATATATAAAAAAAATCTTTAAAAAAAAAAGAAGACATCTTTAGGACCATAGGGAGGAAGTTACGTTTGATGGCCCTTCTGTCATCCAATAATATGGAGTCGAGTGGGGGCCCTCATTCCCTCACTCGACTCCATGCCTCACAGGGGAAAGGACCGTAACCTGGTGGGCACCTCTCCCGCCGCCGATAAAAGTGATCTCTTGCGGCGAATTTGCCTTAGAGACCACTTTTATCTGAAAGCGGACGGCACACCGTTTTTAAAATAAGCAGGGGTTATGACAGCTATCTGCTGCCATAACAACGTTATTCAACATCAAAGTACCGACGTATAACGATGGTGGGCGGTCCAGAAGTGGTTAAAGTGCATAAATGAATAGAACAGCCACCAATAATTAAATAAATAAAAAAGACAGGTCATAAAGGTGCAAACCTAATAAGGTGATAAATAGTACAAATGTTTGTAAAAAAGATCATATATTTTTTTTTTTTAAGTTAATAAAGTGCTATCTCATACATCAAATACCTCAATGATCCCATGCCTCCAATCTTCACCACTGTGCACACCACCCAGAGGGATATCAAAGTCTCTTATCAGAAGCTTAGGCCTCTGTACACAGAATGTCTAACAGCACTTTAGGGAGAAATCCCACTCCGGATGGATGGATCAGCAATCACCTCCGGTCTCAATCAGCCTGCTAGATTATAGATTGAAGTGTGGGAAGCCACTTCTTTATCCTTAGGCCACCATCAAAGGCCAAATCAGACCAGCATATTCCCAAAAGTAATGCAAGAGGAAGGAAATCGCTCCTGGTGTAGTATTGAAATCAAGTTTATTAAAAACTAGGGCCCAGATTCACAGAGAATTAGATTCTCGTAGAGTATCAGAAATACACTACGCCGCCGTTTTTTACCTGGCTCTACGTGGAATCCAGGTAGATTTTGTCCAGTAAACGACGGCGGCGTAGTGTATTTCTCCCGTCGCAATCCATCTGCGCGAGTAGGGGGCGTGAAGCATTTAAAATAGGCGCGTTCCCGCGGCGATCGAACTGCGCATGCTCCGTTCGCAAATTTCCCGCCGTGCATTGCGCGAAAAACAAGTCGTCACGTCGTAGTAGCGTCGTTTACGTACATTCCTATTCCCGAACGAGTTACGTTAAAAAAAAAAATATATTTTCAAATCGACGCGGGAACGACGGCCATACTTTACATGGGTTACGCACTGTTAGACCAGCAAAAAGCTCCTCTAACATTACGTAGCCAAAAAATGACGTAGGCGATTGCGAGGGACACTCGTACCTTCGTGGATCGCCGTAAAAACCCATTTGCATATCCCTACGCATGAAAACGACGCAAACTCCTCCCAGCGGCCGCAAATATATTGCAGCGTAGATCCGAAGGCTTACGAGGACGTAAGCCTCTCGGATCGAAGCCCGAAGCCGCCGCATCATGGTTTGAGGATTCAAACTAGTGATACGGTGCGCGAAATTTGAAATTACTCCTGTCTAACACCAGTTAGACAGGCGTAATTGCTCTGTGAATCTGGGCCTAGGCATTTACTAACATAAGAAAAGAAGAATCACATCATAACATACACAGGATTGAGAGTCCTGGCGGGCTTGATGACGTCACGGCTATAACGCCTCCCTACACGTTTCATCACTGGGTGGTGGTTCATGGACATCATCACTGGGTGGCTGTTCCATTCATTTATTCTCTTTAACCACTTAAGACCCGGACCATTATGCAGGTTAAGGGCCTTGCCCCTGCGATTCGGCACTACATTGCTTTAACTGACAATTACGCAGTCGTGCGACGTGGCTCCCAAACAAAATTGGTGTCCTTTTTTTCCCACAAATAGAGCTAATAATTCTGCACTCCCTGTATACACACATACAGTATACATACACAGTATACACACACAGACACACAATATACACACACAGTATACACATACACACACTGAAAAGGTACTAGAGAGGCAGGGCAGCTAAAATCTTGGGATTTTTTAAAAAGCACAGATTTGTACACACTGTGCCTGGTTTTACTTAGGCTGGCAACCCTGATGGGACCCCCAATGGCATGGGGCCCTTGGCAGTGCCCGAGTGCCCGAATGGTCAGTCCGCCCCCTGACAGGGACATTTACAAAGAGTAGGATTATACAAATTGAGCATAGTCAAGATTAGAGAAATGAGCTGAAAAATGCTCAACTGTGATTGGGGGCCTAAAGTGACACTAAACAAAATTTTTATTCTACAAAAATAATCTATACATATCCAATACTTAAAGTGGTTGTAAACCCCTACAGACCACATTTTGCTACAGATAAGCCTATAATAAGGCTTACCTGTAGCTACCTGCATGGTTTAGGAGTTATCTCCCTGTATCTGCATGTGCCAAAGCCAGAGTCCGATCCAATCACAAAGCCAGAGTCTGATCCAATCACAAAGCCAGAGTCCGATCCAATCACAAAGCCAGAGTCTGATCCAATCACAAAGCCAGAGTCTGATCCAATCACAAAGCCAGAGTCCGATCCAATCACAAAGCCAGAGTCCGTGGCCCTGGAAGGAAGAGGGGCGAGAAGATGGACGCAGCCTGCACAGGGGGCAGCACTGGATTTGTTTGCAGGTAAGTGTCACATAATGGGCTAGTATGCGATGCATGCTAGCTCATTATGCTTTTAATTTGCAGGGTTTGCAGTGAGTAAAAGTGGAAGTTTACTTCCTCTTTAATGGCTTTGTAATATTTTTTGTGAAAGTATTACTTACTCAATTTTTCGACCTCCTAGTAATGTCCTCTTGTACTTCTGATCCTCTTTTCCGTCTGTATCCATTTGTTTGGAATGAGAAATGCATTTTTGTTGCAGTCATGTGCACTGCTCTATGCAAACTACCAATCCCATAGTCCAGGGGTCTCAAACTGGTGGCCCTCCAGCTGTTTCAAAACTACAAGTCCCATCATGCCTCTGCGAGTCTGTGAGTCATGCTTGTAACTGTCAGCCTTGCAATGCCTCATGGGACTTGTAGTTTTGCAACAGCTGGATGGCTGCCAGTTTGAGAGCTCTGCCATTGTCTCTAGTCCATTTTGGAAGTAAGGCTATGAAGAATGAGCAGAACCCTCTGACAAGAAGTTGGGGGAAAAAATTTTTTTTTTGGAGATTTGTAAAAGGCTTAGAGCAGTAGAATTATTATTTTTTTAAAACCACAATTTAGTGTCACATTAAAGAGGAGTTCCACCCTAAAAAGTAACTTTCGCTCAATCCCCTCCCCTCTACCTTACATGCCACATTTGGCATGTAATTTTTTGGGGGGGGGGGGTGGGGGCTTCAGTAGGAGTGGGACTTCCTGTCCCACTTCCTGCTTCCGCCGAGGGGCTGGTAAGGCGCCTTACTGCAGCCCCTCCCTTTGGCGATCGTCTAGGACACTGACAGGTCCTAGACGATCGCCTGTCCAATCAACGGTGAGACGCGCCGCGCGCACATGCGCAGTGCGGCTCGCGCATGCGCAGTGGGTGCCCGGCCGTGAAGCCGAAGGCTGTCACTGCTGGGTGCCCACAATCGTAATGAGGAATGCCGGCCGGGGAGGGGGGGAGAGGTGCGGGGCCCCGGTCGGCGCGTCGCTGGAACGTGGAGAAGGTAAGTGTCTGTTTATTAAAAGCCAGCAGCTTCACTTTTTGTAGCTGCTGACTTTTAATAAACATTACATTTTGGTGGAACACCCCTTTAAGTATGTAATATTTACATTTATACTAATCCATGCTAATCCTGGAGCCCCTCTGAGTTCTGTCAAGGACAACTGTGTTATGAGGAATGATATTGTTCTAAAACACAAGCAGACACAAACTTACTCTCTAGAAATACAGGCTTATTTAAAAGAGTGTTTCAAAGGGAACTGAATACTCTTAAGATATACAGATTTATTTAATAGAGCAATTCAAAAGGAACTGAATATAATTCATTATAATTCCAACAAACAATCAGAAACCATCTTTCACTGTACAGTAAAGTGAAATATTATTAGTTGCTCTAGGTCGGTGATGGCAAATCTTGGCACCCCCAGATGTTTTGGAACTACATTTCCCATAATGCCCAAATACACTGCAGAGTGCATGAGCATCATGGGAAATATAGTTCCAAAACAAGGTTCACCATCACAGCTCTAGATGATTGGACTTTAAACATGCTTGTCCTTTGCTGCTGCACCTGTACTGTCTCCATAGATAACAGGTTTGGCAAGCTTAAAGGGGTTGTAAAGGAAAACAATTTTTTTCCCTAAATAGCTTCCTTTACCTTGGTGCAGTCCTCCTTCACTTACCTCATCCTTCCATTTTGCTTTAAATGTCCTTATTTCTTCTGAGAAATCCTCACTTCCTGTTCTTCTGTCTGTAACTCCACACAGTAATGCAAGGCTTTCTCCCTGGTGTGGAGAAAGCATCTTGAGGAAGGAGGGGGCGAGCAGGAGAGTCAGGACACTCTCTACTTTGCAGACAGAGAAAGGAGCTGTGTGTTAGTGGGCGTCCTGACACTCCTGCTCCCCCCCCCTCAAGAGGCTTTCTCCACACCAGGAAGAAAGCTTGCTTTACGGTGTATAGTTACAGACAGAAGAACAGGAAGTGAGGATTTCTCAGAAGAAATAAGGACATTTGAAAGCAAAATGGAAGGATGAGGTAAGTGAAGGAGGACTGCACTAAGGTAAAGAAAGCTATTTAGGGGGGAAAAAAATTCCTTTACAACCCCTTTAAAGATGAACTACAGCCTTCCCTTCAGTCTTTGACAGCGGAACAGACTCAACTCCTGTACTGAAATTGCTTACTTTGATTTCACTGCATACTGGGAGATTCTCGCAGTGTGCATTGGAAACTATGCATCAGATACAACCTGCCTCATTTTGCACCAGGTTCTCCCCTCAAGCCAGTGTTGGAGGAAACTGCAGCCTCCTCTCTCCCAGAGTCTTTAGCAGTAGCATTGCATGCTACCTTTACTCAGAGTTCACAGCAATCTTTCCATACACAGGTCCTGATGATTAGCACTCCCAGACAATAATGGCAGCACATCCGTCCTCACACCAGGTAGCATACAGCAACATAGGGCAACACAGGTGTCAGTTGTCACCATTTTCCCCTCCCCGGGTCTTGTCATAACACACAGTAGACAGACTGAAAAGCTGCTCTCCCTGTAGCAGTTCAGTTTACACTAAGGTGACCAGATTTTTAAAATAAAATCTGGGGACATATTTTTTCTTTACTAGTAATGGCAACAATCAGCGAGACTCTGCCTGTCGTCGCCCACCTCACAGCCTCTCAAGTCTTACTCTTCGGGCCCGGGCTACTACTAGACACGTGCAAAACGTGTTTCGTTTTAATTCGTTATTTAATTAATTTCCTTAAGTTAGATTTGTTAAATTTGTTAAATTCGTTTCGGAATTTGATCGTTTTCGACCGAATTCGAAAACATTTCTACCGGATTCGATAATATTTCTACCGGATTCGAATTCGATCATATTTTGATCGGATTCGAAAATATTTCAACAGAATTCAATAATATTTCATCCGCTATCATTAATATTTCAACCAACTTCGATGATATTTCAACCGAATTTGAAATTATTTCCACCGGATTTGATTGTATGTATTTGTGTTATTGTATTTGATTACATTCTATTAAATTCTATTCTGTTCTTTACTATTCTATGATTTTCATTCTATTGTTTTATTATTTTATATTCTATTTTATTGTATTCTTTTTTAGAAATCGATTTATATTTTTTAGATTTTGATTCAAACTTGCTTTCAATTTTCATTCAAATTTGTTTTCGAATTCGTTCGTGTTTTTTCGAATTTGTTTAAATTCGTTAATTTTGTAATTCGGAAATTCGAAAGCATCCGAATTTCCGAATAATGAAAAATTTGTCTGAATTCGAATTTGTAACGAAACGAAATGCACGTCTAGCTACTACTGGATGGGGAGCAGAGGAAGATCACTCCGCCAGGGAAGGCAAGGAGATAGGCAGGTGGCTGGCCGGGATTTGAGCCAAGGCAGAAGAACATGCAAGTGGAGCTGAATGGGCATGTGCCCAAAACTGAAGAAATATTCCCTCCGCTCCGATCAGCACATGATCATCAGAAGGGGTCACAGATAATGGGAAAATACAACCCCCCTATACTAGTAGGCACAGCGGAGCGGGGGTGTGTAATTCTAATTTTTTTACTTTAATTCTGTCTTTGAAATTGCCCCTGCACCTTATTAAGTCCAATCTGGGGACAAAACCAGGGACAGACTTGGTCCGGGGACAGTGTCCTCAATCAGGGGACTGTCCCCTGAAACTGGGGATGTCTGGTCACCCTAGTTTACACAGGCAGGTGTGCAGCCTGGAGCCCTACAGTATGTCTGTCTTTTTTTCTAGTAGCAGCCAACCAGAGATCCTTCCCTGCTTCTTGCATACGTCTCCAGCACACATCTACAATATGTGTGTACAATTTCTGTCTCTCCACATGCATCTCTTTCTTTATTTGGTTCTTAGTTCTCTTTTCCCTCCTTTTTGCTCTGCCTGCACTCCCTTGGCACCTTGGGAAATGTGGTTCCTGCTGCACCTTCCTCAGGACTGTTTGTGGAGACTACATTTCCCATGAGCCCCAGCTCCTCCCAACAGGCTTTTGTCAGTCCTAGGAGGCACAGACTCAATATCCTCCTCATCTTTCTCTGTGTCTTGGATGGTAGGTGGGGCTTACTTGGGCTACACACAGCCTAGCAGTAGAAAACACAGCAGTGATGATAGCCCTACATAAGGGAACGTGGAAACGTTTTATTTTTAAATTTGATTAGCAAGTTGATAACAGGGAAAGGAGGGACAGGAAAGGCAAAATATGGACAGATTAAAGTGGAACTTTAATTTTAAAAAAAATGTGAGCAGGCAGTTTTTTTGGTGGAAAAGAGAATTATTACGGATAGAATTTACTAAAATTGGAGTGTGCAACATCTAGTGCAGCTCTCAATAAAGACCAATCACCTTCCGTGTTTTATTTTAAAAACTTAAAGGGGTTGTAAAGGTTTGTTTTTTATTTTCTAAATAGGTTCCTTTAAAGCGGATCTCCACCCTGAAATTGAGTTTACTTTATTACTAATAGCGCTGCTAAAGAATCCCTAATCGGCTATTAAAAAGAAATTAGGTGTTATAATACCTTATAAACAGCGAGGCTTCCGGTTTGTAGCTAGTCGGGGTATTCCTCTGTTTTTTTTTTATCCTTTCTGTCCCTCGCTCTGCATGCTGGGAGCCTTTCTAAGAGCTCCCTAATTATAATATTTATCTGTATCAGCCGAGACATCGCGCGACTTCGTTCCTCTTCCTGCACAAAGCCAAAATGGCAACGGGATGACCGGGAGAATATAACTTGTTATTTGGCACTGAAAAGCAGCGGAGCGGCAGTTGAGAACAAAACAAGTGAGTGTAGCACAACATTGCTATTAGTAATTTAAAGAGCGCCTATTGAAAAAATCGATCTTTCGGCGGAGATCCGCTTTAAGTTTTGTATTGTTGGTTCACTTACCTTTTCCTTCCATTTACCTTCTAAATGTTTTTTGTTTTGTTTTCTTCGTCTGAATTTCTTACTTCCTGTTCCTCCTCAGTAAGCTGTTCTGGCTGACTAACCCCTAGCCAGGACATAGGGGCAAGCTTACTGAGGAGAAACAGGAAGTAAGAAATTCAGACAAAGAAAAAAACATTTAGAAGGGAAATTGAAGGAAAAGGTAAGTGAACCAACAATGCACTGGTTTAAAGGAACCTATTTAGAAAATAAAAAAAACAAAACCTTACAACCCCTTTAATTGAAAAAATTGAAGTTACCCTCTTAAGGATCAGCCGTCGCATTTATACTGCAGCAATGTGGCTCGATCCCGCAAATCGCTGTAGTCGTATCGCAAAAAATGGCCTGGTCATTAACCACTCGAGGACCGCCTAACGCCAATATACATCAGCAGAATGGCACGGCTGGGCACAAACACATACAGGTACGTTGCCCTTAAAGTGCCCAGCCGTGGGTCGAAGCTCCGTGACCGTGCCCACGGGACCCGCAAACCAGATCGTTAATGGTGTCCCGCGATCAGGTCACAGGAGCTGAAGAACGGGGAGAGGTGAATGTAAACAAACCTTCCTGTTCTTCTCTGTGGCTTGTCACTGATCGTCTGTTCCTTGTTTCAAGGATTGACAATCAGTGACGTCACACGTCCAGCTACGCCCCCCCTACAGTAATAAACACAAATCAGGGCACACTTAACCCCTTTAGCGCCCCCTGGTGGTTAACCCCATTCACTGCCATTGTAATTTTCACAGTAATCACTGCATTTTTATAGCACTTTTCGAAAATGTGTCAAAAGTGTTCGATGTCACTAAAAAAAATGCTGATCGCCACCATTACTAGTAAAAAACAAAAATGCTTAATAAAAATGCCATAAAACTATCCCCTATTTTGTAAACGCTATAATTGATAATTTTTTTTTTCTTCAATCTTTTTTTATTGAATTTAGCAAAAGCATACAAGTTGCATCAGATAACAGGAAAGAGTACTGTATATAATACATAAACGATCAACCGCGTAAGTAACATAACAATGTGCAAGGTAGACGTTAACATGTAGGACCTAGTGGCGTGCAAGCCTGGGGGGTACATGGGGAGCAAATGCATTGCGCAATATTAGTGTACTCTCTCCTGGGGGCCACCCCTTGTTGGGAGCACTTTTGTGGCCCGGCAGGAGAGAGCACTTATCATTTATGTACCTCCAAATAAGTAAGGTATCAAATTCACGCTGAAAGTTAACACAGAACAATAAGAGCAGTAAGTAATTCACATCATAGGGACAGATCTGGGGTTGGATGCCCATGGAAGCCAGGCCTTCCTAATCTTATTAGTCTGGCCTGTATTGACCGCCATGATGCACTCATAGGAGAAGTGCAGGTTAACTAGATCTATCACTTGGGCAACTACTGGGGGCTCCTCCGAGCGCCACCTCCGAGTTATGCACAATCTGGACGCCAATAGAATATGGGATGCTACACATCTGGAAGGGGAAGGTATGTTATCTATTGTTAGACTTAACAATGCCACTTCAGGGGTAGGAGCTATCATAATACCAAGAGTAGTGGACAGGAGATGGAAAACATCGGTCCAAAATGACTGGAGCTTTTGGCATGTCCAAAGAATATGGAGGAGGTCACCATTGATGGAGGTGCAACGCCAACATAGATTGGAGGTCTTGGGGTCAAAAGCAGCTATTCTGGCTGGGGTCATGTACCAACGGAGTGTAATTTTTTGTGTGAGTTCCCATAGGGCGGAGCATTTAGTGAATTTATAGGAGGCATCTAGGGCGGAGGACCATTGGTCTGTGGAGAAAGAGCAAGAAAGTTCGGATTCCCAGCGAATGTGAGCAGGTAGTTTGGTGAATATTAATTTGTGTTGGAGGGCATTATAGAAATGGGATATGCCTTTAGTTTTAGGTTTCTCAGCTGTGAGGAATTTCCACGTCTTAGACGGAACGATATAGAGAGGGAGAGGGACTGTTTTCAGGCAGTGGGATATTCTCAGGTAAGTAAAGGATTCCGAGGGAGGGAGCTGGAACTCTAGCTGGAGCTGTGTGAAAGGTTTGAGGAGGTTACCTTGTAGGATGTCTTGCACGAGGTGTATACCTCTCGTGCGCCATCTGGAAACGGATAGGTCTGGAGATAAAAATTGAAGGGACTCTAACGGAATTTGGGATGTAGGAGAGGCGGGGTCAGTATTAGTTCGGGCGGTAAATTTGCCCCAGGCCAACGCTGTGGCTTTCATGGTTGGTGGAAGGGATGAGGGAACCCCTGAAGTTAATGGCACGCTCAGTATCCAAGCCTTCAAGTTTTTGAGGTGGAGAGAGGAGAGTTCTATTTGCCCCCAAGGAGTATTAGGACAGGGTTGGAACCAATCCGCCAATTGGGCAAGAATGGAGGCCAGGTAATAGTCACTGAAATCAATTGAGCCGACACCTCCCGAGAATTTATTCTTGATGAGGTTAGAGTGGGCACATCTGGGTTTTTTACCTTTCCACAAGAGGGCATTAAGAATCGTTTGAAGGGACTTAAAGTATGATAGAGGGATCGGGATAGGCAATGTCCTAAAGAAGTAGAGAACCTGTGGGAGACACATCATTTTAAAGGCCGCTAATCTACCAGACCAGGAGAGTTCATGTTTTGCTATTTGTAAAGAGTCCTGACGTAATTTGTGGAGCAGTGGGAGGAAGTTGGATGAGAACAATAGCTTCGTAGATCTGGTTAGCTTGATGCCCAGGTAGGAGATTTCCCTCTCCGCCCATTGGAAGTCATATTGCATTTGCAGTAAATTCTTAGTAGTAGCATCTAAGTGTAAGTCTAGAATAAACGATTTAGTCGTATTGACCTTATAGTAGGACACTTTACTAAACCAGGTAAGCAATCTATGTACCTCTGCCAGGGAGGAAGCGGGGTCCGTGAGGATCAGTATGACATCGTCAGCGAACAAGCTGATCTTGTGTATCGTTCGATCAATATGAATGCCCGATATTGATGGGAGGGTTCGGACCTGGGATGCAAGGGGTTCCATCAACAGATTAAAAATGAGGGGGGACAGGGGGCAGCCCTGCCGGGTACCATTAGATATATTAAAGGGGCGGGACAACATGTCCTCGGCGAAAACTTGAGCTGAAGGGGTCGAGTACAGTGCCATAATGGCATCGAAGATATGCCCCGTAAATCCAAATTTCTGCAACACTGAGGCTAGGTAAGTCCAGTGGACCCTATCGAACGCCTTCTCTGCATCTAAAGATAGAAGCAGAGAAGGCGTTCCCGTGGATTCTGCAAAGTGAATCAAATCAATCAGTCGTCTAGTAGCGTCGGACGCTTGTCGACCCGTAGTAAATCCTGACTGGTCCCTGTGGATGAGAGAGGGCATAATGTCTAAAAGTCTTAGTGCGATAACTTTAGAATATATTTTGACATCTAAATTAAGGAGTGAGATTGGGCGAAAATTTTGGGCAACGGACGGGTCCTTCCCTGGCTTTGGTATAGTAACAATTAGTGCCTTAAGCATTTCTGAATCAAAACAAGAAGAGGAGGCAGCGCGGTTGAATACTGCTACTAGGTGGTGTACTAGGTGTTCGGAGTATTGTTTATAGTACTCCCCGGAATAACCATCAGGGCCGGGGGCTTTGTTCATGGGGAGGGCTTGTATTGCTTTATGTATCTCTTGTTCCGAGAAAGGGGCATTCAGTGCTCGAAGTTGGTCATGGGTGATAGAGGGGAGGTGTGCTTTGTTTAGGAAGGCGTTAATGTCCTCTTGAGTGGGTTGTGGCGTTAGGGGGTCTCTTTTCAAGTTGTATAAGTCTCCATAGTAGTCACTAAAGGCGTTGGCAATGTCTTGGGGGTTAGTCAATAGGGATTGGGTGTGGGGGTGGGATAGGTGGTGAATTTTGGATTTAACCCTCTTGCCTTTTAGGCGCTGAGCAAGGCGCTTACCTGCCTTATTAGAGGTGGAGTACATGGTAGCCCGTAGCTTCCGATGTAGATAGTCGTGAGATTGGAGCAACAGAGAACGGAGTTCTTGTCGCAGGGTGAAAAGTTGGTCAGAGATAGGTAGGGTAGGGGAAGATTTGTGAAGCGAGTCAAGGTCCTGAATCTTGGTTGTGATGTCCTCTATGCGCTGCGTCCTCTTTTTTTTATGAACAGCGGATAATTTCATTAAAATTCCTCGCATAAATGCCTTGTGAGCTCTCCACACTACCACAGGGTCTGCCACTGAACCCAAATTGAGTTCAAAAAATTCTTTGATATGGTCAGCGATAACCGAAGAGTACTCCTTGTGTTGTAGTATAAAATTATTCACTCTCCATAAGAACGAACTATGTTTTTTGCGTGTATCGCCTATGCAGATTGAGATTGGGGAGTGGTCTGACCAGGTGGCAGTGTGGATTACCGAGGCTGTCACATTTTGTAATAACCATTTGTCCACCAATATCAAATCAATGCGCGAGTAAGATTTAAAACGGGGGGAATAATAGGTGTAGTCCCTCTCTGATCCATGGTGGCACCTCCAGACATCATAGAGATCGCTCATAGCCAAGAGGTGCTGTAATGGGGACGGTCTCCGTTTGGTGGGTGAAGTGGAGTCTAGGGATATGTTCGGGGCCAGATTAAAGTCTCCGCAGATTATGAGTTGACCTCTCTTGAGAGGTTGAGCTGTTCTCAGGACTTTCCGTAGGAAACGAATTTGGTGCACATTTGGGGCATAAACATTAATCAGTGTGTAGATTTGACCATCAATTGAGCACACAAGAATTATGAAGCGACCCTCGGGGTCAATACACAGTTCTAGTTGTTGGAAGTCCAGTGAGTCCCTGATCGCAATCATAACACCCCTGGTTTTAGAGGAGTGCGAGGCTTGGTAGATATGTGGGAAGCTGCTATGCGTGCATAGCTTCCAGTCATCCTGAAGTAGGTGGGTCTCCTGTATAAAGACCAGATCGCTCTGAAGATCTTTAACTGTCTTCCATAGTGAGTGTCTTTTAACTGGGTGGTTCAACCCATTAACGTTCAGTGAGAGAAGCGAGAGTGGCATTGTGACGTCTGGTGTATTGATGTGCGGCAAAAACTTACAGTCAGACGTATCACACAGATATCCAGGCACGGAGGGACAGCCTGTAGTGGTCGCCCGGAGGAGGCCTCAAGGAGACTTGTAGTATTGTCAGTGGAGCTGTGAAACAAAACAATGTGTCAGAATACTGTTAGAGTTTATGACATCTAGGGGTATGTAGTAGCCAAAGGAGCCGTAGGTAATCAAAAAATGCACACTGTCAGGTGAGATCGGGTATGTAGCAAGTTGATCTATAAACCAAAAAACAGAAAAAAGGAAAAAAAAAAAGGAGAAAACGATGTCAGAAGATGTATCGCCCTGGCGGTACACCAATACAGAGGGCGAGCAAATTGCTCAAAAATAAAACCTCTACTCGGGGTTCACGAGAGTCCAAACACGGGCGAACAGCAGCAAGAAGAACAAGAAATAGCGTCCGAGAGCGATCATCAAAGCCCAGGGGAACGGGTAGGACAATGTAATAAGCCTGTAGGATAATCTATACAGCCACATTAGGACATCTCAACGGAGGGCATCTCTGGTGCATTTTGGGTCGTGGTTTTGTTGGCCCTCTGGGGAAGGGGAGCAGGTGCATCTGTAATAATACCCCAGGCACGGAGCAATTTGAGGCCCTTCTCTAGATCTTTGATCGTGTAGGATTTATCCTCTTTGGTGATAAGTAGTGTTGCCGGGTATCTCCACTTGTATTGTATTTTGTGGTTTAGCAGACCCTTGGTCACCGGGTTGAGTTGTCTGCGAAGTTGCAAGGTATACTTGGAGAGGTCAGGGAGAAGTTGCACGTCAGTGAAAGGAGACGGGAGGGGTTTCCTGGATTTGAGGTTCATCATCAGAGTTTCTTTAATGTGAAAGAAATGTACTCTCATCAGAATGTCTCTAGGGATTGAAGCGGCTAAGTGGGATGGTTTAGCAATTCTGTGAATTCTATCGATCAGGAGGTCTCTGGGGGAAGCCTCAGGTAGAATCAGGTGCATGAGTTCTCTCGCATATTTAGACAGATCAGCAGGCAAGATAGATTCAGGTACACCTCTTATTTTGATATTATTTCTACGAGATCTGTCCTCGAGGTCTGCTAGCTTAGAACGCATCCATGCCTGATCCTCTTTAATGCCTTCACACATATCTATGACTCCATTTACCGTGGAGGCGCAATCAGACAAATTTTCTTCTATGTGTGTCACTCTATTGTCTAGGGAGTGAATATCTGCAGTAACTCTGTGGAACATAGATGAGAGGTCAGACATCAGTGAGGTTTGTAGGGACAGCAGCATGTCCTTTAAAGTGGAATCGAGTACAGGCTGGCCCGAGGTAGGGAATGACGCCATAGAGGAATGCAAGGCCTGGTTCGACGTGAGGGGATTGTAAGCCGGGGCCTCGATTTCTGCGCGCGCTGCGCGACGTGACGGCGTATCCAGCCGCATTTTCGCTTTTGCCGGGCTGCTTGTGAGCGGGTCACCTCCGTAGGGGTGATCCAGTAGCTCGGGGGACACTGGGGAGGATAGTTCTGTCACAGATAGATCTGTGTTCGAGCGCCGCGGCGCGGCATGGTCGGCGCCATCTTGGGAAGCACTAACCTTCTCTGCTGGCTTGAAGGCAAAGGCCGTGAGTTTTTGAGGTTTGTAGTCCGAAAACCTCTTCCGCAATGCTACCTCCATGATCCTGGGGTTTCACTGCGGTGATGTGGCCGTGTAGCAGGAGTCTAAGCAGGCTGTCGTCGTGGTAGTTTTCCCCTGGGTAGACGAGCGAGGTGATCAGGCTGCTGCTTCCATCGCCGGTCGGCCACGCCCCCCGCTATAATTGATAATTGAAACCAAACGATAAATGCTTATTGCGATTTTTTTACCAAAAATATGTAGAAGAATACATATCGACCTAAACTGAGGACATTTTTTTTATATATACATATTTTTTGGGGATATTTATTATAGCAAAAAGTAAAAAATATTGTTTTTTTCAAAATTGTTGCTCTATTTTTGTTTATAGCGCAAAAAAATAAAAACCGCAGAGGTGATCAAATACCACCAAAAGAAAGCTCTATTTGTGGGAAGAAAAGGACTTCAATTTTGTTTGGGAGCCACGTCCCGTGACTGCGCAATTGTCAGTTAAAGCAACGCAGTGCCGAATTGCAAAAAGGGGTTTGGTCCTTTAGCTGCATAATGGTCCAGGTCTTCAGTGGTTAAGGGGGAAAATCTCCTGGCCCAAGTGTTCCAGTTTTAGTAAATCTTCCCCTCTGTCTCTTCTGCATTAAAGTTTCTTTCCCATCTCTCCACCTTGTACATTGAGCTGTGCACGCATGGGAGTGATATCATCTCTGCACGGCCCATCAAAATAACCAAAGATCAGAACCCAAGGGGGTTTATGGGCCTGTTCTTAACTAGATGCTGTTGTAAACATACAGGGCCAGATCCACAAACAATTACGGCGGCGGATCTCCAGATCCGCCGCCGTAATTTCAAATCTGCGTTGGCGTATCATTGTTTTGTATCCACAAACAAGATACGCTGTTTTTTTGCGAAGATACGCCATCCTACGCCGTCGTGCTAAAGTGTCCTATTTACGCTGGACGCTAGGGGCGCTTCCACGTCTAATATGTAAATGAGGTAGATACACCGTTCCACGAACGTTCGTACGCCCGGCGCAGTGTTTTTACGTCATTTGCGTAAGCGTAGGTCCGGAGTAAAGTTACCCCTGCTGTATAGAGGCGTACGTAATGTTAAGTATGGACGTCGGGCCAGCGTAGATTTTTTCATCGTTCACTCCTGGAGCAGTGATTTTAATGATGCTTAAATAATAAAAAAAAAAATCCTTTAACCACTTGATACCCGCCCGCCGTCAAATGACGGCGGGCGGGATAGTCTATAGTCCTGACAGGATCTAGGAGAAACATTTAACCCCTTGCCCGCCCCTAGTGGTTAACCCCTTCCCTGCCAGTTACATTTATACAGTAATCAATGCATATTTATAGCATTGTTCACTGTATAAATGTAAATGGTCCCAAAAATGTGTCAAAAGTGTCCGATGTGTCTGATATAATGTCACAGTCCCGAAAAAAAATCACAGATCGCCACCATTCCTAGTAAAAATAAAATAAAATAAAATCATAATTATGTCCCCTATTTGTAGGCAATATAACTTTTGCGCTATACGGTTATTGCGATTTATTTTTTATTTTATTTTTTTACCAAAAATATGTAGAAGAATACATATCGGCCTAAACTGAGATACATTTTTTTTTTTTTATGGGATATTTATTATAGCAAAAAGCAAAAAATACTGGGCCAGATTCAGGTACATCTGCACATTATTGGACCGGCGTAGCGCACCGCCTTTACGTTAGACTTGCGCAATGTAGCGGCGTAATCACCCTATTCTCGTAGCTTTTACGCAGAAAATTGCGCATGCTTAATGTTATTTCAGAGGCGTAAGGCGGAGTAATACAAATTGGGAAGGACGTGGGCGTGTTACATTGAATTGAGCCGTGACCCCATGCAAATGAAGGGCCGGCCGACTCGCGCATGCGCGCTTGAAGGAGACCATGGTCAGCACCTCTGTGCGCATGTTCACAACTCGGGAACAGCGCAATCAGTGAAATTGGAAGTAGACCCGGGCAACTTTGCTGAACTACGCAGACAGCATAAATAGACAGACACAAATGCACTTCCATTGCAAAAGTACATCCCTTTGTATCCCGTCCTATACAGCAAGGTGCTATTGTTCTGTTGTTTGTTAGCGTTTATTTGTTTGTTTGTGACGTGTCGTTGAGATATTTGGGGACTGTTTTGCAGAGTGATTTTTGTCTTTTATGTGTTTTCTTTGTTGTTGTTTTTTTAAATTATATTTTTGCTGGGCATTTTTTTTTTCGGTTCTGTTTGTGTATGATTTGGGAATGTGGGGGTGACATTCCTGCCGGAAAAGGGGTGTCACCCTCAATTTTGGTGGAGAAGGTTTCCCCAGGACCAGGGAGAAGTGATCCCCAGGTCTGTGTGAATGGTGTATGAATGTACAGTGACATAATTGGAGCCTTGGCGTGGCGTTGCTGCTCACAAGTCCTGCATGGTGGGCTTGTGCCAATCCAATGTGATGAGGATGTGGGGTGTGTGTGCTAGGGACCACAGTGGTGTGCATGCATGCATTCTCATTGTGCCATGATTAATGTGTGTGTTTAACGTGCAAAGATGCATATGTGATCTGGCATGAGATGGGGTCATGAGATGGGGTCCCAGTGCATATGCAGAGTCACCTTGAAGGGAAAAGACAGGAGGATGTTAGTAGTGCATGTGTCCCTTGTGATGTGTGCATCATGGAGGGGGACAGTCATGCCTGCCACCCATATCACTCACCAACCAGCCAACTGTCCCCATACATGTTCTGTGGGGATGGGGCTCTGATTGTATATGTAGCTGTCATGGGTGTCATGGGTAGTGTCATGTGTTGGGCTGGTGATGTCCTCCTGCAAGCTTGTGGTTAATTCCATGATGGCATGAGGGGTGAATCTGAAGATGCGAGACACCTCAGAATCACTCATGCCATAGATGTCTATGCGTGTGCAGTATATCCTCTCCCGTGAAGAGTGAAGATTGAGGGGTTTGTATCAGATAAGAATATTGTATTAGATTAGATTAAATTGTAAAGTTTATATAAGCAAATAAAAAGTTAAAAAAATAAATAAAAATCCCGTGCCCTCCTCAGTGCCCTCCTCCTTCTTTGATCATCTAAAGTCAGTAGTATAGCTATGAGCATGGATGCCCCTGGCATGTTGGCATACAGATTGTTGTGCAACACGTGTGACTGCTGAGCTCCTCACTAACAGTGTTGCTTTATCTGACATGTAGACGATTTTTCTCTTTTTAGACCAGCTTTTATATGGTCTAATTTTAGACAGGACATTTTGCTGTTGCGCACACTGCGTAGCCTGCGCTGCCCCAACGTTCTTTTGTGGATCCCCGTAACTCCCTCATTAGCATATTTGACTAGCAAATCAATGGTCTGTCTAGCGCAGTTTTGCGCGGGCGGATGCGCCTGTCTAACGAAATTACGCTGGACAAAAAAAAGTAGATTTCTTGCGTATCTCGTTTTGGGGATGCCGTGCATCGAAACGCACGCGCACATTTAGACTTACGCCGCGCATCTGCTGTTACGCAGGTGTAATCGCTCTGTGAATCTGGGCCACTGTGTCTTTTTTCAAAATTGTCGCTCTTTTTTTGTTTATAGTGAAAAAAATAAAAACCTCACGGGCGATCAAATACCACCAAAAGAAAGCTCTATTTGTGGGGAAAAAAATGACGTAAATTTTGTTTGGGAGCCACATCGCACGACCGTGCAATTGTCAGTTAAAGCGACGCAGTGCCAGAAGCTAACATTTTGTCTGGGCAGGAAGGGGGTGTAGGTGCACAGTAGGCAAGTGGTTAAATATTGTACCTGCTGTGTGTCTATAGTTTGCCTGTGAAAACGTCTTTGAGAACCCGGGTCTTGCCCCAGGGAACATGTATTAATGGAAAAAAAAGGTTTAAAAACTGTGTGAGTCCTGCTCCTGAAAAAACGACTATTTTTTAAACTTTTTTCCATTGATACATGTTCCCTCGGGCAAGACCCGGGTTCTCAAAGACGTTTTCCAACAATAACTTAAACATTGGTCTTTAAAATGATCGTTTTTGAATTCGAACCTTCCAGTCCCATAGACTTCAATGGGGTTCTAAATGTTAGCGCGAACGGATGGTCTGTTTGACGGTTTTGGTGTGAACCGAATGCGGGGGTGTTCGGCTCATCCCTACTGTGCACCAGTGCACAAAGCAAGGTTCATAAAGACATGGATGAGCAATTTTGGGGTGGAGGAACTTGACAGTCCTGACCTCAACCTGATAGAACACCTTTTGGATGGAAGGAGAGGAGACCTTCTTGTCCAAATACAGTGCCTGACGTCACAAATGCGCTTCTGAAAGAATGGTCAAACTTTCCCATAGACACACTCCTAAACCTTGTGGACAGCCTTCCCAGAAGAGATGAAGCTGTTATAGCTGCAAAGGGCGGGGCCAACTCAATATTGAACCCTACGAACTAAGACCAGGAAGCCATTAAAGTTCATGTGCGTGTAAAGGCAGGTGTCCCAATACTGTTATCAATATAGTGTATATAGTTACATTGGTTCAGCTTGGATCTATGTGACTATGTACAGTATATGACGTACCTGTTCAATGCCACTGGAAGCTGGAAATCACTGAAGAAGACACCGCTACTCCAGTAATCGCCACTTGCTTCCAGGTCCTGTACTAATTGGCCAGCCTGATGCATTCTGAATACAGCATGTGCACCATTCAGATAATGCTTTGCATATTCTGTATGTATACAAAGCATTGTCTGTTTAAAGTGTAGAGGCGTGGAGGTGACTATGATTGTAGGTTACATAGGGCTCTTCATACACTCCAGACAATGGGAGAGAGCTGCCGTGGGGGGGAAGGAGGGACAAAAGAAAAGTAACTAAATACGTCTGATTAGTGAACCTATTGGGCAAAGCACCAAAATTCACTTTGAGGAATATTTGGGGCATTAAAAAAAAAAAAGAAGCAATATCTGCTCATAAAACTGCTCCTAATTTCAGGGATCCCAGAGAGCTAACAAACGTGTTAAATGTATGTCCCCTGAGACTGTATTCTTTAAAAGAAAAGTGTGGGGTTATAAAAAAAGAAATAAATCATATATTCTCACCTCTATGCTACAGCATGCTGAAGTTGTCCCACGTCGCTTCTAAGACCAAGTGATCACATGACCGTTGATCGCTCTACTCTCGGTCTTCTTGGAGTGGAGGGCAGTGACTGTTCGTCATCGTTTTCTAATCTGCCACTCCAACTCTCACTGGAGCTCCGAGCTGGAGAGGGGTGGGTGCAGCTGGATCATCTCTCAGCCTTGCAACGAGAGTAGGAGACAGCTGTCAATTAGGTGGTTGGCTGGATCCCGACAATTTGGGCAGGACCCTCCAGAGCCTGGAGTTGACTCGTGTCAGCTGACAGTGGTTTATAGCCCGCTAAAAGCCAACTCTAAGCAGAAGAAGAGCAATAGTAAGTGCACTCCTGTGAGCTGCAAGACAAGTATGGCCATTCTCTTTTAACTAGCACTGCTGATTTATAAACTTTTAAAAGTCAATATAAGTTCAATTAAAGTTGCTAATTCAATTTGCTCAGGAGCCATTAAAGCTTCTTAATTTTTTTAGATGGTCAGCATCCAAACATGGGTAGGAAGGCAACCTAGGTCCCAAGTGATGCAAAGCCACAAAGGTATCCACCACATTGTCTTCTGACAATTACTATTACTAATAACGTATATAGATTTACCGTTCTCTGTCCATGGTTCTGAAATAGCCAGAATATTTCAGCTTGGGAATTTATTTCTGAGCATACCACACAAGAATGGGTTGAAAAGTAATTGGATACTTTAAAAACATATGTTAATACATATGTGACGTTATTATACACTGAAAACATAATATCCAGTATAATCATATTTTATTTATTTCTCAAATTTATTTGAATTTAAACAATTCCCATTCAAACCGGTTAATTAGCACTATGGTCAAACACACACCATTTACTCCTTAAGTTATTGAAGGAGTACAGCACAGGATTTCTATGACATTATGCAGTTTCCCCTGGGGACCACCAGGTGTAATGCAAAAAATAAATAAATAAACAAAATAACAAAAAAAACGGATCCCCAGGGCCCCTTACAGACCTGGCTGCCCCCTCCCATTTTTTTTGTTGCTCTTTTTATTTTTTTTATTTTTTGCATTACACCTGGTGGTCCCCAGCCCCCCCCCCCCCACTTATTATCTCGTGTCAGGAGAGAAGAGTTTTTTTGGAATGTAAAAAATAAATAAATATTTTTTTAAAAAACAGGAGGGGGGCCAGCCGGCCTGTAAGGGGCCCTGGGGATAATCAGGCCCCTTACAGGTGTAATGCAAAAAAAAAAAATGGGAGGGGGCCAGCCGGGCCCCCGGGGACCATCATACCCCTTACAGGTGTAATGCCTGTACCCCCCCGATGGTGGCCCTTTGCACCTATATGGCACTCAATTGTGTTGCAAGCAATAAGAACTCAAACTCAGCCAGTTCTGCCCTAAGATATGCACTATATTTTTTTGTAGTAAAATTCCAGGTATGCCTAAACTGTCTGGGCCTTCGCCTGTGTAAAAGCATCAATTAGGTAAAAAAATGTTTCTGTGAAAAAAAGTTAGAGTTCATTCTAACCTCATTCTCATTTTCTGCACACAGAGTCTAGGTGAAGAGAGTGTCACACTTCTTCAGGTTTGATCCTGGGGAATACAGAGGAGCTGAAATCACATGGGAAGGCGCTCTTGCAATGGATTGGAGTTAGGGTTGCCACCTGTTCGTACAGTCCAGGTTTTGAATCATGTGTACGGGTTTCGGTCCACCTGAAATCTAGACACATTATTCAGACAGGACAATGTGGCTCAGAACAGGGCCTGACAGAAAGGTGAGAGGGCACTATGTGTAATGCATTACTATTCTCTTTGGAGCGCCCAAAAGTGTCCCAGGTCTGTTACTATAGTTTATACAAAAACAATTTTGCTGAAAAAGTGGCAACCCTAATTGGAGTGTCTTCTCAGAAGATTGCTCCTGTTCTGATTTCAGACATACAGGCGAGGTAGAAGAGAGGAAAGACAAGCCCAGACATGGGGGGTCACAGAATCAGCAAAGGTCAACACAGTAGAGCGAGAGACTGGCGCACACAGGAAATGTTGCTTTATATTTATTTCTAAAGTTTGCTTTATATTAGAAGAGACAAGCTAAGAGTCAGAAGACTAAGGCCGCGTACACACGATCAAACATCTCTGCTGAAACTGGTCCGCAGACCAGTTCCAGCGGACATATCCGATCGTGTGTACGGGCTAGCAGACAGGTTTCCAGCAGACAAAAGTTTTAAAGCATGCTTTAAAACTTGTCTGCTGGAAAGCGGTCTGTCGGATATATCCGCTGGTTAGTACGCCTAACCAGCGGACCGAAATCTCCTGCATGCGTCGAATGGATTTGACGCATGCGTGGAAGTATTACAGTAATTAGTGCATATTTATAGCACTGATCGCAGTATAAATGTGAATGGTGCCAAAAATGTGTCAAAAGTGTCCGATGTGTCCGCCATAATGTCACAGTCCCAATATAAATCGCAGATCGCCGCCATTACTAGTAAAAAAAAAAAATAAAAAATAATAAATCTGTCCCCTATTTTGTAGGCGCTATGACTTTTGCGCAAACCAGTTGCTTATTGCGATTTTTTTTTTTACCAAAAATATGTAGAAGAATACGTATCGGCCTAGACTGAGAAAAATTTTTTTTTTTTTTTTTTTTTTAAATTGGGCTATTTATCATAGCAACAAGTAAAAATATTGTATTTTTTTTCAAAATTGTCGCTCTATTTTTGTTTATAGCGCAAAAAATAAACACCGCAGAGGTGATCAAATACCACCAAAAGAAAGCTCTACTTGTGGGAAAAAAAGGACGTAAATTTTTTTTGGGAGCCACATCGCACGACTGTGCAATTGTCAGTTAAAGCGACGCAGTGCCAGAAGCTGAAATTTCACCTGGTCAGGAAGGGGGTATATGTGCCCAGTAAGCAAGTGGTTAAAGGAACCTATTTATAAAATAAAAAACAAACCTTTACAACCCCTTTAATGTCAAATACCATGTTATAAAGTTGGCATAGCTAATTTGTCACCTTCTGGGACGCCTTTTTGACTGGCCTGTTTCCCCTCCTGGTGTGACAAAGTCAGCCTTTGCAAAATATCAAGTCACAGCTTCAGAGAGTTCTTAGAGCATGCACATGAAATGACAACATTAATTTGCATAGCAAAATTCTCATGCACTAAGTCCCTGTTCACATTGGAGCAATTTGTCATGCGATTTCACATCCTATTGTTGGCAATCTCACGGTTCAAATTGGTGCAGATTTTGCGGTGCTGTATCAGTTTGAAAAAGTAGTACATTGCACTACTTTTGGCAATTTTGGGCGCGACTTGAATAGACATATGTACATGTAGCCACACAGATGTCTTCAAAGTTGCCCCCGAAGTCGCACGTACATACAAAATCTTGCAATTTTAGATGAAATTACCTGATTTCAAAGCTGCTAGCTGCAGTCAATGTGCTCTCATATCAAAACTCACCTAATCCATTCCACAGCCACTGCATGTTTATGCAGTACCACATGTGGCCAGATGTGCTGGGGCACCGGAGACACTCGGAAACACTCGGAGACCACTTGGATACACTCGGGAATGGAGTGTTTCCGAGTGTCTCTGGCGCCCCCGCACCCCGGAGGCTTGAATCCTGCTCGCCCTGCATGACGCAAATCGAGTCAGGATTTAAAAAAAAAAATTGGTTGTACTCGTTAAAAGTTACTTGCAATCCAAGGTTCCACTGTATATTCTTTTAAATACACATGCTGATCTGCTAGCGATAACCACATGTATGACAGTCTGGGGGAGATTTACTAAAACTCTGAATCTGGTGAAGCTGTGGATTTTAGCCAATCAGCTTCTAATTCTGCTTGTTCAATTAAGCTTTGACAATACAAGCTGGAAGCTGATTGGTTTCTATGCACAGCTGCACCAGATTTTACATGCTCCAGTTTTAGTAAATCTCCTTCTCTGTGTCTGCAGGGGCCACTGGTGGCACATATTAAGGTATCACATATTAAGATGGCATCCAACAGCAGCCAGTAAGTGATTCAATCTTAAAGTGGTTGTAAACCCTCTCTGCCAAGTTGCTTCTACAGGTAAGCCTTGATTAAGGCTTACCTGTAGGTGTTTGCAATATCCCTACATGGTTTAGGAGATATTTGCCAAAAATAATACACCGTTGTCTATGGCACATGTGCGCCATAGACAACAGCGCAGGCGCACTGAGAATGGCGGTTTTCTCAATGGGATCTGCCCGCTTTGACGGCTCCCTCGCGCATGCGCGGATTGACGTCATCGCGGTGACCAGCCAATCACAGCAAGTAGCAAGTAACCTTCGGGGGGGGGGGATGTCTGCGGCTGGAGGATGGCTTTGGGGGCCTTGATCTAAAGTAAGTAATGCATAATGGACTAGTATGCTAGTCATACTAGCTCATTGTGCCTTTGTCTTGCAGGTATAAAAAAAAGGAGAAGGAAGGCTTTTCAGAGTAACCCGTCCAACAAAGTAAGGAATTTTTACGGAAAGCAACACCAATTTTTTTATTAATTAAATATCTGGGGGCAGGGTCTCTTTAAAGCCCTTATGTCTGATGCAGGCACATCATGCAGGAGGGTACCAGGCATCTTATATACCTGGAAAAGTGTTGGATGCTAAAGATTCCTAAATCGCCATAACCCTTGAGGAGAGCAAAGAATGAAGCCTACCCTCTCTGGACTGGTAAATATTCAGGGCTTTTGTTCACGGGGAACTCAGTTCCACCACCTCTGGCTCTGACCCTTTGGTGCCTGCTCACCACAGTGACTTGTAAACACAGAAGTCTGGTTTCTGTGTTTACAAGTGACAGCTCTGCACTCTGTGTGTAACCCCCTGAACTCTGCACTCTGTATGTGTAATGCAATCCTGGTATTTAATGCCCCTTTAAGACTCCCTTACTGTTTTTGAAATCTGAAAAAGCTCTGTAAATATTAATCATCTTCTTTTGCAGGAAACTTTTTTTATTAATTTTTTGACACTTTCACACCAGATATGTTATGTCACACTTTTTAAATTGTTAGAAAACTTTTCATTTTCTTTTTAAGAAAGAAAACAGTCTTTATTTCCACGTATACATAGATTTTAGACTTCACAACAGAAACCTATTTCTTCCGGTGCATAAAACTTTGTTTAGAAAGTTAGTTATTCTTCCATTACTATTCTTTATTTTTTGTCTCTGTCATTTTAAATATTCAGCTTCTACTGGCGGCTGCACTTAAATGCTTTCCGCCGTAGGTAACTGCATACTTAATGGATGCGCTGGTCATAGTGGCAGCAATGCCGGGGAAATCCTGGGTGATAATTCCCACTGCAAAGAAAATAATTTTTAGATGTAAATATTTAATGCAGTCATTTCATGTGTACAAATATGTCTCACTTGGTGCATGAAATAAAAGTGTTAAAATGACTTGGAAGTCAATTTTGTCTACCTGCAATTCTTTCTTAAAGGCACAGCGGGCGTCTGGAATAGTCGGCTTCAATGCTAATTCGATCCTCTGCAACCCATCATTTTATAGCGGTAGCTTCCTTCCTGACAATCTCTGCTTCCAGTCTCCCTCCAGCATAGTTAAGGATGTGACAGGCTGTCATCTCTCTGATTCCTTTATGATCTGTGAAGATGGTGACAGCTTCTAGGCTTCCTGCGGCTTGCCAGCCTTTGTGGAACTACAGGCCTCACTGTGCTCTTCAACTTGTGTTTGATGCCTCCAATTAGCGATTTTTGTTCTTTGTTCATATAGCAAGATTTAAACTGGAGATTTGATCACGACAATGAAGAATGAAGTCTATTTTTTGCTTTAAACTTGTTTTAATCACAGTTTACTTTTGGATGATTTTCACTGTTTTCCTCATAAAGCAACCAAGTACTGTATGTTTGTAGCAGGCATTCCCCTGTAAAAATTATATAGATGGATCCTATAATACAAGGTCATTACTAAGGTTGAACCATACAGAGTATACAGTGTATTTTATTGGGATTGTATGTGCTAGACCAGGGATCCTCAAACTACGGCCCTCCAGCTGTTGTGGAACTACACATCCCATGAGGCATTGCAAAACTCTGACATTCACAGACATGACTTAGCATGATGGGAATTGTAGTTCCTGAACAGCTGGAGGGCCGTAGTTTGAGGACCCCTGTGCTAGACCAACACAAAATGGCACATAATTGTGAATTGGAAGGGAAATGATAAATGGTTTTCAATTTTTTTTACAAATAAATACAGTCAAACCTTGGTTTGAGAGTAACTTGATTTGAGAGCGTTTTGTAAGACAAGATAATTTTTTTAATACATTTTGACTTGATATACAAGCGATGTCTTGAATTACAAGTAGTGTTGTGTCACAACTGAGTATAAAAGAGAAGAGAGGCGCCTCTAATGGCGCGTACACACAATTGATTTGTTTCATTGGAAATTCCGATCGTGTGTGTGGGCCCCATCGGAGTAAAAGATAGAACATGTTTTAACCACTTGCTTACTGGGCACATATACCCCCCTCCTGCCCAGGTGAAATTTCAGCTTCCGGCACTGTGCCGCTTTAACTGACAATTGCGCGGTCATGCGACGTGGCTCCCAAACAAAATTGACGTCCTATTTTTTCCCCGCAAATAGAGCTTTCTTTTGGTGGTATTTGATCACCTCTGCGGTTTTTATTTTTTGCGCTATAAACAAAAAAATCAACAATTTTGAAAAAAAAAACAATATTTTTTACTTGTTGCTATAATAAATAGACAAATAGATAGTGCAGCGCAAAAAATTAATTAACAAATAACATAGGGTAAACATAAGAAAAAAACACACAAAATGTCCATAGGTGCACTAATAATCCAAAGTGAGTACGAGGAACCAAATCCAAAGTGTGATTGATGAAAAACAGAAGAAACCTCCACCGAGAAAGGTAAGAATGGCCTCTCACCTTGTTGCCTAGACCAAAAAGGTCAAACAGCATGTAGTAACAAGGACCTCCTTATTCATCTGATCAATCCAGCAGCAGATCACTCATTGCGGCATCAGTGGACTCAACGCCAATTGCGATTATGCAAAAAAATTCAAAAGAATCTAGTGCTCTCTGAAGCATACTCAAAATTTATTGCATAGAAATATTACACTTACATAAAAAGCACTCGTTCCTGAGTGCTAGGTAAACAGCCAAAAAACCGGGATCCACCAACAAGTTGTTAGGACACACGGTGTGCAGTCACGGGTGACGTCACGTGTGTAACTCCCCCCTCATACGTCGTTACGTCCTCTAGGCGGGACTTCATCAGCGTGGGGTAGGAATGGCGGCGATCTGCAATTTTTTTTATTGGGACTGCGACATTATGGCGGACACATCGGACACTTTTGACACATTTTTGGTGCCATTCACATTTGTACAGCAATCAGTGCTATAAATATGCACTAATTACTTTATAAATGTGACTGGCATTGAAGGGGTTAACACTAGGGGTGAGGAAGGGGTTAAACGTGTACCTGTATTGTGTTCTAACTGTGGGGGGAGGGGGTGACTGGGGGAGGTGACCGATTGTGTCCCTATGTAGAAGGGACACAGATCGGTCTCCTCTCTCCCCTGACAAGACGTGGAGCTCTGTGTTTACACACAGAGCTTCACATCCCTGCTCTGTCATTGCCGATTGCGGGTACCTGGCGGACATCGCGACCGCCAGGCACGCGCATCGGCATCTCGGGCACACGCCGGGCGCATGCGCACCGGCGCTCTTGCGCGCCCCCCAGTGGCCTGAGGAATCCAGGATGTCAATTCACGTCCAGTTGGATTTTCAGAGCCACCGTGAGGCCCTCAATTGACAATGGCCCGGGGCTCAAGTGGTTAAACTCCTCCGATGGAAAAAAATCTAATGGGAAATTCCGATCGTCTGTGTGGAATTTCGTCAGAGAAAAATCCATGCATGCTCAGAATCAAGTCTACGCATGCTCGGAAGCATTGAACTTGATTTTTCTCGGCTCGTCGTAGTGTTTTACATCACCGTGTTTTGGACGGTCAGAATTTAGTCTGACAGTGTATATGCAAGACAGCTTGAATGGAATTCCGATGAAAAAATCCATCGGATACTTCGATCGTGTGTATGCGGCATAAGTGTAGCAAAATGGTTCCATTTAATGAAGGTACAACATTTAGCAACATACTGCTACATACTGCTACACTCAAAGGTGCCTCTCTTCTTTTTTATACTCTGTAGCTCCTGCTGGATTTTGCTTCTAATCCCCTTGTGGAGGCTTCCATTTGTGGATGGACATTTTATAGTTACACAACCTCACATTGCTATAATATTTTTATATGGACTACAAACCGAAGGACCTATGAATAAATGGTTGTGGAATGAATCATTTGATTTTCCATTATTTCTTATGGGGAAGCTTTGATATACAAGTGCTTTGGATTACAAGCATGCTTCCAGAACGAATTATGCTCGCAATCCAATGTTTTACTGTATGTGAAAAGTGTGGCGTGTATTTGTATCTGATACCCCTAACTAAAATCTAGTGGAATCAATTGTCTTCAGAAGTCACCTATTTAGTAATTAGAGCCCATCTGTGTGTATTTTAATCTCAGTATAAATACAGCCGTTCTGTGAAACCCTCAGAGGTGTGTTAGAGAACCTTAGTGAACAAACAGAATCATTAAGGAATCATTCCAGACAAGTCAAAGATAAATTGGAGAAGTTTAAAGCAGGATTAGGTTGTAAAAAATATATCCCAAGCTTTGAACATCTCACGGAGCACTGTTCAATCCCTCATCTGAAAATGGAAAGCGTATAGTACAACTGCAAACCTACCAAGACATGGCCGTCTACCCAAACTGACAGGCTGGGCAAGGAGAGCATTAATCAGAGAAGCAGCCAAGAGGCACATCGTAACTCTGGAGGAGCTGCAGAGATCCACAGATTGGGTGGGAGAATCTGTCCACAGGACAACTATTAGTTGTGCACTCCATTAATCTGGCCTTTATGGAAGACTAACAAGAAGAAATTCATTGTTGAATGAAAGCCATAAGAAGTCTTGTTTGCAGTTTGCGAGAAGCCATGCTGGGAACACAGCAAACGTGTGGAAGAAGGCGCTCTGGTCAGATGAGACAAAAAAAATAACTTTTGGTCTAAAAGTAAAATGCTATGTGTGGTGGAAAAATTAACAATGCACATCACCCTGAGCACACCATCCCCACCATGAAACATGGTGGCAGCAGCATCATGTTGTGGGGATGCCTTTCTTAAGCAGGGACAGGGAAGCTGTCAGGGAAACCGCTCTTACATTACTGAAACAAGAACCCAGAAGAGCTGAAGGAGCCTGGAGAAGGAATTCAACAAAGGAAAACCACACAAACTACAAATTACTCACCAAGAAATACCACAAAGCAATCTTCAAAGCAAAAAAAGAACACTTCTCTGACACCATCTCAAAAGCCATAAAGTTTCCCAACAAACATTTCAAACTAGTCACTCAGACTATGAACCACAACTGCCTAGAGCCTCCAGCAAACAAAACTTTTTTATTGACAAAATCACAAACATTTGTGAAATAATTCAGCAGAAAAAAACACGTAACCTCACTCGGCCAGAGCAAGAAAAAAATCCATATAAAAACTCCATATAATCAACAAAATTCACTCTGGTCCCAATCACCATCGACACCACCAAAATCATCATCAGAAGCCTCCGAGACAGCACATCACCAAATGACATTAATTCTACAAAACTTCTGAAAGAATGTACCGACATCTTGGCACCCACCATAACACACCTCATAAATCAATTGTTCAAAGAATGTATTGTTCAGAGGAGCCGTTAGAAAAGATGGGTCCTCTATTCTTTGCCTCAACCTTCCCACACACAAGGTTGAGTGTACAAATATACTATATCACAGTAAATCACTGAAAGTAATAGTTAGTGCCTAATAGTAATGCTGTATTAAAGAAAACTAGGCACTGTTCTCAGTGGCTCAATCCCTCTTAGCAGTATGAGCAATGGCCTAATTGCCCTTTCACCAGTCCCCGGCATGCTTTGGTGACCTCTCTCTGTAGAAGGGGGGCACTCGGTCTCTCCCTGAAAGCCTCTGGAATCAGTGGTGGGAGGCAGAGGGCAAATGGGCGCTCCAGTCTCCCTGCTGGTGCTTGGATGTGGGTGGTGCTGCGCTTCCCCCCAGTGGTCCTCACTCCCAGTCTCAGGGTCGCATCTCTATTGGTATGGTCTTCTGCTGGCAGGCAAAGGTGCTCTCTTTCTAATTCCCTCTGTGCCAAAAGGAAGAGCTTTCATGGGCAGTTTTCTAGAAATTATCTCTCCTCTCCTCCTCTCCTCTCCTCTTACTGCACAGTGTCTATTGGGATCTGCAGTGTAACCATTAAAGTGTAACCAGTATAAGCCGCCATCTCAAACTACCACTCGCAGGAGTCTCAGTGTTCTGCATAGAAATCTATTTTCTTGTTTGGCTTTAGCTCTCCCCCTGCTGGCCAGAGGAGAATGGTTTATTATAACATTAGTATCTCAGTAGAGAGAGAGAGAAGAAAAAAAGGCAGTGTCTTCTTCTCCATATTGCTGTAGGCAGCCCATACCTGATTTAGTTTTCTTTTGTTCAACCAGCGGGTAGAATGAAACAAAAAAACTGACCCGATTACCCATCTATACATTCTAGGTAGATGGGGGAATCCTCTCACTGAGCTGTTGTATTCTGATGGCGGGGAGACAAAAGGGCGGTTGTACAGAAATCAATCGGTAGATCAACTTCTGTACAACCACAGTTCCCATAGATGGATTGAAATTGGGCTGGTTCCTGCTGAAACAGCGGATTTTCAATACATGTATGGGCTACTTTAGGTAACTAAAGACCTGTACACACGATCGGTCCATCCAATGAGAACGGTCTGATGGACCGTTTTCATCGGTTAACCGATGAAGCTGACTGATGGTCAGTCGTGCCTACACACCATCAGTTAAAAAAACGATCGTGTCAGAACGCGGTGATGTAAAACACAACGACGTGCAGAAAAAAATTAAGTTCAATGCTTCCAAGCATGCGTAGACTTGATTCGGAGCATGTGTGGCTTTTTAACCGATGGTCGTGCCTACAAACGATCGTTTTTTTGCTATCGGTTAGGTATCAATCGGTTAAATTCAAAACAAGTTTGCTTTTTTTTAATCGATGTATAAATAACCGATGGCACCCACACACAATTGGTTTGGACCAATGAAAACGGTCCATCAGACTGTTCTCATCGGTTTAACAGATCGTGTGTACGCGGCCTTAGAGTTGGAATAGAGGTCAGATACATTTTTATTTAATGTTAACTTTTCACTTGCTTTCGTTTCTGAAATCCCTGTGCCGAGGGCTTACAGCACAAAAACCAAATGCAGGGATTACTTTGAATAATTTTGTGCATTAATAAATACAGGCCATGACATGATCTTTCAGGGTAATCCTTATGTGATGGGGTTGATTTATTAAATTAGTAATTTTCTTTCAAATGTCAAATACCCTGTCAGACTTTTATTTTTAATTCCTCTAAGACTGAATAGATATTTAAAGTGAAAATTACTTCTTTATCAAAGCACCCCAATGTGTTAACATTCAAAGTCCCCTGTAATACACAATCATTTCCAATGTCAACTAATAGATACATAGGCTTGCAAGGCTAGTGAGCAGTATATAATCTCTTGGGGGGAAGTGTCATTGGCATCAATTTCTTGCTGATTAGTAAGCAAATGTCCCAGAAGAGCCTTAACCTTGTCTAGATTTGTTTACATATCTGCATGGTTTCCTTGGAATTTTCACCTTTAGCTTATTAATATACATGCTAGGCAAACAGTATAGTCTCAGAAGTATTTATTTTTACTTGCTTTTAACACCATTACTGGAGCCTTAGGAATTCTTAACATTGGCAACGGGATGCACAATATACGTCCTCTCCATAAAAATTAGGTTTTACATACCATACGAGGAGGGCAGGGCTTACTGCACCAAAGTGGGGACCCAGGGATAATGTTTGTTAGTGCCCCAAAGAGAGGCTGGGGCTGTGATCTAAGGCAATTGTGGCATTTATATGGGTTGTAAACCCTTGTGTTTTTTCACCTTATTGCATCCTATGCATTATGCAATGTCAGCCGGGCACTAGATATCACAAACATAAAATGTTTCCGTTCACGATTGGCGAACGCAAATTTCTGCAAATGTTCGCGAACGGGCGAACCACCATAGACTTTAATAGGCAGGCGAATTTTAAAACCCACAGGGACTCTTTCTGGCCACAATAGTGATGGAAAAGTTGTTTCAAGGGTACTAACACCTGGACTGTGGCATGCCGACAGGGGGATCTATGGCAAAACTCCCATGGAAAATTACGTAGTTGACGCAGAGTCGGGTTTTAATCCATAAAGGGCATTAATTACCTAACATTCCTAAATTGATTGGAATAACGTGCACATGCTGGCAGGCAACTTACTGCTATTCTAATACAGTCAAATTATTATTATTTTTTTTAAATGTAATCTACTGTGACATCATATATGAGTGGTGGCACTGGGCAAGTGGGCACAGTATACACTGTGAGCCTGACACACATGCTGGCAGGCAACTGACTTCTATTCTATTACAGTCAAAATAGTTTTTTTTTTCTTAAATGTAATCTACTGTGACACCAGATATGAGTGGTGGCACTGGGCAAGTGGGCACAGTATACGCTGTGAGCCTGATACACACGCTGGCAGGCAACTTACTGCTATTCTATTACAGTCAAAATGTTTTTTTTTTTTTTTATGTAATCTACTGTGACACCAGATATGAGTGGTGGCACTGGGCAAGTGGGCACAGTATACGCTGTAAGCCTGACACACACGCTGGCAGGCAACTGCAATTAGATTACAGAGAAAAAAAAAGCAGACTGATGTACTAGCCCTAAAAAGGGCTTTTTGGGGTGCTGTCAGGATGCTGTCCTTACAGCAGAGATCAGATGAGTCTTTCAGGACTGGAGTGGACACTGAATACACTGGCCTAGCTATCGATTTCCCTATTAAATTAGCAGCAGCTACACTCACTAAGACTGCAGCTTCTGAATTAATCTAAAATGGATGCTGTCGAGGAGGTGGGAGGGTCTGGGAGGGAGGGTATGCTGGATTGGCTGGAATGTGTCTGCTGACTGAGGTACAGGGTCAAAGTTTGCTCAATGATGGCGAATAGGGGGCGGACCGAACATTGAATATGTTCGCCGGCCTCGGCCAACGCGAACAAGCTATGTTCGCCCCGACCTATTCGTCTGCGAATAGTTCGGGACATCTCTACGAGGCACACTCGATTGCCGGAAAACACAGCAGGAGTGTGGATCTGTGTGTGTAAACACACAGATCCACCTCCTGTCAGAGGTGAGGAGACCAATGTGTGTTCCCAGAACAGAGGAACACGGATCGGTCTCCTCCCCTTATGAGTCCCCCTGCCCCTACAGTTAGAAATCACTCCCAAGGAACATATTAACCCCTTCAGCACCCCCAGCGTTAACCCCTTCCCTGCCAGTCACATTTACACAGTAATCAGTGCAGTTTTATAGCACTAATCGCTGTATAAATGTGAATGGTCCCAAAAACGTGTCAAAAGTGTCCGATATATCCGCCGCAATGTCACGGTCACAATAAAAATCGCAGATCGCCGCCATTACTAGTAAAAAATAATAATAATAATAAAAATGCCATAAATCTATCCCCTATGTTGTAAATGCTATAACTTTTGCGCAAACCAATCAATGTACGCTTATTGTGTTTTTTTTTTTTACCAAAAATATGTAGAAGAATACGTATTGGTCTAAATTGAGAAAAAAATTGTTTTTTTTTTTTAAATGTTGATATTTATTAAATCAAAAAGTAAAAAATATGGTGTTTTTTCAAAATTGTTTATAGCGCAAAAAAAAAAAAAAACGCAGAGATGATCAAATACCACCAAACGAAAGCTCTATTTGTGGGGGGGGGGGGACATAAAGATTTAATTTGGGTACAGTGTTGCATGACCGCGCGATTGTCATTCAAAGTGCAAATGCCCTGTATGTAAGTGGTTAATATAGCTGTCCTTTAATTTGCTTAAAAGCAAGGGTAAGGGCAAGGTTCACCATCCATAATAATATTTGCAATGTAAGCACTTATTGGTCAGCATGACCGCATGACCGCTCTGATTGATAGGAAGAGCTTTTGTTTTTGGGACACCTGGAGCTGAGTATTGCAGTGTACGGATCATTATCTCACCAGCACAGGACATGCAGCGGGGACCAGAGTATCCAGGATATTTGTACTAACAGCCTTTTCACACTGATCAGTTCTTCTTCCGTTTTTGTCTTACAAAACATATACGTGACAAAAAAATCCTATGGAAGTTTTCACACTAGTCAGTTGCATTTTTTAAAGTCTTGCATATTACATTTTTGCAAATGAGTGGAAACACATCGGAAAAGCAGCAAAAATGCTTATGTGTTTTTATTGCATTTTTGCCACCGAGCAGTGTGAAAGCAGACTTAGTTCACCTTTTCCTCTTTCATGAAAAGGTGAACTCACCTATTAAAGTGATACTAAAGCTTCATTTAAAAAAAATATATATATAATGCTTACCTCCACCGTGCAGTTCATTTTGCACAGAGTGGCCCCGAACATCCTCTTCTGGGGTCCCTCGGTGGCTCTCGTTGCTCCTCCCTGCATTAGATAACCCCATAGATGGGGTTAAAAGCGCTCTACTGAGGGGGTTACCTTGCAGGCGCGCTCCTGGGTCATTCATTTGGTGTCCATAGATGCCAAGTGTATGACTAGGCCCCGCCCCCAAGGACCCGCATAATTTAATTTGATTGACAGCAGCGGGAGCCAATGGCTGCGCTGCTATCAATCTATCCAATCAAAGCCGGGATGAGAAGGATGGCAGGACATGCTGAGGAGATGAAGGGGCTCAGGTAAGTAAAATGGGGGGCTGGGGGCCAGGTGTTTTTTCACCTTAATGCATAGGATGCATTAAGGTGAAAAAACACAAGCATTTACAACCCCTTTAAGTGGCTTAATGTATTACATGAGCTTTAGCCATTCAAAGTAAAAAAATAACTTTCTAAAAAATCCTGCTATACTAATTGGAATGTGTTTATACAAAGGGGACTCTTTCCATTCACTTAAAATCATGGGTGAAATAGTGTTGCTGAAAGATCTGGCCTAACGGAGGGCTTGTTCTTCTACACTATATGTAAGGTAGGCAAACTTTGGTGACAATGGCAAAATAAGGTGGTAGAGATATGTCTTTGATCAGTTGGTAATATTCAACAATGATAGTTCCATTTGGAATCTTTTATAGTTTATATAAAGTGGCTTCCTCTTGGATCTCTCACAATCCCCTGGCCAAACACTGGGTAATTCACAAAGATATACTGTACAATGATTTATTAATTCTTGGCTGGTATAGATGAATTGCTGATAATTATATCTAGTACTACCCCCAGAAGAGCCGCTGAATTGTTTTTTGATTTCTCTGCATACCTGAAAATGACACACCTTGCTCAGAGATTCGAACCAGCAACCCCTTTTTCTGCTGCTAGGTGACAGTGCTAACCACTACACCACTGTTCTGCCTGTATGCTCTTATACATTAAAAGTCAAGTTCAAGTCAGAAGGAAAAGAAGATGATATGATGTCTCTCTTTCAGTCTTGCTGAGACAATCCCTCTATTCCTGCCTTACAAGTGGTGGGTATCGTATAGTCCCAATTCCCTTTCATACCCCATTGTGTTTTTGTTTTTTTTTTGCATTGTATTACAGGGATAGATACTCCCCCTCTAATCTTCTCCGGGTCTAGGAACCTAGTTGCATTCAAGTGGTGGGAGTGCACTCCAAGGGAGAAGGTCCTTAGTCTATTTGCTTCTTACTCAATTGTGATCAGCTATGGCAGGGATCCGATCATTTGGCAGCAGAAGCAGCTCAGTCTCTTTTCCACACAACCGCTTGTTTCAAGTCTATCTTTTCCTCTTTCCTCACCAGCCAGCAGACACACTTCTCCTTGCTTGTTGCATCAGCCAATCACCATCCTCCAGTTGATATTGACCCAGCCAAGATGGCTGCTCCTGCACTGGAAACACTCCATAGACGAGCATTGCAATTTGGTCTCCTTAAAGATAGCCACTGCACTTCTGCATTGCTGAATATTAAGTTTAACCCTGTCCACACTGCAGAAGGATAATATAGCAACAAAGAAAAAATTTCCACAGAAGTTATCAACTGCTCAACTACTGTCCAGGTCACATATATATAAGTACAGGCTTTAAAGTGCACATATTAATGTCTGTATAATTATAGATGTGTTATTTCTCCTTTATACTCCTGAAGACGTAGACCATGGTTCACAAAATACATTGAGAAGTGATCCTCTCTTCATTAAGGAAAGCTTGAAATATCATAAATGAAACATGTCATTTTAAAATATTAGATATATGTGTGATGTAAATGGAGATGGACAGATATGGAGGATCTGCTGATCGAAATCCTAAATCAGTTATAATGAAATCATCCTTGTTATTTATAAACATTTAAAATATTTATTCTAAAATAAAATAATAAAACATTTAACAATATACAATGTTCAGCTTTTGTGTACCTTAACTACATCAATACTGGACACTTTCACCCCCTTCCCAGGCCAATTTTCAGCTTTCAGTGCTCTCGCATTTTCAATGATAATTGCGCGGTCATGCTATGCTGTACCCAAATGAAATTTTTATCATTTTGTTCGTTGAGCTTTCTTTTGGTGGTATTTTTTCACTACTCCGTTTTTTTTTCCGGAAAAATAGCGTAAATTTAAAAAAATATATTTTCTTCTTTCTATTGTAAAAGACATCCAATAAAATCGAATTTGTCTTAAATTTAAGCCAAATTTTTTTCTGCTACATGTCTTTGGTAAAAAAAAAAAAATCCTGTTAAGTGTATAATAATTAGTTTGTGTGATCACGGACATATGTACAAAAATTATCATGTACAGATGTGTGTTATTAGGCTGGTGATCAGTGTGTAAAAAGCTGTAAAAAACAGCTCATGCTCATACACACTGATCACCAGACGCCTGCAGTGATCCGCTCTCCTCTCCTCACACAGTGATAAGGGTGATCACTGATTAAATGCATTTCATTTAAATGTGCACCTGGGAATGGGAGGGTGGATGATGCAGGTTTTGTGCTAATGAGATCTGCTGGTCAACTCCTTCCTGTGTCATAACCTAATGTCTGATCATGAAAGAAGACATTACTAATGGAAACGTCTGGAAACGAGGATTAGGACAAGAAAAGTAAGTAACTGTAGATTTTATGGAAAGCTTTGATATTTTTGCAAAAAAATAAGTACATGAATGCTATATTCATGTATAGGGAAGCTGGTGAACTTACTCTTTAAGGGATTACCTAGTAAGTGTTGGGATAGGTACCATGCCAGAGATCAGTTCTAACCTGTACAAGGTGCAATAATCTTGTACAAAGTACACTAAACCACATAAACAAATTTGATTTAGGGTTATTAAAGCCCTTAGTAAAAGGTAATGTATGACTGTTTGATACATTGTGATTATTAACTAAACCTGCGTGCCACAGAAAAATCAAGAAAAAAATTTATCAAAAGAAAGTGCTGCCACTCATAAAGTGTGAACAACCCTTACAACAATGTGTATAAAATATAGGGGGTGCTAGTAATGATAAATTAGTGTGTGCACTACTAAATTTAAATAATGTGCAAAATATTTCCCACAGAATTATTATGAAGTAAAAATAAATATAGAAAAAAAAACGCACTGCAATTCATAAAGTTGGCTATAATAATTGGCTAATGTGCAAGCAAACTTATATATTAGTGCACACTCTAATTTATCACTACTAGTGCCCCAATATTCCAGATTGATCATGGTACACAGTGATACATATTAATCTTTACCTATAAGGGTGAGTACATTTGCATTCACTTTTGATAGAAATTGTTGCTTCTTAAACCATTGAATGCTGCTATATAAAATATTGATTTATTAGGACACTTTCTAAACTTCTATGAATTAACAAAACCTCACTTGAAAATGAGATTATTCACAAAGTACATTTACTAATCTATTTTTTTTTATATTGCTTTGCATAGTGTCATATACAGTAAATCTATCAGATTTTATTGCTCTCTTACATTTGGGAAGAACATATTTCTTAGTCTACATCCTAAAAATCTTTTTTTTTTTCTTCATATGACTGTGTCTTCTTAGGACAAATTCAAAATACATTTAATGTGATGATAAATCATAAAAAACAGCATTACAGTAACTGTCAATGGTATTAATTTTAAATTCTTAAACTGGAGTATTGATTTCTTTGGGTTGTTTTAAAACAATATTTATTGAGTACTCAGTACTATTTATTGAGAATTCAGTTTCCTTTGCATTTTCATGTACACTTTTAGGTGAGTGCCAGGACATTTTTACATTGTAATCAGAGGCACATGTAGGCTTCTATGGTGACAGTACACCAAAAGCGGCATCTGGTCACTCTGGCTAATGCCAGCAGGATTGTAGTAGCTAGGATATACTTTAGCAACTTTGAGTTTTTTTATGAATTAAGATAAAAAGCCTTCTGTGTATAGCAGCCTCCCCAGCATTACCTAATACTTACCTGAGCCCCCTCTCTGTCCAATGATGTCCACGAATCCCTCGGCCATCCGGGACTCTTCCTCCTGATTTACTGAGACACAGCAGCGGGGCTCTTGGCTCTCAAGGCTGTCAAAGTCAGTTAGTGGGCCCTAAGTGTTTTGTACCTGGGTGTCCTCAAACCGGGATGTTCCTGGTCCAACAGCTGCAGTTTTTCCGGTTGTGCCACAGAGGAGCTCTAGAGATATGACAAGGTTCTCTCAGTTGATGCATTGCCTTGGAATCATTGGCCCCACCTGCTGCCAGCTGTGGATAATGTTCAATCAAAGCAGCCTATAAATAGCAGCTATACCTATCTCTCAGTGCCGGTTTGTGTGGACTAACTCCCTGGGTGTTGTGATAGCTGTATAACGCTGATTACCGTGTATGAACTTCTGCCTGACTACTCTCTAGCCTGCTGATTTTGTACTTCACCGCCAGCTCGTGTATGACCTCTGCCTGCCTGACCACTCTCTGGATTTTGATCGTATACTGATCTGTTGTTGACCTGACCTGCCTGACTACGTTTTCGCCTGAATCCTCAGCACACAAGCTCCACTTCGGACACTACCTATCACAGGTACCTTTCACTAAGATAGGGTTCCTACTGCTGAGAAGGGAAGATGAAACATCCATCAATCCAGGTTTCTGATGGGGCGTCTACCATCAGCCACCACTGTTCCCTCTCCCGAACTGGCTGCTCTTTCTTCCTTATATATGTTCTCTCTTGCACTTACCCTACTATCATCATAATGGTACACTTCATTGCCCATTAATATTCACTGTAAGAAGATACACTAATTTCTTCTCTAGAGTTATCAAACTAGACATTCTTGAATAACAAAACTCATTCACTGATCTGATGAATAGTTGACTTCTTACAGATCACCAGTACAGCAAACTTCAGATGTACAGTGGTTGTTAATATGGCTTTCCTACAATAAATGGTAGCACATACTTTACAAAAGTTTCATAGACTGTGACTTCTTCGGCTGTGGCAATGGTACATATATCTGTAACTTTGCCTTATCCCACATGAATGGCTATTAGCATCTCTCTCTATCTCTCTCACTATCACTCTCCACTCATCATTGACTAAATTGTTCAATGGGTGGCCTTCCTTCCACTCCCTATGGAAAGAACTATGGTTGCACTGATACTAAGCATTTGCAGAAGTATTGGTACTCATGCAAATTCACTGATACTTTCAGGCTTGGTTCTTTTAGCTGTCCATGGGACACCCCTACGGACAGCTGAGATGTAAAAAAAAAAAAAAGCCAATAATTATCGGTTTTTAAGAAGCGGGGCCACCACATCCTTAACAAGCCATGACTCATTCAGCTGTCAGTGAAGCAGCCAGGCAATGCTTATCAAAAATATTGCTCAACCGCTGAAACACTACGATCAAAGGAAACATTTTTTATTGTTGTATCTTTCTGTTTCTTCATCTACAGATCAAAGAGATACACTTTAATCTGCAGATGAAGTTAGTTTAAAGCAACATGTCAAGTAAAAAAAATGTTTTTTTGTGTTTTGTTTTATAAATGTTCCTCTGTTTAGACCCTTATTAATCCTTAATCTACTCTAATTAGCCCTAATGAACTCGTTATTCTCCTCCATTTAATTATTTTCCTGCTGATTTTTTTATTCTATTCTATAAACAATTAATAATTAAAACTTTTCTTTTGTTTGCTCTTTTCATTAATACTTTTAGAAAAAAGCACAAAATGTTAAAAATATATATATTTCATTTGTAAATAACTTTTCAATACTTTGTGCCATTACTGACAGATGAAGTGCAAATACAACAGCTGCGGTAGGTATCAGTAATTGATATTGATTGGTTCTAAACAAAAGGTATCGGTTCTTATCGGTATCAGTGCATCCCTAAAAAGAACCCCTCAGAAAAACGTCCTCTCCTCTATGTACCCTACTATGGGAAGTGACTCAACCTCAGGCAGTGTGTGAATGAAGGAATGTACAGTGTGGTGTGTGAATGAGGAAAGGGGTAAAGGGAATCTGACAAAAATAGGTAGGGAGGCTGGCCGGCTGCTATGCTGATCCTAGAGCTTCATATCTTAGAGAGCCACAGTCCGCGAACAATAACGCAAGTCAGGGTTTCTGACATTCCTCTGTGCATGTACAATATGTTTTGGAAGACGAAAAGTGCCGCTCCAGGTGAGTGCATTGTGCAATCAATGTCCTCTCAGAACCAGATGGGTGCCGGAAATGCATGGAGCAAAACTTGAAGAGGAGATATGGACAGCCGCACACCAAAAAAAACTTTAATGGTAAAAAGAAAAAAGCACTACAAAACACAGCAAGCAGTGGGGTGTACAGCTGATGCGTTTCGCACTAGGGTTCAGTGCTTAGTCATAGCTAAAATATGTTTTGGGTCAGTGATGAAGTAGCAATGGTGTATGATTAGTAGACATGTGCACATGTGCACACTAAAATATTTTGTTTCGGAATTTCAGTTTTGTCTAAAAAATAAATGTATTTAGTTAGGCTGGGTTCACACTACGATTTTCCCATTCGTCAGCCGCATACGATTTATATGAAAAAACGTATGCGGCTGAAACGGATTGAACCGTACGTAAACGTATGCGTTTATAAAACGTATACGGTTTCAAAAAGTGCGTACGGTTCCATCCGGTTTTGATTAAAAAAACGCATACGTTTTTGGAATTAGTGTCATTTAATAAAAAAAGATTTTCTTGTTTTGAAAATGCGCATGCGCAGACGAAAAACGCATACGGTTTATACGTATGGAACCGCACATATGTGCGTTTTCCATTGACTTTAATGTAAAAAAAAAAACGTATGCGTTTGCCATACGGTTTCAAAAACGGACTCAAAACCGTGGTCGAACACGGTATTGTGTACTGTTAAAAAACGTTTTGCCAGCAAATCGTACGCACCCGGATGCATCTGAGTGCATACGATTTGCAATGCATTGTCTATGTATGCGTTTTCCCGTACGGGCCCGTACGTTTTCAAAACTGAAATCGTATGCGGCTGACGGACGGGAAAATCGTAGTGTGAACCCAGCCTTACTCCCGAAATGTGTTTTTATTTATTTGGTTTCGTTAAAAAAATGCATTCATACGAAAATACGAATTAATTAAGGTTGAGACTGTCATAGAAAATGAAATCATTGTAGGGTGTTCTAAGAAGATTTGGCAAAGAAGCTAAACTGTACGACGCCACGATCTTACATTTCTGGTCGAATGCTCTGCCCACAAGCTATAGTACAATTCTAATGTTGTTTGATCATCATTTTACTTCCCCTACCCATTCCAGCAGTGACCACTAACAGCTCTTTTACTAATAGAGTTAAGTTAGGTACATTCGACCACAGGTTTGATTCGCTATTCGCTAGACACGAATCGCTATTGTCACCGTCATGTCAAATCTTCTATCTATATCGAACTGTTCTCCCAACAATATGAAAATATAATGGATACGAAAATAAAGCATTTTTTATTTTGTATCTTTTGTATTTCGGACTCTGCGCGTTCGTTATCGTTTTGTTAAAACAAACACGAAAATCCCGAAAATTTGTATGAAAATGCATCGGGCGATAACAAATGCACATATCTAATGATTAGCACCATAGCTGAACAACTAACATTTCCAGAAGGACAATAAGAGCAGTATGACATAATAACTGCAACTGCAACTGCAATAGCAACAAACTGCCTCCGGCTATAGCCAAATATTTAAAATTTTGACTCATCAGTCCAGAGCTTCTGTTGCCATTTCCTGCACCCCGCTTCCTATGTTTTCATGCATAGTTGGGTCGCTTAGTATTGTTTTCACATCCTAAGCATGAAATCATAGAAGAATGATAGAAAAGGGGGAGACGGTTTCAATTCCCCCTTTTCTCATGAGAAAGCGGCAGGACAAAAAAGCAGTTTCAAGTTCCCCTTTAGGAGCCTGCTAAGGCTCTCAGGGGAACACCTGGTACTCACATGGACTAGTTAGAGGAAAAACTTGACTTTCCCGGGTTTATAGTGAGCACCCGGTGCTCACATGGCCTGGGAGAGGGGTACACATGCTTTTCCCGGGCTTTTAGGGTCTTTGGGCCTGGTACCAGTTATTTCTGGTTAAAATCAGTACCCAATAGGGCTATAAAAGAAGGCTCAGCCTGGTAGTTTTCAGTCGCCTCAGAAGACAGGATCTGTGGTGTTCTCCAACCCCCCCTCCCTTTCTTTTTCTTTTTGTCGCGGCTGTTAATTATGTGGGTTGGTCACCTTGTTTTAAAAAAAAAAAAAAAGAAGAGGTATTATACAAAGGGGGACGAATCTGTTTAGTTTATAGTTGGATAATTTTGAAGTCATGAATATATTTATGTGCAGCCTGAGCCGTAGTGGCTAGGCTGTTGTAAGCTATTAAATGTATTTATTTACCGTATTTATCTGCGTATACTGCCCACTTTTTTCCCCTTAAAATCAGGGGAAAATCTGGGGGTGCGCGATATACGCCGATCCCAGCTTCCGCGCTGTGTTTGAATGCCGCCGCCGACATATACCGAGCGCAGTACACTCGGGTACACTCGGCCAGGCTCGGCTCCCACCCTGTGCCGCCTCCTAGCCTTTATGCGAGAGGAGTCGACTCGGTAGTGCACTCGGTATTTGCCGGCGGCGGCGTTCAAACACAGTGCTGGAAGCGGGGTTCGGCTCAGACACAGCACAGGAGAAGCGGGGAGGTGTCAAGTCTCTGATATGAGGCCGAGTGGCAGAGAGGGCGCCCCTTGCAGCTAAGTGCAGCGATCCCCTGGGAGTGATACAGGGGATACGGTGCCCAAATGTGCACGGGATGCCAGTAGTGCTGTAACAGGCTAGTAAGCAGAACGTGGCTGGGGTCCGCTGGGTAACGATGTCAGTAGCCGTGCAGAAAGAAGAAGTCCTGAGTAGGCGTTTGCAGCATAAACCAGGAGCAGGGTTCGCAGCCAGGCCAGAGGTCATATACCGGGAGACAGTCCAAGAGCAAACAGGAGCAAGCTGGGTCATGAACAGTGGGCAGTGGATCGAAGAATAGTCAGCCAAGCCAGGGTCAGAGCGAGGAGATAATCGGGATCACAGGTCAAGCCAAAAGCAGAGATCAAGCCAGGAGTTACTAGGCAAACAGACACAGGAACACAGGAAGCTGACGACAATCCAGCAATTTGGGTCAGACACTGGCAGCCTTTTATAGGCCATCAGGGGGATCCACCTGTCACATGATGTGCCTCTGGCGGCCATTTCTTCTATTGGCAAGATTGCCAGTACTTCTATGGCCATTTCCCTGACACAGACTTCGGTCATTTCTTCTACTGGCAATATTGCCAGTACTTTCATGGCCATTTCCCTGACAGGAGGACACCACCAAGGCCACAGACGAACGCCGGACCAGACAAGGCCGCCGATGGACGCCGGGCAAGACACCGACGAGGGGCATTGAAACTGTAAGTATTTTCTTTTTTTTTACTAAAATTTTCCTTCCAGGTTGAGGGTGCGCACTATACGCGGGTGCGCGCAATATGAAGATAAATACGGTAAATAAAATTTGTTTAAAATCCAATAATAAAGCAGCCACAACCATACTTATTTCAACACTGGTGTGAATTTGTTTTATTTTAAATTAAGGTTAAGGTATAGTTATTAAGGGTTCCTGCCTGCTGTCCCATGAGTTGGATAATAGTGTAATTGTGGCAAGTGTGCTGTTTGCAACAATAATGGGAACTTGTCCTTGTGTGGCTGAGGTGAAGGTCAGGGGGATGGTGGGATGTGATGCTACTGTTAGAGAAAATACAAGAAATGTTACTTAAGTCCATTTTGACGATGACATGTCTACTCTAGAGTCTTATTTAAAAAAAAATTCTAAGTACCTTCTCCCTGCCATCACTTATTAAGAGCTCATGCTGTTGTCAAACTACGCCGTGTACATTCAGTCCTGAACAAACGCAGAAGACAGCAAAGGAATGCATTTAACCTACAATGGGAACCAAACATAAAACAATGTAAAGCAGGGGAAATGCAACCTCAGAATCAACATCCACACCACGCCATCACAGAAAAAAAGTGCCAAGGCCATTTATTTATAGGAAATCTATTTTTTTATATTTATAGCAGGTTCCTTATTTTCAAACAGTTTTGAGAGAGAGAAATTCACTTTATTTGTAATTAAACTAAAACCTTGGGTTGAGAGTAACTTGGTTTAAGAGCGCCATTTTTTAATAAATTTTGACTTGATATACAAGCGATATCTTGATATAAGAGTAGCATTAAGTCAGAACTGAGTATAAAAAAGAAGAGAGGTGCCTCCAAGTGTAGCAATATGGTTACATTTAACCCGGCGGGCACGATCACTTCCGGGCACCCGCGATCGCTCGTTACAGAGTGAGAACCAGTTCTTTTAGGGGGAGAAATTACTGATCGTATGTTCATACAATGTATGAACAGCGATCTGTCATTTCCCCCTAGTCAATCCCACCTCCCCCTTCAGTTAGAACACAATGAGGGAACATAATTAATCCCTTGTTTGCCTCCTAGTGTTAACCCCTTCTCTGCCAGTGACATTTTTACAGTAATCAATGCATTTTTATAGCACTGATCGTTATAAAAATGACAATGGTCCCAAAATGTATCAAAAGTTTTCGAAGTGTCCGCCATAAGGTCGCAGTATCGATAAAAATCGCAGATCGCCGCCATTACTAGTAAAAAAAATATATTATATATATATATATATAATGCCATAAAACTATTCCCTATTTTGTAAACGTTATAACTTTTGTGCAAACCAATCAATAAACGCTTATTGCGATTTTATTTAATGAAAAATATGTAGAAAAATACGTATCGGCCTAAACTGAGGAAAAAAAATGTTTTTTTTTATATATTTTTGGGGAATATTTATTATAGCAAAAAGTAAAAAAATATTATTTTTTTCAAAATTGTCGCTCTATCTTTGTTTATAGCGCAAAAAATAAAAACTACAGAGGTGATCAAATATCACCAAAAGAAAGCTCTATTTGTGAGAAAAAAAGGACGCCAATTTTGTTTGGGAGCCACGTCGCACGACCTTACAATTGTCAGTTAAAGCGACGCAGTGCCGAATCGCAAAAAGTGGCCTGGTCATTGACCAGCAAAATAGTCCGGGCTGAAGTTTTTTAATGAAGGTACAAAATTTAAAAACTCACATGGTTGATGATTAAAACAGGCACATCTAAGTATGCAGGGATCTGGGGTAAAGCTGTTCACATGCTTTCAATGTCATCCCGTCCATGCTGCACTCCACGCCCATTAAGCCTCGCTTTCAGGTCGCTCTACTGCAGGTTAGTCTTCCCGGTCACAATTGCAGACTGACAGTGGTGAGAGCCGGCGGTGTGGGGGATGGTCTATGTGGACAGCTTTACTCCGGATCCCTGCATACTTAGATGTGCCTCTTTTACTCATCAACCATGTGAGATTGCAAAATGTTGTACCTTCTTTAAATGTAACCATATTGCTACACTTAAAGGCGCCTCTTTTCTCTTTTATACTCAGTAGCTCCTGCTGGATTGTGGAGGCTTCATTTTGTAGATGGACATTGTATGGTTATACATTGCTATAATCTTTTTATATGGACTATAAACTGAAGGATTTATGAATAAATGGTTGTGGAATGAATCATCTGAGTTTCAATTATTTCTTATGGAAAAATTTGCTTTGATATACAAGTGCTTTGCATTACACGCATGCTTCCCGAACCAGTTATGCTTGCAATCCAAGGTTTTACTGTACTTGCATAAAAAAATAAAAATCCAGCAGAGAGAGTGAAATTCTTTATAATGGATGTAGCAGGTAAGAAAGAAACTCAATCTCTGGATTCCCTGAGAAGTAAATGGCACTGAACAGGAACTCAACCTTCCAGCGTACAACATAAACTGACATCTTAGTTTTGAATGAAGCATTTTTAAATGTCTAAAAATGGAATGTCAAAAGAAAATGAAAGCATGTAAATCGCACATAAAGTACGGAAATTCACCTTCATTATAACATTTCTTGTTATCGAACATATTTATTAGTTTCATATTGGCTATTTTATTCTTGGTTCCTATGCTATTTTGTGTCATTTTCACATGTATTATTGACAGGTAAAAAGGCAATTTTTTTTTTTTTTTGTGCTGGCATGCAAACAGAAATGTTATGTGATCAAGAGTAACTGCCACAAGAAACGTTCCTCCTTATGTAGTTCTGCATTATCCAGCATATATCACAGTGCTAATCAGTAATGGATAAAAACGCTGTTCATTCACTTCAGGTGTCATTCTTGGTTGCCTTCCCTTCTTATTGCTGATCTGCACAAGAGAAGCGACCAAATTGGCTGAACATAGAACAAAATGTCACTGCTGAATAGAATTGCGTATTGGTTTTTAGACATATGGAAAAACCATAAGCTCAGGCCTGTCGCTACAGAACAGGCAAAACAAACCATTTCTTGGGGCCCCGAGCTGGCCTGGGGCCCTCAACTTCCCCTTCCCAGGCGGTAGTGTGGCCGAGCTCCTCTTCCTTCCTCCTGGAGTCCTGTCAGTCCGGCCGGGAACCACGCATGGTACAGAAGATTCAATTTCCTGTTCCGGGCCGGACTGACAGGAAGTGCACACTGAGTGCTCACTTCCTTTCAGTCCGGCCAGGAACACAGGAAACTGAATCTCCTGTACCTGGCCCGGCCCGGGTACTATCTGATAGGGGACTGGGGACCCATAATGATAGAACACCAGACTGACAGGAGGAAGAGGAGCTCGGCCACGGTACAGCGGCAGCCTACAGGGAAGAAGGGGGAGGTGAGAATAGAAAAACATAGGCACTAGGTATGGGAGGGAGGAGTAAGAAAATTGGTGTAAAAAATTAGTGTAGCGCTAACAAAGGCTTTGCGTGCAGGGGGGGTGCTTGGGGGCCCCTATTTTGCTTGGGGCCCCCAAATTCCTTCAAACGGCCCTGCATAAGCTGATGTGTTGAGAAGCATCAGTAAGAAAAGCATTGTGGAAGATGACAAGCCAGGGGAAAGTGATGACGTGTATGTAATAATGTAACCAATGGAAGATGGTTTCTGAAGGATGACCAATTAATGCCCGGAACTTAATGTTTACTTCAATGTCCATTACAGATTGCTATTCTCCCATCCAATACAGTCTTCCTTCTTTTTCACCAGTACATATCCCCCTCCGCTATAGTCCTTCTCCCTCCAGTATAGACCCCCTCCCTCCCCACCAGTAAATACAACCCTCTAGTACAGAAACCTAACTTCCCACCAGTACAATCTCCCCTGCTCCAGTACAGAAACTCTCCCTCCCCACCAATGCAGACCCCACTCCCTCTTCATCAGCAAAAAAAAGCCTCCTTTAGTACAAGCCACCTCCTTCCCCACCAGTCTGGCCCTCCATCGCTCTCCAGCAGGACAAACGCTGAAAATGCTCAAATGCTGAATTCAAATGTGTGTGTATGTTTTTTTTTTTTAAATAAAGCAAGGGTGGATTACAACTCATGCCACGTTTGTAATTGCTGTTAGTTCCCTATCAGGTATATTCATGCTCTATTTTTGCCCTGGTGAAAATGATGGAAAATTACAAATTTTAGAGTGAAGGGTAACCTTTAATAGGAACTCCAGGTTTAGTAATAACTGTCTAAAAGGGGATTTCCTCTTTATTTTATTTTATTTTTACACTTCAATCAGCTCTTGGGTTTGAGATATATCTGCAAAGTGCTTATAGAAGCCCTCTGTAGCATTGTGATTAAAGTGCAAATGCTATTATGTGGCCCACCTTTATAGAGGTTGTCAATTTTTCTTTGTTTTTCAGGTACAGCGGGGAACATGATAGACCATGGGTCTTCAAACTACGGCCCTCCAGTTGTTCAGGAACTACAATTCCCATCATGCCTAGTCATGTTTGTGAATGTCAGAGTTTTGCAATGCCTCATGGGATGTGTAGTTCTGCAACAGCTGGAGGGCCGTAGTTTGAGGATCCCTGTGATAGACAATAAATTTTCATTTTTTTATAAAAATGATCTCTGTGTTCTTATTACTTTTTGACACTCCATACTCATTCACATAAGGGGGGGCTTCCAGATTGCCCCCTGCCCGCAGACCCCTGTAACCACTGGTCACAGTTGTGGGGATGAGGCCCTTGTCCCTACCAACATGGGGACAAGGTGCTTTGGGGCAGGGTGGAAGAGCCACCCTGTCCCAAAGCACCCATCTCTCATGTTGGGGCATGTGGCCTGGTATGTTTTAGGCCCTCCTTTTCTGACCTGTCAGGCTGCATTCCTGGAAAAGGGTCTGGTACGCATTGGGGGGGTACGCCTTTTTTTAATTTATTTTTATTTAAGCGTGGGGTTTCCTTAAAATCCATACCAGACCCGTTTTTTTTTTTGTTTTTTTTTTACCAGTAATTTTTTTTTCTGTCAGCGGATGAAGCCTATTGACAACTGATGACTCATAAGTTGTTAAGGACACCACGCCTAGCTTTCTGGCCCCACTCCTTAACAACCAGCTTACACTGCTCCCTGATTGGGCAAAGCTTTGCCCAATCAGGACGCAAAATGCACTGTGCAGCGCTAACCCGCCGAACGTCCTGCAAAACTGATGCTTGGGCCAAATACCATTCGCCCAACTCTAATTAGCACACACCTGTTCACAGGAATGCACATGTTCATGTCCGCACTGTAAAGTGTGGGATAGCCTGACTCATTGTCAGTGCTGACTAATTTTCATCTTATTCCTTGGGTCCTGACCTGTGCTCTGATTAATGGTTTTCTCCTGCCCGGATTTTGGATCCTGTTTTGTACTGCTTTTTAACCAGTTTCTGACTTTGGCCTCACCTTCAACCTTGATCTGGCTTATGATTTGGTATTATGCTGCCCGCTCATTATTGACCTGGACTGCTCTGTGACTCCACTACTGCCCCTGCTTTTTCTCTACAATATCATCTAGTGCCTGCCCTGAACTACTCTGAGAATCAGCTGCAGATATGTATGCATATTCCTGCTTCCTGGTACTCCTGGCAGCACATGCTGCTGGATCTTCCTGGTTGGCATCTCCAGTCTTAAGTTCTACAAGCAAAAATGTCCCATTCTCATGATTCTCATGACTCATAAGTCCTTTAGCATCATCTTTCTCATTTTCAGAGGCACTTGGGTCTTCTTCTATCTCCTATTCTAGGGCCAAATGTTAACTACATATAGCTTCAAAGTGGGGTCAATTAGATCCCGTGGGTGTTCTTATTGGATTCCAGTCTATGCATCTGCATCCAAATCTCACAGTCTGGGTGTGGCAATGAGTGTTACAGACATTACAGAAGTGGAACAGTGGATGCTGTAACTGGTGTGGGTTTCCACTGAAACACATGGCGAGATATTTCTGGAAAAAAATGAATACCTCATAATTCTTATGTTATCCATTACAAACCAAACACCTGGTTGGGCAAAGAGAAGTGTTAAACTCCAAACACTTTCCCCGTCATCCATTCCCTTCTTCTGGTTAAAAAGAAAATCACCCAATATTCCACGAGTAGGAATATCCCTGGAATCGCCGAATAATCCACACATGAGCCAAGGCTTAATGCTGGATGTAAACAGGACACACTTTATTGAAAGTACACAGCACACTTTTATACAGGATTTGGAACATTCCACCCCCAACAACCGCTTTCTTATTGGTCCTTTTTAAAGTCCAGGCAGTTCCCCATCAGGTCCTCCCCAACCATGCAAATGAGGACTTGAAAATGACACAACAGAGATTGGTCAGAAAGGTTTGAATAGAAAGACTGCCATGTGTATTCAGACAAAAGCCCCAGGGGGGCAATCAATGTGCACAATGGTATGTGTGAAAGGGATAGTGGCGCTGTCCCACACCCTATAGGTCAAAAGGGTATAAGTGTCAGTGTATTGACTAGTGAGATAGGTACTCCAAATTATAAATATACAATAGAGTGCAACAATATTATAACAACATTGAATAAATGGTATGTGTGAAAGGGGTAGTGGCGCTGTCCCACACCCTATAGGTCAAAAGGGTATAAGTGTCAGTGTATTGACTAGTGAGATAGGTACTGAAAATTATAAATATACAATAGAGTGCAACAATACTAAATAATAAACATTTGGTGATAAAGTGCAAAGTGCAAACTTAGTAATAAAAAGTACAGTCCATGAAATTGCAAAAATCCAAACATATATCACGTTGATAGATGTGCAGTAATCTTAGATGTAGATTTCCATCAAAAAAGGTGTAAGTTCGTGGTAACGCTGTGGTCCGGTGCTCCCCCACCAGGTTCCCCACTCACCAGAACTAATCACCCCTGCAGGGGTATTAGGCGTGTAGTCACAGATGGGTCCCAGCTTCCTCCAGTGGTGCTATCCGTCCAGGGAAGATGTGTCCTTTAGATTAGTCAGATCCTCATTCCACCGGAAAAAAAGAAGGAATAGGCTCCCATAGTGTAGTAAAAAAGGAGGTTTTTTTATTATGCACAATCCAGGTGCATTACATAAATGAAATGATAATGGGTACAAAATGCATGTCCAATGATAAAAAGGTTAGCAATGTGGTATGAAAGGGAACAAACAAAAATAGGTGTCCTGTCAGAAGCTCCCAGCACGCTGCATCAGTTTCCTCCGTCGGGAGTGGAAGCGCTAGCGTGCGTTCCAAACAGCCCAGACAGCAAACCGGAAGCCTGCGGGTGCGTCTCTAGCGTGCTGACGTGCGTCACTATTCTCACGCTCGACGTACGTTTCGTAATGAACTTTTTCAAGAGCGGCTGCACGTCTTGGATACTTGCATCTAATTATAGGTGGGGGGTGTGTTCCCTGTCCTGCCCTGCTACACCCTAGCAGCCAACGAGAGAGGCCCGCCCCACATACTCCTACATCTTAATGAAAGAGATTCTTGTGAGCACTGTGTTGCTCGTTAATGAGCTAATCATGATTAGAGGACTACAAGTATCCAGTATATATAAAAAATTATAGATCTAAACATAAAAACAGAAAAAAGCTGAAAAAAAGCTGATAATGTTATAGGATCACAGTGCTGTGAAAGTGTCTGATTCTCATACATGGAGATTGAACAGACGGATGTAGCAGTCTGTATCATATGTTATGTTGTCAGCATAGACCCCTTTAAAGGGCCAGTGGTTATACTTTAGGCATTTACCATATAGGGGCTACTAAATGGATTTGTAAGGTCCTGTGTACCCAATAATCTAATAGTATACACCAAAAATGCACCAGGTGAATACGAATACAGTAATGAATATCAAAGTATATAGTGCATCTATATGTGCTGGTGCAACATACAGAATGCTGCATATATATATATATCTATGTTGGTGACATTCTGTATAAATAAAGCTACCATCTACTAAGCCATAAAAGCCACTCCTTGATGTACAGATTAGTATATCACCAAGGAGTTGCAATGGGCCATACAAGTTCCAGTGGTCATGTACATGTGTGGTCGTTACTACATGTACGACCACCCATGTACCAAATCTGATGTATACAAATGGTTTTTCCGCAATAGTGGGTCCAGAAGTCCAGATCCAAAATTCCACCTTGAAGGTGCTAGTCAAATAGCTCCCTCAAGTGCTATATGTCCAATTTTCTAATCGCAAACAGCAAAATCATACTGATGTCGGTGCTAGAATAGTGATGTTCAATACCATAGTGTGTTATACATCAATGTGTGCCAATGTAATAAATAACCCACTTAATACATATATATATATACACATATACACATGTATACTTTAAGGCCATGCATATATGTGGCTCATATAAGGGGATCAATAGTTGATGTACAGTTTGATGTGTCCCCAAGGGAATACACTGAACTAAACAGGTTCCAAAGTTCATTTACATGTATGGTCATTAACCTGTATGTCCACACATGTACCAGATCTCAAAAAATTCCAACATATACTGGTAGATGTTTGTATAATCACATGAAAAAATGAGTTATAGTGAAGAGATAATATAGAGGTGTAACTAGATAGGAGAAGGTATTAGTATACCCCTGATATAAATGTAATTCAGGGGTTGGACAAAAAGCAATTAAGGTCAATGTCAAAGTTGAGCCCCTAGGGTACTAAGGTTCTAAGTCTATATATCCAACTGGTTTCGTTCTGTGAGATACCAATCGTTTTATTACCTCCCCTCCAACTGGGTTTTATTGTATCTATTCCATAAAATATCAGCCCTGTTGGACCTTTATTATGGAATTCGGCAAAATGCCGGGACAGGTTATGTTTAGGATGGGCTTTCCTAATGTTCTTTATATGTTCTCTGATGCGTACATGCAAGGGTCGGGTGGTCCTTCCCACGTATTGTAAATGGCATGGGCATTCTATCACATAGGTGACATGGGTGGTCTGGCAACTAATCAGCTCTTTGATGGGATATTCTCTATGGTCGGTTTTAGATTTAAATGTGATTTTTCTCCGTGGTTGTTTTTTGCTGACTCTACATGGAAGGCATCTTTGGCATTTATAGAATCCTTTGAGGTCTGGGCAGATGTTGACAACTTTTGGTGGATTAATGACGTTGTGTACTAAATGATGACGTAACGTTGGTGCCCGTCTATATATGAAAGAAGGTTTGTCATTGATGATTTTCCTCAGGTGTTGGTCCTCTTTAAGAATTGGCCAGTATTTTTTCACAATGTGTTCAAATTCTCTATATTGGGAATTGTAGCCTGTGATGAAGGGTACTCCTTTAAGTGTGTTCTTACTTTTCTTTTTCTGAATTAATAGACTGTTCCTATCCGTGCGCAGGACTTCATTCTTCGTTTTCATCAATGCTTCTTTGATGTAACCCTTTTCACTTACCCTGTTGATAATGACTTCAGCTTGACTTTCAAAGTCTTCAATCGTATTGCAGTTCCTGCGTAGCCTTAAGAGTTGTCCCTTTGGTATGTTGTCCTTCCATTTGGGATGATGGCAACTCGTTTTTGGAATGTATCCATTCCGGTCTGTTGCCTTAAAAAAGGTCTTAGTATGTAGGCCAGTACCCTCCTTCAAGATTACTAAGTCTAGATAGTCTATACTTGTGTCATCACTTTTTCCTGTAAACGTCAGCCCATAGTTGTTGTCATTTAGATTTTCTAAAAATTCTTCGAAGCTTTCTGTTGTTCCGTCCCACAATATAAATATATCGTCCAAGTATCGACGATACATTTTAATCTCTGGCAGATTTTGACTATAAATATGTTCTTCTTCCCAGCAGTCCATTAGGAGGTTAGCAACACTGGGGGCATATCTAGCCCCCATGGCTACCCCTTTGGTTTGAACATAGAAAGTGCCATTGTACCAGAAATAGTTGCAGCCCATAGCCATGGTTAATCCTTCCACAATAAAGTTGATCTGTTGTTGTTTCAGTTGGGTTTTTTGATGTAATGCCCTTTCAACTCCAAAGATACCATCTTTTTGCGAGATGCTTGTATATAATGAGTTGACATCAATTGTAATTAGTAGGGGGTTTTCTGTTCCATCGAGTTGTTGCAATTCGTTAATTAGTTGTAAGCTATCCCTAAGATAAGATTTTCCCTCTTTGACCATCGGCTTGAGAAAGATATCGAGGTACTCCCCAAACGAGAAAAGAGGGAATTTATCCCACTTATGATAGGTCTTCCTGGTGGGTTTTCCAGTCGTTTATGTATTTTGGGGGTGTAATAAATCACAGGAGTTCAATGTGCACAATAGCCAGCCACAGAACAATGGAACCGTCTGGAGAGTTGAGACAGGGCAGAAGACATTTACACCTGATAATCAAAAGGCTTTAGGGTTATCACACAATGGACAATGAGTATATCTTCTGAGTCTATTGACCTGGCTGGGGTTCAGAATAAAATCTCCTGTAATATCTCAAGACATCCTGGAATATGAACTATCCGTAATGTCCCATCTTCTGTAATACATGAATTAGGATTTCACGTAGAAACACTTCAGTATTTCATGGTCCATGAAAGTAACCCTTACGCAAATCGCTTAAAACATGCGCCGGGTGCAAGTACGTTTGTGAATCGGCGTATCTTACTCAATTGCATATTTAACTGCTTGCCGGCTGCCCGCCGTCATATTACTGCGGGAAGTCGGCTCTGCTGGGCGAGAGCCCGTAGCTATATGTCCGCTCCTGCGCGCGTGCCAGGCGGGCACGATCGCCGCCGGGCACACGCGATCGCTCGTTACAGAGCGAGGACTGGGAGCTATGTGTGTAAACACAAAGCTCCCGGTCCTGTCAGCGGGGGAAACGCTGATCTTCTGTTCGTACAATGTATGAACAGAAGATCAGTGATTTCCCCTAGTGAGGCCACCCCCCCATACAGTTACAGGAACACACTTAACCCCTTCCCTGCCCCCTAGTGTTAACCCCTTCACTGCCAATGTCATTTTTATAGTAGTCCAATGCATTTTTATAGCATCGATCGCTAAAAAAATGCCAATGGTCCCAAAAATGTGTCAAAAGTGTCCAAAGTGCCCGCCATAATGTCGTAGTACTAAAGAAAAAATGCTGATCGCCGCCATTACTAGTAAAAAAAAAATATTAATAAAAATGCCATAAAACTACCCCCTATTTTGTAAACACTATAACTTTTGTGCAAACCAATCAATAAACGCTTATTATGATTTTTTTTACGAAAAATAGGTAGAAGAATACGTATCGGCCTAAACTGAGGAAAAAAAATGTGGCGGATATTTATTAGAGCAAAAAGTAAAAAATATTGAATTTTTTTCAAAATTGTCGCTCTATTTTTGTTTATAGCGCAAAAAATAAAAACCGCAGAGATGATCAAATACCACCAAAAGAAAGCTCTATTTGTGGGAAAAAAAGGACGCCAATTTTGTTTGGGAGCCACGTTGCACAACCGCGCAATTGTCAGTTAAAGCGTCGCAGTGCCGAATCACAAAAAGTGCTCTGGTCATTGGGCAGCAATATGGTCCGGGGTTAAGTGGTTAAAATGGGAACACCGAATGCGTCCAGCGTAACTATGCACCCACAATACGCCCACGTAGGCAAGATACGTCGGGTGGCTGAAGCCTTTTTTTCAACGTATCTAGCTTTGTGAATCGACGCAGAGATGCGACGGCGCACATTTGTACTTACGGCGGCGTATCTTTAGATACGTCGCCGTAAAAGTTACATGAATCCGGGGCCATGTTATCCTATAACATTTGCGAATCATTATCAAAAATGTCAAAAGTCAAATTTGATATTCAATAAATAGTAATTTCATTCCAAAAAAAATGGCTAATTGCCAAGATTGTGAAACCTATAGATGTATGTAGTAGGCATTAAAGGCATGTACACCCCTTATGCCGCGTACACACGATCGGTTTGTCTGATGAAAACTATCTGATGAACCATTTTTATCAGACAAACTGATGTGTGCGGGCCCCATCATTTTTTTATCCATTGGTTAAAAAACTAGGAGCTTGTTTTAAAATTATCTGATGGTTAAAAAACCGATCGTCTGTGGGCACGTCCATCCGTTAAAAATCCACGCATGCTCAGAATCAAGTCGACACATGCTTGGAAGCATTGATCTTCATTTTTCTCAGCACGACGTTGTGTTTTACGTCACCGTGTTCTGACACGATCATTTTTTTTTAACCAATGGTGTGTAGGCACGACTGATGAAAGTCAGCTTCATCAGATATCTGATGAAAAAATCCATCAGTCCGTTTTCATCGGATGAACCGATCGTGTGTACAGGGCATTATGCCGCGTACACACGGTCGTTTTTTGCGATGAAAAAAACGACGTTTTTTGTGAAGTAAAAAACGACGTTTTTGAAACGTCACTTTCAAAGACGATGTTGCATACACACCATCGTTTTTTTCACAAAAAACGAGGTTACGTTCACCACACTTTTCCATTGAAGCTCGCTTCATAACTAGCTTCTGGGCATGCGCGGGTTGAAAAACGTCGTTTTAAACGACGTTTTTGCTACACACGGTGACTTTTTGTAAAAACAAAAAACGACGTTTTGAAAAACGACACAAAAAATTCAAGCATGTTGGAATTTTTTTTTGGTCGTTTTTTTTAAGACAAAAAACGACGTTTTGCCCACACACGATCAATTTAAATGACGTTTTAAAAAACAACGTTTTTTTTCATCGCAAAAAACGACCGTGTGTACGCGGCATTAGAGTCCCTTTAAATTGAGTGTAATTAGATCTGAAACACCCTCACTTTGAACAATAATAAGCTTTTGGCAGTAGCAACACTTATTTGAAATCCAAACTACTAAGTCACCCTTTCAGAGGGCCAGTGATTCTTGCAAACATCAGATTTGACTTACTCTTCACAGAACCAATGACCAGTTGAACTTTTTTTCAGTATTTTTTCACATTTAATTCACTTTATTTCACAATATCTTTTCTGAAAATTATTTATTTTCCCATTTCTTTTCATTGTCTGTAAAGGTTTTCATTTATCCAGACCATGGTATATCTAGGTGTAGTTAGTCGCATTTACTTGTTCTGTAATTTTGAATGCTTTGTAATTTGCCCGTGTCACTTATTCAGTTCCTTTTATTAAAACAATACAAATTAAGCTGAATCTGTGAATGCTTTTAAGTAATTCTAAGCATTTTTTAAATAAAAAAAACAAGTCATACTAACCTGCTCTATGCAATAGTTTTGAACAGATCAGCCCTTATCCTCCTCTACTGGGGTCCACCTGGTTCCTCCATCCTGCTGAGTGCCCCCACAGCAAGCCGATTGCTGTGGGGGCACTTCTGTGGGCTCAATCCTGAGCTACACTCTGTCTGTGCATCGACACACACAGTGCTGCTTGGTCCCACCTCCCACTTCCTCCTCACAGGCTGTGATTGACAGCAGCAGGAGCCAATGGCTCTCACTGCTTCCGCCATGTCCAGTGATGATAGAGAGAGTGGAGAGAGCTGCTGCTCTTTGACACAACACTGGATCAAGATTGGGCTCAGGTAACTATTTAGAGGGACTGGGGGTGGGGGGAGTGAACACAGAAGATTTTTTACCTCAATGCAGAAAATGCATTAAGATAAAAAATATTTTGCCTTTACAATCACTTAAAATAGAAATATACTTCTGAGAAGAACTAAAATGGAAAATTCTGTTATATGCCTCTCTGGACGTGTCAGCGAGTGTTACAGACATTACAGATTCAAACAGCGGAAGCTGTGACTGGTGAGGGTTTCTGTTTAAACCACATGGTGAGAGCTAGTGTGCAATACAGGGCTAACATGTGAGAGAGAACTAGTGTGTTAGACAATGCTAGTGAGTGAGACAGAGATAGTGTGTAAGACAGCCAGTAAGTGAAACAAGTGAGTAAGAGAGTGCTATTAAGGGTTCCAGAGCTAGTGTAAAATCAGGGCTAGGGAATGAGACAGAGCTAGTAAATGAACCAGAGCTAGTGTGCGAGACTAGCAAGAACTATCAAGAACCAGTGAGCAAGTTAATAAAAACTGGTTATCAATGTAGCACCCTCCTCTAGGTAGGAGGGTGCTAAGTTAGGCTAAAGCAGTATTCTATTATTTTGGTCTGGTCAGGATTTCCTAGATGGGTGTTTAATTTCTCCCTCCTGCTTCTTGGAGAAGCTTCCAGAATATAGGGGGGGGGGTGTCAAATGTCCTATATGAATATTTATCATGCCCCATCCATTCCCTTGGAGGTGACATCTTGAATGTAGCAGGGAGGTGGTAAATATTTGGGAAGTCTTTCCAGAGGGTTCTTTCATCTCCAGGGAGGGTTCCAGCTCTCCTGGGGCTATTGACCCTGGGAGATAGCTAGTACGACAAGAATTGCAATCTGGGCAAAGGGCCTAGAGAAAAGAGCTATATGTACTTATAATCCAATGTCCTTGAATATCACAGATGGCTTGATTGAATTTCTGTTGATACATATCTTTAAATATTATCTAACTTCTAGCAGATATATTTTCCACCACTGAAATTTTTTTTGGGCGGCCTCTGATATTTAAAATATTCAGTTGACATACAATATGCTGTATCTGGACAATAAACATTTCTGGAGATGTGTATAGTAGCATTTTATGCAAGATAAACACTCTTGCGGTAGAGACAAAAACCTTTTAAGGATCCTAAAATAGAGAAACAATGTGTGTACATTAGTCAAACCAAGAAAATCAATGTATTAATAACAAGCGGACAAATACAGACAGAGATTTCAGCAAAAATTCACGTAATATACAAGTTGAATAAAATTGTCCTTGTATGGTCACATCTATTATTTTGCCATAAAAGACAAGCAGTAGTCTATTAAATTTGTCCTTTCAAAATGTACAAATATTTAAGCCATTCCCTAGATATACTTCTACCAGGATTTATAACCATTATGGGTATAGCAGATACAAGTTTTGCTACTGAGGACAGTCACCCTGTTTTCGTAAAAACAATTACCTCCTCAGCCACTTGCGGAAGAAGGCCATTTTAAAATGAATTTCCAGTCTTGCCAAGGAAAATAAATCAGTGCTCTTCAGCTCAGCAATACACATTGCAGGGATTTTGTTTTACAGTAGCAAATTCTGTTGTGTATCCTTGCCTATTTGTGTTCTGTAAATATAGCAATGGACTTTTCTAGTACACTTCCTGAAATATTTCTAATAGCTATACAATGGGGAAGGCAGGATTGGATTTATCATTACTACACTAGCAGTTCTATATCTGTTAGAAACCTAGCAACAACTATACCTAAGAGCAATGGTGGGGATTTCAAATTACCTGGGACAGATTGCTTGTTATTTGACCTCAAGCTCTGTGCGGACGTTTGGAAGTTAAAAGAAATTGCTTCCTCTCCGCTAAAAAAGGAATGTAATTATTAATACCATTTTTAATAACCAACAACTTATTTAGTAGTTATGAACAGTATATACATTTTTAATTGTCCTCATAACAAAACCACTATATTGATTGGTGTTATTAGTGTTGATAACCATACATAATTTATAAACATCAGCAGTTATTGTGACATCAAGGTAACCCACTAGCTTTGTAATCAATGAAATGGACAGCCAAAGTATGTAATTCGAATAAAATATGTATATATTTTTTGGTACAGAAGAAGTAACAGAACAAACAACAAATCCTTTTAAACGGTTACTAAACATGGGGAGCATTATTCTCGGGGTCACTGGAATACCATAATTTGCAAACTCCGTGAATGCACTCGCTCTCTGTCAGTCAGGGAAGCAGCTCATAAGATACTCACCGGGTGATATTATACACCTACTAAACTATGATCTATGTTTCCAGAGACTTTCAGATGCATGTTTTTGAGGTTGCGCCTCTTCATGTTCCCTTCATGTATTTTGCAGCTGTGAGTAACTGCAACCCATCTGGCATAAAGTTTTAAGGAATGCCTCCCAAATAGCAGAAAGCTCTGCTACTCTTACCTTGCCTATGGGTGTGTTATTTACCCTGATTGTCAATACCTCTTACACCTCAGTAAAATGTAAGTGAATTTAAGAGTCCGCAAACCTGGAAGTAAGACCGGTGAAGATGGAAGCCCTGTCAGCAGTGACAGCTCGCTACTAGGGCTTGGTTCTAAGGTGAGCCGTCACTGCTGACAGGGCTGTCATCTTCACCGGTCTTACTTCCAGGTTTGCGAACTCCAGCTGTGTCACTGGCCGGAGCCACTATAACGTCACTCCTGCGCATGTGCACGCATGTGCACGGAAGACTCTAAAGGAACGGTCCAGGTGGCCTTTCCTTCAGAGCACATGCACGTTGATGTACCTTGCAGCATGTACAGTAAATATCTCCTAAACAACGCATGTTTAGTAGGGATGAGCTAAACAGCCCCCGAACGTTCACGTGAACATTTTGAACCCCATTGACGTCTAGGGGACTCGAACGTTCGAATTCAAAAGTGCTAATTTTAAAGCCCAATATGCAAGTTATTGTCTGAAAACGTCTTTGAGAACCCGGGTCTTGCCCCAGGGAACATGTATCAAGGAAATAAAAAGTTTTAAAAACGGTTGTTTTTTCTGGAGCAGCGATTTTAATGATGCTTAACCACTTACCTACTGTGCACCTACACCCCCTTCCTGCCCAGACAAAATATAAGCTTCCGGCACTGCGTCGCTTTAACTGACAATTGCGCGGTCGTGCGACGTGGCTCCCAAACAAAATTGGCGTCCTTTTTTTCCCACAAATAGAGCTTTCTTTTGGTGGTATTTGATCACCTCTGCGGTTTTTATTTTTTGCGCTATAAACAAAAATAGAGCGTCAATTTTTAAAAAAATGCAATATTTTTTCCTTTTTGCTATAATAAATAACCTAAAAAATATCTAAAAAAAATATTTTTTCCCTCAGTTTAGGCCGATACGTATTCTTCTACATATTTTTGGTAAAAAAAAAATGCAATAAGCGTTTATCGATTGGTTTGCGCAAAATTTATAGCGTTTACAAAATAGGGGATAGTTTATGGCATTTTTTTTTTTTTTTTTTACTATTAATGGCGGCGATCTGCGATTTTTTTATTGGGACTGCGACGTTATGGCGGACATTTCGGACACTTTTCTGACATTTTTGGGACCATTTACATTTATACAGTGAACAATGCTATAAATATGCATTGATTACTGTATAAATGTGACTGGCAGTGAAGGGGTTAACCACTAGGGGGCGGGGAAGGGGTTAAATGTGTGTCCTATGAGTGTTCTAACTGTAGGGGGAGGGGGGGGTGACTGGGGGAGGTGACCGATTGTGTCCCTATGTACAAGGGACACAATCAATCTCTCCTCTCTCCCTGACAGGGACGTGCAGCTCTGTGTTTACGAACAGAGCTGCACGTCCCAGCTCAGTTACTGAGCAATCGCGTGTGCCCGGCGGCGATCGCTGCCGCCGGGCATTCGCACGGGATCCCCGCAGAGCGGCGGGTGCGCGCGCGCGCCGCCGGCGACGCGCGCGCGCCCGCCCGCGGCTTTAAAGGGACATCACGTCATATGACGTGATGTCAGAACAATGGAGTCATCTGCCCGCCGTCATTTGACGGTGGGCAGATGACAAGTGGTTAAAGTGAAAAAAAATGCAAAATATCGTACCTGCTGGGTGTCTATAGTATGCCTGTGAGGTGGCACGTGTTTAGAACTGTCCCTGCACAAAATTAGATTACTATAAGAAAAAAGTAATTTAATACTGCTTGTGGCTTTAATGTAATGTTTGGTCCCTGCAATATGGATGAAAATCACTTAGAAAAATAGCATGGGTTTCCCTGCCCCCACTCCCCCCAGGTCATTACAAGCCCCTTTGGCCCTATATACTTTGAACAGCAGTATACAGGCGGTGCAAACAAGACAAGGACTGTAGGTTTGTTGTTAAGTAGGATCTGAACCATGTCATATTTTGCTGCTGCATATTGCACAATTTCCTAAAGAAACCCTCAACAAACTACATGACACTTGTGCCTGATGTTCCAGTGGTGGCCCGTGAGGCTGGCCATACAGGCTTGGCCCCCCAAAGCGCACATGCTGTGCGGCAACAATATGTCGATTATTTTAGGGGTAGGGGTGGGCCATTCCAATGCCAGATCTTGGCTGAATAAATTATTTTTTTGGGAAATAAAAATTCTAGAAAAAAGGGGGGTTGCCACCCGGGGCCCCCTTTAAACAAATTCTGTGAAGAACTCCTGTTCTCTGAAGGCCTCCATTATTTATGCAAGTCAAAATTAAGCAAAAAAAAGCTAATGTCAGTCAAGCCTCTACTATTAAGCTTTCTCCCCATATCTAAGGTGGTGTACACACGACCGAGGTTCTCGCTAGAAACCAGCGAGAACCTCGCTGGAAGCTGCATTCCAGCGAGAACCTCGGCCGTGTGTACGCTCCTGGCTCGCCCCGCCCGTCGGGAATCCCGTCGAGCGAATAGAGAGCACGCTCTCTTTTTGCTCGACGGCCCGCCTGGATGAATGGCTGGTTGCCATTCCCGACGGGCGGGTCGCCGATTTCGACGGCCGGCAGAGAACCTCGACGGGCGGAACGATGTGTTCTGCCCGTCGAGGTTCTCTGCCGTGTGTACGCGGCTTCACTCACAAACTCATCCACTGATCATAAAGTCCAAAATCAAGTTACGTACCGTCGTACTACACAATCGTTTCTTCCGCCTTTTTCCACAGACTGTGAAAAACGTTTTCACTCACACGGTATCCCTTTATACACTGTGCATGCAAGAAGCTCTGCACGTTTCCCCGACCCTGGGGATCGTTCTAGTTCTTTCCCCGCCCCTTTTCAATGCAATACGCCATGGAGGACACACAGCAAGCCAAATTACTAGAGGTGAGAAGTAATTTTTGCCCCCTCACCCCGCTTCTCAACTCGCTGGTTGCATGGGAGAAGAGGTAAGAAGTCAGCACCCCTCGCTTCTCAATTTAATGTAAGATGTAATTTCCAACAGCAGAACACCCCCTCCCCCCGCTTCTCAACTTTCTTTAATGTGACATGTCACTGTCGTTAGTGCCCCAGGGAGGTCAGGATCGGCAATGAGTGTTGGCCACAAGAACAACCTAGTTAGGGTGTCACACAGAGGTGATTCAGTGGATACTTGGTGTTTTTCCATGTAGGAAACTTGGCCAAACATAGAGAAATGTAGCAGCTTTGGTAATGGATACAATCCTGTGTTAAGCTTAGAAGGATTTTAAAAACAGACAATTGTATCACACTTTATAAAAAGAATGATGCATATTCCTCTTTCAGGCCTCTAATCTTTTTGATTCATGTATCACTTTTTTACAATCTCATAGGGCGCAATCAAGCTTCAAGACTGGAGCAGAGAAACCCCACACAGACCCAAGCCACAACCCCGCGGGATGTGCAGGAAGTGGAAACTGCCACCACATCAGGTCAGTGTCATACAGCACAGCTTCAGGTAATAGATGTAGGCCTGCATAATTGTAATACATGGTTCGTTTCCAAATTTCAGGAGATATTCGTGCTGTTGCTGGTGGATTGGACACATACAGCGTTGTTTGGGGCAGATGAGAAAAAAAACAAAAACCGTGGAGCAAAAACAAAAGGATTTAATGGATGTTCTGGGGAGGGTTTAAAAAAAAATGTTTTAAAGTTTTCTTTATTTTTCTATGTATGTTTTGTTTTCATTTTTTTTAAGTGGAATCTCTCGTTTTCTGGCTAAAACGCATGAACAATGACAAATACTAAAAAGTTGGTCATTGTTCATGCATTTTAACCAGATATTTTGTTAATTTTGGTATTCTCAAAGAAAATACACAAAAAAATATATCTAAGAAATAAAAAGATATCTCTAAAAACAAAAACAAAAAATTATATAAAAAAAAACAAAACCTGATGTTGACAAATATTTAAATATTTCTTGGATACTCAACAATGTGTGGCTTATTATTATATCAATGCTGCCCAAAAGAACACATCTAGATTTGTGGTGTTTACATTGACAATGATGAGTATTTAGTACAGGAAAATAAACATTACACTATGATAACCTAGGAGATAGCTACAATAAACCCAAATTAGAAAAAAATCAAACAAAGAAAAATACTACAACAGGGGAAGAAAAATTGGGCCTTAGGCACTAGTGGCGGTGCCACAACACTGCAACCCCTCACAGATACTCTACTTGGAGAGCAGCAAAGAGCCTCATGCAAAGTACTTCATCAACACATTTTATTACACGCCCCTGTTAAAAAGGGGCAGAACAATTGGGCCTTAGGCACTGGTGGCGGTGACACAACACTGCAACCCCTCACAGATACTTTAATTGGAGCGCAGCAAAGAGCCACATGCAAAGTATTGCATCAAAAATTGTTATTACACGCCCCTGTTAAGCAGGGGTAGAAAAATTGGGCCTTAGGCACTGGTGGCGGTGCCACAACACTGCAAACCCTCACAGATACTCTAGCTGTAGCGCATTAATAAGCCCTGCTGCAAAATAGTGCAAGGTAGTGCATCAAAAATGTTTATTACACGCCCCTGTTAAACAGGAGCAGACAAATTGGCCCTTAGGCACTGGTGGCAGTGCCACAACACTACAACCCCTCACAGATACTCTACTTGGAGAGCAGCAAAGAGCCTCATGCAAAGTATTGCATCAAAACATTTAATTACATGCCCCTGTTAAACAGGAGCAGAAAAATTGGGCCTTAGGCACTGCTGGCGGTACCACAACACTGCAACCCCTCACAGATACTTTAATTGGAGTGCAGCAAAGAGCCTTAATGCAAAGTATTGCATCGAAAATTATTATTATACGCCCCTGTTAAACAGGGGCAGAAAAATTGGGCCTTAGGCACTGGTGGCGGTGCCAGAACCAACAATGTTCTTACTAGCTATCAGCAAGATCATTGAGGAGGAAAAGGATATTCAGTCAGCATAACAGGACAGTCACTCAGCATCAGCATAGGCAGTCTCCAAGGGATCTGACATTTCAAAAAAAAAAAATATTCAGTTACATCAGCATCAGGTGTTTGGTAGCTGGTGGTGATCCAAGCCTGATTCATTTTTATGAAGGTCAGTCGATCGACGGAGTCGATGGAGAGGCGCACCCTGTGATCAGTCACAAAGCCTCCAGCAGCACTGAATGTGCGTTCTGAAAGAACGCCGGATGCAGGACAAGCCAGTAGCTCAATTGCGTACTGTGCAAGCTCTTACCAGTGATCCCAGTAAGCCAGAGGATTTTTGGTGGGGAACGTGTCGAAGTCTGATCTTGCCCCTAGGTATTCCCGCACCATGTAAAACAGACGCTGGCGATGGTTGCTGGAACCGGTCATACCTTGGGGCTGCGGACTAAAAAAATGTCTGAACGCATCGGTCAGATGGCCTCCTTCTCCACCGCTCCTTCCGTGACTCACCGAAGCCTCAGCAACACATTGTCCAGGACCAGGATTTGGTAATCCCCCAGGTTCTGGGAACGCGTTGCACAGACCTTTCTCCAAGGCTTCCCGAAGATGTTTCATCTTCTGCTCCCTCTGCGATGGCAAGATAAGGTCCGCAACCTTACTCTTGTAACGTGGATCAAGGAGAGTTGCCAGCCAGTAATGATCCCTCTCCTTGATACCACAAATACGAGGATCCTTACGCAGGCTTTGCAGGATCAGGGAGGCCATGCAGCGTAGGTTTGCTGAGGCATTCGGGGCACAGTCCTCTGGGGCACTGAGGATGACAGGATCCGCAGCCACCTCATCCCAGCCACGTAAAAGTCCATGGGTTCCTTGGGACTGTAATTGATCCCTTGAAGACTGCTGCTGCTGATGCTGGGTGCTAGGCTCCACCTCCATGCTCCTGATAAAATCCTCCTCCTCCTCTTCCTCCTGCTCCTCGTCCTCTTCCTGTGTGCTAGGCAGGCAAGCAGGACCACTGTCTGGATAAAGGGGGCCTTGAGAGGTAAGGAAGTCCTCCTCTTCCTCCCTCTGTTCTGCCTCAAGGGCCCTGTCCATTATTCCACGTAGCATGTGCTCCAACATATGAATAAGAGGGACAGTCTCACTGATGCATGCACTGTCACTGCTCACCATCCTCGTGGACTCCTCAAATGGTGACAGGACAGTGCATGCATCTCTAATTAAGGCCCACTGGTTTGGGGAAAAAAAAAACTCTCCTGACCCAGTTCTGCTGCCATATTGGCACAGGTACTCATTGATGGCCCTCTGCTGCTTGTTCAGCCGCTGCAGCATGGCCAATGTAGAGTTCCATCTGGTGGGCATGTCACAGATTAAGCGGTTCTTGGGCAGGTTGTATTCCCTTTGGAGGTCTGTCAGCCGAGCACTGGCATTATATGACCTTTGGAAATGCACACAGACTTTCCTGGCCTGCTTCAGGACATCCTGTAAGCCTAGGTACCTGCCCAAGAACCGCTGCACCACCAAATTCAGAACATGAGCAAAACAGGGCACATGGGTCAGTTGTCCCTGTCGCAGGGCAGAGAGGAGGTTGGTGCCATTGTCGCTAACCACCATTCCTGGCTTAAGCTGGCGTGGAATCAACCACCTCTGAGCCTGCCCCTGCAGAGCTGACAGAACCTCTGCCCCTGTGTGGCTCCTGTCTCCCAAGCACACCAGCTCTAGCACTGCATGGCATCGCTTTGCCTGCATTCCTGCGTAGCCCCCATACTATTACGGAGCACGACTGCTTCTGAGGACACATCAGCACAGGAAGAGGCCACAGAGGAAGAAGAAGAGGAATGGTGGAGGAGAGAGGTGTGTCACAACCAGTAGTAGTGTTTTGGAGGCGTGGTGGCGGAACAACATCCAACACTACTGTACCTTGCCCTGTGTCCTTCCCAGCTGCCAGCAGAGTCACCCAATGCGCCGTGAAAGAGAGGTAACGTCCCTGTCCATGCCTGCTGGACCATAAGTCAGCGGTAATATGCACCTTACCACTGACCGTCCTGTCCAGAGAGGCATGGACATTGCTTTCCACATGGCGGTAGAGAGCCGGAATCACCTTCTGTGAGAAAAAGTGGTGTTTGGGAACTTGCCACTGAGGTACCGCACATTCCACAAACTCACGGAAGGGCGCAGAATCTACCAACTGAAAAGGCAGCAGTTCAAGTTCTAGCAATTTCGCTAAGCTAGCATTCAACCGCTGGGCATGTGGATGGCTGGGAGAGTACTTCTTTTGGCACTGCAGCAGCTGGGGCAGGGAAGTTTGTCTGGTACAATCTACCATCAATGTACCGAAAGTAGATTGCCCGCATGTACTACTAGGTTGTGACACACCTAATTCTACACCTTTAGTCCTATCAGTGCAGGCTTCAGAGAGGACTGAGGGTATAGTGGGGTTGGAGATCCCAGCTGATGAGGGACAAGGGGAGGTCTGCTTTGTTCTTTGGTCTGGGTCTTTCAGGCATGCTTGCCAACGAACTGCATGGCAGGTCGACATATGTCTGGTCAAGCATGTGGTGCCCAAGCGGGTGATGTTTTGGCCACGCGAGATACGCTTGAGACATATGTTGCAAATAGCAACGGTGCGATCTGATGCACATGTCTCAAAAAAGGCTCACACCAAAGAACTTTTGCAGTAACGCTGAGACTAGGGATGAGCTTTGTGTTCGACTCGAACGTATGTTCGACTCGAACATTGTATGTTCGACCGTTCGTCAAAATACGAACAAAATGGGTCGTTCGCGCCAAATTCGAGTGACGCGCCATGGCCCATAATTCACTGCGGCATTGCACGCTGATGATTGGCCAAGCATGATGTATGTCTCGCATGCTTGGCCAATCACAGCGCCGTCAGTAAAGAGAGCCAGGGTGGCTTTGGCCAAATATGGTTTAGGGCTTTAGCACACGCCCCACACTATAAAAGGCTGCCTGCAGGGCGGCCTTGTGTAGTGTGTTTTGTGATTGTTCCAGTTCAGACAGAGAGAGAGAGAGAGATTGTCTTTATCCTAGCTAGATAGAGCAGGCAGGCTAGTTAGTTAAATTTACAGTGTGTAGAGGATATATATACATCCCAGGAGTTGTACATATATTTATACACTGTATAGTTTAGTTAGATTGGTTCTTCCTAATATGTCAGGCAGTTCATTGTGCTAGCTGCAGTGTTCTCACGTGTTGTATTGCCCATGTGCTCAGTGCAACTAAACCCACTTGCTGTATACTGCAAGTTTGCTGCTCATTCATTTGCAACTAAACCCACTTGTTGCATAGTGCTAGTGTGCTGCTCATTACTTTGTGATTGTGCTAGCTGCAGTGTTCTCACGTGTTGTATTGCCCGTGTGTTCACTGCAACTAAACCCACTTGCTGTATACTGCAAGTTTGCTGCTCATTCATTTGCACCTAAACCCACTTGGTGCATAGTGCTAGTGTGCTGCTCATTACTTTGCAAATAAACCCACTTGGTGCATAGTGCTAGTGTGCTGCTCATTACTTTGCAACTAAATCCACTTGGTGTGTACTGCACGTGTCCTCTGCAGTTTGCACCTGAAGCTACAAGGTGTGTGTACTGATTTTGTCCTCTGCAGGCCATTATAATGTCTGGAAGGACAACAAAGAGAGGCAGAGAGTCACGAGGGCAAGCAGGCTCTGCATCTAGAGGCAACAGTGCTGGTGATGGACACGGTGCATCCTCTTCAGCACGTGGCCGTTGCACACGCTCATCCTTCTTTTCGGGAGATGCCCGTGTTGAGCCTCAACATGCAGACAAATTGGTAGAGTGGATGACCAAGCCATCCTCATCCTCCTCATCCTCTCTCACCCAGGCTGAGCTTACTTTGTCTGGCAAAGCAGCTGCCAAGGCGTCCTCTTCCCTCTGCACAATGGCATCACACAATCCTTCCCTATTCCCACCATGTCCTCCTGAGGAGTCCCCCGAACTGTTTCAACACAGTGTTGGGTACATCCTGCATGAAGATGCGCAGCATTTTGAAGGCTCCGATGATGGAACACAGATAGAGGAAGGCAGTAATGTGAGCCCAGAGAGAGGGTGTGCCTGAGAGGGACAGCAATCTGGCAGTCATGTTCCCCCAGCTGGAGCATACTGCCAGGTTTTCAACAGTGATGAGAAGGGAGGGGATGATGAAGTCACTGACTCTATGTGGGTGCCTGATAGGAGAGAGGAGGAGGAGGCACAGGCACATCTCCAAAGAGGCGGGATGCCCTCCAGGGCACAGCTTAAGGGCAGCACACCAACTGCATTACATCGCAGAGCAAAGCCTGTGCAGGGCGCTGCTGTGTCTCAGCGTTACTGCAAAAGTTCTTTGGTGTGGGCCTTTTTTGAGACATGTGCATCAGATCGCACCATAGCTATTTGCAACATATGTCTTAAGCGTATCTCGCATGGCCAATAGATCACCCGCTTGGGCACCACATGCTTGACCAGACATATGTCGACCTGCCATGCAGTTCGTTGGCAAGCATACCTAAAAGACCCACACCAAAGAACAAAGCAGACCTCCCCTTGCCCCTCAACAGCTGCGATCTCCAACCCCACTATACCCTCAGTCCTTTCTGAAGCCTGTACTGATAGGACTGAAGGTGTAGAATTAGGTGTGTCACAACCTAGTAGTACTATCGGTACACCGATGGCAGATTGTAGCAGACAAAGTATATAGGCCCAAAGGGTCTTGTAATGACCTGGGGGAGTGGTGGCGGGGAAACCCATGCTATTTTTTTCAGTGATTTTCATCCATATTGCAGGGACCCAGCATTACATTAAAGCCGCAAGCAGTATTAAATTACTTTTTTCTTATAGTAATCTCATTTTGTGCAGGGACAGTTCTAAACATGTGCCACCTCACAGGCATACTATAGACACCCAGCAGGTACGATATTTAAAGGAATTTTTCATAATTTTTTTTCACTTTAAGCATCATTAAAATCACTTGCTCGAGAAGAAATTACAGTTTTTAAAACTTTTTTTCCCATTGATACATGTTCCCTGGGACAAGACCCGGGTTCTCAAAGACGTTTTTCCAACAATAACTTGAATATTGGGCTTTAAAATGAACACTATTGAATTCAAACGTTCGAGTCCCATGGGGTTCTAAATGTTCGCGCGAACGGTCGGTTCGAAGGTTCTGGTGCGAACCGAACGCGGGGGGGTTCAGCTCATCCCTAGCTGAGACACAGCAGCGCCCTGCACAGGCGTAGCTCTGCGTTGTAATGCAGTTGATGTGCTGCCCTTAACCTGGCCCCTGGATGGCATCCTGCCTCGTTGGAGATGTGCCCTCTCCTCCTCCTCCTCTCTCCTATCAGGCACCCATGTAGAGTCAGTGACCTCATCATCCCCTCCCTCCTCATCACTGTCGAAAACCTGGCAGTATGCTGCAACTGTGGGAACATGACTGCCAGATTGCTGTCCTTCTTGGGCACCCCCTCTCTCTGGGCTCACAATACAGCCTTCATCAATCTATGTTCCATCATCAGAGCCTTCAAAACGCTGCGCATCTTAATGCAGGTGTACCCAACTTCCCGACTAGGGAAGGAGTAAGTGATGCCATTGAGTAGAGGGAAGAGGACACCTTGGCAGCTACTTTGCCAGATGAAGTAAGCTCAGCCTGGGTGAGAGAGAATAAGGAGGATGAGGACGGGTACTAATTACCAGTATACAGCAAGTGCGTTTAGGTGCACTGAGCACACGGGCAATACACCACGTGAGAACACTGCAGCTAGAGCAATCAACTGCCTGACATATTAGGAAAAACGAATCTAACTAAACTATACAGTGTATACATATATGTACAACTCCTAGTAAACCTTATTATAGACTTGCCTATAGGTACAAATTATGCAAGGGTTACTCCCACTTTAATTTGATAATCTTCTTCTATTTCCCTCCAACAGATAAAGTATAAAGTAGATGTTATAATGCTGATGGAAATAATCTCCCACACTATCTCCATGCCTCGTTTTTCAGAAATATGGAATACATGGTCTACTATTAGAACCTTATTTCTAATCTATTGCACAATCTCTATCGATATTTTTTAGATTGACGTTTTTTTTTTAAATACAGTTTTAAATCTGTTATATCTAAGGTATTTGTATATTCTCACATGTCTGTGTATGTTTTCATGACGCGTGCCATCAAATGTGTTCTGTTAAGCCCTGTACACACGATCGGTTTGTCTGATGGTTTGTTTTCCATCTGTGAAAAAAAAATAGAACATGTTTTAAAATTTTCCTATGGATAAAAAAATGATCGTCTGTGTGGAAGTCCATCGGTCAAAAATCCATGCATGTTCAGAATCAAGTTGACGCATGTTCGGAAGCATTGAATTTCATTTTCTCAGCACGTCGTAGTATTTTACGTCACCGCGTTTGTATGCTGTTAATATAACGTAAATTTGTAAACGTAAAGGGTTACTAAAGGTTTGTTTTCAAAATAAATAACAAACATCTTTATTTACTTGCTCTGTGTAATGGGTGCTGTCCACTCTACTTCTTTGGAATCCTCCTCATAACAAGAACCTTTCCAGAACCTCTCCCATCCTCAGGAACCATCCCCATTGATTATGTTCCACCCAGAACGTAATGTGTATAGGTAGAGGAATATTTTGTTGATGATGTCACCAGCGGCTATCTGATGAACAGTGTTTTACCATATTGTATCTTGGTGCTTTCTTTTTGACAAATGTGAGTGTGATTTTATACATATTCTTGTTGCTTTTTTGATTTTATATAGACAGTCACAGCGGGTATAACAAGTATTGAACACGTCACCATTTTTCTTGGTAAATATATTGGTAAATAGGCTATTGACATGAAACTTTTACCACATGTTGGTAAAACAACCTATGCCATCCATACATACAAAGAAACCAAAACAAATAAGTTCAGAATTGAAAGTGATTGTAAGGCTGTTTTTTTAATTTTTTTTAAATAACAAACATGTCATACTTACCTCCTCTGTGCAGTTCGTTTTGCACAGAGTGGCCCTGATCCTCGATTTATGGGGCTCGCGCGGCTCCTCCCTGCATCGCATAACCCCCAAGGAGAAGCGCTCTCCCGTGGGGTTACCTTGCAGATGCGCTCCCGAGTTTAAATGCTAAACTTGGGAGTCAGGAGTGCATCTGCAAGATAACCCCCACGGGAGAGCGCTTCTCCTTGGGGGTTATGCGATGCAGGGAGGAGCCGGTGCTCGTGTCATTGGGTTTGATTGACAGCAGTGGGAGCCAATGGCTGCGCTGCTTTCAATCTATCCAATCAAGTGCAGAGAACCCCGCGCAGTAGAAGAGCAAATCTCCGATATGAGAAATTCCAGGGCTCAGGTGAATAAAACAGGGGGGGGGGGGGGGGGGCTGGAGCATAGGATGCATTAAGGTGAAAAAACACGAGCGTTTACAGCCCCTTTAATTTATGTGTAATAAAATAGAATGACACAGGGAAAAAGTATTGAACACACTAACTGAAACTTATTTAATACTTTGTGCAAAATTATTTGTTGGTAATGACAGCTTTAAGACACCCCCTGTATGGAGAAACTATTGATCAGGTGTGATTTTGGCCCATTTTTCCACACAGTCTTTAACCATTTAAGGACCGGAAGGATTTACCCCCTTAATGACCAGGTCATTTTTTGGCGATACGGCACTGTGCCGCTTTAACTGACATTTGCGCGGTCGTGCGACATTGTACCCAAACAAAATTTTCTTACAAATAGAGATTTCTTTTGGTGGTATTTGATCACGGTTTTTATTTATTGCGCTATAACCAAAAAAACCGACCATGGCTGTTAAGTGCATTACTATTGTTTTCTTTGAAACAATTGTACCTGCTAATTCCAGGGCTTTTTGAAGCTCTCCACAAGTAGGCCTTGGCTCTTCGACAACTCTTCTGATAATTCTTTTTACTCCTTTGTCAGAAATCTTGCGAGGAGCACCTGGTGGTGGCCGGTTTATGGTGAAATTATGTTCTTTCCACTTCCGGATTATGGCCACAACAGTGCTCACTGGACCATTCAGAAGTTTAGAAATTCTTCTGTAACCAATGCTATCACTATGATTTGCAGCATTAAGGTTTCAAAGGTCTTGAGAGAGCTCTTTGCTTTTACCCATCATGAGATGTTTCTTGTGACGCCTTGGCAATGAGACACCTTTATATAGGCCATCAGTCGAGACTGAACCAGCTGATAATAATTTGCACTGACAAGTGGGCAGGTGTAACGCCATTTGCGTTCCCCCTATACAGCCACGGCGTTTGTGTGTTCCCCACACATCCGCCGTGACTCGTGCGCGTCACTTCCGGTGCGCTCTGTTTGCGTTCCACGCTGGAACGCGGAAGTGCGCCCCGGCGTGCGGCGCCTTCTCCCGCGCTGTACGCGCTATTTAAAGCCCCAGGAATGACGGCAGGGTGTTCCACTATTTTGTTGGGCACCTGCCGTCACCTGGGACCCCGCACAGCACCCCAAACACCATCCCTAGGACTGCTGGACCGAGTACAGGGAGGGTTCCTGTCTCCCCCTTGGGATCTGTATACACACAGGGCTCAGTACCCTGCTTCTGGGACTCCTCCTCAGCTTGACCCTCAAGCCTGGATACACCAACTTCACTACTCTGCTTCCAGGATCCCTTCAGGAAGTGCTCTCTACTGAGGATTAGAGCTAACACCTCAACACCATCATCAGTACCGCAAGTATACTGTGTTGAACTCTGCCATCTGCAAGCAGTCTAGTGTTCAGGGATGCTTCTTTGTTTAAATGCTATGATTTAAGATTTAATGAATTCTATTCGTTCCCAGTAACTGTATCTCACATAAGTGCCTTGTACTTGAGTTGCTCTGATAATACTACTTGACACCCATCTATACATGGCTCGATGCTACATGGTCATACCATCCTGCAGTTAGCTTGGATCACCAACTAAGCTTTCTTTACTTCCTATGTTTGCTTTTGATTATATTGAGTACGCTGCCTGTTGGTCGGTTCCTATATTGAGGTTGTGATGAAATAAACCCTTAACTTTCTGTTCACACAAGAAAGTGCGGTTGTGGTTTATGCTGAGAAACCTCACTAGCTGGAACCCCATTAAGTTTAATTAAATATAAAGTGACTGTAACAGCAGGATTGCTTTCTAATTACTGATAGATTTCAGCTAGTGTCTTGGCTTTCTTTGCCTTTTTTACACCTCCGTTTCTTTATGTGTTTAATAATTTTCACCTGTGTCATTCTATTTGATTACACATAACTTCATTTCTGAACGTATTTGCTTTAAGTGTGTGAGTGAGTGAGAAACTTATATAGCGCAACACATGTGAACTGAATCGCCTCTGGGCTATCAGTTCAGCTTTGGTTTCTTTGTATGTATAGATTGCATGGTTTATTACCGACACGTGGTAAACGTTTCTTGTCAATAGCTTCTTTAGAAATATATTTATCTAGAAACATTGTTGACTTGTTCAATATTTATTTTACCCGCTGTATATCACAAAGTCCTTTACCTGAAGCAGCGATTCCCGTGGTCCCACAGTTCCTGAATCTATCCCTTAGGGCAGTGGTTCTCAAACTTTCTAGTGCCGTGACCCCTTCATAAAAAGTTATGGGTACCCCTAATAGTAAATTTATTTTTGTAGAGTTGGTTGTCAGCACCCAAGGCAAGTAATTTGCACCCATAGATATTTAGCGCTCTATGAGTCCCTTCCACTCGTACAGTATTAAAACCCCTTATGGTACATTTTAGGCTGTACCACTCTTTTATTTGTTCTTTCTTCCGTCCCTTTTATCTCTCTCTATCCTAATTTCATGCCCCCCCCCCCCCCCATTCCTCTATCTTATTTTTTTTCTCTCCCTTTTTCTTTGTTCCTCCCCCTCTTATCCTCTCCCTTCCATGTATTCTCTATTTTTAGCCCTTCTCTTACTTCTTGGTGGGAGGGGGGGGGGGTTGGGATGAGTGGCAATGCTGGGGGAAATTCTGATCGACCAACTTAGATGCTCTTGATCAAGGTCATCTGCTGATCTGAGAACTGTAGTGGGAATATTTAATGGAAACTCTAATCACAGGTAGTGTTATTCACTTTGTCTCCAGCTTTACTGTGTGTCAGACTTTGTGGTGTCTCGTAGAAGTGACACCTATGCCAAAATCAGGAGATAGGGTCTCCTCCAGCCCCTCCCATTTCACATTCCTCACCAGTCAGCTGACCTATGGTCTCTGCGCCCCAGCCATGCCGTGAACTGAATGGGCGGCTGCGAAGAGGCTGAGTGGGCGGTCGCGGGCTCTGGAAATAGCCTAGCTGGGTGGCCACAGGCTCCAGGTAACAGCTCTGCTGAGCGGCCGCAAAAAGGCTGGGAGAGCAGTGCGAGCTTTAGAAATTCGATGACCCCTGGAAAATCATTATTCGACCATCGAGGGGTTCCTGACCCCAGGTTGAGAACCACTGCCTTAGGGGAATGCCTGTCATGACTTTGCTGTTGGTTCAGGGGTCATGTTGATAAGATGAGCAGCTGATTTGTTCCTTGGTGGTGGGATCTAGCACGTTTGCCATATCGATCTTGTTCATGTCTATCTCCATCCATTATTTATACGTACTTACTGACATCTCAACAATGTTCGTGAAAACTTTGGATTTTATACATCTTTAATTGACTTTTTTTTATCTATTATTAGTTTGCACTGCACTTGTATTCCTTGCTTATTGGCTGGGTATAGGTATTGTGCAAATTGCCTTTAGTGTTCAGCTTGCATCCACATCTTTTTAATTTTAAAGTCCTGTTTTCTTTATTAGTATTTTGCATATATCTAATCAGAACCTCTGCAGCACATCAGTAGTATTCAGACTATTTTTAGATCATCTGTTGCATCCGGACCCACCACTGGCACCCCTGCCTTTCTGCATCTTGCCACGCCATGTTACCATCTCCAGGGTGTATTGGATATGAGGTGTAAAAAAACTCTCTCCTCAACAGGTTCAACAGGTTTGTGATAGTTGGAGAGAAGTGTGTGCACGATATCAGGCAGCATATACCGGAGAGAAATGCAGAGGGTATAACAGTGGCGAGATTTTGTGAAGAAAAAGATTGGGAAAGGTATGAGTGATGGCAGTATATGTGCATGACTGATGTGCAGAGGGTATGACAGCAGGTAATAGGTTCAGGTGCAGAGAGCATGGAATTGGGCAGTATGAATAGAGGAGGTTTTCAAAAAGTATGACATTGAGCAGTTTGTACAGCACATATGTGTCAAGGGTATGACTACAGGAATTATTTGCAGCAGATGCATGCAAAATGTATTATTGTAGGCAGTAGTTGCACAAGAGCAGTTCTGAAGAGTGTTAAGGCAAGCAGTATACACTGCCTAGAAAAAGTATTCATACCCATGTTGCAACCAAAAATGTAAATGTATTATATTGGGATTTTATGTGATAGACCAAAACAAAGTGGCACATAATTGAGGGTTAATATTATTGAATACAAAGGCACACCACACCTTTCACAATTGAAAACTATTTATCATTTTCATTCCACTTCACAATTATGTGCCACTTTGTGTTGGTCTCTCACATAAAATCTTGGAGGGGGGATAGCTTAAAGTGGGGGTATGTGCAGGGGGCTGTGGCGGCTTGAGTGAGGTATTGGGGGGGGGGGGTGATGTGGTTTGGACATGTATTAGGGTGGAATGTGTGTGGGAGTAGGTAAAACGAGAACATGACATACTGAACCGGAAAATAACTTACATATGTCTGTTTCCAGTTTTAGTTAACTTTTATTATATATATATATATATACTAAGGAAATAGGATTATTGAATAGTAAATATAAACTGAACCAAACTTTCAGTTTTACTCCATATTTTTACTTTTTAAGCTTATTTTTTTAAATTTTCTATGGCTATTTATAGGCATTGAGAGCAAGGAAGAACAAGGGTGGGACTTTAATTGAAGCATGCACCCCCGGAGATTAACAATGACAATTGTATTGTTTTGGTAAGACTCGTCTGATAATTTCTGGGGTCTGAAAGGTGCTGATGAGAATCAGGAATGTATGAAAAGATTTAATGTTCCTTGCAGTTTGAGCACATAGATTTTAACGTATGCAGTGATAACATGTTTTTCTGCTTTATTAAGCTGAGTAGACAACGTTTCAGATTTGTTTGGATGAAAGTCTTCTTGAACCCTTTTAAACTACTCTTGGAATGCCAGTGGGTATAATGAGAGTTTCCTTTAGTTTTTTTTCTAAAAAGCTAAAGGAAACCAACAAAATGCGTTATGTAATCTTTGTCAATATAATGTGTGTAATGCTTGAAAAGCAGGAAGCAAATAGGTTAAAAAGTTAAAATGCCACTTGTACAGTATAAAATTAAAATGCTAGGGCAGAATAAAAATGATTGTCATTTAGGGCAATATTGATGCTGCACCTGGATCTGTGAACAAATAAGCAGTTGCATGTGCAGTTAGCTTGCCTGACCACTAGATGGCTCTGTTTCCTGTATAGTATGGTACAGGAAAGTTGCAATAGGGTGCTAGGTCTCCTTCTAGAAAAGTCCCTCCTTTGTGATGTCATGGGTGTAGTTAGTGCCTATATAAATAACAGTAAGGGAGGAGCCTATAGGGAGATGGGGCTTGCGAGTCAAATGTCTTTCAGCTGCCAAGATGTAATCTCTTCTGGGCTAAAATCCCAGGTAAGGTGAAACAGCATTTGTGAGTAGTTTGTGAAAGCTTGGGAGATATATGCCGTCTGGCAGCATGCTTGACTAAGTACAGCCATAGAAGAATATTGGGAAGAGACTGGTATTCTGCAATGTTTTGTGGAACAACATGGGTTGCTGGCGGAGCAGCAGTCAGGGTTCCGTCCCAGTCATGGTACGGAAACCGCAGTAGTGGAGATTATGGATGACCTACTGTTTGAGGCAGATGCAGGGCAGACCTCCGTCCTCGTCTTATTAGATCTTTCGGCAGCATTTGACACCATCGACCACGAGATCCTATTGCATAGACTAGTTGAGGTGGCGCATGTTAGTCCAGAGGCTTTAGGTTGGTTCATAGCCTTCCTAAAGGGTAGAGAATTCAAGGTACGACTGGGCCCATTCTATTCTGGCCCAGTACGCCTTGGTTGTGGGGTACCCCAGGGTTCCCCCTTATCTCCCCTCCTCTTTAACATCTACATGCGCCCTCTGCTGGATATGATAAAGTACCGTGGGATGAGATGTCAGTCGTATGCTGACGATACCCAGTTGTATACCAGGATTGATGCCGGAGGGCCAAGGGTCGAGGCGGATCTTCTGGAGACTCTTGGGGCCATCAAACAATGGATGGCCGACAATTGTCTCCAATTGAACCAAGCAAAGACCGAGGTACTCCAGACAGGATCGGTCCAGAACTTACACTGGGTGTTGCCTTGGCCGGACGAGGAGGGGAGATTCCCTGTAACTGCCGAAAAGGTGAGGACCCTAGGCGTTCTGTTGGACTCCGGTCTGTCCCTGGATGCACACATCGGCAGTATTACCCAGGTATGTTTCCTCAAGATGAGGCTGTTGTACAAGGTTGTACCCTTTCTGTCAAGCTTTGCCAGAATTGCTGTAGTTAGAGCACTAGTCTTACCCCATTTGGATTACTGCAATGCTCTCTTCATGGGCTTGCCTCAGACCCAGATTAGACGCTTGCAGAAAATCCAAAATCAGGCAGTTCGGCTGGCACTCAGGCTACCAGGGTGGACGTCCACCTCCACCCACCTGAAGAGCCTCCATTGGCTCCCAATACGGGAGAGATCAGAATTTAAGGTTCTTTGTATTGCTTACAAAGCCTTTAATAATCTAGGCCCATGTTATATCCGCAAGAAATTGCGGCGACAGTTTGTGACGAGAACATTACGGGCCACATCACAAACTAGATTGGTGGTTCGGCCTTATAGGCTGAAAAAATGGGGGGGCAGAGCTTTCTCAGTTCAAGCTGCCCAGTTATGGAATCTGCTTCCATGCCACCTGCAACAACAGGAGAAGTACCAGGTATTCAGAAAAGATCTGAAGACCCTGTTGTTTACTAGGGCCTTTAGTGGTTTGGGGTGAGATATCTCTTTCTCTACCTTTTCCCCTTCCCTTTTCTCCCTTTCCTTCCTTTCCCCCCCCTTCCTATTTTGTTGTTTTCATGCAGTTTTTAACGTTTTTATTATGCATACATGCAGTACCGAGTTTTAGAATGTCTATATATTTATTGTAACCGCCACTCGATTTTATGTTGTTTTTAAAGTTTGTTCTCTTGGCATGTTTTTGGTAACGTGATTGGACGGGAAGCAGGCGCATTGATGCAAACATGTTTTGTGAACTATGCGCCTTGTATAAGAAACAAACAATAAACAATAATAATAATAAACAATAATTCTATAGAAGGTGCCTTGATTCCCCTGACCCTCAGCTGCAGGTCCTTTTAGGAGGTGTTGGTATCTAATGCTGTGGTTAGCATAAATTAGGGATGAGCTTCTTGTTCGAGTCGAACGTATGTTCGACTCGAACATCGTCTGTTTGTACGGTCGTCGAAATTCGAACAAAATAGGTCGTTCGCGCCAAATTCGAGTGATGCGCCACGGCCCATAATTCACTGTGGCATTGCGCGCTGATGATTAGTCAAGCATGCTGTATGTCCCACATGCTTGGTCAATCACAGCGCGCAAAAAACGGAGAGCCACAATTGGCCAAAGCCAGGGTGGCTTTGGCCAATTATGGCTCAGGGCTTTAGCACACGCCCCACACTATAAAAGGCAGCCTGCAAGGTGGTCTTGTGTAGTGTGTTGCGGCGTTGTTAATGAGAAGATCAGTATTATAGAGAGAGAGAGAAACAGTGTCTTTATTACTAGATAGATAGATAGAGCAGGCAGGCTAGTCAGTTTAGTTAAATTTACAGTGTGTAGAGGATATATATACATCCCAGGAGTTGTACATATATTTATACTCTTTATAGTTTAGCTAGATCAGCTATTCCTATTTGTCAGGCAGTTGATTGTGCTAGCTGCAGTCTGCTAACGTGTTGTATTGCCCCTGTGCTGTATAGTTTGCACCTAAACGTACTTGGTGTTTACTGCACTTGTGCTGTACAGTTTGCACCTAAACGTACTTGGTGTTTACTGCACTTGGGCCGTATAGTTTGCACCTAAACGCTCTTGGTGTTTACTGCACTTGTGCTGTATAGTTTGCACTTAAACCTACTTGGAGTTTACTGCACTTGTGCCGTATAGTTTGCACCTAAACGTTCTTGCAGTTTACTGCACTTGGGCCGTATAGTTTGCACCTAAGCGTACTTGGTGTTTACTGCACTTGTGCTGCATAGTTTGCACTTAAACCTACTTGTAGTTTACTGCACTTGTGTCGTATAGTTTGCACCTAGACGTACTTGGTGTTTACTGCACTTGGGCCGTATAGTTTGCACATAAACGCTCTTGGTGTTTACTGCACTTGTGCTGTATAGTTTGCACTTCAACCTACTAGTAGATTACTGCACTTGTGTCGTATAGTTTGCACCTAAATGTACTTGGTGTTTACTGCACTTGTGCTGTATAGTTTGCACTTAAACCTACTTAAAAGTAAATGGCTTGACTGACATTAGCTTTTTTGCTTAATTTTGACTTGCAGAAATAATGGAGGCCTTCAGAGAACAGGAGTTCTTCACAGAATTTGTTCAAAGGGGGCCCCGGATGGCAACCCCCCTTTTTTCTAGAATTTTTCTTTCCCAAAAAATGTTTTATTCAGCCAAGATCTGACATTGTAATGCCCCCCCACCCCTAAAATAATCAACATATTATAAAATATAAACTACTTTTTTCTTATAGTAATCTCATTTTGTGCAGGGACAGTTCTAAACATGTGCCACCTCACAGGCATAATATAGACACCCAGCAGGTACGATATTTAAAGGAATTTTGCATTTTTTCTCACTTTAAGCATCATTAAAATCGCTGCTTCAGAAAAAACTACAATTTTTAAAACTTTTTTTCCCATTGATACATGTTACCTGGGGCAAGACCCGGGTTCTCAAAGACGTTTTCCGACAATAACTTGAATATTGGGCTTTAAAATGAGCACTTTTGAATTTGAACATTCGAGTCCCATAGACTTCAATGGGGTTCTAAATGTTTCTTATTTTGTTACCATTTCTTTCTTTTTGTTTATGCGTTCAGTATGCTAATATTTGGTACACTAGTAAACATAAGGTGATATTAATGGAATCTATCTACCAGGTCCTCATCTCTCTGAGCACTGTGATGGCCTTTATGTCAGACTGAATTAGTATACATTGAAAAAAACGGATTACTGGTGCCCTACTACCATTTAAATATACAGTATATAAATAAGGTCCCTCTCGCACTGCTCGGGTACAGCGCAGTGTACCCACGGTTTTGATTCAGGTTACCTGTGCTTTCCTATATATAGACCTTTGCTAGATCAAGCAGTTTTGGTGCACGCTCAGGAAATGGGTATATGTGTCACGGAGGGTGAAGGTTTGCGAGATATGATCTTTTCTTATACTACTTGTGTGCTAAGTGTTACAGTATATATAAACACACATGTCCACTTTCTCTCTCCCCCTTTATATTCATATATATATTGTACTTGCGTTGGCAGTAAGTATGCCAAATGCCAGCCATTAGCTAGTGAGAATGGGCAAAGTGAAACTAAAAGTGCAGTTGCCGTGAATCTGAGTGGAAGATTTGAAATGAGGGGAAGCTCTGCTGATTTTTATTATCCAATCATGTGGAAGCTAAAATGCTGTTTTTTATTTTCCTTGGTGCATGTCCCCCTCAGATCTACAGTGACTGCACTTCCAAGTGCATTTTCAGTTGTAGTGCAAAGTGGATTTGTAAATAACCCCAATTGTGTAGTTTCTATCTACACGTTCATATAAAAAATGAAGACACTTTCTCTTATATATGAACAACATAACAATATTTGAATAGTGTAAAGAAGTTCAAAATACATAGCATTTAATACCCTTGACAGTGCATGCTACATGACGAACAAAGGCTACCTGTAACCCATTATTACTAGCTGAGCATTTGGAAAGTGGTTAAAATGCAAGATGACACATGTGCTGGATGATCTTCTGCTTGTACAACTTGTCTGAAATATACACTACACTACAGACCCATTGAATGATCTCTTAGCTATTTTTAATATGATACAGTACCTGTCACCGAAAATGTGTTTCCAGCACGACAGCATCGCGCTGATTCTCGGCGACAGGGTGCCGACATCTCGCTTTTTCTGGAATAGACAAAGCAGATTCCAGCAAGCGCATCATAGAAGGGACGGGGATCCGACTTGGATACCCGCCAAATCTACACGCAGCGTTTGGTATGTATCATGAAGGGGAACTCCACGACAGATTTTTAAATAAAAATCCAGCATGGGTTCCCCCCCAGGGGACATACCAGGCCCTTAGGTCTGCTATGGATTCTAAGGAGAACCCCCCTATGCCGAAAAAAACGGCGTGGGGGTTCCCCCACAATCCATACTAGACCCGTATCTAAAGCACACCGCCCGGCCGGTCAGGAAAGGAGTGGGGGCAAACGAGCCCCCCCCCTTCTGAGCCGTATCAGGCAGCATGCCCTCAACGGCCCCCCCACCCCAGAGCACCCTGTCCCCATGTTGATAAGGACAGAGCCACTTCCCGACAACCCTGGCCGTTGGTTGTCGGGGTCTGTGGGCAGGCGGCTTATCGGAATCTTTGAGCCCCCTTTAATAAGGGGGCCCCCCAGATACCGGCCCCCCACCCTAGGTGAATGAATATGCGGTAGCTACGTGGGTAGGTACCGGAGCATGATGGGACAGTGACGTCACAAGATAGGCCTATATAAGTCGCTGGGAGCTGCGCCTGGCATAACAGCAGGAGGAAGCGTCAAGTCAACATCTGGAGAAGAGAAGAAGAGAAGAAGGTGTCACAGAAGAGCGGACTGGCCCCCGCTAGTAATTGAGCTAACATGAAGATAGCGGCGGCCAGTCCTGAAGAAGAAGGCACCGGAGAGCACCGAGTCAACAGCGGAGAGCGGGAGAAGACCCTGGAGAGCGGAGAAGACCCCCGGAGAGCGGGAGAAGACTCCGGAGAGCGGAGAAGACCCCCGGAGAGTGGGAGAAGACCCCGGAGTGCGGGAGAAAACCCCATATTCATTCACCTAGGGTGGGGGGCCGGTATCTGGGGGCCCCCTTATTAAAGGAGGCTCCCAGATTCCGATAAGCCGCCCGCCCGCATTCCCCGACAACCAACGGCCAGGGTTGTCTGGAAGAGGCCCTGTCCTTATCAACATTGGGACAGGGTGCTCTGGGGTGGGGGGGTGCGCCCCCCTGCCCCAGAGCACCTGACCCCCCATGTTGAGGGCATGCTGCCTGGTACAGCTCAGGAGGGGGGGGGGCGCTCGCTCGCCCCCACTCCTTTCCTGACCGGCCGGGCGGTGTGCTTTGGATACGGGTCTAGTATGGATTGTGGGGGAACCCCCACGCCGTTTTTTTCAGCGTAGGGGGGTTCTCCTTACAATTCAAAGCAGATAAAAAAAAAAAAAGGGCAAAAGAAGGGAATTTTAAGAAATGAGAAGCAACAGAAGAGTTCAAAGTAGAACTATGGTCAAAACTGTTTTTTTATCTCATTTTGGATCGAGCAAGGGAGGGTTATATCCCCTGTCAGATTATTTTTTACCATCCGTGTCCCATTTTGGAGATTTTCCTCATGGGAAGATTTCCCCTCTATTACTGTTCTGGAGACAACCCAAAATATGGGATTTTTTTAACTTTCATTTTCATTGATAACGGTAATTAGTTAAAATAGAGAGGATGCATCCAGTGTTAATTTAGTCGACTAAACGACTAAAACAATTTAGTAGACAAAATGAAAACTATTTTAGTTCACTAAAATACGACTAAAACTAAAACAATTGAGATGACTTAAATACGACTAAAACTAAAATGCTATTTTAGTCAAAAGACTAAGGCCACGTACACACGATCGGTCAAAACCGATGAAAACGGACTGAATTTCAGTTTCATTGGTCCAAACTGACGTGTGTAGGCCCCATCGGTCAGTTTTTTTTTAAATGGTCATTAAAAACGATCGTGTGTAGGCTCCAGAGCATTTTTCATGATGTGAAAAATGGCCATTAAAAATGAAAAAAAACATGCTCTATTTTTTCGCGTTGTTTTTCACGTTGTGAAAAACGTCGTGTGTAGACAAGGCAGGCTTGACAAGAATCACGTTGAAAAAAACGTTGTTTTTTCCAGACCATTAAAAACGGTTGTGTGTACGCGGCATAAAACTAAAACAATGCAGAAGACTAAAATGGGACTAAAACTAAAATGCCATTTTATTTGTAGGACTTAGACTAAAACTAAATTGAAATTTGCTGCCAAAATTAACACTGGATTAATCTCTGTAACGAGGGGAGGGGGAGGCACAGACAGTAATACAAACTGATCCAAGTTAATCAAGCAAAAAGTAAATGTGGTTTTATAGATACACAATAATGAGAGGACAGCATCCTGAGATACAAAGACACAATGAAGAAAGAATCAAACTGAAGGATTTCAATATTGTACATTTAATTGTATGTGTCAAGCTGTTTTATGGGCACAGACATATATACTGTAGGTTGGATGGGAAATCCAAATGTAGGATTGATTTTTGCAAGCTACACTATATTTACGTTGCTCTTATTTAAGTGGTGTGTAATAAATTGTATACAGAATATGTCCTGTAAGATTTGGGGAATCAGACTCCAGTGGCAGGTGCGTTTTAAGGGCTTGGTAGCCCACTTTTATTTAAAAACTCACAAAAGGTTCACATATGCAATAGCATCCCTCGCAGGGGGTTTTCCACCATTACTGCATTGTACAAACTAAAGAGCTTAGCCTCCTGGCTTTCAATCCTGGCATCCGACGGCTTCAGGCCTCTAGCCTAAGCCCAAGTTCTGTTCCTCAGAACACACAGCGTTTCCCAGAGATAAGCTCAATCCTTGCTTTTCTCCTAGTCAGCGACTTGCTGCTCAAACATAAAGCGGCATCTGCAACCTGCAGATCTGCACACACTAGCTGCAATCCATGCAGCCTCTTTCTGACTCCTTTCAGAGAGTTGGGAGCTCACCTGGCTCCCAGGGACCAGACTTCCTGTCTGTGGGTGGGGCCCTGAATACTGTTCAGGTGAGCCTTAAAAAGCCCAAGACACAGCTGACCCATTAACATGAGTTTCTTTACAGAATATGACATAAAGTAGCCATTTCTCACCCCGGACAGGGTCCCATCCTCACAGTCCTTGTAGAGGTATCTTATGCAATACAGCCAATCTATTATTTTTTGGTGCATGCTTTGCTGATCAATATCTCATGCAATGACTGCATGCAAATGTTGTCTTAAAAAAGTTTAGGGAAAGATGTTTAGTACTTATTTTTTTGAGCCTCACTAAAATTGTGGGTTATTTTGCATAATCAGGTGCACTTTGCTACCCCATAGATCACAAGTATATGACTAAGCTTGTAAACTTGTAAGCGGGTTGGAAATAGCCAATTTAGTTGCTGTAAGAAATAACACTTTCCCAGCTCTTTGGTTTTTGATGGGTTATTTCTCTAGGTCCAACCCACTGATCCTGTGTTATAAAAAAAAGGGCCATGGTCCAATACAAAGAGCTCCTGAGCGAAGAAGTCCAGGGACGGTAAGGGAGAGAGACAGAGAACAGCACCTATGAGGAGCAGAAGAATGCCGCTTACCACTGCCATGATGTAAAGGCCATCAGATTTTGGGATTTACCCGAAAGTCGCCAGCTGCTGGAGAATGCCTCTGATAGACTCTGTATTTTACATGGACTCGACTTTGCAGGTATGCCAGGGCACCACATACCCTGAGTTAAGGCGCAGGAAAGAATAGCATCTCCAGGTGTTCGACTTTGTAACGCCTTTTGCACTTTTTCATCTTAAATTGTGAAACCTTGTTCCCACCTGGTCTAATGTTACTAAAGGGGTGTAATGCAAGTAACTGGCGCCATCCTATGGTTCAGATCACTAAGGTACTCTGGGGTATGAAGACACCAGTGCAATAATAATATGGTGTGTCCCTAGGGTAATGGAAGGTAATCAAGAAGCCTGCCGATAGTGTGTAGTTACGAGTGGAATGGCCTCTAGCAGCGGGGCGCCAGTGGTCTGTCGCCAATAGCAACGGACCTGCACCACGAGGTTCCCAATCTGTACAGAGAACAAAGAAGAAGGGTGATCCCATATAGGAACTATATGATGGACATTAAGGGCACAACATGAGACACATTCAGAATAAAGCCTCAATAAAATGTAAGTTTATTTAAACAATTCATAAAAACAAGTAGTATTAAAAACTAAAAAATAACCCAAAAGATTTGGTCGACTGGAAAAAAGGAGGGATGACCTCCCTACAACCACAATATATGTGTGTACCCTACATTGAAAACATTGACTAGAGGAACTAGTAATTGTATAATGATTGAATACATAAATACGGGTACTCTTGTCCAAAAGACTGTCTATTGGACAAGAGTACCCGTATTTATGTATCCAATCATTATACAATTACTAGTTTCTCTTGTCTATACTTGCAATGTAGGGTATACACATATATTATGATTGTAGGGAGACCATCTCTCCTGTTGACATGCTCTAGAAATCCTTTGTGTTTCACCCTGTACAGAGGTACGGAAGCTCAAGAGTTAGGTTAAGTGCACGGCAGAGCCCATTCCGTTTTCGGGAGAGGTAGTAAAATACGCTGGACAGGTGGATGTGGACAAAGCTCAGCATGTCAATAAACTCAGGAGCCAAATAATCTACCAGCATGTCTTTGGAGTGTGGGGGGAAAGTCTCACAAGCACAGGGAGAACATGAAAACTCCTGGCAGGTAGTGCCATGGTTGGGATTTAAGCCAATGACCCTAGTGCTGCTAGGTGGAAGTGCTAACTACTAAGCCACCATGCTGCCCAGCTTGCAAAGCATTTCCACCACTTCTGACAAATTAAAATCTGTATTGGACAAGTTTTTTGAAGGGCCTTCAAATATTCTGGGGGTTATTTACGAAAGGCAAATCCACTGCAAGTACACTTCAAAGAGCACTGAATATGCACTTGGAAGTGCAGTCGCTGTAAATCTGAGGGGTAGCTCTAAAATGAGGGGAAGCGCTGCTGATTTTATAATCCAATCATGTGTGAGGTAAAATGTTGTTTTTTATTTTCCTTGCATGTCCCCCTCAGATCTACAGCGACTGCACTTCCAAGTGCACTTGTAGTGCAAAGTAGATTTGCCTTTAAATAACCCGCTAAGTGTTTCTCAATCACTTAAGGCATAAAACATTGCACTACAAAAGATAAGATGGCATTATCTATTAAAAGATGATAAACCCATGCCTGCTCCTGAGTTGGGTAGGGTGGCGTGGACCTAGAGAGCCTGGAGTGTACATTAGATTGTAAATCTTGCAGAGGTCAATGTTAAAGCTGGCACTAAAAAGAGAGATAAGTAACAGTAAGAAATGCAGTTCCTTCACATTGTAAATAACAATGTTAGATGGTATTGACCTCTCAAGTTGTAGAATAAGGTTTTTTGTAGGCATATATTTATTTCATCATGTGTACTTGGTGGTATTGATTTGTCAAAGTGTTATTTTGATTTCCGACAAGAGTCATGTTTGCGCATTATGCTGCAATCACACGACTATCAAGAATGGCATATTTCATTTCTCACACATCCCGGGGAAGCTTGTGAAATCAAAACCGTTGTTCTGTTTAGAAAACACAGACACAGATTTGTTGTTCAGCTCTTCACAGCATGAAACCAATTAAAAGCCACTCACAAAGTGAAGGGAGCAGAATGGAAAGTCATAAGGTCATAATGTTAAACGGCACAGAGAGTTCTGGCTGATGCCAAGAATAAGTTTGCAACTGAGAAGCCTTTGATCAATGTGATTGAGGAACAACATTACTTAAAATCAAGCTAATTATGTTTCAAGAGATTGCATTTACATATTAAGGAAAAGGAGGGTTAGAACGTGAACTGGATTAATACAACCTCTGTAGCACATTGATAAGCAGAGGATGTAGGTTGGGTAGTGCATATGCAAAGGTTCATAAGGTAATATTGACAACTAGAGACCATTCATTGGGGGAAGTGCTGCCACCACATCTGTTTTGCTCATCAACTCTAATATCTAATTAGAAAGCCTCAAGTTAATCAACTATAATATCAACAAGAGCAGATGTTTTCCAATGTCATATGGAGTTTATGACTAGTAGTATTAAACAGTATTTTCTAAAGTGTAAGATTCACCTCGGGGCTTAGAGTCTAAAAGGAGGATTGGATGGACACCATAGAAGATGACCCTTCTGATCCAAAGATCAAAGTGGACTAGGTCTACAACAGAACAGCCAGTCTAGTTTCCTGTTTTCCCCTTTGGCAAACATTATGCTGTCACAAATGAATGACCATGGTACCAACTAGCAGTGGTTTCTAAAGCTAGGATAAGTATTTGGGGATTTATTTTTTATTTTTTTATTAAAGTTAGTCCAATTTTTTTGTATAATGTAAAAGATGACATTACAATGAGTAAATAGATACCAAACATGTCACACTTTAAAATTGCATGCACTCGTTGAATACCGTGTTTCCCCGAAAATAAGCACGGTTCTTATATTAATTTTGACAACAAAAGACACAGTAGGGCTTATTTTCGGGGTTAGGTCTTTTTATGCCATGTGCTATGTCTCTCCCTACCTGCTTGTCACAAATCCCCTTTGTAAAAGTGCTTGCAGAAGGTTGGTATCACACAATGCAAAATTGCTGCATGCTGAGATGTAGTGCCACATACCTTCTTATATTGCCTGTGACACGCCGGAGGTCTGCAGAGGAAGGGGGGCCCGAGATCACCCGCTGACATCTTGGAGAGGGAGAGATTGCAGCTTGTCATATGCTTTGCTTGCCAGAGCTCTGCACAGGGAGGGGGGCCAAAATCCCCCGCTGACATCTCGGAGAGAGAATAGCTGAGTGCAGCTCCTCACTTGCTCTGTCTGCCGGAGCTCTGCACAGGGAGTGGGGCCGAAATCCCCCGCTGACATCTCGGAGAGGGGGAGAACAGCTGAGTGCAGTTTGCCACTTCCTTAGCCTGCTGAACCTCTCCTCCCTGCTCCGAGCACTGTGGAACGGGGGGGGGAGGAAAGAAGCAGGAGTTTAGCTGATCACAGAACAGCTGTATTCTAAAGGTACTTGGCACAATTGACACACACAGTCTACACTATACACTACTGCAACGGAGTAGTGTATACACTATACACACAAGCACTCCACACTAGGGCTTATTTTCTGGGTAGGGCTTATATTGCAGCCCTTCCCAAAAAAATCAGGGTAGGTCTTATTTTCAGGGTAGGTCTTACTTTCAGGGAAACATGGTAGTACCAAGCTTCTGTACTTAAAAATCTCTATAGGCTATGCTTACATTTTTTTTAAAGGTTAACTGTTTACAGTTACAGAGGAGGTCTTATGCTAGAATTTTTGCTTTTGCTCTAACGTTTATGGTGATACCTGACATGTGTGGTTTGAATGTCATTTACAGTACATATGCGGGCGCGACCTACGTATGCGTTTGCTTCTGCGTGCGAGCACGAGGAGACGGGCACTTTTATTTTTAGTTTATTTTTTAATTGTTTATTTTATTGAAAACATTTTTTTTTACACTTTCCCTTTAAAAAAATTGTTATCACTTTTATTCCTATTACAAGGAATGTAAGCATCCCTTATAATATGAATAGGGAATGAAAGGTCCTCTTTATAGTGAGATCTGGAGTCTATAAGTCCCCATATTTCTCCTTTAAGCTAGAAAGCCTGAGATAAAAAAAAAATTTCAGGTATTTCAGTGTTTACACTGACGTGATGTCATGAGGTTGCACCCGTCCTCCGAGAGTCATAGGGGCGGCCGGAGACCATCTGGTCCTCTGTCAGCTCTATGGTAAACTTCCGCCGCCGGCAGTTTCCTTCTCTAGATCGCCGATCGCACAGGCGAACCATTAAAAGCAGCAGAGAGTGGTGGGAGGGGGGGATTCTCCCCCTCACTGCCTGTAAAAACAATCAACAATCAACAGACGCTATTATTATTATTTCAGGTTTCAATTTACACAGAGCTTTACATATATATTATACATTCACATCAGTCCCTACCCTCAAGGAGCTTACAATCTAATGTCCCCAACACACATACATATACTAGGGCCAATTTAGACAGAAGACAATTAACCTATCAGCATGTCGTTCGAGTTATGATTGTTTTTACAAAGAGAATCGCTGTCAGAAAAAAAAAAACTTCTAAATGATGTTTGTAGCTGCACCCATCATCCAGATATCACCACTGAAAGCCCAGAACATCATATGACTGTTAAGCGGTATGGAGGTGATTACAGGGCTAGTGCTACACGTTTTTGGATATAATATTAATTGATCTGTTTGTGGATTTCTGTGGGGGCTGCTGTCACTTTTTTTTATGGCACATATATTTTGTTGATATTATTTACATTACACAAGTGCAGAGTTCCTTTGGGGGTTTTCTAATTACTGAAAAATATCTTTTGAATCTGAAAATGATTTTGACAGTACTGCCTCTGCACTGAAATCCCAAGTGCCCAGTTCTCCCTTGCTGGGCTACAGAACATTCACTCTACTCATCTTCGTAATATAAAGCGGTGTCCTGTAGTCTAGCTCTAATGCCGCGTACACACGATAATTTTTTGCAATGAAAAAAAACCAACGTTTTTTAAAACGTCATTTAAATTGATCGTGTGTGGGCAAAACGTTGTTTTTTGTCTTAAAAAAAAACAACCAAAAAAAAAAATTCCAACATGCTTGAATTTTATTGTGTCGTTTTTCAAAACGTTGTTTTTTGTGTCATAAAAAGTGATGGTGTGTGGGCAAAACTATGTTGAAAACAATGGGGCAGATTCACAGACATTTTGCTTAGCGTAGCGTATCAGAAATACACTACGCCGCCGTTTTTTACCTTGCTCTACGTGGAATTCAGGTAGATTTTCTCCGGTAAACGACGGCGGCGTAGTGTATTTCTCCCGTCGCAATCCATCTGCGCGAGTAGGGGGCGTGAAACATTTAAATTAGGCGCGTTCCCGCTGCGATCGATCTGCGCATGCTCCGTTCGCAAATTTCCCGCCGTGCATTGCGCGAAATCACGCCGTGACGTCATTCGTTGTTTATATAGCGTACTTTACGGCCGATCCACGTCCCGACGAGTTACGTAAACAAAATAAAAATTTAAATAAATTCGAAGCGGGAACGACGGCCATACTTAACATGGGCTACGTAAAGTTAGAGCAGCAAAAAGCTGCTCTAACATTACGTAGTAAAAAATAGACGAAAACGATTGCGACGCCCGCTCGTATGTTCGTGAATCCCCGTAAAAACACATTTGCATATCCCGACGCACCAAAACGACGCAAACTCCTCCCAGCGGCCGCAAATAGATGGCAGCGTAGATCCGAAGGCTTACGAAGACGTAAGCCTCTCGGATCGAAGCCCGAAGCCGGCGTATCATGGTTTGAGGATTCAAACTAGTGATACGCCGCGCGAAATTTGAAATTACTCCTGTCTAACCCCAGTTAGACAGGCGTAATTGTTTTGTGAATCTGCCCCAATGTTTTTAAACCCGCGCATGCTCAGAAGCAAGTTATGAGACGGAGCTTCAATGGAACAGAGTGTCGTCGAACGTGGTGTACGTCACCACGCTTTGCTAGAGCTTTGTAGAAAAACGATTGTGTGTATGCAACGTCGTTTTGGAAAATGAAGTTTGAAAAACTTTGTTTTTTTTCATGATTGAAAACGTCGTTTTTTTCCATCACAAAAGATGATCGTGTGTACGCAGCATAAGGCTGCATTTACACCTGAGCACGTCTTTGAGCATTTTTCTGGCGTTTTTCCGCGCATTGTTATAAGTGATTTTGGAGTTTAATGCGCGACTTGCGCTTTTGTATGCAGCATTTTTGGGCTTTGGCATTTTTTTATTAGCCAATAGAAAAAAATAATATCTGTTACATCATTTGTTGCTAGGTATTTCAGCTTTTTTAGATTTTCTATTAGCTTTTATTTCTTTTTTTATTATTATTATTCAATTATTATAATGTTTTTTCATTAGGGTAAGGAGTTCGAGTTGAGTTTAGGTTAGGGTTAGAATTAGGAATTTTAATTATTATTATTTTATTTATTTTTTATTCAATTTTATTTATCACTATACAAATTATAATAGATGAATAAATAAATGTAAAATGAGTACACAAATAATAAAAAATTACAAACAAAAATTAAACAAATTCAATAAATTAATACGATTTAACAATACATAAATAATTAGCTCTTAACTTTAACTCTTACCCCTAAAAAAAGTAAATAATAATAAATACCTAACTAAACACCCTAACACAGAAAAAATATTATTATTATAACTAATGTATTTTTTTGTTCGAGTTTGTGTGTTTATTGTTATTTTGTTGTTATTATTATTATTATTAATAACGTATTTAATATTTTTTAAGGTTAGATGTTACCTATAATTTCTTAATGTGTTATTACAAATTTTTAATTTATTTTTCTTATTTATGATGATTTTTAGTTAATTGCGTATTTATTTTACATTTAATTTTCATATATTGTTACTATTTTATTTTTGATTTGACGTGATTACAATTGCCCTAGGGTGGTAATCACACACCCTCTAAGAAATAAGTGCCACATCCTAGAATATATGGGTTGGAGAAGAAAACTTTTTTTTCCCAAAAAGATGGACTTTGTAGGCACATTGAGGTATTAAAAATATTTTAATATTACATAAATACATAGATGCATCTACAAAAATGATAACACAATACACAGAACAAAGACAGAAAAGGTTTCTCCAAGGAAAATACTCAATAGCCTCAGGGCTTGATATAAAGCTGTAACGTAGTACAGATCTCACGCTGGGTGGAGTAGTGAATCCTGGATAAAACCGATTGAATCATTAGAACATTTAAAAGCAGCTCTACATGTTTCGCAATTTCAAATATATCGCTTCTTCAGGAGTTTCTAAATTTTAAAAATAAATAAACTTTAATTAGAATACATAATACATTTAAACAAAAGAGCTACCAGGTAGCTTGCATTTAGTATGTAGATATAAAGACATCAATGTATTAATATATGCACACTCAACAAAAAATGATGCTTTGATTGGAGTTAACAATGGATGCCTCTATTCGCAGACCAGCTACTGGCCAACAAATCACACCTCCTTCAGATGGTGTTACAGGAGGGGATAATGAATGCCACAGGTCCTTGACCACCCACCAGTAGGGTGCCTTGCACTGATAGAGAACACCCGGTAATTCTAAGTAGAGATAAACGGTGAATAAATAATATCACCATATTATTATGTTTACTATATTCAAAGAAGAAGGAACTGCAAAAAAAACGTCTCACTGCTGTCTTATAATGCCCCAGGTGTGACGTGGAGTCTATAAATAAAGAACATCAAATGATATCCTTACTGTCGTGGTGGCCTTATTGCACTAAAGGCAACGATTGCCGAACTATAAATATATAAATATAAGACGATGAAAAGCAAAAAGGAATGCTCCAAATTGCCTTATAAAGCTAGTAATAAAGTATGGGCTGGTAATGCTAATCAATCCAAAACAACCACCGGATGGCGATGAACGGATAGCAAGGACGGGTCCTCCACTGTAGCCAATCTAATTGGGAATAAAAACAACCCAGTAAACTAGAGCCTAGCATTAAGGGCACAGCCTCTTTGATTAGCATAATGGGCCTTGTCAGGACCTACCTTTGCGCAGTGTGTGTTCCTAATAGATGAAGTCAGCAGGGGAATCAAAGATATCCAGTGCTGTACCATAGGACCGGCTTTTACACTCTCCTGAGCGCCTGGAGAGCGACACAGCCAGCTGGTCCTATTTATGTACCCTGTGCGGGTGACATCAGAACGTCCGACTTCACTCCGGCCAGCTAACTTTGCACCGTGCATGTGCGGATTCGACGTATGCGCACAGAGGAGCCGCGAACGGCTCCGTTGCTAATCATAAATGATTGCAACTGTGCAGGAGCATTGTCCGCGAACGGACAGTGCTCCATATGCCACTGGTAATGTCAGTAACCAAACCCCTCCTTTGGGTAGGGGCAGTAGACATTGCCAGTGGCTTATGTGGCCACACTTAAACCTAAACAGTGCTTGCACTACGCCAAATGGCGTCTGACGGTGTGGTCAAAAGGAGAACTACAGCTGGACTGACAGAACTGGGCAGAACATGGAATCTCCCATCTCAAAAAGTAATAAAGATATTGATGCATTCTTCTAGCCTGCTTGGGCAAACCAAAGCAGAAAAACTACTTTGGCCATACAAGGAATAATTTGATAAATTTAAATAATAATAACCAAAGAATTGTGGCATGTCATGTCCACAATAGGGAACCCTGAAGGGATCCTTTTTCTACATCAGAAAAAAAACAGGCCTGTTTTCGAATCAGGACACACAACAATCTGTGCAACACCATGGGGTTTAAATGTGTTTTATAATATCAGGCCCATAAATACTATACATTTTCACAAAGTATATATTCTTTGTTTTTTTTTTATGTAGAAAAATTATCCCTTCAGGCTATGCCCTGTTTGATTGAAGTTTATTCATTTTTTTAATTTAGAAGCTCCTGAAGAAGCGATATATTTGAAATTGCGAAACATGTAGAGCTGCTTTTTAATGTTCCAAGGATTCAATCAGCTTTATCCAGGATTCACTACTCTACCCAGCGTGAGATCTGTACTATGTTACAGCTTTATATCAAGCCCTGAGGCTATTGAGTATTTTCCTTGGAAAGATCTGTCTTTGTTCTGTGTATTGTGTTATAATTTTTTGTAGATGCATTTATGTATTTATCTTATATTAAAATAATTTTTTACCTCAATGTGTGCACTATTTTATTTTTGTCATCATTTAATTTGAGCAGAAAATCACTCAAAAACGCACGTCAAAATGCACGAATGTGCACAAAGACGTGCGTATGGCGTGTTTCCATTCATCTCTATGAGAATAAAAATATGCCAAAAACGCTCAAATCTGTCAGATTCAAACTACAAAGAAAGCTCCAGAACGTTTTGTGCTTCAGGCATTTGGCTTCAGGTGACATGGAGTGGAGATGTGAATCATCTTCATAGAGAATTATTGATTTTTCCCCCTCCGACGTTTTGGACCTTCAAGCTACAAAACGCTCAAGTGTGAATGGGGCATAAAGAACTGATCAGGGCTGACAACACTGCTACACATGAACAAAAAGCACTGCGTTATCAGCTGAAACAGTCAGGAGCTTTTACGGCAATCCTAAGATTAATAGGTATAATAATTAATAGGGCTTAAAAAAAACTTTTTTTTTGTACAAAGTTTAGATGAGTTTAGAGGAGTTCAACACATTTTCTGCCAAAAAGCTCAAATCAGAAACGCATACCAGAAGGTTTTTTTTTCCTGCCTCTAAACCTTGAGCTCAAAATATGCCTGTAATTGTCCTAATGTGCATTGACACATAGGATACCATTGAGCTTCTTCTACAGGCAGAACACAAAACTCCAGTAGAAGCAGCGATTTTTAAGCCAGTGTGCATGAAGCCTAATAATGCCGCGCACACACGATCAGATTTTTCACCGGAAAAACCTTGGATGGTTTTTCCGACAGAATTGTACTCGAGCTTGGCTTGCATACACACGGTCACATAAAAGTTCTCTGAACTGTCAAAGTCAAGAAAGCAGTTATGTACAACTCTACGTCAAGCCGAGAAAATGAAGTTCAAAGCTTCCAGGCATGCGTCAAATTGTTTCCGAACATGTGTCAGAATTTTGCTACAGATGATCGGATAGGAATTTTTTCCATCGAAAAATTTGAGAACCAGCTCTCAATCTTTTATTGGTGGAAGTTCCGACGGCAAAAGTTTAATTGAGCATAAACACGGTCGGAATTTCCATTCAAAAGCTCACATCGGACTTTTGCTATCTAAATTTGCTATCTAAATTTGCTATCTAAATTTCCGATCTGTGTACGGGGCGTTATTCTGTACTTGACAAAACATAAGGAAGTGTGCATATGATGCAGAGATGTACTGATTTCTTTTTAATTGTAGATATATAAACAAACAATGGATGTTAAGTTTTCACACTCTCTTGTTATAGTTCTTGTCAGTAATACCAGAGCGCTAAATATTTTACATAAAATTCATATTTTACATCATGAAAATAAGCAGTTTGCTAATGAATGAAGAAGTTAATTGCTTAATGAGCATGAAATGAAATCCTAATCAATCTTTCATTTATGTTAGAGCAGCAATGACAAATGAGCCTCAAAGTGAATTTTGCAGCCTGACTTAAAATGCAAATGATTGCATATGTTCTGGATAGGCAACAAGATGGTACAGTTCCTTGAGAACATATGATAAACGTTCCGAGTCATGCTTACCTCCTACAGCAAATCTTGCTCTATAAATATTGCTCTCATTTCCACGCATTCCACAATAATTTTAGTAGAAATGCATACCATAACAAAAAACAACTGGACCCACATTTCGCCAATCGTTCTCACTGGCGTTCACTGGTGTGAGTTGTCAGTTGATGGTTCTATATTGCATGACAAGTCGCACCCTATTGTCGCAAATCAGCATGACTCTGACTTTGCGGTGACTTTGTGGTGACTTTGCGGTGCCGCACCAATTTGAAAAAAGGTTCCTGCTCTATTTTTTGTGATTTCAGGTGCGACTTGCATAGACATCTGTGCATGAATTTACACACGACAGACAAGTCACCCCTGAAATTTTTAATTGTGCTTCTTCAAGTAAAGTACTGTAGCATGATTTCGAAGTTGCATTCAGTGTGAATCAGGGCTTCATGAAACTAGGTGATGGAATATTTAACTGTTCTAGCAGGGGGTTCCCACGCATTAAATATTCTTCCTTTTATATGGTGACAACATTCTATTCATGTCCACCAATTGTTCTCCGGTGTTGTCATTCTGTCAAAGGTAGAGATAAACCAATGGGGGTTATTTACGAAAGGCAAATCCGCTTTGCAAGGTGCACTTGAAATTGCACTGAAAATGCACTTGGAAGTGCAGTCGCTGTAAATCTGAGGGGTAGATCTAAAATGAGGGGAAGCTCTGTTGTATTTATTATCCAATCGTGTACAAGCTAAAATGCTGTTTTTTTTACCTTCCTTGCATGTCTCCCTCATATCTACAGCGACTGCACTTCCAAGTGCACTTTGTATTTGTAGTTTGCACTTGTAGTGCAAAGTGGATTTGCTCTTAGTAAATAACCCCCGATGTGTCTGGGATCAGTTTGCAGGTCTTTCCTCCAAGCCATCTTAAAGTCTGAAAATTGCTAACTTACATATGAACCCCCACTCAAGTCTATGGGTGTGAAGATTGAAAGTCAGTACTTTTAATTTCCAAGGCTAATAGGCAAGGATTTGTCAAGCAAATGTCGCGGAGAACTGGGCATTGGCATGGAGGATATGTAAAAAAGCAAAAAAAATAAAATTGTAAGAATAGGAAGACCCAACTATTTATACAACTTTAAGAATTAAATTAGGAAAATACAATTTCCATGGATGACACAATGGGGTTGATTGACTAACGGCAAATAGACTTTGCACTTTGCAAAGTGTAGTTGCACTCTTCAAGAGTAGAGTTGAGCGGACACCTGGATGTTCGGGTTCGGTGGGTTCGGCCGAACTTCGGAAAAAAGTCTGGGTTTGTGACCCGAACTTGACCCGAACTTGACCCTGAACCCGAACCCCATTGAAGTTAATGGGAACCGGACTTTTGACTACTAAAATGTCTCTAAAAAACTAAGGGAAAGGGCTAGAGGGCTGCAAATGGCAGCAATATGTTGGTAAGAGCAAATAACTTAAAATAGGGAAATAACTTAAAATAACATAAAATACATTTAAAAAAACCCTTGACAAGCAGGAACCTTCCCCAATGATGGGACACTATTCCTCCCACTGATACCAATGATGGGGCACTATTTCTCCCACTGACACAACTGATGGGGCACTATTACTCCTAATGATACCAATGATGGGACACTATTTCTCCCACTGACACAAATGATGGGACACTATTCCTGCCAATGATACCAATCATGGGACACTATTCTGGTGCAATTAGATTTGTGAAGTAGGACTGACTCCTATATATTTCTCTGCCTATAAGAACATCAGGATCCTTCACCCTAAATTATCTAATGCAGAGGATCTGACAGGAACATATGCAATGCAGTGCTGGTGTAATATGCAGAGTATCGCCTATATAATTCTCTCCCTATAATAACAAGCAGGAACCTTGCCCTAAACTATGTAATGCACAGTATCTCGCAGGGGACAGATGCAGTGCTGGTGTAATATGCAGAGCATCTCCTATATAATTCTCTCTCTATAGCAACACGCAGGAACCTTGCCCTAAACTATGTAATGCACAGTATCTCACAGGGGACAGATGCAGTACTGGTGTAAAATGCAGAGTATCTCCTATATAATTCTCTCCCTATAACAACAAGCAGGAACTTGCCCTAAACTATGTAATGCACAGTATCTCACAGGGGACAGATGCAGTTCTGGTGTAGATTTCTGAAGCAGGATAGTCCTATCTCAATCTCTCCCTCAGATCAGCAGCAGCCTTTCCCTACCTACCTACCTAAAGCAGACTGACGAGCTGTGCTGGGTGCCTCTAGCTTATATAGAGGCTGGGTCACATGCTGCACTGGCCAATCACAGCCATGCCATTAGTAGACATGGCTGTGATGACTTCTTTGTCACAGTAGTAAAACGCAGCGCTGTTACATAGCCGAACTCCGAACCCGAACATTCAGCAAATTTTTCGGGTTCGGGGTTCGGGTCCAAAAAAAAACAAAATTCGGATTCGCTCAACTCTATTCAAGAGCAGTTGTTTCAGAGCTTGCTAAATGAACAGAAGCTCTGCTGACTTCCATCATCCAATCATGTGCAAGCAAAAATGCTGTTATTTCTTTTTTCCTTGCACGTGATTCGATATTCTTTGCAAATTGAAGCTTTACCTCATTTACTAAGCTCTGGAGCAATTGCTCTTGCATAGAGCAACTGCACTTTGCAAAGTGCACAGTGTACTTGCCTTTATAAATCAACCCCAATGATTCCAGGAGATATGCATACCATAACAAGAACAACTAGACCAACACTTCATGAAAATAGTTGATGGAATCTTTGACGGTTGGAACAAGCAGTTCTCAATCATTAAAGCCACTTCCTTTAATAAGATGATTATGTTCTTTCCATGTTCCCTAAACGTTCTCTTGTGTTGTCAAGGGTGAGAATGAGCGAATGTGCCTAAGCTTGGTTTGCAGGAAAAAAAAAAACTCTCATGGACAGCATCACAGACTCCATATTTTGGCGTCACATAATATGCATGTGTAATAGTTATATATATGTATGTTTTTTTTTTTTTTTTTATTCAGTATTTAGTATATTTAGTTTTTTTTGTTTCAAAGATGTGTATTTAGTTTTTTTCTGACATCTCACTTCAACTTAGTTCAGTAAAAGTGCCAGATACAGAAAGTTGGAAAACTCCATGTAATATAGCCATAGGTGTGCACCCCAAAGCTCAAGCACACGTGACTTTCTCTGCAGCCTCAGCTGCACTGGACAGTGAATGAATGGGAACTGCTCTGTGCTAAACGGCTTCCTGTTCATTCACAAACTGAAGCATAGTAAACACTTTCTTGGTAAGTAAAATGATTTACTATGCTTCAGATAAGAATAAGCACAGTAAATAAGTGTGTTCACTATGTTACATATACATAGTTACATAGTTACATAGTCGGTGAGGTTGAAAAAAGACACAAGTCCATCAAGTCCAACCTATGTGTGTGATTATATGTCAGTATTACATTGTATATCCCTGTATGTTGGGATTATCTAATAGTTTTTTTTAAACTATCGATACTCCCCGCTGAGACCACCGCCTGTGGAAGGGAATTCCACATCCTTGCGGCTCTTACAGTAAATAACCCTTTACGTTGTTTAAGGTTAAACCTCTTTTCTTCTAATCTTTTAATGAGTGGCCACGTGTCTTGTTAAACTACCTTCTGCAAAAAAAGTGTTATCCCTATTGTGGAGTCACCAGTACAGTATTTGTAAATTGAAATCATATCCCCTCTCAAGCATCTCTTCTCCAGAGAGAGTAAGTTCAGTTTTCAGGACCTGGAACCTCTTCTGTTTCTGGCGCTGATGCTTCCCACTGAGCTATCTGCCTGATCTATTGGACAAATCCTATCTGATCCATTGGACAACTCTGCCTTGGTCTTGATTGCTGTTGAACTTTGAACTCCTTGCTCCTCCCATGAACTTCCTATAAAAGCCTTGTCTCAGCACTTCCTCTTTGCCAGGCTATTGTGCCTTCTCAGCCAGTGCCTTGCTATTTCCTAATAACTAATACCCTCCAGACCCTTTATTAGCTTTGTTACCCTTCTTTGTACTCTCTCCATTTCCTGTACATCCTTTCAATTAAAGTACTAAAGCCCAAAACTGGACAGCATATTCTAGGTGCGGCCGAACCAGAGTCTTGTAGAGTGGGAGAATTATTGTTTTATCTCTGGAGTTAATCCCCTTTTTAATGCATGTCAATATTATGTTTGCTTTGTTATCAGTAGCTTGGCATTGCATGCCATTTCTGAGCCTATCATCTACTAGGACCCCCAGATCCTTTTCCATCCTAGATTCCCCCAGAGGTTCTCTCCCCCAGTGTATAGATTGCATTCATTATTTTGCCATCCAAATGCATTATTTAACATTTTTCATTTAGAAAAGTAAGGGGCCAGTATATGACATATTGACTAGCTCTTTCCCCTGCTCTCCATCCTGTGAAATCCCCTGCAGCAGCCAAGGGGAGAGGAGAGCAGGGAAGCCTGCAGCACTATGGAGGGCACAACACAGGGGGAAGCCAGGAAAGTAGGGGAAATCGGCACCACATAGAGTGATTAGGGTATGCCCAGGCACACCTAGCACACCCCCTGTGCACGCCTATGCATACAGCATATGGTTTAAACCTTTTTATTAGAGATGGCCTGCCGGTTCGCCCGGCGTACATTTCGCGGCAAACTTTGCTTGTTTGCGGTCCGCCAAACCGCGATGTTCGCGGCGGTCCGCAATGTTACATGGGTAAGAACTTTGACCTATGACACATCCATCAGGTGGTGCAGGACAGCCAATTGAGACATTTCAGCACATGGACATACCCCCTACCTTATAAATAGACCTGATCTGGGGGCCATCTTACCTTCTGCTTTTTGTCAGTGTAGGGAGAGGATGCTGTTTGGAGCAGGGACAGGCTGTATTCAATCAAATAGCTATCTAAAAGGTCCACAAAAGTCCTTTTAACCACTTAAGACCCGGACCAATATGCTGCCAAATGACCCAAGGGGCTTTTGCGATTCGGCACTGCGTCGCTTTAACAGACAATTCTCCCAAACAAAATTTGCGTCCATTTCTTTCCACAAATAGAGCTTTCTTTTGGTGGTATTTGATCGCCTCTGCGATTTTATTTTTTTGCGCTATATACAAAAATAGAGCGAAATTTTTGAAAAAAATCAATATTTTTTACTTTTTGTTATAAGAAAAATCAATAAACTAAATTTTAGTCAAACATTTAGGCCAAAATTTATTTAGCCACATGTCTTTAGTAAAAAAAAATCGCAATAAAAAATAAAAATAGCTACCTAGCGGGAACAGCGACACTAATACAGCGATCAGAAAAATGATCGCTTAGTGATGCTGGCAATAGGGAGTGAAAGGGTTAACTAGGGCGGTGATCAAGGGGTTAAAACTTTATTAGGGGGGGTACGGGGGCTACCCTGGACCTAACACTAACTGACTGTCACACTGCCTGTCACACTGACACTAAAAACAGTAATCATACATGTATGATTACTGCATTCAGTGACACTGTGACAGGGGGAGGGGGGCGATCGCGGGGGTTAAATGTGTTTATGTGTCTGTGTGTAAGTGTAGTGTTGGTGCAGGACTTACTTGTGTTGTGATCTCTCCTCAGCGGTGGTTGAAAAAACCGCAGAGCGAGAGATCACATCGCTTCCTTCTTCCTGTGTTTACACAGGAGGAAGTGACAGGGCGGGCGGGCGGGCGCGCACATTGGCTGGGAGCGATCTGGAGGGGGCAGACAAAAACGAATAGCCGCCCCCTCTTGTCGGATCGCTCCTGCAGCCGCGCGGACCGCCGCATGTACGGGGGGGGGGTCCGATCGGACCCCCGATCCCCCCCAAGTCACCAACGTATATATACGTTGATGTGCCTGTCGGTGCCATTCTGCCGACGTAAATGTACATGCGGCGGTCCTTAAGTGGTTAAGTACTGGTATAGGTGTGCTACTTGCTGTGCAGTATATAGGTGTCTAATACATTCATATACTTTTTGTCAGTGTAGGGAGAGGTTGGCATTTCCAGAGCAGGGACAGACTTTAGCGACACAAATCGCTACCTAACAGGTCCACAAAAGTCCTTTCAAGCACTGGTATAGGTGTGCTACTTTCTTTGCACTACATAGGTTTGTAATACATTCATATACTTTTTGTCAGTGTAGGGAGAGGTTGGCGTTTCCAGCAGAGACGGACTTTACCTAACAGGTCCACAAAAGTCCTTTTTAAGCACTGGTATAGGTGTGCTACTTGCTCTGCAGTATATAGGTGTAATATACACTTATAATATACTTTCGAATATAGAAAGCATATTATAGTGGATTTGTACTGTGCAGCATTGTGACTGGTGGTGTATTTGGTTACTGCTGAATTTTTGCCTCTTTCGCTGCGTTACCTCTGCTACACACATAAAAAAAAAAAATCCTGAAAAAAAAAGTTTCAGAACTGGTGCGATGAACCAGTGGCCCCCCCAAACGACAGATTTTGTAATATACCTTTTTCCACATATACTGCGCTTCTCTAGAGAATTTTATTGTCACAGGGTCATTTAAATAATGAAAGGCAGAGGAAGAGGCAGGCCCTTCTGCAGGGGTGATAGGGGTAGGGCAGAAGCACCAGGTCGGAGCCAAAGTGAAAAGTGGCACAATGTTCGTTCAATTACGTCAAATGACGCACCAGACTTCGTTGAGTGGCTCGCCACCAACACCACCACCACCATATACCCTCTGCTTGAGTCACAGGAATTATTTTCCGATCCATCAGAAGAGATTTCGGATGCGCAGCCATTCTTGGCATTGGATCAGGAGGAGGAGGTAGCAACAGCCGGCACTCAGCAGTCTGACGACAGTACTCAGATCAGCCCAAGGAGGTTGGTGCCCACTGTTGCTGCCTACTCCGAGATCTCTATTGTTAGTGATGGGGAAGGTGACGTCGATGATGACGTGTTTACAGACGTCACATGGGTGCCCACAAGAGAGAAAGAGAAGGGGAGTTCAGAGGGAGAGATGGATCAGCATATAGGGAGGAGAAGCAGGCCAAACTTACATTGCACAGGAGGGACAAACCAGGAGCGAGCCATCAACCATGTACAGTCACATCTGGCGATCCCAGGACACCGGGAAACAGCTCCGCAGTGTGGGCTTTTTTTAATGTGTCCGCTGCAGACAATAGTGTTGCCATCTGCAGCCTTTGCAATCAACGCATAAGTCGCGGTAAGCCCAACACTCACCTAGGGACGACCGCCTTAAGAAGGCATCTGGCCTTCCAGTGGGAGCAACGCCATCAGAACCCACAAAGCCACACTCCAGGCTCTCACCGTCCAGCCTCTTCTCCTTCTCCTTCCCCTCTATGCTCACAATTGTCCTCCACTCCACCTTCCATTATGCCGTCCTCACGTTTTTCTGCAAAAAGGCAGGCTTCCGTGACCCAAATGTTCGATCGTAAAAAAACGATGACGCTGGCCATATGTACTCTCAAAGTACCTGAGCTATATTGTCGTCTCATACGCAATTAATACTTGTTACTACAAATACTACATATACTCTCAAGCCGTGTACACACGGCAGAGAACCTCGACGGGCAGAACACATCGTTCCGCCCGTCGAGGTTCTCTGCCGGCCGTCGAAATCGGCGACCCGCCCGTCGGGAATGGCAACCAGCCATTCATTCAGGCGGGCCGTCGAGCAAAAAGAGAGCGTGCTCTCTTTTCGCTCGACGGGATTCCCGACGGGCGGGGCGAGCCAGGAGCGTACACACGGCCGAGGTTCTCGCTGGAATGCAGCTTCCAGCGAGGTTCTCGCTGGTTTCCAGCGAGAACCTCAGTCGTGTGTACGCCGCCTCAAAGTACCTGAGCTATATTGCCTCTCATATGCAATTAATACTTGTTACTACTAATACTATATGTACTCTTAAAGTACCTGAGCTATATTGCCTCTCATACGCAATTAATACTTGTTACTACAAATACTATATGTACTCTTAAAGTACCTGAGCTATATTGCCTCTCATACCTTTCTATTAGTTGCCAGTACAACTTGTGTATTACACGTGTATCCTCAAAGTAGTAGTATAAAATACTTATAGGCCTTGTCCTAATTGTTGAACATGTTCGCTCTAACTTTTCTATGCTGGGGGTTAATGCTATTTCATAGCATCTCCCCTAGTGGCCTAAATACTTCTCTACATGCTAAGGTTGATTTGATGTAGAGAACCCCCAAACTCCTGTTGCTAAGAGTGACGCCTGGGGTCTCTTACTGATAATCACCTGCATGTAGTGGTGTATTGGGATATTGACCTTGAACTAATTTTAAACGCTAAGCCTTGGTCGCATGTTGTAATGCCTCCATGCTCAACACCTTTCTTTATGTGACACAGAGATGATATATAGATCCCCCAAACTCCTGTTGCGAGGAGTGACGCATGGGGCCTAATACTGAGTTGTCGCATAGAGAATCGCATTGAATTCCTTGCTAACTGCAGTTGTTGTTCACTCCGTTCACCAGTGCTGTTACAATGCCTAATGTACCACCAGCCACAGCACTTACGCACCTTCCTGCCCAAGCCAATTTTCAGCTTTCAGCACTGTCGCAATTTGAATGACAATTGCGCGGTCATGCTACACTGTACCCAAACAAAATTTGTGTCCCTTTTTCCCCACAAATAGAGCTTTCTTTTGGTGGTATTTGATCACCTCTGCGGTTTTTATTTTTTTGCGCAACAACTAATAAAAGACTGAAAATTTTGAAAAAAAATATGTTTTTTTTTCTGTTAATTTTTTTGTAAATAAGTAGATTTTCTCTTTCAATTACGGGCACTGATATGGTGGCACTGATGGGCACCGATGAGGTGGCACTGATGGACACCGATGAGGTAGTACTGATGGGCACCGATGAGCTGGCACTGATGGGCACTGATAGGCGGCGCTGGTATGCGGCATTAATGGGCACTCATAGGCGGCACTGATGGGCACTCATAGGCGGCACTGGGCACTCATAGGCAGCACAGATGGGCACTCATGGGTGGCACTTATGGGTGGCACTGATGGGTACTTATGGGTGGCACAGATAGGCACTGATAGGTGGGCACTGGGCATGGATTGGCACTGAGGGGTGGCACTGATGGACACTGTGGGGTGGCACTGAGGGGTGGCACTGATGGATCCATGTTGCCAATCAGTGCCCATGCGTGGGCACTGACTGGCATCTTTTTTTTTACTGATTTTTATTTTTAATTGCCCCTTTTTTTTGCCCTTCCTGGTGGTCCTGGTGGCTTCACTGGTGGTCTAGTGTGGGCATCCGAGGGGGGGGGGGCTGCGCTGATAAGCAACGGCTCTTCCTATTTACATTGTGATCAGCCGTGATTGGACACGGCTGATCACGTGGTAACGAGCCTCCTCTGGAGATTCGTTACCGAGATCGGAGATGCAGGGTGTCAGACTGATCGCCACGCTGCACGCCCCCAGTCAGGATTTCAGAACCACTCCCCGGACGTCAATCTCCTATTGACCGGGCGGGAAGTGGTTAATGTACCTCCAGCCACAGAATACAAAGTTGTTTGCTGTCAGGTGAACGCCTGTCAGGTAATTTTTGGGGCTTGTAATGGCCGGCACTTACTTATGTATCCGGTTTTTCACTTAATACTTCTGGTAGGTCAGTGTCCATGTTGTGGGACTATTTGTGCACAGCTAGTAAATATTTTGTGGCTGCAAATATGACCTGCAGGTTTTTAATATTCACCTGCCATTAAAGTCAATGGGCTCTGCCGCAAACTTGCGGTTCGCGGACATTTGCGAAAGTTTGCGGTTAGCGTTCGCGAACTGTCCCGTCGGATGTTCGTTCATCACTTTTCATCTCTCATTTTTTATTAAAAGTTTTTCTTTATGTAGCTCCCCCTTACTTTCAGAAAGGGCGCTACGCTAAAGTTAGTAGGGTGAGAGACTTACTTGCTCTCACCCAGGTTGATTTGTTCAAATTAGGCAGCTGTCAGTCCTGAATTATCCTGTGGGTCATTCTGCGTTCCAGAGATGTGGTCCCATCTCTGGGCGGCAGGTGGTGCCAGAGGGATTCAGGCAGAGCCGCTTTTCCCCAGCAGCCAATTGGAGGAGTGTTTCCCTCACGGGGCATGCTGGGGAGGGGTATATCTGTGACAGACGCCATTTTCCGAGGTCTTCGCGGGTTTCTGGTTCCAGGTGTGGCACCCACCTTCAGGGTGTGCATACATCATGAGTCCCATCACTATGGCCTACCTGGCCGGGGCCCATGCTACGCGGAGTTCCCGACTCTGGGCCCTCATGGCTCAGAGACACTGAAGTGACTGAGGGACCTCAGTGACTTACTGGGGTTCTGCATCTCAAGAGAACGGGATTGAGAGTATATGCTCTATTGCTCTATTGCTCTATTGTGGAAGAGGCCTCTACTAATCTTCCAGAGCCAAGTCAGTGGCAGCGACTTGTTCCTTCTTAGCATTCTCAGTGACAATCTGGCTGCCAGACCTGTGTAAGAGGTCTGTCCAGGTGCACTGCACCCACTCCGGCTGGAGTGGCGACGTGATTGACTCAATTACAGAAGGCAGGACTGCTTTCTTTATCCAAGCCTGACTGCAAAGTTACTCTACTTTCATCAACCTTTTCCTATCTACCTCAAGTTGATGTGTTGGTTGTATTGGACCAGGAAAATAAAGCATTCAGAAAACTTCAGCTACAGGTTGGGCATTCGTTACCAGTGCTGTAAATAACGGCGTTTAAATAAACACCATTACCTAACGCGGCCCCTTTTGAGGGTAACGAGTAATCTAACTGATTACTCTTCCCCTCTCTGCATCGCCATTCCCATTACTGGGGCGGCGTTACCGCAATTACATCTACCTCTACTAGATGGCAGCAGAGTAATTGCTGAGTTGGCTGCCGCTGGTCACGAGCGCATGTCAGTGAGGGCGCCGTGACCTCTTTCCGCCGCTCACTGACCCACAGGGGGGCGCTAATGTAAGCACATCTGCCCCCAGCTTGTGCGGGCTGTTTGGTGTCTATCCAACACGCTGCAATCTGAACTCAGAATGAGATGTTGGCTGCCAGAATGCACTGAAGCTGCAGCTGCCTCCCGGGCTCTGATGTCTACAGACAGGAGGAGAAGCTGGGCAGCAAGAGGGACACTGCTGTGTCTGATCGGTCACGCTAATCTGAGGTCTGTGATTAATGTACTGTAGAGGACACATCAGCGGGATTTGGTAGGGGGGGGGGGTTAAGTTAACAAAAATTAATACTTGCAATGATTGGGGGTGGGGGAGAGTGAGTAAGAGAATACTGTATGTGCTAGGGGGCGTTTTGGAAGGAGAGAGGGCTTGTGCTAGAAGGGGGGTTTGATATGAAATCTGACCACCCACTCTGCATAAATCCTTTCTCCTCCCAAAGTGCCCCCTAGCACATGCAGTATAATTTGGATTAGAGCCCAAGGATACAGCGCTACCTCTACACCATCCTACTTATCTCTATTGGAAAAGCACTGCACTTATTACCAGCACAGCCACCCATCCCTTCTCCTACTTCATACCACAAACTTTGTACTGCTCATTTGTAAAATAAACTCACACCTCATCTGTGAACCTTCTCCTCTCCAGCATTGGTGGGACGCCTGTAACAGTCCTGATCCCTATGCTGCCTGTCAGTGGCGTAACCAGAGTTATGGGCGCCCGGGGCAGAACTTTTTTTTCGCCACCCCCCCCCCCCCCCCCGGCGCTAGCGCATAACCACATACGCCCAATCACAGGGCGCCATGCCATCAAATGCAGTCACTGTACCATGCCATGAATTGTCACCACTGTGCCACCAATTGTCACCACTGTGCCACCAATTGTCACCGTCCAGACATCTATCCACCTCAGAGCTTTATATTATAACCTGCTGGGACTTGTAGTTCTCCATCGTCTCCTGGGGCTCGGGTGCATGCAATCCACCATCTTTGTTCAGTTTTTCTTACTGCTGGGACTTGTAGTCCCATAGATGGTGGATCGCATGCACCTGAGCCCCAGGAGACGATGGAGAACTACAAGTCCCAGCAGGTTATAATATAAGGCTCCGAGATGGATGGGTGTCCGGACATCCATCCACCTCGGAGCCTTATATTATAACCTGCTAGGACTTGTAGTTCTCCATCTTCTCCTGGGGTTTAGGTGCATGCAATCCACACCCATCCACCTCAGAGCCTTATTGTATGATAATGTATAACCTGCTGGGACTTGTAGTTCTCCAATCTCCATGAGCCCCAGGAGAAGATGGAGAACTACAAGTCCCAGCAGTTTAACTAAAATGACAGGCTCTGAGGTGGATAGGTGGAGATCAGGCAGAGCACCCCTTTAGATTTACACCGACCCCCCCCCCACTTACCTTGCTGGAGATGGAGATGCCGCCGCGCTGTAAACACATGTTCCAGGCCAATCAGCGCGCCCTTCTGCCTGGTTGGCTGGTGTTTCCCGCCACTCCCACATCAAGGGAGACAGACAGTTCCACCAGCCAACCAGGCGCGCCGCCGCCGGGTGTACCAAGATGGCCGACAGCTCCAGAGCTAGGCCAAAGCCGCGGCCTTTCCTAAGGCGGCGGCGCATTCCGCGGATGCCAGGATTTCGCCCCCCGCAATTTTTCGCCCGGTGCAGGAGCCCCCCTGCCCCCGCCCCCTCTACGCCAGTGCTGCCTGTAAAGCTTCCCGAATGGTGGGACTCCTATCATACCTGATATTTCTCCTGCCTGTCAAGCTTCCCAAATGGTGGGACTCCTATCATACCTGATATTTCTCCTGCCTGTCAAGCTTCCCGAATGGTGGGACTCCTATCATACCTGATATTTCTCCTGCCTGTCAAGCTTCCCGAATGGTGGGACTCCTATCATACCTGATATTTCTCCTGCCTGTCAAGCTTCCCGAATGGGGGGACTCCTATCATACCTGATATTTCTCCTGCCTGTCAAGCCTCCCCAGTAGTGGTGACAGTCCTGTCCTAGCCCAGACTCATCCCTGACTCCATTGTCTCATCCACCACTGATAACTTGCTTGAATATTTTTTTTCCATTAAAAAAAAGTCGCAGTTACTTTGCTGAGTAACTAATTACTTTTTCAATGTAGTAACGTAGTAACTAACGCAATTACTTTAATTGTAACTGTAACTAATTACTTTTTTAAAGTAAGATGAGCAACGCTGTTCGTTACTGCTCTGCTCACTACATCCACCCCTAGACACCACGCAGAGGTAACTTAATCCGCTGATCCCAATTTAACGAGCGGCTCCTGAATGGGGTAGCGCTACATTTATTTTATTTTGTTACTCATTTAAAGGCAATTTACATGTGCATCTAAAATTTGTTTGCACACATGATGACTATGGTGCTTTGTTTCACTGCTTTGTTTCACTGAAGAACAAACAGCATTATCACCTTGTAAGGCCCCATACACACGAGCAGACAGATTTGTTCAAATCAGTCGGACAGACCGATTTGAACAAATCTGTCTGCTGGGTACATATTGGTTTGATCGTGTACACACGATCAAACCAAAATCCCCGCTGGCAGACGAAGCGCTGACGTGGCGGTGACGTTGACGCCGCCACGTCACCGCACCAGGAAGTAAAACACTTCCACGCATGCATCGAAACCATTCGACGCGTGTGCGAGAAGACATGTCTGCTGGTTAGCGTACTAACCAGCAGACATGTCGGGCAAACGGGTTCCCAGCTGGCCAAATCCGTCGGCTCGCCCGTACACACGATTGAATCTGTCTGCTGGGACGGTCGGGCCGACCGATGCGATCGGCGCAATTAAATTTCGCCATCGCATCGCAACTTTAATTTAAAAATGGCGCTGGGGGCGTTCCCGCTGATTTACGCTGAAAAAATATGTTAATCAGCGTCAATCGGCAATTCACGATCGTATTCGGGCGCGACGCAGTGACTTTCCGACGTTTCCGTAAGCGATACGCGGCGTAAAGATAAAGCAGCCCCCTAGTGGAGTATCCTATGTTAAGTATAGGCGTCGTCATCGTGTCGGAAAAAAAAAAAATTGCGTCGCTTGCGTAAAACGTTCATGAATGGGGATGTGACGTCATTGACGTTCACTGACAGAATTTGGAGCATGCGCACTGGGATGCATTGACACTCGACGCATGCGCAGTACGTTCGCCGCGGGATCGCGCATAGTTTAAATAATACACGCCCCGTACCCGCCCAATTTGAATTCCGCCGGCTCATTTGCGATGCGCTGCCGCAACTTTAGGAGCAAGTGCTTCATGAATAACAGCACTTGCTCCTAAAATTTCGGCAGAGTAACGTAAATGAGAAGCGTTACTCCAGCACAAAAAAGCTCCCATCTACCTGAATCTGGCCCATAGATGCAAGCATAATAGTTCAAGTCCCTACTCCCATATAGGGTTGTTAAAACCTGTGGTAGAAGGCTCTAGGTCCCTAGATACTGTTGGCTGTGTTATAGACTGTGTGTAACCCCCCCGCCCCCCCTACTCCCCCCACCCTTTCCCTACCCTTGAGAGCATACAGTCGGGGTAGAAAATGAATCAAATTGAACCATCTTACCGCGGGTCCCGTTGTTTTGTTTCACCCTCAGAGAGAAAAAGAGAGAAAAAAAAGAAAGAAAAAAAAAAGAGCACAGAGGAGGAGGGGCCAATTCGCGAGTTAGGATTTGTTGTACGAGAACTCGATAGTTGCCAATTGTTAGCGTCAAGGACAGCTAGCTAGGGCTCACGGCTGCCTGCTGCCATGGCCCCCATATTTTAACAAATTTGCCATAATTCCCCTGGATGGTGTAGTACACCTTTTCATTTGAGATTGTTTGTTTCATTGCTATTAACCAATTGTCTATAGTCGGAGGGGCCTGTGCTTGCCATTTTTGGGCAATTATCTTACGCGCCTGAAATAGGCATCTCACGATAGCTTCAAGGGTGCCGTGTAGTACCCTAGTATCGTCCATACAACCCAAGAGGCAGGTCCTAGCTATTGGGTCGAGTGCAGACCCCAATATCCCGTTAATCCGTTTCTACAATTCCCTCCCAGAAGCTGTAGAGTTTTGGGCACTTCTAAACCATATGGATAAGATCTCCTTTATCATTACATCTTGGGCATTCATTGTTTTGCCTCCACCCTAGTTTGAACATTTTATGGGGGGTGTGATAGACCCGATGTAATAGGAATAGGTGAGACAGCCTTTGGGCCGGAGCGATAGACACCCAAGCACCCTGATGAAGAATCCTATCCCACTGTATTAAGGATATTGTGCCCAGATCACTCTCCCATGCCATTTTGCTCTTCCGCGGGCCTTCTTTGCTTAGTGCCCTAGCACCCAGGTTGTTATACATACCGGATATTAAGCCCTTGGGTGAAGTTGCCTCGATTACAGTGGTCAAGGCGGGCATTTGTGTCCACGTGACCGTCTGTGAGCCAAATTGCGCCTGTATGGCGTGTCTGACTTGTAAATATTTAAAAAAAGTTTTGTTTGAAATTTTGAACTCACTAGCTAGTTCTTGGAAAGACTTCTACACTAACTCTACTTAAAAGAAAGGAGAATAAGGGGGCAAAAGAAGGGCGGAGAAGATAATCGCGCAATATTCCTATTGCGCGATTATCTTCTCCGCCCTTCTTTTGCATCAGAGCCAATCAGAATAACTTGAATATTCGGCAAAAGGAATATCGCGCAATATTCCTTTTGCCGAATATTCGAGTTATTCTGATTGGCTCTGATGCAAAAGAAGGGCGCATCAGAGCCAATCAGAATAACTTGAATATTCGGCAAAAGGAATATTGCGCGATTATCTTCTCCGCCCTTCTTTTTCATCAGAGCCAATCGGAATAACTCGAATATTCGGCAAAAGGAATATCGCGCAATATTCCTTTTGCCGAATATTCGAGTTATTCTGATTGGCTCTAATGCAAAAGAAGGGCGGAGAAGATAATTGCGCAATATTCCGTTTGCCGAATATTCAAGTTATTCTGATTGGCTCTGATGCAAAAGAAGGGCGCATCAGAGCCAATCAGAATAACTCGAATATTCGGCAAAAGGAATATTGCACGATTATCTTCTCCGCCCTTCTTTTGCATCAGAGCCAATCAGAATAACTCGAATATTTGGCAAAAGGAATATCGCGCAATATTCCTTTTGCCGAATATTCGAGTTATTCTGATTGGCTCTGATGCAAAAGAAGGGCCGAGTAGCTGATGCGATTCTTTTATGTTGCCGAAAATTTGCAATGCGAATTTTCGGCAACATAAAAGAATCGCATCAGCTACTTGGCCCAGGGTCTCTCTCTAATCATACCAGCAATGCTCTTAGACGTCGATGGAGATCACTAGGATGTGATCTGTTTTAAAAATAAATTTGAAAATACTCGAATACTCGAATATGCAACACTAGTTGTCAGTGTATGTGTGTGCCCGTACATCATGTACGACTAAGCCGATACTCGCTGACAGGAAGACTCAATGAGCTACCACAGCGCTCCACAGAGCCCTGGTAGTTCATTGAGAACCACAAGCTGACAGCCACTGTCAGGACTTGTAGTTCATTCATACACAGGGCTCTGTGTATGAATTTATGTATGAATGATGCAGCTGTGTGGGCGCTGCTTTCAAAAACTGACAGCTACTATGGGGAACTTCTCCCCATGCTGCTGCCACAAGGAGGGGGGGGGTTAGTGGGCAGTGGCTGAAGAACTGGGAACATGGTACATGTTCCACTATAAAATCAGGTTGAACATGTCATTTGTTCCCAAACGTGAATTTATCTTTTAAATGCCATTATGCCCCTACATCTCAGACGAAAAAAAAAACTAAAAACTAAATGTTAATACTCCCTGTAAATTACACCATGATTGTTAATATACATTTTTGTTGGTAGTTTCATTTTGCTTTGTACGTTTGTGAAGTTAGTATTACTTAATGATATATTTTCCAACCAATAATTGATTTAAGGCAATTCCAGCAAGCAGAGACTGAAAGCTGGGTATACAAAGGTTTACAGAGGCCCATTTATCAGTCTAGAGACTAACTATGGAACCAGGATCATAAAGATAAATGGATATTGCAGACTATACTTATGAGTGTAAATTTAATTAAGGGGAGAAAGTTCCCTTACTGTAGAAATTAGATAAGGTGGCGTTCCTTTTAATCATTCTATAATAAGCAAATATCATTAAAAAAAAATGTGCACACAATTGAATATCCAAAGGGTAATCATATTCACTAAGATAACATTCTCTACTCCTTTAATAAAATAGCCTAATGGTCGCATGCAATGTTTAAGGCGGCGTACACACGACCGAGGTTCTCGCTAGAAACCAGCGAGAACCTCGCTGGAAGCTGCATTCCAGCGATGACCTCGGCCGTGTGTACGCTCTCGGCGAGCTTCCCGTCGGGAAGCCCTTTGAGCAGAAATAGAGAGCACGCTCTCTATTTGCTCGACGGCCCGCCTGGATGAATGGCTGGTTGCCATTCCCGACGGGCGGGTCGCCGATTTCGACGGCCGGCAGAGAACCTTGACGGGCGGAACGATGTGTTCTGCCCGTCGAGGTTCTCTGCCGTGTGTACACGGCCTGACTCATATAAAATAGAAATTTTATTGCCTGCTTATACCCTAAGGTGGAGGTAATGGGCAAACTAAAAAATGTAATTTTTGTTTTAGCCCCACCAAAGGGTCTAATTATCTATTTCTCCTGCCTGCAGATCAATTATCTTTACACCACTTCCTTTAAGGCCGCGTACACACGATCAAATCTATCTGCCTGGAGGCGGTACCTGGGCACGCATTGATTACTCACATCCGGTTATCTGGTTTCCTCGCGCACAGCAGTGGAACGCACGCCGGTCTTCGCTTCTCTCTCCATATCTACAAGCCTACAGCCTCAGTGCCGGGATACGGGCACCCATTCAAGTAAGGGGCCACTTGGCACTGTGTATTTGTTTTTTATATCGTAATAAATAGTTTTACACTATGGGAGCTGTTCTTCCTTTTTTCTTATGACATCCGCAATACTCGTTAAACTACATTGGAATCCCCCAATGCGAAAGGTGGTGATACCCAGGCTCTATTGACCTTAGTTTAGGTCAACATCATCTGGTAAGGAGCCATCCATCCCCACTTGAGGTGTCCCATTGGTGAAGGTGGAACCTACCACAAGGACTTTTTGAGCACGGAGCACTTTAACATCATTTATGGTCACTTTATATCTCACTGTGTATTGTATATTGTCCAATTATATCATATTTCACTCATATATAGTTGCACACCTTTTCACTGCAGGTGTTGTCATTATCATTGATTTTATATGCACATTGCACAATTTGTAATATTATTTGTAACAAGGATTTATGTTTATATTGGGATAGGTTGTATCGATCCACCTATTTATTTTTCTTTTAGCGCCCTTATGTCATAATGTGCTAGTATGCAGCACATACTAGCACGTTTTGACAGACTTACCTGAAAAATGGATCCCTCCACTTGCATGCTATCACCACTGACAGGGATTCCATCTCCACCTGGTCTTCCTTCTGGATTGGGGGCTCTGGCCGTTTGAATGGTGACGTCTCTCCTGTGTGCAAGAGTCACAGTTGCAGCCCAGCTTTCTCAATGGACTGCATGCCTTCCATTGAGAGCACAATGCTCATGCACCGGTGATATAATCTCCTGCTACATGTATAAATATCTCCTGAAAGGTGCATGTTTAGGAGATATTTACTGTAACTGCAGGTAAGCTTTATTATAGACCTACCTGTAGGTACAAGATAAAAAGCCTAATTTACTACCATTTTAACTACTGGACTGAAGTAGTAAATAAGTAAATAAGTCAATTTATTTGAAAATATTTATACACAGACCCTCTTATATTTTGTTTTCAATGTTTTTATTGAAATTTCACATGTATAAAGATACAATATATCACATCAGATATTATAATAAAAAACATATAGACATATTGGGCCAGATCCACATAGAAATAGATCGGCGCAGCGTATCAGAGATACACTACGCTGCCGTACCTTACCTGGCGTAATTTTGAATCCTGAAAGATTTCGCGCCGTAAGTTACGGTGGTGTAGTGTATTTCTGGCAGCGGAATTCAAATCGGCGATTAGGGGGCGTGATTCATTTAAATGAAGCGCGTCCCCCCCCCCGATCGAACTGCGTGTGCTCCATTCAGAAATTTCCCACTGTGCATTGCGCTAAATTACGTCGCAACAACGTTATTTTTTTTACTAGCGTAAATTACGTACATTCCTATTCATGGACGACTTACGCAAAATTTTAAAAAAAATCTAATTTCGACGCGGGAACGACGCCCATACTTAACATGTCAAGTCTATCTATAGGCCGTAAAAAAGCAGCTTTAACGCCAGGTCACCGCACCAGGAAGTAAATTACTTCCGAGCATGCGTCAAATCCATTCGACGCATGTGCGAGAAGATATGTCTGCTGGTTAGCGTACTAACCAGCAGACATATCGGGCGGACCGATTCCCAGCCGACAGATTTTAAAGCATGCTTTAAAATCTGTCGGCTGGCTAAGTCCGTCGGCTCGCCCGTACACACGATCGAATCTGTCTGCTGGGACCGTTTCCAGCAGAGAGATTTGATCGTGTGTACGTGGCCTTAGACTTATTACAGGGGGATATAAAAATAAAACGGCTGCTGTGTTATTAATTCTCTGTATCCTCTAAAATATTGATTGAAAGTACACAGGGATTACATTTCATTTCATGATTGCTTTTGGAACCATAAATAAAATTAAAATTTCCTTACATTTCTGTCCAGTTTACTAAATAGATAAACATATTGCTATTCATTTCAACTGTCAGTTACAGGACTAAATTTTTCTGGAGGTGAAACTGAATTCCCTTTGACCAAGTTGCCGTGATATATGGGTAACTGTTGAACACAAATTATAAAGGCCATTCATTTCGTCTGACATCATGGTTCAAGCCAGGAATAATATATAGATTTACTGTCGGTACAAGGTTTTGTTTACCGCCTGGTTATATGATAAATTGAAACATGGGCAACATGCAACATTGTCTTATAGGTGAAAAGATCATGGTGGAAAAATGATAACTGTACACATTATTGCTACAAAGTTTTCATAAAAAAAAAAAAAAATTGCAGAAATTAAGAGAAAAATGTAAATTCAGAAATAGAATTGTTTAGTGTATGATGATACAAGATACTGTAATTCTGCTTCAGTATCTATGGATTACACCAATAAAAGCCATCAATGTAACCAAGAAGAAAACTAATAGGAATCAAAATGATTAATTAGCTTAATAACAAATAAGTGTTAGCACCGGACACTTTTACCTCCTTCCTACCCGGGCCAATTTTCAGCTTTCCCCACTGCCAATTGGTGACAATTACGTAATAATGCAACACTGTACCTAAATGATATTTTTATAATTTTGTTCACACAAACAGAGCTTTCTTTTGGTGTTATTTAATCACCACTGTTTTATTTCTTGCAAAATAAAATAAAAATACAGGGCCAGATTCACAGAGCGATTACGCTGGCGTAACAGGAGATGCGCGGCGTAAGTCTAAATTTGCGCATGCGTTTCGATGCTCCGCATCCCCAAAACGACATACGCAAGAAGTCTACTTTTTTTTGTCCAGCGCAATTTCGATAGACAGGCGCATCCGTCCGCGCGAAACTGCGGTAGACACACCATTGATTTGCTATTCAAATATGCTAATGAGGGAGTTACGGGGATCCACAAAAGAACGTTGGTGTAGCGCAGGCTACGTGCTGTGCGCAACAGCTGCACGGCCTGTCTAAAATTAGACCATATAAAAGGTGGTATAACATTAGACAATTCGTCTACATGTCAGAGAAAGCAACACTGTTAGTGAGGAGCTGAGCAGTCACACTTGCTGCCCAACAAACTGTATGCCAACATGCCAGTGGCATCAATGCTCATATCTATACTACTGACTTTAGATGAGCAAAGAAGGAGGAGGGCACGGAGGAGGGCACATAACATACATACAAATTACAAACACGGTCTCACTATCTTTCAATAGCCCTTTAAAACCTTGATGGATATAATAATCTAATCTGATACAAGCCCCTCACTCTTCACTTGATATATCACACACGCATAGACATCTTTGGCATGAGTGATTCTGAGGTGTCTCGCATCTTCAGATTCACCCCTCATGCCATCCTGAAATTAACCACAACCCTGCAGGAGCCCAACACCAGCCCAACACATGACACCACCCATGACACCCATGACAGCTACATATACAATCCTAGCCCCATCCCCACAGATTTCGAACAGAACATGTACATGTATGAACATGTATGGGGACAGCTGGCTGGTTGGTGAGTGACATGGGTGACAGGCATGACTGTCCCCCCCCATGATGCTGAAATCACAAGGGACACATGCACTACTAACATCCTCCTGTCTTATCCCTTCAGGGTGACTCTGCATATGCACTGGGACCCCATCTCATGACTCCTATACGGAACCCCCCATGGTACCCTGTTATATTCCCCAAAATTTGTATGCCAGATCATTGGTGCATGTTGCATGCTGCACAACTTCGCAGTAAGAGCCAGCTCACATTAGGCATCTTTGCACGTTAAACACACACATTAATCATGGCACAATGAGAATGCATGCATGCACACCACTGTGGTCCCTAGCACAGACACATCACATCCTCATCACATTGGATTGGCACAAGCCCACCATGCAGGACTTGTGAGCAGCAACACCATGCCAGGGCTCCAATTATGTCACTGTACATTCATACACCATTCACACGGACCTGGGGATCACTTCTCCACCACAAATGAGGGTGACACCCCTTTTCCGGCAGGAATGTCACCACCACATTCCAAAATCATTCACAAACAGAACCCAAAAAAAAAAAAAATGCCCAGCAAAAATGTAATTTAAAAAAAATAACAACAAAGAAAACACATAAAAGACAAAAATCACTCTGCAAAACAGTCCCCAAATATCTCAAAGACACGTCACAAACAAACAAACAAACGCTAATAAACAACAGAACAAAAGCACCTTGCTGTATAGGAAGGGATACAAAGGGATGTACTTTTGCTAAGGAAGTGCGTTTGTGTCTGTCTATTTATGCTGTCTGGGTAATTCACTAAGTTGCCCGGGTCCACTTTCAATTTCACTGATTGCGCCGTTCCCGAGTTGTGAGCATGCGCACAGAGGTGGTGACCATGGTCTGCTTTATGCGCGCATGCGCGAGCCAACCGGCCCTTCATTTGCACGGGGTCACGGCTCATTTCAAAGTAACACGCCCACGTCCTTCCCAATTTGAATTACTCCGCCTTACGCCTCTGAAATTACGTTGCACAGGCGCTATTTTCTGCGCAAAACAATCGAGAATACGGTGATTGCGCCGCTACATTGCGGCAGTCGACCGTAAAGGAGGTGCGATACGCCAGTCAAAAAATGCGCCGATGTACGTGAATCTGGCCCACAATTTTTTTCTTCCTTTCTGTTATAAATTTTGCAAATAAATAACCTTTCGTTGTAAATTTAGGCCAAAATGCATTCTGCTGTATTTCTTCGGTAAAAATTGACAAAATCAGTGTATATTATTTAGTATATAGGAAAGTTATAGATTCTACAAACTATGGGATATACAGTGTATTTGAAAATCAATCAATGATAATTTACTGATGGTACAGATGGTCTCATTTCTTGAGGCCTGAAACAAACAACCCCCAAATGACCCCTTTTTGGAAAGTAGACAGTGCAAGGTATTTAGTAGGAGGCATAGCAAGTTTTTTAAAGTTGTAATTTATTTGTCACGGTTTTTTGAAAAATGAAGAAATGTACAAAATTGTTGTTTTTCACATTTTTTTTTGTTTTACATACTGTCAACTGTGCAGTAGTGTCATCATATAACTGGAGTTGCAGTAATTATGGCCACAGACTGGTGACAGTATGTAAAAAAAATATATATATTTTTTCCCAATTTAAAAAAAAAAGTTTATGATTTTTTTTACATACTGTGACTAAGGCAGTACAGTGTTACCATAGTAACACTGTACTACTCTAGGGAGGTGATCAGGATTTAATTTTTCTTGTTCTTTTTAAACATTATGATAAGTAGTCATTCATATCAGTGTGTAATGCTGTGATTGGCCAGAGCTAACCACATGGTACAGATGGGCTATGAGCGGGGCAACACAATGGTACACAATGAATTGCTATGAATAAGCTATGAATGGAGGCCATTCATTGTGTACAATTGGCATGTGATCTGCTGTGTCCCTGTACACTGAACAGTCATTAACTTTGTCTGCGGGATACAGCGGGTGACATATCTGGCTGCAGCATGGTCTGTTCTTTGGAGGATGTCATATGAGAGCTCGTTAAGCAGTTAAAGGGGAGGTTCACCCCAAACATTTTTTTAAAAGTCAGCAGCTACTTATAGTGACTGACTTTTAAAAAATGGACACTTACCCGTCCAGAACGACCGCGATGTTGGCAGCCGTGGCCGAGCAATCGCTCGTCCCTCGGTTGCCCCCGCCGCCATCCTTAGTGAGGGAATCAGGAAGTGAAGCATTGCGGGTTCACTGCCCGGTTCCCTACTGCACATTGGTCCTTGCTCTCTCCTGGGAACAGTGTGTTTCCCAGGAGACAGTGGGGGGGGGGGATTGGCATGACTTCAACGGGAGTCAACCCGGAAGTGAGTGCAAATACCTGTCTTAGACACATATCTGCACCCCCTCCCCCTGAAAGGTGCCAAATGTGACACCAGAGGGGGGGAGGGTTCTGAAAAGCGGAAATTAAATTTTTGGGTGGAACTGTGCTTTAAGCAGTGTTGCACAAAGTACAACATTAAAAAAAAAAAGCAGGTAAAAAGCTAGATACATGCATAATAATAAAAAAACTATAAGCTATACATTGATATATTATAGATTTGATTTGGAGCATTACTTTTTGGTATTGATGTGTATTATTATTATTATTTTCAATTGCTACTGTACATTGTATATTTACTCTGCTTGTGTGAAGGAACAGTATATTAAATCTTGCATATTCACACATTCAGTTAGCCTAGGTTCACACCTCTGCATTCTGTGTGGTTGCGTTTGTGTGGACACAGCAGCCCATTCATTTACCTGCGGGAAACATGGGGAAATTCCCTGACCCTTTGTCCAAAAAGCACATTCACTAAGCTCTGGAGCAAATTCCCTTGCACAGTTCAATTTCCCTTGCAAAGTGAACAGCCAATTAACCCCCCAATTAAGTGTTGCAGAAAAATGGTTTATTTTTTCGCATGCTTAGGCTGCTACTATTACTGGCCATGCTCACTTTTGGACGAACGTAGTAAATAGAAAATATGGTGGCATCTTTCTGTAGGTGAGAAATAGTTTAACCCTTTCGCTGCCAGGTCCATATGGTGTACGGACCTACAGCACTGCTTCCAGCTGTCCAGGTCCGTATGCTGTATGGACCTGATTCCTTCTTCTGCTATAAGCTCATGGTCACTTCAGTGACTATGAGCTTATAGCCAAACTGTTCAGCAGACTCTGCTGAAAAAAACAATATCTCTGATTAGTGGCTACCAGGCCGCTGATTCGAGCTATTCACCTGAAAACACAGCCCACCCCTACCACCACCACCGCTTCTCTGCCTTCCTCCCGCTGTTTCCTTCCCTCTACCTTCCCTGCTGCACTGTACTTAAAATTCCTCCCCTACCCTTTACTGTCCCCTTCCTCCATGACCGATCCCCCCCCCCCCGTGCCAATTCTCACCCCCAGTTCCAGTTAACCACCCCCCCGCCAGCACTTATCCCCTGTGGGTCCAATGCAATTGCCGATCCCCCCGCTGCTTCTCCTGGCAATTGTAGTTATCAAGTAGTTAAAAAATGTCCTTCTCTGAGAGCCCACATTCAGTGTTCCCCCCACCACCTCTGATCTCCCTGGCCCCATGTAGCTTTGCTGGCCAGCTTTCCCTCCTCCCCTTCCCGCTGGCTGCAGCCTCTGCCCAGGCGATTGCTAACTTGTGAGGTCGGAGAGCAGGAAAGAGCTGGTAAACACACGTGACCTTTTCTTTCATTTCCTTTCTTGAATAAACAAAGTGATTGGTAGCAATCACTCTGTTCATTAACCACTTAGGCATAGTAAACAGTGTTTACTCTGCGTCAGTTTGTGAATAAATAGGAGTCTCTAATAGGGATGGGAGACCGGTTCGGCTCAAGCATATGTTTGGGCCAAACTTTGGTTGTTCGGATGTTCCGCAAACAACAAACAATATGCAGAGTTCGGGGCAAATTCGAAAGCCGCGGAACCCTGTTAAAGTCTATGGGACACTAACATGAAAAACTAAAAGTGCTAATTTTTAAATAAAAGTGTTTGGTGAATCGGGTCCTGCCCCAGGGGACATGTATCAGTGCAAAAAAAAAGTTTTAAAAACTGCAGTTTTTCCCGGAGCAGTGAAACAATAAAAATGAAATATTCCTTTAAATGTTGTGCCTGTGTCTATACTATGCCTATGTTTAGAACAGTCCCACAGCAAAATTAAATTTCTAAAGGAAAAAAAATAATTTAAAACTGATTGCGGCTGTAATGTATTGTCGGGTGTCGGCAATATGCATAAAACTAATTTAAAAAATGGGCAAAAAAAATGCGTGGGGGTCCCCCCAAAATCCATACCAGGCCCTTTAGGTCTGGTATAACTATTAAAGTGGAGGTCCAGGGATTTCTTTTAAAAGCCAGCAGCAACACATACTGCAGGTGCTGGCTTTCAATAAATGGACACTTACCTGTCCTGCTGTCCCTCAATGATGACAACGCAGCTTATGTTTCCATCAGCTGTCGGGTGCTGCCGCCGCCATTGCGGGTAAGGGAACCCGGCAGTTTAGCCTATCGGCTTCATGCCGGGAACCCTACTGTGCATGCATGAAGCCCTGCTCACCTCACTCTTATTAGCCTGGTGGCCAGGGGAGGAGGAGGAGGAAGCCCCGCGGTGACGTCACTGCCGCGTCACGGCCACAGCTAAACTCTCGGAACTGGAACTGTCCCCTCTCCCCCGAAAGGGAGAGGAAACCACTAGGGTGGAGCTCCGCTTTAAGGGAAACCCTGCGCAAAATCCATACCAGACCCTTCAGAAACTCCTGATTTTTAGAGAACATTTTCTGTAGGTTCGATTTTCACCATTTTGCAAAAAAGGTGCAATTTAAAATGTACTAATATTTGTTACTTATTATCTCAATACAGATTCAGCTTTTATACTTAAAAGGAATTTATCAGGAAGTAAATGCAGTGTTTTATCTGCTAGTAATGATTTTAGTTTATTTTTAATAAAAATATTGTTTTGTTAAACATTTGCGCAAATATAATGAGGCCATAAAAATCAGTAGCACCTTCATGTTATTTTACTGATCATGTGCTTTCAGAAAATATATGGTTTGAGGGGTTACAAACTATGAAAGCTGTTAGTGAAAATTTTAAAACCTCCAGATTTTTAGCGAAGAAGGTAATAACAGGACATTTTAAAGCTAGACTCTAGTCTATACAAACAGATACATATGTTGATGAAACACAAGGGGCTGTATCTAACAAAAGACTTTGGCCCAGATTCAGAGAGAATTGGATTCTCGTAGCGTATCAGAAATACACTACGCCGCCATTTTTTACCTGGCTCTACGTGGAATCCAGGTAGATTTTGTCCAGTAAACGACGGAGGCGTAGTGTATTTCTCCCGTCGCAATCCATCTGGGCAAGAGGATATTATAGAGCCCCCAGGCAATAGAGTATGGCGCCACACAGTATACATACACAGACACACAGTATACACACACACAATATACACACACAGATACAGTACACACACACACAGTATAAAATAAATCCAATCACACCAAACAGCCACAGAAACACTGGATGCCATAAATATGGCCCTGCTACAGTCAGCCGACCGAATAGGGCCCAAACGTAAAACTTGCATCCGAAAAAACAACCCCGGCTTGTTAAATGACTTTCGTTGCTGAAGCCAGAGCGCAAAAGAGCAGAAGCCGCTTGGAAAAGAACCTCTTTAGAGGAAAACCTTGCCATCTACAAGGTAATAACAAAAAATTACCACAAGGAAATCTTTAAAGCCAAGAAAAATCACTTTTCCAATGCCATCACCAATGCCCTAAACTGCCCCCGCGAACTCTTCAAGATCGTCACCCAGATCATGAATCTGGTCTGTCTTGAAGCCCCCAATTCAGATATCCAAGAATATTTCTTTAACAAAATTGAAAGAATCCGTGAAAGCATTCAGCAAAACAGTACCCCCCCTTAACTCCCCCTCAATCATTTGCCCAATATCCATACAAATTCACTGCATTCAATAAAGTTCACTCTTAAACCCATTTCCACCGATGCCGCCAAAAATATCATAAGTACTCTGTGAAAGCGTCTAATGATATCATCCCCACCAAACTGCTGAAGGAATGTGCCCCTATTCTAGCGCCTCCTATCACGCAGCTTATAAACCAGTCCTTCAGGGAGAGTTTAGTACCCTCCCAGTTGAAACAGGGCATAATTAAACCCATCCTAAAGAAACCTACTTTTAACCCCAAAGACTGAACTTACCGTCGCCCCATAACAGGCCTAAATGTTCTCTTCAAGGTAATGGGGAAAGTAGTGGTACAACAGCTGCAACAGCATCTAGATACCCACAATCTCCTCGATCCATTTCAATCGGGTTTCCGTCCCGGGCACGGGACAGAAACAGCACTGCTCAAAATATGGGATGACGTTCTCGAGGCCGCAGACGAAGGAGAATCTTCTCTTCTAGTTCTGTTGGACCTAAGCGCAGCTTTCGACACTGTAGACCACAATCTATTAATGACTAGGCTAGTTGAAGTAGCCAAAGTCGCAGAAGGTGAACTATCTTGGTTCTCCTCTTTTCTGGAAAACCGATCACAAATAGTGAAATTGGGACCTTTCACTTCTGAAAAATGCACGGTGTCATGTGGAGTCCCTCAAGGATCCCCTCTGTCGCCGGTGCTGTTCAACATCTACCTGAGTCCTCTCTTTGAAATCATCAGTAGGCAAAAACTACTGTATCATTCATATGCAGACGACACACAATTGTATTTTGTATCTGCAACGAAAAGGATCATCATCTCAGTTTAGAGAAATGTCTCTCTTTGATAGAAAACTGGATAACAAAGAGTTATCTTAAACTCAACGGGGCGAAAACAGAACTCCTCTTGTTTCACGCCAGTCGTAAGAACCAACTTGCAACAACTTGCGATCCACCAACCAAAATCTGCTCCAGATACCCAAAGCCAAATACAAGTCCAAAGGAGAAAGAAGATTTGTGCTCCAAGGTCCCAAACTATGGAACGCCTTACCAACCAGCATTCGGTTGGAGGAGAACCACCTAACCTTCAAAAGTAAGATCAAAACTCATCTCTTTTGAATTCAAAGGAGAAAGGAACGAGTGCCCAGAGGCGATTTAGTTTGCATGTGCTGCGCTATACAAGTTTTTCACTCACTCACTCATTCACTCACTCACTCACTCACTCACACACACACAGTACACACACATAGTATACACCCACAGTATACACACACAGACACGCGGTATACACACACAGTATACACACATAGACACACAATATACACACACAGTACACACACATAGTATACACACACAGTATACACACAATATACACAGACAGTATATACACATACACACACAATATACACACACAGTATACATACACACAGAATACACATACACACACACTGAAAAGGTACTGGAGAGGCAGGGCAGCTATAATCTTGGGATTTAAAAAAAACAACAGATTTTTACATACTGTCCCTGGTTTTACTGAGGCTGGCAACCCTAATGGGGGCGCCCTAGTGACATGGGGCCCCCGGGCAGTGCCCGAGTGGTCAGTCCGCCCCTAGGTTACAAACATAATGTAAAACTGTTCAAAAACCATTACAGTTTCCCTATAAGTTAGCAAAAAAGTAACTCGACAGAGAAACATCAATGTATGTATTAGCTTACATATTGCACGGTGTTTACATACACCTGTCCAACAGAAAAAAAATATGGAAATCATATTCAAATCCTGCCACAACAGCAGCCTGGCTGTACATTCCTGTACTGAATGTATGCTAGAACAACAGGCTGGCTTTTTTTATTAGTAATATTTGTAAAATGACTGTCCCTTTGGATTTTTTGTCAAAATTATGTATGTTTGTAGCTTATGTATTATGTATGTTTTGGTCTGTGTAAAAACAAATCCACATTTTAAGCAATAATTAACTTATAGCACATATAAATACACTGAACATACTGAATGATCAAATATTTAAACTATATTTATTACAATAACCGCTGACCGATTGACTAGTCTAGACAGGACTTTCAATTGCTATGCTCTATAAAATATTATTAGAAAAAAGACATGGATTGATTGAAATATATTGATTAAATCCTACTGAATATAAATCATTGCAATATTATTTATCGCTCTCCTGACTGTTCATATTTACAATAGTTTAAATCTTGGTATATTTTGATGCCTTAAGGGAATTGGAATTTTTACTATAAGGCCTCTTACACACAGATCAGTTTTTCTTCAGGTTTTTCTTTTCAGTTTACCAAATCCATCTAATATGAGGTCAAACCTCAAGAGTCTCAATTTGTATGCAATCAGGCAGGCCCTTGTACTACATAGTTTTGGTAAACTGAAAAGAAAAACCTGAAGAAAAACTGATCTGTGTGTAAGAGGCCTAACAGTAGTTCTTGTAGTCTCAGGTCATTCAGATGTCTATGAGAGTCAGGCATATCCAGTAAAACATTTATTTCTCATTGAATGTACACTGCATTACAACATTTCAACTGCATGTGTTTTTTTAATTTTAGAAACATACTAGTCTAGCATAAAATATGTATTGCCCAGTACTATTTTTAGATTTCTCTTGGGATGAGATTTATTATTTATTTTTTACTGTTAATTGTATTATTTTATCATCATCAATATCATATTATCAATTAATACGTTTGTATTCCTCCTTTAACAATACGATTATTTTCTTTGACGCCCATTCTTAATACATACATTTATATATATATATTTTTTTTCTGACAGATTTAGAAAATGTAATTATTGACAAACCATACCATGCAAATATAGAAAAGCACAAAGAAGTCATAAAGCAACCCATATAACATTTTCAACAAAATGATTTACACATATATTTCTAAAGGTATATACAAATCTTTATTCACTGAAAAGCATACAAAATATAATTTACAAAGAATTATTTTAAAAACCCTCCTCAAACACTCCCCTTGTCAACATGCATGTTTTCCTGTGTATTCCTTACACTGAATTCTGCTATGATCACCGACATCTAGTCAAAATCCAGAATAGTAACCACATGACTTCAGAAAAGGGGTGGGATATAAAAGTGGGGGTGGGATATAAAAAATAATGCCTGTCTCCAGGCAAGTGCATGAGATATGTAAATAACCTGTCACTCACAGCCAGGGGGCGGAACGGACTAAGGTTTTTCTCTGCAAGTCCGTTTTATTTCACTAAACAATAAAAGAGGATTGCTCAGAGCTGGATTAACTCTGTGTGGCAAGACTGGGCACAGATGATAGAAAATCTTATACTATACATTGTGACATAAAAAAAAGGGTTATGGATCACAAAGGTATAAAAAATATATAAATCTGTTTATCGGTATCACAAGAGTACTGTTTACTGTACATGAGAATCTCATGACAAAAGAAGATCACAAACAATTAAGATGTGGGAAAGTAAGCTAACAAATGTTTACAAGATTTAAAAGGAACACTGACAAGAGGTGAAAATAAAAGTGCAACACCAATAATATTTAGCTTAATGGTAGATGAAAGCCAGGAATGGAGTCCTAGTATGTAGGACATCAATTGTTAATGCACTTTGGGCAAGGATGTGTTCTTATTTACGTAAAAACAAAAAAGAAGAGAAAGAGCCACTACCAAAGTGTAGCATTTATTAAAACATATTTATAAAATGGAAAACAATACATATGCACTTATATTTAAAAATTATTAAAAAGAGTATCGCTAAGTATCCAGCAGGTGGCAACCTACCAGGGAAGGCTAAAAACCTTAGGTTATGTGTGTTTCTTGATTTGTATTTTAAATGCTTTTATCTTGGTGATTTTTTTTTTTCGTTTCATAAAACTGGGTGTATATTTTTGAGGGTTCTTTTTAATGTTGGCTTTTATACATTGTGCTTCTATATGCTTTTGTATGAATAAAGATTTGTATTTACCTTTGGGCAATAGAGAAAGTAAACTCTATACTTCAGTTGTAGTCAATGTAACCATAGTACACTGGCTCTAGGAAGATATAACAGGCACCTTCAGCTTGCAGACAGCATAAACAATATTTCAGAGCCCCCCCCAAAAAATTGGGGGTATTGAAAAATATCATTGATTGCCTTTTACTAGGAGCACCATCCATGCAAAAATTAACAACTAGACCTCTGTAATAAAATATGAACTTTAAATGTGTTCATGAAAGAGAACATATGATTATAAAATACATTTAAAAAGACATTTAGGCTTGTTATACAATCATGAATATGGTGATAAACTAAGAAACAGGGGTGCGCATGCCCACACACCTAAAACCAATTGGAGAGCAAGATAACTTGGGCCGTGTACACACGAGGAGACATATCTGATGAAAACGGTCCGACAGACCGTTTTCATCGGACATGTCTCCTGGGATGTTTTGGTTTGATCTGTGTACACACGATCAAAGCAAAATCCCCACGGACAGACAGCGCGGTGACGTGGCGGTGACGTTGACGCCGCCACATCACCGAACCAGGAAGTAAAATACTTTCACGCATGCGTCAAATCCATTCGACGCATGCGGGAGATTTCGGTCCGCTGGTTAGGCGTACTAAGCAGCGGAAATATCCGACAGACTGCTTTCCAGCAGACAAGTTTTAAAGCATGCTTTAAAACTTTTGTCTGCTGGAAACCTGTCTGCTAGCCGGTACACACGATCGAATCTGTCCGCTGAAACTGGTCTGCGGACCAGTTTCAGCAGATATATTCGATCGTGTGTACGCGGCCTTATACGATGGTTATAATTTAACTGGCCAATTACTGTGGTATGGTGTCGTGCATCCAAACCACTCGTTCTCAGTCAAAATATATACAACTGCAATGTTGAGCAGTTCATAATTGTTACTGCTGCACAATATCAACATCTAACTGGCCACGTCCTATGATGTAATACATATACCCCTGAAGATGTTCATACAAAGCAAAGGAATAGCAATTTGACTGGCCAATTACTGTGGTATGGTGTCATGCATTCAAGCCACAAGCCATATTGCATTGCATTGAAAAAGAAACATAATTTTTAATAACATTCAATTACAATATGACTTGTGTGGCAATTACGATATTATTTTTTTTCTTAATTTGCTATTATTATTATAATTATTATTATTATTAACCAATTGTTTACCCTAATTAGCCTTAACTAACCCCTTCTTCTCTTTATCCCCTTAGCTATTATTTTCCTGCTGAATATTGTTTATTACTATTTTCTAACTTTTAATTTTTAAACTTTTTTATTTGTATTTGTTTTGTTATTTTCTTTTTTAGAGTCACAGTGCAAAAAATGTTTTTGGGAAAAAAGCCCTTGTTTCATCTGTAATGCTTTGTACCAAAATCTTAATTGTAGTGTATTGTAAAAAAGACAAACTATATAAAGACAACGTATAATTTTTTTTATAATAACACTGATAATAATAACTTATATTGATCAAAGTGTTTTTTTTTTTATTATTTTTTTTTTTTAGTCCATTGATTACACAAAAAAATCACGTAAAATCATTTTTGCAAGACAATATCACCAAAACAAAGCCTTGATTTTCCTAAAAAAAATGATGTAATACTTTGCAGAATAAACAAGCCCATGGCAGAAACATAAAAGTTGTTATGATCCATAGGGGTGTGTACAGGTATGAGCGCTAAAGTGGTTTAACAAAATCTGTCCTGAGAAAAATGCTGACATTCCCTCCTGACACACTCTTTTTAATACTTTAAATGACTGACCCAAAACAAGTATGCAGATAAAGATTTCTCACGTTTCCCTGTCTTTTCTGATCTGCTTTTTTTCTCTAGGCCAGTGACTTTGTTTGGAACTAGATATCCATATCTATATGGGAATCCCCCTGACTAAGTTTCGAAGGGGGGTAGTAAAACCATGGCCTAGCGGGAGCCCAGGCTGAGGTTGTCTCTCCCATAACCATCACAGGACACCGTGGATGTATGGCACCAGGGATCCTTCCTCTCTTCCTTCTAGTGACTATAGGAGCTGGTACGAGCTCCATCCCTTTCTCGCACTCCTGCAGTGGATGCTGCATCAGCCACAATACTCCCCACAGTGATCAAGCCTGAGTGGCACACTAAGAAATCATGGGTCACAGATTTAGTTTGGAAGATAGTGAGTCACCATAGTAGTCAGGCAACTGGCATTTTCAGAAAGAGCACAGCAAGGGCCACATCTCCCACATTGGACATGGTCATGTATTTCTGCTGGTCTTCATAATCTATATTGCATCAATAGTGCAAATTGCAATTGGTGCTGGTCAGTTGAATAGGATTTGGTTTTCATCCAAAGATCTGAACTATGCATGAAAGAATTTTGCATATGAGGACAAAGAGCTACATTACAGAATAAACCACTAAGGTCTGTTTTGTATGTTTCCCCCCTACCTATTAAAGATGAAACTCTGTGTTAAACATATTTTCAATTCTTCCCAAACAATTACACCCTCCCCCCCAAAAAATTATACCTTACTGTTCTCTGTCAAATCAGATGAAGTTTTGTCTATCTTATTTATAAAATGTTTTTATTCAGCAACTCATACATATCAGGCTGTTGTTATAACAGCTGTTTCCAGCAGTCTTTCACCACTCCGTTACACATTCTGTTTGATAAAGAATTTACAACATATGTTGCTGTTGATTGAATCCATTGCAAGACTTCAGAATTACAGTTAACATTCTAGCAATAGAAACTGCTGGAAGAAAAATATATTGCCTAACATTTAGAACCGATATCAAACATACTTAACACACTATTATGTACTCACACTAGGCAGTGGTAAATACTACTAAAAGCAAATACCATAATATATATACAGTGTACCCTGTTTATCAAAGTTTAGTTGTTTCTAATGAAAGGGAAGGGTTGGTTTTTAAACTCAGGTTACAAATCCTCATATTTTTATATTGTTAACTATAGAGAATGTGTCCTGTTTTAGTTCTGGGGGGATTTGTCCAATCCTACATGAAGTCTGAAGACCCTCCCAAAAATGTCCAAAAACGAATTTTTATGTAGGGAAATCTTGATAATCAATTCTGAAACAAACAAAGGAAGAAGGCGCACCAGCCTAGTGCATTACTGTATAACTTGTGCATTAATTATTAAAAGTCCCTCTTCCTCAGAGCACAGCTCTTCCTCAGCTCTGAGGAAGAAGACACATCCCTCAAAATGCGTTAGCTGTATCCTACTCGATGGATTGTCGTTAGGTGGTATTAGTTCATGACAAGCCTGTGTTTTTCTTGTTTTGTGAGTACATTTGACTTTTAATAATTGACAAACATGTTATACAATAATGCAGTAAGCTGGTGCACCTTCTTCATTTGTTTGTATCTTATTTGTGGTTACCCAAAAATTAAAAAAAGGGAGCAAGGTGCATACTTTGATGGTTCCAGTCTGGGAATACATGTGGTGGCGGTTATTTGGAGGTTTAACCACTTTAGCCCCGGACCATATTGCTGTCCAAAGACCAGAGCACTTTTTGTGATTCGGCACTGCGTCGCTTTAACTGACAATTGCGCGGTCGTGCGACGTGGCTCCCAAACAAAATTGGCGTCCTTTTTTCCCCACAAATAGAGCTTTCTTTTGGTGGTATTTGATCATCTCTGCGGTTTTTATTTTTTGCGCTATAAACAAAAATAGAACGACTATTTCGAAAAAAAATGCAATATTTTTTTACATTTTGCTATAATAAAATATAATAAAAATCCCCAAAAAGATATAAAAAAACATTTTTTTTCCTCAGTTTAGGCCGATACGTATTTTTCTACATATTTTTCGTTAAAAAAAATCGCAATTAGCGTTTATTAATTGGTTTGCGCAAAATTTATTGCGTTTACAAAAAAGGGGGTCGTTTTATGGCATTTTTATTATTATTATTTTTTACTAGTAATGGCGGCGATCAACGTTTTTTTTTCGGTACTGCGATATTATGGCGGACACATCGGACACTTTTGACACATTTTTGGGACCATTGGCATTTTTATAGCGATCAATGCTATAAAAATGCATTGTATTACTATAAAAATGCCATTGGCAGTGAAGGGGTTAACACTAGGGGGCAGGGAAGGGGTTAAGTGTGGTCCTAGTGTGTTCTAACTGTATGGGGGGGGGGGGTGGCCTCACTAGGGGAAATCACTGATCTTCTGTCCATACATTGTATGGGCAGAAGATCAGCGTTTCCCCCGCTGACAGGAACAAAAGGTATGTGTTTACACACATACCTCCCGTTCCCCGCTCTGTAATGAGCAATCGCGGGTGCCCGGCGACGATCGTACCCGCCGGGCACATGCGCGGGACTCGCGGGACGCGGGCGCCGCCGGCGGTGCGCGTGCGACAAACTGCTAAAGGGAGGACGTAGAGCTACGTGCTCCCGCGTAGCACTGCCTCCGTCCCGCAGTAATATGACGACGGGCGGTCGGCAATCAGTTAAGATGCTAAAAGCATCCATCTTGGTCCCATGAGGCTGGCCATCTGGAAGAGCAGCTTACCTGTAGCACTGACTTTGTTTTCACTTTATTGATAGACAATTATGGAATTTTTAAGGCTAATAGGAAGGGATTATCCAAAAAGGCATGGGGGACATATATCAATGCAAATGCATTTAAAAAAAAAATAGCTTACATCAGGAAGAAAGTTCAAATTTGTATGGGGCAACATGGGAAAAAAAAACTTTTCAATTACTTATGAGAGTCCGGTATGTGATATGGTGGAACAGTACAATATTCAAAGACACAATAATCTGGCATCACACAATTTGGATGTGCTTTATTTTGCTATGAAATCACTTTGGAAAACACCTCCTAGCATTTCTGGCCATCTTGAGTAGGGGCCGATGATTCCTGAAGCCTCATGAAGACTCCTTAGAAGTATGACATCATTTGCCTATGCCTAGAAATGGAAGTATCTGAAAAAAATTAAAACAAGTAAGCATAAGGAGTACAAATAGTCAATGTTAAATGAGAGAGTTAAGTTGTCCTTTAAATACAGCAGAGGTAAAGGAATTGCTACTGCTAGGAAGAAAGGGCTTTTTAGGTAGTTTTGGCTGTGGTACCTGATTTTTTAAAACTCTTTGCAATACCCTACTTGAATGGAGGAAGTAGCAATCACAGCAGCTCTAAAAGTTATAGGAAAGTTTATTTTAGAAAAAAATAAACATAAAGCCCTACATTTTGTACAAATTGACTAATGGAAACACAAATTTCTAGTATAGTTTGTGAGCTCCTTTTTTCAAAGTACCACACTGCATTGTCTAAAAATTGTATTAACATTCAATAAAATTTCAAAACCTTTAAAACCACCCCCATATTCCCTGAACCCCATGCAATCCCCACATCCCCAATTATTCCCAAAATATTGTAAATATAGACTTTACAAATGTGTTGGTAGGAATTGGCTGGCATCAGGACAGTATGTAAGCACTTGAATATGTAGCACATTTAATAAGACAAAGCAAGTTTAATATAAGCAGGAGAGACTAGACTAGTTTTTATCCTAAAATAAATTAGATTAGGTTGTATTATTTCAGACAGTAGCCATGCATATTAAACAGTGACTAGACAGTAAGTAAGTAAGTAAGTCAGTCTGAATTGTATGAGTGAAAGATGTGGCAGGTTTTATCCTTACATAAAAAATAGAAAAAATTATTTCAGAGACAATAGTCACAAATATTTGTAAAGCTGGTATTGGTCTTGGTTAGGGTGAAATATGAGTAGGAAAGACCAGGTCAGCTTTAACTTGAACTTGAAATAAACTAGTGCATTATTTCAGAGACAATAGTCACACATAATATACAGTGCTGGCCAGTATTTAAACAACTTGGTAAGGCTGGAATGTAAAGGGGAAAGATGAGGCAGGTTTTCTAGTGTATTATTTTGGAGACAGCAGTCACACATGGAAAGTATGTAAACAGTTTGGATGCAATGTAAGAGGGAAAGACAAAGCACATTTTATTCTCAAATACATTTTTTATTTCAAAGACAAGAGCCACAATTGTTATATTATAGGTGGACAGCATGTACCGTAAACAGCTTGGTTAGGCCTCACCCTCAACATAAGTGGGAAAGATTGAGCCAGTTGTATCTTTAAACTTTAGAGTGTACAGTCTAAGGCCGTGTACACACGATCAAACTTATCCGATGAAAACGGTCCGAAGGACAAACCTGTTCGCTAGGTCGTACACAGGATCGGAGATGTCCGCTGAAACTGGTCTGCGGACCAGTTTCAGCAGATAAATTTGATTGTGTGTACGTGGCCTAACAAGCAATAACCACAACTTTTTGAGTGTTAGAGCACCATAATATGCCACAATCTTGGAGACAAAATGCAGAATTTACTTTGAGGCAAACTTTAGAAATCTGGCAGCTGAAGGGCAGCTGCGGAAACATTATGTGGCACTTTTAGAGTGTCTCAAGAGAATAGGCTGCAAACATTTTGAAACAAGACAGAATTTACTCTGCAGCAAGCATTTAAAATTTGCCAAATGCAGTCCAGTTGAGGAAACATTTTTTGGAACATATACAGTGCCAGAGCACTGTACAGAAAAAGACTGCAAACCTAAAGACACAGATCATAATTTACCTTGCAGAAAACATTACAAATTTAGGCAAGGAGGCCCAGCTTTGGAAGCATTGCATGACATATTTACAGTGCCCACACACTGGAATGGGCCAGAAACTTGTAGATGCAATGCAGGATTTATCCTGAGGTTTTTTTGCAGCACCTTCTCCAGGTGGAACATTTTGTAGTTGATTTACTAAAGGCACATAGACTATGCAGGTGCACACTGTAAGAGAAGTTACTCCAGAGCTTAGTAAACGGGCAGGAGCTCTGCTGACCACTATCATCCAATCACATGCAAGCAAAAATTATTTTTTTACTTTGCTTGCATGTGATTGGGTATTCTTTGCAAAGTGAAGCTTCACCTCATTTATAGTGTTGCTCACGAATATTCGTATTGCGAATATTCGGCTCGAATATGGCATATTCGAGTATTCGCGATATATTCCGAATTTCGCGGTGAATATTCGCTATTTCGAATATTCGTATTTTTTCAATTTTTTTTTTAGAACAGATCACATCCTAGAGATCCCCATCAACGTCTAAAAGCATTGCTGGTATGATTAGAGACCTTGGGCCGAGTAGCTGCAGCGATCAATTTATATTGCCGATAAATCGCAATGCGATTATTCGGCAATAGCGATATCGCGCGATTATTTTCGAGAAATTCGCAATATTGTTTTTAGCTAAAATAACACATATATTCGATTTCAGAGTGTTACTGTCGAAATTCCACAATAAATTTCTCATTCGCATTTTTGCGAAATTACGATAAAATATCAAGAATATTCTGAACCAATCAGAGTGCTCCATTCCGCATTTCCCGAATATTCGCAATTATTTTGTATTGTAATATATCAAGAATATTCTGAGCCAATCAGAGTGCTCCTTCCGCATTTGCCGAATATTCACAATTATTTTGTATTGTAATATATCACGAATATTCTGAGCCAATCAGAGTGCTCCATTCCGCATTTCTCGAATATTCGCAATTATTTTGTATTGTAATATATCACGAATATTCTGAGCCAATCAGAGTGCTCCATTCCGCATTTCTCGAATATTCGCAATTATTTTGTATTATAAAATATCACGAATATTCTGAGCCAATCAGAGTGCTCCTTCCGCATTTCTCGAATATTCGCAATTATTTTGTATTGTAATATATCACGAATATTCTGAGCCAATCAGAGTGCTCCATTCCGCATTTCTCGAATATTCGCAATTATTTTGTATTATAAAATATCAGGAATATTCTGAGCCAATCAGAGTGCTCCATTCCGCATTTCTCGAAATTTCGCATTCGCAATTCGCAATTCGCATTCGCATTCGCAATAGCGAAAATTCGCAATCATTTCATTTCCAAAAAATATCACGAATATTCGTATTTAGCGAATATATCTCGAATATTCGACTATATATTCGAGATATATCGCGAAATCGAATATGGCATATTCTGCTCAACACTACTCATTTACTAAGCTCTGGAGAAATTGCACTTGCAGAGTGCAACCCCTTTGTGTTCCCTCTGGGAAAGTAGTAGAAGTATTTGGAATGCAAAAAGGTGGTGATCCATTAATGGTCTCTGTCTTTGATGCTTTAAATCTTGAGGTCTTGTGCAGGAATTTCAGCATGGAAACCCCCATTCACCACAAATTACCTAGAGAAGACCATGAACACTTGCTATGACTATGGATCTCAACCAAACAAAATACAACTCCCAGTGTTTCTAAGGTGTGAAATGTCTTAGGCCCCTTTCACATTGAGGCGTGGAGCCGCGGTGACGGTATAGCCGCGCTATTTGTAGCGCCGCTATACCGTCGTGTTTACCGCGATATTCGGGCGCTAGCGGTGAGGTTTTAACCCCCGCTAGCGGCCGAAAAAGGGTTAATACCGCCCGCGTTGCGGGCGCTATTACCGCGCTATTACCGCGGTTTCCCATTGATTCCAATGGGAAGGCGCGCTATAGGAGCGGTGAACACACCGCTCCTATACCGCGGTAAAGATGCGGCTAGCAGGACTTTTGGAGCGTTCCTGCTAGCGCACCGCTTCAGTGTGAAAGCCTTCGGGCTTTCACATTGAACACTACAGGGCATGATTTTTCATGCGGTATAGCAGCGCTATTTTTAGAGCTGTACCGCATGAAAAACGCCTCAATGTGAAAGGGGCCTTACTGAAAGACTGTCCCTTTCTTCCTCCTTACCACCAGCAGCCAAACCCTTATTTTCCTCTGTCTTCTGCAGCTCCTGCCTTAGAGGATTTGCCCAGAGACAGTGGGCAAGGGATCTTGATGAGTATGAGACAGCAGTTAGTCCTCTGTTTCTTCTTGGTGCTGTGCCTCTAATGCCTGGTCTATGACATCACATAGTGTATGCTCTAAGGCAAACACAAGAGGAATTATGTTCCTAATCTCAACATTGTCACAGCTCACTATTCTGGGCACCTTTCTGAAAATTGACACGATCCTGCACAAGTCCTGAATCATGAGCCTGAAATGTATAGATGGCCTTCTGCTTCTGGTGCAGCGTGACAATGTTGGTTTCCAGTGCATCATGGGGGTGTAACATACCAGGTGAACACTTGTATGGTATGATTGCCTAAAGTGGTTTCACATTCTTCTGGCCTAATGCAGAACCTCCTGAAAGCCAAGGCATTTAACTAGGAATCACTGCACCACCAGGCTGATGATATTTGTCAGGCAAGGTATGTGTATACACTCTCCCTCCTGCAGAGGGTAGCCAGGAGGTTGCTGCTCTTCTCACCAATGACATTACCCAAAACAAGCTACCTTCCAGCCTAGCCCTGGAGAGCTGCCAAGATCACTTTCCCAGTGTAGCTGCTTTCCCCTAGATAGATAACCTGCAAAACAGAATAGCAACACTTTGTCTGGGCCATTGTGCAGGCACTGGGGGTGGACTGGTGGTTCCCAGGACTTAGAGGATGAGACCATTGAGGAGACAGAGTAGAGATGACCAAATTATAGGACACAAGGGGTGGTACCACCATCTTCAGTGGTGTTTATTATCCTTCTTCCTTCCCAGCGGTCAGCAAATTTACCTAGTATGCCATCAGAGATATGTACTGTCCCTGTCCATGCTTGCTGTGCCCATGGTCATGGGGGCCCCACTGCAGACAGTGTGGTCCAGTGACATGAAAATATTATCTTCAATATTAAACAATTGCAGACTTCAGTAGGGGGCACTCCATACCACAAACAGGTGGCCAACCACAAACCAAACTCTCAAAGGGGAATAACAGGGTCAAATGTTTGCTTGCAGTAGCACAGTGGTGCATTTTTAATTTGGTACCAGACATGGCCTTTTGGATGGAGAAGCGTTAAGCCATCACACTTGTCATACCTGTATCTCCTATGGGGTACTCCTGGAGCAGGACTTGAACCTGGCCCACAGCCTAGGATATTGTAGGGTGGTCAAGCTGCAAAACAAACAATTGTTGCTGTGGGGATGTTTTTAGCAACCACAAAAAGGCATTAAGTAACCTGAAGATCATAGTCTGGCAATGCAGATCCCAGCAGAGTGGAGATGCTGCTCAATGTCTACACAGACAGGAAACGCAAAAGGAAAATACGCTCATGTGAACTCCACTCCTTAAAGTGGAAGGATACAATTTTAGCCTAAATATGGATACCCTCTAGATCATAGTATCAAACAGGACCAGCCCAGTGATACCAGACACCACTCAGTCCCAGAAGGAGTTACTAGAGACATCCTTACCAGTCCAGGCATTGCCACAGCATAATTGTTTAGTGTCTTCAAAGACAAGACTAGGCAAAGCTACTGCCATGGCTCTGGGGCCTAGAGGGAGGCACTGCAGTAAATCCTAAGGTATATGTCACATAGGTAGGCCCTCTGCTTACAATAAGACACAATCAGAATTGCTTGTGCAAGAATTTGGCTCCTTTAAAGTTGCTGCAGTGAGATTCTCAGTACTATATGAACTAATCTGCACTTATTGGCTGACTGGGGAGACTTCCAGGATTTAGCACCAGGCCTAAAATCTGTCCTCAGATGTTTTTACTAAAGAAAGGATAAAGGAAAAATTACACTAAGCAAAACTTAGAAGGAAAGTAGTGGAGGGGTTATGGCTCCTAATGCCGCGTACACACGGTCGTTTTTTGCGATGAAAAAAAACGTTGTTTTTTAAAACGTCATTTAAATTGATCGTGTGTGGGCAAAACGTTGTTTTTTGTCTTCAAAAAAACGACCAAAAAAAAAATTCCAACATGCTTGAATTTTTTGTGTCGTTTTTCAAAACGTTTTTTGTTTCACAAAAAGTCACCGTGTGTAGCAAAAACGTTGTTTAAAACAATGGAAAAGAGTGGTGAACGTAACCTCGCTTTTTGTGAATAAAACGATGGTGTGTATGCAACATCGTCTTTGAAAAGTGACGTTTCAAAAACGTTGTTTTTTACTTCACAGAAAACGTCGTTTTTTTTCATCACAAAAAATGATCGTGTGTACGCGGCATAAGAACTGGCCTCAGTTTATTTTATTTGATTTAGTATCCAATGTCCCATAGACAGCACTATAACTCATGGTACATAAATATGTACTGTTAACTACTGTTAACTAAGGTAGTGGCCAAAAGACAATGAATTGAAGTAGATATAAAGCCAATCAGTAAAATCTCAAATAAGCTCTAACATATTTCAAATGTAGTTTTTAATATTTAAAATTTGCAGCGTTCATTAAAATAATATGTGTACATGCTGCCATAAAAATACATCTTCAAGCCCTTCCAGAGCTCTCTTTCTATTCCCCTTTTTGTGCTCTTGCAATGTCAGCCTTACAAATAGGGCCAGATTCACAAAGCATTTACGCTGACGTATCTCCAGATACGTAGCGTAAGTACAAATATGCGCCGTTGTATCTGTGCGCCGGACCCACAAACCAAGATATGCCTAAAAACAGACTTCATCCCACCAACGTAACTTGCCTACGCCGGCGTAGAGTGGGTGCATATTTACGCTGGACGCATGTGGCTTTCCCATTGATTTTCTATTCAAATATGTAAATGAGGGAGATACGTCGATTCACGAACGTACTTGCGCCCGGCGCATGATTTAAGCAGTTTGCGTAAGTTTTACGTGTGGTGTAAAGTTATTCCCCATAGATGAGGCGCAACCCATGCAAGCCTACGTATTTTACAGTGGACGTCTGTGAATATGGGCTGACGTGGGTCTGGCTGGGCGTAGGTTACGTTCACGGCATACACAGTGATCCGGAGTATCTTAGGCAGTTGTTCCGACGTGGTTGTACGCATGTGCAGTTAATTTTAAGTACTTGTCTGGCACCCGGCCCATGATTTGCATGGGGTCACGCTTCATTAACATGGATCACGCTCACTTCCAGCCCACTTCCACCTACTTCCACTTATGCCGGCTTACGCCTATGAAATATACGCTACGCCGGTGCAGAGTTGGGAGCATTTTCTTTGTGAATTCCATGCTTGCCTCTCCGAGCTGCGCCAGCGTAGCGTAAAAGAGATACGCTATGGCGGCATAAAGATGCGCCAATGTATGTGAATCCGGGCCATAGTCTTCTAATAAAGACTACAAGTGGCTGTTTCAATGCACATTACACATTCATGGTGCATTGTTGTTATTAGTGTTGAGCTAAGGTTGGTTTGGCATTATCCAAATATTGCCACATTAGGTCAACTATGTCGCCAGCATCCCTGCCCCTTTGACGTGTGTGGCTGAAAAATTCCCTGGCTGCAACTGATTTGGCTGACGGCCTGCTGCCATGTGCAAGCTTCCTGAGGGTTCTAAACATTAGCCCATCACTAATTGTTATCAGTCATGCAACCATTTCTGGAGTACATGTCTGTTAACAAGAAGAACTCAAATGGGGGAAAAAGTTGTGAAAATTACTTTACGTGCTAGTAAAGCGTGTAACGCCTTCCGAAAATAGCCGAAGTGACACTTGGCTGTTTACAGCACTATACGGCGCCTGCGCCTGCCGTGTAGAGCTGACTGCGCAGGCGCCGTAAATTGCTGAGTGTCACTTTGGCTATTTTCAGAAGGCGTGACACACTTTACTAGCACGTCAATCAACTCCTCTTGTCTTAGGAACGCCTATTCCCCGTTGGAATCCCTGCTCGGAGCTGGATAAAAATCCCTGATAAAACGATAAGTACACAAAAAAAAAAAACAGCATACTGCACATGTCAGCAGTATGCTGGATCTAATGGCAGATAGTTGATTTAGGGTGAACCTCCGCTTTAAAAAAAAAAAAAGGTGAAAACAAAAAAGTAACAATTGTTTAGGATACACATTGCTTTAGTAAATTAAATGTCATTCAGCAAGGGTTTCAATGTACTTTAAGGACTGCAGCTTATGCAGGGGCTGATATCAGAGAGAGGAACAGCTGTCATTGAAGCCAATATCAGACCTGAAGTGAAAAAATAGGTAATTCACTAGTAAAGCCCCCCATCCAGTGGCAGGCCAAATGCAATATCTTAAGCAGCTGGACCACGCTCCAAAAGTTGAGATTTACATACCAGAGTGTGTATATAGTTCAGGTGTCCTGGACTGCAAAGGCAACATGTCAGATAATATGGAACCCCTCTTTAAAAGTGCAGCTTTTTGCAAATCTTAAAACTCAAATAGCTCTGCAAATATTATGCTAATTTTTTTGTGCTGTTTTTAAACAGCGGCCAAATAAATTTGAAATACAGGCATGCTTAATTTCCAGGATGTTTGCCAATAATAAACAGCTGTTTGTAGGAGTTAGGATTCAGAGAGGCACCTCATACACCAAGCCAGCCTCCCGCATTACCACACACAGTGACTAAATTGCAACCTCTTAACTTCCTAGGATGACAGACAGAACTTAGCAGCTAAACATGCAGCATTATATTTTAATGTGCTGGAATCAGTTCACTGAGCAATGTTAAACTACAGTAACTTTCCACTACTCTCATATAAATAATATATCCTAGGACTCAGGTCATTATATTTAAGTCACAGATAAAACATAAGTAATATTTAATTTAGCAATTTACATAGCATTACATTGTGCTATTAGGGCATGCCATCTGTAAGAAATTATCATCAACAGTGCAATGATTTTAACATTTCAGTAATTATTTAATGAAGGCAACAAAAAGTACAGTTAGACCAGAGATGTACGCACTGGCTGTAAAAAGCGTGCTAAAGATATCACCTGGAATTCAGGAATAGATGGCAAGTAGGCATGGAAATTAAAGGTACAAGAGGACCCATTGGTGCAATTATATATGGAGCATCATCTTGTTCCTGTTAGATATTTATTATGCGGTGATATAGCAGGAAGGTCATGTGTCTTGATTTTCTCCTGAAAAAGTACAGACAAATTACAGTAAAACTTTACAGGATGTTTGTAATACTGGGGGCAAAACTACACTTTCCTTTAGACATGTGAATTAGTTTTCATCCGAATGCATTTTCGTCCGAATTTCAGGTATTTTCTTTCTCGTTTTAACAAACAAAAACGAACGCACAGAATACGAAAAACGAAAGATCCGACATAAACAAATGCTTTATTTTCATTTCTGTTGGTTGAATCTGCCTAACCTTAACTCTATTAGTCCAAGATTATTCTACATAGAGAGAAAAGATTAGACACTATAGAGAGAAAAGATTTGACATTATAGAGAGAAAAGATTCGACATTATAGAGAGAAAAGATTCGACACAGAGAAAAGATCGCTGCTGGAATTGGGTGGGGGAAGTAAAATAAAAATAATGATGATGATGAATGTTATTGGCTGATTGTAACCAAACAGGAGGAGCAGTAAAATAGCTAGAACTAACTTGACAATTCAACATGAACGACGAAGATTTGACAAAGCATTGAAAAACATACAAACGTCAAATCTGTCATTGAAGGTTTATGGTGTCTGTTGATAGTTCTAAGAAGACTCGACAGAGCAGCTAAACTGTACGATGCTGCAATCATACATTTCCGGGCAAATGCTCGACCAATAGGCTAAAGAACAATTCTAATGTTAGTTGACTAGTAATAATAATTAATAAATATAATTATTACTAGTCATACAACATTAGAATTCTACTATAGCTTGTAGGCGGAACATTCGACCAGAAAAGTATGATTACAGCATAGTACAGTTTCTTACATCTTCTTTGAACATTCGACAGACACCATAAGCCTCAATGACAGATTCAACCTTAATTAGTTCGGTTTTTTGAACAAATGCAATTTCCAACGAAAAACTAAATAAATAAAAACGAATTTCGGGAGTAACTAAATAAATGTATTTTTCATACGAAAACAAAATTCCGAAACAAAATATTTCAGTGTGCACATGTCTACTCTTCTTCAATTCAGGTCTATCCTATGCCTACTAAAGCCTTTCCGAAGTGAGAAATTGTATTGTTTAGATGACATGGCAGCATATACCCTTGTGTTAGTCATCCAACAAGAGGTGACAGTTAGGTAAATACAATATAAGAGTTGTGCCCATGGTAGCAAGGAAATGCAAGCCAGTAAAGAGGAAAGCCAAACAGCTAAACACTAATTTGTGTGCTTTTTTTTTCCTTCAAAAGAATTTGTAAATTTCTTCAGTTAATATTGTATTTTATATAACTCTGTGATATTACTGTAGCTCTTTTTGAGGGGGTTATGAAAAATGGCGCCAAACATGATATTGTGCTAAACCTTTTTTAATTTTTACCAAAAAAATGCATAATTTCTTCTAGGTACAATTTCACAGTTTTTGAAGGAACTTGGTAAGGAGGTTGTTCCAAACATCTTGGAAAACTAACAACAGATCTTCTGTGGATGCACTGTAAGCTGCCTCATATTCTTATGTATCTTTATGTATTTCCAGACAGACTCGATGATGTAAAAATCAGGGCTTTCTGGGGGGCCAGACCATCGCATTCAGGAATAATTGTTCTTCTTTAGGCTAAAAATAGTTTTTAATGACATTGGCTGTATGTTTGGGGCCATTGTCCTGCTGCAGAATAAATGAGCAGCCAATCACACAATCACACCATTCCATGATGATATAGCATGATGGAAAAGTATCTGCCTGTATTTCTAAGCATTGAGGACACCACTGATCCTGCAGTAATGCAACCCCAAACTTGCAACAACCTCTACCATGCTTCACTGTTGTTTGAAGACCCTCATTATTGGATGGCTCTCCAGTACTTCAGTAAACAAACTCCCCCCTGCTACAGCCAAATATTTCAAATTGTGCTGCCATTTTTCTGCATCCCAGTTCCTATGTTTTTGTGCATAGTTGAGTCGCTTAGTCTTAATTCCACATCAGAGGTATGGCTGTTTGGCCACAGTTTTTCCACTGCTGGCCAGACAGTAGATTATTGTACCTGGGTCCCACTGGCTTCTGCCAGTTCGGCGCACGTCATTCCTGATCATGCGCTGTGGAGGTGGCTGCTTGCGCATGGCTCGGGGGGGCTTTGGGAACTGGCACTGTTTTTTTCCTCCCCACCCTCATTAGCTGGATCAGCTGTGCTGACTCCAGCTGATTGTGAGGGGAGTGACATTTATACAGCCAGGTCGCTCTCTCCGGCATCCACGTCAGTTCACTGCTGGATGCTGGAGTGAATGATCACAAAATCCAACAGGTAAGAATCTTGGCTATCTTATAGTTGATTTGCACCACGACTACCTAGATGTTTAACCAAGGCATAGCACAGTAAATAGACAGTATGTAGCCTATTTATATCCTGCACATACTTTATCTGCATCTTAGGACCACATAGACTTTTTGTCTTCTTGTATAGTCCTTAATAAAGTTTTTTAAAGTATTTTATTGTCAGCAAGCAGACATTTCATCACCATGAAAAGTAAGAAACTAATAATATAAAAAACACAAAATAGGATACATTTATTCTAATTTGAGATAAAATGTAAAAAAGCGTAAACTTTATTATTTTTTGTAGCTGTGATACAACAAAATCATACATTTATGGTTTTGTTCACATTTACAGGGTCCTTTCCCCTTTTTTGACCCCAGTGGGTCCTCTGTCTCGACCATCCCGGGGTGTATTGAGGGGGAGCTGGGTTAACATCTTTGTTTGACCTGTCACTAGCACCCGCCCGGAGGCACGTTACCCCTGTCAGATTCCTGGTTTAACAAATTGAGAGTATAGTATATAGTATAACATAGTATGTTTTTAAATCAGAACATATTAAAAGATTCTTTCATCTGAGTACATGTAAGTCTGACTCACTCTATGCAGAACTTTTGAACATTTCTGGAATGCCATACATTTATATATTCATTTACTTTTCTTTAATATTCTATTCTCGAACATTAAGGCCCCATGCACACGAGACGCTGGTAAACTCGAGTTCAGAGGCGTTTGGGCATTTTTTTCAACTGCCCCTGAACACATTTAAAGTAATCCTATGTGTCCATGCACACAATCACGTTTTTTGGCGTTTTAAAGCAGTTGGGTTTAGGGCCGTTTTTTCAAACGCAAAATTTTGGGTTCAGACGCTTTTGGCGTTTTCGCGTTTTGCCGCGATTTCGTTTATAGGCGTTTTTAAAGGTGACCTATTTTTTTACATTAGAAATCTCAAAAATGATGGCAAATGATGAAAAACCATTAAAAAACTTAAACAACTGTAATTGCTTGCATTGCACTGTGGACAATCCACAACTTGTGGCAGGTGACGTGGCCAGGTGACATGGCAGCTGACGTGGCCAGGTGACGTGGCCAGTGGACAATCCACAACTTGTGCCAGGTGACGTGGCCAGGTGAAGTGGCCAGGTGACAATCCACAACTTGTGGCAGGTGACGTGGTCAGGTGACGTGGCCAGTGGACAATCCACAACTTGTGGCAGGTGACATGGCCAGGTGACATGGCAGGTGACGTGGCAGGTGACGTGGCAGGTGACGTGGCAGGCGACATGGCCAGGTGACATGGCAAGTGGACAATCCACAACTTGTGGCAGGTGACGTGGTCAGGTGACGTGGCCAGTGGACAATCCACAACTTGTGGCAGGTGACGTGGTCAGGTGACGTGGCCAGTGGACAATCCACAACTTGTGGCAGGTGACGTGGTCAGGTGATGTGGCCAGTGGACAATCCACAACTTGTGGCAGGTGACGTGGCAGGTGACGTGGCAGGTGACATGGCCAGGTGACATGGCAAGTGGACAATCCAAAATTTGTGGCAGGTGACGTAGGTCAGGAGACGTGGCCAGTGGACAATCCACAACTTGTGGCAGGTGACGTGGTCAGGTGACGTGGTCAGGTGACGTGGTCAGGTGACGTGGCCAGGTGACGTGGCAGGTGATGTGGCCAGGTGACATGGCAAGTGGACAATCCACAACTTGTGGCAGGTGATGTGGTCAGGTGACGTGGCAAGTGGACAATCCACAACTTGTGGCAGGTGACGTGGCCAGGTGACGTGGCAAATGGACAATCTACAACTTGTGGCAGGTGACGTGGTCAGGTGACGTGGCCAGTGGACAATCCACAACTTGTGGCAGGTGACATGGCCAGGTGATGTGGCAGGTGACGTGGTCAGGTGACGTGGTCAGGTGATGTGGCCAGGTGACGTGGTCAGGTGACGTGGCCAGGTGACGTGGCAAGTGGACAATCCACAACTTGTGGCAGGTGACGTGGTCAGGTGACATGACAGGTGACGTGGCCAGTGGACAATCCACAACTTGTGGCAGGTGAAGTGGCCAGTTGACGTGACAGGTGACGTGGCCAGTGGACAATCCACAACTTGTGGCAGGTGACGTGGCCAGGTGACGTGGCAGGTGACGTGGCCAGGTGATGTGAACAGGTGATGTGGCAGGTGACGTGGCCAGGTGACGTGGCCAGGTGACATGTCAAGTGGACAATCCACAACTTGTGGCAGGTGACGTGGCCAGGTGACGTGGCAAATGGACAATCTACAACTTGTGGCAGGTGACGTGGTCAGGTGACGTGGCCAGTGGACAATCCACAACTTGTGGCAGGTGACGTGGCCAGGTGATGTGGCAGGTGACGTGGTCAGGTGACGTGGCCAGGTGACGTGGTCAGGTGACGTGGCCAGGTGACGTGGCAAGTGGACAATCCACAACTTGTGGCAGGTGACGTGGTCAGGTGACATGACAGGTGACGTGGCCAGTGGACAATCCACAACTTGTGGCAGGTGAAGTGGCCAGTTGACGTGACAGGTGACGTGGCCAGTGGACAATCCACAACTTGTGGCAGGTGACGTGGCCAGGTGACGTGGCAGGTGACGTGGCCAGGTGATGTGAACAGGTGATGTGGCAGGTGACGTGGCCAGGTGACGTGGCCAGGTGACATGTCAAGTGGACAATCCACAACTTGTAGCAGGTGACGTGGTCAGGTGACTTGGCAAGTTGACAATCCACAACTTGTGGCAGGTGAAGTGGCCAGTTGACGTGACCAGTGGACAATCCACAACTTGTGGCCAGATGACATGGCAAGTGGAAAATCCACAACTTGTGGCAGGTGACGTGGCCAGGTGACATGGCAGCTGACGTGGCCAGGTGACGTGGCCAGTGGACAATCCACAACTTGTGGCAGGTGATGTGGCCAGTGGACAATCCACAACTTGTGGCAGGTGAAGTGGCCAGGTGACGTGGTCAGGTGACGTGGTCAGGTGACGTGGTCAGGTGACGTGGTCAGGTGACGTGGCCAGGTGACGTGGCCAGGTGACGTGGCAGGTGACGTGGCCAGGTGATGTGAACAGGTGATGTTGCAGGTGACATGGCCAGGTGACGTGGCCAGGTGGCATGTCAAGTGGACAATCCACAACTTGTAGCAGGTGACGTGGTCAGGTGACGTGGCAAGTTGACAATCCACAACTTGTGGCGGGTGAAGTGGCCAGTTGACGTGACCAGTGGACAATCCACAACTTGTGGCCAGGTGACATGGCAAGTGGAAAATCCACAACTTGTGGCAGGTGACATGGCCAGGTGACGTGGCCAGTGGACAATCCGCAACTTGTGGCAGGTGATGTGGCAAGTGGACAATCCACAACTTGTGGCAGGTGATGTGGCCAGTTGACGTGGCAGGTGACATGGCCAGTGGACAATCCACAACTTGTGGCAGGTGAGGTGGCCAGGTGACGTGGCCAGGTGATGTGGCAGGTGACATGGCCAGGTGACATGGCATGTGGAAAATCCACAACTTGTGGCAGGTGACGTGGCCAGGTGACATGGCAGCTGACGTGGCCAGGTGACGTGGCCAGTGGACAATCTACAACTTGTGGCAGGTGACGTGGCCAGGTGATTTGGCAGCTGACGTAGCCAGGTGATTTGGCAGCTGACGTGGCCAGGTGACGTGGCCAGGTGACATGGCAAGTGGACAATCCACAACTTGTGGCAGGTGACGTGGTCAGGTGACATGGCAAGTGGACAATCCACAACTTGTGGCAGGTGAAGTGACCAGTTGACGTGACAGGTAACGTGGACAGTGGACAATCCACAACTTGTGGCAGGTGATGTGTCCAGGTGACGTGGCAAGTGGACAATCCACAACTTGTGGCAGGTGACGTGGCCAGGTGACATGGCAGGTGACGTGGCCAGGTGGTATAGCCAGGTGACGTGGCAGATGATGTGGCAAGTGGACAATTCACAACTTGTGGCAGGTGACATGGCAAGTGGACAATCCACAGCTTGTGGCAAGTGACACGCTAAATACAAGTATACTGCAGCTCTTTCAGCTGCTAATCACTTTGGTCTCACAAAATGGCTGAAATGGTTAAATAATATTGTTTTTTGAGCTTAGGGAGGTTCTTATGATGTTTCTTAACTAAACGCTTATAAACGCAAACGCGGTAAAACGCGGTAAAACGGGCATTTTAAACGCCGGTTTTTGCCTTTGAAAATGTGTGTTTAGATGTGTTTGCATTTGCGTCTCGTGTGCATGGGGCCTTAGTATTCTTGCTTGTACACAACCCTGAAGAAGGAGATATATACATACTGCGAAACGCATCGGTTACAAAAATTTCAAATTATAGTTTATAATCTGTACTATCATGATGTCACGATGACAATTTTGTAAATGTGTTCAAATATGTTAAGTTTTTTTTATATATGCTTTTTTCTATTCAATACATTTTAAATTGTACATACTACTTTCTAAAGAATCTGTGCCTTAAAAGTCCACCATAAGGGGATTTTTGTTTTTCCTCTACTAATACTGCATATGGCACACAAAAATGCTTATCATTGCCGACTCACCAATTGACTTTTTGCAAGTGTAAAAAGTGTGCAAGTTTAAGAACTGATGCTGCTTTTAAGCCAAAGGGTAGTCACAACAAATATTAATTTGATTTTGATTTTTTTTCTTTTATTTGCTCACTTTGAATTTTTTAAATTGATACAAATAATTAATTAAAGTATATTCTATATATAAAGCTTTTACATATATATATATATATATATATATATATATATATATATATATATATATATATATAGTCATAGCCGAAATTGTTGGCACCCCAGACATTTTTCCAGAAAATCAAGTATTTATTGGGAAAAAAAAACAAAAAAAAAGGGAGGAAAAAAAGCAAATTGGACATAATGTCACACAAAACTCCAAAAATGGGCTAGTCAAAATTCTTGGCACCCATAACTTAATATTTGGTTGCACACCCTTTGGAAAAAATAACTGAAATCAGTCACTTCCTATAACCATCAATAAGCTTCTTACACCTCTCACCCGGAATTTTGGACCATTCTTGCTTTGCAAACTGCTCCAGGTCTCTCTTATTGGAAGGGCGCCTTTTCCCAACAGCAATTTTAAGATCTCTCCACAGGTGTTCAATGGGATTTAGATCTGGACTCATTGCTGGCCACTTTAGAACTCTCCAGCACTTTGTTGCTATCCATTTAAGGGTGCTTTTTGATGTATGTTTGAGGTCATTGTCCTGCTGAAAAACCCAAGATCTCGAACGCAAGCCCAGCTTTCTGACACTGGGCTCTACATTGCTACCCCAAATCATTTGGCAATCCTCAGATTTCATGATGCCTTGCACACAATTCAAGGCACCCAGTGCCAGAGGCAGCAAAACATCATTAAACTTCCACCATATGTCACTGTAGGTACTGTGTTCTTTTCTTTGCAGGCCTAATTTCATTTTCGGTAAACAGTAAAATTATGTATTTTACCAAAAAGCTCTATCTTGGTCTCGTCTGTCCACAAGACATTTTCCCAGAAGGATTTTGGCTTACTCAAGTACATTTTGGCAAACTTCAGTCTTGCTTTTTTATGTCTCTGTGTCAGCAGTGGGGTCCTCCTGGGTCTCCTGCCATAGCGATTCATTTCATTTAAATATCGGCGGATAGTTGGCTTCTGATACTGAAGCTGCCTGAGCCTGCAGGACAGCTTGAATTTCTTTAGAACTTGTTTGGGGCTGCTTATCCACCATCTGGACTATCCTGCGTTGCAACCTTTCATCAAATTCTCTTCCGTCCACGCCCAGAGAGATTAGCTACAGTGCCATGGGTTGCAAACTTCTTGATAATGTTGTGCACTGTGGACAAAGGCAAATTTAGATGTAGGAACACTTCCCTTTTAATCCCTTCCGGTCGAGATTTAGCAGCAGCCTTTTCATGGACAGGACACGTGGTATCAGACTTTCTATCTCTCTCCACTTCCTCCTTCTCCAAGCCAGCTATCTAGAGACAGGAAGTGATGTACATAAATAATCTTTGTAAACAAAAAACAATACAGCCACTTACAGACAGTAGAGGGCAGCAGATCCCTACTCAGCAGGACATTTGTAAACTTAACAGACATTATGATGCTGATTTATTGCCAGGGGAGCAGGATGGAGGTGTTGTGATGACATATGTAGAAAGTCAGATTGGAGTACATTGTATGTGCACTGTGGTACAGTATAAAATACAGCCACATTGGTCTTAGAGCATTTGTATTTCTGTGTGTATGTATGTGAAAATTTAGTGTAAAAATATTAGACTATTGGTTTACATGGTTCTGCATTCTTTGTAAAGCACTGTGGAATATGTTGGCTCAGTATAAGTAAATACATGAATGGATAGGTGTGGATAAGTGAGCCTACTGCCATAAACAGAGAGCGATAAGCAGAGAACAGTTCAGTGAAGATCAAAGGAATAACAGAAGAAGGAGATGACATGAACAGTCATATAACTAAAAACTGACAGAACAGCAGGGGAGAAGAAATGAAAGGTGGATTATATAATCCATAACATTCTTTTAGAACTTTATCACAAAGAGTGAAACTGGTGCAATACTGGTTTGTTTATCCAGCAAAATCAGCTGGCAAACTCTTTAAACGATAAAGGCAATGCTACTAATTTCCAGCATCACTCTAAGGGACCAACTCACATATCAACCACATGGGCAATGGAAATATGTACCAGACGTGTTGTTTATTTGGCTGTGGGCTGAATAAAATTTTAAAAGCTATGAAGGGCTCTGACTATAAAGTGAAACACAAAGCAAAAGTCATTATCTGAGGATCTCAATTTCATACCTTTAGAACATTGTACAATATTGTTATATCTCAAATATATATAAAAAAGTATATCAGTATACTTTTACCAAAAATCACAGTGACTGTAGGTATACATAAGTTTGAATTTCTGTTTCTTGACCTCCCTTTTGCTTCCTTCGAACTATTTGAACAAAGAAGATGCAGAAAAATACTGATGAGACTATACCTGTGCCCCCCACCCCCCCAGCTCATCATTTATACTGACAGCACCATACGGTGCAATAAAGTATGATCATCCAACAGTGCTCATCCAATCCTTTTTAGCCTAAAGCAAGTGTATATGCAGACTGAAAATTGGCATGTTCAGCAGAAGTCAGCAGAAGTCAGCTGACTTTCATCTGTGTGTACTGCTGACTGTCATGTTGGAAAACCAGCATTCTGTAAGCATATGATATTTTTTTTTTGTGGGGGGGGAGTGACCCCTAATACAATACAATAGCTCAGCGAAAGATATCCCTGCATCACACCATTTGTGTTTATGCCGGGATCTAGCAACATTTTTTGGGCTCTACCTACTTTTTGAACCAAAAAAAATTAAAAATCTGAACGTGTAAACCCTGCTTTAGTCCAGGCTCTATGGAAAGCACAATAACAGCAAGAAAGGGAGCACTTAGTAGTTTTTTTTTTTTATGTTTTCCAACAATAAAACAATGGATCACTGGTTTTACACGTACAATTTTTTTACTACTTGTTGAACCAAAAAAACTGAACTTGTAAAACCTGCCTTAGTCCAGTCTCTATGGAAAGCTCGTATATTAGCTGCGTTCAAACATGTTTTTTATGAAAACCCATTTTGAACCATATGGTGTTTCTTATATTTGCATGGAGTTTAAATTAAATGACATAATCGTTTAGATCCTTTCTTAAAGCAGAACTATGTTTACTATTATTCCTGCCAATGGATTTGTCAAACATCTACTTTCTGGTGTAGCAATACTGATTCGAAGGTCATCTCTCTGCTCGCTGGAAAAGAGGTGGTAAAAGAAAAACAGTTAAGCTGGTCATAGATGGGTAGAATTTTGAATAAAAAATCTTGGGAAAAGAAGGTTTTAAGAAAGTTTGTTCATTTTTAATCATTAGTGGGTCAAATTGATGTTCGTTTTTGATTGCAGTGACAAGAAAATTTGAAGGAGCAGGTTGGATTTTTTTTTTGAATGAACAAATTTCTAACAGTAAATAAAAAGTGGGCTGCGCTCTTGAAGTGACATGCTAGCCAAATAGGCAAACATAAACCAAAAATATATGAATAACAAATGTGAATGAAAAAATCAAAAAAATCAAAGTCCCAAACATTGAAATATGTAACTTATATAAAGTCCTCTAACAGACATTGAAAACTTTAAGGATTCCTCCAACAGAAAACAGATCAGGCAGCCAAAAGTTCAGTGAAAATCTTGTGACTTTTTCTAAAACACAGTGAATCCGCCACCACACAGAGTACACGCTTACCAGCTGCACAAGTTTTGACACTTGTGCCTAATATCCAGCCAGGGCCTTTTTCTCCAAAGACTACAGATAACCAATCTGGTCACATGACGCAGTAAGCCGTTTGGTCGAGAAGGTGGTTGGAGGTACAGCTTGTGGACCCACACACGGTGCAAGAGGCGATGAGGCAATGTCAGCTCAGAAAAAAATATGCAGGGAAAATCGACATAAGTAAAATCAGATGGTTGTTTATTCAAAATAAAAAACAGATTCGCTTACAAAGCGTGAATGGCACTCATTAAAAAACATGAGGCCGGCCGGCCGGCCAGCAACAATATAAGCGCCCATACAAACAGGACATAAACAGCACGGTGACATCAGCTAACAGTGTATGTGGTTTTCCTTTGGTAAAGTCCAGTCATTCCAAAATCAAATGTTAAAGGCAAACAAAATCATTTAAATGACAAACAAATGTTCTTAGAGCCTTCGTATGCATTTTCCTAATCTTTTTCCTAAGAATTTTTCTTTGAAATTCTATCTATCTATGGCCAACTTTAGATTGTGTTGAAATGTCACAATTTTTGTTGAATGAATTGGAGTCAATGGATAAGATGAAATCTGGGGTGTATTTAAGTCCAAAAACAAAAATGTAATATATTGCTGCTTACCATTCCTAAGGTCCTGTACACACGAGGAGACATGTCCGTTAAAAACCATCAGACCAAAATCCCCGCGGACAGAGAACGCGGTGACGTAGAAGTCACCGACGTGCTCAATCTAGGAAGTTTAATGCTTCCACGCATGCTTCGAATTAGGGTTGTCCCGATACCGATACTAGTATCGGTATCGGGACCGATACCAAGTATTTGCGGGAGTACTTGTACTCGCGCAAATGCTCCCGATGCCTGGCCGAATACTTTTTTTGTATTTATCAACATGTTCTGTGAAAATTCTTTGAGTTTTTTACTACTGCGTGACAAGCAAATACATTTTTTTTATTAATTTTTACTCATTTTTATTTTTTTATAGTGTCTTGAGTTAGAGTTCTTCATAATTCTAAAGAAAATATCCTTAGTCTGTATTATGGTTTGAAAACTGTCACGACATTTAAAAAAAGTATCGGTATTCGGTATCGGCGAGTACATGAAAAAAAGTATCGGTACTTGTAGTCGGTCCTAAAAAAGTGGTATCGGGACAACCCTACTTCGAATCAATTCGACGTATGCGCAAGATTTCGGTACGCTGGTTAGACGTACTAACCAGCGGACATGTCTGACGGACAGGTTTCCAGCGGACAAGTTTCTAAGCATGCTTAGAAACTTTTGTCCGCTGGAAACATGTCCGCTAGGCCGTACACACGATCGGACATGCTGGCGGAAACTGGTCTGCGGACCAGTTTCAGCGGACATGTCTCCTCGTGTGTACGCGGCCTAAGATGTGATGGTAGTTTTCATTTTCATTTAACTTTTCTTTATTTGTATGTGGTGATCCTGCCAGTAACTTATTTCCTGTCCTGAGGTAACAATGCTCACTTACGGTAATATATCCATGGGAGAGCCAATGGTAATTCACGCCAAATCAATTTTGCTGAAATCATTCAACTCATTCATATTGGCAATGCAGATTTATGAGAAGGTCATTGATGGGTTGGAAAAAAAAGATAACTGAATTGCTTAACCAGGCAGTAGACTTTCGTAATCAAGTACTACATGTATTGCCCATCTGCGCAGTGTAGATAATTTATGTAAATCACAAGATTGGCTGTACAAAATTAGAAATCTTTTGGCAGTTAAATCAATAAACATGTGAGTTTAATTTGTGTATTTAGCGGTTTGCCCAGAGTTTCACACAAAAAGATTTGTCTACTTCCTCTGGCGACATGTATCACCGATGATTCAGCGAAGGCAGAGCTTGTACTGAACTGAAAGAAGATGAAAAGAGGAAAGTGATCTACCTGTGTATGTTTCTTTTATTTGGGGTATGCCTGAGGCAATAAAATTGTTTTATAATGTTTGGGGTTTTACCAGAAAATGCTGTGACTTGATGCTAAGAAATAAGCTACAAAGACATGTCATTTCAGTTCCTTTTGCATCTTACAATCAACATGTTATGTAACACCACCAGTGCTTTTAATCTGACTGTAGCTGTCATTTAACATTAAAAACAGAAACCAATATATTGTTATGCATGAGTATGGACTGACAATCCTTTAACCCACCTTTGGTGTATCTAAGAAAACTTATAACTGCCTTAAAACTGCCTTATCTAAATGAACCTTGTATTAATAAAATAGCAAAAAATGATCTAACACTGAAATCACATAAAAAATACTTAAAGTATAACTTAGGCTTCATGTACACGGGACATTGTTCAACCTCTCCTGAACGATTTAACTTGACAGCTAAAAACTGGCGTTTAACCACGTTTGTGTTTAGAAGCGTTTTGACCACTTAAGACCCGGACCATTATGCAGGTAAAGGACCTGGCCCCTTTTTGTGATTCGGCACTGCGTCGCTTTAACTGACAATTGCGCGGTCTTGCGACGTGGCTCCCACAAATAGAGCTTTCTTTTGGTGATATTTGATCACCTCTGCGGTTTTTATTTTTTTGCGCTATAAACAAAAATAGAGCGACAATTTTGGCTTTTTTTTTTTTTTACTTTTTGCTATAATAAATATCCCCCAAAAATATATAAAAAAAACAGTTTAGGCTGATACGTATTCTTCTACATATATGTTGGTAAAAAAAATCGCAATAAGCGTTTATTGATTGGTTTGTGCAAAAGTTATAGCGTTTAAAAAATAGTAGATTGTTTTATGGCATTTTTATTAATCATTTTTTTACTAGTAATGGCGGCGATCAGTGATTTTTTTTATGACTGCGGACACATCGGACACTTTTGACAAATTTTTGGGACCATTGTCATTTTCCTCGCGTAAAGTTCTATAAAAATGCACTGATTACTGTGAAAATGACAATGGCTGTGAAGGGGTTACCCACTAGGGGGCTCTAAGGGGTTATGTGTGCCCTAAGGGAGTGATTTTTACTGTAGGGGGGCGTGGCTAGACGTGTGACATCACTGATCATTGTCCCCTATAACAGGGAACAGACGATCAGTGACAAGCCACAGAGAAGAACAGGAAAGGTTTCTCCCCGTTCTTCAGCTCCTGTGACCCAATTGCGGGACACCGGCGACGATCGGGTCCGCAGGTCCCACAGGCGTGGTCACGAAGCTTCGAAACGCGTGACCCATGGCTAGGCACTTAAAGGGCAATGTACCTGTACGTGCCTGTGCCCAGCCGTGCCATTCTGCCGACGTATATTGGCATTAGGCGGTCCTAAAGTGGTTAAACAAACCACTGATAAACGCGAGTTGCCGCATTTAGCTGCATTTAGCTGTGTTTGCGCTTCAACTGCCTCTAAACACTGCATTTTTTTGGGGTTCAAGAAAAAGCCTCTAAACACAGCTGCCTAGAAATGACTAATAACCAACCAGTGTACATTTACTGATAAGATAACAGAGGAGAGTTGAAGAGCAGTTGAAAAAAATGCCCAACTGCTCCTAAACGTCAGTTTACCAGCAGCAGTGTACACGAGGCCTAAAGGCAAAACCTTTTCTTTAGTTTTGGACAGAGTAGAAAATAATTAGAACAGGTGTCAGTTTTTATTGCTGTGCCCCCATTAGGGAGATTCCCCCTTTTACCATTATCATTGAAAATGATAGTAAAAGTAAAAGAAAAAACAACATTTTGGGTTGTCCCCAGAAAAGTAATAGAGAGGAAATCTTCCAACTCAAATTTGGTGGCTGGGGACAAGAGAAGGCAAGTCTATTAAATAACATCTTCAGCTCTGTGTATATAATGTATAAAAGAAAATGGATGATAATGGTAGCACCACTGGCTCAAATGAATCAGTGTCGTAAAATGTATATGGTTCAGAAACAGTTAAAAAAATTGTAGGTAAATAAAGCATTTAGAACAGAATGCTTATACCCATATATCCTCAAGCCATGTATCGTCAAAGAGTTAGTTTGAAAAGACTGTTTGTAATCTTTAGGGATTCTTTAAAGGATGGCTGTGGACCAATGGGTTTCTGCAAGGCCAATGTGGTGCCTGTAATTAAATAGGGACAGTGGCGTAACCAGAGTTATGGGCGCCCGGGGCAGAATTTTTTTCCGCCCCCCCGCCTCCCGCATAATCACATGCGAATGGAGGCAACAAAGTTGGGGGAGAGAGGAGGAGACTCAGACCTCCATGCTGCCACCAGGCACCAATGCCATCACCATTGTTGCCTCCATTCGCATGTGAACAAATGTACATGCAGTTTTCCGGGTAGCTCCGAACATTTTTTTTATAAATTGCCCCTTAAAGTTGCTGCTGCAAAAATTATAAAAATAAAAAATGCCCAAATCTCAGTGCACACTGCACAACAAGCAAGTTTCAGGGTCATATGATATTTCTAGCAGGAATGGATAATCCATTCCTGCTAGAAATATCATATGACCCTGAAACTTGGATTCACAAATAACTGTTAGTTATCTACACGGAGGAGTACTCACTGTACCATCATCATCTAGACACGCAACGCAAGTCTTGTTGTCATTACCAGGCAACTGTACTGTAGTATACACACACAAAGCCCAGGGGAAGCTTGTGCTCCACTGCACATCCGCGGCACTCAGGGGCAGGCGATGTCAGTGTTGTCAGCCAGGGACTGGGAGGGAGATTCTTCTTTCTCAGCCAGTCAGGAGGAGGAGAAGATGCATGGCGCCGCGGCGGTATCCGGAGAAGCGCGGGCGGGACTCCTCTAGGCCAGAGCAGCCTTTGCGCATGTGCCCGGCGCCCACGTTCATGGATTGGCCAGATCCGGCGTGCTGAGCAGTGAGCACATGACCACATACGCCCAATCACAGGGTGGGCGCCGCAAAATGGTGGCCGTACTAGCCTCGGGACATGACATGACTCCCATTGATTTTAAAAAGTGACACGCACGGTCCCGTTCGGACACCCCCCCTGCCCCCCCCCCCCCGCTACGTCAGTGAATAGAGATCAATGAGTTTACCTAGTAAATATAGACCTACAGTGCCTTGCAAAAGTATTCACCCCCTTGGCATTTTTCGTGTTTTGTTGCCTCACAACCTGGAATTAACATGGATTGTTTGAGGATTTGCATAATTTAATTTACAGAACATGCCCACAACTTTGAAGATTTTTTTTTTTATTGTGAAGGAAACAACAAATATCACAAAATAACAGAAAAAGTCAATGTGCATAACTATTCTCCCCCCCTCCCCTAAAGTCAATACTTTGTAGAGCCACCTTTTGCGGCTATCACAGCTCCAAGTCACTTTGGATAAGTCTCTATAAGCTTGCCACATCTTATCACTGGGATTTTTGCCTATTCCTCCTTGCAAAACTGCTCCAGCTTCTTCAAGTTGGATGGTTTACGCTTGTGAACAGCAATCTTTAAGTCTGACCACATATTTTCTATTGGATTGAGGTCTGGGCTTTGACTAGGCCATTCCAACACATTTACATGTTTCCCCTTAAACCACTCAAGTGTTGCTTTAGCAGTGTGTTTGGGGTCATTGTTCTGCAGGAAGGTGAACCTCTGACCTAGCCTCAAATCACACACAGCGTGGTACAGGTTTTGCACAAGAATATCCCTGTATTTAGCACCATCCATCTTTCCTTCAACTCTGACCAGTTTTCCAGTCCCGACTGCTGGAAAACATCCCCACCATGGCACCACCATGTTTCTATTTGGCTAAAGACTAATGGTTTTGGACTTTGAAGGCACAAAGTACATATAGTAAGAAACTAGATAAATGTATTGTGTTGAAATGTCATAAAAAACATTTACAAATCTAAAATCAAAGAAATTAAATAAATAACTGGTCCACACAGGTTATCACAATCATGATACAATTCTACCAAGAGGCTCAGATACAGAGCATAATTTTTGAGTTATCTGTACGATATGTAACCAGGTGGTGGGTCCAGAGGAAAGGAGGGCTCGCTCTACATGTTACGCGTTACAAATAACGCTTCCTCAGGAGCACAGACAAATCGATATAGTTAACCGCGTTGGTAGTACACAACAATCGGACTTTATCTAACCCTAACATTGGCCGTGGTTTAGAAAACACTCATTGGCCATTTAGGGAGATATCATTTAAACGGAATTGTAGTAATAAGCAACAGGGCGGTCAAGTGCTGGTAAGCAGAAAATATGATCGTCAGGGGACACAGCTCCGTCCCCTGGTCATGAAGGATGCCTGTACAGGCGTCCTTCATGACCAGGGGACACAACAGAGCTGTACATACAGGCATTAGGCTCCCAAGGACCCTCTTATTTCCTGTATCCCTCTCCTTATTGGATTGGAAATTTACAAGCCAGTGCTCTGCAATTCAGGATTACCCTCCTGTTTATCGTTGCCTGGCCCAACAACAAGCCACTGTTTTCTGATCAGCCCTGTGTCCCCTGAAGATCGTATTTTCTGCTTACCAGCACTTGACCGCCCTGTTGCTTATTACTACAATTCCGTTTAAATGATATCTCCCTAACTGCCCCATGAGTGTTTTCTGATCCACAGCCAATGTTAGGGTTAGATAAAGACCGTTTTTTTTGTACTACCAACGCGGTTAACTATATTGATTTGTCTGTGCTCCTGAGGAAGCATTATTTGTAACGCGTAAAATGTAGAGCAAGCCCTCCTTTCCTCTGGACCCACCGCCTGGTTACACATCATACTCAAAAAGTATGCTCTGTATCTGAGCCTCTTATGGTAGAATTGTATCATGATTGTGATAACCTGTGTGGACCAGTTATTTATTTAATTTCTTTGATTTTATATTTGTAACTGCTTTTTTATGACATTTCTAAACAATACATTTATATAGTTTCTTACTATATGTACTCTGTGCCTTCAAAGTCCAAAACCATTAGTCTTTAGCCAAATCTATACAATATCGGGACGGTGGCACATTGGTTACCAGTATATTCACAGTATCACCCTGTTTGGATGTACGTTAAACATAGGCCTTTTTCCACCACCATGTTTCACTGTGCGGATGGTGTTCTTTGGGTGATGTGTTGGGTTTGCGCCAGACATAGCGTTCTCTGATGGCCGAAAAGTTCAATTTTAGTCTTATCAGACCAGAGCACCTTCCTCCATACATTTTGGAAGTCTCCCACATGCCTTTTCCCAAACTCAAATGTATCATTTTATTTTTTGCTCAAAGTAATGGCTTTCTTCTGGTCCTATGTACAGATACTCCAGTCTCTGCTGTGGAACTCTGCAACTCCTCCAGTGTTACCTTAGGTCTCTGTGCTGCCTCTCTGATTAATGCCCTCCTTGCCCAGTCCGTGAGTTTTGGTGTGCGGCTGTCTCTTGGCAGGTTTCCTATTGTGCCATGTTCTTTACATTTGGTTATGATAGATTTGATGGTGCTCCTAGGGATCATCAAAGATGTGAATATATTTTTATAACCTAACCCGAACTTCTCAACAACATTGTCCCTTACTTGTTTGGAAAATTCCTTGGTCTTCATGGCAGTGTTTGGTTAGTGGTGTCTCTTGCATAGGTGTTGCAGCCTCTGGGGCCTTTCAAAAAGGTATGTATATGTAATGACAACTCATGTGACACTTAGATTGTACACAGGTGGACATCGTATCATTAATTATGTGACTTCTGAAGGTAATTAGTTGCACCAGAGCTTTTTATGGGCTTCAAACATACATACGCACATGCCAATTTTCATTTTTTTATTTCTGAAAAATAGTTTTATGTATGTATTTTTCTAATTGTATTTCTCCAACTTAGACTATTGTGTTCCGATCCATCACATATAATTCAGATTAAAAAAACATTAAACTAAAGGCTGTAATACTTTTGCAAGGCACTGTATATCTAACTCCTATAGTCAGGCAGAAGTTAGAATTATATAAAAGGACCAGATACAGTATATGAGTTTTTGGTAAAAACAATATAGTAAGCAAAGATTTACAAAAGACCTAAGATGCCACACAAATATGTACAGTGAGATGAATTCCTTGCAAGATGTCTCCAACTTACAAACAGACCTTAATGCACTATTTGATTGAGCAACTATGCATTAAACAAGGTTTAATTTTGATAAATGTAAAGTTATGCACTTGGGGAAATAAAAACATGCATACATCATACATTCTAGAGGGAGTACAACTGGAAAGTCAATAATCGAGCAGGATCTGAAAGTCCGGGCAGATCAAATTTTATTAAAAGCATGCAATGTCAAGCTGCAGTTTCTAATGCATGCAAACAATTTTTTATATTAAAATAGGTATGGATTCCAGAGTGAGATAGATTTGAAACTTTCCACTGTACAAGGCCTCATTTAGAATATGCAGTTCAGTTTTAGGCTACGGTTCACAAAAAGGATGTTGGGAAACTAGAACACAGAAAAGGGCAACCAAACTCATAAAAGGCACGGGAAAATTTGTTAAAACGGCTGTAATGATTTATTCCTTCTTGAAAAGAGGAATTTAAAGTGCTATTAAAGACTTTTTTTTAACAAACATATCATACACACCTGCTCTGTGCAGTGGTTTTGCACAGAGCAGCCTCTTTTCAAGTCCCTGGTCGGCTCTCCTAGCCCCCCCCTCTCCTGCCAAGTGTCCCCAGAGCAAGCATCTTGCAATAGGGGTACCCAAGCAGCCTCACTCCCGTGCTGTGGCTCTACGTGTCCATTTAGACACAGAGCTGTGGCTTGACCCTACCCCCTCTCCCTCCTGATTGGCTCAGTGTCTGGGGGTGAGTCCCCGCCGAGTAGAGGCTATAGTGCACATTGCTGGATAGAGATGGGGCTCAGGTAAGTATTAGAGGGGCTAGGGAGGGGGTTGGAGGGGCTGCTGCACATAGAATGCATGAAGGTAAAAAAACATGAACATTTAAAGCCCTTTTAAAGTGGTTGTATAACCACTTTTACCTACAGTCTGTAAGTGCTGAAAATATATTTACAATAAAGCCATGCGCCATTGTCTACAGCGCATGCGCCGATGTCTACAGCTCATGCACACTTTAGAAAGGGAAGATCGAGCTGTTTCTAAAGGGGCCATGATGGACTGGCGGCTCTCGTGATGTCACGTGACTCCAAACAGTCACAGATCCGGAGTTCGCAGCCCCAGGAGGAAAAGGGGTGAAGATGGATGCTTGCTGCCAGTGGGGACAGTGGTGACATCGCAGACTTCGGTTTCAGTGACACATAATGGGCTACTATGGGATGCCCATTACGCTTTACCTTTGCAGGGAAATAAAGATGAAGTAAAACCCATCAGGGGTTCAACATGTAAGGATAAATAAAAGTTGAATATAGTGATTTTTAAAGCAGAGGAGTCACAGCCAGCTTTCCACAGGAAACATGCCGGCGCCACGGATCTGAAAACTGGTATAGAACTGGCTCTGGTGAGGATAATGCTGGATTTCTGGACAGGTAAGTGTCCCTTTCTTAAAGTCAGCAGCTACAGTACTGACTGAAGAACCGCTTTAAGGTCTTCGCAAAGGGCAAGGGAGAATTATTTGTGTCTGGAGGAAATTAGGTTTAATCTCCACATACAGAGAGGTTTCTTTACAGTGAGAGCTGTGAAAATTTTGTGTAGCACTACCCCCGAAGGAGCTGCTGGTTTAGATTTGGGCCTGCCATTACCTTACTGTTCACCACACTTGTCCTAGGGGTCCTTCTTGAAGAGTTGCAAATGTCCACACCAACCCTTTGTTTTCTTTTTGTCAAGAGTTTTATTAAACGGGTTCCGATAGAGGGGTGAAGGGGTAGGGAAGATTCAGGTACCTTGCCTTACGGATCACGGGTATGATCTTGGATCCAGAGCACAAAAAATGTTCCCACACTGGATTCAGCAACCACCAGATAGGCCTCTCTCACTGACCTAGCAGCCGACTTGATGGGTGCCGTCGAGTCGCTACACAGTCCTCTGCCACAGAATCATGTAACCACACACACACTTTGCAAAGTTCAAAAGAAATTACACAGATCATGGTGCAGGATCTTTCAGACAAACTGGCCGCACGGCAAGGTCAATTGACCAGGGTGCATTCTCCAATTGGATCCCCAATTGTTTGGCCTCTTAAAGTAGGCAAATTAACACAGGACCACCCCTGGACCAGTAGGCCCCAGAAACTTCTGGGCCTACTCTCAGCAGCGAAGCCTCGGGCCAGCAGGCCCCGACACCAGAAGGCTGTTAACACATCCCTGAGGCCAGGAGGGCCATCAGGTCAGGATCGGAAAACCCTGCCAGAACTGTGTCTGTCCCTTAAGTAACCCTCCCCAGAATGCACAATGGTGGGGACCACGCCACTGGGCTGCTTCTGGGCAAGAGGCACCTAATATACCCAGCATGTTTTTGGAGTGCGCCCATCCTAGTTTTTCTCTACAAATCTAATATACCCAGCAGATTGCAGTTCCAACCTTGACTCCTGGTGACATCTTCCACCACAGTCAGGTGGAAGATGTGTAAAGCAGCCGAGCTGGAACAGAGACCCATAATTTGGTATAAAATTCAGAGCTAAACTACAGCTCAGATAACTAAATTTACAAATAGCGCCTACTCAACAGGAGCAGGGTGCTACAGTGGCATTGGCTACCTCAAAAACTGTCTCTAGCCAACTTGGTTAACTAAAGCTGGATGCATTCCTAAATGCATCTAACTGGATATTACCATGTATAAGTAAAAACACCAGAGATCTTTGAACTAGGGAATATTTGATTATCTCAGGGATTAAGAAAGGATTTTTTCCCCTGTTGGAGCAAATTGGACCATGCTTCATATGTGTGTTTTCTTGCCTTCTTCTGGATCAAATGTGGGTATAGGGTTCTGTTGTATATGTTCTATTCATTGAGTTTAGCTGCACTTGATGGTGTTTTTTTCAACTTGACACAATACTAAAATACTAGCCCATTCTGGACAAAATGACAGAGCATTTTTAAAGGGTTCAATCACCACCCATCAAATCGTGCCTTGGTGCATCCAAAAGCAATCTATGCACACACTCAGTAAAAACAATTGAGCTTTTGCACAATCTGGAAATTGCCTGACAACTGACTGTGTATGACAACTGCTTGCGTGTATATATAATGATCTTATAAAATTAATTATGCAAAAATTAAACAAAACATGAAGTACAATATTGATATTTGCTGAGCTCAGCTTTGAATGTTATAAACATCTGTCTTCTCAACCTCATACAAACTAAGGCGGTTGATCAAACATACAGCATAGATCAGTGGTTTGTCTAATCCAGGGATCCTCAAACTACGGCCCTCCAGATGTTGTAGAACTACACATCCCATAAGGCATTGTAACACACTGACATTCACAGACATGACTAGGCATGATGGGAATTGTAGTTCCTGAACAACTGGAGGGCCATAGTTTGAAGACCCATGGTCTAATCACTATGGAATTATTGTTATCTTGGCAGCATGTTCAAGCTGTTTCTAAGTGGTTACATGAGACTGCATATAGCACATTGTTATAACTATGGTGGTAGGAATCCCATCTATACACTCTAGTGGGCATATTGAGAATAGCAAACTTAAAAGAGATTATTCCTCTGCTTATGTTACCTACTGAAATGCAGCATGTTTTTTTTTTTTTTTTAAGTGTATGTTTATTAAATGTTTTACAGAAAGAAAATACAAAGTTTGCATTTTTTGGAAAAAAGAGCATTGCAAAAGAAACAATAACGCACAAAGCAGAACATTAAATCAAATCAATGGAATATATATGAACACTGAATAGAACATATGAATACTTAAAACTACTAGAAAATTTGAAAATGAATTAGAAATATACACCAGGGGTTCCAGATCAGTGAAAAGGAGATATGGAAATATTTGAGTTTGTTGTCAGGCAGTGTCGTCAAAGAATAGGAGCAATCAAGATAGGGGGGGGGGTGGGATCCATACTCAGTTTGGTCCCAAGAAACCCATATCTTGTTGAACGGGGACACAGCATCGCCCACCAGAGCAGTCATATATTCCATTATCAGAATCTCTGAGATATTGTGTAGGAGTTGGGATTGAGTAGGGGGCATAGAGGATAACCAATGTACTGAGATAGTTCCCTTAGCTAATAAAATATATGAGGCCAGTTTATTTTGAGTTTTTCCGAGGGAAGACCCAAAGACAATGGAGTTTATTTACTAAAGGCAAATCCACTTTTCTCTGCGCCAAGCATATAGAAACTATAGAAGAGGAAGACCAAATCCCAATAGTAAAGGAAGATAGAGAGTTGGGGAATGAATGACCATTTACGCATGTACAAATGTGAATCTTCAGTATGAGAGGGAACTTAATGGAGGATTTTATATATGGATGATATTAAGGTTAATTGGTGTGGGCCCTGAGCACATATATATTCAAAAGTAGTGGGTTTAGGCAGTGTCAGGGATAGGGAAGGTAGAGAAAAAAATAATGTTTAATTTGGAGATAGGAGAATAACATGTTTAGGAATATAAATATTTTGCCTAAAGGCCAGAAGTTTGCAGGTGACTGGGTGTACGAAGTGACGGAATTGGAACAGTGTAGCAAGAGCGCAGGGTTCCATTCATGCAGTAAACATGCTATCCGGGACAAGGGGATGAAAAAGCACATTAGACAGAGCGGGGCATGGCGTAGAGAGAGAGAGAACTCAGTGGAGAATGTACGCCATATCTTCAAAGCGAACAACATTGAAGCTAGACAATGGTCATGTTGTCTGGGATCTTGGTGGAGAGAGGGGGACCATCGTAAAGAACATGAATATACAGGATATAGGGATCCCATCTCAATCTCTGACCATATATTCAGAGTCACCTGGCTAGACCAGTAAGCCTCAGCTTGGAGGTGGGAAGCATGGTAATACCTAAGAACTTCCGCAGCTCCAAAACCTCCTTGGTTCCTGGTAGAAAAGACCACTGAACTAGCTGTCTGGTGTACTTTCACATTCAAAATAAAATTCTTGTAGGGTGTTTCAAAGTTGTACAGCAGTTTAGGCAAAATGTACATCTTCAAGACATTTATCCTACCTAACCATTAAATGGGGTATGCAATCCAACATTTCAACATGTCACTGATGTCTCTGAACATGGAAGTATAGTTAGCTTGGTACAAGGAAGAGTATCTAGACGTTATCTGCACACTCAAGTATTTCAAGGAGTGAGAACAACAGCAATATGAATGGTTATGGCGCAGGTTGGTTAGAATGTCTGGGGGATATGGAGGGGCAGAGCCTCCATCTTGGACGTGTTTATTTTATAACCAGATAAGGAACCAAATTGAGTTAACAAAGCATGTAAGGATGGTAGAGAAACAATGGGTTGCTTCAGAGTCAACAAGATGTCATCTGCAAATAAAGACAATTTGTACTCTCTCTGTCTCATAGGAACCCCCTAGATGTTCGGATGGGCAAGAATAACAGCAGCCAAAGGTTATAGGCATAAAATAAAAGGTAAAGGTGAAAGTGGACAACCCTGCCTGGTGCCATTGGACATTTGGAAAGCCTGCGAGAGAAAGGAGGACAACTGAACCTGGGATAAGGGATTGGATTGGAGGGCCTGAAGAGCAGAAAAAAAGGACCTTAAAAAATATACAGTATTTAGATAAGATAGCAAACATATAGGGACAGCGCAACTGGTTGAATGCTTTCTGAGCATCCAGACTCAGTATCAGTGCTGAGCAATGTACACTGTTTAACATATCTATTAGGTCTATGGCATGCCTAGAATTGTCCCTGCATGTCTAGTTTGGACAAATCCCATGTGGTCCTTATTAATGACTTTAAAGAGTAGCTGGGATAGGCTGTGATATCACAGACTGTGATAAAGAGCTTGAATCATGAACTATGACCTGACCCACAAACAGCGGAGCGGTATTTACCACCATCATTCCGAGCAAGCTCGTTTGTCACCTCAGTTTCTCTAGTGTATGATAGAGAAGCTCTACCTGCTACCTCCCCAGGATGTCACTACACCACCGCTGTTTATGCTTCTCTGGATTGAGGATTCCTTCTCCCGTTGTCACCGCGCTTCAGCTTCAGTTTCCTTTTCCTGTTTCCTCCTGCCAGCACCGCAGCTAGTCTGCTGTTACTGGCAGGTGTGTAATTTGGCTGCCCCCGCTGCACTCAGCACTCCTGTCTTCCTCTTGTTGGATCACCGCTCACATATCTATCAGAGCATCAGTTAACCCTCCCCCGCTGTATTTAGCGCTCCTGTCTCCCCCTTCTGTCGGATCACCGTTTACAGGTTTATCGGAGCACCAGCGAGTCAGGTGGTTGTCTTCTCTCCCCCTTCATGCTACAGGGACACATGCTGATGGTTAACAGACTGACTTCCATTCCGTTCTGCAGTGGATGTCAGGTCCTATATTTTTTTACATTTTCATTTTTATTTTTTTCATGTTTTTATTTAACATATGAATTACTCTTTTCTTTTAACTGTGTTATTAAATTGTGGAAACACAATAAAGGGCCATTGTCATTCCTATAATCTGCATGTCATGCCCATTGAGCGCTGGTTGTTAAATTTTTTTGCCTACAGTCTGTCCTGACTGGGCTCAGCCCTTCCTTCTCAGAGCTCTGTGCTCAGCGGTTGGTTAATTGCCAAAGTATCTTCCTTCCACAGTGACTCACCTGGTCTTCATTTTCTGCTTGTCAGCTAGAGCCGCTGGTTATATAAACTCCTTGGGTCAGATATTTTGTGCCTTTGCCTTGGTCAACATATCTGGACTCTCTCTGCTGTGTTTTCCTGTAAAAGACTTTTGCTTGGCTGACTTCCCTTCTGGTTCCTGATCCTGTTTGCTGCACCTGACTTCGCTGATCTCTGGACTCCTTTTTTTCTTGCTTGTTCTGAGTACCCGTCATGGTTACCGAACTCTGGCTATGTTTTGACTATGTTTTTTCTGTTTATACCATTTTATTAAATAGTGTGATTTTTACTGCACTTCTGTCTCAGTCTGATTCATGGTTCCTGACACAAGGATGGTGTGAGAGTGTCATGGTCTGGGGCTGCATGAGTGCTGCTGGCATTGGGGAGCTACAGTTCATTGAGGGAACCATGAATGCCAACATGTACTGTGACATACTGAAGCAGAGCATGATCCCCTACCTTCAGAGACTGGCCGCAAGGCAGTTTTCCAACATGATAACGACCCCAAACACACTTACAAGATGACTACTGCTTTGTTAAAGAAGCTGAGGATAAAGGTGATGGACTGGCCAAGCATGTCCAGACCTAAATCCTATTGAGCATCTGTGGGGCATCCATAACCACTTGACCACTGGGCACTTAAACCCCCTTCCTAACCAGACCAATTTTCAGCTTTCGGTGCTCTCACAATTTGAATGACAATTACTCAGTCATACAACATTCTACCCATTTGAAATTTTTGTCCTTTTTTTCACACAAATAGAGCTTTCTTTTGGTGGTATTTGATCACTTCTGGGTTTTTTATTTTTTGCGCTATAAAAGAAAAACGACTGAAAATTCTGTAAAAAAAAAAAAAAAAAACTTGTTTCTGTCATATTAGTGGGTTATTTCTCACACACAGCATATGCATACCACAAATTACACCCCAAAACACATTCTGCTATTCCTCCTGAGTATGGCGATACCCCATGTGTGAGACTTTTACACAGCGTGGCCACATACAGAGGCCCAACATGCAGGGAACGCCATCAGGCGTTCTGGAACACCCAGGCCAATTCTGACATTTCTCTCCTACATGGAAAAATCATCATTTATTCGCTAGAAAATTACATAGAACCCCAAAACATTATATATTCTTTTTTAGCAAAGACCATAGAGAATACAATGGCGGCCGTTACAACTTTTTATCTCGCACGGTATTTTTGCAGAAATTTATTGAACGCGTGTTTTTTAAAAAAAACTGTTTTGTGCTTAAAACAAAACAAAACAGTAAAGTTAGCCCGATTTTTTTTCAAAATGTGAAAGATGAAGTTACGCCGAGTAAATAGATACCCAACATGTCACACTTCAAAATTGCGCACACTCGTGGAATGGCGCCAAACTTCGCTACTTAAAAATCCCCATAGGCGGTATTGCAGAGTATTGGGGTATTGCAAAGTATCATGCAGGGTATTGGGGTATTGCCGAGTACTGGGGTATTGCCGAGTATTGGGGTATTGCCGAGTATTGGGGTATTGCCGAGTATTGGGGTATTGTTGAGTACTGGGGCATTGCTGAGTATTGGGGTATTGTTGGGTACTGGGGTATTGTGGTTTATTGTTGGGTACTGGGGTATTGTTGGGTACTGGGGCATTGCCGAGTACTGGGGTATTGCCGAGTACTGGGGTATTGCCGGGTACTGGGGTATTGTCGGGTACTGGGGTATTGTCGGGTACTGGGGTATTGTGGTGTATTGTGGGGTACTGGGGTATTGTTGGGTACTGGGGTATTGTTGGGTACTGGGGTATTGTGGGGTATTGTTGGTTACTGGGGTATTGTTGGGTACTGGGGTATTGGTGGGTACTGGGGTATTGTGGGGTATTGTTGGGTACTGGGGTATTGTTGGGTACTGGGGTATTGTGGGGTATTGTTGGGTACTGGGGTATTGTGGGGTATTGTTGGGTACTGGGGTATTGTGGGGTATTGTTGGGTACTGGGGGATTGTTGGGTACTGGGGGATTGTTGGGTACTGGGGGATTGCTGGGTACTGGGGTAATGCTGGGTACTGGGGATTGCAGGGTACTGGGGGATTGCAGAGCTGGGATGGATTGAGGGATGGCTGGATCTGTGACTGCATTTGTCACAGATCCAGCCACAGCCCAGCTGCTGACACCCCGCTCCCCCCCCCTCTCCTCGCACACTGTACAGAGAGGAGAGGGAGGAGAGGGAGGAACCGGCGTCATCAAATGACGCCGGTTTGTTTACAAATGATCGCGCCGTCATTCGACGGCGCGATCACGTGGTAAACGGCCGCTACCAGCGGCAATTTACCTTGATCTGTGATGCGCCTGGTCTTCTAGACCCGGCGAGCACGGACACATTCGCGAGCGCGTCCCAGGGGATACGCAATCGCGGAAGTGCACGAGGACGTCCCAGGGACGTCGTGTCAAAGCAACTCCACCGCGCCGTAGCAGTAAAATGCTTATGGCGCGGTGGGGAAGTGGTTAAATGGAAGGTGGAGGATTGCAAGGTCTCTAACATCCACCAGTGGAAGAGGACTCCAGTGGCAACCTGTGAAGCTCTGGTGAACTCCATGCCCAAGAGGGTTAAGGCAGTGCTGGAAAATAATGGTGGCCACACAAAATGTTGACACTTTGGGCCCAGTTTGGACATTTTCAGTTTGGGTGTACTCACTTTTGTTGACTGCGGTTTATAGTGTTTTGAGTTATTTTGAGGGGACAGCAAATTTACACTGTAATACAAGCTGTAAACTCACTACTTTACATTGTACCAAAGTTGTCACATGAAAAGATATAATAAAATATTTACAAAATGTGAGGAGTGTACTCACTTTTGTGAGAAACTGTATCTTAGAAAGTGTTGCATCATTGACAGCTGTCTGCTTGCTCTACAAGCTCTACGCTGACCGATGTCTCCTTACCCAGAGCTGGCCTACTGCACAAGCACTGCAGCCTTTCAGGTGCACCTGTGTGGCCTAGAAAGACTGACCTTTTCCAGCAGAAGTAATTCCCAACCCAGGATTAGTGAAAGGTGGATGTCCACATATGCTTTGTCCTCTTCATTACCAACTAGAGACACAGCATGCAGACACCTGCATGCAACGCGGTGACAACGGGAGAAGGAATCCTCAATTATTATTATTATTATACAGGATTTATATAGCGCCAACAGTTTGCGCAGTGCTTTACATCAGGGAAGACAGTACATTCACAATACAAATCAATACAGGAGGGATCAGAGGGCCCTGCTCGTAAGAGCTTACAATCTAGAAGGGAGGGTCAAGTGGAACAAAGGGTAGTTAACTGTGGGGGATGATCAGATGGACTCAAATAAAAAATGCAGTTGCTAGGTGTGGGAAGGGTAGGCTTCGCTGAAGAGGAGGGTTTTCAGGGATCCTCTAAAAGCTAATAGAGAGGGAGATAGACGGATAGATTGGGGTAAGGAGTTCCATAGGCTTGGAGAGGCTCTGGAAAAGTCCTGGAGATGAGCATGGGAGCAGGTGATAAGAGAGCTAGAGAGCAGGAGGTCTTGAGAAGAACGAAGAGAACGATTAGGTTGGTATTTAGAGACTAGTTCATTGATGTAGCTGGGGGCAGATTTGTGGATGGCTTTGTAGGTAATTGTTAGTAGTTTGAATTTAAATCCTTGGGTGCGCGGAAGCCAGTGGAGGGATTGGCAGAGAGGAGCAGCAGAGACAGAGCGTTTGGTAAGGTTGATGAGTTTGGCAGCAGCGTTCATGATGGACTGAAGGGGGATAGAGTGTGCAGTGGTAAGCCAGTGAGAAGGGAGTTGCAGTAATCGAGGCGAGAGATGCCCAGGGAGTGAATTAATAGTTTTGTGGTGTCATTGGTTAGAAAGGGGCGTATTTTGGTGATGTTGTGAAGGTTGAGGCGGCAAGATTTGGACAGTGATTGATCAATCCAATCAATCCAGAGAAGCATAAACAGCGGTGGTGTAGTGACAGATACAAATACTACTGCTACATAGATCTTAGCAGTAAATCACTGAATATAGCCAAAACTTGAAAGGATTGCTATTACTCCTTACTGCAGTCATCTGAACACTGCTGAAGTTATAACTCATCATCATTAAATTTTGGCCCTACTGAGCTAGCGATGACATCACTTCAGTCCCGTATAACCTTGGTAGGTTGAACTAAAAATATATCTCCATAACTGATGCATTTGTTTTACAGTGTTAAATATCAGTGCAAGTTTTCCAGTGTTCCATTGAAATGGAGGAAGCTGACCCATCTTAAGGCATCTTCCCCTTACGCCCTGTGTCAACACAAGGTTATTCTGCTCAAAGACTTTATTACCTTTACTTACATTCATATCTAAGCTTGTTGAAGTAATTTTAGCACTGTTACTATGTATTGCATTTAAGGCTGTGTTATGGTGATATTAGTATCAGATGGTTTGACATTTGTTTTGTAGAATTGTTTTGCTTTACAACCCACCTCCAGACTCCACTACGCAAATTCCCTCTACCTAGGACTACCCAAATACCAGATCTCTTGTCTACAAGTTGTCCAGAACACTGCAGCCAGACTGGTAAAAACGTGGGAACCAATCTCCCTGGTCTTGAGGTCTCTCCACTGGCTAGCCGTAAAGGATCGGGTGACATTCAAGACCCTCTGCCTCACCCACAAATGCACACAAGGAATTGCGCCGCAATACTTATGCGAGAAAATAAAACACTACACTCCAAATCGGGCCCTACGATCAACTAATCAGAACCTCCTCCAAATCCCCAATTGCCGCTACAAATCTAAAGGAGAACAAAGATTCGCAGTCCAAGGACCACGGCTATGGAACGCTCTACCTACAGATATTCGAATGGAAGTGAACCATCGGGCCTTCAGAAAAAAACTTAAGACACATCTATTCTGAAGCGTGGCTGGACGACGACATTGGATACAGCGCCTTGAGGTGATTTAGTTCGCATTTGTAGCGCTATACAAGTTACTCACTTATTTACCTATTTATTGAATATAGCAGAGTTATATAACAACTTAACCTGTATCTTTCTTTATTTTTACGTGTGGAGGTATTCAAATTACTAATACAATGTCTGAATCTAGCATGTCATAGGGGTTGAGAGGTCAGAGTCCTATCTGGGGAAAGACCTTAACTAGTAGCCCCCATGGGGGTAGCGCTACATGAGCATGGTGAATACATGGGCACTATGCTACATTAGGTAATTTCAAAGCTTATTTGTTAATGATAAACCTATGTGTGGATATAACATGACGTTCCTGTCTAAATGGTGTCCCATGGAATGTCAGATATTTGTCTATTTCTTTTCATTATCCCTATATATTTTCCCACAAGTGACCAGGTGTTTAATGCAGATTCTTCATTATTAGTATAATTTAACTTACATACATGTGCATACAAGACTAAATCATGTTTTTAAAGCTACTTACACTAACATTGAGTCCAGTCATATGGCTTGACCTACTGAAATAGATAACCATATTCTTCTATGTGTATTCCCAACACACACACACACGCACGTTTGATTTACATTTAAATAAAAAAATACATACTGAACATAATTTAATCTAAAATGGCTGCGGATTACTTGTATGCCTATATGTACTGCAGAGATTAAGAACTGTACCTGAACATTAATCAGACAGAGTTTATCTCAATGGTACTAAACAATTTCACATTAAACAGAAAAGAGAGATGATTTTCATTAACTTAGTGGAATGGAAAGAAAGGAAAAACACAGATGAAGGGAAAAGAGGATTTAACATGAACAATACAGCAGCTTTAAGATTAAACTTTTTGATAAAGCGTTAGCAGGCAAGACCAAAAAGCTATTGTGATTTATCCTTTCTAGTCCCTTCAAGACTTAAACTGTCTGAATTATTTAAACTGTAGCTAAGATCAAATGTACAAGTAAGGCGGGTTTTCAGCACATTTTATTTAAAGTAAAAAGGAGGAGAGCTATATCACAAAAGAGGAAAAGTTATCTAAATGGAAAAGGTGTCCATTGATTAACAAATTACTGTACAGCTGTGATCCCTAGGAGAACTATTGTTAAAATAAAACAAAAAGGACATTGATTTGTATAGTCATTTTCACTGCAACATTTTTGTTGTGGTGTGGATGATAGTGGAGACAAAGGGTAAACAATGATAGGCTGAAGAATTGTCTAAAGACAAATGAGGCAGATACAGTTTTGCCATTGGTGCTTTGGATTGCGGTGGTCAGTAAAGATATAAGGTGATTTACTACTGACCTTATGTTAAAGGCTACATGCCTTAACCTAAATCCCTTTCAAAGCCTCTAAAGTGTAGCCACAGACATGACATGGTATGTTGAAGATCTAAATGCTTTTTTAACTACTTGACCACCGGGCACTAAAACCCTCTTCCTAACCAGACCAATTTTCAGCTTTCAGCGCTCTCATATTTTGAATGACAATTACTCAGTGATGCAACACTGGAACCATATGAAACGTGTGTTCTTTTTTTCATGCAAATAGAGCTTTCTTTTGGTGGTATTTAATCACCTCTGTGTTTTTTATATTTTGCGCTATAAATGTAACAAAAATAATTTCTCTTTGTTTTTGTTATAAAAAATTTCAAATTAGTAATTTTTCTTCATACATTTTTGGCCAAAATGTATACTGCTACATATCTTTGGTAAAAATAACCCAAAGGGGTGTATATTATTTGGTATTTTTGTCCACAAGTCCAGTAATGTGTCGTTGTTGTACTTTAGAATATGTCATCCTTGCAAGCAGTCTAAAGTACTCAAAGCATTGAGTATCCTAAAAGCAATGCTGTATCCTGGCCTAGGCCAACAAGGCCCAGGCCTAGGGCAGCACTTTGCAGGAGGGCAGCACTAAATAAGTCCTCGTCGGCTTATGGTGTACTGTTAGGCAAATTAGTTTTGTGCTTTCAATATGCGGGTGGCTGGTATTCCAGAGCTGTGGTGGGGGACTCTTCTAATTTTGACTGTTCTATCGTCCTGAATCACAAACCTTCCTCACTGTGCTATATGTTTTCTGCTGCACCATTGGCAAGGTTATATCTTCTTAGTCCTCTCCATAAAATTATCATAAATTTGTGCTTAAAGTAGAACTATAGACAACACTTTTTTTTTTCATTTTGGATAGAGTAAGGGGGGGTTATAGCCCCTGTTAGTTTATTTTTTACTGTCCCTGTCCCATTGTGGATCTTTCATTTCACTTCCTGCCCCATAGCCAAACAGAAAGTGAGAGGAAATCTATGCAAATTAAGGGAATTCATTGTCCCCCCAAGCCCTCCGAACTAGTGTCCCCACTCGAAAATTTCAGGGAGGGTCTTAAACAACAAGGGTTGTGGCCTTGACAGGAAGGAGTAAGTCGTATTTAAATTAGGGGGTGCACAAGTTTAGTCAGGCCTAGGGCATCACAAAACTTAAATACACTACTGCCTAAAAGTATAGTATTGTATTGGGTAGTGTAGCCTGGAAAATGTTACTTTCAGTTTGACAACTATGGTTCATAAAGAAATGGACACAAAACATTTATATTTTAGTTTCAGTACTTTTTAATTTTTTCTTTTTTTTCCTGTTTTTGTTTCTTATCTTTTACAGTGCCAACATATTATGCAGCACTTACAGAACATATATGTCAGTCACAATAGTCACCTTTCCCTGATGGATCTCATATTCTTATGTTTATGCCGCACTTATACACACACTAGAGACAATGGCCCGGATTCACATATGTCGGCGCATATATATGCCGCCATAGCGCATGTCGTTTACGCTACGCCAGCGCAGCACGGAGAGGAGAGCATGGAATTCACAAAGCAAATGCTCCCAACGTTGCGCCGGCGTAATGTAAATTCATAGGCGTAAGCTGGCCTAAGTCAAAGTAGGTGGAAGTGGGCGTGATACATTTAAATAAAGCGTGACCCCATGCAAATGATGGGCTGAGCGTCACACAAGTACTTAAAACAAACTGCACATGCATTGTGCCTTGGACACATCCCAGTGCGCATTCTCACAATCACGTCGAAACAACTGCCTAAGATACGTCGAATCACTGCCTATGACGTGAACATAACCTACGCCCAGCCCTATTCACGTACAACGTAAACTACGTAAAATTCGACATTCGTTCCCTGGTCCATACCTTTGCATGAGTTGCGCCTCCAATATGGGGAATAACTTTACACCGGATGTACGACTTACGCAAACTGCGTATATAATGCGCCGGGCGCAAGTACGTTCGTGAATCGTCGTATTTCCCTCATTTGCATATTTGAATCGAAAATCAATGGGAGCGCAACATGCGTCCAGTGTAAGTATGCGTCCACTATACGCCCGCCGGCGTAGGAAAGTTACGTCGGGTGGCTGAAGCCTATTTTTCGATGTATCTTGGTATGTGGGTCGGCGCATAGATACGACGGCGCACATTTGTACTTACGTCGGCGTATCTGGAGATACGTCGGCTTAAGTGCTTTGTGAATCCGGCATTTTAAGAGGAAATGTAATAACCTACCAATATATTTTTGGATTTTGAGGAAAACCCACACAGACAAAGGGAGAACATACAAACCCAATACTGATAGTGCCCTGGATGTGTTTTAAAATGTTTGTTACCCCAACAGTTCATATTTCTTATATGTTCCTGCTGTACCATGTACTTGTATGAGAAAGTATCTTGTTCTCTTTGTATTGCTTCCTTTGTGTGAAATGAAATCCCTGGTGTTTTTTGCCAGTCCCTATACTTTCCTATTAAAAACTGACCACGCTAAGCAGGACAACACATTATGGCCAGTTCTCTAACAGTGCTGGGAACTCAAGGCTGCTCTCCTCCAATGATCAGAATTGTCCTGACATGCCTCCCCTGCACAGTCTTTTACTGGGAAGCTCCTCCCCCAGATCTTATGCAGCTGAGAACAGAGGGGAAAGGGGTATTTATAATGTTTTTTATTTTATATTCTATACAAAAATGTATTTATAATGTTTTTTATTTTATATTCTATACAAAAATGTTTTTAATTTCTATTTTAATCTGAATGGGTTGTTTTCCTTGTTTTACAAAGTGATCGTTTTCAATCACTTAAAGTCCAGGACAGAGAGCTGTAAGCCACCATGCTACAAGACATTTATGTTCAGGTTACAACAGCTAACCAGTATTTGTCTATTACAGCCCTACAGTATGTACTGTATTAATAACTGCAGAATGTTTTGTACTTCTGAGAAGAACACATATAGATCTGCTTTACTGAAACAATGATCTTCATTATAGATCTAATCTAAGCCTAACAGCTACAGCAGAGATTATGGTGAGTAATGCTTTTAAGTGTCTGCAAGACTGGATACTGAGATCACACTTTAAATATATAAGGGGTACCAAATGAAATGCAGAGCATTTTAAATACTTTAGGTGGCAATGTATTTGTGCCAGACATGTTCTTTGTCCATAAATAGAGCAGTAAATTACCATTTATAAATGCGATTTGAACATAACAATAGGATTAACCAACAGGCTAGTGTTACATAGATAATTATGAGAGCTATTTGGCCTCTGTATCCATGACCTTCAGTCCTTCCTGAGTTCTACAGGGAGTGCAGAATTATTAGGCAAATTAGTATTTTGACCACATCATCCTCTTTATGCATGTTGTCTTACTCCAAGCTGTATAGGCTCGAAAGCCTACTACCAATTAAGCATATTAGGTGATGTGCATCTCTGTAATGAGAAGGGGTGTGGTCTAATGACATCAACACCCTATATCAGGTGTGCATAATTATTAGGCAACTTCCTTTCCTTTGGCAAAATGGGTCAAAAGAAGGACTTGACAGGCTCAGAAAAGTCAAAAATAGTGAGATATCTTGCAGAGGGATGCAGCACTCTTAAAATTACAAAGCTTCTGAAGCGTGATCATCGAACAATCAAGCGTTTCATTCAAAATAGTCAACAGGGTCGCAAGAAGCGTGTGGAAAAACCAAGGCGCAAAATAACTGCCCATGAACTGAGAAAAGTCAAGCGTGCAGCTGCCAAGATGCCACTTGCCACCAGTTTGGCCATATTTCAGAGCTGCAACATCACTGGAGTGCCCAAAAGCACAAGGTGTGCAATACTCAGAGACATGGCCAAGGTAAGAAAGGCTGAAAGACGACCACCACTGAACAAGACACACAAGCTGAAACGTCAAGACTGGGCCAAGAAATATCTCAAGATTTTTCTAAGGTTTTATGGACTGATGAAATGAGAGTGAGTCTTGATGGGCCAGATGGATGGGCTCGTGGCTGGATTGGTAAATGGCAGAGAGCTCCAGTCCGACTCAGACGCCAGCAAGGTGGAGGTGGAGTACTGGTTTGGGCTGGTATCATCAAAGATGAGCTTGTGGGGCCTTTTCGGGTTGAGGATGGATTCAAGCTCAACTCCCAGTCCTACTGCCAGTTTCTGGAAGACACCTTCTTCAAGCAGTGGTACAGGAAGAAGTCTGCATCCTTCAAGAAAAACATGATTTTCATGCAGGACAATGCTCCATCACACGCGTCCAAGTACTCCACAGCGTGGCTGGCAAGAAAGGGTAGAAAAGAAGAAAAACTAATGACATGGCCTCCTTGTTCACCTGATCTGAACCCCATTGAGAACCTGTGGTCCATCATCAAATGTGAGATTTACAAGGAGGGAAAACAGTACACCTCTCTGAACAGTGTCTGGGAGGCTGTGGTTGCTGCTGCACGCAATGTTGATGGTGAACAGATCAAAACACTGACAGAATCCATGGATGGCAGGCTTTTGAGTGTCCTTGCAAAGAAAGGTGGCTATATTGGTCACTGATTTGTTTTTGTTTTGTTTTTGAATGTCAGAAATGTATATTTGTGAATGTTGAGATGTTATATTGGTTTCACTGGTAAAAATAAATAATTGAAATGGGTATATATTTGTTTTTTGTTAAGTTGCCTAATAATTGGAGATTTTCCTAGCTGGTGACGGAAAATATTAGTTATATGAAGACAGGAGGCGAGTATCTTGCATTAACTTTCTTTACTAATGCTCATAGCAGAATACAGAATTCAATACTTTAAAAAAGAAAAATTTTACAAAGAGAACTTTACTACAAATCCCAGAATCCCTGAGACCGGAAGCCCCTCCCCCAGGAGATCCTATATAACGTCTGCATGAAACCAGGAACTTCCTCTTTCTGGATGCGAATACTCCAGGTGTAACTCCAACTGCTGGAACAAAAGAGTCCAAACCTTCCGCGTCCATCCGGGCCGGAATCCTTGAACCACTGAGAACAGCCTCTAGGCTTCACGAATCCTGGCGCAGAGCTTCGTCTCCCAGAGATCTTCAACAGAGAACGCTTTAATCTATAGCGCGACTAACTTCGACCCAACGGGGTCCAGAGGGCATCTTTGAACTGTGTCCAGAGTTATGTGTAAGGCATCAGTATCCTGAAATGATAAAGAATATGCATCATAGGGTGGGTAGGGTGGAAAGATACTCGCCTCCTGTCTTCATATAACTAATATTTTCCGTCACCAGCTAGGAAAATCTCCAATTATATTTCAGACAGGAGGCTCATATCTTGCATGTTTAAAGCACAGTCATAGATCATGCAACAGTATATATAACCCTACCACAAACAAGTGAGCCTACAGTCCTCTATATAATTACATGTACGTTCAATTCTCCCGGATGGGCGAGGTAAGTACTAGCTGAGTCAGAGTATCACGATCAAGAATTCAGTACCGATAGAGAGACATGATTTCCTGGTCTAAAGTAGAACTCGCGAAAGGTCGATTCGGACGACCAGTCGGCCGCTAGTAAAAGGTCTGACAGAGAGCACCCTGTGGAAAAGACCTTAGTGGCCATGGCCCCCCTGGTCGAGTGTGCGCCGAAAAGAGAGACATCTATCCCCGCCATGTCCATGACCGCACGCACCCATCTAGCCAAGGTGGCTGAAGTCACCGGGTGGTGTGGTTGCACAAATGAGATTAGAAGTTGTGAAAACCTAGGAGGGCGAAGATGCGCCGTGAGATTTTCGTAGGCTTGCAGGCATCGAACCACACATAGTCGAGGATGGGCCGGGAAAGAAGGGTAGAAAACCGAGTGCAAGTGGGTTTTCGTCCTGCGTACTACTGAGAATCTCACTCCTTCTGGAGAAAATTGCCGTCTGGAAACATCCAGGGCTCTCACGTCCGAGACGCGTTTGATAGAGATTAGGCATAGAAGAGTAGTGAGTTTCAGAGATAACAGTTTTAGGGAAAGGAGGTCATTGTCTTCCCAGGAAGAAAACAATCGAAGAACCTTGGAAACGTCCCAAGTGGAGGAATAACGTGGCCGGGAGGTCGGTTGAATTTTGCGCCGCGGAGAAGGCGACACACCAAAGGATGTTTCCCTACAGGGAGGGAATCGACCGGGCAGTGATATGCTGAGATGGCGGATCTATAGACATTCAAGGAGCTATATGCCTTGCCCGAAGCGTAGGACTCCGCGAGGTAATTTACAATCGCGGAGACAGGGGCCTGAATGGGATCAATTTGTCGTTGATCACACCAACGAGCCCACAGCCCCCAGGCATATCGATAAGCCGATCTAGTCCCTGGGGCCCAGGCCAAGGCGAGGAGGTCTCTAGCTGATTCTGAAAGTCCAGTACTAGATTCTGGCAGCCCGATACCAACCATGCGAGGAGGGGAAGATTGCCCTCCAGCAGTAAAGGATGTGGACCCTTGGAGGGATTGGACAGGAGGTGAGTCGAGTGGGGAAGAAGCCTGGGGTAGTCGACCGACATCCCTAAGGCCAGAGGGAACCATGGTTGGGTCGGCCACCAAGGAGTGATCAGGACCACTGTGGATCCCAGGTTGACCACATGGAGGAGTAGCCTGGTGATCATGGAGAAGGGGGGAAAAGCGTAATGTGGGCCGTCTGGCCACCGTTGAAGGAACGCGTCTACAGCCACGGCTTCCGGGTCCGGTCTCCAACTGTAGAAACTCGGCAGTTGTCGATTGAGCCGGGAAGCGAAAAGGTCCATATGCAAAGGACCCCAGAGGTCGTGTAACGCCAGAAACACAGATCTGTCCAGGGTCCAATCGCTGGAATCGGACAGATGACGGGAGTTCCAATCTGCTACCCAATTGGATACTCCCGGGATGTACTCCGCTACAGGGGAAATATTGCGAGAGAGACAGAAATTCCAAAGTTCGGAGGCAATATCCGCCAATTGTTTGGATTTCGTGCCTCCTAAACGATTGATATATTGCACCGCCGCTACGTTGTCTAAACGTAAGAGAGCGCAACAATTGGATCTCTGCGAGAGAAAACTCTTGACGGCGAAAAATGCTGCCAGGAGTTCCAACGCGTTGATGTGGAGAGGAGACTCTTCTACAGACCACGTCCCTCCTGTGGAGTCCGGGCCGCAGCGAGCTCCCCAGCCTAGGCGACTGGCGTCTGATTCCAGGACAATGTCCGGGCGGGGGCTGAAGATCGTTTTCCCATTCCATTCCAGGGCATGGTGGAGCCACCATCGGAGCTCCGCTTCCGAATCCGGACAAAGGGTGATTTTGTCCGAGTACCGAAGACCTCGACGCAAATGAAGGGCACCTAGACGTTGAAGGGCTCGGTAGTGAAGGGGCGCAGGGAAAATAGCCTGAATGGATGCTGACAACAGACCGACTATTCGGGACAGGAGTCTGAGAGATATCTGCCGTTTGTGCAAAACCGTCCTGATTTCCTTCCGAATCAGAGCCATTTTGTGGTGTGGTAAGCGTAAAACCGCTTGTCTGGTGTCCACCGAGAACCCCAAAAACTCCATCTCCTGGGCCGGAGATAGTATGGACTTCTTGTGGTTTAGGAGAAAACCTAGACCTTCCAGGAGAGATATCGCCCAACATTTGTGTGTTTTGGCTTGAGACTTCGAGCGAGCCATAATGAGAAGATCGTCTAGATAGATTATCAGACGTACCCCCCTGCGACGCAACATGGCGATAACCGGTTTCATTATCTTGGTAAAACACCAAGGGGCCGCTGAAAGGCCGAATGGAAGGCAGGTAAACTGCCACGTATGTCCCCGCCATCTGAATCTCAGATACTTTTGGGAGGATCGGTGCATAGGAACCGTCAGATATGCATCTTTTAAATCTATCTTTACTAGCCAATCCCCCTGGACAAGAAGGTCCCTGAGCATATGGATACCCTTCATCTTGAAGTGGCGATAGACCACGTATTGGTTCAGATTTTTTAGATTTATTACCGGACGATACCCACCGTCCTTCTTTCGAACCAGGAAAAGGTTGTTTATGAACCCCGGAGACTCGGGGTCTACCTCTATGACAGCGTGTTTTGCGATCAGGTCTCGTAGTTCTAAGTCTATGAGGTTCCTGTTGTGTTCTGAAAAATGAATGGGGTGCGGGGCCCCCGTCATGGTAGGTATTGTCATGAAGTCTATCTGGTAACCCTGAATTGTGGACAGAATCCAATCGTCTGCCGTAATCATGAACCAGGCATGGGTAAAATGTTTCAGTCTGCCCCCTATTGGTATGTGAGGGTGGTATGGGACACTCACCGGTAGGAGGTCGGGATCTCGGGAAGCCCCTGCCGCCGCGACTCCTCCATGGACGTCCTCTAGGGGGGAAGAATGGTGCCGGTTGTGCAAGGGTGGTAGTGTATTGCTGCTGTGTTGGCGTAAAGGCCTGATTGGGGGCCCTTGAGAGGGCCCTATAGTAACCAGCACGGCCGGCAGAGCAGCCTCTACCTCTGCCGGCCTTGGCAAAAACCCGGGTACCTGAACCGGACTTCTTCAGGGACGACTGGGCCTTGTCCAGGCTATTGAACAGACCCACAAATTTATTAATATTTTTAATTAGGTCCTCCCCAAATAGGAGACCCTCAGCCGAGGGACCTGGCTCAGACTCTGCTAGATGAGAAAGCTGTGGGTCCAGCTTCATCAAAAGAGACCTGCGCCGTTCTATGGCACAGGTCATGTTGGCTGAACCTAGAAGGCATATGGCCCGCTGGGCCCAACCCCGTAACTGCACTAGATCTACCGGTTCATCGGTGTTGGCCGCCTGTTCAGACAGGTTCAGGATCTTTGTTAAGGGTCCCAGCAGGTCTAAGATGCGATCCTGGATCGACTTAAAGGAGCGTTCAATGCCCTTTCTAGCATATTTCCCTGTTTTTGTCAGGTACTTAAGCAGGATCGGGTCAATCTCTGGGGTGACTGCCACTTTATGGGGTACGAATGGCCTGGGACATTCTGCCCTTAGTTTATTTTGGTCTTTCCTATCAAGGATCTTCCTGACCCAATGTTCCACATATTGTGAAACTTGCGGAATCGGGGCCCAGTCCCCTGACCTAGGGTGTGTGATACTTTCGGGATTAAAGAAAGGTTCACCCAGAGAGTCCAGAATAGTTGTGGACTGCAATTGTGAGTTGGTTTCCGTTTCAGGAACCATGTACCCAGCATCCTCCATTTCCGCATCGGAATCGTCCGATGAAAGGATCAGAGATCCGTCAGGTGACTCCTCGTCTGATTCCTCGTTAAACGAGTCCGGTTTAACCCGGTGGGCAGAAATAAATTTTTTATTAGTGATCTCCTTGTTTGTCAAGGGTCGTTCATTGTTCGGATGTCTGGGTCGGCAGGCCGTGGAGGGTCCTGCCTCAAGCATGAGTTTTACTTCCCCTGCCGGGGAGTCGGTGTGGGTCAATAAATGTTTCCTCTTGCAAGAGGCTTTTCCCACTTTCATTGCCTCAGGGTGAGGTAAGATGTTGGTCACAGTGGCAGCTAATGCTGCTTGAATAGAATTATTAATGATGTCCTGAATTTGAGCAGCTGTGAGCAACTGAGGGGTCTCAGGGGTGATCCCCTGATCTGCTCCATGTGAAGCTAGGTTCCTAGAACCTTCTGCCATATTTAGTAGTAAACAAGGAATTTGCTCAGGCAAACCGTTTCCTACAGACCACTGATTACAGTGCTCCGTCTTTTTCAATAAACTGCCTGAGGTGAAATATATATGTGTGTAAGTCTACCGTGCCCTGATAGTGGTCACGCTATCAGGGAGAGAATGAATCCAGCAGCCAAGCCCGCACAGCACCTTCCCCTAGTAGATCAGCCGCTGAATGCAGCGGTGAAGAGCGGTGGGCAGGTCCTGTGTTCGGCGCGTCGCGGTGACGTCACCGGAGCGCTGCCATTGGTCGAACGAACGCGGGTATACTAGAGAGGGAGAGAGTCTATGATCGGCCCGCCCCCTCCTACGAGAAGGGCGCGAATCGCCCTGAGGTATATAGTTCAAGGGACACACACGCAAGTGGGGGGGAGAAAAAGGGGGGGGGGGTAACACAGCCTAAAGGCGTTTGAAGCGCCAGAAAAACGAAGCGCAGCCGCGCCTCACAATCGAATAAACAATACAATTTTACAATACAATTTACACCATAGACAAAAAGCAAGAATATGAGGTACTTAACTGGCCATGAGCAGAAAGAAAGAGGAAGTTCCTGGTTTCATGCAGACGTTATATAGGATCTCCTGGGGGAGGGGCTTCCGGTCTCAGGGATTCTGGGATTTGTAGTAAAGTTCTCTTTGTAAAATTTTTCTTTTTTAAAGTATTGAATTCTGTATTCTGCTATGAGCATTAGTAAAGAAAGTTAATGCAAGATATGAGCCTCCTGTCTGAAATATAATTATGCACAGTAATAGTCACCTGCACACACCGATATCCCCCTAAAATAGCTAAAACTAAAAACAAACTAAAAACTACTTCCAAAAATATTCAGCTTTGATATTAATGAGTTTTTTGGGTTCATTGAGAACATGGTTGTTGTTCAATAATAAAATTAATCCTCAAAAATACAACTTGCCTAATAATTCTGCACTCCCTGTATATTGATTGTGAAACATTATTTATGTCACTGAACGCCAGTAGTGCTGGTAAGAAAACGCAGCATGAAAAACACGTTTAGCCACGATTTGCACATTAAGCTGCATCAGCGTTTAGAAGCATTTAAAAAAAAAAAAAAACAATTCTCTCTGCTATATTTCACTTCCAAATAACCCACAATGCATTACTGAATAGCTTGGCAGTGCCATTATGAGAGCAGAGAGAGCAATTGTAGTTTTCAGGAGCTATCTTTTTTTCCTGGCTGTGTCCATTATGGATCTGTCATCCAGAAAATTGATGAGGCTGATGATTGTGTTACTGAAGGTGAGGAGACAGAGACAGCTGAAGAAGAGGAGCAGCCGTCATCGCTTCCTGACCCATCCATTGATATCTCAGTGATACTTTGTGAACAAACATTGACATGGAGCTGCGTTATTATCCGTATAAATTCTTTAACCTTCCAAGCATGTCCATTACTTCCTTTGATGACCTTCTGGACAGGCTCAGACTACGACTTACCAGAATGGACACCCATATGAGGATGAACAAGTCAGCTGAGGAATGTCTGCTTGTGACACTTAGGTAGGTTATTATTAGACATGTGCATTCGTTTTCGTTAGAATGCATTTGTGTCCGAAAATCAGGTTTTTTGGTTATCGTTTGTTAAAGCACAAGAAACGAAAGCCGAAAGATCCGACATAAAAAATGCTTTATTTTCGTTTTCGATATAAAAATTCGATATAGAGAGATTGGACATTATAGGGAAAAGATTCGACATTATAGGGAAAAGATTTGACACTATAGAAATAATAGATTCGACATTACAGAGAATAGATTTCGATTTATGAGAAAATAGATTCGACATTATTACTAGTCATACAACATTAGAATTCTTGTAGGCGGAATATTCGAACGGAAATGTACGATTCAACGTAAAGATTCGACGTTCCGTCGAATATTCTTTTGACCATTCGACAGAAGCCAAGTATTATTGGATTTTCGGACGAAAGCTATTCCCCAACGAAAAACGAAGTAAATCAAAACGATTTTCGGGAGTAACTAAATAAATGTATTTTCCAAACGAAAAATCGAAACAAAATATTCCAGTCTGCACATGTCTAGTTATTATGATAATATTTCAATAAGCCTATTTGAAAAAAATGTGTATAAATCTCTCTAATAAAAAAAAAATCTTGAGCTCAGCTCAAAAGGGAGAGAGAAAAAATGGTGGACTGCTGCAACTCATGCAACCGAGACATCTCAAATACAAAAAAAGTGTGCTGTCCCTTTAAATTTATAAATTAAGAAATAATGCCACGTACACACGTTTGGAATTTCCGATGTAATAAAATCTGATGGATTTTTCCATCAGACTTTTCGATGTAATAAAATCTGATGGAATTTTCCATCGGAATTTCCGATGAAGCTGACTTCCATCAGTCTTGCCTACACACTGTCAGGCCGCGTACACACGTACGGATTTATCCGTTTTATCCTCGGACCGTTTTCATCGGATCTGTCCGCCGGGCCAGTTTCAGCAGATAAATTGGATCGTGTGTACGCGGCCTTAGGCCGTGTACACACGACCAAATCTGTCTGCTGGAAACGGTCTGCCAGACCATCCCAGCAGACAGATTCGATCGTGTGTACGGGCGAGCAGACGGATTTGGCCAGCAGACAGATTTGAAAGCATGCTTACCAATCTGTCGGCTGGGAACCCGTCCGCCCGACATGTCTGCTGGTTAGTACGCTAACCAGCAGACATGTCTTCTCGCACATGCGCCGAATGATTTTGACGCATGTGCGGAAGTGTTTTACTTCCTGGTGCGGTGACGTGGCGGCGTCAACGTCACCGCCACGTCACCGAAACGTCAGCGCGCTGTCTGCTGGCAGGGATTTTGGTTTGCTCGTGTGTACACGCGAGCAAACCAAAATCAAAGCAGACAGATCTGTTCAAATCGGTCAGTCCGACCGATTTGAACAGATAGATTGCCTCGTGTGTACGAGGCCTTAGACTAAATTCCGACCGTATAAAATGTGGTGACGTACAACACTACGGCGAGCCGAGAAAAATTAAGTTAAATGCTTCCGAGCATGCGTCGACTTGATTCTGAGCATGCGTGGGTTTTTTCTCTGTCGGAGTTGCACACAGACGATATGAATTTCCGATCGTTTTTTTTCCATCGGAAAAAAAAAATTCTATTTCTAAACACCGATGACTTTTTTCATCACTAATCACTAAAAATCACTAATATATAGAATCATAAATTAAGAGCAAAATAAGCAAGCAATGTGCAAAATAAGCAACTTGTGAATAAAGGTCAAAATGTGCAAATAAACGTAACAGTGCAAAATGAGCAATAAGTGAATAAAGTCCAAAATATACAAATAAATGTAATACAATGACTCTAAATAATAAACTGACCACTGCAAAAAGTCCCTTGTTATAATGCAGAGTCCTTGTGTAGTTGATGGTTATTAAAATGCTCGGTGCTATGAATATTCCTTTTAACAGTGCTTGAGTGCTCCTTCAATAGAAAAAGACCGCTTACCAAACAGTATTTATCCCGAATTATAGGGATCAAGATTGCATAAACCTAAAGCGGAGGTTCACCCTAAAACAAGTATATACCATTCAATCCAGCATACTACGGTTTACATACCGTAGTATAGGTATTCCCCCCCCCCCCCCCTGGATTCCGGGTAGTGAATCCCGCGGGACTTGGCGTTCCTATTCGAGACTAAGTGATTGACGTATGACAAAAGCTTCCCCCCTTGCGCAAAAGGCGCGTCACCAGTTTCCGAAAAAAGCCAAACGTCGGTGCGCAAGCGCCGTATAGCGCTGACTCGCAGTTCGGCTTCTTTCGGAAACTGTGACCCTTGGGCATGCGATGACCTCACACACACTCCGTTCGACACGTTTCCACAAAATTGGCCTCCTCTGGGATTGGAGGTCTTCTCTATTTTTTTTTATTAATTGTTTTTCCCTTTTTTATTCTTTTTTCTTACATCATGGTAATTCTTTTTATCATTTATTTTTTATACTATAGACTTGTTGCTGTTTTTTTCGTTTTTGAATGTTTTTTTTCCACCCAAATGATTTTTTGCTTTTATTATTTATTTTTTACTTTGTTGATATTCATATTTTTTCTCTCCCATGTATATATGACAACAGGATATGTATATATAACAGGACAAACTTGTGTCCTCATGGGTACCTCTATGGTAACCAAAGTGACCCGGGATTTATGCTTGTGACTGTGGGACAAGTTGCATGAAGTGGTGATGCCTGAGTAACAGGAAGAGATGTGGAAAGCAATTGCAGATTCGTTTTGGTAAAAGACACAGATTCCGAATAGTATCGGAGCCCTCGACAGAACGCGCATCAGGATGAAAAAGGCTTCCCAGTCTAGATATCTGTATTTTAATTACTAAATATATGTAGAAGCCTGCTCCTGTTGGGCGGGCGGGCGTGCTTTAAATTTAGAGGGAGGTCTGAGTGTTAGTTTATTCAGACACATGTAATTTTGGCCAAATTTAGCCTCTGTTCCAGCCATGGCCGTGCTGGGAGTGACCACCATTGTTCGCCTGGAGTGTTGTTACCATTTCAGGCCAAGGGTGGCAGCAGCAGAGTCAGGGCGTATTGGGTGTTCCCCTCAGCAGCCAATCAGTGGGGTTGATCGTCCCGCTGTGCATGCTGGGGAGAGGTACTTAAGGAACAGATGCCATTGGACCAGGTCGTCGTCAGTCATCCCACAACGTCGTGGCCATCCTGGCTGCAGGTGCATGCTCCTGAGATCCTGGCTCCGGGCCCACGTTGGTCCGGGGTTGTGATCTGTCTAAGTAGGCCCAGTAGTCAGACTAGGTCTGTGCTTTCAAGGTGATCCTGTGCTGTCCATCCTGGATGGAGGTAGCCACTTGACGAAGGACCTATCCTGGAGAGGACCAAGCAAGAGACTGGTATCTTGGGAGAGGCCTGGAAACTTCATCGAAGGATGCACCATACACTGAGAGGCTTGATGGTGATCACCTGTCAGAACTGAGTTCTACAGACGTTAATTTGGAGAGATCCAGGTGCTGAATCCTGTGTAAGGGGGATTTTGGACCGAAAGTGTCTCCTCATAAAGGAAGGCCTGTGGCAGAGACTATGCACCTGAACCTATCTACCTGTTTACCCTTCCACCCCTTCAACCACTTATTCTTTCCTTACCAAGTTCTGCAAATAAATCTTAGAAAAAGAAGTGTAAAGTGTGGACATTGAACTTTTTCAACTATCTTCTACTACCCTGGATGGCGAGAAAATAGAGGTAACATGCAGTCCGAAATTACTCAGCAGCTCCTCCGGTGGTAGTGCTACATATATTTTTAGATCGTACTCTTGGCATTGGCAGATGCAAACCTCCACTTCATGTGTGTGGATGTCAGAGCCTAATACAGCCAAGGTGACGCATGCATCTTCAGAGAGTCTGCCTCAAGACATTGCCTATATAAAAAAAAAACTCCACATTTCCCCAAACAGGCCTCTACCATGGACAGCATAAGCACATCTTCCAATGATTATTGTGGTGGATGAGGCTTTTGAACTAGAATCTTTTGCAGCCATACGATGGTTAAAGAATCAGCTACAAGCAGAACATTTGTAATTTTTGTCTCTGCCATTGGGTACTTGAATGCACATATGGTGACTTTAAAGTGACAAATACTCCTGGCATGCATGCATGTTAATGTAGAAAATGCAATCAAAGTTCTACTGGTCAACTGTGTCCTATATATATTTTTTTAGTGTTTAGAAAAGTGGCCATTATCCATGTACACATTCTGTGGGAGGTAAAGCAAACAATTCACTTTGGTGTCTGTATACGTTTACCCCACACAGAGGAAAAACGGTGTCCTTTTCCTCTGTGCGGGGCAAAAATATACAGTCCATGTTGGTGTCTGTATCCGTTTACTCCACACAGAAAAATTATCCAAAGTTTTGCAGAAACATTTTATACAAAATTAAGGGGAAAAAAACAATAGTATGCATTTTGCAAAAAATTCATTTTTGAAAATTTAACTTGAAACGTTTAACCACTTCGGGTCCGCGCTATTGACAGAATACGTCAGCAGCGCGGACCTGAGGTGCCGGGGTCACGTCTTTGGATGTGATTTACTTGTAATTCCCCGCGCGCGCCACAGGGTGGTGCGCGGCGGGGAAAAACAGTTCCGACGCATCACCGAGGATTCGATGCGTGTACCCGTCGGTGACAGGAGCAGGGACGTGGAGCTCTGTGTGTAAACACAGAGCTCCACGTCCTGTCAGGGAGAGGAGACAGATGCTGTTTCTCTTGTACATAGGGAGACAGCATCGATCACCTCCCCCAGTCACCCCCCTGCCCCCACACAGTTAGAACACACCCAGGCAATACATTTAACCCCTTCCTCACCCCCTAGTGTTAACCCCTTCAATGCCAGTCACATTTATTCAGTAATTAGTGCATATTTATAGCACTGGTCGCTGTATAAATGTGAATGGCGCCAAAAATGTGTCAAAAGTGTCCGATGTGTCCGCCGCAATATCGCAGTCAAAATAAAAATCGCAGATCGCCGCCATTACTAGTAAAAAATAAATATTAAAAAAAAATCATAATTCTGTCCCCTATTTTGTAGGTGCTATAACTTTTGCGCAAAGCAGTCACTTATTGTGATTTTTTTTTCCAAAAATACGTAGAAGAATACGTATCGGCCTTAACTGAGAAAAAAAAATATTAAAAAAAATAAATAAATTGGGATATTTATTATAGCAACAAGTAAAAAATATATATATATTTTTAAATTGTCGCTCTTTTTTTGTTTATAATGCAAAAAATAAAAACCGCACGGGCGATCAAATACCACCAAAAGAAAGCTCTATTTGTGGGAAAAAAAAAGGACGCCAATTTTGTTTGGGTGCCACGTCGCACGACTGCGCAATTGTCAGTTAAAGCGACGCAGTGCCGCAAGCTGAAATTTCGCCTGGGCACGAAGGGGGTTTATGTGCCCAGTAAGCAAGTGGTTAAGGAAATTGTCCAATCAAGAATAGGCAAAACAGAGGGAAAAAAAGGTGTAAGGCCGTGTACACACGAGGAGACATATCCGATGAAAATGGTCCAACAGACCGTTTTCAACGGACATGTCTCCTGGGATGTTTTGGTTTGATGTGTGTATACACTATTAAACCAAAATCCCCACAGACAGAGAGCGCGGTGACGTGGCGGTGATGTTGGCGCCGCCACGTCACCAAACCAGGAAGTAAGCCCCAGACCATTTTGCTGGTCAAAGACCGGCCCACTTTTTGCGACTCGGCACTGCTTGGTTTAACTGACAATTGCACGGTCGTGCGACGTGGCTCCCAAACAAAATAGAGATTTCTTTTGGTGGTATTTAATCACCTTTGCGTTTTTTATTTTTTGCACTATAAACAAAAATAGAGCGACAATTTTGAAAAAAATGCAATATTATTTACCTTTTGCAATAAAAAATACCCCCCAAAAATATATAAAAAAAACATATTTTTTCCTCAATTTAGGCCGATATGTATCCTTCTACATATTTTTGTTAAAAAAAGTTGCAATAAGCGTTTATTGATCGGTTTGCGCAAAAGTTATAGCGTCTACAAAATAGGGAATAGTTTTATGGCATTTTTATTAATCTTTTTTTTTTTACTAGTAGTGTCGGTGATCAGCGTTTTTTATTGTGACTGTGACATTATGGCGGACACATCGGACACTTTTGACACATTTTTGGGACCGTTGTCATTTTCACAGTAATCAGTGCTATAAAAATGCATTGATTACTGTGAAAATTACACTGGCAGTGAAAGGGGTTAACCACTAGGTGGCGCTGTAGGGGTTAAGTGTGCTCTAGTGAGTGCTTCTTACTGTAGGGGGGATGGGCTGTGTGTGACAAGACAGTGATCACTGCTTCCAATTACAGGAAGCTGTGATCACTGTCATTGTCACTAGGCATAGCGGGGAGATGCTTGTTTACATCAGCATCTCCCCGTTCTTCCTCACCATTAGACTATCCCGGGTATCCCCGCAGCGATCGAGTCTGTAGGACCAGCAGTCAGGCTCATGGATCTCGCGGCGGGCGCGTGCCGCCGCCAGCGCACATGCATCCACAATGCCGCTTCCTTAAAGGGGATGTACAGGTAAGTCCTTTTGCCCAGGAGTGCCATTCTGTCGACGTATAAGTGCGTGCGGCAGTCAGCAAGTGACTAAAAAATTTGCTCAAAAACAGTTCACTTATTTAGAAGGTGATATCATTTTTATTTAGTCTTGAACACTTTTTAATCACTTAAGGACCGCCGCATGTACATTTACGTTGGCACATATATATACGTTGGTGCCTTGAGGTGGGTCGGGGGTTCGATCGGGACCCCCCCCGGTACATGCGGCGGCCCGCGCGGCTGTACGAGCGATCCGGGTTAAGGGGCGGCTATTCGTTTTTGTCCGCCCCCTCCGGATCGCTCTCAGCCAATCCGCGCGCCCCCCCACCCTGTTACTTCCTCCTCCTGTGTAAACACAGGAAGGAGGAAGCGATGTCATCTCTCCCTCGGCGTTTTTTTCAACCACCGCTGAGGAGAGATCACAACACAAGTAAGTCTGCACTAACACTACACTGACACACACTACATATAGGCACATTTAACCCCCCCCGATCGCCCCCCCTCCCCCTGTCACAGTGTCACTGAATGCAGTAATCATACATGTATGATTACTGTATTTAGTGGCAGTGAGACAGGCAGTGTGACAGTCAGTTAGTGTTAGGTCCTGGGTAGCCCCCGTACCCCCCCCTAATAAAGTTTTAACCCCTTGATCACCGCCCTAGTTAACCCTTTCACTCCCTATTGCCAGCATCACTAAGCGATCATTTTTCTGATCGCTGTATTAGTGTCGCTGTTCCCGATAGGTAGCTAATTTTTTTTTATTGCGATTTTTTTTTACTAAAGACATGTGGCTAAATAAATTTTGGCCTAAATGTTTGACTAAAATTTAGTTTATTGATTTTTCTTATAACAAAAATTAAAAAATATTGATTGAAATGTCGCTCTATTTTTGTATATAGAGCAAAAAATAAAAATTGCAGAGGCGATCAAATACCACCAAAAGAAAGCTCTATTTGTGGGAAGAAAAGGATGCAAATTTTGTTTGGGAGCCACGTCGCACGACCGCTCAATTGTCTGTTAAAGCGACGTAGTGCCGAATCGCAAAAACCCCTTGGGTCATTTGGCAGCATATTGGTCCGGTCCTTAAGTGGTTAAAGAGACAACATTTTGATGCTGTCAGCTGGAATATCTAGCACCTCTGCTGGTGACAAGTGACATCAAATGTCTGTAAGCCAGCTTTCTCACTCCTTAAGCAAGCCCTACAGAGGCATATTAATTGAAACTGTTGCTCATAGTGACATGTTTCCTCTTTTTTTCTTTTATAATATATGAAATGTGATATACTGTATGTAAAAAAAGGCAATATGGCCAGAAAATTTCCATAATGTGATTGAGGTTATTCATGTTGGATCTTGAAATACTGCACTCCCTTAACTAATGTCTCACCTTTATAATCAATAAATTGATTTTTATGCGTACACACGATCACTTTATGCGATGGGAAAAAAACGTTGTTTTCTGTGAAATAAAAAACGACGTTTTTGAAACTTAAATTTTCAAAGACGATGTTGCCAACACACCATCGTTTTTTCAAAATGCTCTAGCAAAGCGAGGTTACGTTCACCACTCTTTTCCAATCAAAGCTCGCTTCATAACTATCTTCTGGGCATGCGCGGGTTGCTACACACGGTGATTTTTTGTGAAACAGAAAACGACGTTTTGAAAAACGACACAAAAAATTGAAGCATGCTTCAATTTTTTTTGGTCATTTTTCACAAGATATAAAACAAAGTTTTCCCCCACACACGGTCATTTAAATTGACGTTTTTAAAAACATCGGGCCAGATTTAGAGAGCGATTACGCCTGCGTAACAGAAGATGCGCGGCGTAAGTCTAAATGTGCGCATGCGTTTCGATACTCCGCATCCCCAAAACGAGATACGCAAGAAATCTACTTTTTTTTGTCCATCGTAATTTCGATAGACAGGCGCATCCGTCCGCACAAAACTGCGCTAGACACACCATTTATTTGCTATTCAAATATGCTAATGAGGGAGTTACGGGGATCCACAAAAGAACGTTGGTGCAGCGCAGGCTACGCGCTGTGCGCAACAGCTGCACGGCCTGTCTAAAATTAGACCATATAAAAGGTGGTCTAAAATTAGACAATTCGTCTACATGTCAGAGAAAGCAACACCGTTAGTGAGGAGCTGAGCAGTCACACGTGTTGCACAACAATCTGTATGCCAACATGCCAGGGACATCCTCGCTCATAGCTATACTACTGACTTTAGAGGAGCAAAGAAGGATGAGGGCACGGAGGAGGGCACGGGAGAGGATATACCGCACCCGCATAGACCTCTTTGGCATGAGTGATTCTGAGGTGTATCGCATCTTCAGATTCACCCCTCATGCCATCCTGGAATTAACCATAACCCTGCAGGAGGACATCACCAGCCCAACACACCGCTCACATGCAGTGCAGCCACTGGTCAAGGTCATGGCAACACTCCATTTCCTTGCCAGTGGCTCTTTTCAAAGAACAAGTGGAGTGGTGCCTGGGATGTCACAATCCTCCATGAGCAGATGTGTGCACCAGGTTGTCCCTGCAATCCTCAGACGCATGGCCAACCAAATCATCAAATCCACCACTGAGGACCTGTGGCTGAAGGCAATGACAGATTTCTACAGAATTGCCAGATTCCCACGCACCGTGGGGGCCATTGATTGCACACATGTGGCACTCCCCCATGAGATAGAGCACATATACCGCAATCGGAAGCATTGGCATTCCATCAACGTACAGGTGATAGTCGATGCCCAAGGCCTCATATGGCACGTCCGTGCCAAACACCCTGATCCAGCCATGACAGCTACATATACAATCAGAGCCCCATCCGAATGGAATTTGAACAGAACGTGTATGGGGACACCTGGCTGGTTGGTGAGTGACATGGGTGGCAGGCATGACTGTCCCCCCCCATGATGCACACATCACAAGGGGCACATGCATGACTAACATCCTCCTGTCTTTTCCCTTACAGGTGACTCTGCATATGCACTGGGACCCCATCTCATGACTCCTATCCATAACCCCCAAACCCCAGGAGAGGAAAGATACAATGAAGCCCACGCCCAAACACGTGCAGTGGTGGAGCGCACCTTTGGCCTCCTGAAGTCACGTTTCCGATGCCTGGATAAGTCTGGGGGGACCCTGTTGTATTCCCCAAACTTTGTGTGCCAGATCATCGGTGCATGTTGCCTGCTGCACAACTTCGCAGTGAGAAAGGGCCTGCAGATTGACCTACGTGATGACCTAACCCCTGAACCAGACAATCCCCCCCTAACTGCGGTTACCCTGTCTTCTGAGGGAAGAGCAGCCAGGAGACAGCTCACATTAGGCATCTTTGCACGTTAAACACACACATTAATCATGGCACAATGAGAATGCACGCATGCACACCACTGTGGTCCCTAGTACAGACACATCACATCCTCATCTAATTGGATTAGCACAAGCCCACCATGCTGGACTTGTGAGCAGCAACGCCACGCCACGGCTCCAATTATGTCACTATACATTCATACACCATTCACACGGACCTGGGAATCACTTCTCCCTGGTCCTGGGGAACCCTTCTCCACCAAAACTGAGGGTGACACCCCTTTGCCGGCAGTAACATCACCCCCACATTCCAAAAACATTCACATCACCAAAAAAAAAAAATGTCCAGCAAAAAAAAAAATGTCCAGCAAAAAAAAAAGAAAGGGGGAAAACAAATTAATGCCGTTGGTGTGAGCCACGCCTGGGGCGCCCACGGCCACGGCCCCGGCTTCCCAGGGGAGACTAATGAGGAGGGGGGTAATCCGGGGAAGGAGGAGCAGCCCCTGGTCTCTGCCCACCTAGCAGCCTGCCCTCCAAGGCCACGGCAATTCTGTTCAGGCCAGCACCTAGTGTTGCCGTGTTGGCCTGGATAGCCTGGGTGAGGGCCCTCACATCCTGCCCAACATCTGCTTTTGTAGTCTGCAGTACCTTTAGGCAGTTTGTAAGAGCCCGGGAGTGGCAGTCCAGGTCCCCAAGCGTATGCTTTACGGAAGACTCTCCTCCATCTGCCCCAAAGTCTGGCTGACCTGTCCCAGATGGCAGGTCTGAAGGGCCTGGTCCCTTCTCAGATTGGCGGGCAGAAGCTTGGCCACCCCCCTGGTCTTCTGGGATGACTTCCTGCCTCCAGCTGAGGCTTGTGGCTGGGGAAAAGGGGGGGCCCTTGGGAGAGGAGCCCTGTTGGGAGGGGCTAGCCCTTATGGAGAATTTGTTTCTTCCCCAAAGTAAAATTTAACTTCCTCTTCCTCTCAGTCATACTCATACAACAACTCTCTCCCAAACAATCAGCAAAAATCACTCACAAAAACAAGCAGGAAAAATCAAGCAAGAAAACAAACAAACCAAAATCTATCAACCAAAAAGTCTCACAAGCAGTCACCAAAAAACACTTTCAAATATCTTCTACAAAACACTAGATCAAACAGTCAACAAATATAACAAAGACAAATCACAACGCAACAAACAACAGAACAAAAGCACCTTGCTGTATAGGGAGGGATACAAAGGGATGTACTTTTGCAAAGGAAGTGCGTTTGTGTCTATTTATGCTGTCTGCGTAGTTCACTAATTTGCCCTAGTCCACTTCCAATTTCACTGATTGCGCCATTCCCGAGTTGTGAGCATGCGCACAGAGGTGCTGACCATGGTCTGCTTCAAGCGCGCATGCGCGAGCCGGACGGCCCTTCATTTGCATGGGGTCACGGCTCATTTCAATGTAACACGCCCACGTCCTTCCCAATTTGAATTACTCCGCCTTGCGCCTCTGAAATAATGCTGTGCAGGCGCAAATTTCTGCGCAAATTCAACGAGAATAGGGTGATTGCGCCACTACATTGCGCCAGTCTAACGTAAAGGCGGTGCGCTACGCCGGTCCAATAATGCGCAGATGTACGTGAATCTGGCCCGTCGTTTTTTTTCATCACATAAAGTGATCGTGTGTTCGTGGCATCAGATATTTTTAGTGTCCTTGATTTACACAGTCTGGGTTGAATAGTATTCTGTCTGAATAAATTATGCAGTGAAGTAAACCTGGGAGAACATTTTTGATTAGAAAATTACCTGCATTTGATCAGAAAACTGAGTATGAAGGAGCGATGTGTATACCGCTCCTCCACCACTCCTTCCCATTGAAATCAATGGGACACCGCAGCTATACCGCTGGCAATGCGTCTCTGCAGAGGCGCATTGCGGGCAGTTTTAACCCTTTTTTGGCCGCTAGCGGGGACAAAACCGCCCCACTAGAAGCCGAATAGCGCTGCTAAAAATAGCTGTGCTTTACCGCCACTGCACCCCCCCCCCCCCAGTGTGAAAGGGGCCTTAAAAAAGCCTGCAAGAAAACTGATAATGTGTATGGGGCTTTAAAGCGTGTTATACGCCGATAAATACGGTAATTAGCTGTGGTATTATTTATTGCACGGCTACAATTAGCTTGGCTTACAAACAGCAGCTGCACCACTTTATGATGAGGAGAGAAGTACCTGCTACACTTAAAACAGATTTTATTTAAAAAAGATAAAATAAAACTACTTACAAACAAAGGTAAAAAGCGCACAATGTACACAGTTTCCACAGGTAGCAGCAGTAAGTAGAAATCAATAGATATGTGCATTCCCGTTCGTACAAATGTTATTTTCGTACGAAAATGTTCATTTTCGTACCCGCGGGATAATGTGTACATACAAAAAAATTAAAGCACCAAAATACGAAAACAACGAATACGAATACGAATACGAATGAGCCGCATAACGAACAACTGCAAATACGAACGTACGATCTGACGAAAATACGACAAAACGAAAACGGCAAAAGAACGAAAATGACATCTATAACAAAAGATTTGCATTCTGTATTTTGTTTGAATACTTTTTCTGTTCGTATTTTCAGTCGTATGTTCATTGTTCATATGACATCTATAACAAAAGATTTGCATTCTGTATTTTGAATTCCTTTTTTCCTGTTTGAATTTTGCATTCAAAATACAAAATGCAAATCTTTTGTTATAGATGTCATATGAACAAACAACTGAAAATACCAAAAGAAAAAGGATTCAAGATACAGAATGCACATCTTTTGTTATAGATGTAATTTTCGTTTTTTTTGAATGGGCAGTGAGTGAGTGTAGTTAGCGAAGCAGCTTCTCTTTTGTGCTGATTACACTAGTACAGTGAGTAGTACAGTAAAGCCAAATAAACTTTTCTGTGGATTTTCATCTGAAGGAAGATCAGTTGGCCAGACTTTTGAACCCAAAAATGGTTTACTGGTGGAGTTTAAAAACAAACAAATTTTCTGAGAACAAACGGAAAACGATCGTTTTTATGTTTGTTGTTAACCACTTAAAGACCCCCGCACGCACATATACGGCCACAACATGGCTCGTACAGGCACAAGGGCGTAAATTTACGTCCCCGCCTGAGTGCGGTTCGGGGGTCCCATCGGGACCCCCTCCGCGGCGTGCGGGGGTCTCCCTACCTCTGGGAGCGATCCGGGATCTGCGGGCGGATGTCCGTGTTTTCCGCCCCCCCCCGCGATCGCTCCCAGCCAATGGGAGCGCGCTCCCAGCCTGTCACTTCCTCCTCCTGTGTTTACACAGGAAGGAGGAAATGATGTATTCTCTCATCGCAGCGCTGTTTCCCAGCGCTGCTGATGAGAGAAGACATGACAAGTAAGTGTGCACCAACACAACACTGACACACACTCACATAGGCATATTAACCCCTTGTGATCGCCCCCCCCACCCCCCTGTCACAGTGTTACTGAATGCAGTGATTTAATCACTGCATTTAGTGTCAGTGTGACAGGCACTGTAAAAAACAGTTAGTGTTAGGTTCAGGATAGCCCCCCCACCCCCCCTAATAAAGTTTTAACCCCCTGATCACCGCCCTAGTTAACCCTTTCACTCCCTATTGCCAGCGTCACTAAGCGATAATTTTTCTGATCGCTGTATTAGTGTCGCTGTTCCCGCTAGGTAGCTATTTTTTTTTATTGCGATTTTTTTTTTTTTACTAAAGACATGTGGCTAAATAAATTTTGGCCTAAATGTTTGACTAAAATTTAGTTTATTTGATTTTTTTTTAACAAAAAGTAAAAAATAGTGTTTTTTTTTCAAAAATGTCGCTCTATTTTTGTATATAGCGCAAAAAATAAAAATCGCAGAGGTGATCAAATACCACCAAAAGAAAGCTCTATTTGTGGGAAGAAAAGGACGCAAATTTTGTTTGGGAGCCACGTCGCACGACCGCGCAATTGTCTGTTAAAGCGACGCAGTGCCGAATCGCAAAAACACCTTGGGTCATTTACCAGCGTATTGGTCCGGGTCTTAAGTGGTTAAAATAGTCTGACCAAGTGTATGGGGCTTAACAATAGTTAATATGGATGAGCCGCGTGTTGAAAGTGTCGTGAATCCCGCGATATATTTACGAAAGTACAAAATGCCGAAAATGCTTTTTCTGTTCGTATTTTCAGTCGTATGTTCATATGACATCTATAACAAAAGATTTGCATTCTGTATTTTGAATCCAAAATACGAACAGAAAAAAGGAATTCATAATACAGAATGCAAATCTTTTGTTATAGATGTCATATGAACATACGACTGAAAATACGAACAGAAAAAGGAATTCAAAATACAGAATGCAAATCATTGACGAAAATTCACAAAAATTATTGTCTAACAAGTAACAAACATGAATTAAACAGAATAACGAACCATGCCACAGGTACGACAATAAAACGGTAATGAAAATACGAAACGATCGGAATACGAAAAAATTGCGTCGTACGAAAAACAAATGGGAACGAACAGGAAAACGGGCGTCTTACGAAAAACGAACGGAAACGAATCTACAGAGCGATACGAAACGGAACAAAAAACAAAAACAAAAAAAAATTCTGTGCACATGTCTAGAAATCAAAACACTCCAGATGGTCATAGAGGGAATGATGAGGGCCACTGCCGGCTGACACGTTTCAAAGTACAATCTTCTTCCTCAGAGCCCAGCAGTCTGTATTAGTATTAAGGGGTATAAAGGGGTGCTAGGGGGGCTGCTGCACACAGAAGTTTTTTTTTTTACCTTCATGCATTGAATGCATGAAGGTAAAAAACCTTGAGCCTTTAGAACCACTTTAAACCAATAAACATAAGAATATGTTTTAAAATACAGATTGATGAGATCAATTTAATAAATAGATGTCACAGCCAATTTGATCAGCAATGATGAATATTAATTGTGTATGATTTGCATCTTTAGTTGCAACCTGCTTTCCAAAAGAAACAGTGTAAATGTGAGCACAGATGTATACAAGGTTAATTAGTATAGGTAGAAGAGAAACAGGGCTTCCCACTGGGAAGATTAGTAAAAAAAATGGATCCCTGCCAGGAATAAATTGGCTATTAATGAATTATTATTGAATGTAATCATTCGCCATATGCCAGTTTAACTCACAAACCTTAGCACAGTATTGTAAGTCACATTTGGGGTTTTCTGATGATTTCATTACATGTTTCCTGATTATACATTTAAACTGCTGATGCTGCTTCATGTTTAAGATAATTATAACCATATGTCAGAAAATATGAATCGCTCTGCATCAATTAACAATATTTTTATTTATTAAGTAATTTACAGGAGGAAAAGGAACCATTGTGGAATTATCTGTTTGAATTTGTTTTCTTAATCACTAAAGGTCCGCCTACTGCACATTTACGTCGGCAGAATGGCACGGCTGGGCACATCAACGTATATATACGTTGATTTTAGTACCCAGCCGTGGGTCACGGGCGTGCGCCCGCGGCGCGCTCCCGTGACCCGGTCCGAAGCTCCAGGACCGGGACCGCGGGATTCGCGGACCCGATCGCCGCTGCAGTGTGGCGATCCGTCCCTGGAGCGAACGGGGAGAGCAGTGTGTAAACACGGCTTTCCCGTGCTTCTCTGAGGCCGCAGCATGGATCGTGTCATCCCTGTAATAGGGGGACGCGATCGATGACGTCACACCTACAGCCACATCCCCCTACAGTTGTAAACACACACACAGTCACAACGAAAGTTACAGCGCCACCTGTGGTTAACTCCCAAACTGCAACTGTCATTTCCACAGTAAACAATGCAATTTAAATGCATTTTTTGCTGTGAAAATGACAATTGTCCCAAAAATGTGTCAAAATTGTCCAAAGTGTCCGCCATATTCTCGCAGTCATGAAAAAAATCGCTGATCGCCGCTATTAGTAGTAAAAAAAAATAATGAATAAAAATGCAATAAAACTATCCCTTATTTTGTAAACGCTATAAATTTTGCGAAAACCAACCGATAAACGCTTATTGCGATTTTTTTTACCAAAAATACGTAGAAGAATACGTATCGGCCTAAACAGAGGAAAAAAATAGTTTTTTTTATATATTTTTGGGGGATATTTATTATAGCAAAAAGTAAAAAATATTTCATTTTTTTTTAAATTGTCGCTTTATTTTTGTTTATAGCGCAAAAAATAAAAAACGCAGAGGTGACCAAATACCACCAAAAGAAAGCTCTATTTGTGGGGAAAAAAGGACGCCAATTTTGTTTGGGAGCCACGTCGCACGACCGCACAATTGTCAGTTAAAATGACGCAGTGCCGAATCGCAAAAAGGGGCAAGGTCCTTTACCTGCATTTTTGTCCGGGTCTTTAGTGGTTAAAGTAAACATTATGATTTTTGTGGTTACTCTATGTACCAACCAGTTTGGGAATGTCCATACTTACCCTTTAAGATACTTTGTTTTCTTATGTGCTCTGATTGGTCCCTAAGCTCTTTTTTAGCTGGTCCAACATCCACACATAGTGGTTTTTTTTTTTTTTATCCAACCAAAAGTTTTTTATTGATGAAAAGGTGATATACAGCTTATGACAGTTATACATTGTACAGCATAACCAGACAGACAGCCATCAAAAACAAAATACAACAGCATTATTACTTGAAGAAAGTCGCCACTTCTATAACCCTCAAACTTCCATGCTATGGTACTCATCCCGCATTCAGTCCCAGCAACCTGTCCATGACCAGGTCCACCGGGGAAAGTCCCGGCATATCCAGCCACGGAGCCCATAGATTTTCATATTTTCATGTACTCCCCCTGTGTTGCTAATTGAGCTTCTCCATGCGTAACATATCTCCTACCTTAACAATCTATTCCCCAGAAGTCGGGGGGTGCTCAGATTTCCAGTAGAACATAATCAACTTCCTAGCCTGGAATAGCACCCTATGCACAGCCTCCCGTGAGTACACCTCCACCACATACTCCTCCAGTACACCCAATAGACAGACCCTGGGGTCCACAGGTATGGATACGGAATTAACAGTACTCACTACCTCGGTCCAGTATTTATGCAGTTTGGGGCATCTCCACAGGAGATAATTAAAGTCCCCATGGTCACGCTTGCATCTAGTGCATGTACAGTATCATCAGTTTGCATCCCCATCAACTGCAATCTGTGTGGCGTATAATATACCCGAAGATATATAGCTGAGTGAGCCGCTGAGTCACATTCAGTGAACAAGTGCTCACCCCTTAAAATAACTCTTTTTTTTTTTTTTTAAACATTTTATTAAAGATTTCACATTACAGAGTCAATACATTCAAGGTCTCCGGAACATAGAACATACGTATCCAGCATGCAAGTATGATACATCACATCAACAGCCTTGGATGCAGTATAGGTAACAGGCATAAAACACAGTGAACACGAGAACATGTAAGCAGAATGTCTCCTGAGCGCGTGGAATGATTACACAATAGAGCGGAAAACCTTCATAACTCGGATAAACGTGTACCGGGTATAAGTAACAAATCTCAAGACTGAGGGAGCCAACAGTTCTCGTCTGAAATGCTATTCCCACTGGGACAACCCAGGTGAGAACTCAACTACGAGCGGGGGAAATTTACAAGGCGTTAGCGGAATGATCATATACCAGAGGGTCCACAAAATATTTCTCGGCCCTCCCGCCCCATGTAGGGTTCCTCATGGCAGCCAAACTACATAGGGATGGAAAGGCAAGGCAAACGACCCAAGGATGGAATTCTTGCCGCGGCATCAGGCCGAGTCGCAGGCTAAATCGAAGGGTACCGCTAATAGTCAAATACAACAACTTGACTACGAGCGGACCCCTTACTGGGCATTGTCAAGAGGGAGGGTAAGGGTGGGGGGAACGGGGACACACAGGTGAAATCGGAAGTGTCGGGAGCGGGCAACTAGAGTACATTAAACATCACCGTCAGTATCCACGGCCGGAGTGTCAGGGCCAGCAGATCCCAAGGATTCCCTATAGTGTGTCCAACAGGCCCAGGTGGTCCTGAATTTGTCATGCGTATCTTTCGACTGGTGGATTATTCTTTCCATGTCCTCTATTTTATTTACTCTTTTAACCCATTCAGCTACAGTAGGGGGAGTGGTGGTCTTCCAGTGTAGGGGGATGCATTGGGTGGCTGCATTGATGAGGTGCAAGGTAAGGGATTTGTAGTATGACTTCCTAGGGAGTGAGGTGTGGTGTAGGAGGTACTGGGCCGGGGTGAAGTCAGGGGTGTAGGTGGTGATCCGTGAGATGAGATCATGCACCCTCGGCCAAAAAGGTTGAATCAAAGAGCAGTCCCACCACACGTGCAGAAGAGAGCCGACTGCCGCGTTGCATCTCCAGCACATAGGGGGGATGCTAGGGAAAATTTTATGTAGCCTTTCGGGCACCCGGTACCACCTCGAGTACAACTTGAATCTGTTCTCCTGAGCGGAAACATTAATGGATCCCTTGTGGGTGTGTTCCCAGATTTGCTCCCAATCTACAGGGGAGAGGGAAAGTGACAAATCCGACTCCCACACACGATGGATCCTGTCATTTGGAACCGCCTTGGTCAGAAGAAGTGAGTGGAGTATTGCGATCAGATGAGTCTGAGGGCCCGAGTCTTTGCACAAAATCTCGAAGGGGGTGAGGTCCCTATACCAACTGGAGAGTACCGGGGTAGTCTGAAAAAAGTGCCTGATCTGTAGAAATTTGAAGAAGGGTACGTGCAGGTTCGGGAATTTAGAGGACATCTCAGCATGGGATAACAGGGTACCCGCCTTGAAAAATTGGCTCGCCCTAACGGGCTTGTCATCAGAGAATGCTGACCCACACAGTGTAGCTATGTCAGGGGGGAAATCTGGATTTTGGGTGATGGGTGTCATAGGCCCTGGGGAAGGGACTAATTCTAAAGCACGGCAGGCTACTCTGAAAGTGGAAAGAGTGGGGCCAATTAAGGGGTGTTCCGTACACATCTTTGGAACCGAGTTGACACTGATCCAGGGGGTGTGCGCTATCGGAAATTTGACAAAAGAATTTTCAATGTCGACCCAATCTTTGTTACATCTGTGTCTGTGCCAATCAACAATCCTAGTAAGCTGGCAGGCCTTATGGTATATGGAGAGGTCCGGTAGTCCCATTCCACCCTTCAGCTTTGGGAGAACCAGTCTGTTCCAACTCAGCCGAGGGGGGTGACCCGCCCATAGGAATGACCTGCAAATGCTCTTGAGGGATGTAAAATATGCTGGAGGGAGCTTTATCGGGACGGCTTGCATCAGGTATAATAGCCTGGGTAAAATGTTCATTTTTAAAATCGCCGCCCTGCCAAACCACCAGAAACGTCCTTTGTGCCAGGCATTTAGGTCATCTCGAATGGTCTGGAGCGCGGGCAGAAAATTGTGTGCATATAGGTCATTGAGCATCGAAGGGAGTTTGATACCCAGATACGAGACCGCCTTAGATTCCCAACGAAAGGGAAAATTCTGTTGACATAAAGACACCGTAGAGCTGGGGAGGGACACGTTCAGCGCAGTCGACTTATGGAAATTGATTTGCAGGTTGGATAGCCGGTTAAAGAGACCAAAAGCCTTCAGGAGATTGGGTATAGTAGTAATTGGGTCCCTTAGGAACAATAAAACGTTGTCCGCGTACGCCGCAACTTTGCATAATTTCCGGTTAATGGTGACGCCCTTTATGTCTGAGTTGTCACGCAGCCTACGAAGGAAGGGTTCCAGGGTAAGTACGAAGATGATGGGGGAAAGCGGGCAACCCTGTCTGGTACCATTGGCAATAGAGAAGGCGTCCGACAGTCGACCATTCACCCTGATCCGCACGGTGGGGGCGGAGTACAGCGCCAGAACTATTTGAATGAGGCGACTCGGGAGGCCAAGCTTGAGTAGAGCCGTGGACATATAGTCCCAAGCCACCCTGTCGAACGCCTTCTCCGCGTCCAACGATAGGAAAAATCCCTTAGTGTTTGATGTCGTCAGCCAATGGTGTATGTTGATGGCCTTTATGGTGTTGTCCCGAGCTTCCCTGCCCGGGACAAATCCAACCTGATCGGATGATACAAATTTGGAAAAGGAAAGGTAGCAGTCTGTTAGCTATAATTTTAGCGCAAAGCTTAACGTCGACGTTCAGCAGGGAGATGGGGCGGTAGTTAGAAACTAGATTAGTGTCCTTACCCGGTTTAGGGATCAACGTTATGTGGGCTTCCAGGAGATCTCGGTTCGGGTTGGGCGTAGAGGGGAGAGCGTTGAAGGCATTTATGAATCTAGGAAGCAGTGTGGAGGTGAAGGCCTTATAATAGCCGTCCGGTAGGCCGTCCGGGCCTGGGCTCTTCCCTGTTTTCAGCTGTTTTAGGGCAAGTAAGACCTCATCTGATGTAATTGCTGAACCTAAGTGCGATAATTCATCTGGGGGGACTGGAGATTGGCCATATTTGGTGAGGAATTCCTCCAGGGCTGTCTGGCGATCCTGGGGGGTTACAAGACCCGTTGGTTTGGGCAAGTTATATAAATTAGAGAAATAATTTACAAACTCTCGGGCAATGCGGTCAGTTCTGGTGATGGGTGTCCCCGACGGAGGAGTAATGGAATGGATATTGTAACTAGCATTTTTCTTTTGCAGGGCCGACGCCAACAGCTTCCCAGCTTTATTTCCGAACTCATAGAATAATTTGTGAGTAAAGGCAAAATTACGTTTTAAGGTTACTTGGAGAACCTCCAGCAGTTCTTCCCTAGCTTTCAAGAGGGCGGAGTACGTTTGGGTAGCCAAAGTAAGTTTGTGGGCACTCTCAAGCCGTTTAATCTGGTCGGACAGTTCAGATAGCCTAGCCTTTCTTAGTTTATTACGTTTGGCTGTTAATGAGATTAGCTCACCCCGGATGACACATTTGTGGGCCGCCCAGAGGGTGACTGGGGAGGTAACATCGGCATCGTTTTCGGCAAAATATTGGGAAAGACGATCCGAGAGCATTCGGAAGCTTTCCGGGTCAAGCAAGAGAGAATCGTCCATTCTCCAGATCGGGGATTTGGTGCAATGATCGGGAAGAACCAGGGTGTAACACCATCGGCGTTACTTTGTACAGAACGAGCGCAGCTGTACCATCCTTAGACGGCTGCACTCCATTCAGCACCCTGTAATCGACACTTTCGACGCGCCGTCGAATCCTGCGCTCCGTCCAGCACCCTGTCCTCATCACTTCCGACGTGCCGTCGAATCCTGCGCACCACGCTGGAACGCGGAAGCGCGCCCAGCGTGTGTCCCGCGACAGGCTGGCTATTTAAACCCCCTCTGATGGCGGCTGGGTGTCTGGTTATTGAAGTTGACGCTCGCCGCCATCTGAGACCCAAGACCCCCTCCAGAGACCCTCAGATCCTCACCCTGTGAGGAGATCACCAGGATCACAGGATCAGGTTCTACTCCAAGGACCGTGCTACTGTCTATGACTTTCTCCTGGACCACAGAGCTGGCAATCTACAGAACCATAGAGGCATCTTGCACCTGCTTTTAGTCTCTCTCCAGGAAGGAACTCCTAACCACATCACATCTAAACCGCAAGTACCCACAACTAACCATACCAAGCCTGTATACTGGAATACTGTTCATGCTGGATTGGATACTGTGATATGTTCTAGATTGCCTGATATCATATGTTTGTAGAGACTGTAACGCCTTACCAGAAATCTCCAATAATCTATGGTAGATACACCACACCATCAATAGGAGATAGTTCACAGGAGGTTGTGATGAATTAACCCCATAAGCTCTGTATAACATCTTAGAGCAAACCAGGTGGTTTAATCTGAGTATCCTCCAGAACAAGTGACTACCCTTCATCTCCTATTCATGGTGACGGCGTAGTCATTACAGAATAACCAGACCAAATATATACATATAGATGGATCCCGCTGATTTAGCGAATCATCTACTGCGACTCACTCAAAGGGTAGATACCCTAACTAACTCTTTAAATGAATTACGCCTTGAGAATGAAGCTCTCCGCCAGCAGAACCTTGCTCAGGTTAGAGAGAGACCAGAACCAAAAGTCTGTTCTCCAGAACCTTTCTCTGGGGATAGGAAACTCTTCCGGCAATTCATCAGCTCTTGTCGCTTGATGTTTGAGCTACGTCCCCGTACTTATTATTTTGATAGGATTAGAATTCTCACCCTCATCTCCTACCTCAGGGGAGAACCTAGAGTTTGGGCCGACGCCTATCTGGAAGAACACGGAGATCTCCTTGGAGCTTTGGACACTTTCCTCGCAGAAATGTCCCTCCTCTATGAGGATCCCAATAAACAGTTGACTGCTGAAAATTCCATCAGAAACCTCAAACAGGGGAAAAGACCAGTGGAGGACTACATTTCTGAATTCAAATGTTGGTGCCGAGAGACCCAGTGGTCGGATATCGCACTCAGGAACCAATTCCGGCTTGGCCTGACGGAAACTTTGAAAGACGAAATCGCACGTGTAGAACTTCCACCATCCCTAGAGGATTTAATGCAACTGTCCATCACCATTGATCGACGTATTCGTGAGAGAAGAGCTGAACGGGCCAATGCGTATTCTCCTTCACCTTTCAGGAGAGCCAGATCTCCCCCCAAGGAGCTTCCGATGGAACTTGGTGCGATTAAAGGACCATTAAGCACAGCGGAGAAACAACGCCGCAGAGACCAAAACCTCTGTATGTACTGTTCAGCTCCTGACCACGTTGTATCCACCTGTCCCCTTCTTAAGAGGAATTCGGAAAGTAAAGATCACCAGAGAAACAAACTTAATTTCACTGGTACTATTTCTAACCGTTACATTTTTATTGTTCTTATATTACAATGGGATCAAGAAAGGTTCTCCATTGAAGCAATGGTCGACACTGGAGCCTGTGGAAACTTTATTGACTCAAAGATTGTAGAATCTAATAAAATACCTTGTGTGTTCAAGCAAACCCCTGTGTCACTCACTTTCGTTGATGGTTCCAGTTCTCCCACAGGTCCAATTACATTCCAAACCTCACCCCTTTGGGTGACTTGCGGTTCAGGTCATACTGAGAGCCTAATTTTTGACGTCATCCCATCACCTCTATTTCCAATAATTCTCGGATTACCTTGGTTACATCTTCATCAGCCTACCTTCCAATGGTCTACTAGTTCCTTAACCTTACAATCCTCTTACTGTAAAGAGAGTTGTTATCCTAATTGTTCTCTTTTACAGAATTCTACCCTCCTGATCTTCCACCTTATCTACATGATTTCGCCGATGTTTTTAGCAAAACCAAGGCAAACTTGCTCCCCCCACACAGGATCTATGATTGCCCCATAGATCTCATAGCTGATGCACCGATTCCCACTGCTCGGATTTATCCATTATCTCAACCTGAACTTGTACACCTCAAGGATTATATCGACGAAAACCTCAAAAAAGGTTTTATCAGACCTTCAACCTCTCCAGCGAGTGCAGCAATGTTCTTCGTAAAAAATAAAGACGGCTCACTCCGACCAATTATAGACTACCGTGCACTCAATAACATCACCATAAAAAACAGATATCCACTACCATTAATTCCAGAACTCATCGAACGACTCAAAAATCTTCACTAAATTAGATCTAATGCCGCGTACACACGGTCGTTTTTTGCGATGAAAAAAAAAGACGTTTTTTAAAACGTCATTTAAATTGATCGTGTGTGGGCAAAACGTCGTTTTTTGTCTTAAAAAAAACGACCAAAAAAAAATTCCAACATGCTTGAATTTTTTGTGTCGTTTTTCAAAACGTCGTTTTTTGTTTCACAAAAAGTCACCGTGTGTGGCAAAAACGTCTTTTAAAACGACGTTTTTCAACCCGCGCATGCCCAGAAGCTAGTTATGAAGCGAGCTTCAATGGAAAAGAGTGGTGAACGTAACCTCGCTTTTTGTGAAAAAACGATGGTGTGTATGCAAAATTGTCTTTGAAAAGTGACGTTTTAAAAACGTCGTTTTTTACTTCACAGAAAACGTCGTTTTTTTTCATCGCAAAAAACGACCGTGTGTACGCGGCATGAGGGGTGCCTACAACCTCATAAGAATTCGATCTGGTGATGAGTGGAAAACGGCTTTTAAAACACGCTATGGCCTCTACGAGTACACCGTAATGCCCTTTGGGTTATGCAACGCACCTGCTACTTTCCAATACTTTATCAACGACATTTTCCGAGATTTGCTCGACGTTTGCGTTGTGATTTATTTGGATGATATTTTAATCTATTCAGATTCTCCCGAAGAACACATCAAACATGTACGCTGGGTTTTGGCCAGATTGAGAACACACTCTTTATATGTCAAACTTGAAAAGTGTGTTTTCAGTCAACGCAACATTTCTTTCCTGGGATATCTAATTACCCCAAACGGAATACAGATGGAATCATCGAAGGTACAGTGCATATTATCCTGGCCAGTTCCCCATTCCAGGAAGGCTCTGCAACGTTTCCTCGGATTCTCAAACTACTACAGAAAATTCATTAAGGACTTCTCTACGATCGTGAAACCACTGAACAATCTCACTAGTAGTAAGACGCCTTTTTCCTGGTCTGATCAGGCACAGAAATCTTTTGACCTTCTGAAGCTTAGTTTCACCTCCGCACCAATCTTACAACTTCCTAACCCACTTTACCACTTCACATTAGAGGTAGATGCCTCACACTTTGCTTTGGGAGCTGCACTCTCTCAACAAGCTTCATCATCTGAACCTCTACATCCGGTAGCCTTCTACTCTAGGACACTATTACCTGCCGAAAAGAATTACCCCATTGGGGAAAAAGAACTCCTTGCTATAAAGGATGCCCTGAGCAATTGGAGACATCTCTTGGAAGGTTCCAAACACCCCATTACCATCCTCACTGATCATCGCAATTTGCAACATTTGAGGTCCTGTAAAACCCTTTCCGCCCGCCAAGTCAGGTGGAGTTTATTTTTCGATAGGTTCGACTTCAACATCTCCTATCGTCCTGGTACAGAAAATGTCAAGGCTGATTCGTTGTCACGTATGCATGACAACCAGACAATTGAGACACCTCCCCTTTCTATTATTCCACCCGATCGGTTCATTGGAGCATCTATTCCTTTCCTGGACCTACTGATCCAATCTCTCCCTAGCGAGGTTCCCCTAATGCCCCAGGGTCTCAAGAAAGAACGGGCTATTTACCTACAACAATAAGATTTACGTCCCCGCCACCTTACAACCTCTACTTCTCAAACAACTTCATGATGCTCCTCTGGCAGGTCACCCAGGAATAAGTAAAACCATTCATCTAATTAAAAGAAATTACTGGTGGCCCAAGCTTTCACAGACAGTCAGTGATTATGTCAATTCCTGCGTGATATGTGCTACCAACAAACATTCCAGGAAGCCGCCCTATGGTCTCCTTACTTCGATTCCAATACCTGAAAGACCCTGGGATGTGGTCTCTATGGATTTTATAGTCGATCTCCCCAGGTCTCAAGGTGCCAACACAATTCTAGTTACAGTAGATTTATTAACAAAGATGGCTCACTTCATCCCATTGAAAAATTTACCAACTGCTCTAGAGACTGCACAAGCCTTCCTTCAGAATGTCCTTAAGTTACATGGGTTGCCCTCCCAGATTATCTCTGACAGAGGCACTCAATTCATTTCCAGATTCTGGAGAGCCCTTTGCCAGGCCTTGCAAATTGATCATCGAATGTCCACTGCTTATCATCCTCAAACGAACGGACAGACAGAACGAGTAAACCAAACACTGGAGCAGTATTCACGCTGTTATTGCACCCATCTACAGGACGACTGGCTTCAATTTCTTCCTCACGCCGAATTTGCGTATAATAACGCTTCCAGTTCTTCCTCCGGATTTTCTCCTTTCTATGCAAACTATGGGTTCCATCCCAAATCTGCTCCAGTCTCCGTTCTCCCTAACAATGTTCCCGCTGTAGAACATTACCTCTCCACCTTAAAGAGGACCTTAGGAATACTCCATTCTAATCTTTCTGCAGCCCAACAAAGACAAAAGAAGTATTATGATTCCCATAGAACTCCACCGCCTAAATACAAAGGGCCAGATTCAGCAACACTTGCGCTGGAGTATTTCGATATGCGCCGCGTAACTGTGAAGATGCGCCGTCGTTTCTATGTGCCCGTACCCACCAAACTAGATGCGCCCAATAACGGGCCATTTGCGACCGGCGGAACGTTCCGATGCCAGAGTATCGTCAGCGCTTAATTTCGCTTGGCGCATCAGTCGCGCCTATTGATTTCCCCTGCAAATATGCAAATGAGGGATTTTTCCCAATTAACGAACGGATTAGCACCATACGCTGGCTACATGCGCCGCGCGTATCTCGTCCGTCCGGCGCAAAGTTATTTCTACAAAAGGCTGCTTTATCTTTACTCCAGATGGCCACAGGTCAGCAGGAGAGCAGCTACAGCAGCGTTACCGACGATAAGAGCTAGCTGAGCACCCCCACTTGCAGGACAACACCTCTGTCCATGCTTGTCTGTCAAATTTTACAGCCATGGAGGAAGACATCATAGGTCTCCATAGCCGAGATGACGGCTGACAGCTCCTGGCCATTAAAGTTCAGCTTTCTCCTGTGTGTTTGCGGGGAACGGGAGCAGCCATCTCAGAACAAAAGTAACATCACTGCGGGGAGGGGGAGCAGGATATACTTTAGTGCCGGAATGGCGCTTCTACGGGCGCATTTAAACGCCCAACGGAAGGCATTGCGCTGACGTTTCCCGTGAAGTGGTGCCGACGGAAGTTGTGAGCATGCGCACAAAGGGGGCGAGTGGAGCCTCACTCACTGCGCATGCTCCGTGGTTGATGCGCTGAACGTAAGCCTCTGCGCTGGGCTCCGCCCATCATTTACATATGATCACACCCACTTCCCCTTGCGTCGGGTTACGCCAGCGCATTATCGTTACTCTGGCGCAAGTTTACGCGCAACTGCTATGTGAATAACAGTACTTGCACTGAAAGGGTCGTCAGAGTAACGTAAATGAGAAGCGTTACTCTGGAGCAAAGATGCTCTCATCTACCTGAATCTGGCCCAAAGTTGGAGATTTAGTTTGGCTCTCCACTCGAAATCTACGCCTTAATATCCCTTCAAGAAAACTCGGCCGCCAATTCACTGGTCCCTTCTCCATTTCACATCTCATCAACAATAACACCGTTAAGCTACTTCTACCTCCGGATTGGAAGATACATCCTTCTTTCCATGACTCACTTATTAAGCCTTTCACTCTTAATCCGTTCCCCAACAGAGACCCTCAACCCCCTTCTCCTGTTGAGGTTCTCGGTGAGACTGAATATGAGGTACAGAAAATTCTGGATTCCAGGAGACAAGGATCTTCCCTGCAATACTTAATCCGTTGGAAGGGTTACAGCCATCTTGATGACTCCTGGGTAGATTCCTCCCACATTCATGCTCCCCGGCTCATCAAACAATTTCACCGCAGATACCCTGATCGACCATCACCTTCTGGGTGTATATTTGGGACCCCCTTGAGGAGGGGAGTATGTAACACCATCGGCGTTACTTTGTACAGAACGAGCGCAGCTGTACCATCCTTAGACAGCTGCACTCCATTCAGCACCCTGTCATCGACACTTTCGACGCGCCGTCGAATCCTGCACTCCGTCCAGCACCCTGTCCTCGTCACTTCCGACGTGCCGTCGAATCCTGCGCACCACGCTGGAACGCGGAAGCGCGCCCAGCGTGTGTCCCGCGACAGGCTGGCTATTTAAACCCCCTCTGATGGCGGCTGGGTGTCTGGTTATTGAAGTTGACGCTCGCCGCCATCTGAGACCCAAGACCCCCTCCAGAGACCCTCAGATCCTCACCCTGTGAGGAGATCACCAGGATCACAGGATCAGGTTCTACTCCAAGGACCGTGCTACTGTCTATGACTTTCTCCTGGACCACAGAGCTGGCAATCTACAGAACCATAGAGGCATCTTGCACCTGCTTTTAGTCTCTCTCCAGGAAGGAACTCCTAACCACATCACATCTAAACCGCAAGTACCCACAACTAACCATACCAAGCCTGTATACTGGAATACTGTTCATGCTGGATTGGATACTGTGATATGTTCTAGATTGCCTGATATCATATGTTTGTAGAGACTGTAACGCCTTACCAGAAATCTCCAATAATCTATGGTAGATACACCACACCATCAATAGGAGATAGTTCACAGGAGGTTGTGATGAATTAACCCCATAAGCTCTGTATAACATCTTAGAGCAAACCAGGTGGTTTAATCTGAGTATCCTCCAGAACAAGTGACTACCCTTCATCTCCTATTCATGGTGACGGCGTAGTCATTACACAGGGACATGGTAATGGGGTGGTGGTCGGACAGTGTCATAGGTTCTATCGTTGCCCCTGAGAGGAAGGTAAGGTCAGATTGCGAGAGGAAGAAGTGATCTATCCTGGAATATTTGTTGTGTAAGGGAGAAAAAAAGGTGTAGTCTTTCACCTTCGGGTTGAGTGTGCGCCATGTGTCGTGCAGAGTAAGTGTACTGATTTGGGTTTTAATGGCGCGTAATGCACTATAAGATAGGCATGACGATCCATTGGACGTGTCTACTGAGGGCGAAAGGGGGACATTGAAGTCCCCTCCTACTATCAATGTTCCAAGTTTAAAGGCGGTCAATTGATAGAGCGTATCTCGAAAAAAGGAAACCTGGCGCGAGTTGGGAGCATAAACATTCGCAATCGTGAACGATCTGCCGTGTAGTGTACCTTTGATAAAGATAAATCTGCCTAACCTGTCTTTTTGGACATCGGAGACCTGGAATGGGCAGTGTTTTGAAAATAGAATAGATACCCCTTTCGATTTTGCCTCATCGTTAGAGGCATGGTGGACAGTGGGGAAATAGCTATCATGTAGGAATAGAGTCGGTGCGAAAGTGAGTCTCTTGAAGAAGTACAATATGGGGCTTGTCTCTACGGAACGTGTACAGAAGACGTGAACGTTTTTCTGGGGTATTCAGGCCGCGGGCGTTAAGAGAGAGGAGTTTAAGCTCTGTGCGACCCGTAGTTCGGTGGGGAGAAGACATGGTAGGAGATGGCCCGTCAGTCATGGTCGAGGGAGCAAAGAGGGATGGGGAGGAGGAGGTGGGGCGGGATGGGTCACAGGACGGGGTGGATGACAGGGGGGGGGCCCAGTAAGTATGCAAAGGAAAATCAATAGCACAAAACTACCTATAGAAAGAACACCGATTAGGTAGCGGGACTACGTCCTTTTACCTAAGTATTTACAAATCGGAAAAATACGGAGCCCACGGGGCACCCGCGCCCAGACAGTGCGCAACCACCACCGTGAGCAGCTGTGTGGGGGTTGGACAGGGCCCTGCCCAAGAGCAAATACACTAAAAGATATAAACTTATACTGATGAGCCACCTCGGAACAAACCTCACAGGTCAAAGTTTAAGTAACCTGGAGAGGTATGGCCTCAGGATATGTCAAGGGTGGGGAGCAGCCACCTTGAAATGAGGCCCCTGCACCGGTGGAGCTGACTGCCACAGTGTGCCACCAATACCATCAGCTCCACCAGACAGCAGATAGCCTTGGCATTATACCAGTTTGGGGAAGAAGACGTGTTCCGTCTGACCCGTTGCACCGGAGCCTGGCGCGCCAGGGGTTTAAAGAGATACCCTGCATACGAGCCAAAATAGCGTGCGGTGATCCACTTCAGCTAAATCACAACATCGTTATAACGTTTGAGCAATGCAACCCCCATCTTACTTACAGTAGTCCATAGGTCTACACCCCGGGCCCGGGGTGTATAAACAGCATGAGATGGGGGGTGCAGGGCTCCATGCACAGACAGGACATACATCTTACCTAGGCATACTCTGACCTGTATGGGCGTGACCCAACAATCAAATATATAACAAAAATAAAACAAAAGTTAACAAGCACACATGCTCGAGGATTCGTTGAAAAGCCTGAATTTCCACTTTGTCCCATCGGCCATAGTTGACCAGGCAGAGGAGCAGTCAGAGAACCCCGTCTCCCGGATTGAAATAGTCAGGGAGGCAGTAGCGGCAGCAAGTGTGAGGCTGAGTAGACCGGGACAAATACACAATCCGACTCCTCTTCGGCTGCCGCACGTCATGACGTGATGACTTCTTCCTATCCGGCGCACGTGACTTCCAGCCGCATGGTATCTCGGGAGTTGTAGTAAAAACAGATTAAGCTATGGAACTTTGCCGGAAGAGAAGCCGGGGACAGTAGATGTGCCGCCAAAGCCTAAACAGTCACAGTCAGGTCGTCACATCGAGAGGTATTGAGTCATCAAAACAGAAACGGATCAGAACCTGATTGGGTTGCAAATAAAACTAGTAAAAAGGAAAGTTCAAAAAGGCTTCATGAAACATAACAGTGAACCACCACACGCCCAACAGGAGGTAACTGCATTAATAAAGCCGTCAGTAGTCCCTGCGGGCTCTCCTAGCCCCGGGGGGAGCTAGAGAATCACGGTCTCCTCGCGGGGTGTTGACACTGGGGGGGTTCCTGGTTCCTGACGGCGACCGCCTCCGGCGGGTTCTGGTGGTTTGGGTCTCCATCCGTTCCTCCGGCGATTTCCCCCATCTGCCTACTGATCGGCGGTAAACAGCATACCACTCGGGGACCGATATCAGAGGCAATCCCAGAGTCTCACAAAAGTGTGGCAGTGCGTCCCAGGTGAGATGCTGTAAGGCAGAATGGAAACTTCCACTTGTATCGAATGTCCCTGGAGCGGAGCACATCCAGAAGCGGTTTGAGGTCCCTGCGGTGTTGGAGAGTGATGCCCGATAGATCCTGGAAGATTTGAACAGGGGTGCCATCATGTGAGAGACGTTTTCCCCGTGCCTGCAGTAGAATCTCCTCTTTCAGAGTAAAGTCCACCAGGCAGCACACAATGTCCCTTGGCGGATCTGTATCTCTACCGCGGGGACGCAGGGCGCGGTGTATCCGTTCTAATGCGATGGACGTGGCAGGAGGTCTGCCGAGCACGGAATTGTAGAGGCTCACCACTGCCTGAGGCATCCGCTCTCCTTCAATACCCTCCGGCATACCCCGCACGCAAAGGTTATGGCGTCGGCTTCGGTTCTCCAGGTCCTCCAGGTGGCGATTCACCTCACGGAGCTGCAAGGTATGTTCATCAATTTTTTTAGTGGACCTCTGGAGAACCCGGTCATGATCGTCTAGAACCCTCTCTGTAGTCGAGACACGATCGTTCAGTGCGCGGACGTCAATTCTTAACTCCGCTATGGCGGCTGACAAGGTGTCTTTAATTTCCGCCTCTACAGCCCTGAGGTCCTGGAGGCTTATGTGTTGTTGAGAAGAGGGTTGTGCACCGTCCCGTTGACCCCCAGAGGGCTCGGGGGGAGCGGTGTGAGTTGCCGTTAGGATTATCGCTGGCTGCACAGCGGATTGTGCCTGCTGGTTTCCCTGAGAGAATCCTTGGCGGGAAGCCGCCATGTTATTCCTGCCTGTACGGAACATCTCAGGGATATGTTGGCCCATGGCGTCGTTCTGTTCCCTCGGTGATCGGGAACGTGAGGCCGATGACTGTCTGGAAGCAGTACCCATCTTTAGGATAAGAGTGAGGGTCCGGTATCTCCGCTAATTGTTAGATTTGGTCCGAGGTGGCTGGAGCACAGAGCTCAGGCGTCCATCTCCCAGCAAGGTCCGGCCACGCCTCCAAAATAACTCTTCCCACTGTTCTCCACCCAGTTGGCCCACGTCTCTCTCCCATTTTCCCTCACCAGTATTGGATGCTGCCCCAATAACTTCTGTAATAGGATGGCGTAGCATTGAGAGATAAATCCCTTCGAAGACACAGCATCCCTAATGAGACTGAATACTGGGGTTGGCGACAAATGCCACTCAGAAGACCTACTCTTAAGCCCCATACACACCATCAGATTATCTGAAGATGTTTGTCTTCAGATTTACCAAAACCATCTAATATGAGGTCAAACCTTAAGAGTTTCAATTTGTTTGCAATCAGGCAGGCCCTTGTACTACATGGTTTTGGTAAATCTGAAGACAAAAATCTGCAGATAATCTGATGGTGTGTATGGGGCTTTAGCCCTTACTGCGTGTTGAAGCTGCAGATACTGCCACACATAGTGCTTAGCAAGCCACTCCCCTTCTTCCTCATCCCATAAGTTTGACTGATGGCAGCAGAGGTCTATGGTTCCAATTTACTTAGCACCAACCTCCAGAACTGTACAGGAAGTGGGAGAGAGTATGTGCTGGATGCCAGATCTGTACTGGACAGGGGGTCTGTATTGGTGGAGAGGGAGGAGGTATGTGAGGTGGGATCTGTACTGATGGGAATGAATATACTGTACTAAAAGTTACAGATAGCTAAACAAATACATTATTAATTTAATTCATGAACAATATTTTTATGAATGTGTTTCTGTTTTTATTTTTCAGTAACGAGTTGGATTTTTTCACTTTGTCAAATTCAATACATGCCTGTAGGTATGCATGGGGGAACTTGGTGTAATTGGAAACAGAAGGCAACCTCAAAGATCCATAGCACATAAACAGAACCATAGACAGCATTCAAATATGCAGGAAATCATTTAAAAATGTACTAGGATTTCCTTGCCCATCTCCCCAGAAGGTGACTCAGACAGCAATAACAATCTGACAGGCTATACCCTTACCACTTTACTGTAACAAAAAAAAAAATCATGGCGTTAGATGCACTTTAATGCTGGATCAGTGCTGTGTGGGGTGCATTTTATAACTAACAAACTGTAGATATACAGTATTTAGCTATCTTTTACAGACTTCCACTGAGCGCATGTAAAGTTGACTGTCAACATCCAATATACAGAAACCGGATTTAACTACTGTATATTTGTGAAGTTACATTGACATCTAGTGAGCAATTTGTAAAATAGCATCAGCGAACACAAACCCAGCAAGAAAGAAATACCAGCTGTAGTTCTGCTAGCATAAATAGTGATATATATTATTATTATTTTTAGCAATATTTCTTTCTCTTAGGCCGCGTACACATGATCGGTCCAACCCGATGAGAATGGTCCTACGGACCGTTTTCATCGGTTCACCGCTGAAGTGGCCTGATGGTCTGATGTGCGTACACATCATCAATCCAAAATCAGATTGGGTCAGAACGCGGTGACGTAGAACACAACGACGTTCTGAAAAAATGAAGTTCAATGCTTCCAAGCATGTGCCGACTTGATACTGAGCATGCGCGGGTTTTTGGACCGATGCTTTTGCGTACTAACCATCGGTTTATGCCGATGGTCAGGCGTCCATCGGTCCGATTTTAAAGCAAGTTTTAAAACTTTGGTCTGATGGACGACGGTCCGATGGGCCGTACACACGATCGGTTTGGACCGATGAAACTGGCCCTAAGGCCAGTTTCATCGGTCCAAACCGATCGTGTGTACGCAGACATAGGCGTTCATATCTCATTACATGCAGCAAATTCACTTAAAGGGTCACTAAAGGATTTTTTTTAGCTAAATAGCTTCCTTTACCCTAATGCAGTCCTGGTTTCATGTCCTCATTGTTCATTTTTGCTGAAATCCTTCTCTGTTCTGCACACTTCCTTATGAAAAAAGTACTGGGAGCTTCTCTCTGTGGTCTCTAATCAAGAAGGTGTGTTTACTGTGTGTCTAAAACCCCTCAGAACCAATCAGTTTCATTTTAAAAACAAACACTGCCCTGTATTGGCTCTGTGTCTCTGTCCTTCACAGAAGCATGAAACTAGATGAAAAACGAAACTGAAACTGCAGGCACATCATATGATTGATTTTCATCTATTTTTAATCATTTTTAAAAGGAATCAGTTAAAGGGGTGTTCCAGCCGCAATTTTTTTTTTTTAAAGTCAGCAGCTACTAACAGTGTAGCTGCTGACTTTAAATAGGGACACTTACCTTGTCCTACTTGCCCGCGCTGATGGCCCCCCCGATGCCGGTCCCACGATCGCTCCAGGTCCCGCGCCGCCATCCACACTATGGGAAACAGGCAGTGAAGCCGTACGGCTTCACTGCCCATTTCCTACTGCGCCTGCGTGAGTCTCACGCTGGCTTGTGAATGGGCGGCTTCTCTCTGAGAACACACACAGTTCCCAGAAAGCAGCGCGCCCCATTCACAAGCAGAAGAAGCAGAAGTAAAAGACACCGCGGTGTGGAAGAGGCAGATTATGGACTTCCGCATAGCAACAGGTATTTCGGGTGAGTATTTTTTTTTTTTCAGGTATTTATTTATTAAATTGTTTTAAACAAAATGGGCAAATGTTGTTTTCCTGGGTGGAACTCCGCTTTAACTATTATGTCTCTATACCCTGTAAACAGTCATTTCCATCTTCCAATAAACCGCCTGATTTGTAGCATTACCACCAGGTTGAACTCTGTCAATGAGTACCTGTGTGAGTTTGGCACAAGGACAGGCTTAGGGCACCTCTGCTTTTATCCCCATGCAAGTGGCTGCTGATAAAGGATGCATGCACTGTACTGTCACCATTTGAGAAGGTGACAAGGTTGGTGAGCCGTGACACTGCATGCGTGACACTGCATGTGTTTCCTGCTGGAGCAGGCATTATGGACATGGCACTCGAGGCAGAGCAGTGGGAGGAAGAGGAGGACTTCCTTTCATCTCAAGGCCAGCTTTATACAGACACCATTCTTTCAATGCCACAGAACACACAAGAGGAGAGGGAGGAGGAGGATTATGACTGTTTTGGAGGCATTGAGACAGAGGAAGATATACATGAAATCTAAAAAAATAAGCTTCCGTTTCCAGAAACCTTGGGAGTAATATGTGGCTGGGAGGAGGCAGTTCCAGATACTGTAATATTCACTGACCTTAAGGACTCTGCTTCTTATGCTTCTGCAAACTTGCGGTGCATGGCCTCACTTATTCTTCAAAGCCTGAGAAAGGAACCTTTGTGGCATCAAGAATAAGGATCATTATTGGCTGGCAACCCCCCTTGACCACTGTTACAAGGGAAAAGTCTTGGAACTCATCCCATCCCCATAGAGGGAGCACAGGATGAAATATCATGAAGACACCTTAAAGGGGAGGTTCCCCTAAAAAGAAACTTTTAACATTGCCTGTGTCTTCTAAATAACATTTAGAATCGGCTGGTAGTTTAAAAAAAAAACACCCGTACATACCATTTTCGGCTTGTACTCTCACCGCCGCTTCCGGGTCTGGCGGCCGGGGATGGGAGGGCCTGCTTCATTGACAGGCATCCGATCGACGCATACAGCGCATCACGAGATGCCAAAAGAAGCCGAACGTTGGTGCGCATGCGCCGTATAGAGCCGCACCAATGTTCGTCTTCTTTCGGCATCTCGTGACGCGTTGTATGCGTCGATCGGATGCCTGTCCCCGGCTGCCAGACCCGGAAGCGGCGGTGAGAGTACATGCCGAAAATGGTATGTACGGGTGTTTTTTTTTTAAACTACCAGCCGATTCTAAATGTTATTAAGAAGACACAGGCAATGTTAAAAGTTTCTTTTTAGGGGAACCACCCCTTTAAATAGGAGTTTATGTAATGCCTTTCCAGACTCTGGTAAGTTACCGTCTTATGTAAAAGGTAGTTGTGAGGTTTTTTTGATCAAAAGTGGTGGAGAAGATTCACATTTTTTTTAGTCTTTGGCACCCAGGGCTGTCAGCTTCAACATCCCATCGTCAGCATCTGTATCAAATCATGGAAGATTATATAGGGGCGAAAACAGACATGGAGTGATTTCCGGTAGACAATCCACTGGGTTTCTGGGTCACGAGAATAGACCACTGGCCAGAACTTGCCCAGTATGCAATAGAGCTGCTGGGCTGCCCTGCATCCAGTGTGCTTTAAGAATGGGCATTCAGTGCTGCCAGAGGTTTTGTGATAGATAAAAGATCGCATCTGTCCACAGACTCCATTGACCAGCAGACATTTGTCAAAATTAAATAATCCTGGAAGCAGCTTTCAAGGCCCTCATACCAATTTTCACTGATTAAAGCGGAGTTCCACCCTTAAAACCACTTTCTTTCATCCCATCCAGCATACTGGCGTCAGCGCCAGTATGCTGTTTTTTTTAAATATGAGATCTGGGGGTCAAAAAGTTCTCATATTTAGACTTAAATGCAAAAAAAAAGAAAAAAAAGAGGTTTCATTTGAAATGACAACAAGTAAATATTGCTTAAGAAGCATAGGCGGTAGTGACGTCTTGACGTCGCTTCCACCCTGCTATGCTATGGGGACGGGTGGGGGCCATCTTGCACTCACTCTTATCCCTGTCAAGCAGGAGAGAGGACCCGATCACCTCCGCAGCTGCCGACGGCTCCGGTAAGCGGCGGAGGGAAAGCAGCGGGAGGGGGGGCCCTTTTCCGCCGCCGATAACAATGCTTTAGCGGCGAAGCCGCGGAGACCACCGTTATCGTTTACAGGACCGCTCACTGAAAAGATGAATAGCTTGGTGCCATTACCGAGATATCCATCTTTAAAAACAGGACGTATATATACATGAGCAGGTCCTTAAGTGGTTAAACATTACATTTTTAAAACCCAATTACCAATGTGTTCAGAAAAGAAACACATATTGGATCAGTGCATTCAGTTACTGCTGAGAGCAGATGCAATTTCCCCTGTCCCTTCTTTTTCGGTTCCAGAAATAAACTGCAAGTTCTGGCCTTTCCTTGACTTGAAGCAGCTTTATAAAATGGAGGCACTTTTGGGTGAAATCCTTAGAGACAATTATCTCAGTTGTCAGATTAAAGGATGCTGATTTACATGTGCTAGTGGCAAATTTATATTAGAAAAACAACATAAAAAAAAAACAGCTGAGGCTTGTTGACGAACAGGAATATTGGTTACATTGGTTCAAATGCCTCCTGTTCATGTTGTCAACATCCCCTTGAACGTTCTTTATTTTGAAGATTTTGACTTCAGTTATAGGAATTCTATGGGCCAGATTCAGAAAGTATTTACGTCGGCGTATCAAGAGATACGCCGCGTAAATACTAAGAATAGCCGGCGTATCTTTTTTTGGTATTCAGAAAAGAAGATACGCCGGAATTCTGCTAATATACGAGCGGCGTAAATCTGTTACACCGTCGTATATTAGTTGCAGTTTTACGCTGGCCGCTAGGTGGCGCTTCCATCATTTTACGCGTTGAATATGTAAATTAGGGAGTTATGCCGATTCCCGAGCGTACTTGCGGACGACCGTAGTAGTTTACGTCGTTTGCGTAAGCGTTATTCCGGCGTAAGGTTACCCCTGCTATAGGAGGCGCAGCCAATGTTAAGTATGGACGTCGGGACAGCATCGAATTGTACGTCGTTTACATCGTTTGTGTAAATCGTTCGGGAATGGGGCTGGACGTCATTTGTGTACACGTCGTTTACATTGACTAGTTGCGACGTGTTTCACGCATGCGCACTGGGATACATCCATGAACGGCGCATGCGCCATTCAGAAAATACGTAAATAGCGTGGGGTCATGATTCATGTACATGAATCACGCCCCCCACATTACTCATTTGAATTAGGTGCCCTTACGCCGGACACTTTACACTACGCCACCGCAAGTTATGGAGCAAGTGCTTTCTGAATAAGGCACTTGCCCATAACAGGTGCGGAGGCGTAGTGTAAACAGCATACGCTACGCTGCCGGAAAGATACATCTCCACCATATAAGAATCTACCATTACCTTGAAAATATTTGGATTCTGTCCAGACAAGTTTCTGGTTGGTTTGAGGCTTGTCAACAGGAAAAAGATTCAGCTGACCCTAACACAATATTTGAAGCTGTGATCTTCGATATTCTAGTTTGCAAAAGTTTTCTGCCACCAAGAAAGATCAAAGACTTAGTCCTCACTACTTAAAAGGCAATCTGTACACCCAAGATTGCACCCAAGGGTTTTCTAGCTTTGGTGAGGATTCTTCTATGATTATTGTATTTCCATGGGCACACTGGCACCTCAGGAGATAAGTATTTTTTCTAAGGCAGTGGGACAAGAAGTCTAGTTCTTTTTTTTTTTTTCACAATCAAAGATGTTTATTGAAGATTAGGCAAGATATACAGAAGACATATTCATAACAGAGTATGTACTCAATCCTAACAGGTAACAATAACAATGTCAAAATATGTCAGTGGGCACTAAAACATGGTAAGAACTGACAGGGCTTCAAAAAAGAACAATAAAATAAAAAAATAAATAAAAAAGACATACATTGAGGAGTTATGAATAAGGGAGGAGAGGGATTTAGGGAAAAAGGAAAAAAAGGTAGGGGTAAAGAGTAGGGGGAGTTGGGTAGAGGGTAAGAAGGGGGGGAGGAAGGGGAGGGTAAGGACAGTAGCGGAGAGAACCTGATGGAGCTTGTCACGTCAGGCATAATGTAGTTTATTATCCGGAGTTTGGAACAGGCATGCATCAGATAAAGACATTTCTATGAGATCATTACCAGCATGGAGAGGTTACCTAGTTGGGTCATTGGCACAGTGATCGGTAATCGGCAGAATGAGTAAATAGGAACCATGGTTGCCACAAGTCATTAAAATTAGTGCTTCTCTCGTGTTTCATGGCAAGTATTTCCTCCATTTTGTATATGTATGCAACCCTGTCTAACCAATCCCTGGTCTTTGGGGTCTGAGTTGATTTCCAATATAGGGGAATCAGGGTCTTGGCTGCGTTGAGTAGATGTCCGGTAAGGTTTTTTTTATATCTACTTATCGGGAGATGGTTTATATGAAGTAGGCATGCGGCCGCATCAAGAGTAATCGTTGTTTCAGTGATATGTCTGATCCATCTAGTTACGCTCTGCCAAAAGGAGCTAATATCAGGGCACTCCCACCATATATGCAGGAAGGAACCCACATCTCTTTTACAGCGCCAACATGTGTCTGAAGCATTATTGGACCATTGTTTGGTTCTCTGTGGTGTAATGTACCATTGCGTGAGTATCTTGTATGAAATCTCCTGATAACTGGTGCTCAGAGAGCATTTGTGTGAGAAGACGCATGCTTTCTCCCATTGCGAATCATCTATACTGATGCCTAGATCCCTTTCCCACCTACGTTTATGTCCACTGGAGTCTGACTGTAGTGGCTGAATCAGCCAGGAGTAAGCCAGTGAGTTAGTGTGAGGAACTCGTTCATGCTTGTAACATAAGTCTTCCATGGTGGTCATGGGGCGGTTGTACAAGGAGTGAGATCTAGTGTTAATCAGGAAGTTTTGCAGTTGCAAATGGAACCAGGGCCCTGGAAAGGCCTCGCCAAACTCTGCTCCCATTTCCGCGTATGTCTTCACCCTGCTTCCGGAGATGCAGTGAAAAGCCAAAAGATCTGGGATCTTTTTGCCCTGGAGGCCTGGGGGGAAATCAGGATTGTCGAATATCGGGGTAAGGGGGCCTGGAATAAATGCCAGGCCATATTTTGGGGCTATTTTGTGCCAGGTTTTGAGTGTGTTCGCTATCAAGGGGTGCTTTATGGAGTTAGACATTTTGGAATGTGAGGTCCAAGGGGAGAACAAAGTGTGGTGTGGCACCAGTTGTCTCTCCAGTTTGACCCATTCTTTATCTTCACTGTGGCAATGCCAATCTATTATTCTGGTGATATGAGATGCCTGGTTGTATTTTTTGTAATCTAGAAGGCCTATTCCACCCTTGTTTTTGGGTAGGGTAAGGAGTCTGAGGCTAATTCTGGGGTTCTTGTCAGCCCATAAGAAACGCCTTTGTATTTTAAGGAGCTTGGTGAAGAACGATTCTGGTACAAATACTGGAAGGGCGTTGAAAATGTACAAAAGTCTGGGAAGGATTGTCATTTTCAGGATTGAGGCCCTTCCGAACCATGAAAATAATTTGGGGGACCATTTGTGGAGGTCGGTGGTAATTGAACGAAGTAGAGGGGAGTAGTTGGTGTGGAAGAGGCCGTCTATGGTGTTTGTCAGATGGACCCCTAGGTATTTGAGGGAGGAGGGGACCCAGTGAAAGGAGTGATTAGACTTCAGATGGGCCTCCTGGTCAGGTGGTAGGGTCAGGTTCAGGGCTTCTGACTTGGATTTATTTATTTTGAAATTCGAGATGTACCCAAACGTTTCAAATACGTTTTGCAGGGTGGGTATAGAGAAGAAGGGTTTAGTGATGAAGAATAATAGGTCATCCGCGTATGCGGCGACCTTATATTCAGTCTTGCCCAACCTAAAGCCACTCATGTCTCTAGACTTGTTGACAGCTCTGATTAAGGGTTCCAGGGAAATAATAAAAAGGATGGGGGAAAGGGGGCAGCCCTGACGGGTCCCGTTTTTAATGTTTATTGGGTTGGATAATGTGTTTTTAACTTTAATTCTTGCTTGTGGGTGTTGATATAAGGCTGACAGCCATGACAGCATGCCCCCCCCCCCAGCCCTATGTGTGAGCAGGTGGAGAACATGTAGTCCCAGGAGATTCTGTCAAATGCCTTTTCGGCGTCAGTGGATAGTAGCATCCCCTTAGTTTTGGCAATTTGTACAGAGTGGATCAAATTAAGTGCTTTCGTGATGTTGTCACGTGCTTCCCTTCCGGGCATAAAGCCTACTTGCTCGGGGCCTATGATTTTGCTGAGAAGGGGTTTCAGTCTGTTGGCCAGAATTTTAGCTAGGAGTTTTAGGTCAATGTTTAACAGTGATATGGGCCTAAAGTTGGTGCAGTCCGAGTGGTCCTTGTCAGGTTTGGGGATCACCGCAATGTAGGCCATTTGGAAGGAGTTGGAATCATGTTTGGATTTAGCTAACTGGTTAAAGGCGGACAGAAGTGGCTTGCATAAGATATTTGTGTAAGTCTTGTAGTACTGGGAAGTGAAGCCATCGGGGCCTGGGCTTTTCCCTGCTTTAAGGTCTGAGATGGCTGCCTGCAGTTCAAACATATTAATGGGTCTTCCTGGCTTAGTGTGGGGAGTTCACTTTCTTTAAGGAATTCCAATATAGCTTCTCTTTTAGAGTCCATGATGCAGTGGGGTTTATGTTGTTCGGGGAGGTTGTATAGTTTGTCATAGAACTTTGAGAAAAGTTCAGCTATTTTCTCTGGATCATGATTCATGACCCCTAATCTATCTTTGATAGCATGGACGTGGTTTGCCGTTTGTGCATCCTTAAGGGCCTTGGCCAGTAATTTCCCGCTTTTATCCCCTTGTTCGTAGAAAATGTTCTTCTTGAAGAGGAGTGCCTTCCTGACTTTCAGGTCTAAGATCTGTTTTAAGGAGGACCTGCATTTTGTCAACTCCTCTTCTACTGCGAGTGAAAGGGATTGTTTATGTTGTGTCTCCAGGTTAGCTATTTGTTGTGCTAATCGGGTTATTTCCCTTTCTCTTTCCCTCTTCTTCCTTGCTCCCCATTTTATGAGTTCACCCCTGACTACCGTTTTGTGTGCTTCCCAGTTGTTTAGGGGGTTTGTGTCACTGTCCAGGTTGTCTTTGAAGAACGTCATGATCGTTTGGTGTATGTCATCCCTAATCTCCTGGTCGGTTAGTAACGAGGCGTTAAGCCTCCAGTTGAACGTGGCACGCTTGGTTGGATTCAGTGAGAATGTGATGGCAGTGGGGGCATGGTCCGACAGGGATATAATGCCGATTTCGGCCCTAAGCACAGTGCCTAGGTCCCTTTGAGTTATAAAGATCATGTCAAGACGCGAGTATCGTTTATGGGGTGCTGAATAGAAAGTGAAATCCTTCTCTGAGGGGTGCATTGCCCTCCATGTGTCGACTAGTGTTAAAGACTGGAGCAGGGTCTTAATACGTTTCAGTATTTTGTACGAAACATGGGTGTATCCATTTGAGGTGTCTTTCAGTGGGGAAAGCGGTATATTGAAGTCACCCCCCAACAAAATACAGCCTTCAGCAAACCACTTGAGCTCATTAATTATTTTGTTGCAGAAAGTAATGTGCGCGGAGTTGGGGAAGTAGACATTAGCTAGAGTGATGGGGGAGCCCCCCATGTGCCCTTCAAAAAAATATAACGGCCCTCTGGGTCTGCGATCTGGTGCTGAAGTACGAAAGGTGCCGCCTTGTTAAGTAGAATTGACACTCCCTTAGTTTTGGCCAGAGGATTGGTAGCATGGAAGGCCGTCGTAAAAAGATTGTCTGTGATTTTGGGAATATTCTGTCCCTTGAAGTGGGTTTCCTGTAGGAATACAATAGAGGGGCAGGTTTTTTTCAGTTCCCTGAGTAATTTTGTTCTTTTTTTCGGGGATGTTCAGCCCGTTAATGTTGTGCGAGATAAGGGAAGGTGACCTTCCTAGAAAGGCGTAGGCCATTTTGGGGTACACTCCACCTAAGTGGGGGGAGATAAAGCAGGTGGGGGGAGTGTGGGAAGAATGGGCGAGGGGATGGGGAAGTAGAAAAGAGAAAGGAGAGGGGATAGGGGGATATGAGGTTAAGGGGAGAGGGGGTATGAGGGGTAGGTGTGAGCTGTACTCAAATACGCACCCAAAGGGTGGTGAGTTACTTAGTTTCTTAAATATTAAGAACTAAGTCGTACTCTTGGGGGTGAGTGGGAGACGCGAATGCGAATCACTGCGGTACACCGTTTGGTGTCGTTATACTGTTTGTGTGTGTAGACAGATGGATGTAGTATGTGTATACTATAACTATTTGCTCGTGGGTGGGACAGGTCCGCGGGACCTGAGAGGTAGGTAGAAGAGAATTAAATTGTTTCAAACATTTCTGGGGCCTAGAGATGGGGGACGGGGTCGGTTCACCCCGGTTCGGTTATCTTAACTGGGGTCCAGGGGTATAGTTTGGGGATTAAGTGGTAGAAATATACCTGCGTGGTAGGGTGCGTGAAAAATGTATAGTGCATGTTCTTGTAACCCCATTATGTGGGCTGTACGTTCCACGTCTATTGCCTGGTGTGTCCTGACATAACTAATAATCTGAGCAACAAAACATTGCTAAAAATAACGGGATAAGAAAAAGTAAAAGTAACAGAACCTGGGTTAATAACATTTCAACTCTGCATACACAAACATAAATAAACCAAAATTGTGTCTGGGTGGTATGACCAGTAACAACAGGATGTGGCACCGGAAGGTTACCAAGTGTATCATCTGGGTCGTGTTAGAGCCTAAGCCATGTTAGCCCAGGCTCTAAGTGGTAGCTGCAGAAATAGAACGCCTGTGCGTCAGCTTATAAGATATGATTCCAGTTCAAGTGGCTACAGGGCTAGTGCGTGATATTTAGCTGTTAATTGTGCATCAGATCATCACAGTTCCGTGGTTCTGATCAAGGTAGCATAGTTCAAGATCAATGCCCCCAATGGAGTAATGTAGTACTCACTGTCACCTCAGGTCTGGGATGCGGTGAAACTCTGAAAGCGTCGGTGTGCGGTTGCTGAGATATACCATTTCACATCTCCTGTGGGGTGGCTGATCTGGGGTCTCCTTCTGTCGGCGGCGTAGCCCATAGACATATAGACTGGAAACCTAAAGAAAAATTGTGAGTCCGGTTGGTACGGCCCTGCAGGAGGAGGGAAAGTTAGTCAACATGCACATGATAATTCAGTCTCTTTCATCTCGCATGCACTGTCGGCTGGGCTTTCCCTCCACGGGAACTTAGTAATAGGCTATGAAGTAGGCATGCAGGATCTGTGAGATCATTCCTGGTGTGCAGCACCATCTGGTGGTAAGAAAAAAGCACCGTAATTCTTCCTCCTTTGGGCGGATGAAACAAATGCATGTCATGTGTGGTAAAAAAGAAAAGGAAGAAAAAAGAAAAAAAAAAAGGGGAGAAAGAATAAAAAAGTATATTACGGATATTTCAAAAGTCAGTGACCACAGGAGAGCCTAGTTAGCCCAGGTGGAACCGGGAGATGGGGTCGGGTAGCAGGGTATGGGGTAATTTCTGCGGTCATGTCAGGATCACTTGTTAAATGTTAAGTTCAACATAGATGTTAGGTTGGCCATTGAGGGCCCTACATGCGGCGTGCGTCCTTCATTCTGGGGCTCTTTGAGCTTTTCGAGGTTGCTGGGGAATCGTTGTATCTCCTATTTGGGTTTCCTCTCTGGTTCCTCTGCTGGAGCGGTGAAAACAGGGGTGGCCGACCCGGGGAATGTTGGGGGTTATTGATAGGTGGGGGCAGTAGGAATTCTGCATACCAATCAGGCAGTTCTATAGGTGCAATCTGTATGGCCTCAAACAATTTCATGAGGTCCCCAGGAACTCTGAGCAGGTGTTGTTTGCCCATATATGAGGCCTGGAGTGCAAATGGGAACTTCCATCTGTAGATTATGCCTTTCTCTCTGAGGATGGCGAGAAGGGATCTTAGAGCTCTCCTGTTTTTCAGCGTGATCGGGGAGAGGCCCTGAAACAGTTGGATCGTGGCATTCCCATGTTTAATCTCGTCTGCGTTCCTCGCTTTATGCAAAATTTCCTCCTTCAGACCAAAGTTTGGCAGGCAGCAGATAATATCCCTGGGGGGGTTGTCATCTGGGGCCTTCGGCCTGAGCGCCCTGTGTGCTCTGTCAAATTCAATAGGGGACTGTTCTGGTCTATCCAGCAGGGAGTTGAAAATGGCGGACAGAGTAGGCCTCACATTCTCAGGGGACACCGACTCGGGGACCCCCCTCACCCTAATATTATGCCTGCGCCCCCTGTTGTCCAGGTCCTCAATCTGCCTGTTCATATCGATCAGGTGTTGAGAGTGATTGGCAGAGATGTCATCAAGTCTGAGAAGGGCCCTGTCCCTTCTTTTGCCTGCGTGCTCCGAGATTGCCATCTGCTCTGATAGCCGGAGCAGTTCTGATTTAATGTCTGAGATGGCTAAGGAGAACGAGTTCTTTATGTCTACTGCTATGTCTGTCATCGCAGCGTATGTCAGGGGTATGTCAGCCCGGTCAGTACCTTTGACGGAGTCTTCAGACGCTGGGAGGGAGACCTCATCGTCCTCCATGTCCTCCTCCATGTTCAGCCTGAGTGGCAGCGCCATCTTGGAGGCCTTGCTGCTGCCGTTGTAGCGAAATTTGTTAAGGTTGGTGGGGGTAGTTTTCCGTTTAGGGGTGCCTAGGGATCTCAGGGAGCGGTTGTGGGATCCCCTCCTCAGTTGTGAGGACATAATCTGGAGAATTTCGGCCCGTTTTCAGCTCGCAGGTCCCGCGGGTTTACAGTGCTCCTCTATGCCGCAGCCATCCTCGTCGTGCGCCAAGCCACGCCCCCTAGTTCTTAACTCATTTTTCTTCCCTCGTGGGTCCATCAGGATAGTCATTGGAGATGGTAAAAAATTTGGTGGTGAGCAAATACCTCCATCCTGGCAAACTGATCATGCTTACCACAGAGGCAAGCCAGCTAGGATGTGAGGCACATTGTCTAAATCATCAAGTACATCAAGATGTTTGATGCTGCCACTGAGTTTTACAAACTAGTTTGAGGTAAGGCAGCACTAGAGGCTCTGAAAAAACACTTATCCTAGTGACTTGAGGGCAAAAAGACAGCAGTTTCACAGGTATCAAGACTAGAAAAAATATTTGAAAAATTAGTTGACAATGGAAGTTTTCCAGTGGGCAGAAGGTCATGTGCTGGCACTGTCAGCCTGCTATCTTATAGGTTTGAAAAATCAGGTGGCGGATACTAGACATGTGCAGACTGGAATATTTTGTTTCGTTTTTTCGTTTTCGTTTGGAAAATAAATTTATTTAGTTACTCCCGAAAATCGTTTTGATTTATGTTGTTTTCGTCGGGAAAGTTTTCGTCTGAAAACGAAGATTTTCGATGCTTTGTCGAATTTTCGTCGTTCAATTCGACAAAGCATCGAAAATCGTCGTTCTGAATACAGTGAATAGGTAGGAATTGAACGACGAAAATTCGACAAAGCATCGAAAATCGTCGAATTTTCGTCGTTCAATTTCTACCTATTTACTGTATTCAGAACGACGATTTTTGATGCTTTGTCAAATTAAAAGACGAAAATTCGACAAAGCATCGAAAATTGTCGGATCTGAACAAAAACGAAATTACAGCATTTTTTATGTCGGAACTTTCGGTTTTCGTTTCTTGCGCTTTAGTTTTCGTTCGTTAAAACGATAACAAAAATACCCGATTTTCTGACAAAAATGCATTCTAACGAAAACGAATGCACATGTCTAGCGGATACCCTTAGTCACAATTTTGGGAACTGGTCCAACTGACTATACAGGAGACTCACTGCTCGGATGGGTTTCCCCACCCAGTAAATAAAAGGGCTCATTTAACAAGAAGTGTGGCGGCATTTTCGGGTGTCATATGCAAACAAAATCTTCGGGCGAGATCTGTAATGCCCCGTACACACGATCAGGCTTTAGACCCCAGTACTCGGCAATACCCCAGTACTCGGCAATACCCCAGTACTCTGCAATATCCCGCCCGATACTCTGCAATACCCCGATACTCTGCAATACCCCGATACTCTGCAATACCCCAATACTCTGCAATACCCCGTGCGATACTCTGCAATACCCCAATACTCTGCAATACCCCAATACTCTGCAATACCCCGCACGATACTTTGCAATACCCCAATACTCTGCAATACCACCTATGGGGATTTTTAAGTAGCAAAGTTTGGCGCCATTCCACGAGTGTGTGCAATTTTGAAGTGTGACATGTTGGGTATCTATTTACTCGGCGTAACTTCATCTTTCACATTATGAAAAAAAATTGGGCTAACTTTACTGTTTTGTTTTGTTTTAAGCACAAAACATTTTTTTTTATAAAACACGCGTTCAATAAATGTCTGCGAAAATACCGTGCGAGATAAAAAGTTGTAACCGCCGCCATTGTATTCTCTAGGGTCTTTGCTAAAAAAGCATATATAATGTTTCTATGTAATTTTCTAGCAAATAAATGATGATTTTTCCATGTAGGAGAGAAATGTCAGAATTGGTCTGGGTGTTCCAGAACGCCTAATGGCGTTCCCTGCATGTTGGACCTCTGTATGTGGCCACGCTGTGTAAAAGTCCCACACATGGGGTATCGCCATACTCGGGAGGAATAGCAGAATGTGTTTTGGGGTGTAACTTGTGGTATGCATATGCTGTGTGTGAGAAATAACCTGCTAATATGACAGAAACAAGTTTTTTTTTTTTTTTTTTACAGAATTTTCAGTCGTTTTTCTTTTATATCGCAAAAAATAAAAAACCCAGAAGTGATCAAATACCACCAAAAGAAAGCTCTATTTGTGTGAAAAAAAGGACAAAAATTTCAAATGGGTACAATGTTGTATGACTGAGTAATTGTCATTCAAATTGTGAGAGCACCGAAAGCTGAAAATTGGTCTGGTTAGGAAGGGGGTTTAAGTGCCCAGTGGTCAAGTGGTTAAAGAGATGTTAAAGCCTTGTTTTTTTTATTTTTTTATTATTATTAAAATAACAAATATGTTATGCTTACCTGCTCTGTGCAGTGATTTTGGTCTTCTTCTGGGTCACTCCAGGCTCTTTGGTGGTTTCCCCCACGGAAAGCTTATTTCCATGGGGGCACCCTTGTGGGCTTACTCACAAGCCTTGCTGCTGCGTCCATTGATACAGACAGTAGGATTCAGCCCTGCCCCCTGCTCCTGAGTCTCAGCATTTGATTGACAGCACCGGGAGCCAATGCCCAATGAGGAGGGAGACAACGGCTGGAGTCGCTGCTTTTGTGAATGTCGCTGGATTAAATTGGGCTCAGGTATGAAAAGGTGGGTCTGGGGAGGAGCTGCAGGAGAGAAGGTTTTTTAAAAAAACATAAAACATCATCTGCCTTTAGAACCACTTTAAAGTGGTAGTAAACCCACTTTTGAAAAAAAAAAAAAAAAATTAACACCTGCAAGACAAAGGCATAATGAGCTAGTATGCATATCATATTAGCTCATTATGTAATACTCACCTGAGATCGAAGCCCCTGTTGCAGTGCCCAACACAGCACTGGCGACATGTTGTCCCAGAGTTACTTCCGGGTATCGCGGCACCGGCGCTGTGATTGGCTGGAACCACGATGACGTCACTCCTGCGCATGCACGCAGGAGCTGGCAGTCATGGCATGACCTCCTTTAGAAACGTTTCTACAGTGCGTCTGAACCTGTCTGCTCTCTTTCACCCTCCCTGTTGGCTAACTGATTATGTCCCATAGTATGCTGACATGAAGTGGCCAGAAATACAGAAACTTGTTTTAAAAGACTTACCATAATTTTCTATTCTTTCATTTTATATTGTATACTTGTCAGTAGGTTGCCACCTTCTGGTTTCCTATTGTGAGCTCAGAGTTGCTCTGTGCTCTTCTTATAGGCTAGTTATGGGTGGTCCTAAGGGATCAGGGGAGGAGAAGCTGGCCCATAGTATCCTGACATAAAGATTGACAAGAAAAGAAAAATCACAGTAAGCATTTAATAACAATTCTCCATGATAAAAACTGAAAACTACTTATTTATTTAGTGAAATTCCAGAGCTATGAAATATTTGTTATTGAATAGAGTTCTACTTCAGAGGACAGACGTGAAATAGTGACTTTCAAAAGTTTCACGCTTGCCCATTTACTGTATCTCCTTCTAAGAGTGACTTCTCAGAAATTCCACAAGGTGGCGCTTTATTCATCTGCTTCAGCTAGGTACTTTTGGGAAGAAGCTCATGGAATATAACTGGAAATATACTTCCCAATAAGCTACAATTAGGTTAAACTGTTAAAAGGACTCTTTAATGGATAATCAGACAATGTTTTAAAAATGAGGAGGTGTGAAATCAGTAAATATAACCAATTAACATTGCACTGTATCTCTTTGCAGCTAATATGCAATCCAGATCCTCAGCCAAGAGCCTGACGCAATTTGTATTTTTGACAACCCCCTCTAATTAACCATCCTGACTGAGAGCTCTGTGCGAATACCACTGTGACTTAAAAGTATATTTTAATCGCTCACAAAACACTAGAATTGAATATATAGCTGCTCTTTATTCAGGGCTGGACTGGGACAGAAATTTGGCCCTGGAATTCATCCAGACTGGCCCACCTTAACAGGTCTCTCCCATAGCGGCCAGACAACTCCCGCAACCCCCCGGCCACCCAAGCCCCCTCTACCCCTTGACTAGCCACTAGCCGTTCTACTTTATTAGAGTAGAACGGCTGGTACTCTTATAGGCAGTACCAGTGGGGAAGCTAGACATTATTTCACCCGGGGCAAAGAATCAGTTTAATGCCCCCCCTTATGGGACAAGATTAGGCAGGAGTGCAAAACTCCCAGGCCATAGCTGTTGAATCAGCTGTCTGTCCCCTCCCCCGTGCTCCTCCGGCGTCCCCCCTGCTCCTCTGGTCCTCCCCCTGCTTCTTTGTTCCCCCTAGGTAAGCACTGCGGGGAGGGAGAGACAGAGGAGCGGAGGGGGGGCGGCGGTCTGCTGTCACTGAAACCGGCCCACTGAGCCATCGGCCCACCGGGAAACTCCCTGTAGTCCCAATGGCCAATCCATCCCTGTCTTTATTTGTAAACCAACATATCATATTTTTCAGTCAGTTGCCTTCAGCTTGGTGTCTGGTTTTATTCTATAGTCTCCTCTCCACACACATCTGACTTCCCCCATGACCCCCATCCTGGCAGCACTCCCACTCATGCCTCTCCTCCAGACTCCCTCAAAGACTGCAGATGTTATATAAGATAAGAGATGGTAAGAGGTTGCGGATATGATACAAGAGATGGTTAGAGGCTGCGGACATGATACAGGAGGTGTCAGAGGCTGCGGGCATGATACAGGAAATGGTTAGAGACTGAAGACATCATACTAAAGATGGTAAGAGAATGCAGACATAATATAAGAGATGGTCAGAGACTGCAGACATGGTACAAGAGATGGCCAGAGACTACAGACTTGATACAAGAGATGGTCAGAGACTGTGGCCTTGATACAACAGATGGTCAGAGATACAAGAGATCAATGCAGCCTCACCAGTGCCCAATAAATGCAGCCTCACCAGTGCCCATCAAATGCAGCCTCACTGTGCCCATAAAATGCAGCTTCACTGTGCCCATCAAATGCAGCCTCACTGTGCCCATCATTGCAGTTTCACTGTGACCATTAATGCAGCCTCACTGTGCCCATCATTGTAACCACAATGTGCCCATCAAATGCAGCTTTACAGTGCCCATGAATGCAGCCTCAATGTGCCCATGAATGCAGCCTCACTGTGCCCATGAATGCAGCCTCACTGCCCATCAATGCAGCCTGACTGTGCCCATTTAGGCAGCATGACTGGGCCCATCAATGCAGCCTCACTGTGCCCATCAATGCAGCCACACTGCCCATGAATTCAGCCTCACTGTGCCCATGAATGCAGCCTCACTATGCTCATGAATGCAGCCACACTACCCAAGATTGCAGCCTCACTGTCCAAGAATGCAGCCTCACTGTGCCTATCAATGCAGCCTCACTGTGCCCATGAATGCAGCCTCACTGCCCATTAATGAAGCCTTACTGTGCCCATGAATGCAGTCTCACTGTACATTAATGCAGCCTTACTGTGCCCATCAATACAGACTCACCATTGCCTGGATCACGCACACAGCGGGCATCTCCCGGGCATCTCCCGTTCTGTGTGACACATAAGAGGAGGAGAGAGGGAGGGGACACTGCAGCCACAGCTCAAAGCGGCCCCAGGGCAGTTGGCCTACCGGGAAATGTCCTGATATTCCAATTTTATTAATACTTAAAGTGCAATATATAAAAATGCAAAGTCCCTTTAACCACTTGTCATCTGCCCACCGTCAAATGACGGCGGGCAGACGACTCCATTGTTCTGACATCACGTCATATGATGTGATGTCCCTTTAAAGCCGCGGGCGGGCGCGCGCGTCGCCGGCGGCGCACGCGCGCACCCGCCGCTCTGCAGGGATCCCGTGCGAGTGCCCGGCGGCAACGATCGCCGCCGGGCACACGCGATTGCTCAGTAACTGAGCTGGGACGTGCAGCTCTGTGTGTAAACACAGAGCTGCACGTCCCTGTCAGGGAGAGAGGAGAGCGGTTGTGTCCCTTGTACATAGGGACACAATCGGTCACCTCCCCCAGTCACCCCCCCCTCCCCCTACAGTTAGAACACTCATAGGACACACATTTAACACCTTCCCCGCCCCCTAGTGGTTAACCCCTTCACTGCCAGTCACATTTATACAGTAATCAATGCATATTTATAGCATTTTTCACTGTATAAATGTAAATGGTCCCAAAAATGTCAGAAAAGTGTCCGAAATGTCCGCCATAACGTCGCAGTCCCAATAAAAAAATCGCAGATCGCCGCCATTAATAGTAAAAAAAAAAAAAAAAAATGCCATAAACTATCCCCTATTTTGTAAACGCTATAAATTTTGCGCAAACCAATCGATAAACGCTTATTGCATTTTTTTTTTACCAAAAATATGTAGAAGAATACGTATCGGCCTAAACTGAGGGAAAAAATATTTTTTTTATATATTTTTTGGGTTATTTATTATAGCAAAAAGGAAAAAATATTGCATTTTTTTAAAAATTTACGCTCTATTTTTGTTTATAGCGCAAAAAATAAAAACCGCAGAGGTGATCAAATACCACCAAAAGAAAGCTCTATTTGTGGGAAAAAAAGGACGCCAATTTTGTTTGGGAGCCACGTCGCACGACTGCGCAATTGTCAGTTAAAGCGACGCAGTGCCGGAAGCTTATATTTTGTCTGGGCAGGAAGGGGGTGTAGGTGCACAGTAGGCAAGTGGTTAAATATAATTCCTGGGGGGGGGGGGGCTCTTAACCTGCCTTTGATGTGGCACATCTGTACAATGTATACAACCTACTACAGCATAACTGATATCATGAAAAAAAAAAAAAAAAGCTGTTTAAGCTGTCAGCAATCAGCAGCTTCTGCAGCTTTAATTTAATTTTACTGGTCAGGGGCAAAGCTTTGCCAATTAGCACTGTCAGAGCCCTGAAGTGATTATTACTTTCTCAGATCAAGACTTAGTGCTCATAGACAGAAAGGACCGCCGCTCCAGGTGAGCTCCAGGTAATCAGTGTCCACTCAGAAACCAAACAGGTGCTGGCAATGCACTAGGCAAGCAGAGAAGAAACGTATATGGACAGCCGCACTCCAATAAGTATGAAAAAACGTGCCCTTTATTGGGGTAAAAAAGAAATGCACTACAAAAAACAGCAAACAGTGGGAAATTAAACAGCTGACGCGTTTCGCATTGATCCTTAATGCTAAATCATAGATATGATTAACCCCCCTGCCGGTAAACCCGAGCGCAACTCGGGTTGGATTTTTCATGTAAATAGCGATATCCACGAGTCGCGCTCGGGGTCAATATGCAGAGCCTGCAGCGCGCGCTGGCTTACCTTGGATCCAGGCGGGGTACTGAACTTACCTTGTCCCTGGATCCAGCGATGCATCCCCGCTGTGTGAGCGAGTGGCGTCCTCCATTCGACTCACACAGTGCCCGCGCGCCGCCGATCTCCGTTTCCTGCGACGTAACGGCGCACGGGGGCGGAGACCGGCGGCAAATTCAAAAATGTAAACAAACACATTACATACAGAATACTGTAATCTTATAGATTACAGTACTGTATGTAAAAAGTACACCCCCCCTGTCCCTAGTGGTCTGCCCAGTGCCCTGCATGTTCTTTTACATAATAAAACATTTTTTTTTCTCCCTGCAAACTGTAGATTGTCCATAGCAACCAAAAGTGTCCCTTTATGTCAAAAGTGATTTTAGATTAGCTAGAAAACAGCGATAATAAATTATAATCACTTGCAGAATTGAGCGTTAGCGATTTGTGGGAAAATTCGTCATAAAAAAATAAAAGTAATGACAGCGACAATTCTGCAACTGAGCAAATTTCAGTGATTTTGATTTGATTACATTAGTGAATAATTTTTATTATAATTACATTATTATTTGTTATAATTATTTATAGTTATTTATTATATTATAATTTTATGATTTTGTGTTTCAAACTTTATCATACCCGGGATGTCTACTAGACTCTGGTTTGGACATATTTAAGCGAGTTATTCCTAAAAATTGCAGGCCTACAGTATAAAACGCAGAATTTCCATGTAAAATAATTGTACCGCTTTTGGTACGTAATTCCAGACAGAATCATACCGCCAGGGAGGTTAAGCATTGAGGAACAATGCGAAACGCGTCAACTGTTTAATGCGGCTGTCCATATACGTTTCTTCTCTGCCTGCTTAGTGCTCATAGTTCCACCCACACTATTAAGGGTCATTTCCAACAGAAATATCTTGTAGTGTGTTGGTGTGGAGATAGATAGAGCAGGGCTCAGTTTGCTACTAGCAGTTGGTAGTGTTGGTTGAACAGTTCGGCCCGAGCATGAGTTTGAGCCTAACATTTGCCTGTTTGACCATTTGCCATATACCCAAATTTGTAAGGTGTTCACTGGGTGTTCACCCCACCAAACACCCTGCAATGCACTGCACGCTGCAAAGTGTAAGTTGCTTGTTAAGGAGCAGGGCCAGGATGCCGGCTTCCCCACTGACAGCTGAATAATAATAAAAACAAACTTCAAGTCTGGTATGGATTTTAAGGGAAACCTCCCCCCAAATCCATTACAGACCCGTATCCAGGCATGCAGCCCAGCAAGTCAGGAAATGGAGGGGATGAGCAAGCACTGTTGCAATTTGCATTTTCTGCTGCAAGCAGATCAAGCGTGGAAAAAAACACCAGCCAGTTGGACACCACATGCTTGACAAGGTATTTAACAACCTACCACTCAGCCCCTTGGCAAGAGCACCTGAAAGCCACACACAAGGGACACAATTATTCTCCTCCTCACTCCTCACCTTTGATGTCTCCCTCTGCTATATCTCATAACCACTCAGCAGCCTCCACTGACAGGGATGATGGTATAGCAAAGGGTGTAAAAGGTCCTTGCAACATGTCTGCCAGCAGCACATCACCAGCTGTAGATTAAAGTAGGCAAATTTCTCTTTCCCAGCTGCTGCAGCAAAACAATATATACTTCCTGCCACTCACATGCCCAGAGTCTAAATTCCAGATTGTACAAATTGCTGGCTTTACAACTCCTGCCATTCCGTTTGGTGGATTCTGCCCCCTTTCATTATTTGCAAAATGTGCTGTACCACAATGGCAGATTCCCAGTCACTATTTCTTTGCACACAAGGCCATTCCAGATTTTTACCATCATGTGGAAGGCAATGTTTTTGCAATAGTTGGGCAAGACAGTGACCTGCAAGGTCCACCTTACTGCTGACGCATGGCCCAGCGAGCATGGTCATGGAAGATATATTTTGTTCACAGTATACTGGGTAACTCGGCATGCAACTAGGAAGGATGCAGAACAGGGCTTAGTGCTGGAGCTTGTTCTGCCGCCATCATGGTGATGATGTGAGATTTGTCAGTTCCACACCCTCCTCCTCCTTCTCCACGCCCTCCTATTCTTGATTGTCCTATGAACCAGCAGTACCCCCTAAGCATTCAAGGGGCCATTCAATGATTGAGGCTAAAAGATGCAATGCAGTGGTTCAGCTGGTCTGTCTAGGGGACAAGTCTACGGGCTGAGAAGAGATTCTTTCAGATTTTCAGGGGCAGCCTTGAGCCAGAAATGGTGGTGTGCGATAATGGCACTAAACTTCTGTCCGCCCTTCAACAGGGAAAGTTGACACATTTAGGCACAAAGTGTCAGAAATGGCACGGATGGCAAGTGATTAAAAAAAAATTTGATTTCAAAATCTCTTTAATGCTATCTATGCATTAAGGTTAAAAAAAACTTCTGCACTGAAGGATCCCACCTCCCCTATACTTACCTGAGCCTGATCCCAATCCAACGATGAGCACAAGAGCAGGGGCTCTCACTGCTTTCTCCCTCCTCACTGAGTGATCAGATTAATACCAGTGGGAGCCATTGTCAGGATTGATCCACCTAGTTTTTTGTCAATGGACGCAAACATGGCGGCTCGGGAGCAAGCCATCACAAGTGCCACAGAAGAGGAGTCTGGAGTGCCAGTGGGGTTCTCCAGAAGAGGAGAACCAGGCTGCTCTGTGCAAAAGCTTTACACAGAGCAGGTAAGTAAAACACATTTATTATTTTAATAAAAAAAACGAAATGTTAATTTAAAGCAAAAAATCATTTGCCCCCCTCCCTCTGGTGCCACATTTGAGGGGGGGAGCGGATACCTGTCTTTGGCAGGTACCCTGACCCCACTTCCGTGAGACTGTGCCATGGCGAATTACGACAGCAGCTCAGCTCCCTCCTCCTTTCCCCACCGCCGAACCATTAGGAGAGCGCAGCGGTGCCTCATGCATTAGAGGCCCGGCGTGAACCCGTAATGCTACACTGTTGGGTTCCCTTACCGGCAATGGCGGCGGCAGTACCCGACAGCTGATGGAAACATCAGCTGTGGTGCCGACATCGCTGGACTCTAGAACAGATAAGTTCTATTATTAAAAGTCAGCAGCTGCAGTACTTGTAGCTGCTGGCTTTTCATTTTTGCAGGGGTGGGCAGAACTGCTTTAATGCACTTTTTAAAGGACCAATGATCAGCAGTGGCGGCTGGTGCTCAACTTTTTTGGGGGGAGCGCAAAGGAAAAAAAAAATTGCAGTCTCACTGTGCCCAAACGCAGCCACTGTGCCATGATATTAAACGCAGCCGACGTGCCATCAATTTGCACCACTGTGCCATGCCATCAAATGCAGCCACTGTTCCATCAATTCGCACCACTGTGCCATGCCATTAAACCAGCCACTGTGCCATCCATTGTCACCACTGTTCCATGCCATTAAACCAGCCACTGTGCCATCCATTGTCACCACTGTTCCATGCCATTAAACCAGCCACTGTGCCATCCATTGTCACCACTGTCCCATGCCATTAAACCAGCCACTGTGCCATCCATTGTCACCACTGGTCCATGCCATTAAACCAGCCACTGTGCCATCCATTGTCACCACTGTGCCCATGGTCGCGGCTGTGCCAATTGTCCCCACTGTGCCCTGTAAATTGCTCTCTTCACCCCCCCCCCGCCCGGCACTTACCTTTACTGGAGTCAGGCATCCACGTCCCACGATGTCATCTCCCGCCCTCGATGACTGACAGGCGTCTCAGCCAATCAGGTTACCGGTAGCCAGAACCGGCCAACCTGATTGGCTAAGACGCCTGTCATCTTATCCAAGGGGCGTACAGTCTGTTCGCTCCGAGAATAAGCTTCCGGGATCCGAGGGCAGTACTGGGAAAGCCTATCGGGGCTGTTGGCTCTGATAGACATTTCCGTACAGCCAACCAGCTGGCGTTATTCAGATGGCCGGACATGAGCGCCGACCATCTGAATAACAGCGGCAGCGGCGATAATAACATAGATTCGTGCAATGCATGAATCTATGTTATTAGACTCAGTGGCGGTGAGAGCCAGAGGGGGCGGCGCTCCAGCGCCCTCTATGGATGAACTGCCACTGATGATCAGACAGCCTGGTTGGGGGGTTTGTGTGGACGTTTGTGGTATATAATAAAGTGTTGCATCTCCATTGTCTGTAGCTAAAAGATGGGTGCATACAGTAGTACCCTTTATACAAGGGATCTTCCAAAAATGTCCACACTTTTTTTAGCTCTTTTTATTAGGAATTTCATAAACAAATTACATCACTTTTCTACATAGTCACCTTCCTTTGCACTGCATTCTTCCCAGCCTTGTACTATTTTTTTAATGCCCTCAATAAAACTCTTCCCGTCCCTCACCGCTTCCAATGAAAATATAAAAGTGCTAAAAAAAACTTACAAACAATATACAACTCTGTCATTGATCATTACATCTTAGGGTAGATTTAGACGAGGGTCTAATGCCTTGTACACACGATCAGAATTTCCGATGAAAAAAGTCAGACGGAATTTTTTCATCGGATATTCCGACTGTGTGGGCCCCATCAGACTTTTTTCCATCAGAGTTTAGAAATAGAACATGTTTTATTTTTTTCCAATAGAAAAAACTTCCGATCGTCTGTGTGGAACTCCGACGGCGAAAAAAACATGCATGCTCGGAAACAATTGACCTTTATCTTTTTAGGTTTGTCGTAGTCTAAATAAGGCGGTACTGATGGGCACAGATAAGGCGGCACTGATGGCCACTGATAAGATGGCACTGATGGGCCCTGATGAGTGGCACGGATGGGTGGCACTGACATGTGTTACTGATAGGTACCACTGATAGATGGCACTGATAGGTGGCACTGATGGGCACTGGTAGGTGACACTGATGGGAAGGAAGCACTGTTGATGAGGCACTGATTGGTGACACTGATAGGCAGCATTGTCAGCACTGATAGGTGGCACTGTGGGCACTGATAGGTGGCACTGTGGGCACTGGTAGGCGACACTGTTGTGCACGTGCAGGTGGCACAGGTGGGCACAGATGAGCTATTAGAGCGAGGAGAAAAAATAGCAGATTACCGGCTCTGTTTACATCACATGATCAGCTGCCATCCTCCGCATGGCAGCTTCCCCTGCATCTGCTCCTCCTCTGCATTATGCCAGCTTCCGTCGTGTGTCTCCTCCCTCCTCCTCCTAGGTGGCCAATAGGATCACTTCTTCTCTCGGCGAATCAGGTGATGAGTCTCAGGATCTACTTCCTGATTGGCTGGAAAGAGAATCGGGACAACAATAGCGAATATTAATTTGCTATTGTCACACAACTGGGTGGGTTCAGAGTGCAGTGCTCTACATCTTGGCCCCACTCCAATTAGAGCTTCAGGCTCTAATCATGTGCTAAAAAAAACACATTAAAATCCATGCGCCTGGCTCCCTGCATGTAGATTAAGGGCCGGGTGCATGGATTAGTGGGGCGGCGCCCCTGCGCCCCATATGGACTGGCCGCCACGGCACAACTGGCTTCCAACAGTAAACATGGCAGTGCCAGGGGCCAAAAGACTGGTAAACAACCAGCCCAAGTGAGGACAGAGCTAGATCCCTGGATTGATAAATGTTTATTAAATATATATATATATATATTTTTAATGACTGAGAAACTTTTTTAAGTCTACTTCTGTATTTGAATAATAAAAGGAAACCAGAATAGTTGGAAGAAGGAATTGGGGGCAGAATGTACAAATTTCATGCAGAGAATTTCCTTAACATGAATGAAGTATAATTTTACACTAGTTGGAACAAATTCATGCACAAGATTTTAAAATTAGAACACAAACTCAATTTAGACTCCGATATGTGGCTATTTATATTTTACATATATTTTCCGAAATACATCAAGAGTCTTAAGGCCAAATTGTTCTCTTCTCATTACAGACAATACTTCCCTTATACCTTGTACACACTATCGGAATTTCCTATGAAAAAAGTCAGACGGAATTTTTTCATCGGATATTCCGACCGTGTGTGTGCCCCATCTGAGTTTTTCCTTTGGAAATTCCGACGGACTTAGAAAGAGGACATCTCTTTTTTTTCTGACGGAAAATTCGGAAAATTCGGAAAATCGGAAATTCCATGAAAAAAACATGCATGCTCAGAATCATTTAGACGCATGCTCGGAAGCATTGAACTTCATTTTTCTCGGCATGTCGTAGTGTTGTACGTCTTCGAGTTCTTGATGGTCGGAATTTGATATGACAGTGTGTATGCAAGACTGCTTGAACGGAACTCCGTCTGAAAAATCCGTTGGAGTTTATCCCAAAGGAAAATCCGATTGTGCGTACAAGGCATTAGCTTTTTATTTGGTGGATGCTGTTTATCTGCCCTACATGGAGTAAATGGACTTGGATTCCAAAGCACTGGATGCATTCATTATTTCATTATATTTTCTTTTTTCTTGGTCTCTTCTGAGCTTTTCTGTAAATTTACAGTGATGTCAGTAATAGTTATACCAAGCCTTTACAATTCTGCGGGTAATGTAATCAAAATTGTGTGGTATGACACTCTAGAACACTAGAACAAGTTGTTTGCTTTGGTGATTTCTGTATCAAGGCGTGTTTAACCTTTTCTGATTATTATTCCAGAATGTACAGTAACTACATGAGAAATGAACAGGTGCAACTTGTATGCTGAGAAACCAAGTACATGCTCATAAAATGTTATTGTGTTTTGCCAATGGATATTTGTTTTATATACACATAATTATTAATATTATGATATATTGGTATGTATTATAAAAAAAATATCAACAATGGTGCTGCTTCTAAATACCTGAAATCCTAATACTGAGTTATGGTACAATTGCATCCACTATTCAGTGAAGTAACTGATTAACTGGCAAATACATCACCTTGGCACCCAGCTAATTAGTCAGCAAGTTCTATAGCTTCTTTCCATAATAGAGATGTGTAAAGGAAGGTAACCCACACAAACCAATAACATGTCAGCCTAATGACTTGATATGTTTTAACTTCTCATTGTCCTGTCTTCAAACTAGGGCTGAAACAACTAATCAATTAATCGACAACTAATTGATTATGGAATTCATTAAATACTATTTTCATAATTGATTAATTGGTCAGTAACATAATGGGGTTAAAAAAACAAAAATTAACCCTTTATAGTACAAAAACAGCAGCAAATAATTGCTACTGTAAATATTACTTTCACTGTTTAACAGTAAAAAAAAATGGAACCCCTACAGTAGCGATTATTTTCTCCTTTTGTACTATAAAGGGCTATTTTTTTATTTATTTTTAATCCCATTATGTTACTATAATGTAGTGCGTTTTGGGGCTTTTTGCAGAAACGCACTACAGTTCATTTATCATGGTTTCCTATATTTGGAAAGGGTCAAGGAATTTTTTCAAAGCAAAACAGTGTTTTTTTTTTTGGTTCAATATACTTAATTGAGAAGCTGTAGAAAAACATGTTGTGCATTTTTGCAGCATTTTGTGTTTTTTAATCTGCCCAACAAATCGGCCAAAAAAAAAAAGCTTAAGAGAATGCAAAAACGCAAATTGCAGCAAAATCATGTGCGCAAAAATCAAAACCCACAGCAAAATGCACTGCATAAATAGTTTAAAAGCAAACTGCATAGGTGTGTACCGAGCCTTATGCTGACCACACAGATCAATTTTCAGACGAGAATATTCATACAAAAAAATCTTTGTACATTCGCTGAATGAAAGAATGTTATTTGAAATTTTCACTGGCTTTTAACATTCTGTTTTAAAATGAATGTAATTTCTGACCTTTGACCAAGAAGTTTTCTATTATTTCTACATTTTCCTGTCACAATGGTTAAAAATGATAGTCGATTAGACCCTTTTCTTTTGAAGGAAGGCATTGTTTTTGTATGGCCAGCATAAAAAATATTACCGTCCTATTTAAAAATCTGCAAAACAGTCTAACTTTTTTTTTCTTTAACCCCTTCCATACAGGGCATTTTCACCCCCTTCCTGCCCAGACCAATTTTTAGTTTTCAGCGCTGTTGCACTTTGAATGACAATTGCGCGGTCAGGCAATACTGTACCCAAATTAAATCATTATGTTTTTTTCCCCACACAAATAGAGCTTTCGTTTGGTGGTATTTGATCATCTCTGCGGTTTTTATTTTTTGCGCTATAAACAAAAGAAGAGCGACAATTTAAAAAAAAACACAATATTTTTTCCTTTTTATTTAATACATCTCACAATATTTTTTTTAAAAAAAACTTTTTTTCCCCTCAGTTTAGACCGATACGTATTTTACGTATTTTTGGTAAAAAAAAAACGCAATAATCGTATATTGATTGGTTTGCGCAAAAGTTATAGCGTCTACAAAATAGGTGATAGATTTATGGCATTTTTATTTAATTTTTTTTACTAGTAATGGCGGGGATCTGCGTTTTTTTTTTTTGTGACCATGAAGTTGCGGCGGACATATCGGACACTTTTGACACGTTTTTGGGACCGTTCACATTTACACAGCGATTATTGCTATAAAACTGCACTAATTACTGTGTAAATGTGACTGGCAGGGAAGGGGTTAACACTAGGGGGCGCTGAAGGGGTTAAAATGTGTCCTAAAGTATGTTCTAACTGTAGTGGGAGGGGGACTCACAGGGGGAGGAGATCGATGTGTGTTCCTCTGTACTGGGAACACACATCAGTCTCCTCACCGCTGACAGGAGGTGGATCTGTGTGTTTACACACACAGATCCACGCTCCTGCCGTGATTTCCGGAAATCGCGGGTGCCCGGCGGCAATCAACGTCCTGTCTCATCGGCAAGGGGATCACCATGACGTGATTCCCCTATAGGCCGGTATGGAAGTGGTTAAATAAAAAAAAAATGATCTCTAAGTCTAATGATATTTACCAGATTCAATCTCTAATAGTGTACACAGTATATCTCTTCTGTCTGTTATTCTCAGAGTGGATTCGACGTTTTGCTCCCTAACCATATAGTTGGTTATTTATAGTTATCACTGCATAGAGATATTTAAGAATAAATTGCCTTTTTTGTTAAACTTTCCAAATTAACAAAAATTATACACCCCCACTTTATTTTAACAGATTTATCAATTAATCGAAAGAATAATCGGTCAACTAATTAATTATGAAAATAATAGTTAGTTGCAGCGCTACTCCAGACTATACACATTTTTTTTCACTACAAAAAAAAAAAAGTTATACTTACCTGCTAAGAGTAGCTTTAAACTTTCTCTTCTGGGGTCCCTCAACAACACACTCTGCTCTGCTTCCGCATGCCCCCAAAAGAAGGCAGCTTTCCATGTTTCCATACATGTGGGCACACTCCAAAGCTTTACTGTGTGCGTCCATATACACACACAGAGTGGCTCAGCTCCGCCTCCATTCCCTCCTCACAGGATTTGACTAACAGTAGCAGGAGCCAGTGGCCTGCTTTCACAAACCTTAATTCTCCAGAGTTTTTCAACATATAATAACTTAATTTCACAATAATTTCTTTCCTTGAAAGTGAGTACTTGTTTCTTTTGTTTTTACAATACGAGTAATTTAACAATTCCTTAAAATGTCTATTAATTTTCTGACGTTAAATGTGAAAGGGTTAAATCACCCAGCCAAAAGAACTTCACTGTGGATGGCCACATCATCTGTCCTTGCACTGCTGGACCAATTGCTGAACTAGGGATATTGTGTGACAACGGATAATTTTTACACATCTCTGGAACTTTATGAGGTTTTGCTCCTAAACAAAACTGATGGGTATGGTACCGTTGGGCCAAGCCGGTGTGACATTCCATCAATGTTTGGCAATAAAAAAAATAAAAAAAGGAGAGATGAGCACCGTGCAGAGCACCTCCACTGCCATGGTTCGCACAAAACATGGGAAAGATGTGCTGAAGCCGCAAGTCGTGATCGACTATAATCACACGATGGGAGGTGTCGACCGAGCCGATTAGGCAATGACATTTTACCCGGCGATGTGGAAACAACAGAAGAAGTATTACAAAAAGATTTTCAGGCATCTCCTGGAACAATGCCTTTGGAACGCCTATATCCTTTATAGAGCAAACACTGAAATACCTCTTGTTCATTCTGACTTTATCTGGAAGGTGGCTGAGCAGATTTTTGTCAACCACCAGACGCCATCAGTAGCTGCTAACAGACCCGGACGACGCGCTGTTGATGTTGTCAACTCAGAACTCCTGACAGGTCGTAATTTTGTAGACTACGTACCACCAACCGCAAGAAAGTTAACGCCTACCAGGAGGTGCGTCGTTTGCTGTTCCAAGAGAGATAGCAATGGAAAAAAAGTCTGAAAAGAAACAAGGTACTATTGTCCTGATTGCGACATCGGACTTTGTCTAGTTCCATGCTTCAAACTGTTTTACACTCAGGATGTGTATTGAATTTCTTTGTTGAGCAGGGAGATTTAAGATTTAAAACTAGAATAGCTCATCTCTATCATCCACTCTCAGGAGATAAACTTATTAATCCTCAATCCATTGCTGATGCCTTTAGCACATACTATAATGACTTATACAACCTCAAACTAGACATAAATACTCACCAACCAACTTGCGAGGAAATCAACTCTTTCCTTAATCATATTAATCTACCTAAACTATCGGAAAATCAACTTGAACAGTTGAATGATCCTATTACAGAAGCCGAAGTTCTTAACACTATAGACAATCTACCTTCATCCAAATCTCCTGGCCCAGATGGTTACACTGGAGAATATTTAAAATTATTTAAAAATGTACTTACCCCTTACTTGACGACATTATACAATCACTCGGTCTCCTCCTCTTCCTTTCCAAACGAAATGCTATCGGCCATTATAATTACTTTACCCAAACCTGGCAAAGAACCCACCTCTCCCTCCAATTTTAGACCAATATCCCTACTCAACGTCGACTTAAAAATCTATGCCAAACTAATTGCGAATAGACTAGTTCACATTCTCCCAGGACTGATTCATATGGACCAAACTGGTTTTACTAAAGGACGTCAACCTTCCGATGCTACTAGAAGACTGTTAAATATAATACACAATGTGGAACTGACCGGAACGCCTTCTCTGCTTCTATCCTTAGATGCAGAGAAGGCGTTCGACAGAGTAAATTGGGACTACCTAAACCTAACCCTTCAAAAATGTGGCTTTGAGGGTCCTATTCTCCATGCTATATTGGCCCTTTATACCACTCCCTCAGCCCGAGTCTTTACTTAAGGCCTTCTTTCTAAACCTTTCCATATCTCTAATGGAACCAGACAAGGTTGTCCACTATCCCCTCTAATTTTTAATATGATGATTGAACCCCTAGCTGAACATATTAGAACTAATGCCAACATATCAGGAATCCATATAGGAGATCAGGTCCATAAAATTGGCTTATTTGCAGACAACACAATCTTAATGTTAACCAACCCTTTTTCATCGTTAACAGAAGTTCAAAAAATGTTGTCCTGGTTTGGTGAGGTCTCTTTTTTCAAAACAAATACTTTAAAATCGTCTATTTTAGACATTGGAATCGATGCTATGTCTAAAAATGTATTACAACACCAGTTCCCTTACAACTGGGAGGACACTAAAATTCCTTATTTGGGCATACATCTCACCAGGACTACTAATTCACTATATAAATATAATTATCTTACCCTCAGAAATAAATCACAGGAAGACCTTAAAAATTTGAGTAAACACAAATTCTCTTGGTGGGGCAAATTATCTGCTTTTAAAATGATTCATCTTCCAAAGATTCTATATTTTTTTCAGACTTTACCTATTCCTATTCCCAATATTTTTTTTAAATCCTTGCAAATAATTTTATCCAAATATGTTTGGAATGGAAAGAAATCCAGATGTGCTCATAATAAACTGATTAAACATCGTATGTTTAGAGGAGTAGGATACATTGCCTTCAAAGATTATTATCATTCCTCCATTCTAACACAAATGAGAGAATGGTTCTCAACCACTCCTACTACTCAATGGGGTAATATTGAATCCAGCTACTGTACATATGGTCCAACCAATCTTTGGTTGTATGGGGCCATTTTGGGTATTAAAATCCCAAATCATTTACCACCTACAATAGATGTTTCCATTAAAACTTGGCTTAAATTCTTGACTTCTTGTAAACAGACTGACCCAAACATCGTTATTAAAATCCCTATTCAAACTTTGTACCTTCTTGTTATTCACATTTCGATTGCTTCTTGGCACAAAAAAAGGCATTAATTTCCTACAGGACTTTTATTCGAATGGATACATTAAATCCTTTCAACCTATTCAATCTGAATATGACCTACCTCACATTAATTACCCTCAATAAACACAGGTAGTACATTGTCTATATAAGTTAGGCCATTTCTCTAAACTCATCCACACTTCAGCCTGGTCATATTTGACTTCACCAGTACAACAAAAAAAAAGGCATTTCCTTATTTTATAATTTAATGCAACGAAAACGTACTTTCACTAAATCTTCTTATCATCTAATGTGGGAAAAAGACCTTCAATGTTCCTTTTCAGACAACCAATGGCTTAAAGCTTGTAAAGCCAATCAATCTGCTTCTAAGTGCACCTCTCTTTGGGAATTATCTACCAAAATTACTTTACGTTGGTATTTTACCCCAGCGGTAATGTCCAAATTTAATTCCCAAACACCTAACACTTGTTGGAGACTTTGTCCCAATAAAGGGGATTTGTTCCCTTTATTGTGGAGTTGTCCTAAACTTAAAAAATACTGGACAGAAATTTACACTCAAATAGAACCTGATCCAGCTCTGGGTCTCTTGTCCCTAGGAATATAAAAATTCCCAACTAATCTACAGAGAACAATAACTCACTTTCTCTTAGCAGCTAGGTTATCTATTACTAGAAAATGGAAAGATTCTATTCCACCATCTCCAGGTGACGCTATTGACCTTACCAACCTTCATAATTCTTATGAGAAAATTCTGCCATCATCCTTAGGCATGCTTAACAAATATGAGATTCAATCTTAATTGATGGTACGATAATATGACTTGATTTAATTCTTTGATTAAATTCCAATATTTATTCTTCTTTATTTAGTTGACATTTCTTATGGGAATGTCCCTCCTGTACATTATGAGTCCCCTCGGGGGTGTTCGGGAGAACCAATACTCCCTTATATAATTAATTTTACATCTTTAGTTTTGATAATAATTATTACTAAATATTATTCTACCTTCTTATGCTATATTACATGTACTCGTCTTCCTAAACTACGTATTATTTATGTACTTGAAGATATATACTGAGTTACATCTTATATACTATACAACATTGTTATCTTATTTACTACTATTGTAAACATTTTAAATAATCCAATAAAAATCTATTGAAATAAGAATTTCTTTGTTTGACAAATTTCATTAATTTTCATTACATTATTGAATAAATTATTAAATAAAATTATAATATTGATTAGATTATAATTCATGCGTTTGTTTCAAATTTATCACATCTGGCATGTCTACTAGAGTCTTGTTTGGTCAGGTTTAAGTAAGTAATTACTAAGAATTGCAGGCCTATAATACATATCACCAAATTTCCATGCAAAAAATTGTACCGCTTTTAGTACAAAATTCCAGACAGAATCATACCACCAGGGAGGTTTAAAATCTGTGAATAGTTCTGTTAAGCCTTCTCCGAATCCTGTCTAAATAGAACAGGCCACTCTGAGGAGACCACAACACCTCGGGATCATCTCAGAAAACTCCAAGACCGACGATGGAAACAACAGCTTTATTGAGTGTAAATCCCTCTCATTTCACACAATAATTCCCAGGTACCCATTTTTCCTAGATCATTCGCCCCGGCATGAATAACCAAAATGTTAGGGGAAGGCCATATACCGCCCAGATAGGTTACGTCTTCCTTAATATCCTAACGCCAAACCATAAAACCATAAATGACTTAGGCCCGGATTCACAGCCATCGCGCATCTTTATGCCGCCATAGCATATCTTCTTTACGCTACGCCAGCTCAACGTTGAGAGGCAAGTATGAAATTCACAAAGAAAATGCGCCCTACATTGCGCCAGCATAGAGAATATTCATCGGCGTAAGCCGACGTAAGTCAAAGTAGGTGGAAGTGGGCTGGAAGTGGGCGTGATGCATGGTAATGAACCGTGACCCCATGCAAATGATGTAGAAAGAAAAAGAAGAGGGTGCCACCGGGTTAATTTAATTAGTAATAGACAGCAGCATCCACTTACATATGAAAAGTTGGAAGTCCAGTATGTAGATCCTGTGTACAAGTCTCTGGTATGGCGTCCTTCCGTGCTAGTTGTTGGCTGAAGATGCTCCCAAGCCTCAAGCATGCTTGAGAAAGGAGCGCGCCCAGCCATTCACAGGCGCAAGCTCCGAAACGTTGTTGCGTTCCTGGCCTCGTTTCCAGTCAGTCTCTCCGTGCCAGCCGGTTTACCGAAGATCCGGATGGATGGACACAGTGAGGCTTGGGAGCATCTTCAGCCAACAACTAGCGCGGAAGGACGATATACCAGAGACTTTTACACAGGATCTACATACTGGACTTACAACTTTTCATATATAAGTGGATGCTGCTGTCTGTAACTAATTAAAGCTATTTGTCTATTAACCCGGTGGCGCCCTCTTCTTTTTCTTTCTACATATGTTGGAGTCTGGGCTTTTGTCTCTCCTACCTTTGAAGGCTTGCCTCAGAACAACGACCAGGACCAACAGCTTTAAATAGATCAGCATCCTCCCCATGTCTCCTCCCCTCATCTCCAGGTAATTTTTATCCTTATATATGTAACCTTTTAAAACTCGTTTTATGAAGGACTTTTTAAAAACAGCGGACTCTGTAGCTGCTATATACTATTGATTGTTCTGTGCCACTATTTGTATTTTTTTGTCCATGCAAATGATGGGCTGAGCGTCATCCAAGTACTTAAAACGAACGGCGCATGCGTCGTAACTTGGACGTATCCCCGTGCGCATACGTACAACCACTTCGAAATAACTGGCTAAGATACGTCGAATCACTGCCTATGACGTGAACGTAACCTACGCCCAGCCCTATTCACGTAGTACTACGTAAAATATGACGGCTGTTCCCTGGTCCATACCTTTACATGGGTTGCGCCTCCTATATGATGAATAACTTTACGCCAGACGTAACCCTTACGCAAATCGATTAAAACATGCGTCGGGCGCATCTACGTTCGTGAATCGGCGTATCTCACGCATTTGCATATCTAAATCGAAAATTCCATATGCATCCAGCGTAAATATCCACCCACGATACACCGGCGCAGGAAAGTTCCGTCGGTCGGAAGTAGCCTATTTTTCTACGTAACTTAGTTTGTGGGTCCGGCGCATAGATACGACGGCACACATTTGTACTTGCGCGGCGTATCTGTAGATAGACGTCGGCGTAAGTGCCTCGTGAATCCGGGCCATAGTATCCAGACCTAAATTGGTGGAGTAGGATCTGGATCGGGAATGTTTGGCAGCCCAAAACACATATGAGTGACCTATTATCCAAACAACCGTCCTGACATGATCTGAAAGAGAAAATTACAAGGTTAGGAGGTCAGGACGAAGATACAATTTATATCTATTATTACCCCAGCGACCTATTCTTTTTAACTTGGCCTCCGGTTAACCAAAAGATTCAGCTGTGGTGGCCGCCCCAATCCTAAATGAATGGGAAGAAAAAACTAAAACCAGATGGGTTCAAGCGTTTCAAAGAGGCAGCCAAAACAGCTGAAAATTGATACTTAGTCAGAGATGACAAGTCACTGTAAACAAAAAATGAATCAACAGAACCAGGCCTAACTAGCATATACTTCTGAACTTGAAGGACAGGACAGATTGACTCATTTGGTGAACTTGACAAGGAGAACCATTGACCCTTCTCAGTTAGGAAAGACTTAGACCTACAAAGGAAAAGATGAAGAAAACCTTCTTCTATACGAACATGACCAAACCTAAGAAAGGATAAAGAACGCTTATTTACAGACGTAAATTCTCCAATCCTAATGGCTCCAAAGAAAGCGACTGAGAAAGCAGCTCTAAAAAGAAGGGACTCAAAATCAGATGAATATACCTCATGTAGTGTCCCAATGAGGTCCATCAACAAGGCGACTGAAATGGGACGCCTGGTGTCATAAGAAGGTCTGGACCTCTTAAAGCCTTTGAGAACTTATGTAACCTGAAAAAAGGAGGTTAGAGCTGGAAGGCCTGCGAACTTCCGAAAAAATGAAACCCCGGCCAGAATCTTGCTCACTGAAGCCGGGCTAAGATGTGATTGCATAAGAGAAGACAAGAAGGCTAATGCTCCATAAGAGGTGACGTTCAATGGATCCAAACCTTTCTTTTGACAGAAAGCGCACCATCTTGACCATGAAAATCTATAATCCAACCAAGTCTTCCAGAATCATGGACTATTCCCAAGAACACAAGAGAAGTAGAAGGAAAAACTGTTTTTTCGTCTGCAAGTGGCACACCAAAATATTCGCAAATACCGAAAAATGCCTGCAAAGCCTCCAAACACTCACAGGACCCTTCTGAACCAATAAATAAAAAGTCGTCCAGATAATGGAGAACAGCCCCATGGGGAGAAGATTCGGACAAAACCCATAGCAGAAAAGTAGAGAATGCTTCAAAATAAAAGCAGGATAAAGTCAAAGTAGAATTGACCCATAATCTGAAAACCCAGAGAGTTGAAACCTTGGGGGTGAACTGGTAACAAGCGAAAGGCCGATATAATGTCGGCTTTAGCCAACAAGGAACCTTGACCCACCCGCCTTAACATAGTCAAAGCTTCATCAAAAGAAGAATAGCACACTGGGCTAAGACATTAGAAACTTCATCATTCAGTGAAGCATTCAAAGGATAAGAAAGATGATGTATCATTCTGTAACAACCACTTTCTTTTTTAGGAACTATCCCTAGCGGGGAAAGACGAAAATTCAAAAAGGAGGAAACAGAAAAGGGGCCCGAAATCCTACCATCAGCCAGATATTTTATCCTGAACCACATCCGCATGGTTATATGCAGATAATAAATTCTGCACCATAACACAACCCGGCCCTTGAAAAGAAGGGACCAAAAAACTCTCTTTAAATCCTTCAATTAACAGAGCCGCCATCCTGCGGTCTGGATAGCGCTCTAACCATGGGTGCATTTTTGATAGGCTCACCGGAGTCGGTGCTTTTCCCATGAGTGTCCCTGGGCAATGACTGGAAAGAGGTTGTGGCTGACTTACGAAAACACCTACTTGCCACATGTGCTCCATTACAGTAAGAGCATTTGTGTTTATACCTGCAATTTGTCAGAAATTTGCACTGACCTTCATTGAAGGCAAAGCAAAAGCCCTTGTGGAATGCGGCCTGAGTGTTGGCTTGTGGCCGAAGGGTAAACTGAGGTTTTGCTGGTAACATGAGATTTAGCCACAAACCTACGTCCTTAGACCCCCAATGCAATGAGGGATGGACTGCCAATTTCTGGCGAAAATTCTCATCATATGTGAACCAAGCAGATCCCCCAAAATGGCGAAATGCTTCATCAATTATATCCAAATGTTGGAACAAACCTGAGCATTTCCCATGGAAGCGTTCGCCCATGACTGCAGCATAGATGCAAAAAGCTTGCAGCCAGTTCTGGAAAGTTTTGGGAATAGCCCGTCTTCTATCTTCTTCAGATCTCTCACCAGATTGCCTATCGGTTTTAGATAGGAACTCTTTAGAAGCTGGCAATAATGATAGAATATCAAGGAATTCGCCCCTCCAAATCTTTTCTTTAACCGCCTTGGGCAAATTAAAGCAAAACACAAGCAAGGGGTTCTTTAACCACTTGCTTACTGGGCACGTATACCCCCCTCCTGCCCAGGCAAAATTTCAGCTTCCGGCACTGCGCCGCTTTAACTGACAATTGCGCAGTTGTGCGACGTGGCTCCCAAACAAAATTTACCTCCTTTTTTCCCCCACAAATAGAGCTTTCTTTTGGTGGTATTTGATCATCTCTGCGGTTTTTATTTCTTGCGCTATAAACAAAATAAGAGCTACAATTTAAAAAAATATATATTTTTTTTTACTTGTTGCTATAATAAATATCCCAATTAAAAAAAAATAAAAAAAAAAAATTTCTCAGTTTATGTCGATACGTATTCTTCTACATATTTTTGGATTTAAAATGAAAAATAAAATCGCAATATTTGCGTAAAAGTTATAGCGCCTACAAAATAGGGGACAGATTTTTTTTTATTATTATTATTTTACTAGTAATGGCGGCGATCTGCGATTTGTATTGGGACTGCGACATTATGGCGGACACATCGGACACTTTTGACACATTTTTGGCACCATTCACATTTATACAGAGATCAGTGCTATAAATATGCACTAATTACTGTATAAATGTGACTGGTAAGGAAGGGGTTAAATATGTAGCCTAGGGAGTGTTCTAACTGCAGGGGGAGGGGACTGACTGGGGAAGGTGACCGATCTGTGTCCCTATGTACAAGGGACACAGCATTGGTCTCCTCTCTCCCTGACAGGACATGGATCTGTGTGTTTACACACACAGATCCACGTCCTTGTCTGTGTAACCGCTGATCGCGGATGCTTGGGGAAAATCGCGGCCGCCAGGCACGCACATCGGCATCTCAGTGATGTGGCGGGCGAGCGCTCGCACGCCCCCCAGCGGCCGTAGAAAGTCGTCAGGCTGCCCGGAAGTGGTTAAAAGAAGATTCCTCAACCGTCACAGCTGAAGGTCTGAGAGGTAATGCTGGGTTATTAAATATTGGAGGGCTAATAACTCTAGGGCGGATAGACATTTTCCCAGTGTCCTGCAACAGGGGAACACTATAATCCTGCCGAATGGCACCCACATCATTCAAATATTGAATATTATCTTTATCATCATTTGCATTCACTTCCACAGTGTCATTATAAAACCCATATTCATCACCAGTCACCTGTGCCCTCTGACATTCTCCCACTGCATTACCTTGCAGCGGAATGCTTTGTTCTGCACCAATAACTTGTGGCCCTGAAAACTCACCAACCTCAATGTTCCTGGATTGTAAAACAGACCCTTATGCAATCTGCATATGAACAGCCATATCAACACCACTAACATGTGCCCCTTTAAATTTCTGTAACACATTAGACCAGAGCTTTTTTTCTCAGAAATAGGTGCAGGAACTCAACCATGACCCCGTTCAGATTTCACAAACAGTAGAAGGGTCTTAAAGGAGCATTAAATACCAGGATGGCATTACAATACAGATGGCTATACACAGAGTTCAGAGCTGTCAATTGTAAACACAGAAACCAGACTTATGTGTTTACAAGTGATTGTGGTGAGCAGGCACCAAAGGGTCTGAGCCAAAGGTGGTGGAACTAAGTTCCCCCAAGTTCCCCCTGAAAAAAAGCCCTGCATTAGACAAAGAGTCAATTAATACTGAAAAATTTGAAACAGAAGAAATACCATGTTTCTCACCATCAGGAACCACCTCTGACTGCTCACTCGCCTCCTCAGGTGGAAGGTAAATAGCGCTGCTCTCCCGCGGATGAGATGCACTCTGTGATATGATACTGACTGCTCTCTCCTGACTTGCTTCCAGCTGAGGAGAAGCAGCTGTACGCTGGTATTTCTTTTTTCTTCCTGACTGTTGTCTTGTTCCGCCCCTGCGGGCGAGGCCGGGCTGCTCTCCTCCTTCAGGCACTGCATCAGCCATTCCTCACCGTCTCTGCCCTCCGCCTTCTCCAACAGCTGGCATAAGAGCCCCTAACAGCCACTGGGAGAACGGAGCTTCATGCTGCAGCAGCTCCGCGTCGCTGTCTGTCAGGAACGGTCTGAGGGGACCACCACACCTGGTCTTTTTATTGGCTTCCTCCGTGTGGGCTATCCGACCGCCCAAAACGTCCAATGAGCTGCTCGGCGGTGACCACCAATCCCCTGGTTGTTGCTGCCCAGGGATAGCGCAGCTAACACTGGCAACCTGCAGAATAAAACAAAGCAGGGAAAACTGCAAGCTCTCCCTTTGCGCCAGCCCATGTTGGTCCAGCTTATTGCTATGACCTTTCATTCACTTAACAGACTCTTTTTTACTTCACTGTATATAGTGCACTGCATGTAAATAACAGATTTGTCTATATAACAACCTGCACATGTGTACCAATATAACATACAGTAACAGAAAAATATGATTTAAAGTATATGTAAACCCTTATTGGTTTGGTCAAGTGGTCACATAATCCCTGTTCTCAGCTGCATTAGGGGCTTGGAGAGGTGGGGGTGGAGACTGCAGGGGGTGTATCAACAAGAGGCAGAGAAACAGCAGTACACTGATCTTAAAGTGGTACTAAAGTCTTGTGTTTTGTTTTAGTTAAAAATAACAAACATGTTATAGTTACCTGCTCTATGCAATGGTTTTGCACAGAGCAGCCTTGATCCTTCTCTTCTCGGGTCCCTCTTCTGTGTTTCTGGTCCCTCCCTTCTGTTGAGTGCCCCCACAGCAAGCAGCTTACTATGGGGGCACCCGAGCCACAGCTTCCTATGTCCATTCAGACACATTTCTCTCCCCACTGGCCGACTGACTTTGACAGCAGGGGGGAGCCAATGGCACACAAAATACTTTTTATTTTAATGCATAGAATGCATTAAGATAAAAAAAAACAATGTGTCTTTACAACCACTTTAAGCAAAGCAAAAAACTCCTGCGCTGACAAAATATAAATTCTTAACCAATTTTAGCTGTCGCTAAAGCAATGTGTTGGCCAGAGCTGGGTGACTTCATCATGTGCCAAAACTGGAAGTGGATGTCTGAAAGTGATTTGCAATATTGATCCCTGTTTTTGAATGTGACATTGATTTTATACATATGTGAGTGCAAATATTCCAATAAAAAGGCTTAGTTTTAAATACAGTGCCTTGCAAAAGTATTAATTTTTTGTGTTTTGTTGCCTGCAACCTGGAATTTACATGGATTTTTTGAGGATTTGCATAATTTGATTTACAGAACATGCCCACAACTTTGAAGATGTTTTTTTTTTTTTATTGTGAAGCAAACAGCAAATAGGACAACATAATAGAAAAAGTAAATGTGCATAAATATTCACCCCCTTGACATCAATACTGTGTAGAGCCACCTTTTGCGGCTATCACAGCTCCAAGTTGCTTTGGATAAGTCTCTATGAGCTTGCCACTACTTACCGCTGGGATTTTTGCACATTCCTCCTTGCAAAAGTTGTAACAGTCAAAAGTCTAACACAAAGTTGGAACAAAAGGCAAAAGCTAAGTCCAACTGCCTGCTTGGTCTAGTATTGAAAAAAAAGTTTAAAGGTTGAGCCTCAGGACACTCAACAATGAATAGTTGCAGTAGTTTACCACTCTACTATACTGTACGCCCCCCCCCCCCCCAAAAAAAAGTCCTGTCAAAATAGCTCTTCATCACACCATTGACCTAACTAGTCTGACCACTAGGTTACAAAACACTGGTGGTTGTAAAGGGTCTGACATTTAAAGACCCTCGGTGGAGCCATATACCTGGTGATCACCACAAATATGGTGTCTGGAGTCCATGTGGGGAGACATGTTTCTCTCAACATAGGACTGTGTCTATGCTTATCCCTAATTACTGATTGGGTGCTGCAGAGGTCCAGGCATTATTATTGGATAGCATGACTCAAACCGAGTGCACAATATTTGTCGAAAATTTCACTTTTGCCGGAACACAAATAGCAACATTAATAATTTTTTCCAGAAATCTCTAAAAAAACTATCTATTTCCTTTTAACACGTGAGAAACTATGCCTTTCAGACAGCAGACGTCTGCCTCCAGTTATTGCTGGACTAAATCCAGGTATATAACACCTAAATATATTTTGATAGTCTTAGACAAAGATGCTTCATTGTGTTAACATTGACAAGCATTTGTTACTGGGAAATGTAACGTCCATCTCAAGCCTTTAGCTTTTTCTTCACAGAGCGATAAACAGGCAATTTTCAAGGCATATTGGCATGTTAAATGTCTTCAAGGAATATCATTTACCCATTTTTTAAAGATAAATGCAGAAAGTGGATTTGTCCTGAACCCTGCTGGAGAGAGTGGCAAAAGACAGTGTAAGACTTTTACATAATTTCCGACTAAATAAACAAAGTTGCTGTCTAGAGTTGGGCGAACAGTTCCAGCCAAGCAAAAGTTCAGCCCAAACATTGCACTTGGTGTGATGTTCGCCCGCTGAGCGCCCAACGATGCCCTGTGTGCTGCACAATGCATTCTAGGGCCCTAATTGAATGAAGCAATGCACTTAAATGCTGGTCAGGTGAAAAGCTTGCCCAATCAGGGCACAGAGCACAGTTAGAACCATTGTTGGAGTGGAGATAGAGCAGAGGTCAGTTTGTTAATAGTGAGTAAGTGTGTTATTGTGACTCTTAATGTAGAGTGTTAGTGTAGTGTTAGGCCGTGTACACATGATCAAATCTATCTGCTGGAAACGGTCTGCCCGACCATCCCAGCAGACAGATTCGATCGTGTGTACGGGCGAGCAGACGGATTTGGCCAGCCGACAGATTTTAAAGCATGCTTTAAAATCTGTCGGCTGGGAATCCGTCCGCCCGATATGTCTGCTGGTTAGTACGCTAACCAGCAGACATATCTTCTCGCACATGCGTCGAATGGATTTGACGCATGCACGGAAGTAATTTACTTCCTGGTGCGGTGACGTGGCGGCGTCAACGTCACCGTCACGTCACCGCCACGTCAGCGCGCTGCCTGCTGGCGGGGATTTTGGTTTGATCGTGTGTACAGCGATCAAACCAAAACGGCCAGCAGACAGATTTGTTCAAATCGGTCTGTCCGACCGATTTGAACAAATCTATTTGCTCGTGTGTACGGGGCCTTAGTGTACTATGAGTATAGTGTCAGTATAGCGTGAGTATAGTGTAGTGTCACTGTTGTGTGTTAGTGTGGTGCAGTGTTTAACACAGCATTAAATAACTCTTAGGCCCCGTACACACATCCGAGAACCTCGTCGGGCGAAACTCATCGTTCCGCCCGTCGAGGTTCCCGATGAGCGGTCGAAAAGGTCGTCGAGCCAAATTTCCTCATTGAACAACGAGGAAATAGAGAACATGCTGGGAGACATATTCTGCCGAGAAAACCGGTCGTGTGTACACTTTCGATTAGCAAACCGCTGGGAAGCTCGTCAAGCCAAAATAGAGAGCATGTTCTCTATTTCCTCGTTGTTCAATGAGGAAATTTGGCTCGATGACCTTTTCGACCGCTCATCGGGAAACTCGATGTTCAGGCTGGCACAAGAACATCAGACTGGCAGGCCGGCACAGGAACATCAGACTGGCAGGCTGGCACAGGAACATCAGGCTGGCACAGGAACATCAGACTGGCAGGCTGGCACAGGAACATCAGATTGGCAGGCTGGCACAGGAACATCAGACTGGCAGGCTGGCACAGGAACATCAGATTGGCAGGCTGGCACAGGAACATCAGATTGGCAGGCTGGCACAGGAACATCAGATTGGCAGGCTGGCACAGGAACATCAGACTGGCAGGCTGGCACAGGAACATCAGGCTGGCAGGCTGGCACATGAACAGGTAGAGCAGTTGGCACAGGGTTGAAAGGTTGAGCAACTGGCACTGAAACAGGCAGGATAGCCGACACCGGAACAGGCAGAGCAGCTGGCACTGGAACGGGCAGAGCAGCTGGCACAGGCAGAGCGGCTGGCACATGCTGGGCAGCTGGCACCGGAACAGGCTGGTCGGATGGCACAAGCTGGGCGGCTGGCACTGGAACAGGTAGAGCAGCTGGCACTGGAACAGATAGAGCAGCTGGCACAGGCAGAGCAGCTGGCACAGGAACAAGCTGGGAGACTGGCACTGGAACAGGTTGAACAGATGGCACTGGAACAGATGGCACTGGGACAGGCTGAGCAGAGGGCACTGGGACAGGTTGAGCAGAGGGCACTGGGACAGGCTGGGTAACTGGCACGATGGTATGGGTTGGGAAGTACTTCCGTTTCTTTTTAGACTTAGTCACTGCAGGTTTGTTAACAGAAGTGATGTATGAAGAGGATGGAATCAAGTAGGAGGAAGGGTTGGAATATGGCAGAGACACAGGGATGGTGACCGAAGGAGGGTTTTGTGGAGTTGTTACAGGTGGATTAAAGGCAGGGTAGGTACAATTAGTAGAAACTGGGTAGTAATATTTGGTAGGATGCGGAATTATCTGGACTGGGGTTGCCATAGGTGATGGACAGATGGATCCTTGGGAAGGCAGGTAGTTAATAGCAGGGCTGGAACGGACTGGCTTGGCTGGGATCAGGAGATCTGACCATGCCTGCAGCACAGGTTGAACAAAGGCTGGTTCACACACACCCTGTCTAATCAGAGACTGCACTGAACTAATGCAGTCGGATAACTTCTGCTGGGAACAAGAGCAATAGTGTTCATCAAAGGAGGCTGGATCATCCTCCATCAACCATACCAGGGATTCAACTTGGTCAGGACTGAAGGGGGGAGAGAAGTTGTCACTAGTGTTGCTCACGAATATTCGTATTGCGAATATTCGGCTCGAATATGGCATATTCGAGTATTCGCGATATATTCCGAATTTCGCAGTGAATATTCGCTATTTCGAATATTCGTATTTTTTCAATTTTTTTTTAGAACAGATCACATCCTAGAGATCCCCATCGACGTCTAAAAGCATTGCTGGTATGATTAGAGACCTTGGGCCGAGTAGCTGCAGCGATCAATTTATATTGCCGATAAATCGCAATGCGATTATTCGGCAATAGCGATATCGCGCGATTATTTTCGAGAAATTCGCAATATTGTTTTTAGCTAAAATAACACATATATTCGATTTCAGAGTGTTACTGTCGAAATTCCGCAATAAATTTCTCATTCGCATTTTTGCGAAATTACGATAAAATATCAAGAATATTCTGAGCCAATCAGAGTGCTCCATTCCGCATTTCTCGAATATTCGCAATTATTTTGTATTGTAATATATCAAGAATATTCTGAGCCAATCAGAGTGCTTCTTCCGCATTTGCCGAATATTCGCAATTATTTTGTATTGTAATATATCACGAATATTCTGAGCCAATCAGAGTGCTCCTTCTGCATTTGCCGAATATTCGCAATTATTTTGTATTGTAATATATCACGAATATTCTGAGCCAATCAGAGTGCTCCATTCCGCATTTCTCGAATATTCGCAATTATTTTGTATTGTAATATATCACGAATATTCTGAGCCAATCAGAGTGCTCCATTCCGCATTTCTCGAATATTCACAATTATTTTGTATTATAAAATATCACGAATATTCTGAGCCAATCAGACTGCTTCTTTCGCATTTCTCGAATATTCGCAATTATTTTGTATTGTAATATATCACGAATATTCTGAGCCAATCAGAGTGCTCCATTCCGCATTTCTCGAATATTCGCAATTATTTTGTATTATAAAATATCACGAATATTCTGAGCCAATCAGAGTGCTCCATTCCGCATTTCTCGAAATTTCGCATTCGCATTCGCAATAGCGAAAATTCGCAATCATTTCATTTCCAAAAAATATCACGAATATTCGTATTTAGCGAATATATCTAGAATATTCGACTATATATTTGAGATATATCGCGAAATCGAATATGGCATATTCTGCTCAACACTAGTTGTCACTACCATCAGGAATAACAGACGGAGCCAATTCAACACATAGCTGAATCAATGAGTGAATATCGTCAAAAGACATATAACCCTGATCCACCAAAGAATGAGCTGATCGGATGGTTTCCATCAGCTGGTCCCTTGTCCGCCCCTCAAAAACCTGGCGACAATACTCCCCATCCTCCTCTGCCAGTAGGGAAAAGTAACAGATTTCATTGAAATCCATGCTTCAGAAAAACGCACCACAACAGGGTGGTTCCTTAATGCAAGCACGTCTGGTCTAGGATGGCCCTGGTATACTGTCAAGGATTCTAAAAAGGCCAGTACTGTGTGCCTACACAGAGGAGACCAACACTGTATGCAGTGAAATAAAAGGTGTTTATTTACAAAAACAGGTGAAGACAACCAGTGCACATATAACAATAAAGCCTATATATAAGTCAAGGGGGGAATGCCGAAATCATAAACAAAAGCCAAGCCGAGGTCATATACCAGGAGATCACAGAAGATGGGTGAGGACGGACACAACGGAGCAGGGAGCGGATGGATGGACAGGAATCCAGGGGGAACAGGATCCAAGGTAAAGGGGAGAGCAGGAAGGGCAGTCCAGGATAAGGATCGGGTCCAGAAAGCAGGCTCAGGGTCAGAGTAACAGGCTCAGGATCAAGGTTGTAGACTGATACCAGGGCGAGTTCTGCTTGAACTTGCCGGGTATAAATAGAGGCGTGCTGATTGCATTCAGGTCACATCTGAACGCAGGAAAGGCTGTGTGCTCCAAATTACCAAGAACCCCCCGCTGGTGGAGGCCAGTACTGCAGCCAAAATAATAGGCAGATTTACCAGCAGAGGGGACCATTCCTGACACATACCACTGAGTCAAAAGTTTGTAAGATGTTTCTTGTGCCTTAGTGCTAATCGAACCTTGGTGGGCCAAGACACAAGCTGCCTTCCATTGTTTATCAGAAAAGTCTGTATGTAAAGCGCTGGACCACGTCTGTCTAAATCTATCGTCAGCAGTAGTCATCGCATCCTGAAGCCAAGCGTAAGTCACCAAAGTCGCGTTTGCGACACGGGATCCACCTGCACACACCCTTTCCAGTTCTGTTAACTTCCTGATGAAGGAAAGCTTCCGTGCGTTCTTAGTGGCATAATCACGCAGTTGGAAATACTGCCACCACGATAGATCTGGGAACCCATCACTAGATTTAAGTGCTGCTAAAGTTTTAAATTACCCTTTAAGGAAACAGTCCTCCATCGCAAGTGGCAGGCTGGGGTCAGTCGTCTGAAACGTGCGGTCACCAACCCCTGGGGAAAGTCAGGATTGTCGGCGACCGGAGTGAGCGGACCAGTGATGGAGGTCAATTCAGTTTTGGTCGCCACCGAGTCGAACAGCAACAATGTCGTTCCTGTCAGGGGGTGTTTTTTGACAGTGTCGGATTGGCAATTCCAGGGAATCCAAGGGAGAGTCGAAGGGGAACCCCAGTCAGCACGCTTTCTAGACCAACCCACGCTTTCGAGGAGCTGTGGCAGTGCCAATCAATCACTCTAGTAAGGTGTTAAGCTAGATAGTAATTGTGGAAGTTTGGTAAACCTATCCCCCCCTTCTCCTTTGGCCTAGACAGGAGCGAAAGTTTTATCCTTGGCTTGTTACCACCCCAGAGGAACCCGAGAAGGATGGATCTTAAGGATTTAAAACATGCCTGAGGGATCTTAATTGGAAGGTTCCGTAAGAGATACAAAAATCTCGGCAGGACCACAATTTTTAGCCTCCCTTCCGAACCAGGAGAAGTATCGGGAGTTCCAGGTCTGTAGGTCCTTTTTTAGGTCACGTAAAAGCGCTGGAAAATTAGGTTCATAGACAGATCCTAAGTCAGGTGTCAGCCAAATCCCCAGGTATTTAAGCGTTTTAGTGACGCATCTGAAAGGGCAGGCAGAACATGTCCTAAGCAAAGTGTCTTCCTTCAACAAAATATTCATCGCTTCGGACTTGGCAAAATACATTTTGAGGTTCGACATATACCCGTAGATAGAGAACTTGTCCATCAGGCTGGGCACGGTAGCGTGGGGTTTGGTGAGGAAAAATAAAATGTCGTCAGCATAGGCTGTGACCTTATACTCTGTACCAGCAATATTAAAGCCTGACACTGACGCATCCCTGTTAACCAGCCTGATGAACGGCTCCAGGGATAAAATAAACAAGAGGGGGGACAGGGGGCATCCCTGTATAGTTCCGTTAGAAATCTTGACCTCCCCGGACAGAGTACCATTGATTTTGAGTTTTGCCGTCGGCTTATCATACAGGGCTGTTATCCATGATATCATACGAGGACCCAGTCCCACATGCTCCCAGGCGACTCTGTCGAAGGCCTTCTCCGCGTCCGTGGACAGGAGAAGGCCCTCAAACACACGACTATGGGCCCCGTGTGTCAGAAGCAAGGCTTTAATCACATTGTCCCTGGCCTCCCTATTGGGCATAAATCCCACTTGCTCAAGACCAATCAGGGAGGAGAGTAAGGGTCTCAATCTATTAGCCATTATTTTTGCCAGAATTTTAAGATCAAGGTTCAATAAGGAAATTGGCCTATAGCTAGCGCACTCGACAAGGTCCTTCCCTGGTTTAGAAATAAGGCTGATGTGGGCTGAAAGAAAGTCAGTTGGAATGGATCTGGGGGCAGACAATGAGTTCAAAGCCCTCATCAAGGGGGCCGACAGAATGTCCTTGAACGTCTTATAATAGATTGATGTGAACCCATCCGGGCCAGGGCTTTTGCCCGATTTAAGATCCGAAATTACCGACTGAATCTCTTCCATAGTGATAGGGTCTTCAAGTGTCTTTAGTTGTGAATCTAGGAGTCTAGGGAGGCCGCTGTCACTTAAAACTTTCAAAATTTCAGTGGCCCTAGAACCTATGAGGTTTGGGGGCTTGTGCGGTTTCGGTAGGTTGTACAAGTCAGTGTAAAATCGTTGAAATTGAGCTGCAATCGCATCTGTAGCGATCTCCAAGGAACCCTCACTGTTTCTAATCTGGGGAATGTGATTGGCAACAGAAGCTTCTTTCAAAGCCCTCGCCAAAAACCTCCCCGTTTTGTTGGCTGCCTCATAATAAATCTTCTTCCCGAAGAAGAGCATCCTCCTTGCCTTAGCATCAAAGAGGTCCTGCAGAGCCTTGCGGGCTTCCAGGAGCTCCCTTGCCGATTGCAAGGATAATGACTGTTTGTGGAGGCATTCTAGACCCCGAATCTGGCTTGTCAATTCCTCAACCCTTTGTTCCTGCTGTTTTTTCTTATGAGCGACCGGTCTGATCAGCTCTCCTCTCATTGAACATTTGTGAGCGAGCCAAACAGAAAGTGGGTCCATACCGGGAGTGACGTTAAAGGGGTTGTAAAGGTAAATGTTTTTTCACCTTAATGCATCCTATGCATTAAGGTGAAAAAACATCCGACTGTACCGCCCCCCCCCAAACCCCTGTTTTACTTACCAAACCCCTCAAAAGTCCCGCGCGTGTCCGTCTGATCCTCCTCGGTTCCCAGCCTGGCCGTTAATTGGCTAGGCTGGATGGATTGATAGCAGCGCAGCCATTGGCTGGCGCTGCTGTCAATCACATCGGATGACGCGGCGTGCCGGGGGCGGGGCCGAGTGATACAGTCGGCGGCTATGGCCGCCGCTGTATCACAGGAGCGCGCTCGCAAAAGCTTTCCACCCTGCGAGCTCGCTCGCATGAAGGTGGAATGCTTTTGCGAGGAGGAGCTGAGACAGCCGCCGAGGGACCCCAGAAGACAGGGTTCGGGGACACTGTGCAAAACGAGCTGCACAGTGGAGGTAAGTATAACAGGTTTGTTATTTAACCACTTCTGACCAGCCCCACGTCCAAAGACGTCATTTTTTTGAAGATGGATGTCTCGGTAACGGCAGCAGCTGCTGCCACAACCGAGATATCCATCTCTTCGTGGGGCGGTCCTGTTAACGATAACGGCGGTCATCGCGTTACCGGCGGCGGGAGAGGGTGCATCCCCCCTCCCGCCGCTCTCCCACACCCTCCGCCGCTTACCGTAGCCGTCGGTAGCGGCGGAGGCGATCGGGTCCTCTTGCTGGCTGTCCGGGGATGCGACTGAGGGAAAAAATGTCCCTCAGCCGTCCCCATACCTCTGCTGGGCGGAAGTGACGTCAAAACTTCATTTCCGCCCAGCGTCTTAAAGAGACATTTAATTTGTTTACATTTTGACTTTTTTTTTTCTTTTTTTTTTTTGCATTTAAGCCTGAATATGAGATCTGAGGTCTTTTTGACCCCAGATCTCATATATAAGAGGACCTGTCATGCTTTTTTCTATTACAAGGGATGTTTACATTCCTTGTAATAGGAATAAAAGTGATCATTTTTTTTTTCAGTGTTAAAAATTATAAAATAAATAAAAATAAAAACGAAAACCAAAAAAATTTTTTTTTAAAGTGCCCCGTCCCGACGAGCTCGCGCGCAGAAGCAAACGCATACGCGAGTAGCGCCCGCATATGAAAACGGTGTTCAAACCACACAAGTGAGGTATCACCGCGATCGTTAGAGCGAGAGCAATAATTCTAGCCCTAGACCTCCTCTGCATCTCAAAAAATGCAACCTGTAGAATTTTTTAAACGTCGCCTATCGAGATTTTTAAGGGTAAAAGTTTGACGCCATGCCACGAGCGGGCGCAATTTTTAAGCGCGGCATGTTGGGTATCATTTTACTCGGCTTAACATCATCTTTCACAATATATAAAAAAATTGGGCCAAATTTATTGTTGTCTTATTTTTTAATTCAAGAAAGTGAATTTTTTCCAAAAAAAGTGCGCTTGTAAGACCGCTGCGCAAATACGGTGTGAGAAAAAGTATTGCAATGACCACCATTTTATTCTCTAGGGTGTTAGAAAAAAAAATATATAATGTTTGGGGGTTTTAAATAATTTTTTAGCAAAAAAAACAGTTTTAGTCTCGTAAGCACCGAATCTGAAAAACAGGCTCGGGGCTGAAGTGGTTAAAAAAAAAAAATCCTGACTTTAGTGTCCCTTTAAGCCAGAAATACTCTGTCAGGGAGGAGGTAATGGTAGGTAAGAGGACATGGTCTGTCAGCAAAGAGGCATTAAGCCTCCAGGTATTCGGTCTAGGGACACGTGTACCCAGATCCAGCGTGAGAGATACTGGAGCATGGTCCGACAGTGATCTGATACCTATCCTGGCTTCAGTCACAGAGTGCAAGTCTCATTGAGTGACAAATATATAATCTATTCGGGAGTAACTGTTATGTGGAGCTGAGTGAAAGTGTAAAGGCAGGTGTCCCAATACTTTTGGTAATATAGTGTATTTCCAGCTATTATTAGCAGTATTAGTCTGTATGTCAAGCTATTTGATATTCTACCTTTTAGAGTAATGATGACTTGTGGCTCCGTATTTCAATAAACAAGGAATGCCTTTCATAAGACTCTAAACAGGATGTTCCATGACATAAAAGGAAGTAAAAAAATAGACAAATCACTTGAAATAACAATGGATGCATCAGGTTTCTTGTTTACTTTCAGCTAAAATTAAAACAAAAGTCTTTCTACTTGCAGTGCAGATTGCAGGTATAACATATTGCATTAACACTTTCCTTTAAAATGCTCTTTAATAATGTATTTACAACTGTTGAGAAAATAAGTAAAAATATATTCAAATTCATAATAGGACCAAAAATGTATCTGCAAGTTTTTGAATAAACTGCAATTTTAGTTGATATAAGTTATGATTATTTTGCAATATTCGGTTTCTTTTAGAATAGCTGGTACTGTACAACAAAATAGTCTGATGCATGTGATATGTGATAACCTTTTTTCTGAGTGGACATTCATTAGCTAACCTTTTATGTTCTTTCCACTTTTAGCTATCTATGCTTTTGTGAATGTCTGTTGTAAATATTTTGTGTACCTACTGCATTTTTACATTTGCTAAAACATTTATTTTGCTACAATTTTTTTAAAATATTTTTATGTGTTTATTTATGATATTTTAATATAATCACTTTACTAGTACTGTTTTATGAAACAGAGCGCTACTATTATTTTCACTAAAGATTCACTATAATAATTAACTCTGTTTATGGACATCAGTTATAATATCTGCATATAACTACTGCACCCCTAAATCTGTTTAAACATTTAAGTTATTGCAATAATTATATATAGATGTTATTATAATCAGAAATTCCTTTATATATGTGAAAGTGGAGGATAAAAATACATTTAATTGAACAACATTTAAAAATTTGTATCTGTAAAAAAGGTGTTATCAAAGTAAATTTTTTACATCTGTTTATACTGATTTTCTCTGAGTATTCATTATTAAAAATGTGTGTTTTAACATTTTGGGTAAGAAAGATCATTTTTCAAACAAACTTGAAAATTTAGTAATAAAAAGGAGGCAGTTTTCTTTGGAGGAAACTTGTAGTGAGAAAATATAAAGGCTGCCAGTGCTGACCACTCCTTGTGAAAATAGTAGTTTTCTGGATGCATGGAGTAACAGGTGAAAAAATAATTTTGTGAGGCGTTTAACTGCCACAGATGTTTGGAGACCTGGCTGAATAACATGCATTATAATACTATGCTTTACATTACTTCTCTCTAATTTGAGAATCATGCCTATCTATTAAGCATATCTGTGTGACCTTGGCAAAGGAGGCACTTATGATGTGGGATGCACATAGGGAGGGTGAGATTGAAGCACTGAGCACTTTTTAAAGGACTTTTATTAGACTTATTTGTTATGCTGATTTGTATTAATGCACTATTATGTTTTTGTAAAGTGCAACACATTTGTTGTATATAATGGTTGAGGCACCCAGAGTATGCCAGAGTATTCCTTCCTGGGCATCAATATTTAACCACAGCCACTTTTAAGCCACACCCACGTATTGCCACACCACAGGTCGCTGTCCCTCTGAAGTATCCCTAATTCCCAACTTTAAACGTTGGGAGATATGTATACATGTAATTTATTTATCAACTTCTTAAGTAAAGGAGCCAGTTGAACAACATGTTGATACTTATGCCCCGTACACACGATCACTTTTTGTGATGAAAAAAAATGTCATTTTCCTTCATGAAAAAAAATGACATTTTTCAAACTTCATTTAAAAAAATGAAGTTGCGTACACACCATCATTTTTGGAAAATGATGAACAAAATGACGGCACTCTAAAGGGGAAGTTCTATTTGCCTTGAGGCTGCTTTTAGCTGGTTACTTGTTAGTAAAAGACGATTCCTGCTTTTTTGTCTGTTACAGCGTGATGAATGTGCTTACTCCATTATGAATGGTAGTTTTACCTCCCGTCTCCTAACTTGCTTCTGGGCATGTGCGGGTTTAAAACGTCATTTTTTACGTAGTTTTGCCCACACACGATCATTTTTTATGACACAAAAAATGACATTTTAAAAAATGACATAAAAAATTCGAGCATGTTCAAATTTTTTTTTGGTCATTTTTCAGAAGACATAAAATGACATTTTGCCCACACACCATCATTTTAAATGACATTTTTAAAAATGTCATTTTTTTTCATCATAAAAAGTGATCGTGTGTACGGGGCATTAGAGGAGTACAGCCAAAGCTTGTTTGGGTGTACTTCTCATGTGGATCACAGGAGTGCAGTTCGTTTTGCACTCCTTGTTTTAATTTATTTTTTATAAGTTTTTTAAACATTTATATATTTAACATTACATTGTTGGTAAGCATAAAAAAAAGTGTTCTTCAGTTAAAATTAAATACATTCACCTTTCATATACATAAAATACAACAGTAAAACAATTACACATACCACAACCATAAGGGCCCTTTCACACGTGCGGACGAACGGTCCGCTTTTTCTAAGTCCGTAAACGGACTTAGAATGGGGCCCTATGGGAGTGGATCTGTTAGCGGATGATGCATCCGCTAACGTCCGCCTTCGATCCGCGTCCGTCTGGATCCGTTTTGCAGACGGCAGAAAACCCTATTTTTCTTCCGTCCGGTGGATCGGATGCAAACGGACAGACGGTCCGTTTCCATCCGATTCCCCATAGGGGATAGCAGAGGAGAGACAGGGCGGTCCCTGCACAGTGTGCGGGGACCGCCCTGTTCACCGACAGCTGAGCGGGACCCCCCGCTGAGCCGACAGACACACGGAGCGGACCGAAAAACGGTCTGCACCGTGTGAAAGGGCCCTAAAGGACAGTCCTGCCTCTTCCTGACTTCCTACTCTCTCCTTCTCTACCCATTCCTCTCCATCTCCCCCGCCCCCCAGGGAGGACGGCCAGAAAGGAAAAAAAAAAGAAACACTTAAACACAATGGGTGTTTTTAAACTTTTTTTTCTCTCTTATTATTTAAGAGAGGTATATGGGTAGTGGGGTACAAGATTTGTTCTTGTCCCCTCATAATGGTAATGGAGAAGGGAGGGCACAGATATTACATTTGGAAATGGAGATGGGGCACTTCCCCCCCCCTTTTCCCCTTTTTTTTTTTTCTTTTCGTTTTGCACTCCTTTGACCCCTTTTCAGCTGACATCACAGAGCCAGTCCAGGCTCGGGCAAGATTACCACACCGGGTTTAGGATCTGTGAGGGGAGGGCCCGTGGAACCCAGAATCCCATGGAGAGGTTGGGAAACCATTGTTTCAGCTCCACATTTACCTCCTATGTCTAAGTCACCCTGTGTCCACATGGTAACTGAAAAAAAAAATGGCTTGGATCAATTAAAATAGGACAGTAATATTTATCCATAATATCTCTCAGGATATACTGTATTTAAAGACTAATCTTGGTTTATTTGATTCTGAAATTGAAAGAGCTGATAACAATGGTCTCTGTACAATGTAGGAGACAGGCCGAATCCTACTGGAGCTCCTGCTATTGTGGGAAGGTTTCCTGTGTTTATACTTATGATAATGTATAATCTACTGCGTGAAGCTTAGAGACAACAAGTCTGACCTGTAGGTGAAATCCTGATTAACCACAACAATGGTCAGGTGGGCATGGAGTCACCTCGGCTGCTTTAAGGGGCTAATTAATTAGCTCATGTTAATTTATGTTTCTGGTTACAGGTGTATTGTTAGGCCGTGTACACACGATCGGACATGTCCGATGAAACTGGTCTGCAGATGGTGTGTTCGGCCTATCGGACCGTTTTCCTTTGGACCAAAGTTTTAAAACATGCTTTAAAACCCGTCTGATGGAACATGTCCGTTGGACAGGTTCGATGGTTAGTACACAAAAGCATCGAACCAAAAACCTGCGCATGCTCAGAATCAAGTCGACGCATGCTTGGAAGCATTGAACTTCATTTTTTCATCATGTCGTTGTGTTCTACGTCACCGCGTTCTGGTCTGATCGGATTTTGGTCCGATGGTGTGTACGCACATCAGACCATCAGACAAGTTCAGAGTTGTCTGATGAAAACGGTCCGTCAGACAAGTCTCATCAGACATGTCTGATCGTGTGTACAGGGCCTTAGAGTAATATGAGCAGGAGAGGGAACCTCCTCTTCAAATATATATAAGACTGTATTATTGTTCTAATAAACACTTCATGTTGAGCAACCAAACGAGTATTGCCTTGTTTGTGGTTGTCAGCAGTTGGAGTGCGGGACATTTCTTTACAGGATCCGCCCACATACCTGGACCAGCACTCGGCTCAGGCTCAGGCTCTCAGCAAACCGCTGAGAGCCTGAGCTGACTGCTTCTGCCCCCTCCACAATTTTAGAGCCGATGGGGACAGATGCCATCTAGGTAAGTATAAATCTACAAAAACCCCATACTTCAATTTTAATATCAGGAAGTGTTGCCCATAAAATAGATTTGAGGAGTCAAGGACTTTTATGCAGCATGGGCTTAGGATCTCCAGGATTCTCCCTGGGAACAAAAGAGCTGAACAGAAGACAAGTATAGACCTGAACTTTACCAATGATGTTTATGTACTTTGGTAAGGCTGCCAACTTGTATTCTCAACTTTGATTGAATTATACCTATCATTGCTAGTTTAAAAGATATATACTGTAATAAAAAAAAAAGGCAAGCCATGATTTCAGACATTCACCCAATTTAGTAATCCTCAGTTTACAAAAGGTTAATATATACAATGAACCTGGTAAATACACCCTTTTTCTGAAAAAGAGCTAAATCACCATCTGGTGCGTAAAGAACACATGTCTGTACAGACTTCTAACATAAGGTGAGAACCTTGGATTAAAAAGCCTGCAGATTACTTATTTTCCTATTTTTCAAATCTCATGTCTAGTGTGCCTACTGGAATGGATACCATGGAGCATAAAAAACATTAAGGCACAAAGACCCCACATCTCAATGGAATGTTATGTTATTGCCCGGTAGAGATCCCATGGGGTCGCGACTTCACTTGCGTGCAACATAGGAAAGATCCATGTAATGGCTCTTGGTGTTCCCCCAGGGATTTAAGTGCAGGAAAAAGTGCAGCTATTTGACTGTAATCAAACAGTGGGGACTACTAAGAACATCTGCCATTAGTCCAGCTGCTCCAGCAGGCCAGTATGAAATAGAGCACAGCATATCAACTGTATTCTTCTGGCGGGACTACTAGGAATGTCCACCAGTAAACTAGCAGTTACACCCTGCACTGTAAGTAGATGAAGGAAGGTACCTACAAATTAGGATTCCCGGGACAGTTCCCCCCGGAGGGGGCTCGGGAACTCTGTCTTGACCTCTGCTGATGTGCTTGAGACAATCCCCAGGATCTGGGAGGGCCAGTGCGATGTCGGGGGAGAATCTGGAGCAAATTCGATACCTGAATAGGATTTGCTTCCAGCAAGGCAAACAAATCCGGTAGGTCTGCTGGCATACGTAGGTGGAATGAAGCAGTTGCTTTCCTAAAAGTAACCGTCAGCGGGTAGGCCCATCCTTATGTGCAGCCTTGTTCCCGCGCTTGGTCTGGGAGAGGGCGCAAGCGGGCCCTGCATTGGAGCACTGAGATCCTCTAAGTGGAGCAGGAGGTCCACCGCTGTGTCTGCCTTGGATATGTGGGATAGTTCCAGGGCCTCCACCTTGTTGTTCTGGGAATGAAATCGATGTTTCGCCTGTATTGATTCTGTCTGTGAGCAAGTGGACTTTTGCTCTAACCAACTGGATGCTACGTGGGTGGGCCTCTTCCACTCTGAAAATCAGGTTCTCAATGTCCTGCTTGGTGGGCAAGGCCTTCAGGAGCGCCCGGATGTCACCCTTGTGGCGGTCCCCCTCCCTCACCGGATCAGCGACATCCGACATGTCCAGGCGGAAGATCGAATGGGGCGCTGGCAGGGAGTTTGCTACAGAGGCAAAGTTCAGAGGCTGCCAGACCCATATACAGTTCCAAGCACAGTGACTAATGTCACTCCAGAGAACGACTGGTGTTTTTCACTAAGAAATGTTTTGACTTTACAACCACTACATTTTCCAATAGGACACTTCTTCCAGTGACAACTGTCCAAAAGGCAATAATGTTCACTTTTGAAATTTCATCTTACTTTCTGTTTCGTCTGCAAGTAGGATCTTCTTAATTGGACACAGACAGCAAACAATAACCTGATAGTGAGGTTTAACCCTTTCCTACTCCTTCCAAAACTGAAAAAAAAAATAGTTTTACATAAACTTTAGCTAAAGTAGAGGAATCCAATATAGATTGAAAATAGAGAAATGAAGCACCTGTGTTGAAACCCAACATAATGTTCAAAATAATGTTTTAGGGTTACCAAATCATTGTATGTACCATTGTATATATTAATTGTAAAACTGACACTTGGATCTCGAAAAAGTTTTTAGGTTTTGTTGAAAACTCCTGCTAAAATTTTATATCTTGAGGTGTCAATGAATATGCACATAAAACAAGTTTCAAGCTGGGTTCACACCAGTGCAAATTGTATGTGGGTTTTCTCGCATCTAATTCGCATGGCAGGACATTGTGACCAGCTCTCTATGGAGCTGGTTCACACATCTCTGGAGCAGCTCTGGTCCTGTCCTGTGCATTTTCTGGTCCGCTTCAGGTTCGAATTCAGCCAAATATTCTGCCTGAAATAGGACTGAATGGAGACGCTCCAGGCCCCCTGCTGTGAGCCTCTCCATTCCTTAGGCCGCGTACACACGGTCAAATCAATCTGCTGGAAACGGTCGGCCCGACTGTCCCAGCAGACAGATTAGACCGTGTGTACGGGCGAGCCAATGGATTTGGCCACCCGACAGATTTCAAAGCATGCTTTGAAATGTGTCGGCTTGGAACCCGTCCGCCCGACATGTCTGCTGGTTAGTACGCTAACCAGCAGACATGTCTTCTCGCACACGCGCCAAATGGTTTCGACGCATGCGCGGAAGTATTTTACTTCCTGGTGCGGTGACGTGGCGGCGTCAACGTCACCGCCACGTCACCGCGCTGTCTGGCGGCGGGGATTTTGGTTTGATCGTGTGTACACGATCAAACCAATATGTCCCCAGCAGACAGATTTGTTCAAATCGGTCTGCCCGACCGATTTGAACAAATGTGTCTGCTCGTGTGTATGGGGCCTAAGTGTGAACCCAGCCTCAAACATAATAATTTATAAAAGAGTAAAAAGCATGGTTTACCAGAGTGAATATTCAGAGATCATCATTTTAACACCCTTTTGTTCTATTCGGAAAAAAAAATCATAAAATTAAACAAAATAATAGTATTAGTAACAAAAAATCACGGGCAATTGTAGTGTATGTATACATTGGTTGTACGCAGGGCCGTCTCTACCATAGGGCAAACAGGGGAAGCTGCCCAGGGCCCCGTCACTGTTGGGGGCCCAAAGCAACCCCCTTTGAAAAAAAAAAAATTTTTTTTTTTTTTTTTTTTAGGGGTCCGGAGGTCCCCAGGGGCCCGGAGGCCCCCAGGGCCCAAGATGACAACCCCCCTTTTTTTAATTTATTTTTAAATACAAAAATATATTTTATATATTTTTATTAAAGGACCAATTTTTTTTAATATATTTTTATTTTTTATTAAAGGGCCAATTTTTTTAGGGGTCCCCAGGGACCCGGAGGCCCCCAGGGCCCCAGATGACAACCCCCTTTTTTATTTATTTTTAAATAAAAAAATATATTTATTTTATACATTTTTATTTTATTTTTTATTAAAGGGACAATTTTTTTTAGAGGTCTGGAGGTCCCCAGGGGCCCGTAGTTCCCCAGATGACAACCCCCCTTTTTTTTATAAAAAAAAATTGTTTAATAATAATAATAACATTATTCGTTTTTTTTTCCATAAAAGGACCCAGAGTTCCCCAGGGACCTGGATGGCAACCCCCCTTTTTTTCTATTTATATATATATAATAATAATATATATATATATATAGGCTGGATGGCAACCCCATTTTTTTTTTATAAATGTTTATTTTTAATATATTTTTTTTATTTTATTTTTTATTAAAGAGTCCAGAGGTCCCGGATGGCAACCCCCCTTTTTTTGTAATTTATTTTTATAAAAAAAAAATATTAAAGGGCCCAGAGGTCCCCAGATGGCAACCCCCTTTTTAAAAAAAAATATATATTTCTTATTTCTTTTTTTCTTTTTATTAAAGGGCCCAGAGATCCCCAGGGCCCCGGATGGCTACACCCCTTTTTTAATATATTTTTTTCTTTATTAAATCTTTTTTTTGTAAAGGGCCTCCCGCTCCCCCCCCCGCTTCTCAATTTAAGGGGGCAGCACCCCCCGTTCTCTGCTCCAGGGGGCCCATGCCTGAAGCTGTGTAAGGGGCCCCATGATTCCTGATGGTGGCCCTGCCGCCCGTTAAGCCCCTGTGCTGCCCACAAATCAGGCTGAAAATCATCAGCGGCACGCAGCCAGGTGACAGTACTGCTTCCCTTCCCAGTGTTTTAAAATGTACAGCACCCCTGGCTTCCCTTTAGACGTGCACTTCTCCCTTCCTGCCACTGGGTGCTGCTTGTATATAAAAGTGAATTAGAATGTGATTTTATAACATCCCTAGTTTGCTCTTCCCGAGGCTGACTTCTTCATGTCCTGCTCCTCAAGGTATGTCACTGCTTGCTATATTGTAAATACAAGTTTTCTGTAGAGTGTGCCCAAAGTCTTTATAATATTTGATGATTCACTGCAGGTCTGGTCAGTGTTTTAAGAATGTTCCTGTATTTTACACATGGCATGGCATGGGGTCACAGCACCGTCTGTCCATTCTGCTTTAGCACCATGGGACCCCATGCCATGCCATGTGTAAAATAGAGGAACTCTTTAAGTCACAGAGCAGCCCTGCCGTCCAGGCTGAGTGAGGTCTCAGAGCACATGGCAATACTGTCTGTATTTAACTGCTTGATGGGCTTATTTTGGGCCTGACTGGTTCACATGTATGTGTTTTGGCGGCCCACATTTGAATGGGCCGCCATGCCTGCATTTCCTGCAAAGAAAAGCGCATGCCTCATGTAATAGGCTGCACACACCTATGCCCATCAAGCACTGAAATACAGCACTGTCTGTCCATTCTGCTGTCTGTTGTGACTTATCTGCAGTTCCCGCACTGTCAAACTTGCTGCATTTTTAGACGTTTAGGTCACGCTTTTAAAAAACACAGTGCGTTTGTGTGTGCAAGAACTGCAGGTAAGTAGCATGGTGCAAAAGTAGAATGGATTTTAAGGTAGCTGATTTTTAAAATGCTGAATGAACCTTTTTTCTGCAGGAAACAAAGGCATGGCAGCCCATTCAAATCAATGGGCTGCTGTGCCTGCACAAATGAGGGCCGCCAAAACACATACATGTGAACCAGCCAGGCCCAAAATAAGCTGGAGGGGGGCCCAAAATAAATGTTTGCCCAGGGCCCAAACCATATTAAAGACGGCCCTGGTTGTACGTGTAGTGTCCTTTTACATTTATGGTCTGTGAATTGCAACCTTACGCTTCTGGTCAGGGGGAGAGGTACCCTCTTAAGTTGGTGGGGTGGACTGTAAAATAAATCTTCATTATGAGTCATAACTCATAATGCATTATCTTACTCATATTACTTCCTTATATTGACCTAGCATTTCACAGGCTGATTTAGAAATAAGGCTGTGTTGTAATCATTGTGCTTTCCCTAGTCTCACACTATTTGCTAATTATGAATTATATGCCATTCATCACTTTTCATAGTCATAAATCACAATACCTACATTGGGCCAGATTCAGGTAGATGAGAGTATCTTTCCTCTGGAGTAACGCTTCTCATTTACGTTACTCTGAAGACCCTTTCGGCGCAAGTACTGTTATTCACATAGCAGTTGCGCGTAAACTTGCGCCAGAGTAACGATAATGCGCTGGCGTAACCCGACGCAAGGGGAAGTGGGTGTGATCATATGTAAATGATGGGCGGAGCCCAGCGCAGAGGCTTACGTTCAGCGCATCAACCACGGAGCATGCGCAGTGAGTGAGGCTCCACTCGCCCCCTTTGTGCGCATGCTCACAACTTCCGTCGGCACCACTTCACGGGAAACGTCAGCGCAATGCCTTCCGTTGGGCGTTTAAATGCGCCCGTAGAAGCGCCATTCCGGCACTAAAGTATATCCTGCTCCCCCTCCCCGCAGTGATGTTACTTTTGTTCTGAGATGGCTGCTCCCGTTCCCCGCAAACACACAGGAGAAAGCTGAACTTTAATGGCCAGGAGCTGTCAGCCGTCATCTCGGCTATGGAGACCTATGATGTCTTCCTCCATGGCTGTAAAATTTGACAGACAAGCATGGACAGAGGTGTTGTCCTGCAAGTGGGGGTGCTCAGCTAGCTCTTATCGTCGGTAACGCTGCTGTAGCTGCTCTCCTGCTGACCTGTGACCGTCTGGAGTAAAGATAAAGCAGCCTTTTGTAGAAATAACTTTGCGCCGGACGGACGAGATACGCGCGGCGCATGTAGCCGGCGTATGGTGCTAATCCGTTCGTGAATTGTGAAAAATCCCTCATTTGCATATTTGCAGGGGAAATCAATGGGCGCGACTGATGCGCACAGCGAAATTAAGCGCTGACGATACTCTGGCGTCGGAACGTTCCGCCGGTCGCAAATGACCCGTTATTGGGCGCATCTAGTTTGGTGGGTACGGGCACATAGAAACGACGGCGCATCATTACAGTTACGCGGCGCATATCGAAATACTCCAGCGCAAGTGATCCTGAATCTGGCCCATTGTACATATTTTAGTCTGACTAATAATGATGTACAGTCATCATATTCTATCTTAAACTGACAATATCCTGTAAATGATTTCTAAAGCCGCGTACACATGACAATTTTTAATGTCCTTGAAATATAATGATAATTTTGTATGTATAATGTTTCTATACATTTTGTAATAAATAAATACATTTTTTATATATTTTTGAAGTTTCGTATTGCCTACATAATCCCACTTCTTGAGGTTTTTCGAATATTTCAATTACCACGGGATGATGGCAACCACATGCCGCTATATATGAGTTGGTCCTTCTTTCATTTTTAATGTCCTAGAAAAAACAAAATTTTTCTCGCCGTGATTCTTGTCAAGCCTGCCTTGCATACACACGATGGTGAAAAAAAATGCTTGAGCAAAGCGTGGTGACGTACAACACGTATGATGGCACTATAAAGGGGAAGTTCTATTCAGATGGTGTAACCCTTTGGGCTGCTTTTGCTGATTTTGTGTTAGTAAAAGTTTGGTGAGAGACGATTCGCGATTTTCAATCTTCGTGCTTTTCAGTCTGTTACAGCGTGACGAATGTGCTATCTCCATTACAAACACTAGTTTTACCAGAACGAGTGCTCCCGTCTCATTACTTGCTTCTGAGCATGCACGTTTTTAAAGCCTACATACGACCGTTTTTCACGACGTGAAAAACGACAACGTGAAAAACGATGCAAACATTTTTAAAATTGTAATGCCCATTTTTCACGTCCAGAAACATGCTGTGGAGCCTACACACGATCGTTTTTAATGACCATTTTAAAAAATTGAATTTTTCACTTCATAAAAAAACGGTCGTGTACGCGGCTTAAGTGATTAATATAAAAATTCCAACGTAATGATATTTATATATAGAAAAACATTATTTCCAAACAAACATTTGTTGGTGAGGTTGTGGGCAAATTACTAATCTGATGCATACTCTATGGTCCTGTAAGAACCTCAGCTTCTGGTGAAAATGTTTTCAAATTATCTCTGAAATAACAGGTGTACTAATAAAATCTAACTCCACATTAGCCGCATTAAAGTGGATGTTAACCCCATTCATAAAATCTAACCTCGTCACATATATCTGCTAGTGGATCACCCTCTCACTTTTCTGGCACCCATCTGTCCACCACCAGCTGAAGATTCAGTGATTTCTATTGTAGACTGTTCTCCTCTTTCATATATCTGTAGTGTTTATTTATTGCTCTCCAAAGCCCTAAATCCTGTGTCTTTATGCTGCTCCATTCCTCTATTAGCAGCATGATAACTTCTGACAAGCTCTCTGACACAGGAGATAAAATCAGCTGGAAATTTGTGTCGGGAGGTAACTTAGAGACAGATAAGCAGAGGCTTGTCTATTCACAGTACAGCTCTGCATGTTTTTTCATTCCTCTGCCTATGTGGAGGGGGGGGGTGTGCCTTCCCTCCAATCAGCTCACGCACAATGTAATCTCAGACTCCCCTCCCACTGCTGAAACAGGAAGAAAAACTTTAAGCTTCGGAATAGATGACTTCTTGCTTTCATACAGCAGTTACTTATATCCATTTGGCAGCAAAATGGACTATAATGAGACATTGCAAACGTAATCTTGTGCCTAGTAGTGATGTTGCGAACCTAAATTTTCCCGTTCCTTGTCCTCACTGATGTCATTGAATGTCTCTTTCCCCACCCAGCCACGTACAACACCAAGCCCCCTGGGACACCTGCTGTGTTTGTTCTTCCACCTACTCTAAGCCAACTTCCCCCTCTGACTCCTCTTCTTCAGACTCCTCTCTCTGCGTTGCCGGAGGTCCAGCAATCGACGACGACAAGGCTGCTTCTGGTGGTGATGGTGACCACAACTCTTCCTCTTCATGCTCATTTATGGCCTGATCCAGCACTCTTCGTAGGTCACGCTCCAGAAAAAAACGCATATGGGATGAGGTCGATGATGTTGCCTTGGGTTTGACTGACCAGGTTTGTCACCTCCGCAAAAGGACGCATGAGCCTACAGCCATTGTGCATGAGCATTCAGTGACGCGGCCAAAAATTACCAAGCTCTGCAGAGGCTGTCCTTTTTATTAATTTTTTCAGGGGCCGATCTATGGCATAGATTTTAGGAACCGGGAGATGGAAAAAGATGCTTGGTTGGTCCTCTTACTTCCAATTTGGGGCACTGCGCGTGCGCCGTGTAATGTACTGCGCAATCCCAATATGATTGGTATGTTAAGTAGTACTATTCTTATCAGTTTAATCCCTGTTACATCCCCTATCAGGGGACGTGTATGGACTAGAATTTAGACAACTGCAAAAACTTGTCAATAGTTGACACACTCATGACATAAATGTTATTTCTCTATGCGTTAATCTTGGTGTAGTGATGACTGTGCTCGTGCGCACGTTTGGGAAACTGCAGGCGATGGGGGTTTTTCAAAACCTATGGTCGTGCTGAGGTAGTTCAGTGACAGTTAAGTGACCCAGAAAACAATGATTCTTCAGTGTGGGGGTTGGCCCATTGTTGGCCTAGTAGGCTTTTATGATCACCTTAGATGATCACAAAGAAAATTAATGTTTTTTTCTATGCCAATATTAACCAGCCGATCGCTTTTGGTCTGTTCACAATGAAGCAACGACCTTATTATCTGGGGTGTGCCAACATTGCCATTGCCAACACACTCATAAAGGTGGTCGCTTCATTGTGATACGCAAGCCCCTTCACCACAACAAGGTAACGATCACAAAGGGGAATTGACACATGTATGTGCCTTTTTTTTGTTTTGTTTTTGCAGCCACAGTGCAGCACCAGAGGCCAGAAAAATTAGGACTATACACATGCCTGAAAAATTGGGTATTGTTGCAGCCACTGCTGTAACAGTGGCCAGAAAAAAATGATGTTTTCCAGCAGTGTGTGGACCATTTTTAGCCCAAGGCAGCTTATCTCATCAGGCCTTTTTTAGTCAAATGTATCGCCCACTGTCAGTCCCTTCGGGATCCATAACTCATTCATCTTAATAAAGGTGAGGTAATCTAGACTTTTTTGACCTAGGCGACTCTTCTTCTCAGTGACAATACCTCCTGCACTGAAGGTCCTTTCTGAAAGGACACTTGAAGTGGGGCAGGCCAGGAGTTCTATCGCAAATTGGGATAGCTCAGGCCACAGGTCAAGCTTGCACACCCAGTAGTCAAGGGGTTGATCGCTCCTCAGAGTGTCGATATCTGCAGTTTGGGCGAGGTAGTCTGCTACCTGTCGGTCGAGTCGTTCTCTGAGGGTGGACCCCGTAGGGCTGTGGCAATGCGTAGGACTTAAAAAGCTCTGCATGTCCTCCATCAACAACACACCCGTAGAGCGTCCTGTCCTTGCCGGCGTGGTCAGGGTAGGAGGAGGATTACTTTCACCTCTTCCTCTGTTAGATTCCCGTTGTGCTGTGACATCACCCTTATACGCTGTGTAAAGCATACTTTTTAATTTATTTTGGAACTGCTGCATCCTGGTAATTCGGTAACATTTCAGCCACTTTCTGCTTATACCGGGAGTTTAGTAGCGTGGCCATCCAGTACAGCTCGTTCTCCTTCAGCCTTTTTATACGAGGGTCCCTCAACAGGCACGATAGCATGAAAGACCCCATTTGCACAAGGTTGGATGCCGAGCTGCTCATGTCCCGTTCCTCATTCTCACTGATCTCACCGAAGGTCTGTTCTTCCCCCCAGCCACGTACAACACCACGGGTACCAGATAGGTGACAACAAGCACCCTGGGATGCCTGCTGTGGTTGGTCTTCCTCCTCCTCCTCCTCCTCCTCCTCCTCAAAGCCACATTCCTCCTCTGACTCCTCTTCCTCAGACTCCTCTTCCAGCGTTGCCGAGGGTCCAGCAAGCAATGCTGATAAGGCTGTTTCTGGTGGTGATGGTGGCCACAACTTTTCCTCGTCCTCTTCACACTCATCTACGGCCTGATCAAGCACTCTTCCCAGGGCACGCTCCAGGAAGAAAACAAATGGGACCATGTCGCTGATGGTGCCTTCAGTGCGACTGACTAGGTTTGTCACCTCCACAAAAGGACGCATGAGCCAACAGGCATTGCGCATGAGCGTCCAGTAACGTGGCAAAAAAATTCCCAGCTGCTCAGAGGCTGTCCTAGCACCGCGGTCATACAAATACTTGTTGATGGCTTTTTCTTGTTGGAGCAGGCGGTCAAACATTAGGAGTGTTGAATTCCAACGTGTCGGACTGTCGCAAATCAAGCGCCTCACTGGCATGTTGTTTCGCCGCTGGATCTCTGAAAAGTGCGCCATGGCCTTGTAGGAATGCCTGAAATGGCCACACACCTTCCTGGCCTGCTTGAGGACGTCCTGCAAGTCTTGGTACTTATGCACAAAGCGTTGTACAATCAGATTCAACACATGTGCCATGCACGGCACATGTGTCAACTTGCCCAAATTCAGTGCCGCCAACAAATTGCTTCCGTTGTCACACACCACTTTGCCCATCTCCAATTGGTGCGGAGTCAGCCACTGATCCACCTTTGTGTTCATGGCAGACAGGAGTGCTGGTCCGGTGTGACTCTCTGCTTTCAGGCAAGTTAACCCCAAGACGGCGTGACACTGTCGTATCCGGGATGTGAAATAGCCCCTGCGGATCTGGGGGGGTGCAGGTGATGTGGAGCAAGATGCAGCAGCAGAAGAGGACTCAGCCGAGGAGGTTATCGCAGAGGATGGAGTAGGAGTAGAGGAGATGGCAGCAGGCCTGCCTGAAAGCCGTGGCGGTGTCACCATCTCCTCTGCAGAGCCATGCATTACATGATTGGCAGCCGTCAGCAGGTTTACCCAATGCGCAGTGTAGGTGATATACCTGCCCTGACCGTGCTTTGCAGACCAGGTATCAGTGGTCAGATGGACACTTGCCCCAACACTGTGTGCCAGAGATGCCATGACTTCCTTTTGCACAATAGAGTACAGGTTGGGGATTGCCTTTTGTGAAAATACATTTTGGCCGGGTACCTTCCACTGCGGTGTCCCAATAGCTACAAATTTCTTGAAGGCCTCAGACTCCACCAGCTTGTATGGTAAAATCTGGCGGGCTAAAAGTTCCGACAAGCCAGTTGTCAGACGCCGGGCAAGGGGGTGGCTCTGTGACATTGGCTTCTTACGCTCAAACATGTCCTTGACAGACACCTGACTGTGGGCAGATGAGCAGGAACTGCTCAAGGTGAGAGAAGGAGTGGCGAATGGTTTAGAGGGGGCAAGGAGGACAGCAGTGGTTGACGTGGCTGAAGATGCTGGACCAGGAGCAGGATGGTGGCCTTGAGCTTGTGTGCTGCTTGTACTCGTCATCATGTGTTGATCCCATAGGCGTTTGTGCTGTGAGATCATGTGCCTTAGCAAAGCAGTTGTACCTAGGTGGGTGTTGGATTTCCCACGACTCAGTTTCTTTTGGCACAGGTTGCAAATGGCATCGCTGTTATCAGAGGCAGACACACAAAAAAAATGCCACACTGCTGAGCTTTGCAATGACGGCATTCTGGTGGTGGCAACAGCATGCGTTGATTGGCGTGCTGTCTGGCTGACCCCGGGTGCCGATACATGCTGTCTGACTGTGCCACTAGCTCCTTGCGATGACCTCCCCCTGCTTCCAACTAGTCTCCTCCTCCTCTCTGTCTCCCCATCTGAACTTTCCCCCTCTTCTTCTCTTGGAGCGGGCACCCACGTGACATCCACGGACACATGTCATCATCAACTGCTTCACTTTTATCTGACAACTCAGCAAAGGAAGCAGCAGCGGGTACAACATCATCATCATCACACCATACGTCCATGTGTGTAATGCTGCCTGACTGAGACATATCCCTTTTATCTACATCCCTTGGCAATAATTGTTGCGCATCACTCATTTCTTCCAAATAATGTGTAAATAACTCCTCTGACAAATAAAGTGAAGCAGCTGTGATGCTAGTGTTGGTGGTGGCGGCAGGTGGGCGAGTGGTAACTTGAAAGGTGCCCAAAGCTGTGCTGGAGAAGGATGTGTGTCAAGGTTCCCAGCGGAAGCTATAGTAGATTATGTATCCTGTGTTAGCCAGTCAACTATGTCCTCAGAACTTTTCGAGTTCAGGGTACGTGGCCTCTGAACAATAGGTAATATTCTAGGGCCAAAGGGAATCACAGCACCACGACCATGACGGCCCCTGCGGGGTGGCCTGCCTCTGCCTGTCATTTTTTTAGATTAGTTTAGTTGTACTATGCGTGCAAGGTACTTTGACAATTGACACCAGATCTGAGTGGCACTGGTGACACTGGCAGAGGCTGGCAGAGTAGACGCTATAGGCCTGACACAAACACTTGAAGAATACTAACTGCTCTTCTTTATTGCAGTTAAAATTTATTTTTTTATTTAAATGCAATGTACTGTGCCACCAGATCTGAGTGGCACTGGTGACACTGGCAGAGGCTGGCAGAGTAGACGCTATAGGCCTGACACAAACACTTGAAGAATACTAACTGCTCTTCTTTATTGCAGTTAAAATTTCGTTTTTTATTTAAATGCAATATACTGTGCCACCAGATCTGAGTGGCACTGGTGACACTGGCAGAGGCTGTCAGAGTAGACGATATATGCCTGACAAAAAAACACTTGAACAAAACGAACTGCTATTCTTTATTGCAGTTAAAAAAAAAATATTTCTGATTCATTAGCCCTAACAAGGAGCAGAGATTGGAGCAGAGATCAGAAGATTCTTTGAGGACTGGAGTACTGGAATACAGAGCAGCTTGCAACACTGTACCCCTTTAGATAGCACAGCACCCCACAGCTCTGGGCCCCTTTACATAGCACCCTGCACCACTGGATCCCTGTATATTACACAGCACCCTGCACCACTGGATCCCTGTATATTACACAGCACACTGCACCACTGGATCCCTGTATATTACACAGCACCCTGCACCACTGGATCCCTGTATATTACACAGCACCCTGCACCACTGGATCCCTGTATATTACACAGCACCCTGCACCACTGGATCCCTGTATATTACACAGCAGCTTGCAACACTGTACCCCTTTAAATAGCACAGCACCCCACACCTCTAATCTAACTAAACTATACAGTGTATAAATATATGTACAACTGTTCCAGATGTATATATATTCTCTACACACTGTAAGATTAACTAACTATCTGACTACAAGATACAGTCTCTCTGTCTCACTCTGTAAACCACGCAGCACTAATTACAGAAAAAAAAAAAAAGATTGCTGATTCATTAGCCCTAAGAAGGGCTGTGTTGTGGCTGCTGTTATAACAGCAGAGATCAGATGAATATTTGAGGTCTGGAGAGAGACCTAGCTAACACTATTCCTATGGAATCGGCAGCAGACAATCTATCCCTCCTCTCACTAAGAATCCAGAAGCATAATGAACGTAAAATGGATGCTGCCCTACAGGTGGGAGGGTCTACTAGGGAGGGTATTCTGCTGATTGGCTGAAATGTGTCTGCTGACTGTGAGGTAGAGGGTCAAAGTTTGCTCAATGTTAATTAATAGGGGGCGGGTCGAACATTGCATATGTTTGCCCGCGGCGGCGAACGCGAACATGCCGAAATCGCGGCGAATAGTTCGCCGGGCGAACCGTTCGGTACATCTCTAGTGCCTAGTCCTTCTGAAGCTGTTGAAAATCTACTTGCCATTAGAAAAGATAAAATTGCTATATTTAAGAATGTCTGGAGAACTTGGGTGGCCTGGTTTGGAGCTGAAAATCTGCAAAAGGGCCCAGAAATTCTTCCTCTGTTGAAAATAAATCTCTATATATAATGGGGTCAATTCACAAAGCTTTATTACCAGATTCCGGTCGTTATTTTAAAAATTTTGCACGTTATTGAAGCTAGTTCAATTCACTAAATGATTTAACGCTTTGAAAAATCATCAAATAATGTTTCACTACACGGAACCGATATTTTGAGGTGTGGATCGTTATTTAACAATTCGATCGTTGTTTTAACGAGTCAAAACGTTAAATATGTACAGAAGTGCAATTTACAAAGTTTTTTTTGGACAGTTATCGATCGTTAAGCAATTGTTATATAGCACCTCCCTCAGGGTGCCGTTATGACATTTCTCTGGCGATATTTCGTTGTTAGAGGAAGCTTTTGGCGATTTTTGTAGTGTAGTGATATTTTTATTAGTTTTGGGCAAGATGGAACCATGCTCTATTTAAACTTAAAATTATCCAGAGGCGAAGAAGAACACGTTAGAATGTTGTTCAGATTTATAAACGTGTATTGCGTTCATGTACTATTTTGGATGACTTTTCTGAAACCCAGGTGATAGCTAAATTCCGATTATCATCTCCCATGATTTATTCTCTGTATGAGGAAATACACATGGCTTTAGAAAAATGCACACAGAGAAGTTATGCACATCACATGCTCAATCTTCACATGTGTCTTGCTTGTCTCTCTCTCTCTCTCTCTCTCTCTCTCTCTCTGCATCTGCTCTTTTCCACATTCAGCTGTTCTCCTCCCCTTCTGCTCCCAGAATGCATCTCTCCAGCATTATTTAATGATCTTAGACGTTATTATTATGCTTTGGGACGTTAAAATAACTCTTGAGTAGTTAGCATAACGATTGGATAAAGAGTCAGTTGAAAACCATAACGACTGTGTTGAATAACGATTATAGCTTTCGTGAATACCATGTTTGCTAGCGTTAAATAAGGGGCAGTAATTTAACAACTGAAGGAAACCAATAACGTTTCTCTTTGTGAATTGACCCCATTGTACTATATTATTCCTAAATACTTTCTTTGTACCAGCTCTTGTATTTTTTTCAATAACTGTTATTTCTATGAAAAAAAAAAAGTTTATATTTCTTCATATGTAAATTATTTTTAGATCTACTTGAAATCACATGATTTATGTCATAACCTGTCCACTAACGGAAAAAAGCGAATTATTATAAAACAATTACGATAACTTGTCTGGTTTCAGGGATTTCACTGCACAGGCACTGGAGGAGACATTTACTGACCTTTGGCAAATAGCACTTCACTTTTATTTATTTTTATGAAAGTACGCGCAGTAGTAATATTTTGAGTTAAAGCTTTACCTTCTTTCTTAAAGGTTTCTTTTATTTAAAGTATTATTTCAATTTCTTTGTCTCGGGAGCTGGATTTTAAACCTTTCAAAGAAACATGGCACTCTAAATTATTCAAATAACCTCTACAATTAATTCTCAGATTGCATTAGGAACAGAGACGATTTGGTCAGTCACACAAGGATACTTCCTCCATTACAATATCTCAACTACCATTGTGGTTTCAATAATGGAAATACGTTTAATGGAAAAATAAAAGAGCTTACAGTTTCACCCACTCACTGTCCATCTGCTCAGGTCCAAATTACTTTTCAAAAATTGTTGTTTAGATATATGTGTACTTACAGAAAGTATTCTGAATACTGCTTACTATGAGTGATTTCAGATTGTGTCAATGTACAGTAGGTTTCAATTACTGACTATAGATATGAATTATTTAAAGCAGCATATGACAAAGTTAAAGTCAGAAGTTATATATTAGTAAGCCTGAAAAATAATAGCCAAAGTGTAAAATGCTAACCTAAATCACCACTGTCAGAACAGAGCAAGTATTTCCAGGTGCCTGTATGTCAGGTCCAATTAAAATGGAAGAACCCTGAATGCTTGGTTTTTCAATACAGATGCTTCCTGGGTTGATGGATCAAATGTCTGGGAACACCCTGTTCAGCCTCCAAAGACTTGCTATTAGCAAGTCATGATGCTCATCACAATAATAGGCCAGTAATGAGATTTAGATGCATGGAGAGGCACTTCAGCCCAGCATTTTGGACCATCCACAATTCCAGGCTCCTCAGGGTGGTTACACTGAAAATTCCCTGTAATGAATGAAACCTAACTATGTGCTTATAACCCTTGATTACATAAGTATTTTACATGTAGTTTACTGGGAGCAAGTCCATGGCTATAATGGGAAATTAGAACAGAATTTGTGCGCCAGTCATTTTATATATTTTCAGATCACTTACAGACTTCTTGAATTCAAAGACAAAGCAGCTTTCTTTTAGAAGATCTTGGATACCTGGATAGGCCTCTCACACAGACCTAGCAGCTGGTAGGATTTTTGGACAAGCCTCTCTCACAGACTTAGCAACCAGGAGCTAGTTACCTTGATTTAGATGGGTAGAATAGGATTCAGCTTCACAGTGTCAGAATCTTTAAGCCATCCGGCAACACTGTAAGAGTAGTTTATATATAGCTACGTCCTCCAAATGAATCACCAGGCTCTCCGGGAGGACCAGCCTTCATCCTGGCTCACCCTAGCAAGGGTCCTCCCCTGGATTTTCTCAGCTTGGCTCGGCTTCTTCCAAACATGTGTAGCGCCCTGCTCCCATTGAGTGGGCGCTATGTGTTAAATTATAGTTGTCTGAGCAGTAGTTTAGCTTGGAAGGATTATGCTAAATTGTTGGTTCTGTTTCAGTTCGGCTGGGTTGCACAAGTTTCCCCTTGATGGTGGGTGTCACTGTTACCACGGGTCAAGGTTGGAAAGACAGCTGGCTGGATGCATTGGGTATCTCTTTTCCAGAAGTGGTGCAGGGGGCGTGGTCAACCCGCTGTGCATTCTGGGGAGGGGTACTTAAGAGACAGACGCCGTTTGGTGGGGTTTGTCTCCCGATCCGGACCTGAGGGCCCTCTTGGCCTCAGGGATGTGTGTGCTGTTTCATAGCCTCGGGGGCTGGCTGACCCGAGGCCTTGCAACTAGTAGTAGGCCCAGGAGTTTCTGGGCCAACTGATCCAGGGATAGTCTTTCGCTACCTTATTTATAGAAGGAAGCTGAACCAGAGGGATTCAATTTATGGACCTACCCTGGCGGATTTGCCTCACTGTGTCGCCGGTCCGGCTGAAAGATTCTTGGCACTGTAAGTTGTGTAACTTTTGTTGGAGCTATACCAAGTGTTCAGTTGGTTACTCGATCTTGTGGCAGAAGATCGTGAGACGGCCTGACAACACTTATCAAGTCTGTGGCAGAGACATTGACGAGCTTCGCACCAGTTGCTAGGCCAGTGAGTGTAAGCCTATCTGGTAGTTGCTGAAATCCAGTGTGGAGCTGAGTTAATCCTCTGGATCTAAGTTGTACCTGTGATTCGCAAAGAAAAAGTACCTGAGTCTTTCCCTATCCTTCTACCCCTCTGTTGGAGAACTTTGTTCAAATAAATCCCTTGAAAGAAACTCCGTGTTTGGTGCAGACATTATTATGGACAACTCTTCAAGGAGAACCCCTGAAACGAGCATATGGAACAGTAAGGTAACGGCAGGCCCAAATCGAAACCAGCAGCTCCTTCGGGGGTAGTGCTATACATGCAAGACAGTCTAAGAACCAGCTCAGGATTAGTAGGCCCCAGACAGGTTTCTGGGCCTATTTGCAGAGCGTGCAGCAACATAGCCCCAGGCCAGGAGGGCCACAAGGTGAAGACTGAATAAAAGCATGTGGCATCTGTCCAATAAATACCCCTTCCCAGAATGCACAGCGGCCAGGAACCTCCTACTGGGCTGTTTCTGGAAGAATTCATTTCAGCTCAACCTTGTTGTAATTCTCACACTGTCCTGTGGTACCAGTGACACCTACTGGCAACAGCGAGAAATGCACAATTCAGTCAAGTTTAGAACAGAACCAAATTTACAATCAAATCTGAGCTGTTTACAGCTCAGCAAAAAAATTACATTTACACTATAGCCCCGTTTTTAGGAACAGAGGGCTACATACATTTCTGGTTTTAGTTTTTGCCCAAATCCGCTCAAAACCTGCTGTAAGTTGTAAAATTTGTTGTTATTGCTGTGTTCACACTGGAATAATTTTATTTAGTCACTTTCTGTTCTTTGGACAGGGGTCAATTGAAAGTGATAGGAATTTCCCCTGCGTGTGGCAGAGACAAAGGCCCGGATTCACAGTCAACGGTGCATCTTTGTGCGCCAGCGCAACGTTGAGAGGCAAGCATGCAATTCACAAAGAATATGCGCTCAACGTTGCGCCAGCGTAGCGTATAGTTGTCGGCGTAAGCCGACTTAAGTCAAAGTAGGTGGAAGTGGGTTGGAAGTGGGCGTGATATATTAAAATGAAGCGTGACCCCATGCAAATGATGGACTGAGCTTCAAAAAACGAACTGCGCATGTGTCGTTTCTTGGACGCATCCCAGTGTGCATGCTCACAGTCACGTTGAAATAGCTGCCTAAGATACATCAATACACTGCCTACGATGTGAACGTAACCTACGCAAAGCCCTATTCACGTAGTACTACGTAAACGACGTAAAATACGACGGCTGTTCCCTGGTCCATACCTTTGCATGGGTTGCGCCTCCTATATGTGGAATAACTTTACACTGGACGTAAGCCTTACGCAAACTGCGTATCTTTTCCGTCGGGCGCATCTACATCCGTGAATCGACGTATCTCCCTCATTTGCATATTGCAATGGGGCGTCCAGCGGAACTATGTGCCCAAGATACGCCGGCGTAGGCAAGTTACGTCGGTGGACTGAAGCCGGATTTTAGCCGTATCTTACTTAGGTGATTACTCACATAGATACAACAGTGCATCTTGACACTTACGTGGCGTATATTGAGATACGTCGGCGTAAGTGCTACGTGAATCCGGGCCAAAGAAACCGTGCAAAACAAAACATGGTAAGTCGGTAATAGGTAAAAAGTCTGTTGCAATATTGTTACCTTTTTGGAGCACAGCTGTGAGAGTTCAGTCCCTTATTTAATAGAAGAACAGACAAAAACATCCTTACAGATGCAACAAACCTCAGCATGTGGTCTGATTTTTTTTTTACTCTTAATTATATTTTCTGTAAATAACATTTAGAAATAAGTGTAAACTGGAAGCAATGTAAGAAGGCCGTGGTGCTCAGGGGTGACTGGTGAATGACCCAGAGTTTATTATAGCGAAGCTAGCTGGCTTCTACTCCGAGTTGTATAAATCGTGATGATTATATGGATGAGGAACTGCAACACTATGTGGGTGCTGTGGCTCTTCCGTCTTTGAGCAACAGGGCAAGGGCTGAGATGGAGGAGCCCCTCACCCTGGAGGAGCTCAGGGAAGGGGCTGCCTCCTTTCCCACATGTAATGCCCCAGGGGATGATGGGATTCCCATGGAGGTGTACACTCAATATGGAGAGGTGCTGTTGCCCAAATTACTTGAAGTTTTTAACTCCTCATTTAAGTCAGGTAATTTGCCCCCGTCCATGACAAGGAACGTTATCTTGCTACTGAAGGCGGGCCAGGATCCCTTGGATCCTGGCTTCTATAGGCCGATATCGCTGCTGCAAAGCGATGTTAAGATTCTGGCGAAGGTACTGGCCATGCGGGTTAAAGTTATCCTGTCCATTGTTCACCCGGACCAGGCAGGGTTTATGCCACGCAACTCTACCGCGACTAACCTTCGGCGGTTATACTTAAATATGCAGACCCCTTCGGATTCCGTCGGCAGCAGGGCACTGTTGTCTCTGGATGCCAATAAGGCTTTCGACAGTGTTGGCTGGCGGTATCTCTGGGCGGTGCTGGCTAGGTTTGGCTTTGGCCCTAATTTCCTGGGGTGGGTGAGACTTCTGTATGACACACCTCAGGCGGTCATACGCATGTCTCATAGGATGTCCCATGCTTTTTCACTGGGCAGGGGGATCAGGCAGGGATGTCCCCTGTTCCCCCTGCTCTTCGCCCTGGCCATTGAGCCCCTTGCCGCTCTGGTGTGGGGACTGCCCCGCGGTTCGGGGCTTTAGATATTTTGATATGCATGAGAAAATCATGCTGTACGCCGGCGACATGCTCCTCTTTCTGGAGAATGTGGATGACTCTTTGATGCAGGTAATGTCCCTTATCACTGACTTTGGCCGTTTTTCAGGCCTCACCATCAACTGGACAAAGTCAGCCCTAATGTTCTTAGATGAGATGCCTGTGCCTGGGGGGAGCCTTCCTTGCCCCGTCCCTGTAGTGTCATCTTGAAATATTTGGGCGTCTGGGTGTCCCCTAAAATAACGGATTTCTACAAATTGAACATATATCCCCTGCTGACCAAGTTCAGAGACAAAATTCACATCTGGAACAAACTAAAAATGTCCCTAGCAGGTAAAAAAAACCTAATTAAGATGATATTAATGCCGCAACTGTTATATTTGCTCCACAACACACCTGTAGTTATTACCCTTAAAATATTTAGAGTTGTTAATTCTCTCTTTAGGCAATTATTATGGCACACCAAACCCCCTAGGATAAAACTAGAGCAATTACAGTGCCCAAAGGAGGGTGGGGGCCTTGCCCTGCCCAATCCCTAGATATATTACATGGTGGCACAGCCACCTGATAGGAGCCATGGGTCCGTTGCTCACAGCTTTGTCAGCTAGGCTTCTGTTGCGGGGCTCGGAGGCCGACGCGATACTCTAGCGGTTAGAGGCCCAGCACTTTCAAAAACCCAATAAACATATGTCCACCTACTCGCTCATTCAAAAGGTATGGAACAAGGCCAAGCAGCTCCAGAATGTAACAGGGTTTTCCGAGTACAGTTCCCTTTGGGGAAACAACACGTACGATGAACTGACCAAGATTGAGCAAGGACCCAAATGGCGTCCCTTGGGGATCACGCGCCTCAGACATGTTTTCCAGGGCGGGGCTTTGCTCCCATTTAGCGAGCTACAGTCTAGATTTATGCGTCCGCACACTATGCAGTTCTACTACTTGCAATTGCAGCATGCTGTCAGGGCCCAGGGAGATGTGGTGGAGTGGGTTCAGTCCCCCACTCCAGTTTTCCATACACTACGAGTTGCATCCGACACTAAGGGTGTAATCTCCCAATGCTATAACATGTTACTAGCGACTTTTCTGGAGGGGCATCCTGTGAGGGCAGTGGGTCAGTGGGAGGCAGATCTCGGGCCCATCGAGGGGGAACTCTAGGAAGAGGCATTACAGGCAGTTAATACTTGCTCACTCAATGTGTCACAGAGAGTGTTTCAATTGTACATTTAACTGAGAGTGCACTTCACCCCGGTGAAACTCTTCAGAATGGGTCGGGCCCCCGACCCACTCTGTGGACGGTGCAGGGCAGTGCCGGGGGACCTGATTTACCTGCTCTGGCACTGCCCCAAACTCCACAGATACTGGACGGAGGTTCTGGCTACACTCAATTCGGTGTTCCGGACCAACGTTCCACTGGAACCACTTTGTTGTCTGCTGGGGGTTCTGGAGGGGGCGATAACGGAGGAGATGACCCGAGTAGCATTCGCCATGGCATTGTTCCAGGCGAGAAAGATCATTCTTCTTAACTGGAAATCGAATATACCGACCAAGGTCAAAACGTGGACACAGCACATGGGCAGGACGCTCATAATGGAGAAATACATCTATCAGCACAGGGATAATTCCGGGAAATTTCTCAAACCCTGGGATTCATGGCTCACTGTGCCTGGTCTGAGCCCCTTGGAACTGGTTCAGATGAGATTACTAGGGGGGGTATAGGGGCAGAGGATAAGAGCAGGGATACTTGGTTGGGCACTTGGTAGGATCTCTGGATGGATGGGAGACTGGTGGGGGGAAGGCGGGCGGGGCAGGGGTGAGTGAGTGAAAAACTTATAGAGCGCAACACTTGTGAACTGAATTGCCTCTGGGCGCTGTTTCCATTCCTTCGATAAGGAAACTCTTAACCTCAGAAGAGATGAGTTTTAATCATCCTCCTGAAGGCCAAGTGGTCCGACTCTAGTCGGATGGTTGTTGGTAGTGCATTCCACAGTCGAGGTCCTTGGACAGCAAATCTCCAATCTTCTTTGGATTTGTGTATTTGCAGTAGGTTTTGATTTGTAGATCGCAGAGTGCGATTGGGGTTATGGGCTTTTATTTTTTCGCATAGATATTGGGGAGCGTTTCCTTGAATACACTTATGTGTTAGGCAGAGTGCCTTAACCATTTGATACCCGCCCACCGTCATATGACGTCCAAAACGGGAACCTGTTATCCGGGGTGGACGTCATATGACGGCCTGGACTTTGCGGGGGGATATCTCAATGATGCCTGCACCCAGAGGCATCATTGAGATATCATTTTTTAGTGGCGGCGATCGTGCGCACCGTAAGAATGATCATAGCGGCGGTTCCGCCGCTAGATCGTACTTACAGGCGGCGGGAGGGGACATCCCCCCCTCCCGCCGCCATCCAGTGCTTCTCCGGGCTCTCCCGTCCTATCGGGATCCCGGAGAGATGATCGCTGTCCGCCGGATGTTTGCCATAGAGATGACTGGTGACCAGATGGTCACCAGTCATCTCTATGACCGTCGGAGGCCCGGGCGCGATGTGATGACGTCAATTGCGGCTAGTTTGAATGAGATCTGTGAATTTTTTTTCACGATCTCATTCTTTCCAGCCTGGAGGAGAGATGTGGGGTCTTATTGACCCCACTTCTCTCCATAAAGAGGACCTGTCACACACATTTCCTATTACAAGGGATGTTTACATTCCTTGTAATAGGAATAAAAGCGATTGAATTTTTTTTTTTTAAAAAGTGTAAAAAATAAAAAAATAAGTAAAATAAAAAATAAATAATAATAATAAAAAAATGTAAATGCCCCTGTCCCCGGTAGCTCGCGCCCAGAAGCGTACACACACGTAAGTCCCGCCGTCGTAAACGTCGTTCTAACCACACATGTGAGGTGTCTCCGCGTGCGTTAGAGCGTGTGCAACAATTCTAGCAGTAGGCTCTGTAACTCTAAACTGGTAACCTGTAAAAAATTTAAAGTCGTCTACGGAGATTTTTAAGTAATGAAGTTTGGCGCCATTCCATGAGTGTACGCAATTTTAAAGCATGACATGTTAGGTATCTACTTACTCGGCGTAACATCATATTTCATATTTTATCAAAAAATTGAGCTAACGTTACTGTTTTGTTGTTTTTTAATTTATAAAACCATTTTTTTTACAAAAAAAAGCCGTTTGAAAAATACGGTGCAAGATAAAAAGTTGCAATGACCGCCATTTTATTCCCTAGGGTGTCTGCTAAAAAAAACATATATAATGTTTGGGGGTTTTGAGTAATTTTATAGCAAAAGAATGATGATTTGTACATGTAGGAGAGAAGTGCCAGAATAGGCCCGGGAAGGAGGTGGGTTTTAAAGCCCTGTATTGAAGTGGTTAAAAGTGATTCTGTCTTTCACTGGTAGCCAGTGAAGGGATCTAAGCGAAAGGGAGATTGACTCCCATGTTTTTTTGCCAGTCACTAATCGAGCAGCTGTATTTTGAACGACTTGCAGACGGGTGTCAGCAGAACATATTATGCATGAAGTGGGTATGAGCAGATTGTTTGTTTTCCTGATTACGTGCTGTGCTCATTGACTTGTGATCTGTTATTTCAATGTCAGACTACAGTGTACAGTATTTTATATTTTCACATTTTGTATGTTTTGTGAGCAATAAAAACCTTTTAATAAAAATAAAAAAAAGAAGGCCCTGCGAGAATTACTTAATTCAAAACTATTTAATCAATTCTGTTTTTTTTTTGCAGAAATAGCTCACACATCTGCTGGACTATAAACTAACTGACTTACGAAATGTTAGATAATTTGGCAACATATCAATAATCACTTTCAGAAAGTAAATATGTCACTATAAAAAAAAAACATTGGAGATGAATTAGATACATCTTTGGTAGAGAGCTGGACAGTGATTATTATGCAAAAATGAAGACTATTGTTTAGGCAAAAGTCACTAAAAGCATTTTTTCCTTATTAGGTCCCTTTCACACAGGGTGCTGTTGTTCCGCAGTTAAAAGCATGTTTTTTTATTTTGAAATTCAGAGAATCCTGGCACAGCGTTCACTTGCAGTTGTACATTGCGGTTAGCTGCGTTTACGTGCGGCTGCGTTTAGCTGCATTGAAACATTCTTGACATTTCTGATGTGCTTTCTGTTGTTTTTCTTTCCTTTTTGCCGCTGCTATCTGCAGAAGAAATAATACACTGTGATTACCTGCAATTATGTGCAGATAGCTGAAATAAATCGGTCCTGGACGCAGTCAAATTTATTTTTTCCCATACAGGGACATAGAAAAGCATTCATAGTTTGAGTTTAGCTGCTGTAGATGACTTGTTCTATCCACAGCTAAAAGCTCAATTCTATCCGCCCATGTGAAAGGGGCTTTGAAATGGTTTATTTATAAAAAATTATAAAAAAAAGAGTTCATAAGTACAAAGCACTGTTTTCAACTAAAATGATGGCATAAACAAATTATAATGCGGCTCTGGCCAATCACAGTGCCGGAGCCGCGATACCAGGAAGTAACTCGGGTATCAATGGCTGCGGCGGAGGTGAGAAGCGAGAGTCGCTTCGGGGGCTTCGATCTCAGTTAGGTAATTCATAATAAGCTAATATGCTATGCATACTAGCTCATTATAAAACAAAAAACAGTGGGTTGATATGGCGCAATCTGGATATAGCTGTCTAAAAAGAACAATAAAATATATAAAAGGAAGGTGGATGGGCAGGGAAGGGGTTAAAATCAATATGAGTCCATATATGGTATATAGTCCATGTAAGGAGGTATACAGGAAAGTTGCTGAGTTAGTAGATGGCTGTCAGTCCAAAAAGCTAGAAGAGGCTCTGAGAACAAACAAGAAGAAAGAGAATGGCACCCTTTAAGGCCGCGTACACACGATGAGACATGTCCGCTCAAACATTTCTGACGAACCGTTTCCAGCAGACATGTCTCATCGGATTTTGATCTGATGGCGTGTACACACCATCGGACGAAAATCCCCTTGGGCTGAGGATGCGATGACGTGGCGGTGACGTTGACGCCACTACGTCACCACTCCAGGAAGTAAAATACTTCCACGCATGCGTCAAATCCATTCGACGCATGTGCAGAGATTTCTGTCCGCTGGTTAGTGTACTATGCTTTGAAATTTGTCCGCTGGGAAAACATGTCCACTAGCCCGTACACACGATCGGATGTGTCCGCTGAAACGGTCCGTCGGACCAGTTTCAGCAGATATATTTGATCGTGTGTACACGGCCTAAGTGCAGCATATTTAACCACTTCCCGCCCGGCCAATAGCCGATTTACGGCAGGGAAGTGGTTATGAAATCGTGACTAGACGTTCTCAAACGTCTAGCACGATTTCAATGCCGCGCGCGCCCGTGGGGGCGCGCAGCGCGGCGATCGGTGATGCGGGGTGTCAGTCTGACACCCTGCACCTCCGATCTCGGTAACGAGTCTCCGGCGGAGCCTCGTTACCACGTGATCAGCCGTGTCCAATCACGGCTGATCACGATGTAAACAGGAAGAGCCGCCGATGGCTCTTCCTCACTCGCGTCTGACAGACGCATGTAGAGGAGAGCCGATCAGCGGCTCTCCTGACAGGGGGGGTTCGCGCTGATTGTTTATCAGCGCAGCCCCCCCTCGGATCGCCACACGGACCACCAGGGAAATAAAAAAAACACAAAAGAAAATACCAAAAAAAATGACAAAAAAAAAAAAAAAAAAGACAAAAAAAAAAAAAAATGACAAAAAAAAAAGGGGGGGGGGCAGTAAAAAAAAATGATGCCAATCAGTGCCCACACATGGGCACTGATTGGCAACATTGATACATCAGTGCCACCCCTCAGTGATCATCAGTGCCACCCCAGTGTCTGTCAGTGCCACCCCACAGTGCCAATCCATGCCCAGTGCCCACCTACCAGTGCCCACCTGTGCCACCTATCAGTGCCCACCTGTGCCGCCTATCAGTGCCCACCTGTGCCGCCTATCAGTGCCCACCTGTGCCGTTTATCAGTGCCCACCTGTGCCGCCTATGAGTGCCCACCTGTGCCGCCTATGAGTGCCCATCTGTGCTGCCTATGAGTGCCCAGTGCTGCCTATGAGTGCCCATCAGTGCCGCCCATGAGTGCCCATCAGTGCCGCCCATGAGTGCCCATCAGTGCCCAATACCAGCGCCGCCTATCAGTGCCCATCAGTGCTACCTAATCAGTGCCCATCAGAACTACCTCATCGGTGCCCATCAGTGCCACCTCATCGGTGCCCATCAGTGCCACCATATCAGTGCCCATAATTGAAAGAGAAAACATACTCATTTACAAAAAAATTAACAGAAAAAAATAAAAACTTTATTTTGTTTTCAAAATCTTCGCTCTATTTTTAGTTGTTGCACAAAAAAAAAAAAACCGCAGAGGTGATCAAATACCACCAAAAGAAAGCTCTATTTGTGGGGAAAAAAGGACGCCAATTTTGTTTGGGTGCAGTGTAGCATGACCGCGCAATTGTCATTCAAATTGCGACAGTGCTGAAAGCTGAAAATTGGCTTGGGCGGGAAGGTGCGTAAGTGCCTGGTATGGAAGTGGTTAAAACATCTTTAATAAAAAGGGATTAAAAACACTTAGGCCGTGTACACACGGCAGAGATCCTCGATGGGCAGAACACATCGTTCCGCCCGTCGAGGATCTCTGCCGGCCATCGAAATCGGCGACCCGCCCGTCGGGAATGGCAACCAGCCATTCATGTGCCCTGATTGTGTCCTGATGTGCTCCCATGTGCCCTGATGTGCTCTCATGTGCCCTGGTGTGCCCTGATGTGCTCTCATGTGCCCTGATGTGCCCTGATTGTGCCCTGATGGGCTCTGATTGTGCCCCATGTACCCTCATGTGCCCCATGTACCCTCATGTGCCTCATGTACCCTGATGTGCTGGGCTCTGTACATCAGGGTACCCTGTGCCCTGTACCCTGATGTGCCCTGTCCTGATGTGCTGTGCCCTGATGTGCTCTCATGTGCCCCATGTTCCCTGATTGTGCCCTGATGTGCTCCCATGTGCCCTGATGTGCCCCATGTGCTCTGGTGTGCTCGTATGTGACCTGCAATGCCCCATGTGCCCTGATGTGTTTGGATTGGGCCCCATGTGCCCTGATGTGGCCTATGTACCCTGATGTGCCATGGGGCACATGAGAGCACATCAGGGCACAATCAGGGAACATGGAGCACACCAGGGAACATGGGGCACATGAGAACACATCAGGGCATATGGGGCACAGCACATCAGGACATGGCACATCAGGGTACAGGACATAGCACATCAGGGCACAGCACATCAGGACAGAGCACATGGCACATCAGGGTACAGGGCACATGAAACAGCACATCAGGGTACAAAGCCCAGCACATCAGGGCACATGGCACATCAGGGTACAGGGCACATGAAACAGCACATCTGGGTACAAAGCCCAGCACATTAGGTTACATGGGGTACCCTGATGTGCTGGGCTTTGTACCCTGATGTGCTGTTTCATGTGCCCTGTCCTGATGTGCTGTGCCCTGATGTGCTCTCATGTGCCCCATGTGCCCTGGTGTGCTCGTATGTGCCCTGATATGCCACATCAGGGTGCCCTGTACCCTGATGTGCCATGTGCACTGTCCTGATGTGCTGTGCCCTGATGTGCTCTCATGTGCCCCATGTTACCTGATTGTGCCCTGATGTGCTCCCATGTGCCCTGATGTGCCCCATGTGCCCTGATTGTGCCCTGATGTGCTCTCATGTGCCCTGATTGTGCCCTGGTGTGCTTGTGTGTGCCCTGATTGTGCCCCGATGTGCTCTGATTGTGCCCCATGTACCCTGATGTGCCATGTGCCCCATGTACCCTGATGTGCCATGTCCTGATGTGTTGTGCCCTGATGTGCCATGTCCTGTACCATGATGTGCCATGTGCTGTACCCTGATGGTGAGTAGTCAGTTTGTAGTGTAGTGGTCAGTGTGCAGTGTAGTGGTCAGTGTGCAGTGTAGTGGTCAGGGTTAATAATGCGTCCGCTCACACCAGTGCTGGGGGGTTAATAATGCGTACGCTGACATCAGTACTGTTTTTGAAGTTGGAATAATAATGATAATAATAATGATGGTATACTTATACTTAAATACCAGATCATTTTAGCAAGAGGGTTGGGAATAATGGGGAGTGTAATATGTAGAAAATATATGTAAAAAATGTGTGTAAAAACAGTTTTTACAGTTTTTACACACATTTATTACATTTATTTTCTACATATTACACAATATACTTGAGTATATATGTAGTCCCACCCCCTCCCCATTATTCCCAACCCTCTTGCTAAAATTATCTGGTATTTAAGTATAATTATACCATCATTATTATTATTATCATTATTATTAGTATTATTGTCATCATTATTACTATTATCTTATATATACCGCTATTGTGATCATTTTAGATTGTTGAGCCATTTACTCTTAGTACACTCCATATTTATTGATTGATTTTTTAAGATGTGCTTCAGAGGGTTTACTTCCTCTTTAAATCCATGTTTGCATAGAATGCATTAAGGTGAAAAACCATGAGGGTTTACAACCCCTTTAAGATTTGTGTAAAACAATTATAATAATGCCATTGCTGGTGCCACTGGGCCTTACAGATGCAGATCTATACATATATTTTTTTTGTCCATACACTGATTGAAATTTAGCCAGTCCAATATGAAATGTGTGAGCTCCCTGCTTGATAAAACAGGTTGGGAAATTCCAATTAAAACTCTGTTTCACTCACCAAAAATAAAATGTATGTTGCAGAGGGTGCCTAAAGCTTGACTTGTACAGCATGTTAGTGCTGAGTTCTTCATCCAAGCGTGAAATTACATTATCCAGGATGCCATATTACATATAACATTACAGAAAATTACCTTGCTACAGTTTGAAAAGGAAAGATAATTTTTAATAACAATAAATTACAATTTGGTCTGTTTGGCAATTGTATATAATATGCACTTGGACAGTGTTCAGGCTTTACATTAGGTCTGTCAGGCACCAGCAATGCATGGTGGGAAGAAGCCTGTTTTTTCTTGTTCAAATATTTTATTGAAAAAAGAACAACGGATATAACATAAACTGTACATAGTTTAGGTAAACCATGGGAACAAGGATACACAATGTTACAGAAAGACCACAAAAATGCTTCTCAGATGCAAAAGTGCCAGATGACTATAATACATAATAAAGTTATTACAGACAAGATCAGTTCTTTCAACCCAGTTACACCATAATGTTGAACACTGGGGGGGGGGGGGTACAGGGTTATAGCATAGGTCCCTAAAGCTGAGTGGCTTCTGGAGGTACAGGAAGCAAGCAATAGTGAGACTCTGCTATCTCAGGGTACTAGGATATCTCCACAAACTCAGTAACCTAATGGAAACCTAGGCCCAGATTCACGTACATCGGTGCATTATCGGTCCGGCATAGCGCACCGCCATTACGTTAGACTTGCGCCATCTAGCCGCGTAATCCCCCGATTCACGTAGCTTTTGCGCAGGAAATTGCGCAAGCGTAAGGTTTTTTCCAGAGGCGTAAGGAGGAGTAATACAAATTGGGAGGGACGTGGGCGTGTTACATTGAAATGAGCCGTGACCCCATGCAAATGAAGGGCCGGCCGGCTCGCGCATGTGCGCTTGAACGAGACCATGGTCAGCTCCGATGTGCGCATGCTCACAACTCGGGAGCGGCGCAATCAGTGAAATTGGAAATGGACTAGGGCAACTTTATGAACTACGCAGACAGCATAAATAGACAGACACAAATGCACTTCCTTTGCAAAAATACATCCCTTTGTATCCCTCCCTCTACAGCAAGGTGCTTTTGTTTGTTTGTGACGTGTCTTTGAGATATTTGAGGACTGTTTTGCAGAGTGATTTTTGTCTTTTATGTGTTTTCTTTGTTATTATTTTGTTTAAATTATATTTTTGCTGGGCATTTTTTATTTTTGCTCGTCATTTATTTAATTGTTTTGGTTCTGTTTGTGTATGATTTTGGAATGTGGGGGAAAAGGGGTGTCACCCTCATTTGTGGTGGAGAAGTGATCCATAGGTCTGTGTGAATGGTGTATGAATGTACAGTGACATAATTGGAGCCGTGGCATGGCGTTGCAGCTCACAAGTCCTGCATGGTGGACTGGTGCCAATCCAATGTGATGAGGATGTGGGGTGTGTGTGCTAGGGACCACAGTGGTGTGCATGCATGCATTCTCATTGTGCCATGATTAATGTGTGTGTTTAACGTGCAAAGATGCATAATGTGAGCTGGCATGAGATGGGGTCATGAGATGGGGTACCAGTGCATATGCAGAGTCACCTTGAAGGGAAAAGACAGGAGGATGTTAGTCATGCATGTGCCACTTGTGAGGTGTGCATCACGGGAGGGGATAGTCATGCCTGACTCCCATGTCACTCACCAACCAGCCAGCTGTCCCCATACATGTTCTGTTCGCAATCTGTGGGGATGGGGCTCTGATTGTATATGTAGCTGTCATGGGTGTCATGGGTAGTGCCATGTGTTGGGCTGCTGATGTCCTCCTGCAAGGTTGTGGTAATTCCAGGATGACATGAGGGGTGAATCTGAAGATGCGAGACACCTCAGAATCACTCATGCCAAAGATGTCTATGCATGTGTGATATATCAAGTGAAGAGTGAGGGGCTTGTATCAGATAAGAATATTGTATTAGATTAGATTAAATTGTAAATTTTATATAAGCAAATAAAAAAAATAAAAAACATCTCCCGTGCCCTCCTTAGTGCCATCCTCCGTGCCATCCTCCGTGCCCTCCTCCTTCTTTGTTCATCTAAAGTCAGTAGTATAGCTATGCGCGACGATGCCCCTGGCATGTTGGCATACAGATTGTTGGGCAACACGTGTGACTGCTGAACTCCTCACTAACAGTGTTGCTTTATCTGACAAGTAGACTTTTTTTCATTTTTTAGACCAGCTTTTATCAGCTCTAATTTTAGACAGAACATTTTGCTGTTGCGCACACCGCGTAGCCTGCGCAGCAACAACGTTTTTTTGTGGATCCCCGTAAGTCCCTCATTAGCATATTTGACTAGCAAATCAATGGTGTGTCTAGTGCATTTTTGCGCGGACGGATGCGTCTGTCTAACGAAATTACGCCGAACAAAAAAAAATAGATTTCTGGCGTAAATCGTTTTCTGAATCGCGCGCATCTAAACGCACGCGCACATTTAGACTTACGCACGCGCAACACCAGTTGCGCAGGCGTAATCGCTCTGTGAATCTGGGCCCTAGTCTTGTGTATCGGGAGGGTCTTTCAATAACAGAGTGATGAGAGGCAGGCATCTGGTGTTGGTGGAAGCCCAAGCCTGTTTTTTTATACCCTACAGTGGTAGCCTAGGTAGTTCAGGAGGGTTCAGCAGCACTGGCAGGGGGGCTTTTAGTAATAAAACAAATATAGTGGAGCACCCTAGTATTCATATTATTCATCTTTGTGCCTTATCCTGTTTTCTACTAATACATGTTTGAACTAACTAATAGTCAGTTTAAAAAATGTTAACGAAAAAAAAAAAAGTCTACACAGAAATCAATGCAATACTAGAAATCCTGAAATTAAGTTTTGAAGTATTTATTGCATGGCGTAGTGTTCAGATGAGGTCCCCATCATATTTCAAAATAAATCTTCCTCATCTACTCAATATGACACACTCTGGAGGCGTTCTGCAATATCATGGCTTCACTAACTACCCTTTTCTCAGGTATGTCATCAGTTCTCCCTGACACTTCTAGTCTCTTGATTATATCAGCTTTGCTACAGAATGGAAAATGATACTTTCTACTGCACACTTCTGCCGATATACAATGGACCCAAGCTTAGTGTGTGTACAAATGCAAACAGAAACATTAGGTTTCCCAGACTATATAATTCCTATTTGTTTGTATTGTACGGCATGTTAGTTTTGTTCTGTACACTAAAATTATTGTCTGACTATACCCCTTCTACATACATAACTCATGCCAAAATGACTGTGGCCAATAATATGATTTATTATATAATCACAAGTAATACTGACAGGGAATGAAACATTTTTTAGCAGGGATCAGTTATCAATTCGTAGAAGGCCATAGTAGTTTTTTTTTTTGCCTCACACCTGATAAGTACTTACACTGATGAAGTGCGGAATGTCTTCAGAGTTTTTTTTTTTTTTTCAAGCCCAATGGTTCCTTAACCACTTCCATACCAGGCACTTACGCACCTTCCCGCCCAAGCCAATTTTCAGCTTTCAGCACTGTCGCAATTTGAATGACAATTGCGCGGTCATGCTACACTGCACCCAAACAAAATTGGCGTCCTTTTTTCCCCACAAATAGAGCTTTCTTTTGGTGGTATTTGATCACCTCTGCGTTTTTTTTTTTTTTGCTCAACAACTAAAAATAGAGCGAAGATTTTGAAAAAAAAATAAAGTTTTTATTTTTTTCTGTTAATTTTTTTGTAAATGAGTATGTTTTCTCTTTCAATTATGGGCACTGATATGGTGGCACTGATGGGCACCGATGAGGTGGCACTGATGGGCACCGATGAGGTAGTTCTGATGGGCACCGATTAGGTAGCACTGATGGGCACTGATAGGCGGCGCTGGTATTGGGCACTGATGGGCACTCATGGGCGGCACTGATGGGCACTCATGGGCGGCACTGATGGGCACTCATAGGCAGCACTGGGCACTCATAGGCAGCACAGATGGGCACTCATAGGCGGCACAGGTGGGCACTCATAGGCGGCACAGGTGGGCACTGATAGGCGGCACAGGTGGGCACTGATAGGCGGCACAGGTGGGCACTGATAGGTGGCACAGGTGGGCACTGGTAGGTGGGCACTGGGCATGGATTGGCACTGTGGGGTGGCACTGACAGACACTGGGGTGGCACTGATGATCACTGAGGGGTGGCACTGATGGATCAATGTTGCCAATCAGTGCCCATGTGTGGGCACTGATTGGCATCATTTTTTTTTACTGCCACCCCTTTTTTTTTTTGTCTTTTTTTTTTTTTTGTCATTTTTTTTTTGTCATTTTTTTGTGTCTTTTTTTTTGTATTTTTTTTATTTTCCTGGTGGTCTAGTGTGGCGATCCGAGGGGGGGCTGCGCTGATAAACAATCAGTGCGAACCCCCCCTGTCAGGAGAGCCGCTGATCGGCTCTCCTGTATTTGCGTCTGTCAGACGCGAGTGAGGAAGAGCCGTCGGCGGCTCTTCCTGTTTACATCGTGATCAGCCGTGATTGGACACGGCTGATCACGTGGTAACGAGGCTCCGCCGGAGACTCGTTACCGAGATCGGAGGTGCAGGGTGTCAGACTGACACCCCGCATCACCGATCGCCGCGCTGCGCGCCCGCACGGGCGCGTGCGGCATGAAATCGTGCAGGCCGTTTGAGAACGGCCTGTCACGATTTCATAACCACTTCCCGGCCGTAAATCGGCTATTGGCCGGGCGGGAAGTGGTTAACCACTTTAGCCCCGGACCATATTGCTGTCCAAAGACCAGAGCACTTTTTGCGATTCGGCACTGCGTCGCTTTAACTGACAATTGCGCGGTCATGCGACGTGGCTCCCAAACAAAATTGGCGTCCTTTTTTTCCCACAAATAGAGCTTTCTTTTGGTGGTATTTGATCATCTCTGCGGTTTTTATTTTTTGCGCTATAAACAAAAACAGAGCGACTATTTTGAAAAAAATGCAATATTTTTTACTTTTTTCTGTAATAAATATCCCCCAAAAATATATAAAAAAAAATTTTTCCTCAGTTTAGGCCGATACGTATTCTTCTACATATTTTTCGTAAAAAAAAACGCAATTAGCGTTTATTGATTGGTTTGCGCAAAAGTTATAGCGTTTACAAAATAGGGGGTAGTTTTATGGCATTTTTATTATTATTTTTTTTTTTACTAGTAATGGCGGCGATCAGCATTTTTTTTCAGTACTGCGACCTTATGGCGGACACTTCGGACACTTTTGACACATTTTTGGGACCATTGGCATTTTTTTAGCGATCAATGCTATAAAAATGCATTGGATTACTATAAAAATGCCATTGGCAGTGAAGGGGTTAACACTAGGGGGCGGGGAAGGGGTTAAGTGTGTTCCTATTTGTGTTCTAACTGTATGGGGGGGTGGACTTACTAGGGGGAATCACTGATCTTCCGTTCATACATTGTATGAACAGAAAATCAGCGTTTCCCCCGCTGACAGGAACGAGCGCTGTGTGTTTACACACACAGTTCCCGTTCCCCGCTCTGTAACGAGCGATCGCGTGTGCCCGGCGGCGATCGTGCCCGCCGGGCACACGCACGGGACTCGGGGGCGAGCGGGGGGCACGCGCGGGCCGCCGGCGGCGCGCACGCGCCCCCTAGTGGCCGTCGAAGATGGCGACGTAGAGCTACGGGCTCTCGCGCACCAGTGCCGACCTGCCGCCGTATTACTGCGTCGGCTGGTCGGCAAGCGGTTAAAGTGGTTGTAAAGGCAGACGGTTTTTTTAATCTTAAAGGGGATGTAAACCTGATTCATGAAATTTGAGCTGGACATACTGTATATCTGTAGTGTTTTCTTATCTCTCTTTAAAACACTAAGTCCCATTGCTTTCCCCCTGGTCCGTTCTTCTGTTATCAGCTGGAAAACTCCTGACAAGTTCTCTGTCAACTGAGATAAAACCAGGTTGAAATCTGTGTCGGGAGGTTACTATAAATAGATTAGCAGAGAGCTAATCTATTTACAAAACAGCTCTGAGAGTCTCTGCCTATGTGTGTGGGGGGGGGGGTGTGCCTTTTCTCCAATAATCTGTTTTGGCTGTGCCCAGACTTTACACTCAGTGCTGAACAGGAAGGCCCTGTACACACGATCAGACCGGTCTGATAAAACTGGTCTGCAGACCAGTTTCATTGGACCAGTTCGATGGTGTGTACGGCCCATCAGACCGCTGTCCGTCGGACCAAAGTTTTAAAACATGCTTTAAAACCTGTCTAATGGACGACCATCAGACAAGTTCAGAGTTGTCTGATGAAAATGGTCTGTCAGACCAGTCTCATCAGACTGGTCTGATCGTGTGTACAAGGCCGAAGAGAAAATCTCCAAACATGATGTGAACTTTCTAAAAAATATATAAAGCTGAAGACAGCAGATATACATGTAAAACTTATGTAGGGATATTTGTTTCATCTCTGTGTATCATTCGAGGCTGTTCACTTCACTGGGTATATGTGAGGGTTTATATCTACTTTAATGCATTAAGGTAAAAAAAAAAAACTTGCTGTGCAGCTGTCCCCCTCAGCTCCTCTAAGGCCCCATACACACGATCGGATATATCCGATGAAAACGGTCCGCGGACCATTTCCATCGGATATGTCCGATCGGGAGTTTGATCCGATGGCGTGTACACACCATCGGATCAAATTCCCCGCCGCCGGACGGCGCGGTGACGTAGTGGTGACGCGGCGGTGACATTGACGCCGCCGCGTCACCGCCACGTCACCGCACCAGGAAGTAAAACACTTCCGCGCATGCGCCGAATCCATTCGGCAGCGGCGCGGCGGTGGTGGGAGCCGACATGTCTGCTGGTAAGTGTACTAACCAGCAGACATGTCGGGCGGACAGATTCCCACCGGATAGATTTCAAAGCTTGCTTTGAAATCTGTCGGGTGGAGAAATCTGTCCGCTAGCCCATACACACGAGCAGAGATGTCTGCTGAAACGGTCCATCGGACCGTTTTCAGCGGACATATCCCCTCGTGTGTACGCGGCCTAATACTTACCTAAGCCCCCTCTCAATCCAGGGATGTTGCACGAGAGACTCGGCTGGCTGGGTATGTTGATGTATGTTATATATGTCATCTAAGTATGTCAGAACTATCTTCCCAAGCCTGTTGCATACAAAACAGTTGCACAACCTATTAAAAAAAAATGTTCATTGAGATATGAGGATGCACGTTAATGGTTGCAATAGCTGCTCCATAAGACCAACCAGATATTTTTGTAAGCAGGTGAATGTCAGATGTTTATGTTTTATTAAAAACATTTTTTTTTTACTGGTATATGTGTTTAGACTTATATATTGTATTACAAGTCTGTTGCACTGTTTAGTTGTGTTTGCCCTGCTGAGGTGGTGCTCCCTGGAGGGTTGAGGGTTAACTCTGCTGGCCAGGTTTTCTTGGACTTTGTGGGGAAGTACTACCCTATGTTTGGGCAAACACATACAAAGGACAGGAAATACTACTTGAAGGCGCTGCAATTAATAAGATGACCTAAAGTTAGGTTCCAGGTCTCCTAATCAAAGGAACAAGCATGTTGTTAAGGATGTGATCCAACCTTTGTGGGAACCCAATCAGGAATATGGACTCATGATTTGATTCAGGGACTCTAACGCACTGTTCACGCCTATTCAGGCTTTGAATACCTCATTGACAGGGACATCAGTAGAAAAACCAAGGAGCACATAAAAGATTATGTACAGAATGTGTAATGAACACATCTTTACTGAAATGTTCACTTGTTATGTTTAAACTACTTCAGTCGCGACTTGCGGTGCTACTGTGCCATGTGACAGCCTGGCGACTTGAGTACTACTTTGATAGAAGTATGGAATAGAAGCGAATAGAAGTTAGAAAGAAGTAACCTCGAAGTAGTACAGGAACATTTTCTGAAGTCGGAGCGACTTCAGCAGTGCTAATTAACACAGCTGTCATTGATTAACATGGAATTTCACATATCATGTGACTTGGGAACTGACCCTAAGTCGCATGACATATGAAATCCCATGCTAGTCAGTTAGTTGGTGGCAGTGTGAACTGAACCTAAAAGATCTTTGCTTAACCTCCCTGGCGGTATGATTATGTCAGATTTTTGATGCTGAAAGTAGTACAATTGTTTTGCAATTCTTAGGAATAACTCACTTAAACTCTGTCCAAACAAGAGTCTAGTAGACATCCAGGGTATGATAAAGTTTGAAAAACAAAATCATAAATTATTATATAATAAATAACTATATTTGCACAGATCTCCTCCATAAAGGAGATGGAGGAATTGATTTACGTTTCGCAGGACAGATTGCCCAAATTTTCTTTTGTGTGGGCTTGCTGGAGCCACTTCGTCACCACGGATCGCTATCGTCAGTTTGTCCCCTAAATTGCTTGGGGCGCTGTGCGCCCCACCCCCTGCTTTGGGGGGATGTTGGGGGAGGCCGGACGCGGAGCCAATCTCACTCTCGTTCTCTCGGGCTCTCTTGCCCCTACCCCCTCCCTTTTTCCCTTTTTATCCCCTTCTCTCTTCCTTTGTCCTTCTCTTGTGCCTTTTTCCCCTCCTTTCTCTCTCCCCTTCTGGCTCTTCTTTTGTTCCTCCTTCTTTTTTTTTTACTTTTGATCTCTTGACCCTTGTGTTGTCATGATACATCATGCCTTATATACTGACCATGAACGGTGCCCTGCTTCACTTCCCCTCCTCTAAATCTTGGGGGAGGGGTGGGGGGGAGGGGAAAACTGAAATGAATGATCCTCCGCCCTCCTCCGCTCCATTACACTTTTTGGGCTTCGGTCCTGGTATAACGCATCGTAAGCAATTTTTTATGTTCTCTATTAGTGTTGAGCAGAATATGCCATATTCGATTTCGCGATATATCTCGAATATATAGTCGAATATTCGAGATATATTCACTAAATACGAATATTCGTGATATTTTTTGAAAATGAAATGATTGCGAAATTTCGCTATTGCGAATGTGAATGCGAATGCGAAATTTCGAGAAATGCGGAATGGAGCACTCTGATTGGCTCAGAATATTCGTGATATTTTATAATACCAAATAATTGCGAAATTTCGAGAAACGCGGAATGGAGCACTCTGATTGGCTCAGAATATTCGTGATATATTACAATACAAAATAATTGCGAATATTCGGCAAATGCGGAAGGAGCACTCTGATTGGCTCAGAATATTCATGATATATTACAATACAAAATAATTGCGAATATTCGGCAAATGCGGAAGGAGCACTCTGATTGGCTCAGAATATTCGTGATATATTACAATACAAAATAATTGCGAATATTCGGCAAATGCGGAAGGAGCACTCTGATTGGCTCAGAATATTCGTGATATATTACAATACAAAATAATTGCGAATATTCGGCAAATGCGGAAGGAGCACTCTGATTGGCTCAGAATATTCGTGATATATTACAATACAAAATAATTGCGAATATTCGGCAAATGCGGAAGGAGCACTCTGATTGGCTCAGAATATTTGTGATATTTTATAATACAAAATAATTGCGAAATTTCGAGAAATGCGGAATGGAGCACTCTGATTGGCTCAGAATATTCTTGATATTTTATCGTAATTTCGCAAAAATGCGAATGATAAATTGATTGCGGAATTTCGACAGCAACACTCTGAAATCGAATATATGTGTTATTTTAGCTAAAAACAATATTGCGAATTTCTCGAAAATATTCGCGCGATATCGCTATTGCCGAATAATCGCATTGCGATTTTTCGGTAATATAAAATGATCGCTGCAGCTACTCGGCCCAAGGTCTCTAATCATACCAGCAATGCTTTTAGACGTCGATGGGGATCTCTAGGATGTGATCTGTTCTAAAAAAATATTCACCGCGAAATTCGGAATATATCGCGAATACTCGAATATGCCATATTCGAGCCGAATATTCGCAATACGAATATTCGTCAGCAACACTATTCTCTATCACCTCCTTGTTGTATCATGTATCATTGTCTCGTACATGACCCTGTTGTTGTGTCCTACTCTGTGACAATTACCTTTTATTTTGTTCTTTGCTGTATTTTGATTGAATAAACACTTTTATGGAAAAAAAATAAAAAAAAATAACTATAAATAATTATAACAAATAATAATATAATAATAATAAAAAAAAATATTCAATAATGTAATCAAATCAAAAACAAATCACTATCGCTCATTTCTGCAAGTGATTATAATTTAGCTGGTCTAAAACCACTTTTGACACTTGTTGGTTGCTATGGAAGATCTCCAGTTTTCAGGCAGAAAAAAACTGTATTACAGTATACTGTATGTATATTGTGTTTTTACTTGTTTGAATTTGGCACCGATCTACACCCCTGTGCGTTGGAGCTCGGTGGCACACGGGCACTGTGTGAATCGAGCGAGGAGACAGCTCGATCACACAGCGGGGAGACATTACAGGATCCAGGGACAAGGTAAGTAACACTGCCTGGATACTGGGATGCGATCCCGAGTCAGGCTCGGGGATACCACTAATGGTACTAAATTTTACCCCGAGCCAGACTCGGGAATACCGCCAGGGAGGTTAAATATATCTATGCCTGGCTTGAAGTTACTTCAGGATAATCTTAAAGGGGTGCATGCATATCGTATCTCAGAACAGGGTTCATTTGGGGACAAAACCAGATAGAGAAGGGATCGATTGGGGCCCACATAGACGGTCAGAAGTGAAGAGGAATGACATAGCAGACAGAAATCACACTAGGTACTTTGGGTTGAGGCAAATACACACTATAGAAAATTATTATTTGATCATTTTTCTTTGCAGGAGTTTACAAACACTTTAAGTACTTCTGCCAGATAGTTCTGGATGTCTTTGCAGTTTCTTACCCTGTTGGTTTTAGACACACATAACTTTTTCTAAGTAAGGCAGGGTTATAACCTCTGTCAGTCTATTTTTTTATTTTTTTGCCATCTGTGTCCTAATGGAGAGCTGTCCCTTCACTTCCTGCCCTATAGCCAAAACAAGAAGTTACAAAAGAAAATCACTGCAAATTAGGAGAATTTTATGGGGACCTCCAGGTCACTAGAACCAGTATCCCCATTGGACGGATTCCCCTCTATTTACTTTTCTGGGGATTTTCTTTTACTTTCACTTTTTCAATGATAATGGTAAACAGGACAAATAGAGAAAGTGAATCTCCCTAATTGGGGCACGTACAGCACTAAAAACCTAATAGGTGTTCTAATTCCTCTCCACTCTATCCAAAATTTTAATTTTGTGTTTAGTTATACTTTCAGTTTAGATAATTAATGATGACATCATGGATGTATTGACCTTTGTTGTAAAACAAAACTTTGCATTGCCATTTGTTTATTCCACATTGATAAATACACTGTATTGATTATTTAACACAAATTAGTGATTGCATTTCCATTTTTGTCAAAGTTTAGCATGGCTCATAATCTTTCAAGTACAAGCAATTCCTTTAATATTTGCATACATTTAGCCTTTCTACTGCAAATGCAAAACAAAGGTAATTTTATGAGATGATTTATTTAAAGTTTAATGTATTAGGCAAATAAAACTGTTGTTCACGTTTCCCGATTCATGCAGCCTTTATTCAAACGTACATATTACTGTATTGTTGTATATATCCTTTTACACCTTTGTGAAAGCCATGTACTTCTCTTTTACATTTTTACAGATATAAAAAAACAAAAAAATTTCATTAACCACTTGCCGACCAGCCGCCGCAGTAATACGGCGGCAGGTCGGCACGGGTGCGCGAGAGCCCGTAGCTCTACGTCGCGCCTTTCGCGGCCACTAGGGGGCCCGTGCGCGCGGCCGGCGGCCCGCGCCCCCCGCTCGCCCCCGAGTCCCGTGCGTGTGCCCGGCGGGCACGATCGCCGCCGGGCACACGCGATCGCTCGTTACAGAGCGGGGAACGGGAGCTGTGTGTGAAAACACACAGCGCTCGTTCCTGTCAGCGGGGGAAACGCTGATTTTCTGTTCATACAATGTATGAACAGAAGATCAGTGATTCCCCCTAGTGAGTCCACCCCCCCCATACAGTTAGAACACAAATAGGAACACACTTAACCCCTTCCCCGCCCCCTAGTGTTAACCCCTTCACTGCCAATGGCATTTTTATAGTAATCCAATGCATTTTTATAGCATTGATCGCTAAAAAAATGCCAATGGTCCCAAAAATGTGTCAAAAGTGTCCGACGTGTCCGCCATAATATCGCAGTACCGAAAAAAACGCTGCCATTACTAGTAAAAAAAAAATAATAATAAAAATGCCATAAAACTACCCCCTATTTTGTAAACGCTATAACTTTTGCGCAAACCAATCAATAAACGCTAATTGCGATTTTTTTTTTTACGAAAAATATGTAGAAGAATACGTATCGGCCTAAACTGAGGAAAAAATATTTATTTTTTATATATTTTTGGGGATATTTATTATAGAAAAAAGTAAAAAATATTGAATTTTTTTCAAAATAGTCGCTCTGTTTTTGTTTATAGCGCAAAAAATAAAAACCGCAGAGATGATCAAATACCACCAAAAGAAAGCTCTATTTGTGGGAAAAAAAGGACGCCAATTTTGTTTGGGAGCCACGTCGCACAAACCGCGCAATTGTCAGTTAAAGCGACGCAGCGCCGAATCTCAAAAAGTGCTCTGGTCTTTGGACAGCAATATGGTCCGGGGCTGAAGTGGTTAAAATACAACTTCACCCTTTGCATATATTGCCTTCCTATAAGCATCCTTTTTTTTTCTAAACATGCAGATTGATTTTGTGGTACATACACACAGATTATTTCAATAGGTTGAAGTAACTGAAAAAAAAAATACTAATAACATTGAAAACAAATTACATGAATATATTACTTTTGATACCACAATGCCAAATAATGTGAAAGCTTACTTTGTTTGGTTCTTGATAGTAGGGATGAGCTTTGTGTTCGAGTCGAGCCCATGTTCGACTCGAACATCGTCTGTTCGTCGAAATTCGAACAAAACTGGTCGTTCGTGCCAAATTCAAGTGACACGCCACGGCCCATAATTCATTGCGGCATTGCGCGCTGATGATTGGCCAAGCATGCACTATGACCCGCATGCTTGGCCAATCACAGCACGCAAAAAACGGAGAGCCATAATTGGCCAAAGCCAGGGTGGCTTTGGCCAATTATGGCTCAGGGCTTTAGCACACGCCCCACACTATAAAAGGCCGTCTGCAGCGTGGCCTCGTGTTCCAGATCAGACAGAGAGAGAGAGAGAGATTGTCTTTTTTTTAGCTAGATAGAGCAGGCAGGCTAGTCAGTTAAATTTACAATGTGTAGAGGATATATATACATCCCAGGAGTTGTACATATATTTATACACTGTATAGTTTAGTTAGATTATTTCTTTCTAATCTGTCAGGCAGTTGATTGTGCTAGCTGCAGTGTTCTCACGTGTTGTATTGCCCTTGTGCTCAGTGCACCTTAACTAACTTGCTGTATACTGCAAGTTTGTGCATTACTTTGCAACTAAACACACTTTGTGTATAGTGCAAGTGTGCTCATTACTTTACAAGTAAACCCACTTGGTGCATAGTGCAACTGTACTCATTACTTTGCAACTAAACCCACTTGGTGCATAGTACAAGTGTGCTCATTACTTTACAACTAAATCCAATTGGTGCATAGTGCAAGTGTGCTCATTACTTTACAACTATTACAACTAAACCCACTTGGTGCATAGTGCAAGTGTGCTCATTACTTTACAACTAAACCCACTTGGTGCATAGTGCAAGTGTGCTCATTACTTTACAACTAAACCCACTTGGTGCATAGTGCAAGTGTGCTCATTACTTTACAAATAAACCCAATTGGTGCATAGTGCAAGTGTGCTCATTACTTTGCACATAAAGCTACTTTTTGTGTACTGCACGTGTCCTCTGCAGTTTGCACCAAAAGCTACGAGGTGTGTGTACTGCCTTTGTACTCTGCAATTATAATGTCTGGAAGGGCAACAAGTAGAGGCAGAGAGTCACGAGGGCAAGCAGGCTCTGCATCTACAGGCAACAGTGCTGGCCGTGGACACGGTGCATCCTCATCAGCAAGTGGCCATGTGACATGCTCATCCATGTTTTCGGCAGCAGGCAATGTTGAGCCGCAACATGCCGAAGACTTGGTAGAGTGGATGACCAAGCCATCCTCATTCTCCTCATCCTCTCTCACCCAGGCTCAGGGTACTTTGTCTGGCAAAGTAGCGGCCAAGGCGTCCTCTTCCCTCTGCTCAATGGCATCACTTACTCCTTCCCTAGTCCCATCATGTCCTCCTGAGGAGTCCCATGAACTGTTTGAACACAGTGTTGGGTACATGCTGCAAGAAGATGTGCAGCGTTTTGAAGGCTCAGATGATGGAACACAGATAGAGGAAGGCAGTAATGTGAGCCCAGAGAGAGGGGGTGCCCAAGAAGGACAGCAATCTGGCAGTCATGTTCCCTCAGTTGCAACATACTGCCAGGTTTTCAACAGTGATGAGGAGGGAGGGGATGATGAGGTCACTGATTCTACGTGGGTGCCTAATAGGAGAGAGGAATAGGAGAAGGAGGCACAGACACATCTCCAAAGAGGCAGGATTCCCTCCAGGGGACAGCTTAAGGGCAGCACACCAACTGCATTACATCGCAGAGCTACGCCTGTGCAGGGCACTACTGTGTCTCAGCGCTACTGCAAAAGTTCTTTGGTGTGGGCCTTTTTTGAGACATGTGCATCAGATCGCACCATTGCTATTTGCAACATATGTCTCAAGCGTATCTCGCATGGCCAAAACATCACCCGCTTGGGCACCACATTCTTGACCAGACATATGTCGACCTGCCATGCAGTTCGTTGGCAAGCATACCTCAAAGACCCACACCAAAGAACAAAGTGGACCTCCCCTTGCCCCTCATCAGCTGGGATCCCCAAGCCCACTATACCCTCAGTCCTCTCTGAAGCCTGCACTGATAGGACTGAAGGTGTAGAATTAGGTGTGTCACAACCTAGTAGTACATGCGGGCAACCTACTATCGGTACACCGATGGCAGATTGTACCAGACAAATTTCCCTGTCCCAGCTGCTGCAGTGCCGAAAGAAGTACTCTCCCAGCCATCCACATTCCCAGCGGTTGAATGCTAGCTTAGCGAAATTGCTAGCATTTCAACTGCTGCCTTTTCAGTTGGTAGATTCTGCCCCCTTCCGTGAGTTTGTGGAATGTGCGGTACCTCACTGGGAAGTTCCCAAATGCCACTTTTTCTCACAGAAGGCGATTCCGGCTCTCTACCACCATGTGGAAGGCAATGTCCATGCCTCGCTGGACATGGCGGTCAGTGGTAAGGTGCATATAACTGCTGACTCATGGTCCAACAGGCATGGACAGGGACGTTACCTCTCTTTCACGGCGCATTGGGTGACTCTGCTGGCAGCTGGGAAGGATGCAGGGCAAGGTACAGTAGTGTTGGAGGTTGTCCCGCCACCACGCCTCCAAAACAGTACTACTGGTTGTGACACACCTCTCTCCTTCACCCTCTCCTCTTCTTCTTCCTCTGTGGCCTCTTCCTGTGATGATGTGTCCTCAGAACCAGCCGTGCTCCGTAGGCGTACGAGGGGCTACGCAGGAATGCAGGCAAAGAGATGCCATGTGGTGCTAGAGCTGGTGTGCTTGGGAGACAGGAGCCACACTGGGGCAGAGGTTCTGTCAGCTCTTCAGGGGCAGGCTCAGAGGTGGTTGACGCCATGCCAGCTTAAGACAGGAATGGTGGTTAGCGACAATGGCACCAACCTCCTCTTTGCTCTGCGACAGGGACAACTGACCCATGTGCCCTGTTTTGCTCATGTTCTGAATTTGGTGGTGCAGCGGTTCTTGGGCAGGTACCCGGGCTTACAGGATGTCTTGAAGCAGGCCAGGATAGTCTGTGTGCATTTCCGAAGGTCATATAATGTCACTGCTGGGCCGACAGACCTCCAAAGGGAATACAAAATGCCCAAGAACCGCCTAATATGTGACATGCCCACCAGATGGAACTCTACATTGGCCATGCTGCAGCGGCTGCACACGTAGCAGAGGGCCATCAATGAATACCTGTGCCACTATGGCAGCAGAACTGGGTCAGGGGAGCTTGGGTTTTTTATCAGTCTTCAAGGGATCAATTACAGTCCCAAGGAACCAATGAACATTTACATGGCTGGGATGAGGTGGCTGCGGATCCTGTCGTCCTCAGTGACCCAGAGGACTCTGCCCTGAATGCCTCAGCTAACCTACGTCGCATGGCCTCCCTGATCCTGCAAAGCCTGCGTAAGGATCCTCGTATTCATGCTATCAAGGAGAGGGATCAATACTGGCTGCCAACTCTCCTTGATCCACGTTACAAGGGTAAGGTTGCAGACCTTATCTTGCCATCGCAGAGAGAGCAGAAGATGAAACATCTTCGGGAGGCCTTGCAGAAAGGTCTGTGCAACGCGTTCCCAGAGACTGGGGGGTTACCAAATTATGGTCCTGGACAACGTGTTACTGAGGCTTCGATGAGTCACAAAAGGAGCAGTGGAGAAGGTGGCCGTCTGAGGTATGACCGGTTCCAGCAACCATTGCCAGCGTCTGTTTTACATGGTGTGGGAATACCTAAAGGCAAGAGCAGACTTGGACACCTTTCCCACCGAAAATCCTCTGGCTTACTGGGTCTTGAGGATGGATCACTGGCCAGAGATTGCATGGTACGCAATTGAGCTACTGGCTTGTCCTGCATCCAGCGTTCTTTCAGGACGCACATTCAGTGCTGCTGGAGGCTTGGTGACCAATCACAGGGTGCGCCTCTCCACTAACTCAGTCGATTGACTGACCTTCATAAAAATGAATCAGGCTTGGATCACCACCAGCTACCAAGCACCTGATGCTGATGTAACTAAATATTTTTTTTGAAATGTCAGATCCCTTGGAGACTGCCTATGCTGATGCTGAGTGGCTATCCTGTTATGCTGACTGAATATCCTTCTCCTTCTCAATGATCTTGCTGATAGCTTGTAAGAACATTGTTGGTTCTGGGCACCGCAACCAGTGGCTAAGGCCCAATTTTTCTGCCCCTGTTTAACAGGGGCGTGTAATTTACAATTTTTGATGAAATAATTTGCAGCAGGCTCTTTGCTGCTCTACAACTAGAGTATCTGTGAGGGGGTTGCAGTGTTGTGACACCAGCACCAGTGGCTAAGGCCCAATTTTTCAGCCCCTGTTTAACAGGGGAGTGTAATTTACAATTATTGATGCAATACTTTTCAGCAGGCTCTTTGCTGCGCTCCAACTAGAGTATCTGCGAGGGGTTGCAGTGTTGTGGCACCAGCACCAGTGCCTAAGGCCCAATTTTTCTATCCCTGTTCAACAGGGGCTTTTAATTACAAATTCAATTCTTGATCTAATATTTCACAGCAGGGCGTTCCAGTGCCCACCAAGACTAACTGTGAGGGGTTGCAGTGTTGTGGCAACACCAACACCTAGGGCCCAAATTTCTGCAGTGTATATACGGCAGGCCCCTACTTTAAAACATCCAACTTACAAACGACTCCTACTTGCAAACGGAAGGAGATAACAGGAAGTGAGAGGAAATCTACCCCTAGGAAGGGAAATTCTCTTCTGTAAAAGGTGTCTCCTGTCCACTGATGCTTTATCACAATCCTTGTTTCACAAAAAAAAAATGTTTTTTTTTTCAAAAAATCATTTGTCTTTGGGACAGAAAGTAAGGTGCAATCTTCTGAACAGATGCACACAGACACCAAAACAAATGTTACAGGGGTGATAACCCTTCTCTATGTTTTCAGAAAAGCTTAAAAAAAGATTCTATGGCTGAAGCTACACTTTAAAGAAGTACCAGTTGAACATTACAAACAGATTCTACTTAACAACAAACCTACAGCCTCTGTCTTGTTTGCACCACCTGTATACTGCTGTTTAAAGTATATAATGCCAAAGGGGCTTGTAATGACCTGGGGGGAAGGGGGCGGGGAAACCCATGCTATTTTTCTCAGCGATTTTCATCCATATTGCAGGGACCAGACATTACATTAAAGCCGCAATCAGTTTTAAATTACCCTTTTCTTATAGTAATCTCATTTTGTGCAGGGACAGTTCTATACACGTACCGCTACTATAGACACCCAGCAGGTACGATATTTAAAGGAATTTTTAATTTCTTTTTTCACTTTAAGCATCATTAAAATCACTGCTCCAGAAAAAACAACCATTAAAAAAAAACAAATTCCATTGATACATTTCCCTGGGGCAAGACCCAGGTTCTCAAAGACGTTTTCCGACAATAACTTGCATATGGGGCATTAAAATTAGCACTTTTGAATTCGAACGCTCGAGTCCCATTGACGTCAATGGGGTTCTAAATGTTCGCGTGAACGGCAGGTCCGTTCTAAGGTTCTGGTGCGAACCGAACGGGGGGGGGGGGGGGGTTGTTCGGCTCATCTACTTGAGAGTAGCATCACCTACACTTTGCTTTGCCTTGTGGATACTAAAAGGTATGCTTTAGTTCCCAGATCTGCACAACTGTTACTGCTGTTACCATGCTTGATGTTTTTATTTATTTTATTTATTTTATGCCATGGATAGTTCACCAGTAAGGATGGGAAATGACGGTACTAGAGCAAAAAATATTCCAAGAGTTGTCCTGGGAAATGACGGTGACTCCGCTCACCATGTAAATTAAATGCCACCATTGGGTGGACTAACCCTTTAATTTCATAAGGCACATTAAAAAACAAAGGCTTTGTTGCTGTTATTTTTTTTGTAGGTCTAAAAGTAAATAATAATAGTTGTGTTAATACAAGAACTTTTAACCCCTTTCTGATTTTCTATTAATTTTTGTTTTATTTTTATGTATAGTATGTTTGGAATGCTCAGAAGTCTATTTTAACCACTTAAGGACCGCCTAACACCATATACGTCGGCAGAGCGGCACGGCTGGGCATAAGCACGTACCAGTACATCGCCTTAAAGAGCCCAGCTGTGGGTCGCGTGCGCTGCCAGCCAGTCCTGAGCTCCGTGACCGCGGACCCAGGCCCGCGGACCCGATCGCCACTGGAGTCCCGCGATCGGGTCACAGAGCTGAAGAACGGGAAACGACGATGAGTGACATCACACGCCAAGCCACGCCCCCACACAGTAAGAATTACTTCCCTAGGGCACACTTAACCCCTTCAGAGCCCCCAACAGGTTGACCCCTTCACTGCCAGTGACCTTTTTACAGTAATCAGTGTATTTTTATAGCACTGATCGCTGTAAAAATGACAATGGTCCCAAAATGGTGTCAAAAGTGTCCGATGTGTCCGCCATAATGTTGCAGTGAAAATAAAAATTGCTGATCGCCGCCATTACTAGTAAAAAAAAAATGCCATAAAACTATCCCCTATCTTGTAGACACTATAACTTTTGTGCAAACCAATCAATAAACGCTTATTACGATTTTTTTTTTTTTTACCAAAAATATGTAGAAGAATACGTATCGGCCTAAACTGAGGGAACATTTTTTTTTTATATATTTGTTGGGGATATTTATTATAGCAAAAAGTAAAAAATATAATATAAACACAGAGGTGCTCAAATACCACCAAAACAAAGCTCTATTTGTGGGAAAAAAAGGACGCCAATTTTGTTTGGAAGCCACATCGCACGACTGCGCAATTGTCAGTTAAATCGACGCAGTGCCGAATCGCAAAGAGGGGCCTGGTCCTTTAGCAACAAAATAGTCCTGGGCTTAGGCGGTTAAGTTGTTTGGTTTGCCAACAACTTAGGCCGGTCATCGAGTCAAAAACTGAACGTTCTGTTGTCAAAAATGAAAATTGAGCCTCTCATTTTGCCATCATTTGTTTTGTTTTTCTAAACAAAATCCAGCACTTTCGACTGCGACACAAAACTTGTGCATCGCAGCTGGCACCCCAAAGATTGAGAAAATGAACGACCAAGAATTTCCTTGAGTTTTCGACTCTATAGCCGGCTTTAGTATTAAACTACTAGAATGATTTTTAAAGTTAAATTGCAAAAAATAAAAACCTTTTTTTAATTAATTTAAAAGTGACTTTGCAAAGTCACTCTAGATAGAAAAGAATTCCTGTTATCTAAATAAGTGGACGCATCCTGCATCTGCGACCTCAGGACTGTGACAGGGATAAGTATGAAGTACAGAAAAATATTTACACATTGAACAAGCTAAAGCTCATAAATATTTAATCAGCTGTAGGAAATAAATTTAGCTACTGGGAGTAATTGTTATTGAGTTACCAAAAGATGTTACAAGGTTTGGCCTGTCTAAACAAAAGGAAGAGTGTTCATACATCAGCTTTGTGCTGGATCAATCCATAGTCAACTCTGGTGCGTTCCAAATTGCACTTTGTTAGTACATTAGCTAATCTGAATAGGAAATCCCATATCTGCTATGGCTACTCCTTGTAAAGACCTCACCAAATGTATTAAGACTGAAAGATTTCATACAGCATTGCATACTTGTGAGCTCTCCGTGTTCCTAGCCACGGCTTCATATTCACATTTCCTGTATAAATTAGAATAATCTAAGCAGTAGTAGCAATTGAGAATGTGTATAAACTTCCAGGAGCTGCAGCTAAGTTTATTGGGGCTGGTTTACTCCTCAGTGCCTAGTTCCCAGTCCCCTCTTATTTTTCTCTAGATAAATATGTTTAGAGCTACATAAGCATTTAGGTCTCTTTAGTGGTGAGAGAGTGTAAACTGCTTGCTGGCAATCTGCCCATTAGCAGCACATTGCTTTCAGAGTGTTGCAAATAAAGTTAGCAATGTGGTTAAAAATATTGTAAACCCTCACATATACCCAGTGAAGTGACTGGCATCAGGTAATACACAGAGATTAAACAAATCCTCCTAGATAAATTGTACCTGTCTATCTGCAGTCATCTCCTCTCTACAGATGTTCAAAGTCCAGAATTTATAAAGCTTGCCTAAAATGTCAGAAAACAGGGGGCAAGAGCTGAAGTTACACTCTGCAGAGCACAGTAAGGAGAGTTCTGAGAGCTGATTGGAGGTAAGGAACACACCCCACCCCTTCACACAGCACACAGGAGCAGAGCCAAGGCTGTCAATCAGCTGGAGATCCCTCCCCTGTCACCTGTCTTTGTTGTTCACCGAGCTTAGTAAATAAGATGAAGTCATTATTGGGTAATCACAACAAACACAGATTTACCTGTTATGCAATCATTCACATTGCAAACTGAGCACTGCTTTGTCCAGGAGCCCTCTAAGCCCATAGAAGGTATGCAATGCTGGGACAAGCTCATCATGCCAAACTGCTCCTCCCAAGTTCTATGGGCATTATGTGTCAGGAAAATCACCCCCCCCCCCAAAAAAAAAGTGAGCACCAATCTGCTTGCTTACCCCTCTTTCCCCCTCCTCCCGGTCCAAATCCACCCCCTCATGAAATCCCACCTCTCAGCACAAATCTTTGCTCCAAGCATCCTCCAAATCCCCCCAGCACAAATGCACCCCACCCCACCCCAAAAACAAATTACCCCTCCTAGCACAAATCCTCTACTTCTCAAATTGTCCCTCCGAGTACACATCCTCTCCCCCTCCAAATCTCCTCCTAGTACAAATAACCCCAATCATCCCTACTAGCACAAATCTCTCCCCCCCAAAAAATTCCCCTCTACCATATCACCTATTCTGGCACAACCCCCCAAATCCCCCTTCCTAGAACAAATCCTCTTCCCACAGCACCCCTCCCAACACAAATCCCTCAAGGTTGGGTTCCCACTAGCTGCGGCCGCAGCTCGGTTCAGGGGTCCAATGCGTCTCTGTTTCAGGGGTGAATCAGGTCCAAATTTGTGCCTGAATGTGGACCTAAAATGGAGCCAAAGACGAACAGGACCCTTTTTCTGTCCGGACCACGGCCACCTTGTGCCTGTCATAGTCTCCTGTTATGCGTATTGGATGCGGAGAAACCTGCATAAGTGTGAACTCAACCTAAATCACAACTCCTAGCACAATCCCCACATTTCCCCTCCTAGAAAATTTTGTATCCCCTGTTGTCCCCCAAATTCCCCTCCCAGCACAAATTCCGTCCCCCCTTTTTCCTTGTGGTGCCCTCCCATCTCACATGATACCACACTGCCCAGGGCAGCTCCATCCTGCCCACCCCTTGTCCCGGACTTGAAGGTATGTCAATGACAACTTGAGTTCACAGGAAGTGGGTTGGATAACGATGATGGGTAAAGATAAATAGGCTGAATTGACTTGCTCTTGAAGTCTAATTTAAGCACCTGTTTAATGCCCTTGTATGTTATACCACAAGAATTATCCTCTTGTATCTCCTTATAAATAGCACAGGAATTCATGCATCCTTGTTTTCATAATCTGGGTAGTCTATTGAGTTTACTTAGTAAAATGCAATAAGCCAAGTTATGTATGTATGTATTAATGTATGTATGTATGCATGTATTAGTTTATTTATATTGCTCATTTGTGCTTCACGGGTGCCTTTTCCCACAGTGCTTTACAGAGAGAGCTGCCACCACTCCCCAAAAGAGCTTGCAGCCTTATTGTATCACACATTTATACATTCGGTTGATTTAAGACAGGAGTGGAAACCATTTACTTTGTAAAGCGAATATTGGTAAATAAGGTGAATCTGTGTATACTTTGAATACCCAATAATGTTCAAGATAAGTTTAAAAGCTTTTGCTAACACTTAATTAGATATGGTCATGTGGCAATATTAAGTCAATGATGTCACAAGCATTCCTGTCCCTTTGTGTATATGCAGCTTCAGGGAGAGGGATTGCTTTGCTGTGGCTGATTGGGCCTGTAGGGATGAGATATGGGTTCTGCCAAACTGGATTCGAACAGGGTTTGAACTGAACCAAACTCGTGCTTAGTTAAAACAAACACTTCACCTTATTTGCAAAGCTCAGCTTAGTATATCAATCCTACAGTTTAGGGCTGGTGTCATCTTTAGAGAAAATTAGAGAACCTTGAGAAAACTCATCCAGGAGACAAACAAACTCAATTTACAATAGCAATTGCAATTTACAATAGCATCCTTTGTGGGAATACAGCCCACAACTATGGAGTTAAAAAGACCCTATACTAATTACTAATTACACTATTTAATTTACATTGTCCCTCCTTTTTCTGTATATGGATGATGACACTGTAACTATTTTAATTAAAAAAAACGTTAAAACATTTAACCACTTGCCGCCCGCCAATGACATATTGACGTCGGCAAAGTGGTTGCTGAATCCTGACCAGACGTCTGCCAGGATTCGCCGTTATTGCGCGGCCCCCGGGGGCGGACAATGCACCGATCGGTACTGCCGCTTGTCCCCCCGGTTACAGCGCATACCCGATCAGGGTAAACAGCCAATGAAATTAGTTGTTTACCCACTTGATCGGCTGTGTCCAATCACAGCTGGTCACATGTCAAAATAAAGCAGAGGCGGGCATAAAGCGCACCGCCGGAGGCACAGAGCGCGCAGATCGGGGATGGCGCGTGTCCCTCGGACATAGCCCATCCTCGATCAGGGTAAACAGCCAATGAAATTGGTTGTTTACCCATGTGATCGGCTGTGTCCATTCACAGCCGGTCACAAGTATAAACAATCTGGCGGTTTCCAGGGATCTCTCCTCTCTCCTCACACACACCGATTGTATGAGGAGAGAGGAGAGATCTGTGAGTGAACCCTTGCTAAAAGTAAGTCTCTTTACAACACGACCACCCCCCCCAATAAAGAGAACCTGTCACACTGCAATCAGTGCTGCCACCAGTACCATCTGGACTGTGTCACAGCCCATCTGTCACAGCCCATCTGTCACAGCCCAACTGTCACAGCCCAACTGTCACAGCCCACCAACGGTGCCACTATCAGTACCGCCATCAGTACCGGCATCTGTACCGCCATCAGTACCACCATCAGTACTGCCATCAGTACCATCTGGATCTGACAGGCCATCTGTCACAGTCCATCTGTCACACAGACCACCATCAGTACCGCCATCAGTACCGCCATCAGTACTGCCATCAGTACTGCCATCAGTACCGCCATCAGTACCATCTGGATCTGACAGGCCATCTGTCACACAGACCACCATCAGTACCGCAATCAGTACCGCCATCAGAACCGCCATCAGTACCATCACACAGGCCATTAGTAACCTGTCATTACCCTTACACAGGCCTGCCATTAGTGAGCCGTCAGTAGCACCACCAGTACCGCCATCATGTCTCAAAGAACGTACACATCTAAGGAGGCATATACCATCCTTGCCATGTCGGATGATGAAAGCTGCGGGGAGCTCTCATTATCCGATTCTGATTCGGAATACCAGCCAGTGGAGGGTAGTGAGTCCGAGTCAGCGGAGGAACCCTTCCCCCTCCTAAAAGAGTAAGGAGATCAGGATCTAGATCCGAAGACCTGCCTACCACCAGCAGCGCTAGACCCCAAGAAGAGGAGCCCAGTACCAGTACTAGAATTACTCATACAGCCCAAAGAACCTGGGCCCAGTCCTACCTTTCTGATGCCCTGGCAAACCCTTTGTGGTTGCCTGCCAACTCAGGATCTGCTACAATCCCCCCTTTCACCGCACAGCCAGGTGTGCAGCCCAACACATCAAATTTTTCCAAACTGGACTCTTTTTTTTTTTTTTTTCCCCAATGATTTGTTGCAGTCCATGGTGGACCAAACAAATCTCAATTCAGAGCAATTTATTGCTGCCAAGCCCAATTCGTCCTACACCCGTATGTTTACTTGGCGCCGTCTCACACTAGAGGAATTCAAAATGTTTTTGGGTCTTGCTTTTAATATGGGGCTTTTAAAGAAAAACTAATCGCATTCCTACTGGTCCACCGGCCCCATCCACCACATGCCCATATTTTCTGCTGTCATGTCCTGGATACGGTTCGACATGATAATGCGCTTTTTACATTTCAACGACAATTCGCAGTGCCCTCCCCAAGATCACCCCAACCATGACAAATTATACAAGCTTCGCCCCCTAATAAATTTGTTTGCCAAACTATTTTCTGAAGTATTTATCCCCGACCAAAATATTTGTGTAGACGAATCCTTTATCCACTTTACTGGCCGGCTCAAGCAGTACATCACAAGTAAAAGAGCCAGGTACGGGGTAAAAATGAATAAATTGTGCGATCGAGCCACTGGATATGTGCACGCATTTCGTATTTACCAAGGCAAAGATTCCCAGCTCCAGCCCCCTGATTGCCCCACATATATAGGAACCAGTGGTAAAATTGTCTGGGACCTTGCATACCCCTTGTTCAAAAAAGGCTACCACTTATATGTAGATAATTACTACAGCAGCTTGCCCCTTTTCCGTCACCTGTTTTGTCAACAAACCCTGGCCTGCGGTACCTTCCGAAAAAATAGGAAGGGGTTCCCACAGAATTTGCTATCAAAACAGCTACAAAAGGGGGAAGCCGCATTCATGAGGAATGAGGAGGTGTTTATCCATGAAGTGGCGGAACAAAAAGGATGTTCACATGATGACTAAAATCCACAATGACGACTTGGTGGAGGTTCAGAAAAGACGTTGCCCCAGAGTAAAGCCTGAATGTGTTCATGAGTACAATATGTACATGGGGGGGGGGGGGGGTGGATTTAAAAGATCAGATGCTACAACCCTATTTATCAACCCGAAAGACAAAATATTGGTATAAGAAAGTAGGGTTTGATCTGTTTCACATGGCCATGTACAATTCATTTGTCTGCTATCAAAAATCACCCCAAAACCAACCCACCACCTACCTCAAATATTATGAAGACATTGTCACTCCCCAGATTTATCAACAAGGACCCACCCCAGGAAGCATTCGCTCTGATAGTGTCAGTGGACTTCATGAACAACATCTTCCCTATAACATTCCCCGCGCAGATACTGGAAGAAGACGCCAAAAGAAATGTTGTGTATGCTCAAGTAGAGGAGTTAGAAAAGATACAAGTTATCATTGTCCCTATTGTCCCTCCCAACCTGGCCTGTGGATCGGTGAATGCTTCAGAATATATCACAGAGCCATCAGATACTAGTTCCCCTTATTAGTAACAGACTGCCATTTCCCCCTTTCTAATACCTGTGCCTGCTTGCTACCATGTTTCTACCTCCCATGTAACTGACCCTGGCCTGTTTACCGACAATGTCTTTGCCTGCTGTTTTAACACCTTTCTGACTCTCACGTGCACCAACCTCAGCCTGTTAATCGACGATGCCTTTGCCTGCCGTTTTAACCACATTTCTGACTTCCACGTGTACCGACCTCGGCCTGTTAATTGACCATGTTTTTGCCTGACACTTGGACTGATCTTTTTCCCTTCTACTTTAGTACACAGGGGTCTCACATATGTGAGGGGCTCCAGAATAGCGTTCTGAGTACAGAAAATCAGTTTTTGGTTTTCTGTTTTCCCAGAGGCTTCAAAGAGATTTGGGTGGGAGAAGCCTCTACCCCTGTCCCCCTGGCCCTAAGCTTGATGGTCCTTCCTGCTGCCTGGACCAATACTTTGGCTGTGTTGACTATTTCTCTGCCTGCTGTCTCTACTGATTACGAACTGTATTTCTGCATGGACATCTCTGCCTGCTGCCTGGACCTGTGCTTTGGCTGTGCTGACAGTGTCTCTGCTTGTCTATTCCTGCCTGCTGCCTGGACGATTGCTTTTGCTGTTACTGACCACATCCCTGCCTGCTGCCTGGACCGATGCTCTCCTCTGTGGACCACTGCACTACTAAAACCACAGGTAATCTTTTGTTATTTGGTATGTACCTGCTATGTGCTAGCTATATGAAGGGCCTTCAAAAATGTGATCGGTAGTCAGAAAATTATATGTGTAATTTTATCCTGCTAGAATGCCTGAAGGTACTATTTGGATGTTGGGCCTCTGTATATGGCCAGGCTGTGTAAAAGTCTCACACATGTGGTATCGCCATACTCAGGAGGAGTAGCAGAATGTATTTTGGGGTGTCATTTTTGCTATGTACATGCGGTGTGTTGGAAATATCTTATAAATGGTCAACTTTGTGTTAAAAAAATGCGTTTTCGTTTTTTTCCCAAGTTTTCTGAACCCATCTGGAAAAAAATGAACCGTTCAAAAGACTCATTATGCCTCATAGATTATATGTTGGGGTGTTAGCTTTCCAAAATGGGGTCATTTTATGGGTGTTTCCATTGTCTTGGTGCTCCAGGGCCTTCAAAATTGAGATCAATTTTGAGGTCATCATGAAATTATATGTGTAATTTTCCTCCTAAAATGCCTGGAGGTGCTACTTGGAAGTTAGGCCTCTGTATGTGGCCAGGCTGTGCAAAAGTCTCACACATGTGGTATCGTCATACTCAGGAGGAGTAGCAGAATGTATTTTTGGGTGTAGTTGCAAATATCAATACAATAAGTGTAAAAAAAAATCGTAATTTTCCCAAGAATTGTGTGAAAAAGTTAAAAATTGGACAAACTCACCATGCATCTTACTAAATACCTTGAACTGTCTACTTTCCAAAAAGGGGTCATTTGGGGGGTATTTGTACTTTCCTGGATTGTATTTGAATCAAGAAATGAGTACTTTAGGTGTAATCAGATGTGATCAATTTTTAGTGATTTTTTAGTGATTTTCACCCTAACTTGTAGACTCTATAACTTTCTCACAGACTAAATTATATCCATTAATTTGGGTTATTTTTACCAAAGATATGTAGCAGTATAAATGTTGGCCCAAATTTATGAAGAAAATTAACTTTCTTGCAACATTTTAAAATAGAAACTAAAAAAAAGTGTGTTTTTTTTTTTCAAAATGTTTGCGTTTTTTCACTTATATCGCAAAAAATAAAAAACCCAGAGGTGATTAAATACCACCAAAAGAAAGCTCTATTTGTGAGAAAAAATTATAAAAATGTTGTTTGAATACAATGTAGTATGAGTAATTGTCAATCAAAGTTGAAAATTGGTCTGGGCGGGAAGGTGTTTAAGTGCCCTGTATGGAAGTGGTTAAGTACCCTTTTCCTAATCAATATACAGCTGTCTGATCTTTCCTAGCCTGTCTGCAGGGAAACATAAGCAGAAGGCTTAAGCCCCATACACACCATCAGATTTTCTGCAGATTTTTGTCTTCAGATTTACCAAAACCATCTAATATGAGGTCAAACCTTAGGGCCGCGTACACACGATCGGACCAATTTGATGGTGTGTACGGTCCGTCCGTCGGACCAAAGTTTAAAAATTTGCTTTAAAATCTGTCCGACGGATTCGATGGTTAGTACGCCAAAGCATCGGACCAAAAACCCGCGCATGCTCAGAATCAAGTCGACGCATGCTTGGAAGCATTGAACATCCTTTTTTCAGCACGTCGGTGTGTTCTACATCACCGCGTTCTGGTCTGATCGGATTTTTGGTCCGATGGTGTGTACACACATCAGACCATCAGACCACTTCAGCCTGGTCTGATGAAAACGGTCCGTCGGACCAGTCTCATCCGACCGGTCTGATCGTGTGTAGTGTTGCACACGAATATTCGCATTGCGAATATTCGTAACGAATATTGCATATTCGAGTATTCGCGAATAAATCGAATATTGCGGTGAATATTCGATATTGCGAATATTCGTATTTTTTCAAATTTATTTTTAAAACAGATCACATCCTAGTGATCTCCATCGACGTCTAAAAGCATTGCTGGTATGATTAGAGACCCTGGGCCGAGTAGCTGAAGCGATCCTTTTATGTTGCCGAATATTCGCAATGAGAATATTCGTATTACGAATATTCGCGAATACTTTCTCTGCCCTTCTGTGTTTTGTGTATAAAAAAAATAAATATCTTTAGTTTAGACATATAAGTTTGTGTAAGTAGAGTTAGTGTTTAGTGCATATTAGTTTAGAAATCCAGGAAATGATCTCCGTTTTCGCGTGTTGACGAGAATTTCGCAATCAATTTCGCATTCGCATTAGCGAAATTTTGCAAACATTTTTTTTGATAAAATATCACGAATATTCGATATTAACGAATATTTCACAAATATTCTTCTATATATTCGTGAAATATCGCGAAATCGAATATGGCGTATTCCGCTCAACACTAATCGTGTGTACGTAGCCTAAGAGTTTCAATTTGTATGCAATCAGGCAGGCCCTTGTACTACATGGTTTTGGTAAATCTGAAGACAAAAATCTTCAGATAACCTAATGGTGTGTATGGAGCTTTATAGTCCTCTGCTACTGGTCACAAAAAGCAGCCTTTGAAATACAGAGCAAAAATAAATAAATAATATCAATAACCTTTTTTTTTTATTGTCATACAAATATATATTTAAAATCAAAGCTTTATTATTTTTTGGCAATAACATGGTGTGGGTTGATTTTTGCCAGTCACATGCTGTGTCAGACCCTTCCAGCCTGTGGTGAAGAGGGTGGTGAAGCCTCTTTCAATCTATATGTAATATCATGCCCCTGTTGCGTTTAGCTGGTTAGTGGACGAGGAGGGAAGGAGCGGCTGTCATTTACCACTGTGTATAAAAAAAATCACTGGAAACTGAACATGTGCAGAGCTACTAAAACTGCTTTGCAAAATCCTTAGCTGAAGGGGGAGATAGAGGGCTGTAGGAGCAACCAGTTTTGAAAAATACAGAATATTAACCCTATAGTGAATGAATGAATATGAACAGCCTGTAATATAGCATTTGTTGACAGTTTTTTTTTTTATGTGGGTTTAGTGACACAAACGACAACATTCTTTAATTGGTTTGAATTTGTTCATCCAAGATTGTGAAAAATTATGAAAGAATAAATTACACTTGTACCATTGTGGCTATACGCACTGCCTTACTAAATAAGTCTACACGTGTCTCCATCCATCTATAGTAAACACCAGCACCATAATGTTACAATGAATGAGAAGTAATGCCAGGTCAACATAATTCTGGGTATTCTGCAAAAAATATGGATAGGGTACAGACATGAAAGATCCTTTTGCAAGGGGGAGGTCTTCAACAGGGGCCATGTATGTCATGTATTGTCATGTATTGAAGTGAAAAAAAAAAAAGATTTTAAAGCCTCATTAACACTGTCTGGTATCTGACCTGTTCCATGAAAGAGTAAAACACTGCTCAACCACACATATAGCAAAAAGTTATAGCACAGCTGTTGCTTTCAATAAAGTGAACTGACAACTTTTACAAGTGTTAATATAACTGACCTTTTTGCAAAATCGGCTTTTACTTTGAAAATTGAAATATGATCATCATAAGAAGTGCAGGGCCTTGGCAGCGGTCAGCATGTTTATTGGTTGTCAACTTAAGCTTGGAAAGATCCCAATGAAATGTGTTATTGATAGTCTCAATCATATTATAGCCCAATAGCAGCTTTTTGTTTAATTCTGTTTCTTTTGTAGACAGGTACAGTAGGATAGCCTATCTTCGATTAAAGTAGGCATTAGTGATTTTAAAGTTATATAGTAGATTTTATTTTACAGCCATGACTGACAACCTTTTCAGGCAGCAGTGTCAATAGCTGTATCTAATTAGAATGATTTAAAAAAGGTAAATTGACTATTCACCTTGCAAGGGAAATGGCTATTTCTTTGTGCAAGCAAAGATGCTGTGTTTTTCATTTTTTTTATTATTATTTTTATTTTCACCACAATCATTAAGCAAATAGGAAATTGCCTTGCAGTGTGAATCACCTATTTGTCTTTATTAAATCAACCCCAATGTCTAAGGCCGCGTACACACAATCAAATCTATCTGCTGGAAACGGTCTGACAGACCATTTCAGCAGACAGATTCGATCGTGTGTACGGGCGGACAGACAGATTTGGCCAGCCGACAGATTTTAAAGCATGCTTTAAAATCTGTCTGCTGGGAATCCGTCCGTCCGACATGTCTGCTGGTTAGTACGCTAACCAGCAGACATATCTGCTCGCACATGCATCGAATGGATTTGATGCATGCGCGGAAGTGTTTTACTTCCTGGTGCGGTGACGTGGGGGCGTCAACGTCATCGCCATGTCACCGCGCTGTCTGCCGGCGGGGATTTTGGTTTGATCGTGTGCCCAGCAGACAGATCTGTTCAAATCGGTCTGATAGACCGATTTGAACAGATGTATTTGGTCGTGTGTACACGGCCTTAGGCCTCGTACACACGATCGGACATATCCGATGAAAACGGTCCGCGGACCATTTCCATCGGATATGTCCGATCTGGAGTTTGATCCGATGGCGTGTACACACCATCGGATCAAATTCCCCGCCGGCGGACGGCGCGGTGACGTGTCGGTGACGCGGCGGTGACGTTGACGCCGCCACGTCACCGCTACGTCACGCACCAGGAAGTAAAACACTTCCGCGCATGCGCCGAATCCATTCGGCGGCGGCGCGGCGGCGGTGGGGGACGACATGTCTGCTGGTAAGTGTACTAACCAGCAGACATGTCGAGCGGACAGATTCCCACCGGATAGATTTCAAAGCATGCTTTGAAATCTGTCGGGTGGACAAATCTGTCCGCTAGCCCATACACACGAGCGGAGATGTCTGCTGAAACGGTCCATCGGACCGTTTTCAGCGGACATATCCCCTCGTGTGTACGAGGCCTTAGACTTCTGTCCTGCATACAATGTATGGCACAAGTGTTACAAAGAATAAAACAGAATATGTAAACATGGGATTAAGGCCACAAAAATTCAAAACAAGCAACAGATTACAAAAGATAGTGGAACAAAACCCCCAAAATTATTCAAATATATTAATAGTAAAAAGGTCAGAGTGAGTGACTGGGGACAAAGAGAAGATAAATGTATTAAATACTTTCTTCAGCTCTGTGTATACAAAGGAGCAGGGGGGGGGGCTCATGTCCATAATAAGGATAGTATCGACACAGCCCCAAGTGATCCGGAATGGCTCAAAATTCATATGGTTCAAAAATATTTATAGAATAAAGGTGAATAAAGCACCTGGATCAGATGGCATCCACCCACGAAAACCAACCTTAAAGAATTGCGGTGAAGTAACATCTTTACATGATGTCTCCAACTTACAAGCCAACCTCAATGCACTGTTTAATTGGGTAACTAGGTGGCAAGGGTTAATGTTGATAAATGTACAGTTATGCACTTGGGGGCTAAGAATATGCATGCATCATACATACTAGGAGGAGAACAACAACTGGGGGAATCAATAGTGGAGAAGGATCTGGGTGTTCTGGTAGATCATAAGCTTAATAATAGCATTCAATACCAAGCTGCAATTTCCAAAGCGAGCAAAGTCCTTTCTTGTATTAAGAGAGGTATAGACACCAAAGAGAGAGATATCATGTTGCCTGTGTACAAATTATTAGTAAGACCTCATCTGGAATATGCAGCTCAGTTTTGAGCATCAGTTCACAAAAAGGATATCGGGAACTGGAGAAAGTACAGAGAAGGGCAACCAAACTGATAAGAGGCATGGAGGAGCTCAGCTATGAGGAAAGATTAGAGGAACTGAATTTATTCTCTCTGGAGAAGAGAAGATTAAGGGGGAATATGATCAAAATGTACATTTGAATAACAGGCACACCAGTTTATTCAAATCCAAGATCCGCAACACAGCGGGAGATCATCATGTGTGTTATCCATCAGACACTGATGAGGCTGGATTGCTGGACACTAGTAAGGCTGCATTGATGGGCACTGGTATGGCTGCATTGCTTGGCACTGGTAAGGCCACATTGATGGGCACGGGTAAGGCTGCATTGCTGGGCACTGGTGAGGCTGCATTGCTGGGCACTCGTAAGGCTGCATTGCTGACTACTGGTAAGGGATCCTGGGAGATTTCCAACACTTTTTTTCCCAGGACTATGGCTGACATGTAACAGGGAAATGTTTGGAGACAACATACTATAGAATGCCAGCATTTGTTATCGTTGATGTACTGCATGCATTATGCAGGCTGCAACCCTCTCTTCCTGCTGTCAAATCACACACCCATTTTTTTTTTCCGTAGCAGGACAATGACCCTGAACATACAGCCAATATCATTAAGAACCATCTTTAGAGTAAAAAAGAACTAGGAGTCCTGGGAGTGATGGTTTTACCTCCACAGAACCCTGATCTCAAAATCATCATGTCTGTCTGGGCTTACATGAAGAGACAGAAGAAAATGAGGCAGCCTACATCCACAGAAGATCAGTGGTTAGTTCTCCAAGATGTTTGGAACAACCTACCTGTCGAGTTCCTTCAAAAACTGTGTGCAAGTGTACCTAGAAGAATTGATGCTGTTTTGAAGGCAAAGGATGGTCACATCAAATATTGATTTGATTTGAATTTATCTTTGGTTCATTTTGTTAATCGATGAAAATAAACGATTAACACTTCTATTTCTGTAAGCATTCTTAATTTTAAGCATTTTTTTCACACCTGTGTAACATGTTTGCACAGCACTGAATATATAAATCTTTTTTGTTTACGTGATTGAAGCCTAACCTTATTTAATACGCTAAGTGAACATTCACTTTAAGTGAATATTTGCTCAAAATCCTTTAATAGATCAACCCCATAATGTAGTAAATGTATACATTTCTAGCCTTTCCATTTTAAGCAGTGTGCAAATTATCACAACGAGATGTTTATTTTCATGGTTTTATGGTTGATGTCACTGTTTTTCATTTCCCATGTGCAATCTTTATTGCACCCATAAACCTTTTATAGCTCACCACACATATTACAATTTGATTATTAGATCTGGAGAGCTTAGTTCCAAGGTGTGTATTTCATAATGCGATGCATACTAGCATATTATGCCATTGCCTTGCCAGTGTTTTTTTTTTTTTTCACAAGGCACACAGCTGCAGTTTAAAATTGCTTCAAAGTGGTTGTAAGAGATCCCCTTGTAAAATAACCCATTCAGTTTAAAATAGAAATAAAAAGGTAAAACATTTGTGTATAGCTTAAAAAAAACACATTATAAATACCATGTTTTCCCTTTTTGTTAATTGATCGCATTCCCTCTGTTCTAAGCTACATAAGAGCTGGGGGGGGGGGGAGAAGCAGCAGGTTAATGAGCTTCCCAGTGAATGGCTGTGCAGGAGGGGCATGTCTGGACCAGTCTGATCATTGGAGGAGAGCATCAGCACAGCTAGAGAACTAACTATGGTGTGTTCTCCTGCTTAGTGTGGTCAGTTTTTAATAGGAAAGAGGAGCGACTGTCAGGAACACCAGGGATTTCACACAAAGAAAGCAATACAAAGAGAACAGGATACTTTCTCATACAAGTACATGGTACAGCAGGCAAGTATGCATCAGGAGCTTTCTGGTCCCAGCCGGTGACTGTGCTTGAAGTGCGCAGGGCATGTGCTCTCAGCACAGTTTTGTGTTTACATAGAGCTGCATATATGCGTACGGCCAGTGGGAAAAGGTTAATTATTGCATTCATATATGAGAGTTTACATAACCAATTTTATTTACCCCAATAACCAAAATGTATAGGTATCAGAGCAGTGATTTTGGGTAAAACTGAGGCAATATAATATATGTTAAAGTGTAACTAAACGCTCCTATATTTTACAGCTAAGGAAGCTGCCATCTTAGCCTCTGTTTGATCTGCAGTTGCCATGGTGCTGCACTGTTATACAGTGATACTGTGATGCATTAGCTAGCTGTGCTCTGTTTTATTTTTCAATACATTTTATTGTCCAGGAAAACATGGTATTCCTACTCAATTATGCACCTCCTCAGCATGTTCCATCCACAGTTGGAGTTTAAGGCTCTGTTCACATCTAGGCGTCCCTGATAGCGGACAGAATCACTGCGATTCTGTCCATGATCCCAAATCGCTGTAAATCGCAGGATGCACTTGCAATGGTAACCCGATCGTGGCATGATTGTTGCCTGACGAATCGTGGTAAAAACTTTCAAAAAGATTTGCGGGTCACCTGTTGTCCCCAAAAGAAATTCTGGGTTTATCGCGATTTTTCGCGCAAAAATTGTGGCAAAAAAGGCGCCACGATCTGGGATTCCTAGATGTGAACAGAGCCATATGGGTGAGGCATGCAATTAAAGTAAAGTGTTTACATGTTTGCAAATATTAGGAATATGGTCCCAATTAGACCTAAAAGAAAGCCATACTGTGTGACAGCATATGTTTACTGCATTGTTTTTGCTTGAAAACCAATCAAATGAGTAGTCAGTTCATATGAACTCATTGAACAATCAGGAAACCTTCTTTTTAGAGAAATCATCACCAAATTACCGGCAAGGAAACAATATTATTCAATGAGATATGTGCTTCACTAAAGATCAAATACATTTGTTTGTGCTTCACTTAAAATAAAAAACATTCATTTACATTTCTAAATGTTGATGTAAAGGAAATTGGATTTCTTTAATCAGTAAATTTTTAAACAAATTATATTAAAAGCAAAAAAACATTCTTAATGTAATTATGAATCTCTCTACATTTATCTTACCAAATCATTCTGAGTAAAGTTCTTTTTAACCAGGTTTATTACAAGTGTAAATATGCATTATAGTGCCTGTAACAACATTTATTGCTCTGGAGACACAGTGTCTTAAACTAATATTATACACCCACCCAGAGCTGGAAATAAAACTGACACCACAATAAAAGCATGACAGATAATGCTAAATTGAGAATGTACAACTTAACGTATATATATATATATATATATATATATATATATAAAACGATTAATTTGGATCGCTTGAAAGCAATGCAAGCACTAGATATCATTTTATTTTGTTTGCAAGAACATGTTTATATTAAGCTACACAACAAATAATTTATTATTCTTTATCTTCCATCCAGAGACATAGTAATACTGCTGTCTTGAGGGGGTTGGGACACTAGCAAACACTTTTTGTTTGCTAGTGTCCCAACACTTTGTCCTACTGTCATCTCTAGGGGGTGAATAACCGAAGTTGGGACAAAGAGCACAATAAAATATATAAGGGTTGATAATCCCTTATCACTTTACCTAAAACATCCTGGGCCAGATTCACAGAGCCCTTACTCCGGTCTATCTCGCGTTCGACAGGAGTACTTTCAAATTACGCGTGTCGTTTCATTAGTCTGAATCCTCAAACCATGATACGACGGCTTCGGGCTTCAATCTGACTGGCTTACGTGTTCGTACGCCTTCGGATCTACGCTGCAATAATTTTGCGGACGCTGGGTGGAGTTCCCATCGTTTTCCACGTCGGGGTATGCAAATTAGCTTTTTCCGACGATCCACAAAGTTACGAGCGTCCTTCGCAATCTCTTACGGCATCTGTAGTCATCTTTTTGCTGCGTAAAGTTATTCCAGCTTTTATCTGGTCTAGTATTAGACAGCCCATGTTAAGTATGGCCGTCGTTCCCGCGTCGAATTTCAATTTTTTTTCATTTTTACGTAAGTCGTCCAGGAATAGGAATGTACGTAAACGACGCTACTTAAACAAAAAACGAAGTAACGACGTTATTTCGCGCAATGCATGGCGGGAAATTTCTGAACGGAGCATGCGCAGTTCGATCGCCGCAGGGGCTTCACGCCCCCTAATCGCGTATTTCGATTCCGCCGCGAGAAATACACTACGCCGCCGTACCTTACGGGCCGAAATCTACCTGAATTCGTCATAGAGCCAGGTAAAATACGGCGGCGTAGTGTATTTTTGGTACTCTGCGCCAATGTAATTGTACCTGAATCTGGCCCCCTATTTCTAAATGTTTTTTTTTTTTTTTTTACTCTCCATACTCTCTTTAATCATATTTCCACAATATAAATATAAGCAAGAAACACTTTTAGTGGCAGTTTTCAGACTTCTTATTATTATCAACCAGGGAACCAATTAGGGAAAAGGACAATTAGAAAACATTTAGAAACATTTAGACTCTCCTAATTATTATTATAGCAGTGAATGGCAAGTACTTGTTTGAGAGAGAGGGATCTGATAAAGAAAAACTAATATGGGTGTGCCGCATCCCAATAAATAGTCAATACAAAAAGGGGAAGGACCCCTAGGGTGGGACTTTTAAGGCACTGCCAAAGAAAGTGAAAACAAGAAGTATAGCTATACCAAAATCATTTTTATTCAAAAGACAAATAAATATAACATGTAAATATGGATAACAATAAAAAAAATGTCAATGAGAAATACATTTTCCTGAACCAGACACGTTTCGGAAAGATCATTTCCTTCATCAGGGTTCTTACAGGAAAAAGTTATGTCTGGAGAATTACAAAATGAAACATGATTAGTAATGTATATAAGTACAACCAATCTTTCAAGGCATACATTTCCACAGATATGGTTACTTACATTGTATTCATTGACCAAGACATATAGGTATCCACAAGTTAAAATTGAGAATTAGGCAACCTAACGCATGTCTCCCCATGTGCATCGTCTGATTGGTTGACTATGGATATCCAAGATGGTTTAGGGATATATTGTAAGGGGACAAGGTCCCTGATGGCATCGAAAAAACTGTGTCCTGAGCCCAGGCATGTGTGTATACTTGGGTCCAGAATTGAAAACCTGGAAATAATTCGTATCGATTAAAAAGGGCCAAAATAAATAATTATACAGTACTCTCATACATGAGTGTAAAACTGTGACTTGGTAAAAAACCTACCTAAGCGCGGAAATGTTATTGTGTCCTGACAAGTGGGCTGGTGAAGGTGTATAACATAAAGTAGATGGTACTATTGATCGTCTCAACACAGAGAAAGGGGTGTCACAGGGATGGTGTATGGAAAAAACAAAGGAAAAAGAGAGGCAAAAAAGCACAAAGGCCAGTGATTATTCATAAACATCCAAAAATTGGAGTATTGGTACAAATCTTGTATCCAATACAAAGGTAATGATAATATCCAAATAATCTCACTTACTTTTGGAACGTATTTCAGGACACACCTCTCCGGATAAACCTTGTACTTGTTTGTGAGGTTCTGAAGCCAAACTAATCTAAACATGACTGATAGAAAGATTTCAAAATTGCCAGTATTTTGGCTTTTTCAATTATGTTTTTTTTTACATTTCTGGTAGAACATATTTTTTTTTTAATGCCTCATTTATCCGGGAGTTTTATTTGTAAAGCACAGTAAATGTTTGCTAGACATTCATCTGTCTATATTTTACAGAATTTTTCTATCATCTTCATCTATCATCTTCAAAGGGTTCACTATAAGGCCACGTACACACCATGAAATAAATAGGATCAAATTGGTCTGACAGACCGTTTTGATTGGATTTGTCTGTTGGGATAGATTGGTTTGATCGTGTACACACGATCAAACCAAAATCCCTGCCGGCAGACAGCGCGGTGACGTGGCAGTGACGTTGACGCCGCCACGTCACCGGCACCAGGAAGTAAAACATGTGCCGACATATATGTCTGCTGGTTAGTGTACTAACCAGCAGACATGTCGGACGGACGGGTTCCCAGCAGACAGATTTTAAAGCATGCTTTAAAATCTGTCTGCTGGAAAAACCTGTCTGTCCGCCCGTACACACGATCGAATTTGTCTGCTGAAACGGTCCGTCGGACCGTTTTCAGCAGATAAATTTGATCGTGTGTACGCGGTCTAAGTGTAATGCGGTGGCTATTGGTTGAGTCTTGGTTGGGTTGTAAATGCGAGAGGTGATTCCTGTTAGCAATTGGAATCTCTGTATTATGTTGTATGTTAATGGCTAAATCCTTTTTGAAAATCATAGGTGAATAGGGCAAATCATTTGAAAATTAAAGTTGAACGCTGTAAAATACTATTGGATGAATGACCAGCAAACATTCATTGCATGAATAACACAGCAAATCTTTTATACAGAGAGCCTACAAGTTTATTTTATTTAGTGCTAGAATATGATTAAAACACTGTTTTAATAATATACCCTATTATATTGTAAGCTCTTCAGAGCAGGGCCCTCTTAAAGTGGTTGTAAACCCTCTGATACTACTTGCAACTACAGTACAGGTAAGCCTACATTAAGGCTTACCTGTAGGTGCTTGCAATATCTGCCTAAAGTGGATGTACACAGGGCCGCCATCAGGAATGATGGAGCCCCTTACACAGCTTCAGGCATAGGCCCCCTGGAGAACCGGGGGGGGGGGGTGCTGCCGCCTGAAATTGAGAAGCGGGGGGGGCTGCTACGAATTGAAAAGCGGGGGGACAAATGAAGAAGAAATAAAGAAAAATATATATAAAAAAAGGGGGTAGCCATCTGCGGCCCTGGGGACCTCTGGGCCCTTAAATAAAAATAAAAAAGAGAGAAAAAAATGTATATATTTTTTTTTAAAAGGGTGGTTAATATCTGGGGCCCTGGGACCTCTGGCCCTTTAAAAAATTAAATTAAAATATATTAAAAAATATATTTTTTTATCAAAAATAAATTTAAAAAAGGAGGGAGTTGCCTCCGGGCCCTTGGGGACCTCCGAACCTCTACAAAAAGAAAAAGAAAAAAAATTGGCCCTTTAATAAAAAATAAAAGAAAAATATATTAAAAAATATATATTTTTATAAAAAATAAAGAAAAAAAGAGGGGGTTGCAATCTGGGGCCCTGGGGGCCTCCGGGCTCTTGGGGACCTCTGAACCTCTACAAAAAAAAAAAGAAAAAAAATTGTCCCTTTAATTAAAAATAAAAGAAAAATATATTAAAAAATATATATTTTTATAAAAAATAAATAAAAAAAGAGGGGGTTGCCATCTGGGGCCCTGGGGGCTTCCGGGCCCCCGGGGACCTCCGCATCCCAAAAAAAGGTGTAATGCCTGTATCCCCCTGATGGTGGCCCTGGATGTACACCCAAAATTGTATTTTTATTTTTTGAAGTCACAATGTACAGTATAAGATTCCCTATCATCTGTGCCCAGTGTTGCCACACAGAGTTAATCCAGCTCTGAGAAATCCTCTCTTATTGTTCAGTGAAATAAAACGGCCTTACAGAGAAAAACCTTAGTCCGTTCCGCCCCCTTGCTGTGAGTGACAGGTTATTTACATCTCTCATGCCCTAGCCTGGAGACAGGCATTATTTTTTAATTCCCACCCCCACTCCTTTTCTGAAGTCATGTGGTTAATTTTTCTGGATTTTGACTGGATGTTAGTGATCATAGCAGAATTTATTGTAAGGAATACACAGGAAAAAATGCATGTTGACAAGAGGAGTGTAGTGGAGTCCTGAGTCTACTGACATCAGGACTCCACCCACAGAGCTCCAGACAACAGATCCACCCACAGAATCTGCAGTTTTTCAGTTCTTATAACAGACAGAGGGGAAACATTTGACAGGTAAGGATACATGCAGGAGGCATTTATATCCTTATAGATCAGCACTATGGCAGTAGTTTAGAAAGGATGAGCGTGGGTTTACATCCACTTTAACCTACACGGTTAAGGAGATATTTGTAGAAAATCGAGCACCGAAGTCTACGATGCATGTGCTCTGAAGACAACAGCATAGGTGCACTGAGCTTGCTGGGTCTTAAATGGGATAGTGCCGGAAAAGCGTGCATGCGCCGGGATCGTGCCGGTTCTGCGTGCATGCCCGGAAGTGATGTCATCGCCACTCTGGCCAGTCACAGAGTCGGAGCATTGATATCCGAAAGTCACTCCTGGTAACATGGCGGAGGAGAGGAATGAGGGTCGCTGCAGGGGCTTTGATCTCAGGTAAGTAATTCATAATGAGCTAGTATGCTAGTCATACTAGCTCATTATGCATTTGTCTTGCAGGTTTTAATTTTTTGGGGGTTTACAACCACTTTTATCCTTGTATTTTATTGTATTATAACTGTATTTAGTCTCCCTATTTATATTGTAAAGCGATGCGTAAACTGTTGGCGCTATATAAATCCTGTATAATAATAATAATGTTAAGGAAACATTCTCATGGTCAAAACTATACACTTCAAGGAGCTGCTAATAATTTTCCTTCACACCATTCTCTATTTGCCCTTGACCACAAGATGTGTCTAAATACAATAAATATCTTACTCTGTACTTTAAAAGTTTTAGACACGTATTTTGTACTAGATATATCACAAACTAAGTTGTTTTGAATCTGAGTATTGATGGGATTAATAACTATTCCTGGAAATTTGATTATTACTAATCCATCAGCTCTTTTAGCTAATGCAATATCCATGGCAGTAGAGCCATCATTCTTATTGTTACAGCTACACAAACAATATCTCTGTTGTTAATTAAAGTTCCAATCCACTAATCCTATGAACTGCATACAGTACCATCAGGATGAGTTTGAGTTAGGCCGCGTACACATGATCAAATCTATCTGCTGGAAACGGTTGGCCCGACCATCCCAGCAGACAGATTCGACCGTGTGGACGGGCAAGCCGACGGATTTGGCCACCCGACAGATTTCAAAGCATGCTTTGAAATCTGTCGGCTGGGAACCCGTCCGCCCGACATGTCTGCTGGTTAGTACGCTAACCAGCAGACATGTCTTCTCGCACAGGCGCCGAATGGTTTCGACGCATCGACGCATGCGCGGAAGTGTTTTACTTCCTGGTGCGGTGACGTGGCGGCGTCAACGTCACCGCCAAGTCATCGCGCCGTCTGGCGGCGGGGATTTTGATTTGATCGTGTGTACACGATCAAACCAATATGTCCCCAGCAGACAGATTTGTTCAAATCGGTCTGCCCGACCGATTTGAACAAATCTGTCTGCTCGTGTGTGCGTGGCCTAAAAGTTAATTTCCACTTTTGCAGTCAAATATGAAAAACCCTCTCTGGCGATTCTAATATCTACCATATTTCTAGTGAGTATTTATCTTTCCATTATTTTTACCCTAAATGTACTGGTTTTGCCTACTGCGGTAATTTTGGACCTAATAAGGTACCTGTTATCTATCAATTTGTACACCTCTTTCTTATTTAACTTGGGTACAATATATTCCACGTCCCCATAGTGTTCATTTTGGCGCCTCTGTTGCCTTGTGCGATTTGGTTGTCCCCATCAATGGCCTTCTGTGCCCCTTTTATGTTGAGAATCAACCCAGTTTTTCTGGCCCGCATATCTATGTATGTATATATATATATATATATATATATATATATATATATATATATATATATATATATATATATATATATATATATATATATATATATATATATATATATATATATATATATATATATATATTAGGGCTGTGCAAATTAACTTTTAATTGGTTGATTAATCTTTAATCTTTTTGATCAATTAAAATTCTTTTGATTGGTACTCACCTCTCTGCCGCCTTCTGGGCCTTCAGGGAGTTCCGTTGGAGACCCGGTAACGTCACTGACACCGACGGGGCTTGCCGTGTCCATCTTAAGGGCTCCTTAGCTGTGCCTTTATATCTGCATGTCGGCGGGACCTTACTATCTGCCACACGCAAGGGCTGTTACACTTCCCTCTATCACTTCCCTCTATCAACCTGGGATTCTACAACCATCCACTGGGAGTTGTGATAGTTCCCTTCATGGGACACCTACATGCCGACTGACTGATGTTAACCCCTCCTCATCTGGATTCAGCAGTGGCATCGTTGTACACATTTTTATACCAGTATCATACTTAGCTACATGTTTTATAACTGCTTTTGCTACGTTTGGTATTACTCGCACCATTTTTACACTTTATGTAGCTACATCGATTTTATCTCCAGTGCAAAATTTATTTGGTTACCTACTTGAAGACTATAAAAGTTGTAATGCTATTCCCATCGAGCGCTGCCTTTGTGTGTGTTTTGTATCCTGCTATCCATTTTTGCAGTTGTTGGTAGCTGCACTGGGAATCAGCCTGCAGGGAGATCCGCTAAAAGTAGTTATATCTGTATGTGCATTATAATTAATCAAAACTAGTCGATTAATCGATTAAAAAAACAAACGATTAATCTAACACCAAAATTTTGATCAGTAACATCCCTATATATATACTGTATCTCTTTGTTAAAATATTTTTATGATTGTTCTAAAAATTATTCTTCCTCTCTATATAGCATACTTAATGAAGGCTTTTGAAGAAGTGTAACATGTCAAGTCATTTTCAGCTTTCTCATCCCAACATACATAAAGTTTAGTGGTCAATTTACCCTCCCAGGGTACCGGGTTATACAAATAATTGTATCATTGTTCGCTCCTGGAGGGCCTTTGTTTATGCTTTGCTCCACTATTTTTATGTTCTTTGTCTGGTGTTAGAAGGCTGTTTAAGTAAGGCGTTCTATTAAGTTCTTAGTGAACAATTTTTCTATGCTAATTGTATTTGATAAACTTTTTATACTTTTTGAGAAACAATCTCTCCCGTGCATTACTGTGCGTCAGCAGAATGGCACGGACAGGCACATCAACATACCTGTACGTGCCTGCCTTGACGTGGGTCGAGGGTCTGATCGGGACCCCCCCGGTACTTGCGGAGGTCCGTTCGTCCGTAGGAGCGATCCGGGATGAGGGGGCGGCTATTTTTTTCTAGCCACCCCCTCGCGATTGCTCCCAGCTCCTTGTGGCGGTCTTTTCATCCGATACAGAGGAGAGAACACATCTAACAGTGAGTTGCACAAAGCACCACACTAACACCAGTACACACAGGCACACAAACCCCCCCAATCACCCCCCAGCCCCCTGTCACAGTGTCACTGATTGCAGTGATAATTTATTTTCTGATCACTGCATTTAGTGTCATTTGTGACAGAAAAAAGTGTTAGCGACAATAGATTTAGGCACCTTTAGGTTCAGGGTAGCCCCCTACTCCCCCTAATAAAGGTTTAACCCCTTGATCACCCCCCTAGTTAACCCTTTCACCCCCCATTGCCAGTGTCACTAAGCGATCATTTTTCTGATCTCTGTATTAGTGTCGCTGGTGCCGCTAGGTAGCTAGTTTTTTTTTGAGGTTCGCCGCCAGATTTTTATAGCGTCACTGTATAAGTGTTATGGTTGACGCTGGTTAGTTTGATGTTTATAGCATTAGGGCACCCACCGTATATAACCCAAAAAAGGTTTAACCCCCTGATCGCCCGGTGGGTGATATCAATTACATTTTAGTGTCAGTCAGGGTCTGGGTTGCCCCAGGCAGTGTTAGGTTAGTGCCAGTAACGCTTACACCCACGCGTTAAGCATACACATCCCTTAGTGGTATAGTATCTGAACGGATCGATACATGATCTGATCAGATCTATACTAGCGTACCCAGCAGTTTAGGGTACCCAAAAACGCATTGTTAGCGGAATAAGCCCAGATACCTGCTAGCACCTGCGTTTTGCCCCTCCGCCCAGCCCAGCCCAGCCCAACCCACCCAAGTGCAGTATCGATCGATCATTGTCACTTCCAAAACACAACACACATAACTGCAGTGTTCGCAGAGACAGGCCTGATCCCTGCGATCACTAACAGTTTTTTTTAAGCGTTTTCTACAGTCGCCGACAGTCAGGTGCTTTTTTTATTTGTGAATCATCACTAGTGTACCACTAAATTTAGAGCCCAAAATGGCAAAGCGAATGTACACTAGTGCAGAGACCTACACGTTTCTGAGCATGACAGATAGTGAAGAGGAGGTTGCGCATGTGTCAGATTCTGGCTCAGAATACGATCCTGTAGACGATAGCAGCTCCATGCCATCATAGCTCTGATGACAAAGTTGTTGTCCCTGATAAGGCCAGGCGTACCCGACCCCGTTCTGATGTTGTTGAGCAGCAAGAACCGCAGGACCCTTGTATGGAGCAGAGAGCCAGTACTAGCGCCGCTATTCCTTCTGGTGAACTGGCAAGCACCACCTGCCTAGTACACCCTGGTCGTTCATCCAGCACTGCAGTATCACGTGGTGATGTGGCGAGTCCCATAAGTGCAGTTCAAACTGGCGAGGTGGCAAGCACAAGTAGTGTTCTGCTGCCACCAAGAAGAAGACAAAGACAGGCCCGTTGTGCCCATAGTGCCCTTCCTGCAGAATTTGCCAATCCTGATTGGGTCCCCACCACTTCTGCAGAACCCGTTCTTCCCCCATTCACTGGCCAACCCGGTATTCAACAGCTGATTTTACGTCACTCGATTTTTATTCGCTGTATTTCATGGAAGATCTTTATATATCTATTGTGGACCAGAGTAATTTATATGCTGGTACTTACATCGCTGCTAATCCCCAGTCCATCCTTGCCAGAGAATGGAGACCACTTACGATTTCCGAATTTAAAACCTTTCTGGGCCTTTACCTCAACATGGGCATACACCAATTTCCGAAGTTGCGGACTTATTGGTCCACAAGTCCACACGACCATATGCCCATATTCTCTGCTTCCATGGCCAGAAAACGATACGAGGCGATCCTGTGGTTCTTGCATTTCAGTGACAATGAACTTTGTCGTCCGCGTGGAGACCCTGGATACGACCGGCTCTACAAAATTCGGCCCCTCACAAACCATTTCAACAAACGTTTTTCAGCTTTGTTTAATCCCCAGCAAGTTATCTGCGTTGATGAGTCCCTGATTCAATTTTCTGTCCACTTGTCTTTCAAGCAGTACCTTCCCAGCAAGCGTGCCAGATACGTGGTCAAGCTCTATAAGCTCTGTGACGGGGCAACAGGCTATACATGGAGCTTTAGGGTTTATTAGGGCAAAGATAGTCAGGTAGAGCCGGAGGGTTGCCCAAATTACATAGGGAGCACTGGCAAGATTGTGTGGGACTTGGTGTCACCCTTAATCAGAAAGGGGTAACACTTATACATGGACAATTATTACACCAGCGTGACACTTTTTAGTCACTTGTTTGATCGTCAGATTGGAGCATGTGCTTTCCCCAGTGGCTTGTAGATTCCTTTTTTAGGCTGGGGGCGAGAGCCTGCTACAGGTGTAATAATTTGCTCGCTGTGAAGTGGCGGGACAATAGGAATGTTTTCGTTCTTACCACCCTTCACGCAGACACGACAGTCCAAATTTGTATGGCGGCTGGCGTTGTGGAGAAACCCCTCTGTGTCCACCAATATAACCAAAATATAGGAGGGGTGGACCTCAATGACCAGTTGATGGCGCCGTATCATATTGCCCGTAAGGTGAGACGCTGGTACAAAAAAGTGTCTCTATATTTATTTCAATTGACTTTACTGAATGCTTATACAAAACTTTAGGACGGAATGGAACCTTCCTTGAATTCCAGGAGGAGATCATCGTAGAACTCCTGTATCCAGGCGGTTCTGCACCTCACCATCCCCTACCAAATGCAGTAACTGACTGCATGAGAGACATTTTTCATATGTCCTCGAGAGTACCCCTAGCCAACGAGCCCCCTGAAGAAGATGTCGTGTTTGTACCAAGCGCGGATATAGGCGTGACACCCGTTATTTTTGTCCCCGCTGTCCTGCCAATCCTGGTCTTTGTATTGGTGAATGTTTTGAACACTTCCACACACGAGTGAAGTATTAGTGTAGGGTAAAGAATTTCACAGGCTAGGCACACTTACAGAGGGTCTCCCAAGATGCCATCGCATTTTGAGGGACCCAAACCTGGAACCGAAAAGTTGAACAGTTACAGTTACAAAAAAAAGTGTTAAAAAAAAAAAGATATATATATATATATATATATATATATATATATATATAAAAAATTGTTGTCATTTTATTGTTCTCTCCCTCTCTATTCTCTCTCTATTGTTCTGCTCTTTTTTACTGTATTCTATTCTGCAAAGTTTTTTTGTTATTATGTTTTTTCATGCTTGCTTTTCAGGTATGTAATTTACTTTAGGTACGCCATTCAGCTGTTGCGTGGACTTATTTATCTTGACAGCAACAGCGTTTGCTCCCACGATATATAAAGCCATGACTCCAGTGCTGTAGGAGGTGATTTCATCACCACAGTTAAAAAAAAGAACATATATGCCAAAGCATGGGGGCATTAGGCGCGGAGGAGCGATTTTGCTCCTAATGCCGCGTACATACGGTTGACATTGGAGGCTTTCCCCGTAAAAAAGTCTGACCGTGTGTACACGGCATAACTTTTTATGCCACGTACATACGGTCGAAATTCCAAAGAAGGCTTGCCCGTGGAGAAGTCTGAGCGTGTCTATGCGGCATAACTTTTTTGCGGGAGGATGCCCCCATGCTTCAGCATTATTAAATGGTGCATGTATGCCCATCATTAGAAGTGGGTGGATGAAGGCGGTGCTTGATTTTTTGGGCCCCATACGCGGCTAGGCTCCAAAAAGTCCCAAACATGTGGTATCCCCGTACTCAGGAGAAGCAGCAGAATGTATTTTGGGGTGTAATTCCACATATAACCATAGCATGTGTGAGCAATATATCATTTAGTGACAACTTTAAAAAAATAAAATAAAATTTTTGTCATTATTCAATCACTTGGGACAAAAAAAAAAATTCAATGGACTCAACATGCCTCTCACCAGTTTCCTTGGGGTGTCTACTTTCCAAAATGGGGTAATTTGGGGGGTTTTGTACTGCCCTGCCATTTTAGCACCTCAAGAAATGAGATAGGCAGTCCTAAAATAAAAGCTGTGTAAATTCCAGAAAATTTACCCTAGTTTGTACACGCTATAAATTTTGCGAAAACAAATAAATATACGCTTATTGTGATTTTTTTTACTAAAGACATGTGGCTGAATACATTTTGGCCTAAATGTTGGACTAAAATTTTGTTTATTCGATTTTTCTTATAAAAAAAGTAGAAAATATCATTTTTTTTCCAAATTTTCGGTCTTTTTCCTTTTATGTTGCAAAAAATAAAAATCGCAAAAGCAATCAAATACCATCAAAAGAAAGCTCCCCTTCTTGCCACGGTTCGAAATAACCAAGACATCACGGGCGTAAAGGTGGAAGAAGAGGAGCATACATTTTCAGCCTTCGCAGATGATATATTATTTTTTATCACCAATGCCAGGTTGCATGCTCAGATAAGGGTCTGGTATGGATTTTGGGGGGAACCCCCATGTCATTTTTTATTTTAATTTGGCTCAGGGTTCCCCTTAAAATTCATATCAGACCTAAAGAGTCAAGTATTAAATTTAGGGGTACACCCACACCTTCTTTTTTTACATTTTTGGTCTAGGGTTCCTCTTAATATATATACCAGACCTGAAGGGCTGGGGGGGTCTCCTCATTGCATTTTTTTCAATGATTTTTATGTATATTGTTGGGATCTGACAATACATTACAGCAGTTTTAAAAAAAAAATCCTTTAGAAATGTCATTTTGCTGCTCTCATTTATTACACTATGTACGGCCGCTATGTAAGCAGCTTTTCATAGTGTGATTGGCCAAAGCATGCAGGTCAGGTGCATGCTTTGTCCAATCAGCAGCCGCCAATGAACTGCGATCTTGCAGTGCATTGATGATCTCGCAGTGCATTATAGGGAGTTTCTCAGGCACTCGAATTTCCAGCAAACGCCCCATACTGTTTAAATTCTGCAGATGGCCAAACACCCAATGTTCGAGTTAAATTTACGTTTGACTCGAACATCGGGCCCATCCCAAATCTGGAGTTGAGCAGGCATTTCAGCTAGAGGTGGTGGTCACTGAAGTCACTGGATAATACGAATTAATATTTCTATGAACTATCACCTAGAGTTGCACAACGGTGGAATTTTTACAATATTTGGACTTTATTTATTGTTTTTATTTCACATTGGTTGCACTACACCAGGTTTTTGAATGTTTTAACATATAGAATACAACAAAAAAATAAAAACTGAAAATACTGTATGCACTGGTATGTTAGGGCAAATACAAAAAAAATAAGCAAAAACACAATCAACAAAAATGAAATGGAAAAGTACACTAAATACATATTAAGGAGAGAAGGGCACAACAAAATTCACATAAGGTACACAGCATTAGAGCCGGTCACAGTGTCCAGAAGCCCAATAAACCAGGATACAAAAACATGAGTGATAAAAAATAAGTCCAAAGATCAAAGCACAACCCAAATGGTAATGGACAAGTTTAATGGAGAAACACAACGATAGATGATAATAGCACCTCTGTAGCACAGTATACCGGTAAGTACTGAGAGCAAACTCAATACTGTAGTACCTGGCTAACCAAAGCTGCCACTGAAGTCCATTATTTGAAAGAAATAAAAAGGGGGGAAGGGAAATGAGGTAGAGGTGAGATAAGTAAAAAGGATAAGAAAAGGGAGGAGGAGAAAGGTAAAAGAAAGGGGCACAGCCCATGAAAGGTGCCTTCAGATATAGACACGATCCACCATGAAGGCCAAACAGCCTTTACTCAGCAAGGAGAACACAAAGCTCTTAGTATTCTCTGTACATATTCCAGGGGAGGCACGTAGGGGGGACGGAGCTTCGCGGCGGCTTTTAATGATGGGATGTGGGGTTCCAGCACCTTGTACTAGGGTTGTCCCGATACCCATACCAGTATCGGTATCAGGACCGATACCGAGTATTTGCGGGAGTACTTGTACTCCCGCAAATACCCCTGATGCCTGAATAGAATACTTGTCCCATCCCGCCGCCGCCGCACTGAAAGCCGCCGCCGCATCGAAAGCACCCTGCACCTCTGGACCCCTTTACATTACACTGCACCCTGGGCCCTTTTACATTACATAGCATCGCACCTCTGTACCATTTTACATTAGATAGCACCCTGCACCTCTGGCCCTTTTACATTACACATCACCCTGCACCTCTGGACCCCTTTACATTACACAGCACCCTGCACTCCTGGGCCCCTTTACATTACACAGCACCCTGCACCTCTGGACCCCTTTACATTACACAGCACCCTGCACCTCTGGGCCCCTTTACATTACACAGCACCTTGCACCTCTGGACCTCTTTACATTACACAGCACCTTGCACCTCTGGGCCCCTTTACATTACACAGCACCCTGCACCTCTGGACCTCTTTACATTACACAGCACCCTGCACCTCTGGATCCCTTTACATTACACAGCTCTCTGCACCTCTGGACCCCTGTACATTACACAGCACCTTGCACCTCTGGACCCTTTTACATTACACAGCACCCTGCACCTCTGTACCCCTTTACATTAGATAGCACTGCACCTCTGGACCCCTTAACATTATGCAACCCCCACAGTTTGTTACACAGACACCCCCTAACAGTTCTGAACCCCCTGCATGTTACACAGACCTGCCTACAGTACAGACCTCCTCCCTACAGTACAGACCCCCTCCCTGCAGTACAGACCCCCTGTACAATACAGACCCCCTACAGTACAGCCCCCTCTACAATACAGACCATTTCTACAAAACAGACCCCCCTACATTACAGACCCCCTCTACAATACAGGCCCTCATCCCTACAGTACAGACCCCCCTACATTACAGACCCCCTGTACAATACAGATCCCCTACATTACAGCCCCCCTCTACAATACAGAACCTTTCTACAATACAGACCCCCTACATTACAGACCCCCTCTACAATACAGACCCCCTCCCTACAGTACAGACCCCCCTACAATACAGACCCCCTTTACAATACAGACCCCCCTAAATTACACCCCCCCTACATTACAGACCGCCCAACATTACCACACCCCCTCTACAATACAGAACCCCCTTCATTACAGACCTCCCTACAATACAGACCCCTACATTACAGACCCCCCTACAATACAGAACCCCCCTACATTTCAGACCACCCTACAATACATAACCCCCTACAATACAGAACCCCCTACATTTCAGAACCCCCCTATAATACAGAACCCCCCTTACATTATAGACCCCCCTACAATACAGAACTTCCCCTACATTTCATACCCCCCTACAATACAGAACTCCCCTACATTTCAGACCCCCCTACAATACAGAACCCCCCTACATTGCAGACCCCCCTGCATGCCCGGTATGCCCTACGGCCAGTCCGGACCTGATGGTAGCATTCATGAGTACCCAGTGTCAGGAATGACTCCATATAAGCAATATCCATCTCTTTTATCCACTCCACAAAGGTCATGGGTTGTTCACTAATGGCAAGGTATAACCAGCCCGTTGGCAGTCAAACAGTGGCATGGAAGGCCCTGTTTAATATGCTTATAGGAACCAGAGAGAATAGAAAGAAGAACTGTCTGTGGAGTATTAGGAATCATTGAGTCCGCGACAGCTGTATAGATTTGTAGGATTAGATCTCAGAATTAAATATACCATTATTCCTCTAAATGCATTGGCGTCATTGGGAAACAAAAATTAGGGTAATTCTTTGTGATGTTAGGGTACTGGGGGGTCAGGGAAGTTTCTTTAGTGATCAATGGCCTTGTTGGTAAACAAGGCAATGTGAGCAAAAAATTCATGTCACTCACTGATGGAGAGTAACTAGGCTTTGTTCATAAAGCTTTAAAGTCTTTTATAACCTAATTTTGTCTTGCAGTGTCGCATGGTAAAGTTAAGGGCTAATTTAATAGAAAAAAAAATTGGTCATTTTGTGGCAAACATAAGTTTGCTGATTTCGTCCATTTCTACAAGCCACCTACCTATTTGCCAATCACCCACTTACAATACTTGGGTAAACATGTTGGTTTTCAATGCTTCATGGATTATTGCAATCCTATAAATAGATATTATTTTTCTAGTTCTAAGTGCCTACTTTCAATTACTATATCTTCTTCCAACAACAAACACTTTTGTAACTAATAAACCACCTCTTCAAATAGATTAGGAAAAAAAATAGGACCTAAAATACACAAAATGTTGCATTTATAGACCATTATCTTGCATTCTAACAAATAATACATCAAATATTCCTCTTAAGTATCTCTAACACAAACCATCCACAGTATAATCCATTAAAAGGAATTTTAACGAGGGCCTGTACTTTAAAAAGAACATCGAAAAGTCATAATGGAAATGCATCATTTTCTCCCAAGACATGTAAGTGCCTCCCTTTTTATACACCTCCTCCTATCTTGTTTGTAAAACAGGCATCTCAAACACAGAGGAAAAATATTGACACAAATGATTCACACTGTGACACCATCAATGACTCGGACTGATGGACAGCGCAGCCCTATAAAAGAGGACGATCTGTGCAAGAGGAAGCATTTTATGCTTGGAATTGTATTTCTAAAAACAGCCGGAGAACAGAATAAAATCCACAGACTGCTGCAACTGTAAGTTTTCTCTTCCTTGAGGGGTTACTTGTGCTTAGCCATAGAACATTTGTACTTTTATAGAAATATGTGCAGCTTTTATTATGATCAATGGTAATTGAACTAATACTAGCAATAATATTGCATATATTGAATAATAATAGTTACTGTTATTTTTGTTATGACATCTTTGATGGTGATGATAGTTATCGGTAGTTAAAATTGTAACTAACCATGTGAACTGTAAGCACTAACTACCTCTAACACAATAATATATCTTAAATACATAATACTTATTCCATTGTGTTAGAGGCAGATAGTGCTTACAGTACTGCAATTTATAGTAAGGTGTGCACAATACTGGCAGGTGCTGGCAGCTTAGTAGACAGGAAATGTACAGAAGTTATTTGAAAATTTAATTTTAGAATATTGTAGTATACATAATAAATAATATAATATTTTTTATTATAATATAATTTGAAATGACACGTCATTTACTACGTTAATGCAATATGAATAAAATAGTAAATTTCTCAAACAATAATGTACTATACAAAGTTTTATTCAGTAAATCTGATTTAAATTACATAATTTGTTCACATTTTTCATATTTTCCAAAACTAGTGCCGGACTCAGTGTGAAAAGTTGTTAAAATTACCTAATCAACTGTTTTGTTTTTTTACTATAACAGCTGTACTTCAGTTTGAACAAAAAAGAGTTTAATAGTACTTTCTCTACATAAACTTAATGAGTTAATTTTGTAGAGTAGCTCAGCTTGGTACAATTTAATGACTTCTTACTGAACATCAATGTAAACGCATTTATCATTTCTACATATACCGTGTTTCCCCGAAAATAAGACGTACTCCGAAAATAAGCCGTAGCGGGATTTCGACATAAGATCGAAATATAAAACACCCCTCCGAAAATAAGACGTAGCGATGGCGTGTCGAATCTCCGAAAATAAGACGTAGCGATGGCGCGTCGAATCTCCGAAAATAAGACGTAGTGATGGGCGTGTTCGAATGGGTAGCGGCGCGGCGTGGAGCGGTAAACAACACGTGATAGGCGCACGGTACTGTACTGGTGCGGAGCTCAGGAGCTGAAGTGAGGAGAAGAACGCTCTGTAAAGCTGTAAAGCTTCTCCCAGCACTGACCAGCAAACCCCTCTCTCACCCCACACAAACACCAGGGGATAGGGGGAAAAGCTGCTACCGTACTGAGCCCAAAGAGATCACCCCAGCTCCACTGTGCTCCACATCAACTTTGCTGGCCTATCTTTCTGTATAGCCAGACAAGATGAATGCAAAGAGAAGAAGATGGATATCCGAATGGTCCAAAAATGGCGTGCAGAATACAATAATCTCAGTCTACAGGTGGACAGAGGAAATGCTAAGAAGCGCAAGTGTGGTTCAGGTAGGCAACCTTTATTTTCTGTAATAAAAATAAGACACCCCGCGAAAATAAGCCATAGTGTGATTTCTTGAGGGAAAAAAAATATAAGACGGTGTCTTATTTTCGGAGAAACACGGTATGTAGTGCAAAGAATACAAATGAATACCATTAATACTTTTAGAATATATTGAAACATTGTTTTCTATATGGATGACAAGTGACATCTGAAAAGCTAAATCGAAATGAAAGATGAATGTAAGTTAAATGATTTTTTTTTTAAAGTCTTCCAAAGTTCATGTGTACGAGTGGGATAGGGGCGCTGAAAAAATTAAGTTGTATATAGATATACAAAAGGTGCTAAAAATGGTGGGGTTCTTAGGATGATCAGTGTGAACTAGCTGAATATAACAATCACATGCATTGGAAGTAAATTACAACAGACAACAAAACTGTGATAGTACAAACAATTAATGCAATGTGCAGTGGACAATATATTGTCTGAAGTCCATATATAATACTATTGCACCAGCAATAGTGTGCAATACTGAAGTTTAAAGTGCTCCGTGCTCAAAAGGTCTTCCAAATAATGGTTCCACCTTCACCAAAACAGATCACTACAAGTGAGGATAGATGGCTCCTTACCAGATGATGTTGACCTATTATTTAAAATAAGGTCAATTGAGCTTGTGAGTCAACTGCTTAACATGGACGATCCGATAACACTTGATGGACATGTGTGCGGGCATCATAAAAGAGAGAGAACAATCTCCATAGTGTAAAACGGTTTAATATATCAAAAATAAAATTACAGTGCCGAGTGGCCTCTTACTTGTGATGGTGCCCGTATCCCGGCACTGAGGCTGTAGGCTTAGAGGGATAATGAAGAGAGCTGCGGTCGTTGGCTGTAAAGTCGGCGTGCGTTCCACCGCCGTCGGCTAGAAAACCAGAGGACTGGAAGTTGGTATGTTATTGCGTGCCCAGGTACCGCCTCGACGTACGTTTCGTTGTTGTCAACATCATCTGGTAAGGAGCCATCTATCCTCACTTGTGGTGATCTGTTTTGGTGAAGGTGGAACCAATATTTGGAAGACCTTTTGAGCACGGAGCACTTTAAACTTCAGTATTGCACACTATTGCTGGTGCAATAGTATTATATATGGACTTCAGACAATATATTGTTCACTGCACATTGCATTAATTGTTTGTACTATCACAGTTTTGTTGTCTGTTGTAATTTACTTCCAATGCATGTGATTGTTATATTCAGCTAGTTCACACTGATCATCCTAAGCACCCCACCATTTTTAGCACCTTTTGTATATCTATATACAACTTAATTTTTTCAGCGCCCCTATCCCACTCGTACACACGTTATAATCCAGCACTCTGCATTATCTAGGGAGCAGCTTTCACTTGCAACCAATTGCACCCCCCTCCCTCCTTTCCCTATTTTTGGAGCGTGGTTCCCCTCAATTCTACTTCCAAAGTTCATGACAATAAAATAAACACATTTTTTCCCACATCCAATAAATATATTTTCTGTTTTACCTGTGTCTTTATACTGCGCTGCCCCACAACTTGCAGTGGGCATATCTGCCCTGTAAACAATTGGGTTTATAAATGAAGAAGTAAGTTCATATGAGTATCATAAATATAGTGAGATGCATTTGTAGTCTAAATAAATAAAATATATAAAATAACTCTTACCCAACTGACCAATTGAGGTCTCATAATTCTAATGCATTAAAGCGTCACTAAAGGAAATATATATATATTTTTAAATAACAAACATGTTATACTTACCTCCACTGTGCAGTTCGTTTTGCACAGAGTGCCCCCGATCCATGTCTTCTGGGGTCCCTTGGCGGCTGTCTCTGGTCCTCCCCACAATTAGTCACCACAGTCATGCAAGAGCTCGCATGGTGGTCACTAATTGTGGGCGGCTCCCGTGATACAGCAAGCAGCCATAGCCGCTCACTGTATCACTCGGCCCCGCCCCTCGGCATGCCGCGTCACTGGATGTGATTGACAACAGCGCCAGCCAATGGCTGCGCTGCTCTCAATACATCCGCTCTAGCCAATCAGTGGCCAGGCTGAGCGGTGAAGAAAATATTGGGACAGCGCGGGACTTTCAAGGGGTCAGGTAAGTATAACGGGGGCTCGGCAGGTGGGGGGGGGGGCGGCAGCATCAGGTGTTTTTTTCACCTTAATGCATAGATTGCATTAAGGTGAAATAACATTTTCCTTTACAACTCCTTTAACTTACATAACTTTAGCTCAAGAAAATAACTCCTATGTATTTGTTGCAACTAGGAACTTAGATGTGTGTCTTCAATTGTCCTCTAACGGTAGAGGTACACAACATATTTCTGTTTGACCACATTATAGCATTCCATTTTGTCAAACAACAGCTGGACTATAGCTGAGTGCTCTAAGCACCACATACTTTACTGCAGATTGTCTCACATGCTCCATGTTCTCAGCAACCTCCTCCCTTCTTATCCTCACTAACTAGAAAATATAGTAAGAGCCATAAAAGTTGATTTGTTAAATAGGCTGTTCAATTTGCAAGGGATTTTTTTTTCTTTACATAGTGAATAAAGTTAAACTCTGCTGACTTCAATCATCATCCCTTTTTTTAGCCCAGACTTTTTCAAATTTAAATTGTCTGTTTTCCAAAATGTTAGTAAGCTTCTCATTAAGCAATAGGCCATGCTTCTCTGCTGAGAATTAAATATGATAATGGAATGAAGGAATCCAATGGGAGACCTTCTCATTTTTAGACATATGATCCTTATAAAATGTATTCATACAAAAAAACCTAACTATAGAAAAGAGGACTTTAACCACTTAAGCCCGGACCCGGACCATTATGCAGGTAAAGGACCTGGCCCATTTTTGCGATTCGGCACTGCGTCACTTTAACTGACAATTAGGCGGTCATGCGACGTAGCTCCCAAACAAAATTGGCGTCCTTTTTCCCCCCAAATAGAGCTTTCTTTTGGTGGTATTTAATCACCGCTGCATGTTATTTTTTTTGCGCTAAAAACAAAAATAGAGCGTCAATTTTGAAAAAAATGCAATATTTTTTACTTTTTGCTATAATAAATATCCCCCAAATATATATATATATATATATATATATATATATATATATATATATATATATATATATATATATATATATATATACATAAATTCCCTCAGTTTAGGCTGATACGTATTCTTTCTACATATTTTTGGTAATAGAAATGTCCAAAAACGTTTATTGATTACCGTATTTATCGCGGTATAACGCGCTCCCGCCTATACCGCGCACCCCTAAAGTGAGCCCCAATCCTGTGGAAAAAAAGTTATTTTTGTACTTACAGTTTTGGTGTCTTGCGTGGCATCCATCGGCGGCCTCTTTGGGTCCGGCGTCCTTCTGCGGCTTCGGGTGTCCTCTTCGGCGGGTCCGGCGTCCTTCTGCGGCTTCGGTTGTCCTTCTGCGGCGGGTCCGGTGTCCTCTTCCGCGGGTCCGGTGTCCTCTTCGGTGGGTCCAGTGTCCTCTTCGGCTGGTCCGGCGTCCTTCTGCGGCGTCCTCGCGTCCTCCCCGCTCGTTTCCCGTGCCGAGTTTTGAATACTGCGCTAGCATATACCGAGCGCAGTACACTCGGGTAGGCTCGGCAACTGTCGCGCTCACGTCCTGTACGTCCAGGACGTGACCGCGTAAGAAGCCGAGACTGGCCGAATATACCCGAGTGTACTGCGCTCGGTATATGTCGGCGCAGTATTCAAAACTTGGCGCGGGAAAGCGGGTATCGGCGTATATCGTGCACCCACGATTTTGCCCTGATTTTCAGGGCAAAAAAGCATACGCGATATACGCCGATAAATACGGTAAGTTAGAGTGTTTACAAAATAGGGGATAGTTTTATGGCATTTTTATTAATTTTTTTTTCACTAGTAATGGCGGCGATCAGAGATTTTTGTTGTGACTGCGACATTATGGCGGACACTTTTGACACTATTTTGGGACCATTGTCATTTTTACAGAGAACAGTGCTATAAAAATGCACTGGTTACTGTAAAAATTAAACTGGCAGTGAAGGGGTTAACCAGGAGGGGGCGCTGTAGGGGTTAAGTGTGCCCTAAGGGAGTGTTTTTACTGTTGGGGGTGTGGCTATGCATGTGACGTCACTGATCGTCGTTCCCTAACACAGGGAACAGACGATCAGTGACAGCCACACTAGGAAGCACGGGGAGAGGTTTGTTTACACTTACCTCTCTCCGTTCTTCCTTTCTGTGACCCGATCGTGGGACACCGGTGGCGATCCGGTCTGCTGTTCCCACAGGGATGGTCACTGAGAAGAGGACCGGGTCGCGAGCACGCCGCACGACCCAGTCCACATCTGTATTCTGGTGGACTGTTATTTGAGGGACCCTTCCAGATTGGCAGAGTTCGCCAGTGGATCCACATGCGCAGCCTGGGACCTCTCCGCTGATCCCCTCTGGGAAGGTGGATGACAGGTTAGTGTCTGATCAGTCCTCTTTCGGCCTCGTACACACGAGGGGATATGTCCGCTGAAAACGGTCCGATGGACCGTTTCAGCAGACATCTCCGCTCGTGTGTATGGGCTAGCGGACAGATTTCTCCACCCGACAGATTTCAAAGCATGCTTTGAAATCTATCCGGTGGGAATCTGTCCGCCCGACATGTCTGCTGGTTAGTACACTTACCAGCAGACATGTCGTCCCCCACCGCCGCCGCGCCGCCGCCGAATGGATTCGGCGCATGCGCGGAAGTATTTAACTTCCTGGTGCGGTGACGCGTCACCGCGCCGTCCGGCAGCGGGGAATTTGATCCGATGGTGTGTACACGCCATCGGATCAAACTCCCGATCGGACATATCCGATGGAAATGGTCCGCGGACCGTTTTCATCGGATATGTCCGATCGTGTGTACGAGGCCTTCCTCTATGGATGGTTGGGTGGAAACAGAATTTTTTAGCGGATAGGATTGAATAGGATGTTGGCGGTTATTAATGGACCCATGTCCGTTGGCATCCACTGCTCCATCGAGGACAATGGATGATCTGATTGGGTCCACCTAAAAACTTGACAGGCAGACCCAATTGGTCCACCCATGTGAAAGGAGCCTGTTTCATTACACTGTTGAATTCTATAATTCCTTATGTACAGTTTTTCTCCTTGCAGTGATTTTTTTTCTGTAACACCCTCTCCATTCAGCCTTTTATTACTGTATAGTTGTTGATCTATTCAGCAATTTTTATAGTATCATATACACATTGTTTAGGTTTTCAAGTTGCTAGTGCCTCATTTGGACTGCTTTTAAATGTCCCAATAGTCTAAAATTATCTACAATTCCTGTATCCGTTAATGGACAATAATATGATTTTTGTACTTAGCGTAAATTCTTTTTTTTTTTTTAAGTTCATTGAGAGACATGTTTTCTGCTCCTCTGTGTTGTTTGTCTTGTATACTTCTTACTCAGAAAACTGAGGCATGACAGTTGGAGATGGGATTATACAGGGAGCTAGCTTAATATTTCTTGCTTGCTAACAATGGTTGCTGGTGTTCCTTTTTTTGGGTGGGGAACCAAAAACATTACCTGCCACCACCCCTATCCAGTCTATCCATCAGTCAAACCCTCCACCCCCCATCGCTCCGTCAATCGGCAAACCACCCACCAGCCATGCACTTTGTAAAACTTTCTGAATTCGGCCCTATGTGTGTGCAGATTTCATAATCTGTATTGTGATATTCTGCAGTGTGTGCTTGCTTTTTGCAATTTTTTTTTGTCATTAATTTTTCTCAAATATTTGCAATTATAACCTGCCAGCTATTTTTAACCACTTCCAGACCGTGCACATATACTGCGGCAGGGCAGCTGCGTGAACCGATATACCTGTGCGTCGGTCTATTAATGATATAGTGTGGGTGCGGCGGATGCAATGTCCACCAGCCACTTGCGACTGCGTTAAAGAGGCAGAACAGCAATCTGCCTGTGTGAACAAGGCAGATCCCCATTCTGACAGGGGACAGCAGGTCTGCTGTTCCTAGTGATCAGGAACATCGATCTCCGTTGTCCCAGCAAGCCCATCTACCACATAGTTAGAATACACCCAGGGAACACAGTTAACCTCTCGATTGTCCTCTAGTTAACCCTGCCAGTGTCATACATTGATCAGTGCATTTTTTTTTTTAGCACCGATCACTGTACTGGCACTTTAGGGACTAGTGATATATTTGTTAGACGCAATGTCATCCCGAAAAAAAAAGCCACAAATCTAGACGCTATAACTTGTGTGTAAATCAATATACGCTTATTTTACCAAAAATGTGAATACATATTGGCCTAGCCCTAAACTGATGATTTTTGATAAATATGTTACAATATCAAACTGAAAATGTTGTGATAAAACAAAGACCCATTTTATGACTTTTACTGTCGATAATTAAACAAAAGACGCAGTTTTACTGAACCGATACATACTGCCCAATGTGCTCAGTGTGTGAAAGCCTCATGCCCCGTACTCACCATCACTTTATGTGATGGAAAAAAACTACGTTTTTAAAAACGTCAATTTAAATGACCGTGTGTGGGGAAAAACGTTGTTTTATGTCTTGTGAAAAACGACAAAAAAAAAATTTAAGCATGCTTCAATTTTTTGTGTCGTTTTTTAAAACGTCGTTTTTTGTTTCACAAAAAATCACTGTGTGTAGCAAAAAACGACGTTTAAAACAACGTTTTTCAACCCGCGCATGCCCAGAAGCTAGTTATGAAGCGAGCTTCAATGGAAAAGAGTGGTGAACGTAACCTCGCTTTGCTAGAGCATTGTGAAAAAAAAAAACGATGGTGTGTAGGCAACGTCGTTTTTGAAAATTGAAGTTTCAAAAACGTCGTTTTTTACTTCACAAAAAAAATTCTTTTTTTTTAATCACATAAAGTGATGGTGTGTATGTGGCATTAGGGTTTGAAAGCTACAAATAAACCCCAAACATGGGAAATGCTTTCACATGCTACTATTCCTGCAGTATCAATGACTGGGAAACAACTTTTTGCAATTTTTTACCCTGTTGCAGTTGCTTTTTGTTGTGATCTTACCAATCCTGTTACATAAGATATTATCCCCCTGAAGATTCTTAGACTATCAAAGGGCCATTTTCCCATTGGAAGTGCCTTTGCCACAAGTGTGAGTTTTGTTGATCTCCCTAAACAAGATATTTATTGAAATTATTTTGTATTAAATTCTATCCCAGAGTTAGTGTCCAATATGTGTAAATTACAATAAAATGTAAGGGGCCTTGCACTAGGTGTCTTATGCCCCGTACACACGATTGGTTTTCCTGTTGGAAAAAGTCTGATGAGAGCTTTTGGTCGGGAATCCCAATCATGTGTATGCTCCATCAGACTTTTTCCAACAGAAAAACTGCTGTAAAAAGATAGCGAGCAGGATCTCTTTTTTCCCATCAGGAAAAAACTGATCAGAATTTCCAATTGTGTGTACAAATCCCAATGCTCAACATTCCTATGCATGCTCTGAAACAATTTGACGCATGCTCAAAAGCATTGAACTTAATTTTCTTGGCTTGTCGTAGTCTTTTACATCACTGCGTTCTTGGAAGTCAAAAGGTCACTGAACTTTTGTGTGACCGTGTGTATGCAAGACAAGCTTGAGAGGAATTCCGTCAGGAAAACCATCCAACTTTTTTCCAACGGTAAAACCAATCGTGTGTACGGGGCATAATAAGTATAATACAAAATATCTTATTGAACCACAAACAAACACACCATAATCTTCCCTGATTTTTTTTTTAAATAATATTTGTGGGTTTATTTACTAAAACTGAGAGTGCACAATCTGGTGCAGCTGTATATGGTATCCAATCTGCTTCTTAGGGCCCTTTACATGTACAGATCCCGTGAGGATCTGTACCTTTTTCATCCGCTTGCTCACCGGGGATCGCTCCGTTGATCCCCACTGAGCCGGCAGATGACAGGGTTGTCCCTGCACACTGTGTAGGGACCGCCCTGTCAGATCTCCACTCTCCTCTATGGAGGGATCAGATGAACACGGACCGTCTGTCTGTGTTCATCCGATCCGCAGACGGATGGAAAAATAGGATTTTCCTCCGTCTGCAGAACCATAGCAGGGACCGATGAAATCGGATGTCAGCGGATGTTCATCTGCGATCCCATACTGTCCGCGGGTGTGAAAGGGCCCTAACTTCAGCTTGTTCAGTTAAGCTTTGACAAAAAAACTTGTAAGCTGGTTAATTTCTGTGCAGAACTGCACCATATTTTGCACTTTACAGTTGTTTGCAAATGTGACTAGCATTGTTGTAGAGATATAGAAACAATGTTTGCCTAATATTCTTTTTTATGTTAAACATTTTTTATTTATTTACAATCGTTGTGGTTCAAAATTCCAAAGCTATGTGTTTATTACACTTTACTAGCAAAAAAAGATAGTTCAGCCTCTGCTGTACTCCCATCATCTAGGTGAGTATTAAATGTTTATAGAATCTTCTTTCCTTCTTTTCTTCAACCATAGCAGGCTTGTTGTACTGTAGTCTATCAATGAATGACTTCAGTACACCAGCCTGACCATTAACGGATCAAAATTTGGTCAGTTCCTGCTGAGCTAGCCAAATGTCGATCTGTCTATTGCTGCCCACAATTGTGATCTTTTCTTACATAAGACTATAAAAGAAGGCCAGCACAAATGTGGGTTGGATGGGAAATGATAGCATGTAAGCAGCTAAAACCTTAACACACACATTTCATCATGCAATATATATGCATATAAGCCACAAAAACAGCCTTCTCTATGTTCAAGTGGAAACCGCAATCCATTTAACAAGAATGTATGCTTTAGTAGACCTGCTAAGAGTTTGCATTCCCTGGGCTAACATCCAGGTACTCACGTGAACCGGTAAAAGGCATAATTTCATTATTCAAAGATATTTCTCATTGCTTTTGTGCATTATTTTCTGTAAAATGGGCCCACAGGTGTTTAAAACTGGAGAGTGCAAAATTTGGCGCAGCATAAAAACCAAATGGCTTTCAGTATTTTTTCCAAAGCTTAATTGAACACGCTGAAGTTATACTTAATCTGACTGGCTACCATGCATAGAGTCCCCAGATTTTGCACTCTCCTGTTTTAGTAAATCAACCCCATAGAGTCCACAAATAGGGGTTGATTTACTAAAACTGGAGAGTGCACAATCTGGTGCAGTTGTACATAGAAACCAATCAGCTTCTAACTTCAGCTTGCTCAATTAAGCTTTGACAATAAAACTCGGAAGTTGAATGGCTACCATGCACTGCTGCGCTAGATTTTGCACTCTCCAGTTTTAAGAAAACAAACCCATAGTTCCGTGTTTCAATATAAGTCTTTTTAGACATCTTATTGGCAAAGTGACTACATTTTTACTCTGATAATTTGTATATGTACACAGAGACACTTTAGTAACATTGTAGGAACAAAAGGTGACTATTTAATAAATGTCATCGCTATTATACATTTCAAGATGCCAACAGGAATTACATTTGTAACAATAGAACTACATTTTACACTGTTCTTTCTCACGGTATTATTTAACAAATGACACTGATAACACTATTTTTGTGGTCAAAAGTATTAGGCAGTAAAATGAAAGACCAATACAATGGTTTTGTATTGTGACATTACAAAGTAAACAATGACATTAATGCTATTGAGGTTCCGATTTCCAGTCATGCATCCTTTTGTTTTTCATCTGTTATAATTTAGGCTTAGTCTGGCCATAGATGGTGTGACGAGACCCTTTCTCGCCCAGGTCCTGCTCTCCCGACACTCCTCTGCTTCTATCAGATCAGATTGCAGATTGCAACATCTGATGGTCCAGTCATCCAAGGTTCCGAGATCCGACCTACAGCTATGTGCCGATCGCGATCCATTTGAAGAACACACACCAAACGAGCTGTATGTGTGCTCAACCAGAACTCAACTTTATTGAAACACTCAGCTTGTTATATACAGGTTACAGCTTTCATCAATCAAAGAACAATGAAATCTCCCCCCCTTTTTCACACACTGGGGTTTCCATACAGAGACATTTCTGTAGACAATGACATCAGTGAAGTTAACAGAATACGTTATGTAGCCGGCTTGTCTCCGCATAGAGAGGAGGTCATTACTACATCTGAGAGATCACACTTTTTTTTTTTATATAATGACATGCTAATCCAATACTCCTGATAATCAAAAGGCTCAAAACAGTGTTATCACACAATAGAAAGGTCAAAGAGCCGACTGAATTAACACCTCTACACACTGGACAATGAATGTCTCTCACAACCCGGGTCACTTAGCATGTCACTAGTTGGAGCCAAGTATTGAAGTGTCATTGTCCTAGTGACCTAGTCACAACAAATTAAGCCACTGCCAGTATCTCTTGCAATATGTACTATCCACAATGTCTCATCTTCTGCAATACATGAATATGGATTTCACGTAGAAACACTTTAATATTTCACGGTCCATGACATTACTCCCCCTGGGAAATAGTCCAACAGCCGCAGTGGGACCCACACGGGTCAACTCGAGGATGTTGGAAAAGTAGTCTTAAGTTTCCAGGACTGTCGGGATAAACCATCCGCCTTCCTGGTTTGAGGCCCTGGCCCATAATCGGACAGCAAGAGGCTCGCATTCAGTCCTCTCTAAAAGCCCCTGTCCCGGCTAGGTCTGGCACACATCTCCCCTTTTGGCAAGAGACTAACACAGTAGGAGACACCAGATGGGTTGACTCTGAACTTCGTCAGTAGTTCCAGTCCCCCAATGCCAGTATCCATACAGTACCCCAAATAAATTCTCCCAAACAGAGCATTACTCACCCCGCCATCCTCTGCCTCTCTCAAGGAATATGCCTGCCGCTGGGGCGAGGCCTGGACTGGCCCTTCTCCCTGGAGTCCTTTCAGCCGCTGGAGAGAAGACAGGGTGGCCGGGCTCAGTTCATCATGCTGTTGGGGATCTGGGCCAACTGGCCATCATTCCTGGGGTATACCAGTGGAGACTGAAGTCCCAACCACTGGTGCTAGGTGAAAATCCCCTGATGCTTGTAAAGCCAAGCCGACATCCTCCTGTCTCAGGGCCGTATCATTTTCTGGGGTTGAGTCAGTGAAGATCGAAGTCCCATCCACTACCACAGGAACCCCCTCTTCTGTTAGGTGAAAGCAGAGGCCCGGGGCACTCTGCTCTGTTGCCAGCTCTTCCGCTGGGTTGCTGTGAGTGGAGACCACAGTCCCATCCACCGATATCCGCTCAAGCTGTAGTGGGGTGCAGCCGCCAGTAGCATCCTGTCCTGCTGCCAGTGATTCAGCTGGGAATAAGAGCTTTACCACCTCAGCTGGTTGCTGGGGAGGGGGGCCAACCGCCCCGGCTCCTTGGAACTCCACAGTTGGTCCCGATGCTGGGCAGAGATGGCTGGCACTCTGCCCTGTTGCCAGCACTTCTGGTGGGGGTGCACAATCTGTAACATCCTCTGAACAGTCCATACATTCTGTAATCTGCAGCTGGGGCGTGATCGCCACCTTCTCACCCTGAGCCTCTGAAACTGCCACAGGGGTGGGGCAGAGGTCTTGAACCCTCTGTCCGGTGACCAGAGCTTCAGCTGGGGAAGTTCCTTGTAACTCCACAAATACTGGCCTTGGTGCTGGGCAGAGCACAGTGAAGTTTGTGCCTGATCCCAGCTCTTCTGCTGGAGGCTCCTCAGGTTGTTCTTCCTCAGCAGAAAAATCTATTAAATCCCCTGTCTCTGCAACTGGTGTCTGGGGATAGAGGTTCACCATCTCCTGTCCATGGAACCCAGAATATGCTATAGGTACTGAGCAGAGGTTAGCAGAGCTCGGCCCTGCGGTCAGCACTTCAGCTTTGGGAATGGCAATCTCCAGATTTTCCACTGCTGATTCACTGGCATACTGCTGGACAGGCACATTCCTCCATTCAAGATCATCCCATGCAGAAACAGGATCATCAAGGTCAGTCGGCACTTTCTGCATCTGCCATAAGACCTCCTGGTCCATAGCTGCAGGGGCAGGTTGGCAACGCACACTGTTACCCTGCCACATTGCCGATTCTTCAGCCAGGATTTCAGCACTGTCAGCTGATATTTCCTCATAGTCCCAGGCAAAGGGATCCCCATCCTGCTGCTGAGCGGAGTCTAGCAGCTGTTTGTAGGCAAATTCCAGCTCCCATTCCTGAATGGCCAGAAATTCCAAATCTTCCTGTAACCAGTGGCCTTCCGAGATATTCAACTTTTCCTCTCTGTGCTCCATTATGTCCTCCAAGCGCCACTCCCGATCATTTCCAAAGTCGGGATCCCTGGACATCTTCCAATACAACAACCCCAGGCCATCATAGTCAAAGCCTTCCGTGGGGCTGTCATCCGCTGACCACGGGCACTCTTGGACTGCATGCCACCGGAGGGCTCTGTAGCTCTCGTCCAACCGCATCTCTGCCCGGATCAGCCTGCTTAACTCTGTTGTCCACTCCTGCTTTGGTTGTTCCCCCAATAACAGCATTCTTACTTCATACTGTGGCCAGTACCTTCTATGGATGGAGGGGAGAGCTTTTCCCTGGTGTCGCTGCTCGTGGGCTAGCGCTTCTTTCCAGAGTTCGCAGCGGATCGAATCAGACCATCCAAGCAGGACCTCTTTTGATACTGGTCCTCTGTACTTTATCTGCTTCTCTCACAACCTCCTTCTGAATTCCTCTTCCATGGTTACCGCCGGTATCTGTACCTCCCCTCTTCTTTCATTTGGTGCTGCTTCTTTAGGCGTTGTCCCCGATCGCCGTATTTCTGCCATTCTCTGCTCATGTTGTCGCTCTCGTTCTCGTTCTCTCTGTTGTCGCTCTTGTTCTCTCTCTTGGCGCTTTAGTTCTTTCTGTTGTCGCTCATCCTGCAGCTGGATGTCTCTAATGGTCTCTGATGGGTTAGCACCATATAATGCCAACCGCTGTTGAACTCGCTGTTGGAACAAGTCTTCAACTGACCGGGGTCCTGCATCATCATCCCTCTGATCCATCTCGGCTAGCGTAATGATCAGGGTGGCCTTGTTCTTTGTCCCACCGGTCCCTCCACGGCTCTTCAAGCAAATCTTTTAGCATGGTTTTCCTGCAGGCTGCATAGCTGTTCATTCATGGTGGTGGTTTGGAGTTGTCCCAGTAACTGGAGAGCAAATCCCACCGCTGCCAACCAATGTGACGAGACCCTTTCTCGCCCAGGTCCTGCTCTCCCGACACTCCTCTGCTTCTATCGGATCAGATTGCAGATTGCAACATCTGATGGTCCAGTCATCCAAGGTTCCGAGATCCGACCTACAGCTATGTGCCGATCGCGATCCATTTGAAGAACACACACCAAACGAGCTGTATGTGTGCTCAACCAGAACTTTTTCACACACTGGGGTTTCCATACAGAGACATTTCTGTAGACAATGACATCAGTGAAATTAACAGAATACGTTATGTAGCCGGCTTGTCTCCGCATAGAGAGGAGGTCATTACTACATCTGAGAGATCACACTTTTTTTTTTATATAATGACATGCTAATCCAATACTCCTGATAATCAAAAGGCTCAAAACAGTGTTATCACACAATAGAAAGGTCAAAGAGCCGACTGAATTAACACCTCTACACACTGGACAATGAATGTCTCTCACAACCCGGGTCACTTAGCATGTCACTAGTTGGAGCCAAGTATTGAAGTGTCATTGTCCTAGTGACCTAGTCACAACAAATTAAGCCACTGCCAGTATCTCTTGCAATATGTACTATCCACAATGTCTCATCTTCTGCAATACATGAATATGGATTTCACGTAGAAACACTTTAATATTTCACGGTCCATGACAGATGGTTTTTGTATTCTTCTTTCTGTTCAGCTAGCATACTTCACAAAAAATAAATAAAAAATGGACAAATTTCTCCATCCACACGATCAGTGTGGTTGGATACATCCTCCCTGCTTAGACATTATATTCAGACAGCGTATCACGTACCACATGGCAGAGCTTGACGTGTAGTTGGCCTCTCATACAGCCCTATCTCTGAGAAAACTGATGTTGCGACAGTGGCTGTGAGAACGCAGCAAGGTATGAGTGCCTTTAAGATGTTCCATCAGCCGTGGCAGTGGGTAGCAGGTGCATTGCCAGAGATGGGTCAGATTGCTAGAACAGCAGATGGCAGCAGAGACAGCTGACCTAGGATTGGGCAGACAGCAGGCAACATGTGCTTGTCAGGCAGCTGGCAGATAGCAAGTGTGGAAGAACTGGTAGCACTCAGCAGGTGAAGGACCAGCAAGGGAGCGGGTAGCATGCAGAGAAAGACAGATGGATAATCGGATGCAAGATCAGACGAGCCAGGTCAGCAACAGACAGTCAGATACAGGCATGAACGGCAGGCAGAGAATGGCAGGATACAAGCCAAAGTCAGAAACGAAGAATCAGGCAGATGAGCAAGAGACAGGCCAAGATCATGGAAGGTAGCGTTCAAGCAAGGTCAGGGCAAGCTGGGTCAATAACAGAAGTCCACACAGGAACAGATACAGGGACACGGGTAATAGCTGTAGATCAGACAGCACTGGCTAATAGAACTGTTTCCGTTTAAATAGTCCAATTGGCACCAACATTAGTGACAGACTATGGACAAATAGCACAGAGAAATGGGCATCCACACATCTGCATCTGCACTCCCATGTAAGTCTTGAGGCTTTATCTGTATTATGGTTAGTGCGTTCCTGACACAGCGGTTGCAACCTCTGCTTAAGAAAAAAATTCCAACAAGCCTGCTCGACAGTAGACGATCATTAGATTGGGAGTGACACATGTAACAAAGTTTGGCCAGTCTCTGCTGAACCACCTGAATTTTGATACAGCTAGCCTTACTGTAATAATCATTTTATCTTTTTTTTATGTGCCGGAATAGGGTTGATTTGCTAAAACTGGTGCAGCTGTGCATGGTAGCCAATCAGCTTGTTCAATTTGATTTTGACAACAGTTTTAGGGTATAAAATGTATGTAACATTAAATTATAAAATAGCATACAGTATACTGTACCTAATAAGCTTTTGATTTTAAAAACTGTTTTGTATAGAGGGAATAGTTAAATCTCTGTCAAGAGTTTAGTCTTGTCTTTGACCCCACTGTAGAGATTTTACTACATTTACTATCTCTGAACACTAATACAATAAATATGTCATAGTAAAAGAAGAGACATCAAAGAAACATAATCCAGAGTTCTAACCCTTCTTCACTCTACAAAAATGTGTCCTTACAGGTAGTGTTACTCAAATGTCTCTGTTCCATTTGCGGTTAGTTCAGCTGAACAGGTCAAAATGTTCAGGATTTGAAAGATATCAAATCCAAACCCTACTGAAGTCAAAGGGTGAAAAAGTCAGGTGGTTTGTTTGGGCCTCTATATAGCAACTGCAGCAGTCAAATGCAACAAAATGGCATAGGACGCCCACCAAAAATATGAGGAACATTTCTCTATGTAAGGAAAGAGAAAGAAATGTATCCAACTGTAGAGAGGAGTCATTTGGTATGGATTTCAAGGGCAGTGTTGGAAAGATGCAAATCTTTCACTATACAGCTTTGTAGGGTCCCTAAATGCCATACAGACTGTTACAGAATCACTAAGGGTTGTTTCTGGGACTCAGCAGCACTGTCCTTTGGCTTTTTTTTCCTTAATACTTCTGTTTGCACAAAAGCTTAGCAGCTCCTAAAAACATAAAAAAATTGTCCTTTCTCAGTTGTAGTTTGAAGCCACATACACACGATCGGAATTTCCGATGGAATAAAAATTCTGATGAAACACGGTGACGTAAAACACTACGACGACACGAGGAAAATTAATTTCAATGCTTCCGAGAATGCGTTGACTTGATTCTGAGCATGCGTGGGTTTTTTCTCTGTTGGAGTTGCACACAGACGATAGAAATTTCCTATCGTTTATTTTTTCCATCAGACAAAAATAAAACATGTTCCGTTTCTAAAACAAAAAAGTTCGATGGGGCCCACACACGATCAGAATTTCTGATGAAAAATGTCCATCTGACTTTTTTCATCAGAAATTACGATTGTGTGAACGCGGCATGAGCCTCATCTGGTGTCAGCTTAGCATTTGTATTAGCCATTGACTGGTCTGCTCCCCAAAAAAAATTCAACATTGTCAATGAGCAAAAAGGTTGTTTGCTGAATAGCTTTAAGAGGGATAACAAACTGGAAATGGAAATTACCTTCAGAGTAGGCATCTGTAATGTTAACCAAAATTCGAGTTTATAAGTACCACATGCCACTCCATTTGCATGGCATGATAGCTGCCTTTGTAACAAAAAATTAGAATTTCACTGTCAGCCATTGAGTGTATATGGGTATATCCAAACAGGCCCCACTTTATAACTGGATAGACTGTGCAACTACAAATATAAACATATGAAGTATTAACTACGCTCTCAATATCAGTAAATTATAAGTTATAGATGCTCACACTCCACCACATGTATTAACCATCAACATTTATAGTGTCCATTGATAACAAAATTCAAAGTTAATCCAAATGCACCATGATTAATCCACACCAAAGTGACTGTTTCTACTCTTCATCAACATATAAGCACACAGCCCACTCGCCAGAACTCTGTGACCCCGGTCAAGAACAGCATTAGATGTTATCATATCCACTTGCATCAATCCAAAGATTATATTGTTAGGAAGGCATCGCAAAAGACCATCAATAGTAGCGCTCTTGTGCCTTTAAACTCTCGCTACTATTTCTGGTCTATTGAGATGCCTTCCTAACATTCAAATCCCTGGATTGATTCAAGTAGATATGATTAACATCTTTTGCTGTTCTTGACTGCCTGTAATAGCGGTCAAGGAGTTCCTTACTGACTGTGTGCTTATATGTTGGTGAAAAGGAGACACGTAATAGTCTCTTTTTGCTGTGGATTTATTGTGGTGCATTTGGATTCACTTTAAATTTTGTTATCAATGGACACTATACATTTTGACAGTGATAACTATGTTAACACATGCAGTGGAGTGTGAGTATCTATAACTTATAATTTGCTGATATTGAGAGCGCATTTACCACTTCATATATTTATACATTCGTAGGCTAAAATTAGGCTTATAACAGGCAGCTCTTTATTCATTTATGTTATTCATATATTTTTTTTTTCACATATATATACAGTACAGACCAAAAGTTTGGACACACCTTCTCATTTAAAGCGTTTTCTTTATTTTCATGACACTGAAAATTGTAGATTCACACTGAAGGCATCAAAAATATGAATTAACACATGTGTAATTGTTAAATACATAACAAAAAAGTTTGAAACAACTGAAAATATGTCATATTCTAGGTTCTTCAAAGTAGACATCTTTTGCTTTGATTACTGCTTTGCACACTCTTGGCATTCTCTTGATGAGCTTCAAGAGGTAGTCACCTGAAATGGTCTTCCAACAGTCTTGAAGGAGTTCCCAGAGATGCTTAGCACTTTTTGGCCCTTTTGCCTTTACTCTGCGGTCCAGCTCACCCCAAACCATCTCGATTGGGTTCAGGTCCTGTGACTGTGGAGGCCAGGCCATCTGGCGCAGCACCCCATCACTCTGCTTCTTGGTCAAATAGCCCTTACACAGCCTGGAGGTGTGTTTGGGGTCATTGTCCTGCTGAAAAATAAATGATGGTCCAACTAGACGCAAACCGGATGGAATAGCATGCCGCTGCAAGATGCTGTGTAAGCCATGCTGGTTCAGTATGCCTTTAATTCTGAATAAATCCCCAACAGTGTTACCAGCAAGGCACCCCCACACTATCACACCTCCTCCTCCATGCTTCACGGTCGGAACCAGGCATGTAGAGTCTATCCGTTCACCTTTTCTGCGTTGCACAGAGACACGGTGGTTGGAACCAAAGATCTGTTTAGTTTTAGGAGTTACATGCTTTAATTCTATCCTTAATCACTTGAGAGCCACGAAAGATGTCTACAGTGTGGCTCTAGCAGCGATGTCCGCCAGGTACTCACGATCGGCAGTTACAGAGGCAAGACGTGTAGCTCTGTGTGGAGCTCTGTGTGTATATGGGGACCCAGATCGGTCACCTCCCCCCACAGTAAGAATCACTCCCAGGGAACACATTTAACCCCTTGATCGCCCCCTAGTGTTAACCCCTTCCCTGCCAGTCACATTTATACAGTAATCAGTGCATATTGATAGCACTATTCGCTGTATAAATGGTTCCAAAATAGTGTCAAAAGTGTCCGATATGTCGGCCGCAATATCGCAGGCCTGACAAAAATCGCAGATCGCTGCCATTACTAGTAAAAAAATAAATAATAAAAATGTCATAAATGTATCCCCTATTTTCTTATTTTGTAGGCGGTATAACTTTTGCGCAAACCAATCAATGTGACTTTTTTTACCAGAAATATGTAGAACAATACGTAACAATACGCCTAAAATGAGGAAAAAAAACTTTTTTTTTTTAAAAAAAAGGGGATATTATTAAGCAAAAAGTAAAAAATTAGGGCTGTTACTGATCAAAATGTTTGTGTTCGATCAATCTTTTTTTTTTAATCGATTAATCGACTAATTTCAATTAATTATAATGCACATACAGATCCAACTACTTTTAGCTGATCTCCTCCTTGCAGGCTGATTCCCAGTGCAGCTACCAACCACTGGAAAAATGTATAGCAGGATACAAAAAACACATACAGGCGGCGCTCAGTGGGAATAGCATTAAAACTTTTATAGTCTTCAAGTAGGTAACAAAATAAATATTGCACTGGAGATAAAATCAATGTAGCTGCATAAATTGTAAAAATGGTGCGAGTAAAGCCTCGTACACACGAGGGGATATGTCCGCTGAAAACGGTCCGATGGACCGTTTCAGCAGACATCTCCGCTCGTGTGTATGGGCTAGCGGACAGATTTCTCCACCCGACAGATTTCAAAGCATGCTTTGAAATCTATCCGGTGGGAATCTGTCCGCCCGACATGTCTGCTGGTTAGTACACTTACCAGCAGACATGTTGTCCCCCACTGCCGCCGCGCCGCCGCCGAATGGATTCGGCGCATGCGCGGAAGTGTTTAACTTCCTGGTGCGGTGACGTGGCGGTGACGTGGCGGCGTCAACGTCACCGCCGCATCACCGCCACGTCACCGCGCCGATCCGATGGTGTGTACACGCCATCGGATCAAACTCCCGAACGGACATATCCGATGGAAATGGTCCGCGGACCGTTTTCATCGGATATGTCCGATCGTGTGTACGAGGCCTAATAAATCGTAGCAAAAGCAGTCATAAAAACATGTAGCTAAGTATGATACTGGTATAAAAATGTGTACAACGATGCCACTGCTTAATCCAGATGAGGTGAGGTTAACATCAGTCCATTGGCATGTAGATGTCCCGTGAAGGGAACTATCACAACTCCCAGTGGATGGTTGTAGAATCCCAGGTTGATAGAGGGAAGTGATAGAGAGAAGTTTAACAGCCTTTGCGTGTGGCAGATAGTCAGGTCCCGCCGGCATGCAGATATGAAGGCACAGCAAAGGAGCCCTTCAGATGGACACAACAAGCCCCGCCAGTGTCCGTGATGTCACCGGATCTCCGACGGAACTCCCTGGAGGCCCAGAAGCCAGTGGAGAGGTGAGTACCAATCAAAATAATTTCTTGATTGATCAAAACAATTTAAGATCGATCAATTAATAGTTAATTTCCACAACCCTAAAAAAAATATTGTGTTTTTTTTCAAAATTTCCTGTATTTTTTTGTATATAACGCAAAAAATAAAAACCACAGAGATGATCAAATGCCACCAAAAGAAAGCTATATTTGTTGGAAAAAAAATGATAAAAATATCATTTGGGTACAGTGTTGTATGACAGCGCAATTGTCATTCAAAGTGCGTCAGCCCTGAAAGCTGAAAATTGGTCTGGGCAGGAAGGGGGTTTAAGTGCCCACTGCCCAGTAAGGAAGTGGTTAAACAAAGTCAGACACAAAACAACAACATTAACAACATTAACACTAACTTGTAAGTCAGACACAAAAGAAATTGCAGACCCCTTTGTAACTTGATAGACTGTGCTTGCATCAATATTTTTTGTTTCAATAGTAACATTAAAGTTTTTGAAGCCAGACACTAAAGAAAGTATAGACCCCTTTATAACTGTATAGACTGTGTGACTGAAAATCTATGTACACTAAGATATGTGTATAACATTTGAATAATCAAAAAAAAGAAAAAAAAGAAGATATATGCTTTAATTTTTATTTTATTTTACAACAACAACACAAAGTTGTAATGACAGGCCAAACATAACTCTGTATAATTTAGCAGTCCAACTTCCTGGTATAATGCTGTAGTATAAGCCCTGGAACATACAGTGATGAACAGTTACAGTAGGTACTTATCACACAGATATACGGTGCTGACCATGCAGTCCAATGATCGGTCAAATTTGCTGCAAAAGTAGTACAATAAACATCCCAGCACAAAACATCAGAGTGTAAGTTCACTGCTGAAGGGAAATCCACCCCCAGCCCATGGTCCTACTCATTTTGTGTTAACTACTTCAGCCCCGGACCATTTGGCTGCCAAATGACTAGGCCACTTTTTGCGATTCGGTTTTAACTGACAATTGTGCGGTCGTACGTCGTGGCTCCCAAACAAAATTTGCATATTTTTTTTTCACACAAATAGAGCTTTCTTTTGGTGGTAGTTGATCACCTCTGCGGTTTTAATTTTTTTGTGCTATAAACAAAAATAGAGCGACAATTTTGGGGAAAAAAAGCAATATTTTTTACTTTTTGCTATAATAAATATCCCCAAAAAATCTATAAAAATAATGAATTTTTTCCTCAGTTTATGTCGATACGCATTCTTCTACATATTTTTGGTAAAAGAATCTCAATAAGCGTTTATTGATTGGTTTGCCCAAAAAATATAGCGTCTACAAAATAGGGGATAGTTTTGTGTCATTTTTATTAATATTTTATTTATTAGAAATGGTGGCGATCAGCGATTTTTATCGTGACTGCGACATTATGACGGACACAGAGGACACTTTTGGTGCTATTTTGGGACCATTCACATTTATACAGTGATAAGTGCTATAAAAATACACTGGTTACTGTGTAAATGTGAAGAAAAGATGATCCGCACTCCGGTCGTTGCTCTTTAAAATTAGTAGTGTTAATTAACAAGCCACAGTGGACAAAATGCAAATAGGAATGGTTGGTGCGTTTTAGCCTATAAGGCCTTAGTCATAACCACCTGTGTAAATGTGACTAGCAGTAAATTGGTTAACCACTAGGGGTTATGAAGGGGTTAAGTGTGTCCTATGGATTGATTCTAACTTTTGGGGGTGTGGCTACAAGTGACACGTCACTGATCGCTACTGCCAATGGGAGGGAGCAGACGATCAGTGACATGTTACTAGGCAGAACAGGGAGATGCTGTGTTTACACTGGCATCTCCCCGTTCTTCAGCTCTGTGACCCGATCGCAGGACACCGGTGGACATCGAGTCCGCAGGTCCCACAGGCATGGTCACGGAGCTCGCGGTAGATACACATGCTCACAGCCGGCGGTGTGAGCGCGCACAGCGGCAAATTCAAAGTGAAGTAAATATACGTTGATTTGCCATTCTGCCAACGTATATCCACGTGAGCTGGTCCTTAAGTGGTTAATGCAGTTTCTACTTTAAAATGCAGTGCTCATGCAACATGGCCTTAGCTTTCTCTAGGCTGCACATTACACCATGTAGCTGTACTCCAGACTTTTCTAAAATGTAATAGCTCAATGTACATGGTAATCCTGAAAGACTGACACTTCCAATTTTAAGAAAAACAGCTCCAAAATTATACAAACAATTCTACTGACTTCAGTTAATACCACATATTACTTTATATCTATTATTTATATAGTTATAGCCTTATGTCTATCACTGCCAACAGTTATAATAAGGAGACTGTCTATCTTTTTGTAATCTTAAATAGGATTTGCTGCATTAGGATATAACCTACTTATTTTTGAAGGATTATATTTAACAAGTATGAAGCTGTAGCATGCTAATAATGATGATTATTAGAAAGCAACATCAAGCATACAGCTAATTACCTCATATTTTCAAAATGACGTACAAAGTGGCTGTTCAACATTCTAATGGCCAGATTCAGTAAGAGTTACGACGGCGTATCAGTAGATACGCCGTCGTAACTCAGAATCTGCGCCGTCGTATCTTTAACCACTTGCCTACTGTGCACCTATACCCCCTTCCTGCCCAGACAAAATTTAGGCTTCCGGCACTGCGTCGCTTTAACTGACAATTGCTCGGTCGTACGACGTGGCTCCCAAACAAAATTGGCGTCCTTTTTTCCCCACAAATAGAGCTTTCTTTTGGTGGTAGTTCAGGGGTGTCCAAACTTTTTTCAAAGAGGGCCAGATTTGATGAAGTGAACATGCTCGGGGGCCGACCATTTTACCTGACATTCTTTGAACCATTAAAAATCGGGCTAAGTGTGTTCGTTCGATCACGAATACACTACCCAACAAGAATTCTCCTGCCTTTGTGGCTGTGTGTGAGTAAAGAGATGAGTTTGGGGTTATTATTTGGATATATATTGACGTATAACACGCTCCTTCACTTTAAGGGGGAAGTTTCAGGAAAAAAAAAAACGTACATTTTAAATAAAGGTCTGTGAAGCAAAATAAGGGTCAGTGCTCATCTGCAGCCCCACAAATGCCATGAATGCAGAACCCCGATTTCCATCAGTGCAGCACCCTCATTGCCAGGAATGCATCCACCATTGCCATCAGTGCAGCCTGATTGATGCCTATCCATCTGCAGCCTTGGAGGGGACGGGACGAGCGCCAAAAGATTACATACAGGAGAAACTCCTGTTTGCACGGCGGCCATCCCAGCGTATCCCTTTAAAGACCCCCTCCATCACAGACCCCCACCCCAGATCCCTCCATTACAGGCCCCTTCACCCCCATCACAAACACAGATCCCCATTCCACCACAGATCCCCCACATCAGACCCCCCTCCACCACACATCCCCCCCATCAGACCCAACTCCATCACAGATCCCCACTCCACCACAGACCCCCCCCCCAATCACAGATCCCCCAGCAGACCCCACTTCATCACAGATCCACCCCATTACAGACCCCACTCCACCACAGATCCACCCCATTACAGACCCCACTCCACCACAGATCCCCCCATCAGACCCCACTCCACCACAAATCCCCCCATCAGACCCCACTCCACCACAAATCCCCCCATCAGACCCCACTCCACCACAGATCCCCCCTATCAGACCCCACTCCACCACAGATCCACCCCCATTACAGACCCCACTCCACCACAGATCCCCCCATCAGACCCCACTCCACCACAGATTCTCCTTCTACCACAGATCTCCGCACCATCAGACCCCACTACATTACAGATCCCCCTATCAGACCCCACTACATTACAGATCTCCCCATCAGACCCCACTCCACCACAGATTCTCCTTCTACCACAGATCTCCGCACCATCAGACCCCACTACATTACAGATCCCCCTATCAGACCCCACTACATTACAGATCCCCCTATCAGACCCCACTACATTACAGATCCCCCTATCAGACCCCACTCCATCTCAGACATGCCCCCATTACAGCCTCCCTCCATCACAGTCCTTTGTGGAGTCAGCCTGTCCCTTTCATTAACGCAGCATTCCCCCCTTCCTCCCCCTCTCCCTCTCCACACTGTCCTACCTTATTCACACTCACAGCCAGGAAGCACGCATGGCAGGTCCAGACAAAGGGCGGGACTTTTCAAGTTAAAGTCGGGTGATTCATTGCTGGGACTGCCCCATTGTCTCTGGCAACCAATCACCTGCTTTGTAACTTAGAAAGTCACAAACTTTGCCCGGACCTGCAGCGCTGACAGGCTTGTGTGAATAAGGTGTGTGGGGAGGGGGAGGAAGGGGGGAGTGATGCGATTATGTAAACAAGAGACCTGCCGCCTCCCAAGTAATCAATGATGTTAGCGGCGGGCAGGCGAGAGGCGGCAGAGGGGAGAGAACACTAATTTAGTGATGTCTGATGTCTTTTGTGACCCCAGTGCTGGGAGATCGTTTGGGGCCACAAAAGATATATATGTCCAGAAAACCAGACAGGCCGTTCCAAAACGCCCGCGGGCCGGACTTTGGACATGCCTGTGGTAGTTGATCACCTCTGCGGTTTTTATTTTTTGCGCTATAAACAAAAATAGAGCGTACATTTTGAAAAAAAAATGCAATATTTTTTACTTTTTGCTATAATAAATATCCCCAAAAATATATATATAAAAAAAGAAAATTTCCTCAGTTTAGGCCGATACGTATTCTTCTACATATTTTTGGTAAAAAAAATGCAATAAGCGTTTATCGATTGGTTTGCGCAAAATTTTTAGTGTTTACAAAATAGGGGATAGTTTATGGCATTTTTATTATTTTATTTTTTTACTATTAATGGCGGCGATCTGCGATTTTTTTATTGGGAATGCGACGTTATGGCGGACACTTCGGACACTTTTGTGACATTTTTGGGACCATTTACATTTATACAGTGAACAATGCTATAAATATGCATTGATTACTGTATAAATGTGACTGGCAGTGAAGGGGTTAACCACTAGGGGGCGGGGAAGGGGTTAAATGTGTGTCCTATGAGTGTTCTAACTGTAGGGGGAGGGGGGTGACTGGGGGAGGTGACCGATTGTGTCCCTATGTACAAGGGACACAGCATCGGTCTCCTCTCTCCCTGACAGGACGTGGAGCTCTGTGTTTACACACAGAGCTCCACGTCCCCACTCAGTTACTGGGCAATCGCGTGTGCCCGGCGGCGATCGTTGCCGCCGGGCACTCGCACCGGGTTCCCAGCAGAGCGGCGCGCGCGCCCGCCCGCGGCTTTAAAGAGACAGCACGTCATATGACGTGCTGTCAGAACAATGGAGTCAAATGACGGCGGGCGGTAGACAAGTGGTATTCTCAAAGTGAGATACACCTAAATGTTGCTAAGATACGACCGGCGTAAGTCTCCTATGCCGCCGTATCTTAGTTGCTTCTTTACACTGGCCGCTAGGGGCGTGTACGCTGATTTACACTTAGAATATGTAAATCAGCGAGATACGCCTATTCACGAACGTACGCCTGGCCGTCGCAGTACAGATACGCCATTTACGTAAGGCGTTTTCAAGCGTAAAGATATTCCAACAAAAAGATGGCGCAGCCAATGTTAAGTATGGACGTCGGGACCGCGTCAAATTTTTTAAATTTGACGTTGTTTGCGTAACTCGTCCGTGAATGGGGCTGGACGTAAATTACGTTCACATCGAAACCAATGAGTCATAGCGGCGTCATTTGGAGCATGCGCACTGGGATACGTCCACGGATGGCGCATGCGGCGTTAGTAAAAAACGTCAATTACGTGGGGTCACACTTAATTTAAATAAAACACGCCCACATCAAACACATTTGAATTCAGCGGGCTTACGCCGGCCCATTTACGATACGCCGCTGTAATTTAGCTTGGTGAATACAGCACTTGCCTCTCTAATTTACGGCGGCATAAAATGACGCCGCTCTACGTGAATCTAGCCATAAGTATTTCTGATAAAAATCACCTCTGCTGTACCATGTGATAGAACATTAAGAGAAAGTAGATAGAATGATTTTCTTAGGGCCACAACACTACAACATGATAAAAAATTCACAATATTATTACTAGTCAAACAACATTAGAATTCTTCTATAGCCTATGGGTGGAGCATTTGACCATAAATGTCCTTTTGCGGCGATTGTATGTTTCTAGCTGCTTCGTCGAATCTTCATGTCGAATGGTATTATACATATTTTTGATTGTATCGAATAATACGATACTTGTTTCTGTTCACGCCGAAAGGTCTACCCACCCATTCCAGCAGCGACCACTAACAGCTCTTTCACTATTGTCTCTATAAAGTCAAATCTTTTCTCTCTATGTCGAATGATCTTGAATTTATAAATACCCCCCAACTTTTTGAGATAAGAATGAGGGACATCTATCAGCAAAAGAATGCAGGAATAGGACACACCCCTTACCACACCCTCTTAAAGGAGAATTGTACAAAAAAACAAGATTATGGTTAAACCCACGAGTGCTTTTTTCCCACTACTATTCCTTTATATTGGCTTTTGGAATTTACAGATGCAGCAATTTAGAAATCAAATGAAAGATTTAGCACTGGGAAACACTTTTGATAGATAAAATGTGCATTGTATATACATATATATAGATCAGACCAAAATGAGGGACAAATGAGGAGGAATGAGGGACAGAGGGACATTGCTCCAAATCAGGGACAGTCCCTCAAAATCAGGGACAGTTGGGAGGTATGCTTATAGAGTTAGATTAGGCACATTCGACCGCAGGTTCGATAGACACAGATCGCTATTGTCCACCAAAAATCCTTGTACCAGCCCTGACCTTATTGGCTCCAAGTACTACTTCTCTCCCAGTCTTAACTCTGCTCTATAGAGTATTTATATCACATTCAGGTACCTACAGCAATTGATTTTAATACAGCGGAACCTCGGATTACAAGCATAATCCGTTCCAGGAGAATGCTCGTGATCCAAAGTAGTCGCATATCAAAGCAATTTTTGAAGTCAATGGAAATGAAAATAATTTGTTCTGCATTGACTTCAATGGCACGCAATAACACATTCGGCCTCGAAAATGTCCGAAAAGGCCCGAGGACACTTCAGCTGACCTTGGCAAACCTCAGAAAGAGTTCTTTCCGGAGATTCGCCAAGGTCAGCCAAGCTGTCCTCTGTCCTTTCCGTGCATTTCCAAATGGCGCTGATAGGCTGTGACTGGTCACGTTCTGGTCTGCTCGGCTCTGGCGCCCCCCACCTCAGATCTAACGTGGTACAGCACACCGCTTTTGCATGAATCATGCTCATATTGCGAGACAACAGTCTCTGGGAAGTGGTTGTGAAATCCTGACTGGACGTCTAGTGACGTCCTGCAGGATTTAATGCCGGCACGCGCCCGTGGGGGCACGCAGCGTGGCGATCAGTGATGGGGGGTGTCAGTCTGACACCCTGCATCTCCGATCTCGGTAAAGAGCCTCCAGCTGATCACAATGTAAACAGGAAGAGCAGTTGAGCGGCTCTTCCTCACTCTCGTCTGACAGATGCGAGTATAGGAGAGCCGATCCGCGGCTCTCCTGACAGGGGGGGTTCGCGCTGATTGTTTATCAGCGCAGCCCCCCTCTGATCCCCACACTGGACCACCAGGGAGTGCCCCCCCGGTGCTCAATAGAGCACAACTAGATAAAAAATAAAAATAAAACAATAATAAAAAAAATTGGAATACAATCGATGCCAATCAGTGCCCACAAATGGGCACTGACTGGCAACATGGGCACTGACTAATGATGTCCAGCAATGCAATCAGTGCCACCTCTTAGTGCCCATCTATGCCCAGTGCCCACCTATCAGTGCCCATCTGTGCCACCCATAAGTGCCCATGAGTGCCACCCATAAGTGCCGCCCATGAGTGCCCAGTGTGCCTATGAGTGCCCATCAGTGCTGCCTATCAGTGCCCATCAGTGCCACCTCATCGGTGCCCATCAGTGCCGCCATATCAGTGCCCATAATTGAAGAAGGAAACTTACTTATTTACAAAAAAATAACAGAAAATATATAAAAACTTAATTTTTTTCAAAAATGTCAGTCTTTTTTCAGTTGTTGTGCAACCAAAAGAAAGCTCTATTTGTGGGAACAAAATTATACAAATTTCATTTGGGTACAGTGTAGCATGACCGCGCAATTGTCATTCAAATTGCGACAGTGCTGAAAATTGGCTTGGGCGGGAAAGTGTGTAAGTGCCTGGTATGGAAGTGGTTAAAAATACGGTGCACATATTGGGAAACCCTTGTTAACCGCGTTGCTCGCAATACGATATTCCACTGTGCTTATAAAACTTTTATATGTACGGTATTACTGTAATACAGCCAAGCCGCATGCATAAATATGCTCATCTTTTTTGTGTGCTACAGCAAGGGTTAATCTACCCTGTGCTGGCAGCATGCTGGGGAGCTGGACCACTGCTCTCACACACAATGCAGTGATACCCGTCTCCAGGAACCCAACACATCCTCTATCCATTGATCCAATCAGCAGTGCTCACACTTCCCTTACAGTGCTGATGATTGGAGCATTGGTCAGGGTGTGTGTTGGACTGTTGGAAGCTCAGACTGTTGCACTTTGTGTTGAGCTTCTACCGATGATCTAGCAAACTGTTAGCACAGGGGAAAAAAAGAACATAGTTATTGCTAAATGGTGATTATTTAGCCTGACTGCATTACATTAATAAATACCAGCATTTTAATTGGGCTTTAATGATGTTTTAATGGTTTTTCCCATAAACAAATAACAGCATGATTTATTTTTATCTGCCTGGAGTAAAAACCTTACTAAACACAGAAAACGTTGGTGGCTAATAGAACAGGTTATTAATGTTGTGTATTTTCTCTAATAAGGAAATAAATGATGAGTAATGGTAAGTAATCATTTGGTGCCTTACCGTATAACAGGAATGTAAACTGAATTTAGCGTGGGCAGGATTCCCGGTCATGTGTCACGCGTTTGTTTTTCTCGTTGGCTTTTTGTGTATAAAGTATATAAATCTTATTACAGAGAAACGTTCCTGTTATCAGTACTCTGAAACTGGGAGTGTTTACCTTACTCAGGATAAGCAAATAAGTCTAAAAACAAGAGCGAAAAGTATTCTTACTTGAGTCTTGGTTTGTTTTCTGTGTATATCTTCCAGATCAGTGCAGTAATCCAGTATAATACTTTACCTCTGCATAGGAGCTTCCTGTAATAAGGACCACTCATTGCTGCTCTCTCTACTTGTGCAGGGTGACTGGTCTTATATCCACCCCCCTTTAGCCTGGAGTGGGTGGGGCCTTTTGAGGTCCTTCCACAGCTGTTCTCTCAGTATAGGCAATGATGATGTCACTGCTTCTTTTTCTTGTAAAAGAACAGACGATCACTGACATGGCCACAGAGAAGAACGGGGAAGGTTTGTTTACACTCACCTCTCCCTGTTCTTCAGCTCCTGTGACCGATCGCAGGATATCCGCAGCGATCAGATCTGCGTGTTCCGCGGGCGTGGTCACGGAGCTTCAGACCGGGTTGTGAGTAGTGTTGCTCACAAATATTCGCATTGCGAATATTCGTAACGAATATTGCATATTCGAGTATTCGCGAATAAATCGAATATCGCGATGAATATTCGTATTTTTTCAAATTTATTTTTCTTTTAAATTTTTTTTTTATTGAGAAAATAAAACGCAGAGTACAAGAATAAACGGTTTTGGTTTGACATAACAACGAGTACAAAAAGGTACATACAGAACATGGCACGTGCAGTCACGTATATAGTATTACAGCGTATTGAACCGAAAGACAATGTAACCATATTGAACACACTAAAGGGAAGCGTAACAGAAACATGACTGTGCGATATTTAGAAGGAAACATATAGGAATCCTCCACGAGGGGGGAGTAATACGTAAAACAGTACTCTGTAGGTCAAAAAAAAAGAGGAAACGGAAAACTAGTTCTAGGTAAGGAATTCCAACCTTACCCGAGATAACATTGACAACTTTTCAAGGTATCTAGAAAAAGAAAGAGAGAGAGAGAAGAGAAAAAAGAAGAAAAAAAAAGGGAACTTAAAGAGAGGAGAGTAGAGTAGGAAAAGGGAAAGAAAGAAGAAAAAAAAAAAGAGAGAGGAGAGAGGGGAGAAAACAAAGAAGAAAGGGGGAAAGAGAGAATGTCGGCAGGACCGCACGAACCCCAGGAGGGCACGAGAATAAAGGGGCATAAGCTATAATGAATCATGGCACTAGTAAGGCCATATCGAATCCCGGGGGAAGGAAATTCTCTACCCAGGGAGTCCAGATATTATTGTGTTGGGTAACCCGATCCAGAATAGTCGCTTCTATTTTGCTATGGATCATAGCCTGAGTCACCCTGCTTCTAACTTCTGCTATGTGCAAATTTGGGGACTTCCAAGCCTTCGCTATAGTCTGTTTAGCCGCAGTAGTCAGTTGGAGCAGGAGTCTAACTTGGGCCCTTGTATAATCCTTACGTATTAGGTTTAGAAGGGCTATAGACGGATCAGGGACCAAAGTATCATGTAACAGGGTGGAAGCCATTTGGAATATTACTACCTAAAAGCGTTGTGCAATCGGGCAAGACCACCAAATATGTTCATGTGTACCCTTAGCCCCACATCCCCGGAAACATACTGACGGATAGGATGGCAAAAATTTAGAAATCCTAGCGGGAACTAGGCATAAGGACCTTGTAATTTGCCTCCAGGGCCACCACATTTTGAGAGGAGGCTTTCGTATAGCCCAAAATATTTGCCCATTCCTCCATATCCAATGTTATCTGAAGGTCTTTGGACCACTGTGCAGCATAGGGGGGGAGGTCAGTCGGGGAAGCAGTGAGGTGATTATATAATTGTGAGATGACACCGGGAGCATGTGGGTCAGTATTACAAATACTCTCGTAAAGAGAGAATTCACCCAGAGAGGTGCAATCTTTAATTACTGTTCGAATAAAGTGAGATATTTGTAAGTAACGAAAGTGTTCAGTATAGGGGAATTTAGCCTGAGCCTGTAGGGTAGAGAAAGATTTAAGGGAGGTAGAGGAAACAAGATCACACACACGGTGTAGTCCCAGCCTGAGTCCAAAGGCGGAAGGAGGCAGGTTCGGAGAGGGCAGGAAAGAAAAATGGGTGACCTATCACAGAAAGTAATGGGGCATGGGGAGAAACCAACCCAAATCGGACACGCAAACTATCCCATAGCTTAAGTGAGTGCCGCGTGACTGGATTATGTACTGGGCCACGTATCAGTGGGGGCAACCACAGCAAGTTGGATACTATCAATGGGGAGAGATCAACAGCTTCCAGGCTAACCCATATTGGGATTTCAGAGGAGGCATGAAGTAAAGTGAGTTGTGCCAGCTGAGCAGCCTGGTAGTAGCGGGTAAAATTAGGGAGTCCCAAGCCTCCACTGAGCTTATTTCGAAGGAGAACAGATCTAGATACTCTGGGTTTTATTGGACCCCAAATATATTTAAAGACCCGGGTCTGAATAATTCGATGGAAATAGGAGGGAACTGCAACCGGAAGAACTCTATAAAGATATAAGAGTTTGGGGAGCAAGGACATCTTAACGGCTGCGACCCGTCCTAGCCAGGAGACACATAGTGGTTTCCTTATGTCCAATAAAGCGGATAGGTGGGATAGCATAGGAAGATAATTAGTTCTATAAAGGTTCGCTGGATCACTAGTCAGTTTAATTCCTAATTACGAAAGGGACGTAGAGGACCAAGAGAAAGGAAAGTGTTCTTGTATATGGGTGACTTCCGTGGGAGGTAGAGACACATTGATGGCCTTAGACTTAGATTTATTAACTTCCAAACCCGAGATATTTGCAAATTTTTCCAAGGTTTGTAGGAGAGGTGGTAATGTTAGACGGGGGGAGGATATGAATAGAAGCGCGTCATCCGCAAACAAGCAGATTTTATGGGAAGTAGAGGCAACTTCCAAGCCTCTAATATCCGGGTTAGCCCTAATCAGAGCAGCCAGAGGTTCGATTGCTAAAGCAAAGAGTAAAGGGGATAAAGGGCACCCCTGCCTGGTACCTCTTTCTATCTGAAAACTATCAGAGCGGAACCCAGAATATTTAACATAGGCATGTGGATTTTTATAAAGGGAGCTTACCCATTGCAAAAAGTGTGGACCAAATCCCCAGCGTTCAAGTACAAAGTTTAAATAAGGCCAGGAGACCGTATCAAATGCCTTCCTGATATCAAGTGACAGTAGGTGCATTGGGATCTTACGGGTTCTAGCTAAGTGTTGCAAGAGAACAACCCTCCTAATGTTATCACTAGCCTGTCGACGCGGTATGAAACCGACCTGATCCTTATGTATTAATCCACCAATAATGGGATTGAGGCGCAAGGCCATAATTTTGGCAAGGAGTTTAATGTCAAGATTAAGTAGGGAAATAGGCCTGAAATTAGACCAGAGGGAGTTGTCTACATTGGGTTTAGGAATCATAGCTATTATAGCCGTCAAGGTGTCTCGACCAAAAGAGTGTTGTTGAAGCAAAGCATTGAAAGATTTAGTAAGAAGAGGGGCGAGAGTACCAGAGAATTTCTTGAAGTAGGAAGCCGAAAGCCCATCAGGACCCGGCCTCTTATGAGGTTTAAGAGTTTTAATAGCAAAGAGGACCTCTTCCGTTGAAATTGGTCTTTCAAGAAGTACACGGTTAGAGTCGGACAGCACGGGTAGAGGGATATCCCGAAACAACGATTCGGCGGCGGAGGGAGAAAAGGAAGATTGGGCCTTATACAGTTCTTGTAACCGCTTCCGAAATTCAGATAAAACCTTAACAGGGTTACTAGTGAATGTGTTCTTGTCCGTCCGGAGCCTGATAGGGACCTGGTTCCGTACCGGACAACGAAGACGCATGGCCAAGAAAGTATCCGCCTTATTAGCCTTTGTATAAATAGTATGATTCGATCTGCGGATGGCTTTATCAGCCGATTCAGCCAGCAGCAGATCCAATTCAGTCTTTGATTTTTCCATAGCAATCCTGTTTGGTTCGGAAGGGTTGGACTGAAATTGGAGAAAACATTGGTGATAATCCCGTTCTAGATCAGCCAACCAGAGTTTTTTGTCTCGGTTTAAATGAGTAGAGACAGAGATACACGTTCCCCTGATCACAGGCTTGTGTGCCTCCCAGAGAAGAACAGGAGAAATGTCGGGTGAGGAATTAAGTTTCAGGTAATCTGTGAGGGCAACTTGGATATCAAGACAGTAGGATTGATTGGTAAGGTGAGCTTCGTTTATACACCAGGTACGATCTTTGGATTGAGGGATTAAGGAGGATATGGTGGTGAGTACTGCACAGTGGTCCGACCAGGAGACAGGTTGAATAATAGAGTTAAGCAGTATAGGGGAAGATGCAACCGGGACAAAGATATGATCAATCCTGGAAAAGGATTTGTGCGGATATGAATAAAACGTATAACTTTTCTTAGTCGGATTGCACTCCCGCCAAGTATCAAGCAGAGAGGCTTGCTGGAGAAGTTTCCGGAAACGTATAGAGGGGGAGTATTGATCAGGGGCATAGGGTGACTTATCCAAATGAGGTTGCAGTACTAAATTAGAGTCGCCGCACACAATCAGTGTACCTTTACAGTGGGAGCGTAGGACTTGGAACAAATGCAAAAAAAAGGGGTTCGGGTTACTATTCAGAGCATAGTAGGAGACTAGGGTAGTTTCAACATCCTGTAGTAGGCCCACGAGGATGATATAGCGGCCTTCAGGGTCTTTAATTTCGGACAGAACCGAAAAGGGGAGGGCATGATGGAGGGCAATCAAAACCCCACGTTTTTTTGTGGGGGCAGAGGCAGTGAATACCTGAGGATAACGGGAACTAAAGAATTTGGGAGTTGTACGTACCGAAAAGTGAGTTTCTTGTAGAGCAACTATACCTGCCTTTAAAGTGGCGAATGTTTGGAAAGCTTTAACCCTCTTGTTAGGAGAATTGAGACCCTTAACATTCAATGAAAGTATCTTCAGGGGGGCCATTTAGGGAGGTGCGGGAGAGTATCCAAGGGTGTTCCCGGGGACATGTGATCCAGCCGACCTGGAGAAAGAAGAAAGAGAGGGAGGGCAGAGAAAAACATAGAAGGAAAGCAGAAGAGAGAAGAAATATTGTAGGGCAAATAAGTGGTCATAGAGGAAGAGAAAAATCAAACTGTACCGCCCGACCAAATAGCACACCAACACACCCGCCAGCCAGCTAGCTCGCGTGTGGGTGTACCGTTAAAGAGGGGGAGCAGTGACAACTCCCCGCCACTAACGGGATATAATTTGTTCACACATAAAGAAACAGTTTATAAAAACAATTAAACCAAAAGAAAATAGAGACCAATAAGACGTTTCAATTAGCATATCCAGTCCTAATCGTTATAATTATCACTTTATAAAGTGCAAGCCTAAGAGGAAATGACCGCAGGGTGGGTGACCAAAAAGGAGAAAGGAAAAAAAATCAGGCAAAAAAGAAGAAAGGATAAGAAAGAGGCGGAATAGGGAGAAGGGGATATGTGGGGTGGTATAGGGATAGGGAGGAAAGGGACAATGAAGGAAGGGGAATGGAGAAGGAGGGCGGGGACAAAGGAGGGAAAAGGGGAGATGGGAGAGGGGAGGACGAGGGGGTAGGAAAAGAAGGAAAAGAGGGGAGGGTTCAGGGGAAAGGAGAAGGTAGTGGGAAAAAAGGTAGATGTCAAAATAATGTAGAAACAAGAAAATACAAGCCCATGCTCCCTGTGCATCGCAGTTTGTTGTAGGCAATTACCACCACAGTGTGTGGTATACACAGCTAAGTGCCCATGGGTATCCAAAAAATAAATAAAAAAAGGCAAGAACAAAAAGAAACAGTAACTCGTAAAAAAAACATTCAATGAAATGGGCACGAGGGAGGACGGGCAATCAGTCACAACATGTTTGAAACAACAATATAGCATGAAGATCAGAAAAAAGAGAGACAAATCAAAAACGTGAACAGTGAAAAATTAGACAAAACCTGGGCAACCCCTAGAATCAGAGAGGGGTGGTATCGAGCTCCACCGCACAGGAGGGAGGGCTCATGGCGAACAGTCCCATAGTGCCTTGATTGAAGAATCCTCGGCGAAGACAGCAACAACAAATACCGGGGGGATTAAACAAGGAGAAACAGTACGGCACTGCGGGGACAAAAAAGAGAAAGGAAGAGACCTGCTGGAACAATGTTAGACATTCGCATTCAGCGAGGTGAGTATAGCTGGCGGTCACCATTACGAGAGGAACGGGCAGGGGTCCCCTTACGAACAGAGGACGGAGCCGGCTGGAGTCTCTTCGGGGTAGCCGTATACGGATGAGCAGCAGTGCGAGCCGGGGTGTGGGGTAATGAAGTCTCTGACATCTGAGCCGGGTCGGTGAGGTGGAGAGACTCCAGGAGGCGCTGAAGGGATTCAGGTGATGTGCAGGAATGCTGCTGGCCTTGATAGGAAAATTGCAGGGCAAAAGGGAACCGCCAGGTATATTTCAGTTGGTGCTGCATAAGGACTTGCAACTGGGGCTTCATCGCACGCCTTTTGGTAATTGTTGAGGGAGCCAGGTCAGAGAAGAGCTGGTAGTTGTGACCTTGAAACTGGAGAGCGTTCTTATTGCGGGCAGCAGCAAGCAATTGCTCTTTCGTGCGAAAGAAATGGAGTTTGACAATAATGTCACGCGGGGGACCATCTTGCTGGCGGCGGGTTAAGGCCCTATGTATCCTGTCAAACTCCAGTCTCTCGATCGGTATGGAGGAGGATGAAAGTTCTTGGAATAGGGCTGTAAAGAAAGATTGTAAGTCATCCACAGTCTCAGGTATGCCGCGAATGCGCAAATTAGACCTGCGAGAACGGTTTTCGGCGTCCTCTAAACGTGAGAGGAGAGCAGCGTTCTCCTCCCGGAGAGCAGCCTGCTCCTGGGCCTGTTTTTGGAGGGTGAGCTCCAGGTCATCAACTCTGGTTTCCAGGTCTGCAGTGCGTTGGGCTTGTTCCCTGATCTCACGGGATAGCCTATTAGTTATCTGGTCTGAAGTAGTTTTCAGGGCCCTATGCAGCATAGCCTCCATATACTTAAAAAAGTCAGCTTGGGACATACCTGACGGCGGTAGTGAGGGAGAACCAGCAACATGGGATTCCTCTTCATCGTCCTCATCGCTGTCAGCATGCAGGGATCTGTCCGGAGAGGCAGCGAGCTGTTTAGCCAGGGCCTTCGCCGCCATCTTGGAAGAGGCGCGGGCCAGGGCTTCCTTAATTGGTTTGGGCTTCGTTTTTCCTCGGTGCCCGGTCAGGACCATCGCGGGTGATGCAGCGCTCGTTCCGGGAGCGAAGGCTTAAAAAAGCGGGGTTGCCCGATGGTTTAAGGTGCTAATGGGGACCCGATTCAGTGGCGGGGAGAGCGGAGCTCTAAGGGAACACGTCCACCATAGCGAGCCTCGCGCATGCGCCCCTTTCAAATTTATTTTTAAAACAGATCACATCCTAGTGATCTCCATCGACGTCTAAAAGCATTGCTGGTATGATTAGAGACCCTGGGCCGAGTAGCTGAGGCGATCCTTTTATGTTGCCGAATATTCGCAATGCTAATATTCGTATTACGAATATTCGCAAATACTTTCTCTGCCCTTCTGTGTTTTGTGTATAAAAAAAAAAAAATTTGCTTTAGTTTAGTCATATAAGTTTGTGTAAGTAGAGTTAGTGTTTAGTGCATATTCGTTTATAATCCAGGAAATGATCTCCGTTTTCACGTGTTGACGAGAATTTCACAATCAATTTCGCATTCGCATTAGCGAAATTTCGCATTCGCATTAGCGAAATTTCGCATTCGCATTAGCGAAATTTCGCAATATTGTTATTTGGACAAAATATCACGAATATTCGATTTTAGCGAATATTTCTCGAATATTCTTCTATATATTCGTGATATATCGCGAAATCGAATATGGCGTATTCCGCTCAACACTAGTTGTGAGCTCTCCCCACTCGCGACCCACAGCTGGGCTCTTAAAGGGGACGTATACTGTATATACGTCCATGTGCCCAGCCGTACCATTCTGCCGACATATATCGTCATGGGGCGGTCCTTAAGTTGGTTAAAAAAAATCGTATTCATTTTACTTTAAATTTTTTATTTTAACACTGTCTTTAACTACTCAAGGACACCTTCACGCCAATATACATCAGCAGAAGGGCACGGCTGGGCTCTTAAAGGCAACGTACAGGTATGTGCCTATGCCCAGCCGTGCCCTTCTGCTGATGTATATTGGCGTGAAGGTGTCCTTGAGTAGTTAAAGACAGTGTTAAAATAAAAAATTGGGGATCCTGCGCACCACCGGTGGCACGCTCGCGACCCGGTCCGAAGCTCCGTGACCACGCCCGCGGGACCCATGGAGCCGATTTCCCCCGGTGTCCCGCGTTTGGTCACAGGAGCCACCAGGAGAGGTGGGTGTAAACACACCTTCCCCGCTCTTCTGTGTGGCAGTGACACTGATCGTCTGTTCCCTGATATAGGGAACGACGATCAGTGATGTTACGCCTACAGCCATGCCCCCCTACAGTAAGAATCACTCCCTTAGGGCACACTTAACCCCTTAGCACCCCCTAGGGGTTAACTCCTTTACTGCCATTGTCATTTTCACAGTAATCAGTGCATTTTTATAGCACTTTTCGCTGTGAAAATGACAATCGTCCCAAAAATGTGTCAAAAGTGTCCGATGTGTCCGCCATAATGTTGCAGTCCTGAAAAATTTGCTGATCGGCGCTATTACTAGTAAAAAAATATATATATATTAATAAAAATGCCATAAAACTATCCCCTATTTTGTTGCACGCTTATTGCAATTTTTTTTATTCAAAAATAGGTAGAAGAATACGTATCGGCCTAAACTGTGAAAAATAAACGTTTTTTTAATATCTTTTTTTGGGGATATTTATTATAGCAAAATGTAAAAAATATTGTTTTTTTTTTTTAAATTGTCGCTCTTTTTTTGTTTATAGTGCAACAAATAAAAACCGCAGTGATCAAATACCACCAAAGAAAAGCTCTATTTGTGGGGAAAAAAGGACGCCAATTTTGTTTGGGAGCTACGTTGCACGACCGCGCAATTGTCAGTTAAAGCGACGCAGTGCCGAATCGCAGAAAGGGGCAAGGTCCTTAACCTGCATATTGGTCTGGGTCTTAAGTGGTTAAAAAACAATGGGTCACTTTTATTCCTATTACAAGGAATGTAAACATCCCTTATAATAATAAAAAAAAACAGGACCTTAAATATTAGATCTGGGGTCAAAAAGACCTCAGATCTCATATTAAGGGTCCTTTCACACGGAGCGGACCGTTTTCGGTCCACTCCGTGTGCCCGTCAGCTCAGCGGGGGGTCTCCGCTCAGCTGTCGGCGGACAGGGCGGTCCCCGCACTGTCTCTCCTCCGCTCTCCCCTATGGGGAGTCGGATGGACAGGGACCGTCTGTCCTTTTGCATCCGATCCGTTTGGCCGGACGGAAGAAAAATAGGACATTCTTCCGTCCGCAAAAACGGATGCGGATCTGGCGGACGTTAGCGGATGCATCATCCGCTAACGGATCCGCTCCCATAGGGGCCCATTACAAGTCCGTAAACAGACTTGTAATGAGCGGACGAACGGTCCGCTAGTGTGAAAGGACCCTTACACTAAAATACAATAAAACAAGTCACTTAAAAAAAGAATCCTCCTTTAAAAGCTATGGGCGGTAGTGAGGTTTGATGTCACTTCCACCCTCCCATGCTATGAAGCCGAGCAGGGGCCATCTTCCCCTCACTCAGCTGCCAGGCACCTACGGGAAAGGATGCGATCGTTTCCGCCACTACCGGCGGGTCCGGTAAGCGACGGAGACGGTGCCTCTCCTGCTGCCGATAAAAGTGATCTTGCGTCGAATCCGCCACAGAGACTACTTTTATCTTAAAGAGAAATGCATGGCATTCCCGAAAATACTGCCATTACCTTGGTATTTAGCATCAAAGTACCGATCAGATAATTTAAAAACAGGTTCTACGTTTTTTCACTGATGGGGCCCACACACGATTGGTTCGTCTGATGAAAACGGTCCATCAGACGAACTGATTGTGTGTACGCGGCATGAGAGTTTAGAAAAAAAGGGGGCAGAGAGCTGAAGCTACAATCTGCAAAACTCAGTAAGGAGAGTTCTAAAGGCTGATTAGAATGAACAGACACACCCCCTCCACACAGCTCACAGGAACAGAGTTGAGGCTGTAAATCAGCTGGAGGTCCTTCCCTGTCACCATTTTTCTCTTGGTGTCAGGAAAACTTGTCAGAAGTGATTCATCCTGATAGCAGAGGAATGAAGCAGCAGACAGAAATGACATTTATTGTTCTTAATTAAGACACACCAGGGACATGCGGTGAGGTTAGTGGCTGGTGAGGCACTGGCTAGTATCAGGGCCAGATACACACAGATTACATACACCACAAACGTTAGAGTGAGAACAAATATTTTAGCACTAGACCTCCTCTGTAACTCTAAATATGTAACCTGTAAAAAATGTTAAAGCGTTGTCCATGGAGAGTCTTAAGTACTGAAGTTTGGTGCCATTCAACAAGTGCGTGCAATTTTAAAGGGGTTGTAAAGGTAAAAAATGTTTTACTTTAATGCATCCTATGCGCTCACAAAAGCTTTCCACCGTGCGAGCGCCCTCGCATGAAGAGGGAAAGCTTTTGCAAGGAGGAGCCCAGACAGCTGCCGAGGGACCCCAGAAGACAGCTTTCCGGGCCACTCTGTGCAAAACGAACTGCACAGTGGAGGTAAGTATAACATGTTTGTTATTTTTTATTTTTTTTAAATCCTGGCTTTAGAGTCCCTTTAAAGCATGATATGTTAGGTATATATTTACTCAGCATAAAATCATATTTCACATTATACAGAAAAATCAGGCTTACTTTTTTTTCTAGTTTTTATTTATGAAACAATTTCTTTCCAAAAAACGCATTTGAAAAATTGCTGCGCAAATATTGTGTAATAAAGTTGCGACGACCACCATTTTATTCCCTAGGGTGTCTGCTAAAATAATATATATAATGTTTTTGGGTTATGAGTAATCTTCTAGCAAAAAATTTGATTTTTACATGTAAGAGAGAAGTGTCAGAATTGATTGGGTGGCAAGGAGGCTAATTACCATAAGTAAGTAATATACAAATAATTATTATAAAAAAAAAATCAGTTAATTTTCTAGATTTTCAAAAACTGTACTCAAGCAGGTTGCCTAATGAACAAATTACTGATGTTTGAAGTTATAACTTCCAACCAGTAATTTCACATTAAATAGATAAATAATGAATTATTATCTTATAACATATAGCATAATAAGATTTGATTTAGCTTGTACCTTTTAGGCAGCAGCAGATTCTCATTCTCTCTCTTAACTGTGTGAGAAAAACATATAATTATGGGTAAATTTTATACTCGTTGGGCCCTTTCACGCGTACGGACCATATGTCTGCTTTTTCATCCATCCGTTTGCGGATAAAAAAGGGACATACATTGGTCTCTATGTGATTGCGGGTGTCAGCGCATAAACATCCGCTGACACCCGTAATTGTCCGCCTCCGCAAACATCCGATTTTGCAGACGGAAGAAAACCCTATTTTTTCTTCCGTCTGCAGAGCCGATCGGATGAACACGGACACACGGTCCGTGCGATCTCCATTACGAATGCTACTTTTACCGAAGGTGCGCTCCCGTCTCTTTGATACTTTGATACTTTATTCTGAGTATGCGTGGGTTTCTAAGCATACGCACGAACGTGTTTCTCATCGTAAACCTGCCCGACGAGAAACACAATGAGGAAATTGAAACTCCCGACGAGAAAAAAGAGAGCATGTTCTCTTTTTTTCTTGTCGAGATCCACGACAGTTTTCTCAACAAAAGACATACACACGACCGTCTTTCTCGGCAAAAATGCTCTTGTCATGTGTACGAGGCCTTAGACGAGTCTGCCATTTTGTTTTATGCCTCTAAACACAGTTTTATGTTAGTCTCTGTGGCCATGCACACAAGGTGTGTAGATTAGTATTTAAGGAGCAGCATTTAGAGGCAAAAAAAAAATGCACCAAAGCTGTGTTGAGGGAAGAGTTTATGAGCATAATTTACGCTCAAACTTCTACTCTGGCTAGTAGAATGGTTAAGCCCCTAGCGCTCAAGCAGGGCTCTATGGGACAGTGCAAATGGCTCCTGTTCTCTCTTCTCTCCCCTCTGTTCCTACAGGTTGCCCTGGGAGAGGGCAGAAGGTTGGGGTGCATAGCAACATCACCCTTATTGGGTAATTTGGGTAGGCTAGTGTGCACAGAGGGTATAAGAGTGACAGTTTTCCTGCTCTATCAGCCTCCCGAGGAGAGCCTGCTGGAGGACTGAGCGTCAAGGCTGCTCCCACCCACCCTCCTATATTTCAATATGTTTGTTGTGGTGTTTGTTAGCAGTGTTTGTCATCCAGTTCAGTTCTGGATGGACTATATGTAATACGATTAGTAAATAGAATGAGTTATGGTCGTTATGTAACTTTAAAGTAAAATCTATTGCTGAAGTTTTATAGATTATTATAATTTGCTTTGGAGGCAGTGACCATTATAGTCAATGAAATGAAAGTTGTGTTTGTCTCTTCATTTCAGGTTTTATCTTTAGTCCTTTTTACTGTCCCATACATTTAAGCCTACATTTAGGCATTTTTGCAGCGAAGTTCTGGTAGAAAAATCCTGCATATTTGAAGCATAAGTGCATAGAACCGTATACATAAGGCCTTTGTATATTCTCTATATCTTTGGTCCACTATAAATCGAAAGAAGCAAAACTAATAGTTTAGTACTGATAGTTATTCATCAATGGCAGCTCAAATTTAAAAAAGATCATTGCTGCTCTGCTTCACCCTTCACGTATGTCAGCATGGAGACACTGTAAGAGCAGCATTGAGCGCCTCACGGCAGCACACAGCTTGTCTGTACTTGCTTCACAAGCAGCTTTACTGACTGGCTCCTTCTCAGCTCTTCTTCATTCTCTACTTCTTGCCATCAAAGGGGAGAAAAGTACAGTGGGTGTTTCTCCAACGTCACCTCCCATTACATTATCATACGTTATGTACATTAGCTGTTATTACAAACAGAAAGCACATGGCTGAGATTGCAGCATTCTGTGATTTCCTGCTAGCTGCCTCCTCAGGTCCCAGGAGTTGGAGGTCAAGTCCTGGAATACGAAGGAATGTATAAATAAATTGGTGTTAGTTCCAGGGAGAATTTTGGACGCGTGTCACAGTTCTGAGTCTTTCTGTCACCTTACAGGAAGAAGAAAAGAACTTTGTCCAGTCTGGACTCCACTGTACAACATGAAGAAATCAATCAGACGGATGTTTTCTACTGCTGGAGAGAAGGACAACGACACCCCGTATGAGGGGGTCATCCTACGCACTGATAGCTGCACCTCAATACAAGCAGATCCTCAGCACATATTTAAGGTATGTAGGACACGTGTATGTGTTTAAACTGCTCTGGGGTGGATCAAGGAATGGCAGTGTTGTAGTAGTGGATTAACAGAGTAATCTGGCAATATTTGCACACGTGTGTAAATGATTTTGGGATAACTGTGTAGCTGAAAAATGCTTGAATATAAAATTTGAAATATAGATTGTAGCTTTAAAGAGCAGAAATATTGAGCTGCCCACACAACATACCCCTAACCAGGGCCGCCATCAGGAATTTTGGGGCCCCTTACACAGGGGCCAGGGGCCCCCTGGAACAGAGAAGCGGGGGGGGGCGTTTACAAAAAGAAGAAATAAATAAAAATATATATAAAAGAAGGGGGCTAGCCATCCAGGGCCCTGGGGACCCCTGGGCCCTTTAATAAAAATAAAAAAAGAGAAATATATATATATATATATTTTAGGGGGTTTCCTTTCGGGCCCCTTACAGGTGTACTGCATGTACCCCCCTGATGGCAGCCCTGCCCCTAACTGTCCACAAATTCCAGGGACTGTCCTTGATTTGGAACAAAGTCCCTCTGTCCCTCTGTCCTCCTCATTTGTCCCTCATTTTGGTCTGAACTTTAGTGTTGTATGTAAAATGCACTTTTTTCATTTCAAAAAGTGTTTCCCAGTGCTAAACCTCTCATCCAAATTCTAAATTACTGCATTTGTAAATTTCCAAAGCCAAAATAAAGGAATAGCAGTGGTAGAAAAAAAGCACTTGTGGGTTTAACTAATGTTTTTTTAATAATTCTCCTTTAATGCCGCGTACATACCATCACTTTATGTGATGAAAAAAAACAAATTTTTTTGTGAAGTAAAAAACAACGTTTTTGAAACGTCTATTTTCAAAAACGACATTGCCTACACACCATTGTTTTTTCACAATGCTCTAGCAAAGCGAGGTTACGTTCACCACTCTTTTTCGTTGAAGCTCGCTTCATAACTAGCTTCTGGGCATGCGCGGGATGAAAACTTTGTTTTAAACGTAGTTTTTTGCTACACACAGTGATTTTTTGTGAAACAAAAAACAACGTTTTGAAAAACGACACAAAAAATTGAGGCATGCTTCAATTTTTTTTTGTCGTTTTTCACAAGACATAAAATGAAGTTTTCCCCGCACACACGGTCATTTAAATTGACGTTTTTAAAAACGTTGTTTTTTCCATCACATAAAGTGATGGTGTGTACGCGGCATCAGGGGGTATGTCATATTCCTACATACTTTTGCTAATAGATGTCCCTCGTTCCCATCTCAAAAAGTTGGGGGGTACGCATACAACTAATGTTTACCGCTATACAATCAACTAGCATCGTACCAGTAAAAAATTCCTGACAGTTCAAGGCTGCGTACACACGATCAGTCCATCAGATGAGAACGGTTCCGAAGGACCATTTTCAACGGTTAATCAATGAAGCTGACTGATGGTCCGATCGTGTCAGAATGCAGTGACGTAAAACACAACGACGTGCTGAAAAAAACGAAGTTCAATGCTTCCAAGCATGCGTCGACTTGATTCTGAGCATGCGTGGCTTTTTAACCGATGCTTTTGCATACTAACGATCAGTTTTGACCCATCGGCCAGGCGTCCATCAGTCAAATTTTAAAGCAAGCTCTCTTTTTTTGACCAAAGGATAACTGACCGATGGGGCCCACACACGATCGGTTTGGACCGATGAAACAGACCTTCAGTCCGTTTTTATCGGTTTTGACCAATCGTGTGTACGCCGCCCAACAGTTAGGATTGTTTTAAAGTATTGAGGTAAAGAGTAGGGGATAGAATGCCTTAAAGTATAGCTAAATAAACTACATTTTTAGTTTTGGATAGTGCTATCTGTACCTCCATTTGGGGGGGGGGGGGGTCACCCACTCTATTTCTTCTTTTTGTTCTCACCAAGAGTAAAAGTGGAAAACAGTTCCAAATTTTGTGTTGTCACAGAACAGGAATGGAGAATAAATCTTCCAATAGGGATTCCAGTTCTGATGACCCTAGTGACAGCCAAGGATTGTGTCACTTTGGAGGGATTTCCTTTCATTTCTAGTTTTGGCTTTGGGACAGGAAGTGAAGGGAAATTTCCAAAATGGGTGCAGATGACAAAAAACTGACAAGGGTTATAACCCTTATAATACCTAAAATGCAAAACGATATTTACCTATAATGCTACCCTTTTTTTTAAAATAATTTTTGCTAATAATAACTCTGAAATTGATTAAATATTTTTGAAAGTTTAAATAAGTGTGGTGACAATAAAAAAAACTGGTGGCAGAATAGGGACATTTAAGTACTTACATTATTAACAAATGATAAATGATCTTTAAAACCAGCTCTCATTGACCGCTATGGCTGCAAGCAGTGTGGAGAAATGCATATTTAAATAAAGTTGTCCATGTAGCTCCCTCCACAGCTCAGCTCTCCCTGCTCCCCCATTCTTTGAGTACCTGCTCTGTGTTTACACTGGAGATTAGAAAGCAGAAAGGCTGTTGAGAAGAGGCAGCAGGATGAGATGCTGGAAGAAGGATGGGGAAAATGATGGGGATGAATTGCAGCTTACAGCTTCAATGTATTACATTAATAATAGGGGGTTCAGTTGGGCTTTAAACTGGCCATACACCTGACACTGACAATTTATTATAATGATTAACATTTCTATTCAAGTTTGTGTTGAAATCACTAAGCAATCAAAGAGGTAAAAGGGTTATATTACAGTTAGTACATTCGAACACACATTCTGACCTCTGGTATCACACTACAGAAGAGCTTATTTGATATCACGTCTGCATTTGGCATCGTCTTGCTGCTTCCAGTTTTCAGAGACTTTCGAATGCGTTCCAGTATGAATCACAGTAAACACGTTTTGTTCTTGCTGTTACTGTGCAGGCTGACATGCCTAACTTTAGGAAAAGAGAAATTTTTTTTGCATGAGATCTCTAAATAAAACTGAGACCTCTGAGAAATTCCTTGATATTGGGGGTTGCCTCTGTGTTTTGCTGCATATTTCCATAGGCTTATTATAAAACAAAGTCTAGAGCATTGGAGATGTGACTGAGGTCTAATCAGTGAAACTTTTGATTGGTTGCCACTGGGGAATACATTTTAGACACCCCAGAAAAGTACGCTGTTGTGCGTTACAAATCTTATATATGTTTCTTAAAGGGGTGGTTCATCCTCCAAAAAATTTCTAGCAGGGCATGGAGCCCACCGACCCGACCGGCAGTATGCCGGTGTTTTATTTTTATTTTCTGTAGATACCTTTTCACAGGCTCTCTTCCGATCCGGCGGCTGTGATTGAAGTCCCCTCAGCCCGGCGCATACAGCGCGTCACGAGATGCCGAAGAAACCCGAACGTCGGTGCGGCCCTATACGGCGCCTGCGCACTGACGTTCGGGTTCCTTCGGCACCTTGTGACGCGCTGTATGCGCCGGGCTGAGGGGACGTCAATCACAGCCTGTGATTGTAAATGCCCAGTACCGCGGGATCGCCGGAGGGGAAGAGAGCCCGTAAAAAGGTATGTACGAAAAAAAAAAAACACCGGCATTCTGCCGGTCGGGTGGGTGTTCTCCATGGCATGCTAGAATTTTTTTTGGAGGGTGAACCTCCACTTTAAGAAAACAGCAACATGATAGAATTTAGTTTATTGGAAAAGATTAGCAAAATATCTGTGCTAATAGTTTGCTATGGCTAAAGATAGGCATAGATGTGAGATGACCAAAATTGGCCAGATGGAGTAAAAGTCTCAAGGCCTTAGGCCTCAGCTGACACCCCTGGACTGCAAATCTCAAGGGGAGAAAAAAAGTTTGTACAATATCTTATTTAAGTGTTGTTGGCTGCCCCAGAAAACTGGGCGCTGGAGGTGTATGGCATCACTCCCTCTTCTCATTTACATTCACACAGATATGTATGCTTAGGCAATGTGAACATACATATTTATGTGATGGACACCCCACAGATATAACTAATAAAAACACACTACCGGCACTCAGTAGTGTATTTAGGTTTTGTGCTGCCCTAGGCCTCAATAAACTTGTGCACCCCCTAATTTAAATGACCCACCCCTTCCTGTCAAGGCCACACCCAGGGCCGGACATTCCATTGGGTTTGACTGGGCTCAAGCCCATGGGCCCGCCCAATAGGGGGCCCCGGCCCAATCTCGGCAACCCCCCCCATTTGCGGCAATCGCAGCAACCCCCTCCCGCAATTTTTTGGCAACCCCCTTCTGCAGTTTTCCCCTCCCCGCTCAACAAGTATGATCGGTCGGCGCACTGCCCCCCAGATCAACAACTGTGATTGGTCGATTATTAAGCCCAGCGACCAAGTCCTGCCCTGGCCACAACCCTTGCTGTTTAAGACCTGCCCTTGCCTTACTCTATCCAAAATGAAAAAATAAATGTTACCTATAGGTCTACTTAAGGCACACATTTCTGATAATTTTATGGAGAGGACTAAGAAGATATAACCATGCCAATGGTTCAGCAGAATAGCACAGTCAGGAAGGTTTGTGTTCAAGGCTGATAGGACAGTCTAAATTAGAAGCAACCCCCCCCCCCCCCACAGTTGCGGAATGCTGACCGACCACATACCAGAAGCAGTGCAGCCGCTTCATAAGGACTAATTTGCCTTTCTGCCCAGTCCGCCCCATAAGACTGGCGCTACACTAATAGTGTAGCGCAAGCCGACAGGTACTCTTTCCGTGCTGCCCCCTGCAACGTGCTGCCCTAGACCTGGGCCTTGTTGGCCTAGGCCAGGATACAGCCTTGCCAGCACTAAAGAATATTGGTTAAACACACAGTTAGAAATTCTTCTCATTCACTAATCAGGTTTAAGTGATGTCTTAACAGTTAAGTTCATGGCCTTGCAGCTCTTCTCAGGTCTGGAAAATCGTAAAACTGTACTAAAATCACTAAGAGAAAAAGTGCACCAGCACTGCAGGCATATAACTATCCATCACATACTATGGACAGGACTTTGTTACATCTCCATTGTTGAATTGATCAGTGGATGGTTACATTCCTGTTATGTAATATGTTTGTTTTGCACAGAGCCAGTGCAATTTCTCTCTTTGCAATTTTTTTACCCTCAGAAGATCGGGTCTGAATATAAATTCAGACACATTTTTGGTTATTCAGTGATTTGGATGTATGTGAATCGCCCAATAAAATAGTAACAAAATTGGCTGAAATTCGTCTAATTTTGTTATGTATATTTAAGTTTTCTAATGAATTGCAAATTTTTGGAACGATTCAAATTTGGATTGGTTGAAAAATTATAGACTGATTCCAATTCTGTGTGAAGAATAGCTGGTTATTAAGGAGCAGGCTGGGAAGCCTCGTCAGCTGTCAGCAGGTTTTCCCACTGACAGCTGAAATGTAAACAAAAGAATGCCAGCAAAGAAAAATTCAGAAAAGAAACAGCGTGGGGTCCCACAGTCCATACTAGGCCCTGCAGGTCTAATATGGATTTTAAAGGGAACTCCACTCCAAAAAAATTTAAATCATTTTTAACCAAGTTTGAATTGCAAAAACAAATCTATTTAATCCTTCTTGCTATAAAAATCTGGTTGAAAGTGCTTGAAATTGCCTGAAAATTTTAGTGTAAATCATCAGCAGCACATTGCTCAGCACCTTACTGAACAGGTTTATTGTGTGCATAACAGAGCTCATTGCAATACCACACTCAATAAGTGATCCATAAACAGAGTTTGAGGGGGTGTCCAGCCAATCCTCTGACATCTGTGTATCACCATATATTTTTAAAACTGATTTAAGAAGACAGTTGAGTTTGCATGTAATTGTTATATCTATATTCTAAAGTCTCAGTAATGACAATACTCATTTGAAAAGCAAATAAAGATTGCATTTAATGGCAGATTTTGACTAGCAAGTTGCAAATTTCAAACAGTAAGAGTGACACTGCAATTACAGATCTATCTTTCAATGTATAGAGCAGCCTTTCTCAACCTTTTTAAAATGTAGGAACCCTTGAAAAAAAATGTAGGTCTTAGGGAACTCCTGCAATTTTTTTTTATAATGCTACACCGCTTTCTGCCCTATCTGACTGATCAGGCAAGGATCGCTGTTGTGCTTCCGCATCTGGGCTGCTGGCTGGTTTACCTCTTTACCAGATCAAACACCTACAGAAAGTCCAGAATTAAGCGGTAAGGTTAGCCCTCAATCTGAGAGGCCACTGCCCGACCTCTGGGCACCTGGCAGCCCTTCATTGGCTGCTTGTGGGGTTTTAATCTTAGTTTTTAAGGCTTTCAATAAATTAGGTCCTACTTACCTAGAGCCAAGATAGATTGACAAGACATCTCACTGGCCGTTCATTGAGAGCGGCTACTCAATTACGCCTGGAGGTCCCAAAGTTTAGATTAAAAAAGTGGGGGGGGGCAGAGCATTCTCGAGGTTGGGACCTAGAAAGTGGAACCTCCTGCCGTTGGCTCTCAGGCAGACCTCAAACCTGCTCCAGTTCTGGAAGGGACTGAAAACCCTTCTGTGGACTGAGGCTGGGTAGATGGCTATGCAACAGGAGGTGGAAACTGACAGGGGGGCAGGGGTTATTTTTCTTCTCAGGGCTCTTTTACTGTTTTTTTTTCTATTTTTATTTGATTTATGCTATTGCTTTTTAATGTTTTAATGTTTCTTTGTTTTAACGGCTTTGATGTCTGTGGTTTTACTGTTGTTATTGTATGTACGGCGATTGGCACCTCGTCCCATCGCCGGGTAGCGTTTTGATACTGTGATTTAACGCTTAATAAAAATATTCAATAAACAATAATGATCAATAGGATGAGTGTGACATTCTTGAGTATTTGACACCCAGGGAGGGCAATCATTTAAAAAAAACATATTTTACACAACAAAATTGATTTCAACAATATATATTATAATAAATAATAACAGAAAAAAGATAGTCAGGCAAAGTTGTGGTGCCCTCTAGCATAAGCACGCTTTTATTATTACTAATTGGCAGTGGGTTAACTGTCATTGTTATTTTTATGCAGCTTGCTAAGGAGGGTCATGTGAGTCGTGTGCGGAGTTTTATACTGAAGAACCCATCATGCCTGATGGCCAGAGATGATATGGAGGCCACTCCACTGCATTATGCTGCAAAACATGGACACTTGGAAATTGTGTTAATGATCGTCAATGAGGGTACCGACGAAGGTAAAATATCACTCTGGGTGGTAAAAGTGAGAAAATAATGTGTGTGATATACATAACATAATACAAAATTGCTGGCCTCTGGTGTCAGTTGATACTTAAAAAAATAAAATGACTAGCCCTAAAATCTTTGTAAGATAACACAGGCTTGTCAAAATGTGTTGCAGAATCACCTTGTGGAAAGCATCTTCCCTTGGTTATTAAATGACACAGGTTACAGTTCTTATGTATTTCACACTTACTGTACAAGTGCTTTCTTAAACATTTTTTGAAAAAGTAGTGGTGTGTATGAAATGTAGTGTTGAGCGGAATACGCCATATTCGATTTCGCGATATTGCACGAATATATACAAGAATATTCGTTAATATCGAATATTCGTGATATTTTATCAAAAACATTTTTTTTGCTAAATTTCGCTAATGCGAATGCGAAATTGATTGCGAAATTCTCGTCCGTGCATGCGCATGCGCGCAAACAACACGCGAAAACGGAGATCATTTCCTGGATTACTAAACTAATATGCACTAAACACTAACTCTACTTACACAAACTTATATGACTAAACTAAAGCTAAATTTTTTTTTTTTTTTTTACACTGACTGACAAGGACAAAGACAAGGACTACAAATAGTAAACTAATATGCACTAAACACTAACTCTACTTACACAAACTTATATGACTAAACTAAAGCTATTTTTTTTTTTTTTTATACACAAAACACAGAGACTAAACACACACTAAACTAAGCTACCATAAAGAAATGTACATTTACACTAACTACACAGAAATCTATCTAACACTAAGCTACACTAACCTGGACAAAACAACACAAATCTGAGCTTTTAGAAAAGCTGTTGGGTCTTTTGCTTTGAAAAAAGCATTTGGTTTTAGAAGCACTATAGGAAACACAATGCTAAGCTCAAAGATCGCAATACACAGGAAAAACGCACAGAAACAATCCACTCTCTCTAGCCACCTTGTGAATCTGCACTGAAATACTGCTGGGAGTGATCTTATATAATGGTCGTGCAGGCAGGTTCCTATTGGTTGCTATGGAGGTTGCTAACCTCTGACAACTGTGGTAGGAGAACTCTGATTGGCTCTGATGCAAAAGAAGGGCAGAGAAAGTATTCGCGAATATTCGGCAACATAAAAGGATCGCCTCAGCTACTCGGCCCAGGGTCTCTAATCATACCAGCAATGCTTTTAGACGTCGATGGAGATCACTATGATGTGATCTGTTTTAAAAATAAATTAGAAAAAATACGAATATTCGCAATAGCGAATATTCACCGCGATATTCGAGTTATTCGCGAATACTCGAATATGCAATATTCGTAACGAATATTCGCAATGCGAATATTCTTGAGCAAAACTAATGAAATGCACCTGTGCCATTTGATAAACTAAGGAGACGTTTTCTACAATCTAATTGCAATGATTCCATCTAATTTTCTGAGAAAATATTTTATTTGTGATTTGTTTTAGTGTTTGTGCAGTGAATCCTTCTTGATCTTTATTTACTTAATGGGACTGTGCTGATATTGGGGTCTAGGGCAATGACCATGTGTTATGTATATGGTAATCCTGTCCAAAACTTTGCAAACCAAATAAATCAAAATTAAATGAAAATTAAAATGCCATTGCGGCGGGTTATGTTACCCAGTAAAAGTGACGCCCATTTCCACATGCTCCTTAAATGTAATTTGTGGCCTCTTTGATAATATGGGCTTACAGGATGGCAACTGGTAGGGTTCAAATTTGAGCTTTACAGAAACATTTAAATTTGCATATAACACCAGCTACCTATCTCTAGGGCTGCTGTTGTTTTTTTGTTTTGTTTTTAATGGAGGTCATCTCAACACTTTTATTTTTGCATTATATTATTACTTTTAGTTGTTCAGACTTGTGTCAGGTTGATGCTAATACCCTAAAACGCCACCAAATACTTATATGTAGAATATATGCCAAGTTATTATAGCAATAGAAATCCCTTTATTTGACAATGGCAAATCTATAGATTAAAGAACAACTATAAACAGTGGAGGAGTGAGCATAGCCAACTTCGTACAGGAGATGTTTTTTTTTTGCAGGAAAATAAGTTTTAAAGTTATGCCCTGTACACACGATCGGATATCTGATGGAATCTAATCCGATGGATTTTTTCATCGGATATCCGATGAAGCTGACTTTCATCAGTCTTGCCTACACAACATCAGTCCAAAATCTGACCGTGTCCAACGCGGAGAAACACTACAACGTGCTGAGAAAAATGAAGTTTAATGCTTCCGAGCATGCGTCAACTTGATTCTGAGCATGCGTGGATTTTTCTCCGAGTCTTTCTATTAGTTTTTTATCCATAGGAAAATTTTAAAACATGTTCTATTTCTTTTTCACAGATGGAAAACAAACCGTTGGGGCCCACACAAGATCGGTTTGTCCGATGAAAATGGTATATCGGTCCGTTTTCATCAGACAAACTGATCGTGTGTACAGGGCTTTAAGCCCTGTACACACGATCAGTCCATCCGATGAGAGCGGTCTGACGGACCGTTTTCATCAGTTCACCGAGGAAGCTGACTGATGGACTCATGTGCCTACACACCATCGGTTCATGAATCGATTGTGTCAGAACGCGGTGACGTAAAACACAACAACGTGATGAAAAAAACAAAGTTGAATGCTTCCAAGCATGCATCGAGTTGATTCTGAGCATGCGTGGATTTTTAACCGATGCTTGTGCGTACTAACAATCGGTTTTGACCTATCGGTTAGCCATCCATTGGTTCAATTTTAAAGCAAGCCATCTGTTTTTGGACCGAAGGATAACGGACCGAAGGTGCCTACACACGATCGGTTTGGACCGATGAAAACAAACTTCAGTCCGTTTTCAGCGGTTTGAACCGATCGTGTGTACGCGGCTTAAGAGTTTTATTAAATATACAGTATCTCACAAACGTGAGTACACCCCTCACATTCTTGGAAATATTTTATTATATCTTTTCATGTGACAACACTGAAGAAATTACACTTTGCTACAATGTAAAGTAATGAGTGTACAGCTTGTATAACAGTGTAAATTTGCTGTCCCCTCAAAATAACTTAACACACCAGTAATGTCTAAACTGATGGCAACAAATGTGAGTGCACCCCTAAATGAAAATGTCCAAATTGGACCCAATTAGCCATTTCCCTCCCCGGTGTCATGTGACTCGTTAGTGTTACAAGGTCTCAGGTGTGAATGGGGAACAGGTGTGTTAAAGTTGGTGTTATCGTTCTCACACTCTCATATTGGTCACTGAAAGTTCAACACCTCCGAGGAACTGAAAAAAATAATTGTTGCTCTACATAAAGCTGGCCTAGGCTATAAGAAGATTGCCAAGACCCTAAAACTTAGCTGAAACACGATGGCTAAGAACATACAGTGGTTTAACAGGTAGGCTCCACTCAGAACAGGCATTGCAATGATCCAACAAAAAGTTGAGTGCACGTGCTCAGCCTCATATCCAGAAGTTGTCTTTGGGCCATATGAGTGCTGCCAGAATTGCTGCAGAGGTTGAAGGGGTGGGGGGTCAGCCTGTCAGTGCTTGGACCATTCGCTGCACACTGCATCAAATTGGTCTGCATGGCTTTCATCCCAGAATTAAGCCTCTTCTAAAGCCCGAAAACAATTTGCTGAATACAAGCAGACTAAGGAAATAGATTACTGGAACCATGTCCTATGGTCTGATGAAATGAAGATAAACTTATTTGGTTTAGATGCTATAAAGCTTGTGTGGCGGTAACCAGGTGAGGAGTACAAAAACAAGTGTGTCTTGCCTACAGTCAAGCATGGTGGTGGGAGTGTCATGGTCTGTGATGTCATTGTGGAGGAGTGGAAGAGGACTCCAGTGGCAACCTGTGAAGCTCTGGTGAACTACATGCTCAAGAGGGATAAGACAGTGCTGGAAAATAATGGTGACCACACAAAATGTTGACACTTAGGGCCCAATTTGGACATTTTCACTTAGGAGTGAAATCACTTTTGTTGCCAGCGGTTTAGACATTAATGGCTGTGTGTTTATTTTGAGGGGACAGCAAATTTATACTGTTATACAAGCTGTATACTCACTACTTTACATTGTAGCAAAGTGTAATTTCTTCAGTGTTGTCAGATGAAAAAATATAATAAAATATTTACATAAATGTGAGGGGTGTACTCACTTTTGTGAGATACTGTATTGCAATGCTAACATTTGAATGGAATGTAAGGTACTTTCCAGCAAACATGAAAATCTGCTCTTTAAATAGATTCAACATATATACAGACTGCTTGCATTGTTTGTATATTTGTCTTTGCCGCATTGATTAATTCTACCCCATGCTGCAATCCCAATGGCTATTAGTGACCTGTAACTTTCTGTTTTGGATTCATCAGTCTGGAGAACCTGTTGCAATTTTTCTGTGTTTATGCATAGTTGAGTCACTTAGCCTTGTTTACACATTGGAGGTATGACTTCTTGGCCACAATTCTTCCATCAAGACAATATCTGTCCAGACTTCTCCGCACATTAGATGGGTGTACCTGGGTCCTACTGGTTTCCATGAGATCTGTGCTGATGGCACTGCTGGACATCTTCTGATGTTGAAGTAAAGTTAACATAATGTGTCTTTTATCTGCCGTATTAAGTTTCCTTGGCCGACCACTGTGTCAGCAGCGTTGCCCGTTTCTCTGTGTCACTTCAGTAGCTGTTTCTGTTTCAGTTTAAACCTACATATGAAATTGATGATTAACACCCGCTTGGTATAATTGGTTAATCTACACCTGACTCTAATCCTACAAAATCCCCAACATAGTGCAAGTGTACAAAGTGTGCAAGTGTAAAGCCCCGTACACACCATCAGGCTTTTGCCAGGCCAAACCCACATCGGAATTCCATCGGAGTAAAAGAGAACATGTTCTGTATCTAAACTCTGATGGAATTCAGTGGAATTACTCCGATGGGGCATACACACGGTTGGAATTTCCGATCGTGTGTACGGGGCTTAAGAATTGATGCTGGTTCAATGCCAAAGGGTAGTCACACAAAATATTGAATTGTGTAAGATTTTTCTTCTGTTCATCACTCGCTTTGCATTTTGTAAACTGATCAAATTAAATAAGTTTAAATATATATTTTAGAAAGCATTCTTACTTTGCATCAGTTCTTCACACCTGACTAAAACTTTTTAACAATAGTGCACTACTATTCTTTTGGCAAATAATACTTTCTTAGATACGTTTTTAACTTTCCTCCTGCTAGTTGGAGGTCATGTTCTTAAATCTTAGATAGATAGAGGAACCTGCAACTGTAAATATGAACAAAGGGCCCCCAAAAGAATGTATGAAAAGCTCTATGTACTCACTTTGGCTAATTTATTAAATTACTATGAGTCTTAGTATACTTAAAGGAGCATGGTCACACAAGTGAAAAAATACAAATAATGCTAGCTTGTAAATTCTGAAATTATTCTAAAATCATAAAGTCTGCTCACTTTACTTAAATCTTCTTTCAAATTATTTTATTTTCAGAAATAAAATAAAAATTACAATAAATCAAAATACATATCAATATGGAAATAACCTAGTAAATGTCAGCAGGAACTAAAAAAAGACTTACAGAGAGAGGGAGATAGGAAATCTCCCCCCTTCAGATTTGAGAAGGAGAGAAAAAAAATCAAATTAAAAATTAAAAAAGATCATACGTTGTAATAAAATATGTGAGTATTAAAAGTTAAACAATTGAAACAAAACATGATATATTGATGTGAAAAAGAGAAAGGACTCCTTATATAAGCTAACTCAATAGAAATAAGAATACTTATAATCTCCTGGTGCTCCTATCGGGTTTCCAGGAGCGGAATCCTTTCGACATATGGAATTACACTCTGAACCAAAGCCTATGTTGCTAGATAAATCCCCTTACAAAACATCACTAGGCTCCCCTAAAGAAGGGGAGAAAAATAAAAAGTCGGAGAAAAGAAAAAAAAAGGGGACAAAGAAGAGAGGGAGGAAAGGGGATAAGACAAGCTATATCAGGGATGTATTCTGGCCTAGGCCAACAAGGCCCAGGCCTAGGGCGGCACTTTGCGGGGGGGCGGCCGGACGGTCCTCTTCCCATGGCGTCCCTGTGTCCTCTTCCCACGGCGTCCCTCTGTCCGTCACTCATGGCAACCCTCTGTCCTTCTCCCAGGGCATCCCTCTGTCCTCTTCCCATGAATATGACAGGGGTGTGGCTTTGACGGGAAGGGGTGGGTCATATTTAAATTAGGGGGTGCGCAAGTTTAGTCAGGCCTAGGGCAGCACAAAACCTAAATACACCTCTGAGCTATATACCTAATTTACAGTGTTTACGGAAAATCGAAGAGGCATCCTGAGTAAGAGAAATACCTATATATCTGGCCCAAGGTTCCCAGATCATTTCAAATTTCAAAACAGTATTATTCAAAATGCTAGCTAACCTATCCAAGAGATATTTTTTTGCTCACGAGAAAGAGGGCTTAGGTTTTTTCCAATTTTTGGCAGTTGTAAGCTTAGCTCCTGTAAGAATAAAGTGAATTAATTTTTGAGAATGTTTTGGAATTTGAGATATATGCGCATTCAGGAGAGCTATTGGTAGAGATCTCGAGACCTGGCAACCTGTTACCTTGAAAATCATAGAAAAAATGTTGTTTCATAATGATCTAATTCTAGGACACTCCCACCAGATATGAGTCATAGTTCCCAGGAGTTGACATCCCCTAAAACAATTCGGAGTTGTAGTGGACACAGCTGCAAACATTAAAGACCCATATACATGATCGGATATTCTGACAACAATTGTGTGATGGATGTGTTTTGCAAGATAATCTTTCCGACAATAAATGTTGGATAGCATGCGCTCAAATTGTCCGACAGCAAATGTGTTGGATTATCCAATGATCTGTACACAAGTCCTTTCGGACTAAAATCCAAAGTACAGACATGCATGCTCCAAACCAATGCTAACCATCACACAACATTAGCAGAAATTGCCCAAAGGGTGGCGCTAAAGAGCTCAAAAACAACGTACTTTTGTGTATGTTGGCTGAAAAAGTTCTGCCATCTGTATGCAACACAAGTTCCTGGCCAACGCCTTTAGGACAAAAATCCACGGATCCAGTATATTTACAGTATCAGAAAGAGATAGTTTTGGGAGACTGGGTTGATGGTGAGCATAGGAATTTGCAATGCAGACAGCTCTGGAACAAGTTAAATGCAAGGATTAAGTTTTAAGAGACTGCACATTGCAGAAAGGATCTGCTTTCTTTATTTGAATGACAGATTTTGATGTTCAGCTGGAGTATGTCTTTGAATATATGTATTGGAGTGAAAGACTTTTGATGTAAAATGACACCATGGGAACCAATATTATTAAAGTGTTTTTTTTTTAATGCAGCATACAAATTATTCACAAATAAAGTTTGTATTTACCACCAGGCATTTTTATATACCAGCAAAAATATATGTACTAATTATCAGATTTTTTTTTGCAGTTCTTAATGCTCTGGATAGTAGAGGAGGTACACCACTCCACTGGGCTATAGTTAAAAACCAGGTGGACAGTGTCAGAATTCTCTTAAGCAGAGGAGCTAACCCAAACTTGCTCAACTTTTATAGACTGGCTCCAATTCATATGGCCATTCAATTGCATCATAACTCTATAGTGGAGGTAAGAAATACCGCAAGACTGCGAACAAGAAGCATTTTTTATGTTTAGTATCTGACAATTCATCCTGATGCATATACAATAGGATATTATAACTTTTCTTAGAATAAGCAGCATTTGCATGGTATAAACCAAAGACCTGTATCTTCAATATATGAGGACCAAAAGTAGTGCAAATGTGGGCCTAACTTTGTTATTAACTTACACAGGTATTTCAAATTTCACATGATGGTAAAGTAACTCCTCTATAGTAACTTTTCTTCTTCTTTTGCATTGCAGGTAAATAATCTATTCCAAGGTGAAGCAAAGTATGCCATGATTGAGTTCTTAACAGAGAAGTGCAGGCTGTTTAACACCCAGGCTACAAAATGTTTACGTAGATGACACCACTGACAGAGCAATGTCTTATCATTGGCGACTCTTGTCAATGATGTTATCTATGTAAACATTCTGTAGCCTTCTGTGGATTTAGAACAGCCCACACTCCTCTTTTGTCAAGAACTCAATGACTCATTTAATAACAAACTTATGCACACTTGCATTAGTTTTGGTACAGCAATCAACATAATCGAGCAATGTTGAATCCCAATGTGTGTGTGTACTACTACTCCAAAAATCCAAAGGTTTTATATGAATGCACTTCAAATCAGAACCCCACTCATCAAAAAGAAAAATCTAATTTGTACAAAGAAGGTAAAACAGCATTAAAAAGAGAGTAGAGTGAAAATAAAATGAAGTGCATAACACTCAGGATTGTACCTTCCACCCTAAAGGAATGGCACGTCTTACCCATAGAGAATATTTTATTACAAGGTGGTCAGAACGCTTCTTTGTAGCAAGTGTTTTTTTTTTACTCCTGGGTAGGTTTGAGCGAACCGGAACTGTAAATTTTCGGTTCGGTACGGACTTTGGGTTTTTCCTGAACCCGGACCCGAACCCGAATAATTGGTGAAAGTTTGGGTCCAGGTTCGGAGTTCGGGAAAAAAAATGCACGGGGGTCCCCCCAAATATCCATAACCAGACCCTTCTGGTCTCTACCCCCAAAAAAAAAAAATGGCGTGGAGTTCCCCCTAAAATCCACACCAGACCCCTTATCTGAGCACGTTGACCTGGCCGGCCGCAGAATAGAGGGGGGACAGAGTGCGCCCCCCCCCCTCTCCTGAACCGCACCAGGCCACATGCCCTCGATATTGGGAGGGTGCTTTGGGGTGCCCCCCAAAGCATCTTGTCCCCATGTTGATGGGGACAAGGGTCTCATCCCCACAACCCTTGCCTGGTAGTTGTGGGGGTATGTGGGCAGGGGGCTTATCAGAATCTGGAAGACCCCCAGATCCTGCCCCCCCCCTGTGTGAAATGGTAATGGGGTACACTGTACCCCTACCATTTCACAAAGGAAGTGTAAATAGTAGTTTTCAGGAAAAAAACACACACACACCGTAGAACAAATTACTTTATTAATTAAACCAAATAAAAATCCAGTGGTGAAAATAGACGATCGATACTGCTCCCTGTTCCAACGTTGTCTTATATCCAGCGCCGGGTGATCGGTCCAGCGACGGTTGTTCTCTCCAGTGACGGGTGATTGGTCCAGCGATGAGAAGATCCATTCATTCAGAGCACAGCTCAGCGAATGACGCGCCGATGCTTTGACGTTTCTTTTATAGGGGAGGCGGGCCACATATCACGTGACCCCGTCCCCCTCTGACGCACACTCTGCTACGTCACTGGGACAGCCCAGATATGCCCCTTGCGTCAGAGCGGGACAGGGTCACGTGAAAAGCGGGCCTCCCCTATAAAAGAAACGTCAAAGAATCGGCGCGTCATTCGCTGAGCTGTGCTCTGAATGGATTACAAGCATTCTCCTGGAACAGATTATGCTCGTAATCCAAGGTTTCACTGTATTTCTCAGCTTGGCAGACTTTAGTCCTCAGCTGTTTTTTTTTTTTTTGTTATGTGTGAAGTTCTGATTTGAAGGAATTACATTAATATATGTGCTGCATTATAATATCTACATGCTAATTTAAGACCTGTATAGTTTGCTCATATGTTTACATACCCTGGCAGAATTTATGATTTCTTGGCCATTTTTCAGAGAATATGAATGATAAACACAAAAATATTTCTTTCACTCATGGGTAGTGTTTGGCTGTTTACTGTTTTTAAATCATAATAGCAACATAAACGACCCAAATGATGTAGATCAAAAGTTTACATACCCTGGTAATTTTGACCTAAACACATGCACAAAAGTTGACACAAAGGGGTATGGCTATTAAAGATAACCATACTTTCTTGTGATCTGTTTGCACTGATATTTCTGAATTCTGCGTCATGGGGAAAGCAAAAGAATTGTCAAAAGGATCGGCAGGAAAAAGTAGTTGAACTGTATAAAATAGGAAAGGGATATAAAAAGATATCCAAAGAATTGAGAATGACAATCAGCAGTGTTCAAACTCTAACCAAGAAGTGAAAAATGGGGGTTTTGTTGAAATCAAACCACAGTCAGGTAGACCAACTAAAATTTCAACCACAGCTGCCAATAAAATTGTTCAGGATGCAAAGAAAAACCCACAAATCCTCTCAGGTGAAATACAAGACTCTCTGAAAACATGTAGTGTGGCTGTTTCAAGATGAACATTAAGAAGGCACTGTATGGTTGAGTCGCCAGAAAAAAACTATTACTACGCAAATGCCACAAAGTATCCCACTTACAATATGCCAAACAGCACAGAGACAAACCTCAAACCTTCTGGCACAAAATTGATGAGACCAAAATTGTGCTTTTTGGCCACAATCCTAAACGCTACATTTGGAGAGGAGTCAACAAGGCCTATGATGAAAGGTACACCATTCCTGTGATGTGTCATGAGGATAAACATTGCAGTCTTGGTTACTGAATCCCCCCGTTTCCCTCGTAAAGACTGAGGATTTTTTTTTATTTAAAACCTTTGGCATCTCCATCTTTTGTAATTAGATTTCCTTCCTCATTCTTTATGGGACCAATATAGCCTGCCCTCCCTTTTTTACTGTTTATATACTTAAAGAATTTCTTGGTATTTTTATTTGCTCTCCTCTGCTATGCAGTTCATGCAAGACAGCCTAAAAATTAGATAACGAGCCTCATGCACAAATACCACAAAAGACTTCAAGCTGTCATTGATGTTAAAGGGGGCAATACACTGTATTAAGAACTTTTGATCAGGGTCATTTGGGTAGTTTCTGTTGCCATTATGATTTAAAAAGAGTAAACACAGTTGACTGATAATAAATGGCTTTAGCCAAACATTAACCATCAGCCAACCCGATGACCACCCAAGCCCCCCCTCCCCTTTACTAGCCATTAGCCGTTCTACTTTATTAGAGTAGAACGGCTGATACTGGTACTCTTATACTTATATTTCACCCGGAGGGGGCAGCGGTCTGTTGTCACTGAAGTCGGCCCACAGAGCTATCGGCCCACCAGGAAACTCCTGGTAGTCCCGATGGCCAGTCCATCCCTGGCTGTTAGCGACAGGGGTGTATAAACATTTTTTTTCAAAAAGGACTTAATTTTTGTGTTACAACATTTTTTAACTCATTTTTAAACCTCACTTTATTCCACAAGCTTAATGAACATTTATTACTGCTTTAGTAAATCACCTGCACTCTGTGTATATTAGCTAAAGTCTAAATCAAACATGGTTAGTGCATAGCATACTCTACACACTACGTTCTTAGCACTTTGCAAATACTCAAATGTATCTGTGCACAACACTGGAATAGTTCCCCTTTTAAAATTGACTAGGAATTAAGTTCAGGAGTCTGGTAAATGGAATAGCACATAATACAATTATTAAGACAGTAAAAATGGGGCTTTAGTTGGACAAATAACGGAAGTTTATTTTTTCCTTGTAATTCACATCTGGTGTTTTAATGTTCAATTGAAGCATCCTTCCCTTGTCTAATGCATTTAGTAGCTAATAGCATGGACTATGCTTTGTAATCATAAGTATTCCACCAGGCACTACATTACTCTGCTATATGTCAGATGGATTACTATTACACCCATTAGTGAACTTATAGCCCATAATAACTTGAAGAGAACCAGTCTTTATAGAATATTTGTAATAAGCTGAAGATCCACTCTTGCTATAACACTTCTATTGCCCTTTAACAACAGAAGAGTCAGACTGTTGCACCATCTCTTGTCTCAAGTATCTCAGCATAGTTCTGATAACAGATACAAAAAAATCTGGTACATGGCAGAAGATTGTGTGACATAAACCAAATTTGATATTTGAAACTACTGATGTGGTTGAACCCCCGTTTTATTAAATCCAAGATTCATTTTGCAAATTGCATTGATTTGCCAAATTTCAATTGTGACTTGTGGCCCATTTGAGAGTTGATAAATAAGCTATGTTGTGTATATATAATATACATACTAATACTACTAATACTAACAGATCCAAAATTGTTATACATTAAAAACATTATTGTTTTATTGTTATTATATGTACTGTATATTGCATTATTTGCATGTTTTGCTGTATTTTTTTCTTAGGAATTACTGAATCATAGCACTACAGATATTAATCTGGAAGGTGACCTTGGGAACTCACCAATTATGACTGCTTGCTATAAGGACAATGCAGAGGCCCTTATAATGCTGGTAAGTGTATACGGCACATAACAGCCTACATGTGTCTGTCACTGGAATACTGATCCCTAAGCACAGGATAGAATACCAAGTGACAGTGTTTCTTTCGAGTTAAATTGAATTGCAGACAATTTACAGCAGTAATAAACTCTACAACCCTTTTTTTTAAAAAGGTTCCTTGCAGTGTTATGCCCTAATTTGCTAGCATGCGCTACACACTAGAAGACTTACCTTTAAAATGGCGCCCTCCAGCACTGAGGTGTCACTGCTACTGTTACTGTTACCATTGTTCCTTCTAATGGCCTTCTAATGGCTAGGGATGAGCTTCAAGTTCGAGTCAAACTCATGTTCGACTCAAACAGCGAACAATTTGGGGTGTTCGCGGCAAATTCGAAAAGTCGCGGACACCCTGTAAAAGTCTATGGGAGAAATTTAAAGTGATTTTAATAATTCTTAAAGTGAAAAAATAAAAGTTAAATTTTCCTTTAAATTTCGTACCTAGGGGGGATGTATAGTATGCCTGTGAAGTAGCGCTTGTGTCCCTGCACAAAGTATCATTTCTGAAGGAAAACAAGTCATTTAAAATCACTCGCAACTATAATGAATTGTCGGCTCCCGGCAATACAGAGAAAAGTCATACAAAAAAAGAAAAAATGCGTGGGGGTCCCCCCAAATTCAATTACCAGACCCTTCAGGTCTGGTATGGATCAGGGATGAGCCGAACACCCCCCTGTTCGGTTCGCACCAGAACTTGCGAACACACCAAATGTTCGTGTGAACTTTAGAACCCTGTTAAAGTCTATGGGACTCGAACATTTGAAATCTAAAGTGCTAATTTTAAAGGCTAATATGCAAGTTATCGTCCTAAAAAGTGTTTGGGGACCTGGGTCCTGTCTCGGGGGAAATGTATCAATGCAAAAAAAAGTTTTAAATACAGACGTTTTTTTCGGGAGCAGTGAATTTAATAATGCTAAAAGTGAAACAATAAAAGTGTTATATTACTTTAAATTTCGTACCTGGGGGTGTAAAGTCAGCATGTGAAAAAGCGCATTTTTCCCGTACATAGAACTGTCCCTGCACAAAGTGCAATTTCTGAAATAAAAAAAAGTCATTTAAAACCGGCTTTGCGGCTATAATGAATTGTCGGCTCTGGCAATTCAGAGAGGATTCATTCATAAAAAATAAAAAAAAAGCGTGGGGGTCCCCCCAAATTCCATTAACAGGCCCTTCAGGTCTGATATGAATATTAAGGGGAACCCCACCGTTAATTAAAAAAAATAAATGACGTGGGGTTCCCCCCAAATATCCATACCAGACCCTTCAGGTCTGGTGTGGATTTTAAGGGGAACTCCACCATAAATGTAAAAAAATTAATGGCGTGGAGTTCCCCCAAAAATCCACACCAGACCCTTATCCGAGCACGTTAACCAGGCTGGCCGCAGAAAAGAGGGGGGGACAGAGTGCGCCCCCCCTCTCCTGAACCGCACCAGGTCACATGCCCTCAACATGGGGAGGACGTCCCATGTTGATGGGGACAAGGGCCTCATCCCCACAATCTTTGCCGGTGGTTGTGGGGGTCTGCAGGTGGGGGCTTATCAGAATCTGGAAGACCCCCAGATCCTGCCCCCCCCCATGTGAATTGGTAATGGGGTACACTGTACCCCTACCATTTCACGAAGGAAGTGTAAATATTTAAAAAAAAAACACACAGACACTGTAGAAAAAATTCCTTTATTAAAAAAAAAAAACAGCGGTGGTAATCCACTCTCGATGCGGCTCCCTGCTCCAACATTGTCTTCTATCCAGCGACGGGTGATCTCTCCAGCGATGGGTTATTGTTCCAGCGATGAGAAGACTATCCATCCAGAGCAGCGTCGCCATCCTTCTCTCTCCGCTGCACAACCCAGCTAAATGACGCGGCCGATGCTTTGACATTTCTTATATAGGGGAGGCGAGGCCACCCATCACGCGACCCCGCCCCCTCTGACGCAAGAGGAAAGTACCAGGCCAAAACCGTACCTGGCCTGGTACTTGAACCGTACCAGGCCAAAATGCCCTCAACATTGGGAGGATGCTTTGGGGGTCTGTTACCCCTCAAAGCACCATGTCTCCATGTTGATGGTAACAAGGGCCTCATCCCCACAACCCTTGCCCGTTGGTTGTGGGGGCAGCGGGCGGGGAGCTTATTGGAATCTTGAAGACCTCTTTAACAGATCCTGCCCCCCCATGTGAATTGGTAATGGGGTACATTGTACCTCTATCATTTCACAAAGAAAGTGTAAATAATTGTAAAAAAAAAACAAAAAAAACACAGACACCGTTGGGAAAGTCCTTTATTTAAAAAAATAAAATAAATTCCAGCGGTGGTAATCCACTCTCGGTCTCCGCTCCAACGCTGTCGGTGAGCGATATCCTCTCCGGGGTCCAGCGATGAGATCCAGATCCAGGATCCAGCGATGAGATGTTCATCCAGCGCACACATCACCTGTCTCCACCGGAGACAGCTTGGCGAATGACGCTGCTTCAGCAGTGACAGCTCTTATGTAGGTGAGGGCGGTGCCACCCGTCACGTGACCCCGTCCCCCTCTGACGCAAGGGAAATCCCAGGCATTCCCATTGACATGCGGGCGACCCCGTCCCCCTCTGATGTAAGGGCAAACCTGTGTTTATTGATAATGGAAAGGCTCCCCTATGGGTTTTTTGGGCAGCGGTTGGTAAAGTATGGGAAAAGGACACAAAATTAAAAAAGTAGAAAAATAGGTTTATTGATATAACTATATAACAAATATGTCAGATGAGGTCCTATGAAACCTGTGTTTATTAACTAACTATACCATAAAGTAAGTGCTAAACTAAATTTCATACTTTGTAATGCTTACTTAGATTTTTAGATTGTTAGAATTACCACTAGGGAGGGAGCTCTGTATCAAACGTATTTCAAACGTACTTCTTCATAGGTAATCAAACTAAATTTAACTCACTTCAAAACTGTTATAAGAGAAAAATGGAGTCTGACACGTCTAATCACTATATCTGAAATTGCTGGGTGTGTGATTGCCATGCTGAGTAAGTATGCATATCTGAAGTTCTAACTTCACTGGCTGCATGCTTTTTCCAGGCTGCCTCTATCTACATACAGTGTATAAATATACTTACAAAACATATTCACATTAATAACATTATTTACTGTACAATCATCTATTTTGTGCATCTAAACAAAATAATTTGAAAGACTATATACAGGCATACCCCGCTTTTAAGTACACAATAGGGGTTATTTACTAATGCTGGAAATTGCAATATCAGGCTAATTTCTGCATAGAAACCAATGAGCTTCTAACTCCAGCTTGTTCAATCAAGCCTGGTAATAAAACCTGGAAGTTCATTGGTTTCTGCGCAGAAGTGAGCCTTATTTTGCGCTTTCCAGCTTTAATAAATAAACACAATTGTATACTTAAAAGTGGGGTATGCCTGTACTGTCTTCCTCAAAATGGTAATTGCAGTGAACCATAGCAGCTATTATTAATAATGCATTAAGATTGCTTGTTGTGAGTTACAGTATATAAGAATCAGCGCCTAAGAATAGCAACTTTTAACTGAGCAAGGATGTACGTATCTTACAGTGTATGTAAACCTTAAACAATGAACATAGAAAGTGCTGTGTTAAAAAAACATCCCTCCTATGCTGCGGAGATGAGGAGAGGGGGAACAATTCTGTAGTTTAGCAAAACACAATTGTGCAGTGTTGGCACTATTTCTTGTGATTTTAGAATAGAAAAGACATTGGTATGTCCAGAGGCGTATCAAAAATAGAGCCTATGGCAAGCACTAAAACTGTGCCCCTGTCAAAACTAAAACAAAACTAGTGACATTTATCATCCCTTGTGATACCTTGGGTAGTGACATATCATCTTTATGGAGAAATCTTGGATTTATTAGACCCCTGATCCTTTCTCTGCCCTCCAAGGCCAGGTAAATGCAGAACCAATACTGGAAGTGATGAAATCTTCATTACTTCAGGCCTCAGTTTTCACAGAGGAGAGGGAGAAACTGATGTTCCTCCTTCTTTGTGTGCTATCCGACCAGATGAAATGGGAGAGCCTGGGAGAACAGGGGAGTGCTGTGGCTGAACGCAGCAGGGATAGCGCTGCCATTGTTCATTAGCAAAGGTGCTGAAAAGGAGATCCTGCCTATGCTTGGGGGAGGGAATAAGAGACCCTCAGACCCTGGTAACTGCCTTGCTGCCCAGCCACTCAACAGCGCCCCATTCATATAGTGCCCATGGCACTTGCCATGGCTGCCATACCATAGATACGCCACCGTATGTCAGCACAATAGAACATTAGGAGCTGAATGCACTTCTGTTACTTCTGACAGGATCTACCGTTTTTTTTCCTATACTTGCAGAGTCTTTAGTGATTTGACAGAATGTTGACAAATGTGCATTACTCCAAAGATGTATTTATGTTTTTTTCCCTGACACACACAGGATAATATAAAAAAACAAATAGGAAAAAATAGGAAGGGAATAAGGGCCTTCTAAGAAGGTCACAATAGTTGGACACTGCGGTTATTTTCATTACATTTTATTGTAGAAAAACACCATAATATCAAAAATAGCAACAATTACAAACTGAGTGTATATCTTCCAAAGTAATTTAAAAAAAGACAACTTTGTCATTAAAAATGTAATTATTGGTTACTAACATCCTACTCCTTAGTGTAGTCACAGATTATAACTAGCCCACAATGGAATGTATAACTGTTGGTTGGGGAAAAAAATGGATTCGTTTTGGAGCAGGTAGGTATTGCATGGGCTGTCCTATATTTTTTCCAAAATACTGCAGTCCATGATTGGTTAGGATCATTTTAAGCTGAGGGATTCTCATTCATCTACATAAGGCATAAGTAGTTGATTTATAGTGTCCAGTGGGAAAAAAAGGCGGGGATCACCTTCTTAAGCAAACTTGAACAAGTTGTACACATGTTTTTGGCAGGTATGAAAAAATACCGTAAAGTAAGAATGCTATCAAAAATATATATTTTATTGTTTATGTTTATCAATTTACAAAATGCTAAATTTACCGAACAGAAGGAAAATCTAAATCAAATATTTAGTGTGACTACCCTTCAAATCAGCACAGGCTCTTACAGTTTGTATACTAGCACAAAGTCAGGGATTTTGTAGGGTTAGAGTCAGGGATATGATTAAATAAATGGAGGTTGAACACAGTCATTAACTGAAACAGAAACAGCTGTGTAGGAGGCTTAAACCTGGTTGTGGAACAGCCAAACTCTGCTAAATTGAAGTTGTCAAAGGTCAAACACCATGGCAAGATTGAGCACAGCAACAAGACAAAAGGTAATTATATTGCATCAGCAAGTTCTCTCCCAGGCAAATATTTCAAAGCAGACTGGGGGTTTCAAGATATGCAACTCAAGCTCTTATGAATAAGCACAAAAAAAAAGGTTGAGGACCATAGACACGGTCGGCCAATTAATCTTAATGCATGAGTTAAATGACACATGCTTACTTGACTTTGACTTCAGAAGACATCCAGCATTGCCATCAGCACACAAACCAGTTGGACCCTGGTACACCAATCTACTGTCTGGAGAAATCTGGCCAGAAATGGTCATAATGTAAGAATTTCACCCAAAAATCCATGCCTCCAACATAAAAACAAGACCTTGTGACTCAACTATGCATGAAAATATAGAAATTGGGGTGCAAAAAAATGGTAGCACAGAGCCTCTGGACTGATGAGTCAAAATTTGAAATATTTGGCTATAGCAGGAGGCAGTTTGTTTGCCGAAAGTCTGATGAGTAGTACAATAATGAGTATCTGCAGGCAACAGTGAAGCAAGGTGGAAGTTCCTTGCAAGTTTGGGGCTCCATTTCTGAAAATGGAGTTGGAGAGCTGATCAGGATCAATGGTGTCTTTAATGCTGAGAAATACAGGCAGATACTTATCCATCATGCCATACCATCAGGGAGGCGAGATAGGCCCCAAATGTATTCTGCAGCATGACAACAACCCAAGCATACAGCCAATGTCATTAAGAACTATTTTTAGTGTAAAGAAGAACCAGGAGTCCTGGAAGTGATGGTTTGGCCTTCACAGAACCCTAATCTTAAAACCATAGAGTGTGTCTGGGATTACACGAAGAGACAGAAGGGTTTGTGGCAGCCTACATCCACAGAAGATGTGTGCTTACTTCTCCAGGATGTTTGGAACAACATACCTGCTGAGTTTCTTCAAAAACTGTGTGCAAGTGTAGAAGAATTGATGCTGTTTTAAAGCCAAAAGGGTTCCCACCAAATATTAATTTGATTTGCATTCCTCTTATGTTCATTTACTTTCCAATCTGTTAATTGATAAAAAAATAACTATTAACCCCCTTAGCGGTATTCCTGAGCGTGACTCGGGTGGTTTTTCCATGCTAGGATCGGTAACCCCGAGTCACGTTCGGGGAAGATGTGCAGAGTGTACAGCGGCACGGCTTACCTTGCAGCATCCAGACAAAGTTACTTACCTTGTCCGTTGATCTTGTGATGCATCCCCGCTGTGTGAGCGAGCAGGTCCTCGCTTGATTCACACCGTGCCCGTGTGCTGCCGATCTCCGTTCCCTGCGATGTTACGATGCACGGGGCGGAGAACGGCGCCAAATTCAAAAAGGTAAACAAACACATTACATACAGTATACTGTAATCTTATAGATTAGTACTGTATGTAAAAAATACACCCCCTTGTCCCTAGTGGTCTGCCCAGTGCCCTACATGCACTTTTATATAATAAAAACGGTTCTTTCTGCCTGTAAACTGTAGATTGTCCATAGCAACCAAAAGTGTCCCTTTATGTCAAAAATGGTTTTAGAGCAGCTAGAAAACAGCGATAATAAATCATAATCACTTGCAGAATTGAGCAATAGCGATTTGTGGGCAAATTCGTCATAAAAAATAAAAATAATGACAGCGACAATTCTGCAACTGAGCAAATTTCAGTGATTTTGATTTAATTACATCATTGAATAATTTTATTATAATTACATTATCATGTGTTATAATTATTTATAGTTATTTATTATATTAAAATTTATGATTTTGTTTTTCAAACTTTATCATACCCGGGGTGTCTTGTTTGGACAGATTTAAGCGAGTTATTCCTAAGAATTGCAGGCCTACAGTATAAAACACCAAATTTCCATGCAAAAAATTGTACAGCTTTTGGTATGTAATTCCAGACAGAATCATACCGCCAGGGAGGTTAACAGTTCTATTTCTGAAAGCATTCCCAATTTACAGCACTTGTTCACACCTATGCAACAAGATAGGTGTGAACCTTAGTCAGAGCACCTCTTAGTGCTTGTGGAGCCCTACTGACTCTCTTTGACTTTTTCACACCTGCCTAAATCTTTTGTGCAGTAATATATATATATATATATATATATATATATATATATATATATATATATATATTATATATATATATATATATCAGAAGAGGTGTACAGTACAAAACTCCCAATTCCCTTAGTGTTGATAAAGAGAGGCTGTTTAAGGATAGGTGCTTATTGCAAAGAAAAAAACCCAGGTAGTAAGAAAGAACCAAATATTAATGGAAGGCACCATTACTATAGCTTTCGTTGTGACTTCCCAGCCTGTAATTTCCTATTAAGCAGATATCAAGTGCTTTATTATATACACTTATTGGGCACATGAAGTAATAAGACAAGCCTGCAAGCAAAAGCTTCCTTAATGGCTTCATGTCAAATGGCTTATGTGCTACAGAGACATGTGCACCACAGTTCACAGGAAGTCGTGTTAGCCTTGGAAGGGACTTAGAGCTATAAGAACACAAAAGAAACTCTTTAATGGCATCCAAAGACCTCTCATGTATGTGTCAAGCACTGCAGCATAGAGAAATTCATATGAAAATGCTAGTTGTATGGCTATTGTAATGGCCTACCGACATTACTATTAGTCAGTGACCCCAACAAGTTTGAATATCAGGAAATTCAATTAAAAGTCAGAAGACCTAATTTTCATACTTTTTGGAGATCAATGAAAAAGAAGCTGGCAGCTAAAGGTATTGCCCAGAGGACAGGTTTATGTAAAAAAAAATTGATTCAGATGCCAAATGCTAATGGGTAGTGGAAAAAAATTGGAACAATGTGGAGTACTGGGAGGGGAAACTTATAGGACATGGAAATAAGGTGCAAAAACCAGGGTGGCTAGTTAATGTGCCAGCATTGTTTTGTGTTCTTCTATAAAGCTGGAGTAGGCTCTGGGTAGGTAGGGTCTGGTTAGGCATTTGATCTTGAAGCATGACACAATCTCTGGGAAAGAGAACATGTGCTGAGAATCTTTAAACTGGCAGAAATGCCAGGTACAGCTGGATTCTGTAACGAGGTATAAAAATTTAAATAGGTAGTTAATTTAGTTCACAAATCACATTGTGCCATGTACTGTATTGGGATAAGAAAATTTTGAATTTTCATTTACCTAAAATGTGATCAAAAATCAGGAGATTAAAATGATTTTCGAGGGTGCAATTGGCTCCTGAGATTTACAAAACCTATTTTTAATTGTCCTACCCCAGATTGTGTGCCAAAAATGCTCCCTTTTACCCTTGGCATTTTATAATTTTTATTAAATTTAAAACACAAAACGGAATAAACTGAACTACCCTAAATGCTTATATAATCAGAAAAAGAAAATAAAGGTCTGGTGTGACCCCGCTAACACCTCCATCCCTATTAGTACACAAAAAGACAAAAGGGGGCAGCCCTGGGACTTTGAATGAGGTGAGAGAGGTTTAGCCAATGTTCACAACCAACAATGAGACAAAATCAATTTATTATTTTCAAAGTGTTATGTAACGAAGTGGCAACAACAATGATTGTGAGTTACCCGGCATAATAGCCAATGTACACAGCACAAATGAAAGTAAATATATAAAGATTTATTACAATTGTTATACATCAGTGAGCAACAGTAAAACTTGAAAGTTGCAGGGCCAGTGGATGCACATATACAATAAACAAATAAAATGTACATACAAATAAACAGAAGTATGTAGACATAATACAGACATCAATAACATCCAGCATGTACAGGCATAAAGCAAGCATCGATAAAGCCCTACTAGTTTCGCAAGACCCTGCTCGCTTCTTCAGGGGCGGATGCATGAATATTGTATCTGCAATGTAAGTGATAAAATAAATTGATGTATGTTGTTAAATGGGGGGCAGGCGGAATGATTGGCAAGAGAGGTCTGAAGAGGGACCTCATACTTACCCATGGGCTGAAATCAATTGCCAAACGTTGGATATCAGGATAGCGGCTGTGTAGTGCATCCAGCTCGGGACCTCCGTCTCCTCAGCTCCCGAGCTGGATGCACTACACGGCCACTATCCTGATATACATCTATTGATTTTATCACTTACATTGCAGATACAACATTCATGCATCCTCCCCTGAAGAAGTGAGCAGGGTCTCGCGAAACTAGTAGGGCTTTATCAATGCTTGTTTTATGCCTGTACATGCTGGATATTATTGATGTCTGTAATATGTCTACATACTTCTGTTTATATGTATGTACATTTTATTTGTTTATTGTATTTATTGTATTTGTGCATCCACTGGCCCTGCAACTTTCACGTTTTACTGTTGCTCATTGATGTATAACAATTGTAATAAATCTTTATATATTTACTTTCATTTGTGCTGTGTCATTGGCTATTATGCCGGGTAACTCAAAATTATTGTTGTTGCCACTTCGTTACATAACACTTTGAAAATAATAAATTGATTTTGTCTCATTGTTGGTTGTGAACATTGGCTAAACCTCTCTCACCTCATTCAAAGTCCCAGGGCTACCCATTTTTGTCTTTTTAAATGCATATACAATTTCACAGTAATCAATCTGTTTATTTCTAATACTGACAAAAATACATAAAATTTGATGATGTTTCTTAATTAATGGATAGAACTTGGATTGTGACTTTGAATGAGGCATATGGTTTGGTTGGTAAGTTTGAGCCTGGTTATCACATATACAACTTTATTTATACCTACTGTTGGCATTAAAATGCATCTCATTTAAAGTCCCAAACCCCTTCTTATGCCTCTTTCAAAGTCCCAATCCAAGTTCTATTCATATCAACAGGAATGGAGATGCGTTTTTGATACCTTTATACATATACTTTTATATGTTTTTTCCAGTGCTCTTACTACTACACCAATCCTAGATGGAGGCGGTGACACACACCCCTAGTCACCTGCCCTCCATCTACTCATTAGTATATGTATGCCTCCATTGAGAAAACTATAACATTTTAGTTAGAACTACAGGAATGCAGAGAGCCTTGGCAAGGCCTGTAGCTTAACCATATATTTGCAAATGTGTGCAACCAATCCTCTGCTTTTAACATACAAAGTTAGACAGTTAAATTCGGCCTGCTGTTTGGTTGGTAAGTTTGAGCCTGGTTATCACATATACAACTTTATTTATAGCTACTGTTGGCATAAAAACACATGTCATTTAAAGTCCCAAACCCCTTCTTTTTTTCTTAATTAATGGGGTTGGAGGAGGTACAATATTTTTACTTTAACAAAACTGTGCTTTTCCCATTAATTTGCCCATTACTTTATTCCTTCCCATCCCCGCAATATATGCTTACATTTACTCTTATCCTTCGCTCCTTTAAGTTCCCAGAATCTAAAATAAATACCTGGTACTTCCATGAATGGTGGAGCATGTGACAGAGCTGGACCTATTATTGCTGTCAAATAGGAAAACTTATGTAAACTATGACTTCTTAGAGCTTACGCATGGCTTTGCTTTCACTCCCTGGAGCTGATAAATGATTTATGTCTGAAATCCCACGAGTGTGTTATTATTATTATTTTTGTCTTGCAGTTCAATCATGGAGCAAAGCTGTGCAAAAGAAATAAAATTGGATGTTATCCTATACACATGACTGCATTTGCTGGCTCTTTAAAATGTATGGACCTGGTACTAAAAAAAGGTATGTTAACGCATTTAATCATCAGTACAGGGAAATTGGTAAATTGGGCAAAAAAAATTGTATTTACTTATTCCTTTTTACTGTACAGGGGAAGAATTTGGGTTTAGTATTGAAGATCACATCAATTTCACAGACAATGTGAAAAGCAGCCCGCTCCATGTGGCAGTTCAAAATGGACGCTTGGAAATTGTAAAAGCCTGCATTGAATATGGAGCAAAGATCGATCTCAAACAAGTAGTTGCTATTTTACCAGATTATCACTCATGAAGCACTGAAAGATAGCTGTAACAAAGTATATGTGTATTTTAAAGTCAATGGCCCAGATTCATAGAGAATTAGATTCTCGTAGCGTATCAGAAATACACTACGCCGCCGTTTTTTACCTGGCTCTACGTGGAATCCAGGTAGATTTTGTCCAGTAAATGACGGCGGCGTAGTGTATTTCTCCCGTCGCAATCTATCTGCGCAAGTAGGGGGCGTGAAGCATTTAAAATAGGCGCGTTCCCGCAGCGATCGAACTGTGCATGCTCCGTTCGTAAATTTCCCGCCGTGCATTGCGCGAAATCACGTCGTTACGTCGTAGTAGCGTCGTTTACGTACATTCCTATTCCCGAACGAGTTACGTTAAAAAAAAATTCAAATCGACGCGGGAACGACGGCCATACTTTACATGGGTTACGCACTGTTAGACCAGCAAAAAGCTCCTCTAACATTACGTAGCCAAAAAATGACGTAGGCGATTGCGAGGGACACTCGTACCTTCGTGGATCGCCGTAAAAACACATTTGCATATCCCGACGCATCAAAACGACGCAAACTCCTCCCAGCGGCCGCAAAAATATCGCAGCGTAGATCCGAAGGCTTACGAAGACGTAAGCCTCTCGGATCGAAGCCCGAAGCTGCCGTATCATGGTTTGAGGATTCAAACTAGTGATACGGCGCGCAAAATTTGAAATTACTCCTGTCTAACACCAGTTAGACAGGCGTAATTGCTCTGTGAATCTGGGCCCATCTGTCTATCCTGACTAAAATAGGGATCATATATTTTTATAAAGACAAATGGGCTATTTATTCACTGGACACTGCAATATTACTCAACACTGCATCTGCATTTTTATGTCCTATTCATAAAATGTGGGCTGTGGCATGGAGCCTACATTGTCCCACAGCGTTCTCTCTGCTTAATGCTACTTTGACAGGTCATTTGACCGTGCAACTTTTTTTTCCTTGCTCATTCATTTGAATAGCATAGTGCATATTTATAAGGCACACCTCTGTATGCTCCTGATTTTTAAAGAGGGTACCGTGTCATCTCTGTATTATAACCGCCTCCTTTTTGTGGACTTTGGGCCTCCTTGGTGTGGTGTAAACTAGCCACCACTCCCTCCTTAGAAAACCAGATTGGGATGAAAGTGTGCTTAAGCACAGAGAGGTTGATACAGGGCAGGCCATTCCCAGTTACCTCAAACAGACGTTGTATGCTGATTTGAAATAAAATTTGTGGCGCTTATTATTTTACTAACTTTAACTAAATAAATTAATAGATTATTAGCTAATGTGTGTTGGGGATTTTTTACATTAATCTATAGTGCCATATATACATGTGCCACCTATCTCATCATCGATATATATAGATATATATATAAATATATACAGTATCTATATCTATATCTATAGATATAGACATAGATATATAAACAATATAGAGTCCTTAAAGTATAAAAAGCCTCTGTGAAAAAAAGTCTAATTTTGCTGCCAGTTTTTATGGCCACTTTAACACTTTTCAAACCTCTATTGAATAAGGCAATTTGACCTTATATGGGAATAATTAGCCTTAAATAAAATCCTACTTTTAAAACGAATTATTTAAAATTTTACAATATAACAGTCTCCATTTTTCATATAACTATAACTTTTCTGTTTCTCTTACTTTCTGTCGCAGAACGATAATGCCACAGCTCTTCATTTTGCTTCTACTCAAGGAGCAACTGAAATTGTCAAGTTCATGCTCTCATCCTACACTGGGGATAATAATATTGTTGACTTGCCAGATGGAAATAATGAAACACCACTACATAAGTAAGAAATGTACTTTTATCTAAAGAAAACATCCCATATATTCTTTTAGCCACTTCTTCATGACCCAAGTTTACTAATTAACGAAAAAAAAATATATATAATTGTTTAGGTTTGCGGTTATCTGGGATTATTTAAAAAAAATACTAATGCCATTTGGATAGTCTTGATATTCATTGCCTAAAAAACAGCGCTTCTATATCAGTAGAACAACAGCAGGATTGATCACAGTATGATAATTAGGAGACATATTTCAGATTTTAGAAATTTTGCAATTGATGAGAGATTACCTAAAGCCACATGTTGATGCTCAGCACTACAAATAAGTCCGATATTTACACCTTGGCAACATTAGTGGCCATTTATTCCCTAAACAAGCCTAAACATGCTCTTTTGTCACGATTCTGAGTTTGTTAATCTAAAACTAATATTCCACATGGGCACAGGAGCAGGGCCGGTACAAGGGGTGTGCATAAGGGACGGGTGCCCAGGGCGGAATATTACATGAAGGGGGAGGGGCACACTGGAGCCGCGCTGATTTGAAGCTGCCTCATTTACAGAAGTGACTGTGGTGTGATGACATTACTATCAGACAGAGAATCTCGATAGCTGCTTAATGGGAGGAGACTGCTCTCTCTTCCCATCAATAGCAACCTGTGGGCGGAAGAGAGGAGGACAGCCATGGAGAAGAACATCTCCTTCTGTGTATAGAGCGCTGGAGAGTGAGGGTAAGGTGTCTTTTAGTTTGTTTCCTAAGAGCAGAGAAATGCAGCATTTTGCCACTGCCCTCTATTGCTGTTTCTGAAAGGTGGGAAAAAAGAGCTTCAACACCCTACAGCAAAATATTATGTGAGGGATGGTATTGTAGCAGAGAAGAACTTGCTTCAAAAACACTGCTAGCATTTATTGTGGAAGGATGGGGGGGGGGGTCAAATGCATGGAGGGGGTCTGACAGTTATGTGTTACTTAGAGATAAGGAAATACACTATTCCTGGAGAGCTTCTTCATCTCAACAAGTATTGCTCCTTTTTTACTAAACTAACAGAAGTCAGGTTAAAGGAAACCTAACATGAAACAGGGAGGTTGGCATTGCTGTTGTTTTATCTGAAAATGCTAGTTTCTTGTTTTTTTTGCTGACTGCATTGTTCTGATTCAGTGGAGGTATACAGATTGGGGTGTGTGAATTTTGGCAGACTTTCCTGACATACATGCTTTAGATCAAAATGTATTAAAGATAGTGAGTGGGTCAGCATAACACCAACTGACAAGCATTCTCAGTAAGAGGTTGGCAGTAAAAGGGCTAAGTTCACTAATCAGACCGAGTTCCCCTCTTCCCAAACACACAAATTCACAGGACTCTTCTAAGGGGTGGGGGTGCTAGAAGTAAAATGTAATATGCCTTATTGCAGGTGCTTAGGAGACATTATGTCACGTCTTCTCTACCTGTTTTAGGCTGGGTTCACACTATTGTGATGATAGACATTAGGGATGAGCTCTGGTGTGTTCGCATAGTACACGTGCAGAGTCCGCCAGGAAGCCGGCACATCGCTGCACAAATGACAGCCAGGGAGACATTTCCCGATCTCTGCAGCCGAGCATCGGGAAATGTCTCCCTGGCTGCGATTAGCGCAGTGCCTTGCAAACTTCCTGGCAGACTCTGCACGTGGAGTGTGCAAACACGCTGGAGCTCATCTGACATCACATGTGATTTGCATCGCATTGCTATGAAGATCACATGCAATGTCTTTGTGATGCAAATTCAGCCATACAGTTTGTATACAGTTTGTGTGGCTGAATTTGCATCACCTTTTGGACCAAAATGGTTCAGGATCCTTTTTTTTGGTCCGCACTGGAATCAGTTGGCATAGGTGTTCACACCCATGCCATCCAATTTCTGTACCATTTCACAATACACACTGTGATGTGCAAACCATTCTGGGGGGTCCTTAACCACTTGGTTTCCCTGTCACGTCCAAAGACGTGAACCGCGCAAACCTGAGGCGCCGGGTTGACGTCTTTGGACGTGACAGCCTTTCCCCGCTCCCTGCGCGTCCCCGCGATCGCGCATCAGCAAAAAACTGTGTTGGCCGTGTCCCTTGGACACAGCCAATCACAGATCGTGCTGAATGGCCAATCACAGAGGCCATTCAGCACTCGATCCTGATGTCCAATGAGAGATGATCTCAATTGTAAACAAATGAGATCATCTCTCATCGCCGGCTTTCTCTCCTCACACACAGCGTGTGAGGAGAGAGAGTGAAAGTCAGTGAGTAAAAAAAGTTAAAGTTTAATTAAAAACAGCGCCAGTGTCTCTGCCAGTGCCACCTGCCAGTGCAAACAGCCTGTGCCACCTGCCAGTGCAAACAGCCTGTGCCACCTGTCCCTGCCATCAGTGCCACCTGCCCCCAGTGCCATCTGCCCCTGCCATCAGTGCCATCTGCCCCTGCCATCAGTGCCATCTGCCCCTGCCATCAGTGCCATCTGCCCCTGCCATCAGTGCCACCTGCCCCTGCCATCAGTGCCACCTGCCATCTGCCGTAAGTGCCATCTGCCATCAGTGCAATCTGCCATCAGTGTCACCTGCCAGTGCAATCTACCATCAGTGCCACCTGCCTGTGCCATCTGCCTGTGCCACCTGCCATCAGTGCTATCTGCCAGTGCCACCTTGCCCGTGCCACCTGCCCGTGCCATCTGTCATCAGTGCCATCTGCCCGTGCCATCTGCCAGTGTCTTCGGTGCCATCTGCCATCCGTGCCATCTGCCCGTGCCAGCTGCCATTAGTGCTACCTGCAATTAGTGTAATTTGCCATCAGTGTCACCTGCCAGTGCAATCTCCCATCAGTGCCACCTGCCAGTGCAATCTACCATCAGTGCCATCTGCCTGTGCTATCTGCCTGTGCCACCTGCCATCAGTGCTATCTGCCCGTTCCACCTGCCCGTGCCATCTGCCATCTGTCATCAGTGCCATCTGTCATCAGTCCGTGCCATTTGCCGTCAGTGCCACCTGTCAGTGTCATCAGTGCCAACAATGGCTAAAAGATCCTTTTCGCTCGAGGAGGCATATGAAATTATGGCGGCTGACGAGAGCAACGGGGAGCTCTGCGATTCAGATTCCACTGAAAATTCCGACAATGAATCTGACATCACCTATGAGCCGATAGTCAGCAGTGGAGAAGAGACATCCGAGGAGGAGGACGAGGAGGAAGAAGAGGAGGACGAGGAAGAAGAAGAAGAGGAGGAGGAGGGTCCACCCGCCAGAAGAAGGCGTATTGCTAAGGAGGCAGTGCCATCCACCAGCACCGCTGTGCCATCCACCAGTACCGCAAGACCTCAGCAAGCAAGGTCACGTACCAGTGGGGTGTCACCTCAGTCCCAAAGGGTTAGGTCCCATGCCAGCCTTCCCTATTCCCTTCAGAACCCCCTGTGGCTTCCTTCTAATTCAGGAGAAGCCAACATTCCCCCCTTCACTGCCCAGCCAGGAGTCCAGGTGGACACAGAAAATTTTGTCCCGATTAATTTTTTTAATTTAATTTTCACCGACAACATGCTTGCCTCAATTGTTACCCAGTGCAATCTTTATGCAGAACAATTTATTTCCAGTAACCCCACATCCTATTATGCCCGTCCCTTCGAGTGGAGAGCCCTAACAGTGGAAGAGTTTAAAAAATTTTTGGGCCTCATATTCTGTATGGGACTAAACCACAAAAACCAGCTACGTGCCTATTGGTCAAACCGCCCCATCTACCACATGCCCATCTTTTCCTCAAAAATGCCCAGGACCAGATATCAATTGATAATGAGATTCCTACACTACAACGACAATACCCAGTGCCCTCCCCGAAATGACCCAAGTTTTGATAAACTTTATAAAATACGGCCACTACTAAATTATTTTTCCGAAATTTTCCCCCAGTTGTTTACCCCGGACCAACAAATATGTGTAGACGAATGCTTAGTAAAATTTTCTGGCAGGCTGGGCATAAAACAATTCATTCCCAGTAAAAGGGCCCGCTATGGGGTGAAGCTCTATAAGTTATGTGACCGAGCCACAGGTTATACGTATGCCTTCAACGTATACGAAGGAAAGGACAGCCAGCTACACCCCCCTAATTGTCCAGACTACGTAGGAACCAGCGGGAAAATTGTTTGGCAACTCCTGAACCCACTCCTGGAGAAAGGATACCACTTATATGTGGACAATTTCTACACAAGTTTGCCCCTGTTCCGAAACCTTTTCCACAAAAAAACCCCAGCATGCGGCACCGTGCGATCAAACCGGAAGGGCTTTCCTCAAAGTCTTGTCGTCAAAAAATTAGAAAAAGGGGAGACGGCGAGTTTACGTACAGAGGAAGTTCTGGCTGTGAAATGGAGGGACAAAAGGGATGTGTACGTGCTTTCTACCATCCACAACAACACATTCGTTGAGACCAGAACAAGGAATGGGCTAATCCAGAAACCGAAATGCATTTATGACTACAATAAGTTCATGGGGGGTGTCGATTTGAACGACCAGATGCTGGAACCCTACCTTTCTACAAGAAGATCATACCAGTGGTATAAAAAAGTTTCAATTTATTTGTTTAATTTGGCCGCGTACAATACCTACGTAATATATCGGAAATCCACTCCAAGACCCAAACCCTACCTTTTCTACCTGGAGGAAATCACCACTGCCCTTTTATACCCCAGCAACCCACCAGCATACATTCGATCCGATGTGGTTAGCCGACTCAGCGAGCGCCACTTTCCAGATAAACTCCCTCCCAGACCAACAGGCCATAAATGCCAAAAAAGATGCAAGGTGTGCTCCAAAGCAGGAGTGAGAAGCGACACCATTTATTATTGTCCTAAATGCCCTTCCCAACCAGCCCTCTGCGTAGTTGGTTGTTTCGCCCGTTACCATACCTCACTAAATTATTAGTCACTTTCTGCCATTTACCTTCACACCCCTTATACCTCTGCTTATGACCCCGGCTTGTTATTTGACCACGATTCTGCCTACCGAATCTGTTTATACCTCTGCCTGATTTGGAACTGACCCTGGACTGTTATTTGACCATGCTTATGCCTACTGATTTTGTTTATACCTCTGCCTGATCTGGAACTGACCCTGGACTGTTTGACCATTCTTTTTGCCTGCCTCTTGGACTGATCTTTTACCCTGCCAGTGGACTAGTGGGATTCATAGCACAGGGGTCTCACATATGTGAGGGGCTCCAGAATTTGTTTTTCTGGATGAAGAAAACAATTGTTTTTGTTTTCTCATTCTAGATTAGGGTCTGGTTGCCCGGAGGCTTCAAAGAGATTTGGGTGGGAGAAGCCTCCACCCCTGTCCCCATTCTGTTCTGAACGAGGCCCTACTTCTGCCTGTAGGACCTATGCCATCATGCCTCTGCCTGGTGCATGAACTGACCACCTGCACTAACCCTGACGGGACAGTATCCCTGCCTGGACAATTGTGTATGCCGTTGCTGACCAAGTCCCTGCCTGCTGCCTGGACCAGTGCTATCCTGCTGTGTAGAACTGCGCTACTATTACCACAGGTAATCTTTTGTTTACGCTTTGCTCAGCATAATGTATTTTGGGGTGTAATTCTTGGTATGTGCATGCTATGTGTCTCTGGAACACCGGACCGTGTTCCTTGCATGTTTGATCTCTGTATGTGGTCAGGCTGTGTAGAAGTCTCACACATGGGGTATCGTTTTACTCAGGAGGAATAGCAGAATGTATTTTGGGGTGTCATTTTTGCTATCTAAATGCTATGTGTTGGAAATATCTTAGAAACGCACAACTTCAAAAGACTCATTATGCCTCATAGATTATACGTTGGGGTGTTAGCTTTCCAAAATGGGGTCATTTTGTGGGTAATTTCATTATCCTGGTGTTCCAGGGCCTTCAAAAGTGTAATAGGTAGTCAACTAGTTAGATGTGCAATTTATGCTCCTAAAACCCTGGATGGCGCTTCCTGCATGTTGGGCCTCCGTATGTGGCCAGGCAGTGAAAAAGTCTCACACATGGGGTATCGTTTTACTCAGGAGGAGTAGCAGAATGTATTTTGGGGTGTCATTTTTGCTATCTAAATGCTATGTGTTGGAAATATCTTAGAAACGGACAACTTTGTGTAAAAAAAAATGCGTTTTCATTTTTTTTCCGCGTGTTCCAAAAACTTCTGGAAAACAATGAACCGTTCAAAAGACTCATTATGCCTCATAGATTATACGTTGGGGTGTTAGCTTTCCAAAATGGGGTCATTTTGTGGGTAATTCCATTGTCCTGGTGTTCCAGGGCCTTCAAAAGTGTAATAGGTAGTCAACTAGTTAGATGTGCAATTTATGCTCCTAAAACCCCTGATGGCGCTTCCTGCATGTTGGGCCTCCGTATGTGGCCAGGCAGTGAAAAAGTCTCACACATGGGGTATCGTTTTACTCAGGAGGAATAGCAGAATGTATTTTGGGGTGTAATTTGTGGTATGCACATGCCATGTGAGAGAAATAAGCTATTACAATGACAATTTTGAGAACATTTTTAAATAAAAAATAAAAATCTTAATTTTGCAAAGTATTGTGGGAAAAAATTACAACTTCAAATACCTCACCATGCCTCTTAATAAATACCTTGGAATGTTTACTTTCCAAAATGGGGTTATTTGGGGGGAATTTGTACTTTCCTGGCTTGTTGGGGTCTCAAGAAATGAGATAGGCCTTCAGTACATCAGGTGTAATCAGATGTGATAATTTTTTATGATTTGCACTATAGCTTGTAGACTCTAAAATTTTCACACAGACCAAATAATTTCGAAAAATTTTGGGTTATTTTTATCAAAGACATGTAGCAGTATAAATTGTGGCCAAAATGTATGAAGAAAAATTAATAATTAGCAAAATTTTATCACAGAAACTAAGAAAAAATCTTTTTTTTTTTAAATTTTCGGTCTTTTTTTATTAATAGCGCAAAAAATAAAAAACCCAGAGATGATCAAATACCACCAAAAGAAATCTCTATTTGTGGGAAGAAAAGGACAAAAAAATCATTTAGGTATAGTGTTGCATGACTGAGTAATTGTCATTCAAAGTGTGAGAGTGCTGAAAGCTGAAAATTGCTCTGGGCAGGAAGGGTGTTTAAGTGCCCAGTAAGCAAGTGGTTAAAGCGGAGCTCCAGCCGCAAAAATTTTTTTTTTTAAAGTCAGCAGCTACTAACAGTGTAGCTGCTGACTTTAAATAAGGACACTTACCTGTCCTAGGCGCCCGCGCTGATGGCCCCCCAGATGCCGGTCCCGCGATCGCTCCGAGTCCCGCGCCGCCATTCACACTATAGGAAACAGGCAGTGAAGCCGTACGGCTTCACTGCCCGTTTCCTACTGTGCCTGCGCGAGTCTCACGCTGGCTTGTGAATGGGCGCGCTGCTCTCTGAGAACACACACAGTTCCCAGAAAGCAGCGCGCCCCATTCACAAGGAGAAGGACAAGAAGAAATCAGACCGCGGTGCAGGTGAAGCAGATTACGGACTTCCGCATAGCAACAGCTATTTCGGGTGAGTATTTTTTATTTTTTCAGGTTTTTTTTTTTTTTTAAACAACATGGCAAAATTTTGTTTTCCTGGGTGGAGCTCCGCTTCAACTTTACATTAACACCCGCAGCAGTATGCAGATGTCAGTGTGAACTGCTGGCAATTTAGATGCAATGCAGGAACCTGCACAGGAATCGCTGGGTTTCCCACATCACACCAGTTATTAGTAAGAGAGGGTTTTTCTTTGTTTGTGTTAACCACTTCAGCTCCAGAAAGTTTTACCCCTTTAATGATCCGGCCCCACTGCTTTAACTGACAATTGCGCAGTCATGTAACGCTGTACCCAAATACAATTGACATCGTTTTTTCCCACAAATAGAGCTTTCTTTTGGTGGTATTTGATCACCTCTACGGTTTTTATTTTTACACTATAAACTGAATTTGTATTGAATTTGAAGTATATTCTTTTTTTTAAACTACATTGATTCTTTCTTAAAAACAGGGGGGGGGGGGCGCAGTTTGCCATTCTCGCCCTGGGCACCAAATGGCCTTTTCCCAGCACTGCACAGGAGTCAGTGGTTTTACAGTACATGTGCAAATGAGTCCATTTGAAAATAAAAATTGGTACTTCTGTCCTTTTTTTCAACCAGAGTAACTATGTAACTATATATATAACTTGCATAACGCTGTTGTTACATCGGACACTTTTTAGGCCATGTCAGGTTCACATACCCTGGTCTAAAGCACAAATTAGAAAACCCAAATGTGAGGGGTGTGTGTGTGTGTGTAGTTGGGTTGGGGCACTGAAAACTCAAAGGCAGGCCAGAGAACCAAAAATGATTGTAATCTCACCAGTTGAACTCCCAAGAATTATCCAATGTGTGGCCATGAAACTACATCTATTTTTAAGATATCTTTTTTTTTGGTCTAGCGCAGGGATCTCCAAACTACCGCCCTCCAGCTGCTGAGGAACTACACGTCCCATGAGGCATTGTTAAACTTTGACATTCACAGACATGACTAGGCATGATTGGAATTGTAATTCCTGAACAACTGGAGGGCCATAGTTTGGAGACTGGTCTAGCACTAAAACTATCTACAGACTACAACATATACATTGTTCCATATAAAAAAAAAACATTTAGGCTGCGTACACACGATCGAACATGTCAGCTGAAACTGGTCCGCAGACCAGTTTCAGCGGACGGATTCGATCGTGTGTATGGCCTAGCGGACAGGTTTCCAGCAGACAAAAGTTTTAAAACATGTTTTAAAAACTTGTCCGCTGGAAACATGTCTGTCGGACATGTCCACTGGTTAGTATGACTAATCAGCGGACAGAAATCCCCCACATGCGTCAAATGGATTTGACGCATGCGTGGAAGCATTTTATTTCCTGGTTTGGTGACGTGGCGACGTCAACGTCACCACCACGTCACCGCGTTCTCTGTCCGAGGGGATTTTTGTCCGATAGTGTGTACACACCGCCGGACCAAAATCCTGCAGGAGACATGTCCGATGAAAACGTTCCGCGGACCGTTTTCATCGGACATGTCTCCTCTTGTGTACGGGGCCTTACAGTTATGTGCATATGTGTTAGTATACTTTAAAGCGGAGATAAAATTATTGGATAGAAGGTTGGTTGCATGAAAGACAAACCATTCTAGACAATCACTTCTTCCTGATTTTTATCAGAAATATACATAAGTTCCTATTAAAACTATAAATATTTTATGTTACAATTTGCATTACAATTTGTCTGTTGCAGAGTATATATATTGTTATAAATGGCAAAGCTGAGAATGATAAACAGTATATTGAATAAAACATAATACAGAGAGAGTTTCTTTTGAACAAGAATAAACTGCATTTAGGAATTTTATTTGGTTACACAAAGTAATATAAGCAAGTAGACATTATTGTTCATTGTGAAAATTTTGTGACAGTGTATTTTATAATGTTAAACTAACAATGAAACATTAAAAAGCCTTAAAAATTTGATAACGTATCAGTAGCCTTAATTTAGCAATATACTAATAAAAAGCAGAATATAAATTATAGATGGTAATAAATGTAATGGTTGAATGCCTCATAAACTGCATCTCCTGCCTGTCCATCTGTTGCTTTTTAGTAATTTACTGTGACTGTGTGTGTGGAAATATCAGCTCACAGCATCTAATAGCCCTTGGAATACTTTGGATTTGTTAAACCATTTGAATTGTGGAAATTATCCTCTAAATTTATTAGGAAGATTAAAAATGTAACCATGAATACCAGGCAGATTAAAAAACAATACAACTGAAAGCAGTTGTTGTTTCTGCAAAAACTAATTACATTTATTTTTACATACAACTAACATAACTATCTTAATCTAACTTGACATATTGACTCCTTAACTCCTGCCATCACTTAAGCTGGCCATACAGAACAATAGAAATTCTGCCTATTCAGAAGGGAATTTTGATCCATGTATGGACACTGTGGTTATACAAAGTTCTATGTACTGATCACCTTCTGTACAACAGTCTTGTCGGATTTCCTCTGCTCGATCAGTGTTTACCCTACAACACTGATCTGTGTATTCATACAGTAGGGAGGTCTCCCTGCTGTCAGAATACCATAAACTCAGCAGGGAGGAATGGAGGAATCAAGTCCGTTTTTTTTTTCACTCAACCTGCTGGTTGAATGAGAAAAACTGACTCATCTGTCAGCTACCTTACACAGCAACAAACAGGTGAAGATTTACTAAAACTGGAGCACTCAGAAACGGGTGCAGTTGTGCATGGTAGCCAAACGGCTTCTAACTTGAGCTTGTTTAATTAAGCTTTGGCAATAAAACCTGAAGGCTGATTGGTTTTTCTGCAAAGCTGTGCCCGATTTTGCACTCTCCAGTTTTAATAAATAACCCCCACAGACTTGGAGAGGAAGCAACTGCACATGGAGTTAATCAGGTTTTGCTACAAGCACATGTGCAGATAAAGAATGTGCTGAAAAAAGCAAATTGAGCAGAGGGGATCCTTTATCAATGTGTTGCTGTCCAAACAGTAGGTTGCAAGTGGAGAGTTGACTTGACACTGCCCACAAAAGAATACAGTGTGAATATAATAGACTTGCATTTTTTAATTAAAAAAAAATCTACATTCTGTAGACGGATCCATGTGACTACAGCACAATGTGTTAGCAAACTATGCATTGAAATAACTTCATGTAGTCCGACTCAGGTGACAATGCTGCAGTTAAAATGAGTCAGCATTGTCATTCTTGCAAAGAGTCTGTGGATAAAACATTAGGGTCTATTCACACGTACGCATGTGAATTACCATACTTGTTGCATGTACAGCAGTGTAATCCAAAAGTTTGAATTTAGATATAATTTACATCTAACAGAGAAAGTATCAGTCCTGCTTGGCAGGGAAACACAAATGTGACTAGATAGGATAAGATTTTTTTTGCAAATAAGACAGCTCACATACGTATATTTCAACTGTTTAATATCTGCATGCCTGGATATCAGTGTGAAGTACCTTTGGATTTGTAATGCAAATTAGAATGCATTTATAAATTTGCATTTTAAATTTCCCTGTGCAATTTTATCTATGTCCAAGTCCAATAAATCTTAATTGTTTTAGTTTAAAGTAAACTTGAACTTTAATATTTCATCTTTGCCATTTCTCCAAACAATATGGTATAATTTGTGTTGCATGTCCTTATCGCTTTTATTGCTTTTTCCCAATATTTACTTTGCTTTTGTTTTTCCAATAGATCGTGTTTGTTTGACCACGCTGACCTGGCAGAATATTTAATATCTATGGTAAATATTTCATGCATTATGTAAATCAAAAACTGTTTTGAAAGCAGTTTTGGATAGAGTTACAAACATTTAATGTATCTGTTGTAATCATGGGTTTTAAATGCTGTCTGGATCTTCATTGAGGATTTTTTGTTGGATTTAATGCTGTCTGTATCTCCATAGAGGAGTTACATCTTATTTTTCAGGGGACATAGACAGCAATAACATTCTGACAGAAGCTCTAAACCTATTGGCCCTGTCCCCAATGTGGAGAGGGTTCTACCTTCCCTGCTTCATCTGACACCTGCCACATACACAGGAAGTTTGAAAAAAAAAAAACTCCCACATAAGGACTCAGGCAGGTATTAAAATTTGATAGAGGTCCTAACTTTACCCACTTTATCTAAATACAAAAAAAAAAAAAAACTTTGACTAGATTTGGGCTTTAAAAATTAGAGTTATGAAAATGTATTTCCACAGTATATATGATCATTACAGATATGAGGTACTCAGCATGGTACTGTATATTTTAATACTGCAGATCTGGGTCAAGTGTAGTTGAGTCATTATTAATTACATGCATAAATCGTATGACAGCTATGCCACACTATAGGCTTGATTAATATAAACTGGAAAGTGCAAAATCTGCACAGGAACTAATACGTTTTCCAGCTTTTTTGCATGAAGGTAAAAAGCCGGTAAAGAGCCGGATAGCAATCCAGCAATGTGCACGAAAGCCGCTGCTCTCTCGGGTTGCTGCATCATCATTGGCTGAGAAACATAAGTAGAAGCCAAATGCTGTCTTTAGTGCTGTCATAGTTCATTAGTCTTCGTCAAGCCTTGCTTGATGCAATATGCTTTGGCTGTATTTGATGCCCTTAATCATTAAATGTTTTAAAAAGGCTTTCAAGTGAGTTAAAGGAACCTCTTAAGAGGTTGGCAGCCTAGCACCAGAATAGGGAGTACTTGTATTGTATCTCAACAATGGATCTGCTTCTTTGAAGAAAAAATTACTTTATGTTAGATCCGTCATAATCAACTTTAATTTTTAGAGGTTCAATGCTATCACTCACACATCAGGTAGACATTAATGTCCAAGGCATCCAATGTCATCTCTTTCCTTGACATGTAACATACAGTCCTAAAAATATAATTTGTTATTCTGTGCTTCTTCCCGTGTAAATTTTATGTTTTTGCGCATTGGTGTTGATTTACTAAAACTGGAGTGTGCAAAATCTGGTGCAGCTTTGCATAGAAACCACAATCGCTTCAATTTTTTTTGTCAAAGCCTAATTGAACAAGCTAAAGTTAGAGGCTGATTGACTACCATGTACAGCTGCACCAGAGTTTTCACTCTTCAGTCCTAGTAAACCAAGCCCTATATGTTCAATAGAGGTGTCAGGATCTGGGTCTGTGCCCGTGACCTCTGTTGTGTCTGGCAACATTTCTGAGATGCCAGACAACTCCGTGGATAATTCCTTCAACTATCTTGCCTTGAACCTTGTTTCTTTTGGTCCTCCCATGAACTTCCTATTTTATCCATGCCTTTTAGCCATGCCTTTGCACTTCCTGTTACCAAATTATTGTGCTCACTCCAGCCAATATCTCACTCTTGTCACTCCTGCTGCTGTCCATATCTCTGCTACCACTTGTTCTTCAACCACGCTTCTGCTTAATCCCGAACTACAACCACTTGTTAATGACCTATAGCTTGTTTACTGACTATGCTTCTTCTTGATCTGTACCTGCTATATGTGCTTCTGGACACCAGCTTACTCTCCTCCTGGTGAGCCATAACCAGGTTGACCTGCTGTTGCACTTATCTAGCTGGTTGGTTGGACCCTCTACTCCGCTATAGCTACTAGTCTCCAAGCCTGACACCTGACTGTGACAAGAAGCCTATATTTCTGATGTTGTAATCTTGACATATGTATCCTCCACATACCTGAACCAATGACTTGGTGTTATTCCCCTGAAAGAATTCAAGGCTCTATTCTTCTATGTACAGGTTAGCTACAATATTTTTTCTTTCTATAGTAGTTATATTTGTATTTGACAAGTCCAGCAAGAAAATACGGCTTGGTTTGAGTTCTGTTCGACTGTCAAGAGTCTTATATCATTTCAGATGTTACCTTACAGTCTCAATAGCCTCTGCAGTAGCAATACAAGTGGCAAGAGATTTGACGCTTATGAAACTATTGTGTCTTTTGGGTTAATGTCTGGTACTGTCTATATGGATATAAATCCTGGGGTATATTCTTGACATTAATTAGAGATGAAGAAGTAGCTTGGATAAGCTACAAAATGTTCTCAACATTACATAAAAAATCCAGTTGAACTATTTCTAGCTATACCATGACCTGGATAAAAAATTACCGGTACCTTCACAGGCAAGATGTCACAAAAAGGCCACCAAACTGCAGTGTGGATCGCTGGTTGACACCTGAAAGCAGCATTAGTGATGAAAACTGGCAGCAGATATAGATGAATGTAGGAGAGCTTCGTAAAAGTGTTTTTTTTTTTTTTTTTTTATTAAACAGTGAGATGTTGGGGAAGGGGGATAGGAGGAGTTTCAGATTTTCCCAGTGATAGATAAATTCGCTCACATTCAGGCTAATTTCACCAGAGCTATTTTGGGCCATAGGCATGCCCTCTGATAGCAGAACCCCAAGGTTATTTTTAGATGAACAACCAGGATGTATAAATTCATGTACACTACAGCACAAAATAGAAATAAAATAGAATATAGTTGAAATTTCTAGCTGCTGGAAAAATTAAAATAATCCAACACGTTTGGGTTGATCAGAATCTATTTCTCTTCCAGATGCCAACAATAAAGGCAAATGGTAAATATGGCCCTTTGATTAGTAGGACTTTTGCGATTTCAGGAAGCCATTGCCATCACAATTCTAGTTTAAAATAAAAGAAAAATATTAACTAGTTGCCATTTTTTTTTTTTAAATAGGTATATAATGCAAACAATGTAATGCCTGTAAAGCTGAATAAAATATAATATTTAAAAATGAAAATGTTCAATTAACACATGGAAAACAAAATTAGTTTTAGGGCAGAAAGTTATCTAGAATAATGATTCATCCAAACAGGAGGGAAGAATAAATCATTAAAGAATACATTGAAATAAAATTGCATTTTACTTATTAGATAGAGGACACAATTAAATCATTTTAGGATGCATGAATACATACAATTACACCAGATCTTTCATTATGTACTCAATTATCTTCACAATTAGCCAGCTGCAGAGAGTGTCCTAACATAATAAAATAACACAAATAGACTACATTGACTGTGACTTTAAAAGACATTAGATAAGCTCATACAGTACAAAGTATCTAAATCAGTAAAAGAATGAGTAAATAATTCAATTGAAGTACTATGTAAAGGCAAAATAAAATTGAAAAATAATTTACATTTTTTTAAATGATGTAAACTGAGATAATGATTAATAAATACAAATGAGATACATTGGATTTAGTCTTTAATCATCCTTTAACCACTTAAGACCCAGACCTTTAGGCAGGTAAAGGACCTGGCAAGTTTTTGTGATTCGGCACTGCGTCGCTTTAACTAACAATTGCACGGTTTGCGACGTGGCTCCCAAACAAAATTGGCATCCTTTTTTTCCCACAAGTAGAGTTTTCTTTTGGTGGTATTTGATCACCTCTGCAGTTTTTATTTTTTTGCGCTATAAACAAAAATAGAGCAACAATTTTGAAAAAAAAATATATATATTTTTTACATTTTGCTATAATAAATATCCCCCCAAAAATATATATAAAAAAAAATGTCCTCAGTTTAGGCCGATACGTATTCTTCTACCAATTTTTGGTAAAAAAAAATTGCAATAAGCGTTTATCGATTGGTTTGCGCAAAATGTATAGCATTTACAAAATAGGGGATAGTTTTATTGCATTTTTATAAAAAAAAAATTTTTTTACTACTAATGGCGGCAATCAGCGTTTTTTTTTGGTGACTGCGACATTATGGTGAACACTTCGGACAATTTTAACACATTTTTGGGACCATTGTGATTTTCACTGTAGGGGGCGGGCTGGACGTGTGACGTCATTGATTGTGTTTCCCTATATCAGGGAACACACGATCAATCACATTGCCACTGTGAAGAATGGGGAAGGTGTGTTTACACACAGCTCTCCCCATTCTTCAGCTCCGGTGACCGATCGTGGTACTCCAGCGGCGATCGGGTCCACGGGTCCCATGGCTGCGGTCACGAAGCTTCAGCCCGGGTCGCGGGCGCGCCCGCGACCCACGGCTGGGCACTTAGAGAGGACGGACGTACAGGTTTGTGCTTGTGCCCAGCCGTGCCATTCTGCCGACGTATATCTGCAGGAGGCGGTCCTTAAGTGGTAAATAATGTTTTTTGCAAAAGATAATAAACATTACATACAGCATTTGTTAAGTTAAGCAGTAGCAAATGCAGAATTCAAGATAGCTACATAACCCACGATATACCTACTCAATATGCTTTAACATTCAAGCTATTAAACAATAAAATTACATATTTTTAACAAAAGATATATTGGAATGAACAACATATGATTAGTTCTTTTTCTGGTACTAGTTTTATAGACATTAAAGTGCTTCTTCATAGTGAACAACAGTGATGAAAATACATGCTATAAACATATTTGGATGTTTGCAGTTTGTTCTTTTACTTCTTCTTGTACAATTATTTGCACACAATCATTATAGTACTTATTTAACATAACAAAGACTATGAAAATAATTCCAAGACTTTCTATTGTTTTTCATTCATTATAGACACAGTGATGACACTAAGAACCATCTAGACCAGGGGTGGGCAACTTCGGCCCTCCAGCTGTGGTGAAACTACAAGTCCCATGAGACATTGCAGGACCCTGACAATCACAGACATGACTCCTAAAAGCAGAGGCATGATGGGATTTGTAGTTTCATCACAGCTGGAGGGCCGAGGTTGCCCACCCCTGATCTAGACAGATAGGAATATGAGCTGTTTTTTCAGAATTTTTAGTTTGCAAAATAATATTTATTTAGTTAAAGTGGAGTTCCGCCAATTTTTTTTTTAAAGTCAGTAGCTATAAATACTGCAGCTGCTGACTTTTAATATTAGGACACTTACCTGTCCTGGGTGCCCATGATGCCGTCACCCGAAGCCGATCTGTCCCTAAGGTGGCGGCTTCACTTCCTGGTTTCCCACTGCGAATGCACGAGTTACGCTGCGCGATCCCACTGGTCCCTGCTGTCTTTTGGGACCTGTGTGTCTCCCAGAAGACAGTGGGGGGGGGGGAGTAGGAGTCGGACGTGGCGTAGGTCGCCACTGAGAGCTATGCCTTGAAGTGGGAGCAAATACCTGGATTACACAGGTATCTGCTCCCTCCTCCCCCCTGAAAGGTGCCAAATGTGACGCCAGAGGGAGGGGGGATTCTGAAAAGTGGAAGTTCCATTTTTGGGTGGAACTCCGCTTTAAGTGCCACAGAGCTTAGTTTGTTTCAGTCATACAACCATTTGCAAGCAAACATCCTGACTTTTTTAATGTCCCTTTAGTGTTTGGTGTTAGCATTTGGCATAAATTGCTGATAGCAGGGCTGTAGGTGAAACTAACTTTGATAAAAAGTTTTACAAGAATGCCACATTTGACAGCTGTTTTCAATACAAATCTCAGAATCACTCACAGAGATGGGTGCCTTTTCATATTTTCCCTGCCAATGTAACCCACCACTGCTTTTGGTAATGGTCTTCTGTGTTATGTAAATAAAACAACAATAAAAACAAAGGGGCTGATTTACTGAAGAGGTGCCGATCCTGACCTCCCTGGGGCCCTAAGCAGAGTGACATCTTACATTAAAGTGAGAAGCGGCGGATGCTGACTTCTTACCTCTTCTCCCATGCAGCCAGCGAGTTGAGAAGCTGGGTGAGGGGCCTCTAGTAATTTGGCGGGACCTCCACAGATTTGGTGGGCCCTAAGCGGCTTGCATAGTGAGCCTATAGGGCGGATCGGCCCTGTACTGAAGGCAAATATACTGTGCACTGTAAGTTGGTATTGATCTTAGTAAATGAGGGGAAGCTTCTCTGATTTCCGTCATCAAACCTTGTACAAGCAAAATATTTTTTATTTTTTTTATTTTCCTTGCATGTGATTGACTATTCTTTGCAAAAGTTAAGCTTTACCTCATTTAATAAGCTCTGGAGCAACTTCACTTGCAGTGTACAGTATATTTGCCTTTAGTAAATCAACCTCAATGATTTAAGCATCATGATTAGGATTGGGCTGTGAATACATTTCCCAGTGACCAGCTTTATTGTTTACTTGTTTTAATATTTGCACTGCACACTTTTTCTTATAATTTGACATACAATAATCGTTCAACATGAGCGTTCCTGGCTGATGCATTTATTTTGAAAGACGACTATGTACTATATGTGTTTTTGGAAGCTTTTGTTTAGTTTTAGCTGATAATGATAGCCTCTTTAGGAATCGATCGCCATACTGCTGTCACACATTTTTGGATTACCAGCACATCCTCCAAAACATGCGCTTTTCATGACTCTCTTCGAGAGGGGAACCAGAAAGAGGTCTGCAGGTGCCAGATCAGTGGAGTATGGTGGATGATTGAGGGCAGCTACCCCACGCTGAGCCAAGAATTGGCACACAGTGAATCCCACAGTGCCCAGGTGTGTTATCATGATGGATCCTGGTGACACACGGTAATTAAAATCCATAGGTTTCCATTTGTTTTGCTTTCTGTTTGTCTGTCAGCTTGTGTGACACAAACCGGAAACAGATCTTCCACTTACCTAAATCTTCCTGGAAGATGGTGCCTACCGTGTCCTTGCTAATGCTCAATTCCTCCTCCATCAATCGTAGACTCGGTCAACGATCTCGTAACAGCATTTGTCACACTGGCTCGGACATGTCTGGGATTCTGCCCATCGACAACTTGAACATGGCTCATCCTCAGTTTGAACCAGCTGTAAACACATTTTCTTCTCACTGCTTCTGTCCAGTTCACTTGTCACGTACACTTGCACCAACATTTCATGTGTCTCTTTTTTTCCCAATTTGTAGCAGAACTTGATGTTCACTCGTTGACCCATTGCACTGTCGCACACACTTTATTCAGAAAGATATTTTTTTAATCAGCAAAGGAACTTTATGAGGTCAAAAGTTTAGGGCCCCGTGTGACCATCTGGTCTAGCCAGGTGTAAGTGCACCCATGCTAAGTGTCAGCATTTAGTAAATTGTAGATTTTATTCAAGTGTTAAATAACTCCTTTCTTATAAAAGGTCCAATTCTTGTGAAAAGATTACTAACCTGGATGCACGTGTCCATTTTCCATAACGTAGCTTTGACAGAATATTTTATCCATGTTGTTCTATTTTGAAGTCCCATTGGTTGTTATTCCCTAAAATGCAAATGTTATGGCAAATAAGGGTAATTATAGCTTAGTGTATTTAATTTCTCCTATCAAGATATGGACACTTGCCTGTAGAATTTGTTTGGCGTGTCTCTTCTTTTAATATAGATATAATTTACCTTCTGAGCCTCATCATATGACAGGCTCAGGAAAAAATTGCCCTCGCTTTCACTCTGGTGATTTTGGCACAGGCTCTAATGTTTTATGTATGCCAAAGCACAAACTATTATTTTTTTTTTTTTTTAATAAGTAAGTTTGTGGTTCAGTGTGTAGCTATTAGACCATTAGTAATCACAGATTATATCCTTTCCATAGACAGACTGGAGACTAATTATTGCCTGTTTTATTTTAGCATTGCTCCATTATGTACTCACCTTCTTCTCCTATTTACAGGGAGCAAATATTGACAGTGTCGATAACGATTTTCGTACACCTCTGCTGCTGGCCACTTCATGCTCTGCTTGGAAAACTGTGAATTTACTTCTTGAAAAAGGTACAGAGTTTGTCATGAACACTTAATCCAATTATGTTATTATGCCAAACCTTACATTTTAATTATCAAATTAAAAATAAGATTTGTTACACCTTTAAATCTCAAAATATAAACATTGATTGAAATATATAAATCCCTCTCTTACATCTGTTTATCAGGAATCTAAAATATTTTTATGAAAGTCACCTTGTAAACCTCCTTTTCATTTTATGGTAATGGCTGTACCTGGTTAACTTTCAAAGGTATATGTTTGTTATATTGCCAGTAGGGATGGGCCAAACGACCCCCTGTCTGGTTCGCAACAGCACTTTCGAACATTGAGAAAGTTCGGAACCAAATAACAAACCCCATTGAAATCTACAGGGCCTGAACATGAAAAATCAAAAGTGCCCATTTTGAAGGCTTATATGCAGGTAATTGGGCTTACAATGGTTATGAGGGGCCCAGATACTTCGCTGGGGGACATGTATCAATGAAAAAAAAACATAATTTTTAAATGAGCAGGTATTTATTGATGCTTAAAGTGAAAATATAAAAATTAAAATTTCCTTTCAATATAGTACCTGGGGTGGGGGTCCCCATAGTCCACCTGTAAAGTGACACATCTGTACTAGGTATAGAAGCCGCTGCAGCAAGAATTGCATTTATAAAGGCCAAAATGACATTTTCCCTGCAAGCTTTCTATATTTTGTAAACAACGGCTTGGGGAGCCAGTCTGTATGATGATGCCACAATGTAGTGCACTGGAAACAAGATTAGAGGTTTTTTTTGATAGATTCTGCTGTCTCTACCACAGACTTTGAAATTCTACTTCTCTAACGGGTGTGTAAAAACTGTTCTGTGGATGTTGGTGGTGCCTTCACACTGTAACCCTATAGAGGTACTCTTGATAAAAGCAAGAATTGGCCTTGCTGTCACAAATTGCAATAATATGCACCTGTCAAACCAGTGGGGGAAAATTGGTCTTTGGGTGTTAATTGTGTTAATTGTGCCCATGAAACCTACACCAAAACATTCTTACAGATGAAATCAACACCCACAACACCAGGCAGTGCTAGCCATAGTCCTCCAAAAAAACACTTAATCGGCAACATCGGCATCAGGGGCTTCATAGCTGCTGGTAATCCAGGACTGATTCATGTTGATAAAAGTCAGACGGTTCACAGAGTCTGAACAGACACGTTCTATGATCAATAACAAAACCTCCAGCAGCACTGAATGCCCATGGGATGGGATGATACTTTCCCCTTATAACGGTGGTCAAGGAGGGTTGCCAACCAATAGTGATCCCTTTCCTTTATGCCACGTATTCTTGGATCCTTTTGCAGGCTTTGAAACATGAGGGAACCCATGCACAGCAACTTTGTGGAGGCATTAGAAGCAGGCTCCTCGGGGTCAATTAAAATGACAGTATGTGGAACTGCCTCCTCCCAGCCACGAACAACTCCCAAGGCTTCTGGGGATGGAAAACCATAATGTTTAATATATTTCTTCCTCTGATTCAATGCCTCCGAAACTGCCAGAATCCTCCTCCTCTCTCTTCTTTTGTGTGTTCTGTGGCATAGGTGTCTGCATAAAGTGGGCCTTAAAAGGAAAGGAAATCCTCCTCTTCGTCCCGCTGCTCTGCCTCGAGTGCCCTGTCCATAATGCCATGCACAGTCTGTTCCAGCAAGAACAGAATTGTGTCACTGATGCATACATTGTCACATTTACCATCTTTGTGGCTTCTCAAATGGTGACAGTACAGTGCATGCATCCTTTAGTAGCAGTCATTGGCCTGAGCCTGTCGTTGTACCATACTCACACAAGTACTCGTTGACGGCATGGATAGCAGGGATAGACTGGGGTGAGTAAGGAGGAGGGACAGATTTGTGCCCCTTTTTTGTGGCTTTTAGGTGCTCTTGCCAAGGGGCTGAGTGGTGGGAAATATATGCCTTGTCAAGCATGTAGTACCCAAATGGTTGGTGTTTTTGCCACGTTGATGTGCTTGAGACAAAGTTTGCAATCAGCAGCAGTGCGATTGGCTGCACATGTACAAACAAAGGCCCAGACAGCTTAGCTGTGGGCAGTGGGACGGGTTATAAGAGCTCCACAATGTGATGGAATAGGATGGCTGCTCTGTACTTTTCCATGATGGCTGCCTCGTTGGCGTTATGCTCTTTCCAGCACGCAAATTGAGTCAGTGACCTCAACATCATCATCATCTCCTCCATCTTCATTTCCACTGGAAACAACTTGGCAATATGCTGCGGCTGGGGAAACATGAATGCCAGTTTGTGTACCAGTGTTCTTCCTTCTCTGTAGGCTCATGTTCCTGCTTTCCTCAACCTCAGAACCAACATCTTTATTGAGTAATGGCTGTGCATCGTCAAGTGGCTGACACTGTGCTCAAAAAACTCTACTTACTCCTCCATGCCTGATGCTGGGGCTATGGCAGAAATAGCTGTAGACAAGGAGGCAGGTTTTGCCACTCTGGCAGCTGCAGGGGACTGCACACTAGTCTCTGCTTGGGTGACAGAGTATAAAGAGAATGAGGACGATTTAGTAAGCCTGTCCACCACCTTCTCTGCATGCTGTGGCTGGATAGCACGAGCAACATCACTAAACAAAGAAAATGTTTTTTCACTTTGCTGCATTAAAATCAAAAACAATATAACATTTTTGTTTCAACCGATTTATAAAATATATCAAAGTTTCAAATCGAAAAAAAAAAAATGTAAATTCAAAGAAAAAAAAAACTAATACGTATTCCAAATACGAATTTAACAAATCAACCAAATTGAACTAAACAAAATAACAAGATTACCGGATCAAAATTAACCGAAACAAAACCATTTTTTTCGTCATGCACATTTCTAATGCACAGATCTATGTGGTGTAAAACAAACAGAAGAATAGCACTCACATTGCCAACATCTGTAAATAATGTGGTAAAGAAAAAGCAAAAAATAGGGGTATGACCCTGTAACGGAATGGCCCGTGGGACCCAGAAGCAGTATGAGATTCTCCTGTTTCTTTTTTTTCTTTTTTTTTAAGTGTATTTTTTGTGCGTGAACTCGAGAGAGAGGAGCCAGACTGCAGGAGTTGGGAGTAGGCAGACCCTCCCCCCTTTTTTTACTATTAATGGCGGTGATCTGCGATCTTTTTATTGGGACTGCGACGTTATGGCGGACACTTCGGACACTTTTCTGACATTTTTGGGACCATTTACATTTATACAGTGAACAATGCTATAAATATGCATTGATTACTGTATAAATGTGACTGGCAGTGAAGGGGTTAACCACTAGGGGGCGGGGAAGGGGTTAAATGTGTGTCCTATGAGTGTTCTAACTATGGTGGGAGGGGGGGTGACTGGGGGAGGTGACCGATTGTGTCCCTATGTACAAGGGACACAATCGATCTCCTCTCTCCCTGACAGGACGTGGAGCTCTGTGTTTACATACAGAGCTCCACGTCCCCGCTCAGTTACTGAGCAATCGCGTGTGCCCGGCGGCGATCGTTGCCACCGGACACTCGCACGGGATCCCCGCAGAGCTGCGGGTGCGCGCGCGCGCCCGCCCGCGGCTTTAACGGGACATCACGCCATATGACGTGATGTCAGGATAATGGAGTCCTCCGCCCGCCGTCATTTGACGGTGGGCAGAGGACAAGTGGTTAAGCGTCTATAAACTACAGTATAGATTTACTGGTAATGGCGGCGATCAGTGATTTTTAGCGGGACTGCGACATTGCAGTGGACAAACCTGACACTAACTGACACTTTCTGGGGGCCAGTGACACCAATACAGTGACAAGTGCTAAAAAAATGCACTGTTACTGTATAAATGACACTGGCAGGGAAGGGGTTAACATCAGAGGCTATCAAAGTGTTAAATGTGTTCCCTGGGAGTGTTTTCTAACTGTGTGAGTGATGGACTGACAAGAAGAAAGCATAGATCTGTGTTCCTGCTTTTAAGGAACAGAATATTTCTGTGTAATTCCCTGTCACAATGGGGATCTGCCAGAATGGGGAAATTTACATAGGCAGATCACCGCTCTGCCTCTCTGTGGAGTGGTCGCGGGTGGCTGGCGAACATCAGGTCCACAGGACCCACTGATTGGCTCACCCTCCATGCAGGGGGCACATGCCCACAGTATCCATTGCACAAAATTACGTTGTTTTGTGCAATAGAGACACCCTGACACAGTATATATGCAGTCTTTAAGTGGTTAATATATACTATGTGAAATTTAGATACATATGAATTTGTGCTGCATTAAACTACCTGTGTACCTACAGTATGTATAATTCTTCTTCATAATAATAACCCATAGTCTCTGCTCACCAACTGAAATTTGCTTGCAGAATGTTGGAAAATATGATTTATTCAGTCTCCTTTCCTGTTTTTGTTAATAACAATTAATAGGTAGTAGAGATACCATTGGTACTGGGGTAGCAGATATGTGGGTCGGCTGCAAGGGAAATTTCATCTTGCAGGGGAATTCACCCTAGAGCCAGGAAAATAAAAAAAGAAGCATTTCTGCTTGCACATGATTGGATGATGGTAGTCAGCAGAATTTCACCTAATTCACTAAGCTCTGGAGCAATATCTTTTGCAAAGTACAAGTTCCCTTGCAAAGTGAACATCCTATTTCAAATTTAGTAAATCAACCCCATGAAATTCAATCTTGTATCAGAATGAAGGCAGCGATCATAACTGCTAACCTCAGGCCATGTGTGTTTTATTCATATACTAGAGTAACTTGTTTACCAGGAGTTGCTGCTCTTAGCTTTACCACATTGAATACATCTGATCAAAAAGCACAGACTATCTCTGCCCTCCTGGATGTTTCTTAAAATCTGGTATAGGATACTGTAGCTAGACATCAAAGTTTTTGAAGTATTTTGTATACATTTTAATACTAGCCATTGTTCCAACATGGCCTTCACAACATTAATTGATTACAAATATGTAAACATAACAACACAATCTAGTGCTGTTTGTGTGGGTCAATACAATAGTATATTATATTTCAGTAAGTGTCAGCCATCTACACACTCAGCAATGGCTAGAGATAGGGATGAGTTTCGCGTTAGATTCGAACATATGTTCGACTCGAACATTGTCTGTTCGTACGTTCGACGAAATTCGAACAAAACAGGTCGTTCGCGCCAAATTCGAGTGACGCGCAACGGCCCATAATTCAATGCTGTATTGCGTGCTCATGATTGGCCAAACATGCACTATGACCCTGCATGCTTGGCCAATCACAGCGCGCAAAAAACGGAGAGCCATAATTGGCCAAAGCCAGGGTGGCTTTGGCCAATTATGGCTCAGGGCTTTAGCACACGCCCCACACTTTATAAGGCCGCCTGCTGGGCGGCCTCGTGTAGTGTGTTCCAGCGCTGAACAGGGATCAGTCAGAGAGACAGAGATAGTCTTTCTACTGTATATAGCTAGATAGAGCAGGCAGGCTAGTCAGTTTAGCCTAATTTACAGTGTGTAGAGGATATATATACATCCCTAGGAGTTGTACATATATTTATACACTGTATAGCTTAGCTAGATTAGTTCTTCCTAATTTACTGGCAGGCAGGCAGGTGATTGTGCTATTTAAAGACGATATCACAGGTATAGACACCCAGCAGGTACAATATTTAAAGGAATTTTTCATTTTTTTTATTTATTTAAGCATCATTAAAATCACTGCTCCTGGAGCAGTGATTTTAATGATTCTTAACCACTCCAATACAGGGCTTTTATACACCCTTCCTTACCAGACCAATTTTTAGCTTTCAGCCCTCTCACACTTTGAATGTCAATTATTCATTCATGCGACACTGTACCCAAACCAAATTTTTATGCTACACCGGAAGCTTCGCTGCCCGCCGCCGCCGCTCCGCCGACACTCAATTACCCCCATTGGGGAACGGCTGTGTCCCGAGGGATACACCGTCATATGACGTCCACCCAGGATGGGAGATCCCCTCTGTGGACGTCATATGACAATGGCTGGGTATTGAAGTCGTTAAATAAAAAAAATAAAAATAAAATTCCTTTAAATATTGTACCCGCTGGATGTCTATAGTTTGCCTGTGAAAACGTCTTTGAGAACCCAGGTCTTGCCCGAGGGAACATGTATCAATGGAAAAAAAGTTTTAGCCCTGGTTCACACTGGGCTGCGGGAGTGAAATCGTGCGATTTCAGCTGAAATCGCGCAATTTCACTCCCTCTGGCAGTCCCGATTTCGGCGCGAATTAGGAGACATCTGTGCAGGTTTCTGCACAGATGTCAATGTAAATCGCGTCCTGAAATCGCAAAAAGTAGTACAGGAACTACTTTTTGAAATCGGTGCAGCGCCGCAGATGCGGCGTCACACCGATTAGGACGGTGTCATTGCCGGCAATTGCCGCCGATTTGAGATGCGATTTCACATGTGAAATCGCATCTCAAATCGAACTAAATCGTACCCAGTGTGAACCTGGGCTTAAAAACGGTTGTTTTTTCAGGAGTCCTGCTCCTGAAAAAACGACCGTTTTTAAAACTTTTTTCCGTCTTTGAGAACCCGGGTCTTGCCCGAGGGAACATGTATCAATGGAAAAAAGTTTTAAAAACGGTCATTTTTTCAACAATAACTTGAATATTGGGCTTTAAAATTAGCACTTTTTTCATCAATACATTTTTATTGGGTTTAGCAATTTACAACACTTGAGGTAGTTGCATTCAATATACAACTTAAGTAGTATAATCACCTTGTACAGGCAAACATTTAACAGAAAAAGAATACGGTACTTGGCGACCTAGGCCAGCCTACCCCAATTGGGTACAAACTGTAGGACTGGGAGGTCATCAAGATAATCAGTGGTACACCTATACAGCTAAAGTAAATACAAACAAAGGAGGGGGAGGGATTGAGAAAACTGAAATAAAGGCTGCCATTAGTCATTATCTATACCAAAGATTCAGTATTTTATAATGTTATTCTTCAGACTATAGGAAGATTATTAAAGTAAGGAATCTTTTAAATATTTGGAAGCTTTCGGGTGGGTTAACCACATTATCCATTTTCTACGATAGGGGATTATAGAATCATTCGTATAGGCTAATAATAGTTCTAATTGAGCTTGGGTGTTTAATCTGGTGATGACCATTGGTAGGTTTGGGGCGTCTGCGGATTTCCATAGAGAGGCCACTGTAATTCTTGAGGCTATCAAAATATGTAAGACAATAGTCCTGTACATAGTGGGTTATTTGTCTAGATCTATACCTAATAATGCATTGGTAGGAGTAAGCTTGGTAAGGTTACCCGTAAGATTGGCGATAAAGGATGAGATAGAGTTCCAAAAACTTTTTAGAGTCTTGCAACTCCAAAGCGTGTGCAGGAGGTTTCCTGTTTGCTCGTTACATTTCCAACAAATGTCGGATGCAGTTGGATAAATTTTGGATAACTTGTATGGTGTTAAGTACCATCTATTAATTATTTTTTGGGCATTATCCCAGTGTTCAATGCAAGAGGATGATTTACTTATTGTTTGAAATGCTTTAATCCGAGTCGGGGAAAAAATCTGGTCCAGATCTCTTTCCCATTTCAGCATATTTGTGTTTTTGGTAAACAGTTAGGAGGATAACACATCGTAGAAGAAAGATATACCTTTCCTGTTATCATTTTTCTGAGGAGAGAGGAACTCCCAAAGGTTCATAGGGATTTCAATCAAATTACTAGGAGAGAAATCTTTCAGTCGGGTACACTTACCAATATTAGTCTCGATGATGTTCTTAACGTTAGGGGGTAGGTTCTGGTATAGATTATATCCATTACTGATCCACTCGTTTACAGAGAATCTGATTCTGCAATAATTAATGACTTCTGTGGGAGGATGTAATTTAACCTTTTTCTCTACATGTCTGGTTTTTGAGAGAATGTGTTTCCAAGCGAATAAAGTAGTTTTAATGCTTATTAGCTTAGGGATTGTTATCTTAGGGATAATGGCGCTAGCTATTGCGAGAGAAGGGAGGTCAAAATTGTGTGTGGCTAGACGTTCAATGTTTACCCATAATTTGTCATTTGTTGGGGTAAACCAATGTTTCATCTGATCTAAGATAGAAGCAAAATAATAATTTCTAAAGCCTGGGAGGCCCATTCCACCGGAATTTTTTTTAGTAGTAAAGATCGAGAAAGCAACTCTGTTTTTTTTTTTTTTTTAAGTTTTTTTATTGAAGTTTTTAGAGGAATACATGGCTAATCAGTACATGGTAAAGACAGATCACCAAAACAAACAGTTGAATACAATCTAAAATTGATAATTTTTTTTTTTTTTTTTCTCACAAATAGGGGAATCTGTTCCCTTTCCTATTATATTGGGGTTTTTTTTTCTCTTCCTGTATCTGTGTGCACTTAAGGTATATAACAATGGAAATAATTCCCTTAAAATAGATAGTCTTTTTTTTTTTTTTTCTCACATATAGGGGAATGTGTTCCCCTTCTTATTGTATAAGGGCTGTGTTTTTTTTTTTTTTTTTTTTTTTTTTTTCCTTGGGTGGTGTTAGCGAGCACTCTAGGTATACAACAATGGAATAATTCCCCTAAAATAGATTGTTTTTTTTTTTTTTTTTTTTCACAAATAGGGGAATCTGTTCCCTTTCTTATTATATTGGGGTTTTTTTTTTATTTTTATTTTTATTTTTTTCTTCTTTTGCATCTGTGTGCACTCAAGGTATATAACAATGGAAATAATTCCCTTAAAATAGATTGTCTTTTTTTTTTTTTCTCACATATAGGGGAATTTGTTCCCCTTCTTATTGTATAGGGGCTGTGTTTTTTTTTTTCTCTCCCTCACAATATAGGGGAACTTGTCCCCCCTTTCTACTTCACTGGGTTAGTTGATTTTTTTTTTTTTTTGTTTTTCTCTTCCTCTCTCTCTCTCTCCTCTTCCTCCCTCTTTCCTGCTCCCGTTTCCCTCCCCTCTCTCCGGATCCCTGTCCTATCTCGGGACCCCTTCCTCATTCGGAAGTAAGCAGGAATTTGGGCCAGGGGGGATGTAAAACTTAGTAATTGTATCGTCCTTTAATTAAAATAAGGGGTACATCTTGAGACTTTTTATATTGTATGTTTGTTTGAGTAATGTATTGTATATTTGTTGTTTTTTTTTTTTTTTTTTGTATTGTGAAAAAAGAATAAAGAAATTTGGAAAAAAAATAAATAAAATTGATAAATGGGGGTATGTTCCCTGCAAGAATCACTATGGAAAGAAGAGAAAAAGAAAAAAAATTATGTAAAAAATTACAAGAAAAAGAGAAAAGGGGGTTAGAGCGTATGCGGATTAGGGTGATCAAAACGTCCTGGCCCAGAGGCCTCTGGAGGCAGGCTCCCCTGCCAACACACCTCCGCACCCCTCTGGGGTCAAACTGTACGGAGGGCGTCGGAGAGGATCCCCGCCTAACATACGCGTCCCAGAGCAAAACTTGTAAGAGAATAGTGCAAATGGAGGAACAGCCCGTATGGGAAGTATGCTGTACTGGTATGTAGCCAAAAAAAACAGAACAATCAGATACAATAACCGTAGGGGAGACCTAGCCTGGGCCTAGAAGAGTCATTGGAGCATAGAAGAAAAACAAGGCCCAAGGGTAGGTCCCCCGAGGCGTGGGGGGGTTAAGGGTGGGAAACCGGGGAGGTGGGAGAGAGAGAAAGAAAGAGGTAGACGTGAAAGGAAGAAAGAGGCGTATCGGCAGTCTGCTATTACTGTGTATACCCAGGAAGGTCAACTGGACAGGTAAATGGAGTTTTCGATCCCCATATAGATAGCCTAAGGTTCCCAAACCTCCCTAAATTGAGGGGAAGTGTCCAGGATAGAACTCATCATTTTCTCTTGGGACATAATCCAGGAAATCTTTCTCTTAGCCGCTGTGATAGAGACCTTGGGGCTTTTCCATGACCTGGCCAAGGTGAGTTTAGCCCCCAAGAGGATAAAGAATATAAGTTTACGAGTTGACTTTGGGGCCCTGATGGAGAGGTGATTGAGGAGGGCCGTCAAAGGGGACCTAGGGATGACAAGTCTGGTGATTTTGGAGGCTATATAGAAAATTTTAGTCCAAAAACTTCTAATTCTAGGGCACTCCCACCAGACATGCAGCATGGAGCCCCTCAACTGGCACCCCCTGAAGCATAAGGGGGAAGTCGAGGGGTACATGGCCGCAAGCCGGGTAGGGGTGAGGTACCACCTGGTGAAGACTTTGAGATTGGCCTCCACAAGTGAAATGTTGAGGACGCCCTTAAACGAGGATCCCACAGCTTTGTGCCAAGTTTCTAGGTCCCAGTTCAACTGTAAATCTTCCTCCCAGGCTAACATATAGGGTGCTTTTTGCGTATCCCTGGCCAGTGACGAGTAGATTATGGAGATCCCCCCCCTTTGCTCCAAAAGGTCTCCACACCATTGTTCATATGGTGTGAGTTGAGGAGGGGCAGGCTTCGTGGCCCAGATGGAATGAAGGAAGTGTGATATTTGATGGAACCTGAATCCCTCCGATGGGGGTAGTTTCAGAGTCTTAACACAGTGGGAAAGGGATAGAGGTCCTGCAGGAGAGAGGAAGTGCCCTATCCGATACATCCCCTTGTCCAGCCACCATGCAAATGCCTTAATATCCATTCCAGGGGGAAAGTCGGGGTTATGAAAGATGTGACCCAGGGGTTTACAGGGGGACACCAAGGAAGGGTCATGTTTGAGCTTGTCCCAGATCGCAAATGTGTGAGATAAAGATGGGCAAAGAATGGGGGGCCTAGTCCTAGGAGGGCACCATAGGAGAAAGTTAAGGGTGAAGGCAGGCACTGCTTGCCTCTCCATGTCCACCCAATCAGGTTTGGCGGATTTGCTATAGACCGTGGAGATCTGGGCAAGTCTAGCCGCTTGATAGTACCAGAGTAGGTTGGGTAGTCCCAGTCCCCCCCTGTGTCTGAGTCTGAAAAGAGTGTGCTTAGCTAGGCGGTGGCCCGACTGTCCCCATATAAATTTGGTAACCTTGCTTTGGAACGAATCTAAATGATCCTTCTTGATTGAGATCGGGAGCGCGCGAAAGAGGTAAAGGAGTCGCGGGAGTAGGGTCATTTTCACTGAGTTTATCCTCCCTAGCCAAGAGAGTTGGTGCGGGTGCCATTGTTTAAGATCAAGTCCCAATTTTTTGTAAATGGGGGGGTAGTTGGCCAGGTATAATTGTTCAAATTTGGGAGTCAAGTTGATTCCCAAGTAGCGAATGGAGGTGTCGCTCCATTGAAATCGAAAGGAGTCCTTCAACCGAGCCGCCAGGGGCCCTGGAAGGGAGATGTTGAGGGCCATAGACTTGGTGTAGTTGACCCTTAAACCTGATATGGTCGCGAAGTTCTCAAGTGTTTTACATATCACTGGCAGGGATGTGGAGGGCGAGGTGACAAAGAGAATCAAATCGTCTGCAAACAGACCGCATTTGTGAACGGTGGAGCCACAGCGCACTCCAGCAATGTCGGGGTTGGACCTGATGGCAATGGCCAAGGACTCAATTGCGATGGCAAAGATTAGTGGTGACAGGGGGCATCCTTGGCGGGTCCCGTTACGAATTTTAATGGGATCGGAGTATAGTCCCTGCAGTTTAATCCTGGCTTCGGGGTTAGAGTATAGAGATCTAATTAGTCCAGAGAAGTTAGGGCCGAAACCCCATCTTTCCAGAATTTGGAATATGTAGGGCCAAGAGACTGAGTCGAAGGCCTTTTGAAGGTCCAACGACAACAACATCCCCGCCTGAGCACCTCCGCCGTCCCACCCCGATTGCAGTAGAGACATAACGTCTATTACCCTCCTGACCTGATCCGGGCCCTGACGCCCAGGGATGAACCCGACCTGATCTTTGTGTATGTATATGCCAATGAAGGAGGCTAATCTGTCGGCCATAACTTTAGTCAGGATTTTGAGATCATTATTGATCAAGGATATCGGCCTATAATTACTAACGTCGCCCGGGTCCTTGTCAGGTTTGGGTATGATGGAGATAAAAGCTGTATTAAGATGTGCGTCTAGAGGGTCCCCCGTGGTCTTGGAGTTAAAGAAATTCGATAGGTGTGGGGCTAAAATTTGTGCAAAGGCCTTATAGTAAGGGACCGAAAACCCGTCCGGGCCTGGGGCAGATCCTGTCCTCAAACATTTGATAACCTCCAAAACTTCTGCAGTGGAAACCGGGGCCTCAAGTCGGTCTCTGTGGTCCTTTGTTAAGGTGGGTATAGGCAAATCATCCAGGAACCTAGTCCTGGCTGGTGTTGCCTTAGTCTGTTGTCCTCTATACAGATTTGTGTAAAAAGAGTGGAACTCCCGCAGTATTTTAAGGGGGTTCGCCGTGGGGGGTTGGCCCGCTATATTAATTCTAGGAAAAGCAAACGTACGTGGCCGCGGGGTGAGTTTAGAAGCCAGGAGGTGTCCCGGTTTGTCTTTCGCATGGTAGAATCTCGCCCCCTGCCATCGCAAACTGGACGTAGGTCTGGCAGTCAGAGCGAGGTTCAGTTCCAGGCGGGTCGAGTCCACGTGAGATATAGGGCATCGACCCGGATCCCTTTTATGGTCCGCACGGAGCGCCTGGAATTTCTTTTCCAGATTCTCTATGTCCGCCCTGCGAGCCCTGTTAAGTCTTGCCTTGATTTGAATTAGCTTGCCTCTGATGGTCGCCTTGTGGGCAGACCAGAGGGTCTCTGCAGAGATATCAGGGGAGCTGTTCAGTGAGAAGTATTCAGCGATAGCTTGTTCTATCTCTGTTTTGTGGGCAGGGTCCGAGAGTATTGTTTCGTTAAGACGCCAGTGGCGGGAGTTAGGTAGTGAGGGGTGGTTAGTCCAGGACATACTTACTAGGGAATGGTCAGACCAGACTGTGTCTGTGATCTGAGATCTATTGACTGAGGGGATCAGAGCGTTGGAGATTAAGAGATGATCTATTCTAGCGTAGGTTTGATGAGCGTGAGAGAAGTGTGTGTAGTCCTTCTGAGTAGGATTCATCTCCCTCCAAATGTCCGTGAGACCCCTTTGATACACTAATTTGGCAATTTTTGAGCTAAGTCTGGTGGGACGTACATTTTGTGCCGTAGGTGGTTTGGACTTATCAATGCCTTGATCAAAGGCGACGTTTGAGTCTCCGCCTAGGATCACCATGCCCTCCATAAGAGGGTCCAAGGTTTTAAATAGATCAGTGAAGAAGTTCAGTTGGCCTACGTTGGGGGCGTAGTAGGAGACCAGGGAGTACAGATGGCCATCTATAGTACCCTTGGCCAGGACAAACCTCCCTCCCGGGTCCCTGTATTCTGATTGTAACGTAAACCTACAGTGTTTAGATATGAGAATCGCTACCCCCTTAGACTTATCTTCCGCGTTGGCCAGGAAAAACTGTGGGAATTGGGCATGTATGAAATTGGGTTTGTATCGGATCGGGAAGTGCATCTCCTGCAGGAAAAGGACATCAATGTGGCGTGATTTCATGAAGTCTAGAACCTTCCGCCGTTTGGAAGGGGAGTTGAGGCCCTGTGTGTTGTGAGTGGCCACCTTCAAAGAGGGTGCCCTAGGAGCGTCACTAGCCATGGAGCAAAGGGGTGGGGGAGGTTACCAAAACCCCGTCACCTACCTTGATAGAGGCCTCACAGTGTGTATAGGGATCCGACCATCTGGGGAGCTGTCGACCTCCTGGGAATAGATAGCCATCAGCAAGCCTATTACCGCCTGAAAGAGGAAGAGAAGTTAGGAAAGTATAAGACAGAGGAAAAAGAAGGAGGGGGGAAGGGGGGGGGAGACATGAGCCCACTGGGGGCTCGGGTTGGTGCTGGGCATAGCCGTGTCCAGCATCCAAAACCCTGTTCTCGTTTACCACACCCTGCAGGCAGGGTGGGCGCCTAACCCAAGGAGAGGGCATAGCCTGATCCGTGGGATAGGAGGAGGCGCAGCAACACCGTTCCAGCCGCGACGTGAATAAAATTGTCAACCAAAGAATTTTTTTTTTTAAACGGGCAGTAAGGATGCACCGCCGACCTGCCCCCCGAAGGCCCACACCCCCCCCCCCCCACATGCCAAGCATGCAGGGAAGGCCGCAGGCCCCCGAAGGCACGCCGTGCATTACCACAAAGTATTTAAGTATATAAAAATGCAAAAAGAAGGGGAATAAAAAAGAAAACCCCAAAACAGGCAATAACATCTTAAGCATAGGGCAATAGGAATGATCAAGTGAACATGAGTGGAGGCACTCAAACCATGAGTTTGTATCGTGTTAAACAGGTGGACCATTCCAAGGCCAATATTAATGTCTTAATGGTCCCCGAGGGACGCAACCGGGAGAAAAAAACAAAAAAACAAAAAAAAAAACATAAACAGAAAAAGGCAGTTCTCCCAAGGATACGGGAGAAGTCCACAGAGGAGAAACGACAGTCCTCACAGACTATTTCCAGAAAGACCTCGCGGCGGTGTCATGGCTGTCTGGTATCCTTGGTCTTCTTGAATTTAGGCTTGTCCCAGGTGCTTGTTAGAGGGCTCGCAGGAGAGGGGCGTTTGGTGGATCCGGGGTTGGAGCCGGAGAGGTCCATGGCTGCTTTGTGTGAGATGAGGCGAAGGTTCAGGAGCAGGCGTTCTCCATCATGGAAGTTGTGGAATGCATGTGCCTTGCCCTTGTATTCAAACTTGATGGCAAACGGAAAGGCCCACTTGTATTTGATGTCACGTTGCGACAGGACCGATAGGAGAGGCTTTAGAGTCCTCCGTTTCTCAATGGTCGTGGGTAAAAGGTCAGAAAATACCTGAACAGTGTGACCTTGGAAAATAAGCGGGTTTTGGCGTCTGCAGGTCCTCATCACCTCCTCCTTCACCGAGAAAAAGTGTAGCTTGACCACAATGTCCCTGGGGGAGCCATCCTTCCTCAGTGGCCCCAGGGTTCAGTGGGCACGGTCAATCTCCAGTTTGTGCTGGGGAATATTAGGGAGAAGTTGTTTGACAAAGTCCTGGACCACAGAGAAAATGTCTTTGAATGACTCAGGGATCCCCCTGATCCTAAAGTTTTCTCTTCTGGACCTGTTTTCCAAATCATCGATTCGCGACATAGCTATGTCCAATTGGTCCTGTAGGAATTGAATATGATCAGAGTTCTGCCGAGTTGTGGCAATTGTCTGATCGAGCTTGTTTTCTATGGATTCCATCCTGGATCCTATCATCTGAAAGTCCCCTCTAAGTTCTCCTGTTATGTTTGCTGCTGTTTGAGCGAGACCCCTGTCCAGCAGAAGTGACAGTTGTGTAAATAGATCAGTCGTATGTGACAGGGAATGTGCGGTGACGTCCGCCATGACAGGCCTTTCAGCTGCCTGAGGGGAAGTAGGCCGCAGAGGAGAGCCCATGATGTCTGCCATGGTTTGCTCCAGCAGTGACTCTGTTGAGGCTGGGGAGTGAGCCATGATGGAGAGGGGGCCAGCCGGGATCCCTGGTGTTAGCGGGCGTGCTACAGAGGCATATGAGGGTCTGGCTTCAAAGGACTCCTCTGTGTCAGTGAGGAAGGGCTGAGCGCCGCCCGCCATCTTGTGGGTGCGTGTCCCGCTTACCGCTTCCAGCTGCGGTCCCAGGCTGCGTCTCGTCGGTCCCACCGACATGCACGGGTACCCCTGCCTTTCCCCTTCCGATCAGCTGTGGCGTGGTGGCCGGCCGGGACCCGATCCGCCCGTTAGATCTGTCGCATGGCCGGAACGATGCGGAGCTCCAAGGCTAAGCTGCCATCCCGGAGCTGTCCGCGCATGCACCTCTCCTGTTTATTTTTTTTTGTACCAGATACATTGTCTAAGTTTTCTGTCTAGTTGTTTAAAGAACTTGTCAGGAATTGGTATGGGAAGTTTTAGGTAACGTTTGAATCTTGAAAGCGGCTATTTTACCAACCCAGGATAAGTTGGTTTTTTGAATATGCGATAAGTCACGGGATATTTTGCCATAAAAGTGTGGGGAAATTGGCATCATACATTTTGGTTGAAGGAAATGTGAGTTGGATCCCTAGGTATGTTATCGATTTGTTGTTCCAATTGTATTTATGTGTTGTGCGTAAAGAGTTGATTGTCGAGTCTGGTATGTTCATAGGGAGGATAAAGCATTTATCCTGATTGATTTTATAGTATGAGACATCTTTGAATTTTTCTAGTATTGTGTGTATTGTAGGCAGAGATATATCAGGTTTTGTCAGTGTCAATATGATATCGTCTGCGAATAGTCCTAGTTTGTGCACGTCTTGGCCAATCGTAACACCTCTGACGTTCGGGGATGATCAAATGTATTCTGCTAGGGGTTCTATAGCTAAGGCAAAAATTATAGGGGATAGGGGGCAGCCCTGTCTGGTTGCGTTAGTTAATGGGAAGTTTCTAGATAAGATACCTGGAGTGTAGACCTTTGCGTTGGGCTGGGTATATAATGCCATGATTGCCGAGTGGATAAAACCGTTAAAGCCGAATTTAGTTAAGGTTTTTGATATATATTCTAAATGCATTCTGTCAAATACTTTTTCAGCATCTAAAGCTAAGAGCAGGGCGGGGGAAAAATGAGCACTTTTGAATTCGAATGTTCGAGTCTCATAGACTTCAATGGGGTTCTAAATGTTCGCGCGAACGGGTGGTCTGTTTGAACGTTCTGGTGCGAACCGAACGCGGGGGTTTTCGGCTCATCCCTAGCTAGAGACAATCCATGCAATGTAAGATGTGGGAAGTGAAGAGGAAAGGAAGTGTGATTACTAGTGTTTACAGATTGTATTTAGAAACTGTTATTGGGCTGGTATGTATTCAATTCAATATCTGGCAAGTAGAATTCTAAATGACGACGTTTACAAAGGATTTATTTTTTTTGAAACATAAAGTGGGGTCGTTATGAAGGTTAAAAAAGCTAATAATTATATTGGCTACAATTAGATTTTTTTTTCTGCATGTATTTCTAAAAGTAAAAACAGACATTGAGGAATGTTAGCCCATTCTGGCTATTTATAATATTTGTATGTCTGTAGGTGCTCTTTGACCATGACAGACACTAAGTCCTCCTTTATTAAAAAAATGTAAACAAATGTGTTGATCCATCGTCAATCATGCCGCCCGCCGCAGTGCCGGACCCAAAAAAAGATTAAAAATAAAAACCTCTCGCCGTCTTCCTGCTTTGAGGTCTGACATTTCTTAGATAACGAAGGGGTGACCCAACCCCTTTGTGACGTCATCGACCCAGCATGAGCTGATTGATGTTGGCTGGGGGAGCCTTCAAAGGTATTTTTTCTTCCTGTTTTGGGTCCAGCAGTGCGGCAGGAGTCGTGATTGACAATTGATTAAACCAGGGGGCTTTTTTTTTTAATAAAGGAATTGTCCAAAATCCATGTTGTGTATCTCATACTCATTTACACAGGTTCTGAGGGTCCCCTTGTTAAAGGTGGCTTTAAGATTCCTATAAGCCCCCCACCCGAAGACCCCCAAACCATGGGCCAGGGTTGTGGGGAAGAGGCCCTTGTCCCCATCAACAAGGTGCTTTGGGGGAACCTTTATTAAAGAAATGTCAGATGGCAGAGCAGGCAGATGACAGGAGACTTTGACAAGACTGATTTTTTTCCGGGTGTGGCAGACATTGTGATTGACAATGGATATACAAGGGACTTTTTTTGTGAGGCCGCCTGCTCCACAGCACCCCTCCCATGTTGAGGGCATTTGGCCTGATTTTAATTAGAAAGTGGGCGCACTCACTTGCCCCCTCATTTTCTGGTCTGCCGGGTTTTCTGGTCTGCATGCTTGGATAAGGGCCTGGTATGGATTGTGGGGGCCTACACAGTTTTGTCAGAAATGTTCATTGCCGGCAATCTTTTGTTTACATTTCAGCTGTCAGTGGGGAAGCCCGCTGGCAGCTGATGAGTCATTAGTTGTTAAGAATGCGTCGGCTGGCTTCCCGGCCGGCTCCCTAACAATCAGCTATTCTTTACACAGAATTGTAATCATTTTTAGACCGATCCAAATTTGAATTGTTCAGAAATTATGGAAATCGTTAGAAAATTCATTTACAAAACAAAATTAAATGAATTTCAATTAAATGCGGTACTATTTAATTTGAAGATTCAAATTGCACATGTCTATTCCTGCAGTATGGCTTATATGGCTGGTAGAACTGGGTAGAAATGTAAGCCATTGTCAGACTCTTCTGATGACAGCCTGTGACAGCCCTTAGTTGCATTCCCCCCCCCTCCCGCTGCACAGGGCAGGGCAGAGCAAGATTTTCAATAGCAGAAGAGGAATCAGCACAAGGGGCACATTATACTGAGTGTAAGTTACTGTACATTGGGGATCGAAAATTTGGGCACCCCAGGTAAAAATTAGTATTAATGTGTATAACGAAGCCAAGGAAAGAAGGAAAAATCTCCAAAAGGCATCAAATTACAGATTAGACATTCTTATAATATGTCAAAAAAAGTTAAATAAAAAAATGGCATCTGCAAAAGTTTGGGCACCCTGCAGAGTTAATATCTTGTACTGCCCCCTTTGGCAAGTATCATAGCTTGTAAACGCTTTTTGTAGCCAGCCAAGAGTCTTTCAATTCTTGTTTGAGGTATCTTTGCCCATTCTTCCTTACAAAAGTCTTAGGCCTCGTACACACGAGGGGATATGTCCGCTGAAACCGGTCCGATGGACCGTTTCAGCAGACATCTCCGCTCGTGTGTATGGGCTAGCGGACAGATTTCTCCACCCGACAGATTTCAAAGCATGCTTTGAAATCTATCCGGTGGAATCTGTCTGCCCGACATGTCTGCTGGTTAGTACACTTACCAGCAGACATGTCGTCCCCCACCGCCGCCGCGCCGCCGCCGAATGGATTAGGCGCATGCGCGGAAGTGTTTAACTTCCTGGTGCGGTGACGTGGCGGTGACGTGGCGGCGTCAACGTCACCGCCACGTCACCGCGCCGTCCGGTGGCGGGGAATTTGATCCGATGGTGTGTACACGCCATCGGATCAAACTCCCGATCGGACATATCCGATGGAAATGGTCCGCGGACCGTTTTCATCGGATATGTCCGATCGTGTGTACGAGGCCTTAGGCCTCGTACACACGAGGGGATATGTCCGCTGAAAACGGTCCGATGGACCGTTTCAGCAGACATCTCCGCTCGTGTGTATGGGCTAGCGGACAGATTTCTCCACCCGACAGATTTCAAAGCATGCTTTGAAATCTATCCGGTGGAATCTGTCCGCCCAACATGTCTGCTGGTTAGTACACTTACCAGCAGACATGTCGTCCCCCACCGCCGCCGCCGAATGGATTCGGCGCATGCGCGGAAGTGTTTAACTTCCTGGTGCGGTGACGTGGCGGTGAAGTGGCGGCGTCAACGTCACCGCCACGTCACCGCGCCGTCCGGCGGCGGGGAATTTGATCCGATGGTGTGTACACGCCATCGGATAAAACTCCCGATCGGACATATCCGATGGAAATGGTCCGCGGACCGTTTTCATCGGATATGTCCGATCGTGTGTACGAGGCCTTACAGTTCTTTGAGATTTCTGGGCTGTCTGTCACGCACTGCTCTTTTAAGGTTTATTTGTAGATTTTCAATTATGTTGAGGTCAGGAGATTGTGAAGGCCATGGCAAAACCTTCAGTTTACACCTCTTGTAGTAATCCCTTGTGGATTTTGAGGTGTGTTTAGGATCATTATCCATTTGTAGAAGCCATCCTCTCTTTAACTTCAGCTTTTTCACAGATGGCATCAAGTCACCATCCAAAATTTGCTGAAATTTTATTGAATCCATTTTTCCTTCTACTCGTGAAATGTTCCCTGTGCCACTGGCTGCAATACAACCCCAAAGCATGATTGATCCACCCACATGCGTAACAGTTGGACAGAGGTTCTTTTCATTAAATTCTGTGTCCTTTCTTCTCCAAACAGACCTTTGCTCATTCCGGCCAAAAAGTTATATATTAACCTCATCGGTCCACAGAATTTGTTTCCAAAATGCATCAGACTTGTCTATATGTTCATTTGCAAAGTTTAAGTGCTGATTTTTGTGGTAAGGACGTATAAGAGATTTTCTTCTGATGACTCTTCCATGAAGACCATATTTGTACAAGTATCCCTTTATAGTGGAATAGTGTACCACAACTCCAGTGTCTGCCAGATCTTTCTGGAGGAATCGTGCAGTCAAACGTGGGTTTTGAATTGCTTTTCTCACAATCCTGCGAGCTGTTCTGTCTGATATTTTTCTTGGTCTTCCAGATCTTGCTTTAACTTCCACTGTTACTGATGACTGACATTTCTTAATTACATTCCGAACAGAGGATATTGACATATGAAAACGCTTTGCTATCTTCTTATACCCTTCTCCATCTTTGTAAGCGTCAACTATTTTCAGTTTCAGTTTTCTAGACAACTGCTTAGAAGAACCCATGTTGCGGATTGTTGGGGAAAGGTCAGATGAGTCTGGGCATTTAAAACCTTTGAGATTAACATCACCTGGTCTTCCCAGATGATGATTGAGAACAATCCATGACACTGACAGGTCTCAGCTTTGCAAAGGGGGCAGTGCATGATATAAATTCTGCAGGGTGCCCAAACTTTTGCAGACACCATTTTTTTGTTTTCTGTAATTATGAAAGTGCAAATGATGGAAATAAAATCCAACTACTTTTGACATATTATAAGTGTGTCTAATCTGTAATTTGATGCCTTTTGGAGATTTTTCCATCTTTCCTTGGCTTTGTCATGCACATTAATACAAATTTTTACCTGGGGTGCCCAAACTTTCGATCTCCACTGTATGTATCTTGTGCCGATTTTCGTGTTTGTGATTTTGGCTGCACATACAGTAAGCTTTAAAAGTTCCACACTCTATCCAAAATCAAAATAAAATCTTGGTGTTAGACACACTTTAACACAGAATGACACTTTTGTGTATCAGAGATACTGAAATATTGTATTTGGAAAAAACAAAAGCCTGTTTTTTTATGAAAAATGTACAGATTACTGTTATGATTATGCTTTCACTGTTTAAGCTTTCAATAAATATGTTTCTTACAATACTGTTCACAATCTACAGTACATACATTGAAAGTCAAAAGGTGATCCTGTCAAAAGCATATGGCACTCTTCACTACTCACTTATCCATTTACCTGTCTGAGAAATGACTCTGTCAACATGATTCAGTCATGTTAGATTACTTCTCCCCATTCATTGTTCTGAACGATGATCTGGAAGTACAGACGTATTTGACTGATAATATAGTGCTGTCTTTACTATTTGATTTATGACATTTTCAGTTCCTTCCTATTATGAATAAGGACAATACAGCTTTATTTTATTGTCATAGTAAGTCAAGTTAATGTAAATAGTTAATTCTGATTTAGGAAGCTACTGTTTATATAAAATGCCATTTATATAAGTACACTGGATGTATACAGTATATATATACTAATAGCTCTCATTTGTAGCTTTACACACGTGTCAGCTCATAATCCTAACTCACAGGTTCATATGGAAAGGTGATGACTACTCAACCAATACCTGTAATGCTAGACACCTACTCAATTTATTGTAGGAATCCGTACATAGAATGTATAAGTAGGTTGAAATTAGATTGGGGGTGGCTCAGGTTGGATGTGTATATATGTGATCTAGGATTCTTTATTCTATTATAACATAGTAAAGAAGTATCACATCATTTTGTTTTGACAATTCAATAAAATTAACAGTATTTCCTCAAATGTTCTAGATTTGTACCACACAGTGTAATGCATCTCCTGCGATACACTAGTTTATAAAGATATAATTAGTCAACTTGGAGTTCCATGCTCTCTATAAATGCAACCAGCCCACACATAAAAATATGGACATACAAATCCTTTTTCCTAACAGCCGCATAAGTTAGTGTAAAGCAGTGGTCTCCAAATTGTGGCACATGAACTGGATGTGGACTTATGCGTGCCTCTATCCAGCCTTTGGGGCACTGTTTCTCCCATTGATACAAAATGCTACAGTGGGGGTTATTTACTAAAGGCGAATCCACTTTGCACTACACGTGCACTGCAAGTGCATTTGAGATTGCACTGAAAGTGCACTTGGAAGTGCAGTCGCTGTAGATCTGAATGGAAGATATAAAATGAGGGGAAGCGCTGCTGATTTCATCATCCAATCATGTGCAAGCTAAAATGCTTCTTTTTTTTTTTTTCCCTGCATGCCCCCTCGGATCTACAACGACTGCTTTTCCAATTGCACTTGAACCGCAAAGTTGATTTGCCTTTCGTAAATAACCCCCAGTGCTTTGAAAACGTATTCATATCCCTTGAAATTAAATCCGTAAATTGGCAGGCTGCGCAAGGAGTTCATTAATCAGAGAAGCAGCCAAGAGGCCCATGGTAACTCTTGAGGAGCTGCAGAAATCCACAGCTCGGGTGGGAGAATCTGTTCACAGGACAACTATTAGTCATGCACTCTCCAAATCTTGCCTTTATGGAAGATTGGCTAGAAGAAAGCCACTATTTAACCACTTAGCAACCGGCCCATAGCCGAATGATGGCTACAGGGCGGTTCGATAACGCTGGGAAGGCGTACATTGACATTCTCCCAGAATCGCACTCCCATCTGGGATCACGGTAAATGGTCGCTGACATTGGCAGAGCGATCATGTGTTATCACCATACTCAGGAGAAGTAGGCAAATCTATTTTGGGGTGTCATTTTTGCTATGTACATGCTATGTGTTAGAAATATTGTATGAATGGACAACTTTGTGTAAAAAAAAAAAAAAATGCTTTTTCATTTTCTTTCCACATTTTCAATTTTTTTTTTTAAATAACATGTTCAAAAAACTCATTATGCCTCATAGATTATACGTTGGGGTATTTTCTTTTCAAAATTGGGTAATTTTTGGGGCATTTCTATTGTCCTGGTGTTCCAGGGCCTTCAAAAGGTAGTCAGGAAATTAGATGTATAATTTATGCTCCAGAACACCTGATGTGCTCCCTGCATGTTGGGCCTCTGTATGTAGCCACGCTGTGTAAAAGTCTCACACATGTGGTATTGCCATACTTGGGAGTAATAGCAGAATGTATTTTGGGGTGTAACTTGTGGTATGTATATGCTGTGTGTGAGAAATAACCTGCTAAAATTACAATTTTGTGGGGGAAAAAATGGTTTTGCAAAGAATTGTGGGAAAAAATTACATGTTCAAAAAACTCACCATGCCTCTTACTAAATATCTTGGAATGTCTACTTTCCAAAAAGGGGTCATTAGGGTCTCAAGAAATTAAATAGGCCATCAGTACTTCAAAAACCCAGAGGTGATTAAATATCTCCAAAATAAAGCTCTATTTGTGGGGGGAAAAGGACACAAATTTCATATGGGTACAATGTTGCATGACTAATAATTGTCATTCAAACTGTGAGAACACTGAAAGCTGAAAATTGGTCTGGTTAGGAAGAGGGTTTAATTGCCCAGTGGTCAAGTGGTTAAAGAAAGCCATAAGAAGTCCTGTTTGCAGTTTGCGAGAAACCATGTGGGGGACACAGCAAATCTAGATGTGGAAAAAGGAGCTCTGGTCAGATGACACCAAAATTTTACTTTTTGACCTAACAGCAAAACGCTATGTGTGGCGGATAACTAACACTGCACGTCACCCTGAACACACCATCCCCACTGTGAAACATGATAGTGGCAGCATCATGTTGTAGGAATGATTTTCTTCAGCAGGGATGGGGAAGCTGGTCAGAGTTGAAAATGCTCTTGCAAAGCGTGGTTACATACAACACGTACAACGGCACTCTGTTCCATTCAAGCTTGCGTCATAACTTGCTTCTGAGCATGCACAGGTTTAAAAACATTGTTTTAAACGTCGTTTTACCCACACACGATAATTTTATGACACAAAAATCGACATTTTGAAAAACTACATAAAAAATTGAAGCAGGTTTGAATTTTTTTTTTGGTGGTTTTTCAGAAGACAAAAAACTATGTGAAGCCCACACACAATCATTTTAAATGACGTTTTTTAAAACGTCTTTTTAATTTCATCACAAAAAACGACCATGTGTACGCGGCATTAGGCCCTGTACACACAATCAGTCCAAACTGATAAAAAAAACAGACTGAAGTTCAGTTTCATCAGTCCAAACCGACCGTGTATGGCCCATCAGTCTTTTGTCCTTCAGTCCAAAGTTTTAAAACGTGCTTTAAAATCAGACTGATGGACGCCTACCGATTGGTCAAAACAAGTCGACGCATGTTTGGAAGCATTGAACTTCATTTTTTTCTGCACGTCGTTGTGTTTTATGTCACCGCGTTCTGACACGATCGGTTTTTGAACTGATGGTGTGTACGCACATCAGACCATCAGTCTGTGAACTGATGAAACTGAACTTCAATCCGTTTTCATCACTTTGGACTGATCGTGTGTACAAGGCCTGAGTTACAATTACACTCTGCGAATTGTACATTTAGAGTTTGATTGGCTTTTGACTAGTAGGAAATAAATAATGTTAATAACTGTCATCTCTGAAGACGTTGTGGTCCATCAAAATGTAAGGTGTATGGAAAGAAAACAACAAATCGACAAATATGGTAACATTATTGCCTTTTGCATCTTCTGTTGTAGGAGCAAATGTACAGCTGGCAGATAACTATGGACGAAATTTTCTTCACCTGATAGTTTTACAACCTGGAGGTTTAAAAAACATTACAGCTGAAGTCCTACTGGTATGTCACATTGTATATGTTTACACAAATGGTAATTATATGGAAAGTTTGACATTCTAAATGATCTATATACAGTATATATATATATATATATATATATATTTGTGTGTGTGTGCCCCACTAGAGAGAAGACATCAAGTTACTTGTTAGAGATGAAGATGTAGACGGCTGTACACCTCTGCATTACGCCTGTCGTCATGGAGTTCCAAATTCTGTGAACAACCTAATGGGACTTAACGGGTCCCTTTATTCTAAGAGCAAGGATAAAAGATCAGCTTTGCATTTTGCTGCTTGGTAAGATCACCATATAGTATACTAAACAATAACAGTCAAATATCAGGTAACATGTACTAATAGTGAACGTAACTACTAGTAAGGTGTCCTGAAATCTAACATCTTACGCTAACACACTCAAATCCCAATAACCTTCCATCTAAAATAACATTTTAATATCAAAGTGAATGTTATCCTAAGCTTTCTTTTTGAATTTGTGCGCGAACATGCCAAAATGGTCATGCAGATGCAGATGAACTATTAAACATTGAAAAGCCCACAAACTGTGTGTTCATAGCTTAATAATAATAATAATATTAACACATAATAACACACAAGAAAACAATTATTGCTATGCTGTTTGATATCTATTAGCTTTAATTAAAAGGCATATTATCAAAAGTTTTTTTTTCCTTTTGCCTGCATTAACAGAAACATTTTCAGAATACTTGTAGACATGATCACCTTACCGAGCCAGTCAGGGGAATCACCAGATTTGAGATGGGTTAACTCTTCCCTGTCTTAACAGACTGCTGACTCAGCAAGCCAATGTGAAAGTATTTTTCATGCATTGGGAATACATTTTCGGAGATGACTACTATAGATCAGAGATAAGTCTGGTGATCACGCAGTCCTGCCCACTGTAATTATGCAGGTTTATGCAATAATTGTTTTTGATCGATTCTGAGGAAGGGCTGTGATATAGTTGGATTTTACCATTGCTATAATAATATTGAAATTGGGGCTGATATGCTGATTGCATGTCTTTAACCACCTCAAGACCCAACTGGACCACCTCCTTCCTTTCAAAGCCATTTTTCAGCTGTCACACTTTGCATGACAATTACTCAGTCATTCAACACTTTACCCAAATTATATCTTATAATTTTTTTGAGACAGATAAAGCTTTCTTTTAGTGGTATTAAATCAACATTTGGTCTTCTATTTTGTGCTATATAAATGAACAAAGCCCGGAAGTGTTGAAAAAAAAAAACAGTTGTTAGTTGTTCTTAGTTTCTGTTACAAAATGTTGCAAATAAATAATCATTCTCAGAAATTTAGGAAATATATTCTTCTACATCTCTTTGGTAAATATAACCCAAATCTGTGTGTATTGTTTAGTCTCTATGAAGGTTATGGAGTCTACAATGTATTGTATATTTGAAAATTGATCAGTCCTGATTTACAGTCTCATTTCTTGAGACATTAAATAAATTTTTTTCCCACAAAGTTGCCATTTTAACAAGTTATTTCTCCCACACAGCATAGACATACTCGCAGTAACATCCCAAATCACATTCTGCTATACCTTCTGAGTATGAGCATACCACATACATATGTGAGACTTTTTCACAGTTTAGATAAGGCCCAAAATCCAAGGAGCAGCCTCAAATGTTCTAGAGGCATAAATTACATAAATTACATCAACATCATACAATCTAATTCCTCACTACCGATCACATTTTTGGATGCCCTGTAGCACCAAAGCAGTAGAAACACAAAGTTGTCAATAAATAAGATATTTCTAACACCCATCATAGACATACCGTATTTATCGGCGTATAACGCGCAATTTTTCCACCTGAAAATCAGGGGGAAAACGTGGGTGCTCGTTATACGCCGATGTCATTGTCTTTTACCAGTGGGGGGGGGGGCGGAGATTGGGCATGGGTTTTGTGCCGGCCGTCCCGACCCACCTCTCCTGTTCGATGCGAGTCCCTTCTCTCCTCTCCTTGCTCCTCCTCCCCCCTCCAAATGTAACTAGCTTCACATTGGAGGAGGAGAGCGGTCACATGACTGTGCATTTTGAGAGTTTGAGCGGGAGATCCTGACCAGCTTCTCGCTCGCTTCTCCGGCGCTGTTTTGAACACCCGGAGACCCGATCCAACATGCGGGAGAACCAAGACGTGTGGGAGTGCAGACGGCTGGGTGAGTGGAACGGCTCATGCTGGGACAGAAGAAGCAGGTAGGAGGGCAGTGCCCATACAGCACTCGCCTGCAGTCCCAGGCTGGAAGCAGTGCAATTGATGGGACAGGTGACAGAGCATATAAATCAGCCAGTGGATAAGCAGACAAAGCTGGGATCTGTGTATGTGCTAGGATCTGTGTATGTGCTAGGATCTGTGTACAGTATGTGCTGGGATCTGTGTATGTGCTGGGATCTGTGTATGTGCTGGGATCTGTGTATGTGCTGGGATCTGTGTGTGTGCTGGGATCTGTGTAATGTGCTGGGATCTATGTGTAATGTGCTGGGATCTATGTGTAATGTGCTGTGATCTATGTGTAATGTGCAGGGGGGGGGGGCTTTGGTCTGTGTAATGTGCAGGGGGGCTTTGGAATATAAAAGGGGCTATTGAAAGTTTTTTTTCCTGAAACTTACCTCTTAAAATTAGGGTGCGCGTTATACGCCGGTGCGCGTTATACACCGATAAATACGGTACTTAGAATTACACCCCAAAACACATTTTGCTACTTCTTGGAGTATGGAGATACCACATGCATGAGACTTTTTCACAGCCTAGCCACACAGAAGAGCCCCAAATCCCACAGAGAACCTTCAGGTATTTTAGAGGCACAAATTTCATATCAAATTTTTAGAAGCCCTGGAGAACCAGGACAGTGGAAACACAAAAAAAAAAGTATTTTCTAAGAGGCATGGTGAATATTTTGAAGGCTTATTTTTTTTTGCTGTATTTTTTGGGAAAATATCTAAAGAACATTTTTTTTACACTAAGTTGACAATTTAAAAAGATATTTCTCAAACATTTTTTGTGTCTGGAATGATTATGTACTGTACCTTGTATCTTGTTTATCACACAAATCAACCTATTGTATCAAAGTATACTGTTAGGAAATATAGCCTAGTGTAGTGCCACTTGTAGCAATCAGTGGCGGAACTTTCAGTGTCGCTGCAGTCGCCGTCGCGACTGGGCCCTGCTGTTCTGCCGCTGTGGGGGGGCCCAATTGCCGGGTGCCTACATTGCTGTTTAATATAGTAATGTAGTGTGGATTTCAGTTTGGAGTCTGAGCCGCGGTAGCGCTGGCTCCAGCCGCAGAGCCACTTCCATCTTCTGTCCACTGGTTGCTAGAGCCGCTTGGCGTGTAGCAACCAGTGACATCACGGCTGCAGTGCCCCCCCCCCTCCGTGTTCAGAGCTGAAAGCGCGGGAGAATTTCACTTCCTCCTCCGACCTCCGCGCTACTGCTCTGCCTCCTGGGGTCCAACACAGCTGAGCTCCGAGGCTGCCTCTGCCTCTTGACATACCAGAGAGGCACAGTTTCACAACATCTGAGGAAGAGCAGCAGCAGCAGCAGCAGCAGCAGCAGCTGAAAACAACAACAGAGAGTGGTGACCCCGGGGAGCAGCAAGACGATGGCTGGAAGGAGCAGCGCGAGAGAGTGAGAGAGAAGACCTGACCTGAGCAGCAGTGACATCCTCCCAGTCCCAGAGCCTGAACACCTTTCCCCAACGTCTGCTCCAGCTGTGCCTATCATCAAGAACAAACATAGGCTGACCGAGGACAGAGGACAAGGATGGGCTGGAGGTAGGTGCATGGCACACACCTACCCACAGACAGGGGCTGGGACAGGGGGTACAGGAAGGACTGCAGGCCAGCCTCTCTCTCTCCCCCCCCCTCTCTCTCTCCCCCTCCCCCTCTCCCTCCCCCTCTCTCGCACTCTCTCTCTCTCTCCCTCCCTCTCCCCCTCCCCCTCTCTCTCCTTCCCTCCCCCTCCACCTCTCTCTCCTTCCCTCCCCCCTCCACCTCTCTCTCCTTCCCTCCCCCTCTCTCCTTCCCTCCCCCTCCACCTCTCTCTCCTTCCCTCCCCCCTCCCCCTCTCTCTCCTTCCCTCACCCTCCCCCTCTCTCTCCTTCCCTCCCCCTCTCCCCCTCGCTCTCCTTCCACCCCTCCCCCCTCCCCCCTCCCCCCTCTCTCTTCTTCCCTCCCCCCTCCCCCTCTCTCTCCTTCCCTCCCCCCTCCCCCTCTCTCTCCTTCCCTCCCCCCTCCCCCCCCTCTCTCTCCTTCCCTCCCCCCTCCTCCCACCTCTCTCTCCTTCCCTCCCCCCTCCCCCTCTCTCTCCTTCCCTCCCCCCTCCCCCTCTCTCTCCTTCCCTCCCCCCTCCACCTCTCTCTCCTCCTCCCCCCTCCACCCTCTCTCCTTCCCTCCCCCTCTCTCTCCTTCCCTCCCCCCTCCCCCTCTCTCTCTCCCTCCCCCCCCCCCCCTCTCTCCCTCTCCCCCCTCTCCCTCTCCCCCTCTCCCTCCCCCTCTCTCGCACTCTCTCTCTCGCTCTCTCTCCCTCCCTCTCCCCCTCCCCCTCTCTCTCCTTCCCTCCCCCCCCTCTCTCTCCTTCCCTCCACTCTCTCTCTCTCTCCCTCCCCCTCCATCTCTCTCTCCTTGCCTCCCCCCTCTCTCTCCTTCCCTCCCCCCTCTCTCTCCTTCCCTCCCCCCTCTTCCTCTCTCTCCTTCCCTCCCCCTCCCCCTCTCTCTCCCTCTCCCCCTCCCTCTCCCTCTCCCCCTCTCCCTCCCCCTCTCTTGCACTCTCTCTCTCTCGCTCTCTCTCCCTCCCTCTCCCCCTCCCCCTCTCTCTCCTTCCCTCCCCCCCCCCTCTCTCTCCTTCCCTCCACCTCCACCTCTCTCTCCTTCCCTCCCCCTCCACCTCTCTCTCCTTGCCTCCCCCCCTCTCTCTCCTTCCCTCCCCCCTCCCCCTCTCTCTCTCCTTCCCTCCCCCCTCCCCCTCTCTCTCCCTCTCCCCTCTCCCCTCCCCCTATCCCTCTCCCCCTCTCCCTCCCCCTCTCTCGCACTCTCTCTCTCGCTCTCTCTCTCCCTCCCTCTCCCCCTCCCCCTCTCTCTCCTTCCCTCCCCCCCTCTCTCTCCTTCCCTCCCCCTCCACCTCTCTCTCTCTCCCTCCCCCTCCACCTCTCTCTCCTTGCCTCCCCCCTCTCTCTCCTTCCCTCCCCCCTCTCTCTCCTTCCCTCCCCCCTCTTCCTCTCTCTCCTTCCCTCCCCCCTCCCCCTCTCTCTCCCTCTCCCCCTCCCTCTCCCTCTCCCCCTCTCCCTCCCCCTCTCTCGCACTCTCTCTCTCTCGCTCTCTCTCCCTCCCTCTCCCCCTCCCCCTCTCTCTCCTTCCCTCCCCCCCCCTCTGTCTCCTTCCCTCCCCCTCCACCTCTCTCTCTCTCCCTCCCCCCTCCACCTCTCTCTCCTTGCCTCCCCCCTCTCTCTCCTTCCCTCCCCCCTCTCTCTTCTTCCCTCCCCCCTCTTCCTCTCTCTCCTTCCCTCCCCCCTCCCCCTCTCTCTCCCTCTCCCCCTCCCTCTCCCTCTCCCCCTCTCCCTCCCCCTCTCTCGCACTCTCTCTCTCTCGCTCTCTCTCCCTCCCTCTCCCCCTCCCCCTCTCTCTCCTTCCCTCCCCCTCCACCTCTCTCTCCTTCCCTCCACCCTCCCCCTCTCTCTCCTTCCCTCCCCCTCCCCCTCTCTCTCCTTCCCTCCCCCCTCCACCTCTCTCTCCTTCCCTCCCCCTCCACCTCTCTCTCCTTCCCTCCCCCTCTCTCTCCTTTCCTCCCCCTCTCTCTCCTTTCCTCCCCCCCTCCCCCTCTCTCTCCTTCCCTCCCCCCTCCCCCTCTCTCTCCTTCCCTCCCCCCTCCCCCTCTCTCTCCTTTCCTCCCCCCTCCCCCTCCTTTCCTCCCCCCTCCCCCCTCTCTCCTTTCCTCCCCCTCCCTCCCCCTCCCTCTCTCTCTCCTTTCCTCCCCCCTCCCTCTCTCTCTCCTTTCCTCCCCCCTCTCTCTCTCTCTCCTTTCCTCCCCCCCTCTCTCTCTCCTCCCTCCCCCTCTCTCTCCTTCCCTCCCCCCCTCTCTCTCTCTCCTTCCCTCCCCCCTCTCTCTCTCTCCTTCCCTCCCCTCTCTCTCTCTCTCCTTCCCTCCCCCTCTCTCTCTCTCTCCTTCCCTCCCCCTCTCTCTCTCCTTCCCTCCCCCTCTCTCTCTCTCCTTCCCTCCCCCCTCTCTCTCTCTCCTTCCCTCCCCCTCTCTCTCTCTCTCTCTCTCCCTCCCCCTCTCTCTCTCTCCCTCCCCCTCCCCCTCTCTCTCTCTCCCTCCCCCCCCCTCCCCCTCTCTCTCTCTCTCCCTCCCCCCTCCCCCTCTCTCTCTCTCCCTCCCCCTCCCCTCTCTCTCCTTCCCTCCCCCCTCCCCCTCTCTCTCCTTCCTCTCCCCCTCTCTCTCCCTCTCTCTCTCGCTCTCACTCTCTCTACCACCTCTCTCTCTCTACCACCCCTCTCTCTCTCCCCTCTCTCTCTCTCTCTCTCTACCACCTCTCTCTCTCTCTCTACCACCTCTCTATTTCTCTCTCTACCACCTCTCTCTCTCTCTACCACCTCCCTCTCTCTCTACCACCTCCCTCTCTCTCTCTCTACCACCTCCCTCTCTCTCTCTACCACCTCTCTCTACCACCTCTCTCTCTCTACCACCTCTCTCTCTCCCCCACCTCTCTCTCTACCACCCCCCTCTGTCTCTCTCTACCACCTCTGTCTCTCTCTACCACCTCTGTCTCTCTCTACCACCTCTGTCTCTCTCTACCACCTCTCTCTCTCTCTACCACCTCTCTCTCTCTCTACCACCTCTCTCTCTCTCTCTACCACCTCTCTCTCTCTACCACCTCTCTCTCTCTCTACCACCCCTCTCTCTCTACCATCTCTCTACCACCTCTCTCTCTCTCTCTCTCTCTCTCTACCACCTATTTCTCTCTCTCTCTACCACCTCTTTCTCTCTCTCTCTCTACCACCCCCCTCTCTCTCTCTCTCTCTCTCTCTCGCTCTCTCTCTCTCTACCACCTCTCTCTCTCTTTCTACCACCTCTCTCTACCACCTCTCTTTCTCTCTACCACCTCTCTCTCTTTCTACCACCTCTACCACCTCTCTCTCTCTACCACCTCTCTCTCTCTACCACCTCTCTCTCTACCACCTTTCTCTCTACCACCTCTCTCTCTCTCTCCCTCTCTCACCCTCACCAAGCCATTCTCCCCTCCCAAGTGGACACTGACTAACAGATGACAGCTCTCTGGGTACTCTGATGTATGGGGGGGCTCTCTGGGGACTCTGTATGGGGGGGGGGCTCTCTGTGAACCCTTATGTATGGGGGGTGCTCTCTGTGAACCATGAAGTTGGGGGGGGTTCTCTGGGGACCCTGATGTATGGGGGGGCTCTCTGGGGACCCTGATGTATGGGGGGGCTCTCTGGGGATCCTGTATTGAGGGGTTGGCTCTCTGGGGACTGATGTATGGGGGCTGGGCTCTCTGTGATATCTGATGTATGGGAGGGCTCTCTGTGAACCCTGATGTAAGGAGGACCTGCACTCAGTTATGTGACAATATATACATACACACACATATATTGTATACATGTGTATACACGCCCAAGCATAGGACTTTCTTTACTTGCTTGCTACACTGCTATGGGCTCTAGCCCGAGATTTTTTTTAGACCTAGCAATGCCCATGTGGGGGGGGGCCCTTCATGGTTTCTTGCACCGGGGCCCTGAAGATTCTAGTTACGCCTCTGGTAGCAATCCCAGTCCCTTTTAACCAAACAAATCTAGCCTACTGGTACATGACTTGCACCAGGAATGCCATGTTCACTGGCATAGAAGTACAGGAGCCTGAAGAAAGGAAGAACAAAAGAGTTCCTGTGGTTCCAGGAAAACAGCTGTCCATAGGGGATGGCTGGGACTAGTGTCTCGTAGGAACATAGTCAGCTGGATGTGCAGATGGGTCAGTTCAGGCAGAGACAAACGATCAGTTTAGGCAGCAGGCAGAAACAATGTCAATAAACAGGCCAGGGTTAGTACAGGCATCAGGCAGAGGCAATATTGTACTGGTGTGGCAGTGATCAGGAATTCTGTTGTTGGCTGCACTGGTCTGGTGACAGTGGGGACTAGTGTGGCAGCAATCAAAAACACTGTTGCTGAATTACACTGGTCTGCAGTCCGAAGAGGATGGTGTCAATGGGGCAGAGGTTGGTGTCAGTAGGGCAGTCGATCGCGTCCGTTGTTTTTTTTTTAAATGTTTTTTTTTTTTATTATTCGTTTTTACAACATTATTTTTTAGAATTTTTCAGGAGCCCTGTTGGGGGCTTTGGTGAAATATCAGGGGTCTAAAAAGACAGCCAGGTATGGTATATACATAGTTACATTGGTCCGAACTGGAACAATGTATAATATAGACTATACATGGTATTTTTTTAATTGCCCAGGGATGCACAGTACTGTAGCCATCCTCATGACTTGGATTCTGTGACACGGTTCAGGAGAAAGCTGCTGCAGGACAGCTGTCTAAATGTGAGTGTCCATACAAATCTGGGACACTTGGAAACTATGGGGTTAGCTTTCCTCATCTCTGAAATTGACAGTCTAAGGCCCCTTTCACACAAAGAGTTAAATCACATCTGTTTGTCAGTTTTACAGGGGGGGCTGATCGGGCCCTCTATTCATCCCTATGGGCAGACGGTTTTAAACTAACTTAAGTCCTTTAATGCCTACAATACAATTTGTTTTGCACCATCTAGGTGGATGAAGGGCAGTCGGGTGTAAACAGAAAGCTGGTTCATTGGCTCCCCGCTGCCCATAGAGCGGACATAAACTGAGCGGATATCTGCCCGATCTGCTCTAATCTGCAGGAGATCAGTGGACAGATCCCCTGCTGAACAAAGCAGATTCCAAGACAGGTGACAAGCAGCGGGATGAGATGCTGCTGTGGTGTTGGTGATTGCAACAGGGAACCTGGGGCAACTGAACCAATATCTTCTAATCATTCTTATATAGTTACATAGTTAATCTGCTTGAAGACACAGGTCCAAAAAAAATTGGGGCTATTTATTACAGCAAAAAGTACAAAATATTGTGTTTTTTTCCAAATTAACGCTCTGTTTTTGTTTATAGCGATATAGATGATCAAATACCACCAAAAGAAAGCATTTTGTGGGAAAAAAGGCCTTCAATTTTGTTTGGGTACAACATGGCATGTCCGTGCAATTGTCAGTTAAAGGGACGCAGTCCATACCTTTTTTAATACAATAAATTATTTTGCTCGCTTTGGAAACCGTAGCTTTGCATAGCAAGGGGTTGTAGAGGATTTTTTTCCCCCCTAAATAGCTTCCTAGGGGGCGAGCAGGCAAGTCAGGACACTCTCTACTTTGCAGATAGAGAAAGGAGCTGTGTGTTAGTGGGCATCCTGACACTCCTGCTCAAGAGGGTTTCTCCACACCAGGAAGAAAGCCTTGCATTACGGTGGTGAGTTACAGACAGAAGAACAGGAAGTGAGCATTTCTCAGAAGAAATAAGGACATTTAAAAGCAAAATTGAAGGATGATGTTAGTGAAAGAGGACTACACTAAGGTAAAGGAAGCTATTTAGGGAAAAAAAAATTCCTTTACAACCCCTTTAAGTTTATGATCTACTGAACCCCCAGATGCTTCTCCACCATTGATTCCCCCAGTTGTATCCCCCTCCTGGTATATAAGATGAATGCATATTTTTAGCCCCCAAGCGCATTACTTTACATTTATCAACATTAAATCTCATTTGCCACATTGTCGCCCATTTAAACATTCTAGTCTGTCCATGGGTCACTTATTTTATGACAAATGGCACATAATTAGAAAGAATGTAATTTTTTGTAGACATCAATTTTCGGGTTTAAATATATCTATTTGAAATTTAAAAAAAAAACTGTTTGCTTTGCACTTCAAGTTTAAATTTTCACCTTGCATTCATCAAACTAATCAAATACACATTCATATGTATTTTTATTGCTACTGTTTAAAGTACATTTCCATTATGTCCTGTTAGATTTTAATACATGATCTAATTGTAATTACGGTAAGTACTCAGATTTTTTTCATTAATTCAGCTACGGCCGTTATAACACCTGTGACAGACTTCTGAGATTTGTGCATGATGCTCGACTTCTCAATGAAGCAGATGAAAAGGGAATGACGCCTCTGCATTTGGCAGCAGAAAATGGCCATGACAGAATAGTTTTTCTTCTGCTGAAGAGGGGAGCTCTCATGTTAAGGTAATAAAATAAGTCTATTAATGGGAAACTTAGTATGCTTGCAAAGAACAATAATGTGCATAGCAAATATAACAACAAATATTACTGTATCAATGGGGCACTTTTAGCACGTCTGTAAAGAACATGAATGAACCTTAGCAACCAATTGGTTAAACTCTTGTATTTTTTTTAAAACTCAGTAGTACTAGATAGGCAGAAAGACAAACGTTTGTCTGGCAAAATAGCATACCTGTTCAACAGATCAAGTGTGTGTTTAGCTGTCTGCTTTAAAGCTGATTACTTTATATAGACCTTTTTTTTATTGTGACTTTTCACTGATCTGCTGGTAGGAGGCTAAAGCAAAGTAATATCTTTATAATATTAGTTTTGTTTAAAAAAATTACATTGTAGCCTGTGCAAAAATGTTTGCAAACAGCAAATATAATATACATTTCAGATGTACAAGCAAGTTAATAAATCAAGCTCACTTTATTTGTATTATGCATCCAGACACACACAGCTGCTACCCCTCCCTAGCCCTGACATTGGCCAATGTCTTGGCCGGGGCTGGGAGTGCGATACACAATTTAAAAACAGTGGTAATCTAGATCATCTAAAACAAGGGGCCAGATTCAGAGAGCCATTACGCCTGTCTAACTGGTGTTAGATTGGAGTAAATTCAAATTACACACGTTTTTTAGCTAGTCGAAAACCTCAAACCATGAATAGACGGCTGCGGGCTTCAATTCGACTGGATTACGTGTTCATACGCCTTCGGATCTACGCCTTGGAGCTCTGAACAGCACAACAATTAACCCAAGATCCTTTTACAGAGCTGCTAAAACTACATTTGCCTACTCTGTAAACCTGAGTATGTTAAAATCCACTTGAAATACAGTTGAGGCTTTTAAGCTTCTCTTCAGTCTGCAGTAATATCTCAAACAGTGATATATAAAACCTCAAACCATGAATAGACGGCTGCGGGCTTCAATTCGACTGGATTACGTGTTCATACGCCTTCGGATCTACGCTGCAATAAAATTGCGGCCACTGGGTGGACTTCCCGTCGTTTTCCGCGTCGGGGTATGCAAAACTATACCAGCTTTTTGCTGCTCTAATATTAGACAGCCCATGTTAAGTATGGCCGTCGTTCCCGCGTCGAATTTCTACGTTTTCCGACGTCTTTTATTATTTTTTACGTAAGTCGTCCGGGAATAGGAATGTTCGCCACTACTCAAACAACGAATGACGTAACGACGTGATTTTGCGCAATGCACGGCGGGAAATTTCTGAATGGAGCATGCGCAGTTCGATCGCCGCGGGGACGCGCTTAATTTAAATGCTTCACGCCCCCTAATCGCGTATTTCGATTACGCGGCGAGAAATAGACTACGCCACCGTAGCGTACGGGCAAAAATCTACCAGGATTCGGTGTAGAGCCTGGTAAAATACGGCAGCGTAGAGTATTTCGATTATGCAGCGCAATATTAAGTGTATGTGAATCTGGCCCATGGTGTCTGTGCGTGAGCACTTTAATTAAAGATGTTTGTTATAATAGGCATTCGTTGGTGACAGTGTCTCTTTAAAGCAACTTTTAGCTAAAGTTTTGGGATGATGAGCACAGATCATAATTAAAATGTTGACCATATCTCCGAACTATCCCTCATTTGAAGGAACTGTCTTTCTTTTTGAATTAATGTAAATACTAATCATACCACAGATCTTCAAATAAGTCCAAGCGTTTTTTTTTATTCTTTATTGAAAAAAGGATGTGAGTCTTCAGCTGCTTCTGATCTCTCTCTCTCTCTCTGTCTCTCTCTCTCTCTTTCTCTTGTTCTCCTGCTCTTTCTTCTGCCCAGGGGTCCCCTCCAGGCAACCGTATACTGGACTCTGCTCCTCTGTTGCAAGGCTCTAGAATATTTATGACCTATCTCCTCACCTTCTGGGCCACCCCCACCCAGGGATTGGAGGAAATTCCATAAATATTCATACCTAATCTCTGCTCCTCTGCCTTCTAAGTTCTAGAACTCTCTTGAGTTCCAGAAGCCAAGTGGAGGGAACGGAGACTCAGCCCTTGGAGCTCTGAACAGCGCAACAATTAACCCAAGATCCTTTTACAGAGCTGCTAAAACTACATTTGCCTACTCTGTAAACCTGAGTATGTTACAAATCCACTTGAAATACAGTTGAGCTTTTAAGCTTCTTTTCAGTCTGCAGTAATATCTCAAACAGTGATATAAGACATGCCCAGTTAAAGTGGACTTTGCATTAAAATCTGAAGGTTTTCTTATTTAGCATGCTCCCACCTCTCACTAAAACAATGCATTAAACGGAAAATTAGATAATATACTTATTTTTCCACTTTCTCCTGCCCACGGTGTCAGGGCAAAGGTGACATCACCATCCTTCTGGCAAGATCTTGGAGATTTTTGAGTAGCCCAGACCTCATGGGACAAAGGATACTGCACTGTTTTGCATAGCATTTTCACAAGTTTTGGGCTACTCAGCATTTCCAGGGATCTTGTTGGCAGGATAGTGACACCATCCCCATAGTACAGGAGCTGGAGGAAAGGTTAGTATTATGGTTGCACCGATAATAGTATCGGTATCGGTGCCGATACCTAGCATTTGCATGAGTATCGGTACTTGTGCAAATGCTTCGATGCTTGATCTGATACCTTTTGTATTAGACCAGGCATCCTCAGCATAGCAGTGGGGGAGGGCAACCTCACAGGTGATCTATGCGACGGAGTGGGCAGTTACAAACACCAATCTCCCTGTATAGCTTTTTTGACTGCTGCTTCTACTCCTCAGCTGCTTAATTGAAAGGCTATACAGAGGGATTGGTGCTTGTAATTGCCCCCGCCGCCACACTGATCTTCACCACACGGCTTCCGGTGTCCTCCCTCTCTCCGGTGTCCCCCTCCCTCCATGTTCTCCTCCGGTCCCCATCCTCCTCGGGTTCCTCCTCTGGGTCCCCCTCTATTCTCCCCAACTCCTCCTCTGCCCTCTGTCAGGTTGGAGTGTGGATGAAGGAGATGGTAAATCTGTCACCGTACCAGCTCCTTTCTTTTCCGAATGCACAGAGTCATCACTGCCTCTGTCCATTCCATTCATAACTGAGCATTGTAAACTTCAGTTTTTTGAATGAACGGGAGCCTCCTGTTCATTCATCTTCAATGCAGCTGAGGCTACTGAGAAAGGGATTGGGGAATTTCTGTCCTCAGTCCCTTTCCCTGTCTCAAAGAGGACATATCAGGGGTCTAAAAGGACTAAAAAATAAAAAAAAATGAAAAAACACAAAAAAATAAAAACATTCACGCCGTCCACTCCACCCTTCTCCCCAACCCCCCCCCCCCCCAAAAAAAGAAAAAAATATTGTGATAAAATAATAATAAAACATTAAAAATAGTAAAAGATAATAAAGAAAAAAATTGTAAAAAATTAAATTGTAAAAAATAAATAAAAAACTACTAACACCGTCCATGCCTCATCAGTGCCCATAAATGCCACCTATCAATGTCCATCAGTTCTACATATTAGTGCCACTGTCACATAACATTTAAAAAATGTATTGGTAATCAGTATTGGTGAGTACTTAAAAAAAAGTGATATCGGTGCAACCCTAGTAGTAATATTATTTAAACGTTTCCAATTTCTTTTGTAGTTTAAAGTGGTTGTAGGGGCAGAAGGTTTGTTATCTTAATGCATTTTATGCATTAGGATGATAAACTGTCTGTGTGTAGCAGCCTCCCTCATCCCCCTTAATACTTACCTGAGCCTTATCTCTATCCAGGGAGTGCCTCGGCCATCCGGGACTCTAGCTCCTGACTGGCTGTGACACAGCAGCAGCACCATTGGCTCGCGCTGCTGTCAATCAAAGTCAGTTAGCCAATTATGAGAGCGAGGGGGTGGGGCTGAACTACGGCTCCGTGTCTAAATGGATACACGGAGCTGCAGCTTGACTCAGGTGCCCCCATAGCAAGCTGTTTGCCGTGGGAGCACTCGACAGGAGGGATGGGCTAGGTGAGCCAAGAGGGGCCCGAGAAAAGAAAGACCTGGGCTGTTCTGTGCAAAACTATTTCAGAGCAGGTAACATGTTTGCTATTTTTAAAGAAAAAAAACGAGACTTTAGTATCACTTTGATGCAACGTTTAACCAATAGGGTAGGGGGCCTGCACTAAATAAGCAGAACTCATTTGGAGTGCAAGATACACGTTCAATTCTGAATACCAGCTTCTGTTTTGGAAAATAGGTTTTCAAGTTATTTAAAAAAAAAAGCCAGTTGTTTATGATACACAGTGCTTCAGAAAAATAAATGGAATTTAATTAGCGTTTACATCAACTTTATCATAGAATATTTTATATTTATTATTGTGATGTCTTCTTTGTGGCTCAGCGACTATCGTGGATGGGCAGCTCTGCACTATGCAGCACATGGAGGCTACACCCGAACCATCAAGACACTTTTGGATACATCTCATTCTCTCATTGATAAACCAGACAAAGAAAAGGTAAATTTGAAATATGCACTAAGAACGCATTGCAATGATAGCCAGTGGTGTATTTTGGTTTTGTGCTGCCCTAGGCTAAACTAACCGCCCCTCCCCATCTAAATTTGTTCCACCCCAGCCGTGATATACTGTTCTTGTCTCTCCATGCCATATACAGAATTACTGCCCATGATCTGATGTTCGCGATGATACCTCACATGTGTGGGAGGTTTGCTTGATGCTTGCGTGTGGGACTGACACATGCCTTCGTCTTTGTGTGTGGACATGGGAGGACAGAGGCACTTTAACTTATTTTTTTACACTGTTGCTTTATTTTTTTTGTCACTTTTATTAATATAAACATCCTTGTGACAGCAATAGACATGTGACAGGTACTCTTTATGGAGACTTCTGGTGTCTATAAGATCAGTGTTTTTGAATGCTTTAGATTTTTAAAAACTGGCACCATTAGTTAAATCAGCGTGGCCCCCCCTCCCCAGTCCAGGATTTTAACCTCAGCTGCAGGCATCACCCCTGTACCATTTTTTAGAACGGGCGTTCTGCTCTTTAGGGATAACAACTGATACGTCCTCCCGCTGCCTTCCGTCGCTCTTCCCGGGACTCCTGTCCCACCGGGAGACCCGATCCATGATCCGGGACTTCCGTTGGCTAGGCTGAGACTGGAACAAAGCTGTAAATGGCTTTGTTTCAGTCTCCTATGTAAAAACACAGAAGCAACGTCACAATGTCACTTCCAGTTTACTCAGCTGCGAATGGTGCAGATTAAAAAAATATATATATAGGGCCAGATTCTCAAAAGAATTTGTATTTCCCGCCGGCGTATCATTATTTTGTATTCACAAAACATGATACGCCGGATTTACGCTAAGATCCGACTGGCGTAAGTCACTTACACTGTCGGATCTTAAATGCAATAATATGGCGGCAGCTAGGTGGCGTTTACGTCGATTTCTGCGCCGCATATGTAAATGAGCCGATACGCCGATTCCCGAACATTTTTGCGCCGCTTCGCCGTAGTTTACGTTGTTTCCGTAAGCGTAAGGTTACCCCTGCTATATGAGGGGTAACCTTACGTCGGTCCGCCGTATGCCATGTTAAGTATGGCCGTCGGGACAGCGTTGTTTTTTTCTGTTGTTTACGTAGTTTACGTAACTCGTCGCGAATAGGGCTGTGCGTAAATTACGTTCACGTCGCAACCAATGCATTTGCGGCGTACTACGGAGCATGCACAGTGGCCTACGTTTAAGGCCAGCGCATGCGCAGTTCATTTCGGCACGGGGGCGCGCTTAATTTAAATACAAGCCGCCCTCTTTGAATTACGCGACCTCACGCCGGGCCATTTAGACTACGCTGCCGCAAATTACGGAACAAGTGCTTTGAGAATACGGCACTTGCTCCAGTAAGTTGCGGTGGCGTAGTGTAAATGGCATATGCTACGCCCCACTCGTAGATACGCGGATCTACTAGAATCTGGCCCATAGTATTCAGAATCGCCGTTTTAGGCGATCTAAATACTTTGAAGTGCAAAGGAGGGATTTGGGGTCATTTAGAACCCTGATCCCTCCAAAAAAAAATACCTGTCACCACCTATTACTGTCACAAGGGATGTTTACATTCCTTGTGACAGTGATAAAAGAGATCAGAATTCTTTTTTTTAAAGCGACAATGTAAAAAAATCTAATAATAATAATAATTTTAGCAAAAGACTTCCTTTGTAACTCTAACCTGGTAACCATATTTTGTTTAAAGTAGCCTATGGAGATTTTTAGGCACTGTAGTCTGTTGCTATTCAACGAGTGTGCGCAATTTTAAAGCATGACACGTTAGGTATCTATTTACTCGGCGGTAACATCATCTTTCACATTATACAAAAAAATTGGGCTAACTTTACTTTTTAGCTTTTTTTTTTATTCATGAAAGTTCCTTTTTTCCCCAAAAATTCAGTTTGAAAGACTGTTATGCAAATACTGTGTGACATAAAATATTGCAACGATCACCATTTTATTATCTAGGGTCTCTGCTAAAACAAAAAATATATTGTTTGTGGGTTGTACATAATTTTCTAGACAAAAATATGGATTTTAACTTGGCCCTACCATGGGACCGAGGCATAAATTCAGGAATGGACTGGGTCGGGATGGTGCTTCAGTGTTTCACTTTACTGCTTCTGTTGCCGGCCCTCCCACCATCTGTAGCACAGAGCTGCAATAGGCATCTGAAAGATCACAGTGGTGGGCGGGGACTGCCACTCCATCCTCCGGAACGTCTCTGGTGTCAGTGTGTGGGCAGCAGGTGACAGCCAACTCAGTGTACAGCTGCCCTAGAAGAGAGGGTTCACACACTGCTCTGTTCAGCTGTGAATGAGCCAGCTTGTGACACACACCGCTTTTCCCGCTCCTCTCTCCCTGCCTGTGTATTTCATCGATGAAGAGCAAGAGGGTGAGGGAAGATTAAACAAGCAGCCGACAGTCACATTAAAGCCCCTCCTGGACCATTCAAGTGAGTGAGCTGAGCACTGTCACCCACCAGACCCAGACCCCTCTCTCTGCCCCTCCCCTCTCTCTATCCCTGTCCCCCTTTCTCTCTGCCCCCTCTCTCTCTCTCCCTGTCCCCCCTCTCTCTCTCACTATCCCCCCTCTCGCTCTCTCTCTCCCCCTACTCCTCTCTCTCTCCCTGTCCCCCCTCTCTCTCTCACTGTCCTCCTCTCTCTCTGCCCCCTCTCTCTCCCTGTCCCCCTCCCCTCCCTGTCCCCCTCTCTCTCTCCCTGTCCCCCTCTCTCTATTCCTGTCCCCCTCTCTTTCTCCCTGTCCCCCCTCTCTCTCTCTCTCTCTCCCTGTCACCCCTCTCTCTCTCCCCATGTCGCTCTGATGCCCCAAACAGGCCACACCGCTTCCCTCAGATCCATCCCAAACCCAATAAATATCCATATTGTGCAATTGCGTATTGTTTTATAAACTGTTTTGGTGCATGTTTGCAAAATTAAAGTGGGCCGGTCTGAATGAAGTCCAGGACCAAATATTTGTCCCAGTTCAGTCCTGGAACAACCCAAAATTGTAGGTTTTTGTTCGCTTTCACTTTCGGTGGTAACGGTAAATATGATAAATAGCGAGGGTGAATCGCCCTAAGGGGACAAACAGCAATGCAAACAAGGTTGCAACCTGTCCAGGATTCATACGAACAGTCTGGGTTTTGAATCATGTGCTCGTGTTTCAGACTGCCTGAAACCCGAGCACTATATTCAGCATTGACTGTGGCTCCCCGGCAGGGTTTCAATTGTAAGCCGAGAGGTTCTCGGCTGGCCGTCGAGTTCCCCGACCAGGCTGTCGAAAAAGGCGTCGAGGCATTAGTCCCGATGGCCCATCAAGGAAATAGAGAACTTGCTCTCTATTTTGGCTCGACGCCTTGCTCGACAGTTTTCTCGGCGAAAACGTACACACGATCGAGCTTCTCGGCAGAATATGGATCCCAGCGAGCTTCTCGCTGGATTCTGCTGAGAAGCTCGGACGTGTGTACGGGGCCTCACACTCTCTACCACACTGCCTAGACCCAGCACTGACAGTTGCCCCCCCCCTGCACGGCCTAAAGAGGAGAGAGCTGATCTGCTCCTCCTCCTTCTCTTCTCCTGTGTCTGCCCTTTCTGGGAAATTTAAAGCCCAGCAGCCACAGCTACATCCTGAATAAAAGATGCCAAAGTCTCAACTCCCATCATGGGGTGAGTGAGCTCACCAATTATCCCTTGTCTGTGACTGAAGTCTCCCTCTTCCCTTCCTTCTATCTCCTTCCTCTGATTTAGTACACTAATGGGAACGCAGATGCAAGGGGTGCTTGCAGACTCTGATATAAAGGGGGCTTTAGGGAGCAGGGACACCCTTAAACGAGAGTCCACAGCATCCCGCTTATATCAGAGCTCACCTAAATCAGGTGTCTGATAGTTTATCAGCGCAGCCCCCCCTCGGATCCCGCCCAGGACCACAGGGATGCGCATTCACACTGGACCACCATGTATGCCCCTTAGACCACCATGGAATGCCAATCTGTCCCAAGGCAGCTTCCAATCAATGCCCAGGCAGCTGCCAATCAGTGCCCACCCAAGATTTCTGCCAGTGTGGCCAGGGATACCTATCAGTGCTGCATACCAGTGCCGCATGTCAGTGCCCATTAGTACCCATCAGTGCCATGTATCAATGCCCATCAGTGCCCAGAAGTGCTGCCTATTAGTGCCCATCAGTGCCCAGCAGTGCCACCTATCAGTGCCACCCATAGGTACCCATCATTGCAGCCTTTCAGTGCCCATCAGTGTCACCTTTCAGCGCCAATCAGTGCCCACCAGTTCCAACTATGAGTGCCCATCAGTGCCACCTATCAATGCCCATCAGTGCTGCATATCAGTGCTGCATATCAGTGTCCATTGTCAATGCCCATCAGTGCCACCTCATTGGCGCTGCATCATCGGTGCCGCCTTATCAGTGCCCGTCAGTGCCGCCTTATCAGTGCCCGTCAGTGAAGGAGAAAACATACTTATTTACAAAATTTTATAACAGTAAAAATAGAAAAACTATAGCAAAAAATAAAAACCCCAGAGGTGATCAAATACCATCAAATACAAGCTCTATTTGTGGGAACAAAATGATAAAAATTCTGTTTGGGTACAGTGTAGCATGACTGCACAATTGTCATTTAAACAGCGACAGCGCAAAAAGTTGAAAATTGGCTTGGGCAGGAAGGGGCATAAGTGCCTGGTATGGAAGTGGTTAAAGGTTTCAACAATTTCTCCCCTTTCCCTTCTTTCCTCCAGCGTGTACATATTACGTTTCTGAAGTCTCTCCTGATATGATTTATCCTCCAAACCTTTCACCATTTTTTTTTTACCTGTCTAAGTGAGGTCTCCAGACCTGGACACAGTACAGTAAAACCTTAGATTGCGAGCATAATTTGTTCCAGAAACATGCTTGTAATCCAATGCACTTGTATATCAAAAAAAAAATCCCCATAAGAAATAATGTAAACTCAAATAATTCGTTCCACAATCATATACTCATAAGTCCTTCAGTTTCTAGTCCATATAAAAAGATTATAACAATGTGAAAGGTTGTGTAACTATAAAATATTCATCCACAAAATGCAGTCTCCACAAGGGGATTAGAAGCAAAATATGTTGTGTCTTCGTTAAATATAACCATATTGCTACACTTAGAGGCATCTCTCATCTCTTTTATTCTCTAGTTGTGACATGACGCTACTTGTATATCAAGACATCGCTTGTATATCAAGTCAAATTTAATTAAAACATTTTGATTGTCTTGCAAAACGCTCTTAAACCAAATTACTCTCAAACCAAGGTTTTACTGTATTCTAAATGAGGTCTCACTAAAGATTATTTTAGGGGAATCAGAACCTCCTTTCCTTCTGCTGATGATCCCTGTAGTGATGCATCCAGTGGCGGTGCGTCCATAGAGGGCGCAGAAGCGCCGCCTTCTCTCGCTCCTGCACTGGCATTGAAAACAATACATAGATTCATGCATTGCATGAATCTATGTATTATCGCCGCTGCCACCCGCTATTCAGATGGCCAGGCCCCTGGCGAGCGCCGGCCTTCTGAATAACGACAGCTGGTTGGCTGTGGAAGTGTCTATCAAAGCCAGCAGCTCTGATAGGCTTTCCGTCCAAATAGTTAACCAGGGGACGCACTTGGTATGCGTTCGTTGGTTAACACTGACACGCATCTCAGCCAATGAGGTTCACCGATTGGCTGAAGTGACATTGAGGGCGGGACTACATCAAGGGATTGTTGGGGAGGATTCGAGGATGGCTGACCGGGAAAGGTAAGTGCCAGGCAGATGGGGGGGGGGGGGCAATCTGGCGGCATTTTAGGGGCAAACTAGCTGCAATTGATGGGCACAGTGGCGACAATGACATGGCGCAGTGGCTGCGTTTGGCATGGCACAGTGGCGACAATTGATGGGCACAGTGACAACAATGGCATGGCACAGTGGCTGCGTTTGGCATGGCACAGTAGCGACAACTGATGGGCACAGTGGCGACAATGGCATGGCGCAGTGGCTGCGTTTGGCATGGCAAAGTGGCGACAATTAATGGGTACAGTGGCAACAATGTCATGGCACAGTGGCTGTGTTTGGCATGGCACAATGGCGACAATTGATGAACACAGTGGCAACAATGGCATGGCACAGTGGCTGCGTTTGGCATGGCACAGTGGTGACAATTTATGGGCACAGTGGCGACAATGGCATGGCACAGTGGTGACAATTGATGGGCACAGTGGCGGCGTTTGATGGGCACAGTGGCGGCAATTGATGGGCACAGTGGCGAAAATTGATGGGCACAGTGGGGCTGCAATTGATGATTTTTTTTTCATTTGTTTGTGCCCCCCCAAAAAAAAATTTGAGCACCAGCCACCACTGGATTCATCCTAGAATTCTATTCGCTTTTCTCACTGCCTGGTCACATTGCTCATTTTGCAATCATCTGAAGTAAGCACCCCCAAATCTTTGTCCTCTGTAGTGCTTACTAATATTGCACCCCCAATGTTGTACTCTCTCAAGGGATTATTTTTCTCTAAGTGCATTATTTTACATTTAGAAACATTGAACTGCAGTTTCCACTGCTTGGCCAATTTTCCAGCAATGCCAAATCATGTTCCATGTTACAGACACCTGCATAGATATCAACCCTATTACACACCTTTGTGTCATCAGCAAAAAGACATACCTTGCCCAACAAACCTTTAGTTATATCACTTACATACCCCATTTACAACCATGCTTTGGTATCTATCCTTTAGCCAACTGCATATCCACTTAACCACCAAAGGGTAAAGTCCTGTCTTGTACAACATTTGTATTAGATCATTATGTGGAACTGTATCAAATGCCATTGGTAATGTAGTCAAAAAATGGAATCAGATTAGTCTGACATAATAACTGCCCTCAGTAAAGCCATGTTGCTTTGGGTCCAGCAAGTTGTGTATTTTTAAGTGATCAACCCATTAACTTGACTACAGTTTATGTTAAAATCACTGGCCTTTAAGTGCCATCTTCTACCTTTCTGCCCTTCTTGTGGATAGGTACAGTATTAGCTGTCCGCCAGTCATGGGGAACTTCCCCCTTTAGAAGAGATTGATTACAACGATACCCCAAAGTTCTCTTAGAAGACTGGACACACGTAATTGTTTAAATGGCTTGCTACATCCAGGTCTCCCTCAACGTAAGTTTATATAAGATGATCATGGTAAAAGATGACACCTGGCTATAAACATGTAATTGGAAAACCAGACTGCATTTTATACCTGAATGTTTAATAAGCCCAGCCTGAAATCCAACGATTATGTGCAAATGATTGTTTATTGCAGTGAGATTAGTAAATTATTTGTTGCTATAGTTTACTGCACATCGTTAATGTACCATCTTTTTGCAGAAGCCAGAACGAGGGAGAATAGGTTACTAACATTATGCATTCTTGATTTTAGAACACCGCACTTCATCTGGCTGCTAAAGAAGGACACGCCAAAGCAGTTGCCCTAATGCTTGAAAGTGGGGCAGCCATCACTTTAAATACAAACGATGCATCCTTCATTCATGAGGCTATACGTGGCGGGAGGAAGGATGTTGTATACTCTACAATCCAGAGTGAAAGGTAAGGAAAAAGGAAACAATGTTCAGCTGGCGGACTGACAACTTATGGGGCCCCCGGGCAATAGAAGATTATAGAGCCCCCCGGCAATAGAAGATTATGGGACCCCCGGGCTTACAGATGGCCACCACGTCAGGAGGCAGTGCAGAGGCGGGGCAGCTAAAATCCCTGGATTTTCACATCAAAAGCATGTCAGTTTCGGACATTACAGGGACGGATGTAAAAAAAACACAGATTTTTACATTCTATCTCTGGTTTTACTGAGCCTGGCAACCCTGATGGGGCCCCCTAGTGGCACGGGGCCCCCCGGGCAGTGCCCGAGTGACTCAATGATCATTCCGCCCCTGACGATGTTGTATTTGGAAACAGTGGTAAATAGTCCACTGTCACAATATTAACAAAATGTATGCTTTATAACCTTTTCTTTATCAAATTAAAAATACACCACACAACTAACTGATATAAATAGCTAGAACAAATTGATAAACTCATATAAATAGATAGAATACAGCTAAGACTGATATCTGTGGAAAGTAAGGATGTCATTTATTTTGACCAATGAGGGAGGTGTCCCCCTTTCAGAAAGTCTTTTTTATAGAGGTGATTTACTAACATACAGTGAAGAGAACGCAAGCAAAATTTGCTTCAAACATCTAGTCTGGTGAAGTAATTCCTATTTTATTAAAATTCCCCTGCACGTGATTCCATGTTTGAAACGATTGCAAATGCAGTGGAATCTGGCGTTTATTCAACCAGTGAAGGTTTGCTGTTGGACCCTGTGCCCATCTAGGTGTCCCTTTTTGATCTAATCACCAGTGAACAAGACCAAGGAAAAATAATGCATTAAGATAAAAAAAATCATTAGAACCACTTAAACGCAAAGTGCCGAAGCAGTACCAGAAACTGCCGGGAGATGGTAGGTGGGGGAGGAGGGATGTCATTCCAGATTTTAGATTTAGCCCAGTGACAGCCTGCCAGAACAGGTAAGATCTGTGACAGCAGTTTCACTGCTCTGTTTGAGGAGACTATATCTGTATTATACATAACTGCCCCCTATACTGTGCCCAGGGCAGGACTTAGGGTGGTGGGGGCCCCTGGGCTTGAGTGGGGAATTGAGGTTGTTGAGCGGGGGGTGGCTCTCTTTCCTTCAGCAGACATCCCCACACCGCTCCGGTTCCTCCTGGGGGGAGGTTGTGCAGTTGTTGAGTGGGGGGGGGGGAGAGTGCCTCTCATCTGATCTGTGCCAACAGCCAGGGCCACAGACTGTCATTTGCCCGGCTGTCGGCTTTCTTCCCTTCAGCAGCCACATGCCTCCACACACTGCTCTGGTTCCTCCTGCTTCCGTGCTGCCTCCTATTGCAGTGCGGGAAAATTAACCCTTTCGCGGGACTGCGGGAAGAAGCGGAAAGTCCCGCAGAATCCGTGCGTTTTGGGAGGTATGCGCAGGGCCGCCATCAGGAATTTTGGGGCCCCTTACACAGCTTAAGGCAAGGGCCCCCTGGAGCAGAGAACTGGGGGGGGGGGGGGGGGTGTGCTGCCGCCTGCTGAAATTGAGAAGCAGGGGGGACCTTTACAAAAAAATAAAAAATAAAGAAAAAATGATATATACATATATATATATATATATATATATATATATATATATATATATAAAAGGGGGTTAGCCATCCGGGGCCCTAGGGATCTCTGTGCCCTTTAATAATAAATAAATAAATATATATATATATATATATATATATATATACATATTTTTTTATAAAAAAATAATTAAAAAAGTGGGGGTTGCTGTCTGGGGTCCTGGGTGCCACCAGACCCCCTAAAAAAATAAAAAATAAATAAACATTTATGAAAAAAAACATAAAAAAGGGGGGCCCTGGGACCTCTGGGCCTTTTAATAAAAAATAAAAAAATATAAACAAAAATAAAAAAATTAACATTTATAAAAAAAATAAAAAAAGGGGGGGTTGCCACATGGGGCCCTGGGGACCTCTGAGCCCTTTAATAATAATAAAAAAAAAAAAATATATATATATATATATATATATAAATATATATAAAAATAATATTTTTTTTTATAAAAAAAGCGGGGGGTTTGCCATTCGGGGGCCCTGGAGACCTCTGGGCCCTTTAATAATAATAATAAATAAATAAATATATATATAAATATATATATATATATAAATATAGTAGGGGTTGCTGTCCGGGGCTCTTAGAGGGGGCCCCCTATTGGGTAGGGCCCATGGGCTTGAGCCCAGTAAAGCCCAATGGTAAGTCCGGCCTGACTGTGCCCTCCTGCCCTCCTTACTGTGTCCTCTTGCCTCCTTGTACTGTAACCTCCTGCCCCCCCATACTATGTCCTCTTACCCCCATACTTTGCTCTAGTGTCCCCTGTACTGTTCCCTACTTCTCCCAATACTGTGTCCTCCTGACCCCTGTAATGTACGCTGCCTTCACTGTGCCCTTTTTACCTCTTGTACTATGCACTACTGTCCCCCGTACTGTGCCCTCCTTCCACCCTTGTACTGTGCACCCCTTCCCCTCCTGTGCTGCATCCTCCTGACCCCCCACCCCCCCCCCCCCCGTACTGTGCCTATGAAAAATGTTATGGCTTCATTTGATTCACAGCTGTTGTCAAGCATTTCCTTACCCAAGGGAGCTGGAACTGCAGAATCACATGAATTAAGAATAGTTGGTATTAGATTTTATTACCAGTTTAAGTGTTAAGGGCTCATGGTTAGGTCACATGTAACATTTACAGGTACAAAAGTGTTAGGTGTTAGGGTGTGGTTTTGTGTAGGAGATACTTTATTTATACAGTATGTACTGAACTTTGATGATTGAAGGAAACCAGAATATTAAGAAGTAAGATCCCCAAGGGGTCTGAAGGGCTCTATATGCAAAGAGTAATTAAAGAGATCTTTACAAATTTGATATATTAGTTAGAATTTAATTGTTCCTATCACTGAGTTCACTAAACTAAACTGAAGTCTATAATATGCAAGACCATATTATCTTAAATTTTTATCTTATGAACATCTTTACTTCCATTCATTATATTACAGGTGGGAGGAGGCACTTGTAACATTTTCAGATACTTCTAACTACAAGTGCCCTATACTTGAAATGGTTTATCACCTCCCAGAAAGCTTAAAAGTAAGTATTGTTTGTATTTTAGTTTTGGAAAATGTTATACAAATTGTTTGGCAGTAGCAATCATCTCTTTGTAGAATGCCCCCTGGTGAGTTATCCCTATAGCTTAAATTTTTTTGCTCCCTGCTGATTGGAGAGCTCTATCTATGACTCACCAGGAGGCATGCCAGACCTCTGCAGATAGACAACTTCTTCCACCTAGAGAAAAAAAGTCCTTCTCTATAGCATGCTGGCAAGGCTTTTGTGGAACAGGCTTTTCTACTAAATCCGGATATACGCTTATGCCCTGTACACACGATCGGTGACCCGATGAAAACGGACTGATGGATTTTTTCATCAGATATCCGATGGAGCTGACTTTCATCAGTCGTGCCTACACACCATCGGTTAAAAAAATCGATCGTGTCAGAACGCAGTGACGTAAAACACAACGACGTGCTGAGAAAAATCAAGTTCAATGCTTCCGAGCATGCGTCGATTTGATTCTGAGCATGCTTTGATTTTTAACGGATGGATTTCCCCACAGACGATTGTTTTTTTAACCGTCAGATAATTTTAAAACAAGTTCCTAGTTTTTTTACCGATTGATAAAAAAACGATGGGGCCCACACACGATCGGTTTGTCTGATGAAAACGGTCCATCAGACCGTAGGTTGCGCGAAAAAACACTTGACAGCTCTGGTCGGAGCCGCTGTACTAGCTTTACAAGGTTAGTTCAGCGTCCTTCCCCACTGTTGTGTTCCGACCGGGCCCCCCTGGCCAGAACACTTCAATCTACGCTCTCTGCCATTGGCTAAGGGCACTGATCGGCACTGATCGGTCGGATGCTGGTTTTCAAGTGTGCACATCCGACAGAGCCAGCCGAACGGGCGGCTTCTGTTGGGCAGGCCGACATACACACGGGCCAAATGTCGGACATTTTTTTCTTGAACCGCCCATTGTCTCCCGACATTTGGCCCGTGTGTACAGGGCTTTAGGCTGTGACTGCTTCCTAAAACAAACCAAACTATGCGACTTTGTATAATTTATATAATTTATTGCACCTGAAATATATTTAGGTGATTTAAACTAAAAGTTCAGTTGGATATTGAGCTATTTTCACTGCAGAGTGCAATGCATATGTGGAAGGACATGAGGTTTTCAGAGATGTTTGTATTGTGTTAGACATAACAGACAAATGCAAGTTTATAACCTCTGAAGTGTTGCTTGTATGCTTCAAATGCAGTTGAGGGTCAGACAGCCTCGAACTAGAAGGATAATCCTGTCCCAATGTAAACGTCATTTCTGTGAGAAATATCACAGCTCCAGGCTAATGGTCTGCAGAATTACTGTATGAAGTATGAAATAATACCTGTATATTATTGAAGTACTGTATACAGTATATCCTTCAATCTTATGGAACTCTCTACCTGAGTCTGTCCAACTATTTTCTACTTTGTCCACTTGTAGACAATACCTGAAAACCTTTATCTTCAGAAAAGCCTATTCTGCCCCCACCTACCAAGTGTACTTTTATTTTCTCCAGCAGCTCATCCCCAACAGCAATTACCTTTTGATCTACTTGGCCCTCCCTCCCACATTGTAAGTTCTAACGAGCGGGGCCATCTGATACCTTCTGTATTGAATTGTATTGTAATTGTACTGTCTGCCCTGTTGTATAGCAATGCGCAAATTGTTGGAGCTATATACCGGTAAATCCTGTATAATAATAATAATGTAATCTATTCATTTGTTTACCTTTCAGTTTCTCTTAGACAGATGTATGACTGAATCACCTGGGGACAAGAAGAGTCCAAATTATTTTGTAAGTTACATGATACTGTATGTACTGTATATGACACCATACCATATTCCTTGATAGGTATAATAATATTTAAATGTGATTCTTTATTTTTCATTAGATTGAATACAACTTCAGATATCTACAATGTCCCCTGCAGTTCAAGAAGGCAAGCGAGAGGACAAAAAGCTATGAATATGAGCCTCTGACCACGTTAAATGTAAGATGATATGTTGATGCATTATGATAGCAATATACTTATATTTACATTGCAGGGTCTGAGCATGAAATCTGGATGTATAAAACTACTGGAAAAGATTGCTCAGTACAGGAAAGAGGGCTAGACACCAATCAGATGTACACCGAACAGCCATAATTTTATGATCAGTGACAAATTAAGTATATTAAGTAAATAACATTGATTATCTTATTACAATGGCATTTGAAAGTTAGTGGGATATATTAGGCAACAAGTAAAAATACTGGCCCTGAAGTAAATGGGTTGAAAACAGAGAAAATAGACACTGCAGTTTGTTGTGTATAGGATCGCACAACCACAGCCTGGTCAGGGAGTCAATGCTGACCCCTGTCTACAGCCAAAAGTGCTTACAATGGGCACACCAGCATCAGAACTGGACCACAGAGCAATGGAAAAGGTGGCCTGGTCTAATGAATCATGTTTTCTTTTACATTTCATGGATTGCTGGGTGCATGTTCGGTGCTAACCTGGGGAAGATATGGCACAAGGATGCACTATTGGAAGAAGTCAAGTCAACAGAAAAAGTGTGATGCTTTAGTCAATGTTTTGCTGATAAACCTTGGGTCCCGCTATTTATGTGGATGTTGCATAACACCATTTACCTAAACATAGTTGCTGACCAAGTACACCCCATCCATTGAAATGATATTCCCTATTAGGGATGAGACTGATGTTCGAGCCGATTGTAAGTTCGACTCGAACTTTGGGTGTTTGCCAAATTTATAACATTATGGGAAATTCGAGCGCCCGTGGAACGCCCCATAATGAACGGCGAGACTGTCAATGTACTGCCAGATCGCAGTGCATTGGAGGCTGCTGATTGGCCAAAGAATACACATGACCTGCACACTCTGCTGTGAGAGCCATGATTGGCCAAAGGCAGGGTGCCCTTGGCTAATCATGGCTCAGGGGGCTGAGTCCACGTCCCACACGATGTTAGGCTGCTTACATAGCGGTCGTACATAGTTTTATGATCAAGAGCAGCAAAATTACATTTGTAAAGGAAAAAATGTAATTCAATACTGTGGCTGTAATGTGTTGTCGGGTCTGGCAATATACATAAAAAATAATTGAAAAAAAAGTGCATGGGTCCCCCCAGTCCATTACCAGGCCCTTTGTGTCTGGTATGAATATTTAGGGGAACCCCGCACCAAAATAAAAAAAATGAGTGGGAGTCCCCCAAAAAATATATACAAGGCCCTTTAGGTCTGTTATGGATATTGAGGGCAATCCTGTGCCAAAATAAAAAATGCAATGGGGCTCTCCCCCAAAATCCATACCAGGCCATTCAGGTCCTCAAAACACCCTCCCCATGTGGCCTGGTACGGTTCAGGAGGGGGGACACTCACTCATTCCCCCTTTTCCTGCTGCCTTCCAGGTTGCATGCTCGGATATGGGTCTAGTATGGATTTTGGCAGGGACCCCACACCATTTGTTCTTTAAATTTTGGAGCAGGTTTCCCCTTACTATCCATACCAGACCTGAAGAGCCTGGTATGGATTTTGGGGGGACCCCTATGCAATTTTCTTTTTTTATTTTAGTGCGGGATCCCCTTAATATTCATACTAGACACAAAGTGCCTGGTAATAGACTGGGGGGAACCCATGCCATTTTTTTCAATGATTTTTTTATGTATATTGCCGGGACTCGACAATATTTTAGAGCCGCAAGCAGTTTTAAATTACATTTTTTCATTTAGAAATGTCATTTTGCTGTGGTAGTGTGCTAAACACTGGAAATATGCACTACTTTACAGTCAGACTAAGGACACCCCCCAGGTATGATATTTAAAGGAATATTTCATTTTTATTGTTAACTTTAAGCATTATTAAAATCACTGCTCCTGAAAAAACTGTAGTTTTTAAAACATTTTCTTTTGCATTGATACATGTCCCCTGGGGCAGGACCCGGGTCCCCAAACACTTTTTATTAAAATAACTTGCATATAAGTCTTTAAAATTAGAATTTTTGATTTTTCATGTTCGTGTCCCATGGACTTTAACTGTGTTTGCGTGTTCATAAGTTGTGGCGTGAACCGAACAGGGGGCGGGGGGGGAGGCTATTCGGCTCATCCCTATTCCCTATTGGCAATGGCCTCTTTTAGCAGGATAATAAGCCCTGCAAAAATGGTTTAAGAATGGTTTGAGGAACATATCAAGAAGTTTGAGGTGTTGACTTGACATCCAAATTCTTCAGATCTCACTCCAATCGAGTATCTGTGGAATGTCCTGGAAAAACAATTTCGGTCCATGGAGGCCCCACCTCACAACTTACAGGACTTAAAGAATCTGTTACTGATAGTTTAGTTCCAGATACCACAGCATACCCTCAGGGGTCTAGTGGAGTCCATGCCTCAATGGGTTAGGGCTGTTTTGATGACAAAAGGGGAAGAAACTCAATATGAGGTCGGTGGTCATAATGTTATGGCTGATTGGTGTATAATCCAAGTGTTATAAGTGCTGCATGAACTGTCTCTATTCCTTTAATACATTAGGTCCATTAAATGTAGTAAGAATTTATTTCTTAGATGAATCAAAATCATGCCATGGGAGTTTATTATCTAATATGCACACATCCTCTTACGAAAACCTCTCTTAAGGAAAAGGTGCAGGCTGCAATTCCTGACCTCCTCTAGTTTCCCGACTTCTATCCTGATTCTTTTATCTCAGTACCTTATAAGATGTAAGTAATGGCCAGGCCCGTCGGAACACGACAGGCAAACCAAACAACTGCTTGGGGCCCCAATCTGGTCAGGGGCACCGAGCTGGCCAGGGGCCCCAGCAGGTCAGGCCCTTGCTGCACCGCTGCTTCCTCCTGCAGTCTGGTCGGCTGCGCGGTACAGGAGATTCAGTTTCCTGTTCCCGGCCGGATTGACAGGAAGTGCACACACTTACATTCCTTTCAGTTTGCTGTCCGGCCCGGGAACAGCAAACTGAATCTCCTGACACTCGGACGCCAACATATGCCGGTGTCTTGTGAGGCTCTGCGGAGGATAGACGTAGAGAGTGTCTTCTACGGGGGTATAGCAGTATCCTGGATGGTGGGGAGAGGAGTGCTGCCCATACAGGTGTATGCAGTTGGTGGGGAGAGGAGAGCTGCCCACGTGTATGCAGGCTAGAGAAGATTGTAAGATATCCTAACAAATTAAGTAATGTTTTCGGCAGCAATCCCCCCCCCCCCAGGCCTTAACTTAATAAAATTCAGCAAGCACACCAAACACCCCCCCCCCCCTCGCTTCTCAACTTTTATGCTTGGGGTCCCAAAATTCCTTCAAATGGCCCTGGTAATGGCAGCCTCTTTATTTCAGGATTACATTAATGCATTGTTTCCATGCATTTTCAAAAATCATCTTTGCAATAAAAGTATACTAATAAAAAAGCCCAAAGCTCTCAGAAAGTGAATACCATCATAATTCTAGAATAAAACAGTAGTGTTGAGCAGAATATGCCATATTCGATTTCGCAATATATCTCGAATATATAGTAGAATATTTGAGATATATTCGTTAAATGCGAATTTTCGCGATATTTTTTGGAAATGAAATGATTGCGAAATTTCGCTATTGCGAATGCGAATGTGAAATTTCGAGAAATGCGGAAGGAGCACTCTGATTGGCTCAGAATATTCGTGATATTTTATAATACTAAATAATTGCGAAATTTTGAGAAATGCGGAATGGAGCACTCTGATTGGCTCAGAATATTCGTGATATATTACAATACAAAATAATTGCGAATATTCGGCAAATGCGGAAGGAGCACTCTGATTGGCTCAGAATATTCGTGATATTTTATAATACAAAATAATTGCGAATATTCGGCAAATGCGGAAGGAGCACTCTGATTGGCTCAGAATATTCGTGATATTTTATAATACAAAATAATTGCGAAATTTCGAGAAATGCGGAATGGAGCACTCTGATTGGCTCAGAATATTTGTGATATTTTATAATACAAAATAATTTCGAAATTACGAGAAATGCGGAATGGAGCACTCTGATTGGCTCAGAATATTCGTGATATATTACAATACAAAATAATTGCGAATATTCGGCAAATGCGGAAGGAGCACTCTGATTGGCTCAGAATATTCGTGATATTTTATAATACAAAATAATTGCGAATATTCGGCAAATGCGGAAGGAGCTTTCTGATTGGCTCAGAATATTCGTGATATTTTATAATACAAAATAATTGCGAAATTTCGAGAAATGCGGAATGGAGCACTCTGATTGGCTCAGAATATTCGTGATATTTTATAATACAAAATAATTGCGAAATTTCGAGAAATGCGGAATGGAGCACTCTGATTGGCTCAGAATATTCGTGATATATTACAATACAAAATAATTGCGAATATTCGGCAAATGCGGAAGGAGCACTCTGATTGGCTCAGAATATTCGTGATATTTTATAATACAAAATAATTGCGAATATTCGGCAAATGCGGAAGGAGCACTCTGATTGGCTCAGAATATTCGTGATATTTTATAATACAAAATAATTGCGAAATTTCGAGAAATGCGGAATGGAGCACTCTGATTGGCTCAGAATATTCGTGATATTTTATAATACAAAATAATTGCGAAATTTCGAGAAATGCGGAATGGAGCACTCTGATTGGCTCAGAATATTCGTGATATATTACAATACAAAATAATTGCGAATATTCGGCAAATGCGGAAGGAGCACTCTGATTGGCTCAGAATATTCTTGATATTTTATCGTAATTTCGCAAAAATGCGAATGAGAAATTGATTGCGGAATTTCGACAGTAACACTCTGAAATCGAATATATGTGTTATTTTAGCTAAAAACAATATTGCGAATTTCTCGAAAATAATCGCGCGATATCGCGATTGCCGAATAATCGCATTGCGATTTTTCGGCAATATAAAATGATCGCTGCAGCTACTCGGCCCAAGGTCATACCAGCAATGCTTTTAGACGTCGATGGGGATCTCTAGGATGTGATCTGTTCTAAAAAAAAATTGAAAAAATATGAATATTCGAAATAGCGAATATTCACCGCGAAATTCGGAATATATCGCGAATACTCGAATATGCCATATTCGAGCCGAATATTCGCAATACGAATATTCGTGAGCAACACTATAAAACAGTGGAAACACATATAGAATTGGTTGCTTTTAGTAAAATCATGCTATTAATACTTGACATTCATACAGAGTTATAATATATATTGCCCCTTAAAGAGACACTAAACTAACATTATTTTATAAAATAAATATATTTAATGGGCCAGATTCAGGTAGAATTGCCTATCTTTAGGCGGGCGTGGCGTATCTCAGATACACTACACCGATGTAACTCAGAGAGGCAACTACAGTATTCATAAAGCACTTGCACCTAACTTTGCGCCGGCGTAACTTAATTCCTTTGGCGTAAGCCGGTGCAACTGCAAGTGGGTGTGACGTTATGCAAATGATGGTCTAGTGATTTACGCCCGGCGTATCTTGGACGGAGCATGCTCAGTACGTTCGTTCCCTTGTGAGCATGCTCACAACTATGCCGGCCCAACTTACAGAGATACGCCGGTCTAACTTACACCCAGCCGATGCAAAAGTACATTCAGTTTTTTATAGACAGGTGTCTGCCTTTCCAGATCATGTCCAATCAACTGAATTTACTACAGGCGGACTCCAATCAAGTTGTATAAACATCTCAAGGATGATCAGTGGAAACCAGATGCACCTGAGCTCAATTTTGAGTGTCACGACAAAGGCTGCGAATACTTGTGTACATGTGATTTTTCTGTTTTTTATTTTTAATAAATTGGCAAAGATTGAAAACAAACTTCATTCACATTGTCATTATGGGGTATTGTTTGTAGAATTTTGAGGAAAATAATAAATGTGATCTATTTTGGAATAAGGCTGTAACATAACCAAATGTGGATACTTTCTGGATGCACTGTATAAGCTGACAATCATACAAACTGCCCAAAATAGCAAAGACAGGTATAACAGGTATCCCAAGGGAACCCCATCTATTATTCCACTTTTCATGCTGTGTTTTATTTTGTATTTATTTTTTACAGGCCATGGTGCAACACAACCGTGTTGAACTCCTTTCACACCCAGTTTGTAAAGAATATTTAACTATGAAATGGTAAGTATAATATGGTACAATAATAATTTTTTGATTAAACCAAAATATATGAAAGACGGAGCAAATGATGCAAACAAAACAGTGTACAATCATCAGAACAGGGAGCTAAATAAAATAAAGTAAAATATAACGCATTTATTAAATAAAATTACAATTATGTATACAAAGCGCTAAAACAATATTAATAATAAAAATAATATTATGGTGTCTAAGTTGTGTGAGAGTTATGGATTTGTATACTGGCTGGTCAAATAGAGACAGATGGCAGGGTAATTGATCTGTGTAAGATACACATACATCCTAGAACAGGGGCCTCCAAACTGCGCCCTGTGGGCCGAATGTGGCCCTTTGCTTGCCTTTATCCAGCCCTTGGGGGAACTATTCCTTCTACTGATATGAAGCACTTTCCTTCCACTGATACTTAAATGGGGCACTATTCCTACCACTGACACCAACAATGAGGTACTATTCCTCCCACTGACGCTAGAGATGGGGAACTAATTCTTCCACTGACACCAATTATGGGGCACTATTACACACACTGTCACCAGTGATGGGACACCATTCCTTCCAGTGACCACCAAAAATGTTTTACTCCCACTGACCACCAAACCTATTGCATTGTTTACTCCAGTCGATGACACTCAATTTTCTACTTCCACTGGCCACAGTCCGGCCACCCTAAAGTTTGAAGGCCAGTAAACTGGCCCTTTGTTTCAAAAGTTTGGAGACCCCTGTCTTAGAACATAAGCATTACTGGACAGACACCAGGTTTTACATGATTACATTATCATCATAGCAGATGCTGACCCTGGATGATACCTGAAATAGCCTGAGCTGTCTGGGAAGGAAGCAATATGAGGTTATCTTTGAAAGGAGTACTGTGTTCTTTTTAAAAAGTAACATTTTAATGTTACATATTACAGGTACATATTAACTAAAGCGGAACTTCAGTCCTGCTGGGTACAGGCTTCCTCTCTGGTGTCATTATTCTCACACATGGCCAGATGTCCTGCAAGAACCCGTCGGCACATCTGTGCTGTGCAGAAGATCTTTCACGCAAGCACAAAGATAGAGAAGGTTTCGGACTGGTAGTAGTCTTTGTGCATGCGTGGGGAACCCCATGTGTGTGCACATTTCCAGGGAACCTGATACATGCATAGATGTGTTGCAGAACTAAGTTGGGAACATACCTGTGCACGTGCAAGGGAAGGCAGGGATTTTTTACCTAGGCGAGAACTGAGGAAGTGCTGGTTTGAAAAGAAAAGAAAAAAGTAAATTTCTCAGGGAGGGATGGGGAGGAGGCAGGGCAGTCATAGCATGTCTTTTAATGTGAGGGTCCACTTTACATGCATGTTCTGATGCAAGGTTTACTTTAAAGTATATCTAAAGTCAAACTTTTTTTATCTTTGAAGAGTTGGAATGTTTAAAGTCTTTGTCAGGTTTATTTTTTTCCTTTAAGGAAATTTTCCATTGCTTTCTATCTCTAAAGCTGGCCTTATAGTGGATCTGAATTTGTCTGGTAAAGCAGAAATTTTGATCTATGCATGGCGGTTCCTGTTTATAAGAAGTCAATCTTTTGATCGATTTTCCATGAATGGGCTTGTTGGGAAATCTCCACTCATTCAGCATATGCAGTCAATAGGCTGCAGTGCAGATCAGTGTGTTCGGACTGCGGGAGAATACTAAGACACAGCGGAAAGGATTTCCCCATTCACCTCAAATGTGTGTAGTCACAACAGGAAATGAGAGAAAAACTTTCTAAAATGAGGGGAAATCCACTTCTCACTTGAACAGATGTCCCCATGGAAGATTTCCCCTCACCTATTGTTTTTGTAAAAACTGTAAAAATTTTGCCTGCAGCATCACTTTCTGTCTCAATGACAATGGTCAACAGGACAACCAGAGATTGTGACTACTGCCAGCAGGGACACAGACAACAGTATAAACCTAAAAAGGTTGAAAGGTTTAGGTAACTGATTGTCTCTTATGCCCTGTACACACAATCAGAATTTCCTATAGGATAAAATCTGTTGGAATTTTCCGTAGGAATTCCGTTCAAGCTGTTTTGCGTACACACTGTCAGGCCAAATTCCGACCGTTCAAAACGAGATGACGTAAAACACTATGACGAGCCAAGAAATAGGAAGTTCAATGCTTCGAGCATGCGCCGACTTGATTCTGAGCATGCCTGTTTTAATCCTCAATTGGAGTTCCACACAGACGATCAGAATTTCCGAAAAAAGTAAAACTCCTACGGAAAAAAGTCTGATTGGCACACAAGGTGGAAATATCCAATGAAAAATTTCCATCAGACTTTTTTCATCAGAAATTCTGATGGTGTGTACAAGGCATTAGTGTGTTTTCAAATCATCAGATGGACTTTGAAAGCTCAGGAGGGATAATTAATTTGCCCCCACTGGATCCTATTAGCACAGGCCTAGCAGTTCCAGTCAATTTGTATTATAACTCATTATTTTTTTACTTTTTATGTTTTAGGAGGGCTTATGGATTTAAGGCACATCTAATTAACCTTTCAATCTACTCACTGGGACTTATTCCCCTCACTCTGCTGATAATGAGCGCTATCATACCTGGGAGTCCTTCATATAATTCAACTTTAATCTCAAGTTCAAATTCAGAACATGAACCATTACAACTCAAGGTATTTTATGGCTTCAAACCAACAATGTAAATATAATGAGATGCTTAGCTATTGTATTATGCCGCGTACACACGATCACTTTATGTGATGAAAAACAATGTCATTTTCTGTGAAGTAAAGTTTTTGAAACTTTACTTTTCAAAGACGATGTTGCCTACACACCATCGTTTTTTCACAAAAAGCGAGGTTACGTTCACCACTCTTTTCCATTGAAGCTCGCTTCATAACTAGCTTCTGGGCATGCGCGGGTTGAAAAACGTTGTTTTAGGCCTTGTACACACAAGGGAAAAAAAAACCTGAAACTGGTCCGACGGACCATTTCATCCGAAATCCGGATTTCTCCTGCGGAAATATTTCAAAGCATGCTTTTAAATATTTCTGCCGGACACATGTCCATCGGATATGTCCGCTCGTTAGTACACAAAAGCCTCGGACCAAAAACCCGCGCATGCTCAGTCAAAACGATGGGACGGGAGCACTCGTTCAGGTAAAACTCGCGTTTGTTTGGGACCTGGCACATTCGTCACCTAAACTCTCTATATAGTGTCCCGTTTCTAGCGTATTTTTGTTCTTTGTTCTCTTGCTAGAAGAAACCCGTTCTCTTGCTGATGCAATTTTGTCCCGATGTCACATACTGAAAGCTTGCATTTTCGTTAGTGTTTTTTCTATTTGACACTGTTTGCTAGCCAGATGTCCCCACATTTGTTGCCGTTCTCCACATTTTTATTATGTCTATTTTGACTTAATGTTGAGCGTATCATATTTATTTTTTTGGTGTGCTTTTTTTTTTAGTTGTATTTTACGGTTTTGGAATATTTCTAAATTATTTTTTTCCCTTTTTTTCCCCAACTTATGTCATTTTGTTGTTTCATCCTTTATTTTTTCCCTTTTTTGGGGGGGGGGGGGTGTTTTCATTTTTTGAACATATTAAGCTTCTTTTGGGTTTACCAAGTTCTACCACAAAAGGCCCCCCCCCCCCCCCCCCCCCCCAAGGAGTTTGTGTCCTTTGCAAATGCCACATTTTATTTTACAAATGTCTGATGCTTTTTTTACCACAGTATAAAACACAATAGACAAGGTTTGAAATTAACTACAAAAGCCATTTATTTCCGGCCAAAAAAAAAATTATAAATCACCAGAACGGCAGCACTTGATGAGATTGCAACATACATGCAGACTTGGGAATTACAACATGATTAAGGATAAATTTAGTAACCTCAGGAGTCAATAACAAAAATCAGAATCAGCAGCACATGAACAAAGGAACCCAAGCTGTGCTACTCCAACGAGCTCAGTTTTTTGGACAATCAACTGGATGGCAGGGAATCACCTTCTCGACTTCTTTCCAGACTTCCTTCTAGCGAAACTTCCACGGGTCTGTCCACGGACATTTGCAGGTGGGGGTGATGTGGCAGCAGGAGGAGGATGATGATGATGGGGAGCAGGCCAGGCCGGGTCACATAGCACAGTGTCCCTGCTCAGCTCGTCCCTTTTCATCCTGGCCAGGACCTGATTAATGATGTCCTTGGCCAGGCTTTTTTGCTCCTCCCCCCCTTGGTTGAGTTCATTGGCCACAAAGGCACTGTAGCATTCCGTGGGGTTGAGGGGGGCCCTCATGATTTCAGCAGCCTCCCGTATAACCTTCAGGCTCTCGTCGTGCACCACCCTCCTGTGCCTCCTTGCAGCTGGTGGCCTCATCTGGAGGGGAGGAACTTGGCTGATGGTGCTCAGCCTGGGCCTGGGGACCTGCTGCACCTCACTTGGCCTGGCCTCCTCCTGGCTGCCACTCCCCCCTTCCGCCTGGCTGACATGGGCCTCAGGAGCTGCCACCTCCTGGCTGGTCTCTTCTTCCTGTGTATAAAAAAGGGACATGTTGTAATATTTTGCACAATCAATCACACACATTTTCTTTCTCTAGACTGTTTTAGTTAGTATTAATTTTAATTAAACAGACTGTCCTTCTGACCCCTGCATTTGGCATCCCTTACACCTATTTGTAGGCCCACAACTTTGGTTTTTCTTCCCAAGGTTTGTTTTTTGTTTACCAGATCAACTCACTAATTCAAAATAAATAGCAGCACCAAAATATGTTGGAAAATACTATACCTCATCGAAGATGGCCAGATCTGGCTCCATGTCAGCCAGCCCCGCTTCAGATTCTGCAGGGCTCCTGGGATCCGGGGAAGTTCCGCTGGGAGGAAGGCTGGAAGGTAGTGTTGAATCAGAAGGCCTGCCATCCAGTTCATCGTTCAAAAAACTGAGCTCTTTGTAGTACCAGAGCTTGGGTTCCTTTTTCTTAGCTGCTGCTGATCCTGATTTTTGATATTTGCGTTTTATATAGACATTTATGTAGCTTCTCCTGAGGTTACTAAATTTATCCTTAACCATGTCGCCTGTGCAACTTGGCACCCAAGTGTGCAGGTATGTAGCAATCTCATCAAGTGCTGCCGCTCTTTTCACGGTGTCCAAATATTCTGGGTGCTTGGTGTCCCAAAGAAGGGGCATATCCCGATATCGGTTGATAAGCTGAATTGTTACCTCCTTCCCTTTGAGCAAATCCATTTTTAACGGCTTTCAGCTCCTAAAATTACCTTCAATAGTAATGTCTAGAATAGAAAATGACAAACAAACACAAAGCACAACTTAAAAAAGGCTCAGCTTTGAGATTCTAAAAATATGTGCACATTCATTCATTTTAGAGCAACTACAGTATACAAACACAGTGTCTTCTGCTGCTACATAGCTGGCCAGCTCTGCCGCATTGTTGTAGCCCCCAAAAAAGGTGTCATGCAGAGCCATTTGTTTAAGTTGTAGCATGTAGCATGTAGATAAAAACACATCCACCATGAATATTAATGCTAGCACTCATCAAGGCACTAGTTCATGTGTAGCTATCATGCCCCTCAGCATTGATGGCAGAAAACAGTAATTACTTATCTCTGTACAACCAACACACAACAATACTTGCATGATCTGACTGCATACTCTAAAATCCAAATAAAGAGGATAGAGCATTCTCTACATATATCTTGATGAAGTGATGTGTACAAGCACTTGGCTCTCTAAATTTTATGGTGGGCCCCAAAATACCTAAATAACAGTAGCACAAAAAGGGTGCAAACAACATTGAAAAACCCCATCCCCCATGGCTGTTCAAATTCTAGGCCTCTGATCCGATGTTTTCATTTACCTTTGTCTCTCTCTCTCCTCGTTTCCGCTCGAGTAATCTCCGCGTAACCTACGTAATCACATCGTTTCCATTATATCCCCACGCAATCAAGAAACGCTGCCCTCGTCTCCGCCCATGACGTACCAATTCCTGTTTTTTGTTGATTGGAAAATATGGCGATGTCACACTAGCACACATTAGCCTCTGATCGGGATCAGGAAGGGACAGAGGCTGGAACGTCCAGATCCAGGCCAAAACGATACAAGGCCACAAACATGTCTCTACAAGAGATGGTGGAGATGGTGTCCATCCTGCGACGGAAGGACTATGATGGTGAGCATGGCCCATACAGCACCCCTAACCGGAGGAAGTCCAAAATTATGGATAAGGCGGCGAGGAAACTTTATGAGATGTTTGGGGTCACAAGGTCAAAAGAGCAGCTCCGGAAACGCTGGTCCGACTTAAAACTGCGCGAGCCAGAGCAGTATCGCAAAATCAAGAAAATCATAGAAAAAAGTAAGTATTTTAAAATGTCTTTGGAGTGCCTATTGTTTTTTTAAATGTTTTGCCATGTCTATTTCGCCATCTGCCTCGTTGGCCTGCTTGTATTTTTGAACCCCTGCATTGTAAAATTAGTAATGTTTGTCTAATAAATCCGATGACTTGCCACGATCGTAGGCAACATCGTTCCATCACATAGTTTATCCTAAATCCGCGGGTCCAGGAACATCACACCTGGACGTGGCTATTTGGCGAACAACATCGTTTATAGAAACAATGTGGAAAATATGATGTGTTTGTGCAAACTAAGTTGATTTTAAAAGGCAAACAGGATTCATTCATTCACACGGTGATGAGATAACCTAGTAAGCAGCTGTTTTCACATCTGTAATTTAGAGAACCTGTGTCTCCCCCCATAAAATACTAATTTGTACTTTTGGTGAAGGGACTCCAAAAACTACTTATTCAGGAGGCCAGCCATGTGTGTCACTTCACCAAAAAGGCTCATTATATCACAGCTTGGGAGAAGTCATCTACCAAAAAAATGAATATGGTTTTTGCTGGAATAAGCCCAAAGCTACAATTGTAACGCCACTTCTAAGCAATGTTTGCAAATTAGGCCCTCCAAAAATATCTGTTTGCTGATGAGTTTCCTTTTTTTTTTTTGGTTTTTAGGGGAAAGAAGAGGACAGCGCTATGAGGAGTCAGGGAGGCCCACACTGTCTCCAAAACGGCAAAAAAAAATTGTGGAGGAGGAGGATGATGAAGAAGGAGAGGAGGAAGAAGGAGAGGAGGAAGGGAGAGAGGAGGAAGGCGGATTGGTGGAGGAAGGCGGATTGGTGGATGATGTCGGATTGGTGGAGGAAGGCGGATTGGTGGAGGAAGGCGGATTGGTGGAGGAAGGCGGATTGGTGGAATTAGGCGGATTGGTGGAATTAGGCGGATTGGTGGAGGAAGGCGGATTGGTGGAGAAAGGCGGATTGGTGGAGGAAGGAGAAGGAGAAGTTGTAGAAGATGTTGAACTTCTCAGTACAACAGGTCAGTGACACCCCAGCTTTGCAGGGAAAAAGAGATGTAGATAGGCCTGCACCTTACTTACTTACAATGTTTTTTTTTTATTTTGGCATTTTTAGGGGATGAAGATGGGATTAGCACATCTGTTGCTCCTAATTTTTCTCATGCAAGTGCACAAATCCTAATACAGCAGATAATGGAGTGCAGCACGGAGCTGGCCAATATGAGGGAAAGGATGGTGGTGATGGACCAAAACTTCAAAAACATGCTAGATATTTTGGGACGTATATAGAAGACTATCCCCCCCATCTGCCCCCCCCCCCTGCCCTCCCCCAACCACCCCACTCTCAAAGATGTTGTATATTTTTACATTAAAATACGCCAAAATTTGAGGATGCACACACACACACACTTGGGTTTATTTAGTAAAGCTATAATGTGCAAAAGCAGCCTCACTTGGCATATAAACCAATCAGCTTCCATGTTTAGATGCGAAAGCTTAATTGAATAAGCTTAATTTAGAAGCTGATTGGCTTATATGTAGAAATAAGCCTGAGTTTGCACTGTTTAGTAAATTAACCCCAGTGTGTGTTCACATGTGCTATCTGCCATCACAGTACATCGATTGTCTGTGCTTTGTGGGTGCAACCCCTTCCTCGCTTATCAAGTAGGTGACAGAAAGGGGTTGCACCCACAAACCACATACATTGATCACCCATGATGGCAGATAGCACATGTGAACATTTGGCATGTGATCTCAGGCGAGAATTCACCATTTGGCCCATCACACACACAGCATGTGTGCATCCTCAAATTTTGGCGGATTCCGGGGTGACATAAGACCATGTCGTCTGGGTTTGGTATGCTAAATAAAAGGTTCAACTTTGTAAGTTCCATTGTTACATATGTTTGTCAAAACAAAAATATATTTTTTGAAGAAATAAATCCTTTCTAAACACATTTTTCTAAGAAAAGCCAAAGATTTTGGAAAAAAACACCAAATAAAAAAAATAAAAAATTTCCTTAAAAAAACACAAAAACCAGTGGCTTCTGATTTCTAGGCTCAATACCCAGTTTGTAGAAGAGTGACTAGAATGTGCAATTGTGTGTATTTACTAAAACCTGCTAACTAAATTGGGCACAAGAAGTGCACTAGTTTCAGAACCTGGAAGACAGATCAAAAGAGAAAAAGCAATAATGACAAACAACTGAATAAAGTTCAATGGTCAAATTATTTATTAGTTCTTTGTAATATTTCTTTCTTTTGGGGGCAGAATTAGAAAGAAATATTAATCTGGCATAGCTATGGCCCCCCGACCCATAAAGTACTCAACGTATTTGTCGCGTACCTCACGAGCAGATTGGGTGACCGAGCCAACGCGACCAGTGTCCAGCCCAGGAAGGGTATCTGAGGGTAGTCCTGCCTCAGCACCGATGTTGGGTAGGTACGTCTGGGAATGCCTGCGTAAAAAATTATGCAATATGCAGCAGGCCAAAATAACCAAGTTCAATTTATATTCTGCCAGATGTATCGCTGTCTGGAACCGGCGGAACCGGCTGGCCAGTATCCCAAAGGCATTCTCGACTACCCTCCGGGCCCTGGCCAGCCGGAAATTGAAGACCCTCCTCTCCGGGTTGAGGGTTCTCTGGGGAAAAGGCCGCATGAGGTGAGCTCCAAGCCCGAAAGCCTCGTCCGCTAAAAAAACAAACGGAAGTCCTTCCACATTGTCTTCATCCGGTGGCAGTTCAAGACCACCAGTTTGTAGACGCCTGTAAAATTCGGTCCGCGCGAACACTCCCCCATCAGACAGCCGGCCATTCTTCCCCACGTCCACATACAAAAATTCGTAGTCTGCCGACACCACCGCCATCAACACGATACTATGAAAACCTTTGTAGTTATAATAGTACGACCCCGAAAGAGGTGGCGGCACTATGCGGACGTGCTTCCCATCAATTGCCCCTCCGCAGTTTGCCTGACTGACTCTCTGCTGTACAGCATTTGAGTCCAAACCAACTGGTAAGCGTGTTTACACCTACTCTATACCTTGATGCGATTGTGACCTTCATAGATCTCTACAGACAAATTGAACACCTGTTGTTATTCCACCTATCGGATGGCAGCTCATCTGTCTTCTACATTAATCATCTCATTGATTCAACTTTATATATAGACTTTGGAATGTTTTTTTCATTTTGAGCATTTTTTGTATATAATTTTAGTGGTGAGGATGGCCTTCGGAGCATCTGGATCCAGGTCGCGGCCCCTGAAGTCCCCTAGGTCACGCTCCGTAGGGAGAGAGGGGAAGCAGCACACAGGACACAAGCGATAGTGATGTCTAAGCTGAGGTCGGGGCAACAGGCAGGCAAGGGTAACCAAGGGACAGGCCAAAGGTCAGGGTAACAGGCAAACAGGAGTAGTCAGAGACAAGCTAAAATCGGTACACAGAAAGGTTAACGTCGCACACGGCAAACAGGAACATATGCTAACAAACAAAGTTGAACAGCAAAGCAGACCTGCAGTGCAACAGTTAATATAGACTTCCTGGGAAGGCCTGGGGTGGGGCCATACAGGGAGGAGATATGATAAAGCCAGATAGATAAGGGAGTCTGGCCTCTAATGAACACATGGAGAGAAGGTAAGCTGCCAGACATACTACATATCCATGACATCTTCTCTACATAGCAATACTCATGGTATGGAAGGTAACACTAGACATTAAAGTTGAAATTACTTCATAATCGTTCTGCTCGTAACTATGAAAAACACAAACGGTAAGTGACATATGTAGTAAAAGAAAATGAATAAATGATAAAACACACATTAAAGTCCATATATCAAAGGAAAAATGATTTTGAAAAAAAGTGATTGTGAGGATGATGGTAAGTCCGTTGAGGTAGTAAGTTTCAAATTCTATCCACCTTCACCAGGAAAGTGAAGAAGAGGAGAAGGGAAGGAAGTTCTCAATCTGAAGAAAAATCCCACTCTGGATGTGGGAACCCTTACCCGAACTGGTGGACCCCCTAAAGAGCAAGGTCGTGAATGCCAGCAGATTTAGCCCTCTGCAGGGACTAGTAGGTCTCCCGTCAGTGGCGGCTGGTGCTCAAAATTTTTGGGGGGCGCAAACAAAAAAAAAATTGCAGGCTCACTGTGCCCGTCAAATGCAGCCACTGTGCCATCAATTGTCACCACTGTGCCATGCCATCAAATGCAGCCACTGTGCCATCAATTGTCACCACTGTGCCATGCCATCAAACGCAGCCACTGTGCCATCAATTGTCACCACTGTGCCATGCCATCAAATGCAGTCACAATGCCATCAATTTGCACCACTGTGCCATGCCATCAAATGCAGCCACTATGCCATCAATTGTCAACACTGTGCCATGCCATCAAATGCAGTCACTATGCCATCAATTCGCACCACTGTGCCATGCCATCAAGCGCAGCCACTGTGCCATCAATTTGCAGCCTCTGTGCCATGCCATCAAATGCAGCCGCTGTGCCATGCCATCAAACGCAGCCGCTCTGCCATTTTCGCCACTGTGCATGCCACTGTGCCCTTGCTGCCACTGTGCCCTTGTTACCTATTGTCACCACTGTGCCCTTGTTGCCACTGTGCCCTTGTTGCCCATTGTCACCACTGTGTGTGCCAATGTGCCCTTGTTGCCACTGTGCCCTTGTTGCCACTGTGCCTTTGTTGCCTATTGTCGCCACTGTGCCCTTGTTGCCACTGTGCCCTTGTTGCCCATTGTCGCCACTGTGCATGCCAATGTGCCCTTGTCGCCACTGTGCCCTTGTTGGCACTCTGCCCTTGTTGCCTATTGTCGCCACTGTGCCCTTGTTGCCACTGTGCCCTTGTTGCCCATTGTCGCCACTGTGCATGCCAATGTGCCCTTGTCGCCACTGTGCCCTTGTTGCCACCTTGCCCTTGTTGCAACTGTGCCCCTGTTGCCACTGTGCCCCATAATATGCACTTACCTTAACGCTTCCACGTCCCCAATGTCTTCTCCCGCCCTGGTGACGCTTCAGCCAATCAGGTTACCGATAACCAGAATCCGGGAACCTGATTGGCTGAAACGGCCGTCAGTCTTATCCAAGGAACGCACTCCCCGTGCGTTCCGAGGATAGACATCCGAGAGCCGGAGGGCTGTACTTGGAAAGCCTATCAGAGCCGCTGGCTCTGATAGACACTTCCGTACAGCCAAGCAGCTGCCACTATTCAGGTAATCTGCGCCCAAATGTCCGGTTTTCTGAATAGATCAGCGGCAGCTAGCAACAATAATAACTTACATTCATGCAATGCAATGAATGTATGTTATTTGCGAGAGGGGGTGGCTCTGCAGCGCCCTCTATTGACGGCCGCCATTACTACAGGCTTTAAAAAGTAAAAATAACATTTTAAGTAGGGTTGTCCCGATACCACTTTTTTAGGACCGAGTACAAGTACCGATACTTTTTTTCAAGTAGTCGCCGATACCGAATACCGATACTTTTTTTAAATGTGTCCCCAAATGCAGCCATGTCCCCCACATATGCAGCCATGTCCCCCACATATGCAGCCATGTCCCCCCCAAAGGCAGCCATGTCCCCCACAAATGCAGCCATGTCCCCCCAGCCATGTCCCCCACATATGCAGCCATGTCCCTCCAGCCATGTCCCCCACATATGCAGCCATGTCCCCCACATATGCAGCCATGTCCCTCCAGCCATGTCCCCCACATATGCAGCCATGTCACTCCAGCCATGTCCCCCACATATGCAGCCATTTCCCCCCAGGCATGTCCCCCACATATGCAGCCATTTCCCCCGAGCCATGTCCCCCACATATGCAGCCATTTCCCCCGAGCCATGTCCCCAACATATGCAGCCATTTCCCCCCAGCCATGACCCCACATATGCAGCCATGTCCCCCACATATGCAGCCATGTCTCTCCAGCCATGTCCCTCCAGCCATGTCCCCCACATATGCAGCCATGTCCCCCACATATGCAGCCATGTCCCTCCAGCCATGTCCCCCACATATGCAGCCATTTACCCCCAGCCAAGTCCCCCACATATGCAGCCACTTCCCCCAGCCATGTCCCCCACATATGCAGCCATTTCCCCTCAGCCATGTCCCCCACATATGCAGCCATATCCCTCCAGCCATGTCCCCCACATATGCAGCCATGTCCCTCCAGCCATGTCCCTCCAGCCATGTCCCTCTAGGCATGTCCCTCTAGCCATGTCCCTCATACCTAGCAGCCGAAAGCACGGAGAACGTCACAGCATTAATTTGAATAGCTGTTTTGCCCGCACGTATATACACTCCCCCTTGTTAGGGATTGGACAGATTACGATCACCCAACCAATCCCGAGCAATGGGGAGTGTCTAAACACAGCGGGAACACTACAGCTATTCAAATGAAAGCTGTGATGTTCCCGCACGCTATTTAACCCATGCGGCAGCGGCTTTCGAAGCGGCGGGGGGGGGGTATTCTATTTAGGTATTGGGAGTATTTGTGGGAGAACAAGTACTCGTTTTTTTTTTTTTTTTGACTACAGGAGGGGGGGGGGGGGCGGCACCCAGGACAGTACATGACCCCTATACCCTTTTTGGCCAATTACTTGCATATAAGCCTTCAAAATGGGCACCTTTGATTCTTCCTGTTTGGCCTCCTTAGACTCCAATGTGGTTCGCCATTCAGGTTATAAATTTTCCCCTGTTCGGGAGTTCTGCCGCAAAACGAACAGGGAGATGTTTGGCCCATCTCTATCAAGTATCCAAGGTTATTTTGGAAGCAAGTTCCAAAAAATACATTTTAAGATTTTCCTCCTATCAGACTGCTAAAACATATGCCATAACAGCATAAACCAGCCTATAATCCATTATATATGTCATATTTACTAAGTCTGCAACCATGATGCTGTATCATCAGCATTTTAGCAATTCTGTTATGTATTAATACTTATTTATTTATAAAAAAATTAGTAGGAAAGGGTTCAGTTTGTGTCTCTTTATTTCTTTTTTTTTGTTGGCTTTTTGTTACAGGGAAGATTTACGTGCACTTTATTGATACATGGGGAAACCCTAGTGAAATAAGAGATTTCCATGTATTATGGAACTCCACAAGATTTTTGACATTGCTTAACTTTGTAGAAGGTGTGTTGTGAGTTGTAATTGCTACTTTCTATGTGCTTTTTTTTTTTTTGCAGGATTCATACTTCACACGTATTTGCATGAGTATTGTATTGTTTATGAGCATTTTTGGGATGTTAAAGGAGATTATACAGATGGGCCAACAGGTAAGTAATTATGTTAGAAGCATAAGATGTAATAAAAGATGAATTGTTTCTATGTTTTAAGCCTCAAACACACGATCGGATTATCCAACGGGAATTGTGTGATGACAGGCTGTTGTCAGAAAATCCGTCCGTTTGTATGCTCCATTCAACAATTGTTGTCGGATTTTCACAGTACAGAGTGTATCATGACTAGGGGTGCAACGGATCACTGTTTGCCTGTACTACGGAGGGGGGGTGGGTCACTGTCTGCCTGTACTACTTGGGGGGAGGTCACTGTGTGCCTGTACTACTGGGGGGGGGTCACTGTGTGCCTGTACTACTTGGGGGGGTCACTGTGTGCCTGTACTACTTGGGGGGGTCACTGTGTGCTTGTACTACTTGGGAGGGGGGTCACTGTGTGCCTGTACTACTTGGGGGGGTCACTGTCTTTTTTTTTTGATGATCCGAAAAATGATCCGATCTGTGACTGCCGATCCTAGGAATGATCCGAACCGTGAGTTTTTTGATCCGTTGCATCCCTAATCATGACTACATAATATAAATCAAATTACTTTGATTATTCAGGTCAGGAGGAGAATAAAAAGGGAATCTTCCATGAGATAAGCAAGGGGTCTCAAACTGGCAGCCCTCCAGCTGTTGCTAAACTACAAGTCCCATGAGACATTGCAAGGCTGACAGACAGACTCCCACAGACAGAGGCATGATGGGACTTGTAGTTTTGCAACAGCTGAAGGGCTGCCAGTTTGAGACTCCTGGGGTAAGCCGTTTATTTAGTCCAGTGGTCATCAACCCTGTCCTGCAGGGCCCACTAACAGGCCAGGTTTGCAAGATAACTGAAATGCATCACAGGTGATGTCATTTGCTGCTCAGTGATTTCAGTATCCTAGTCTGCATCTCCCCAAGGTAACACATAAAACCTGGCCTGTTAGTGGGCCCTGCAGGACAGGGTTGATGACCATGGTACCGGGGAATAGTCAGCAGACCGATAGAACAAAAGATGTTAAAAGCTGCCAGAATTTGTGGTAGGATCAACAGGCATTGGGCCAGATTCATAGAGCAATTACGCCTGTCTAACTGGTGTTAAACAGGAGTAATTTCAAATTTTGCGCGCCGTATCACTAGTTTGAATCCTCAAACCATGATACGGCGGCTTCGGGCTTCGATCCGAGAGGCTTACGTCTTCGTAAGCCTTCGGATCTACGCTGCCATCTATTTGCGGCCGCTGGGAGGAGTTCGCGTCGTTTTGATGCGTCGGGATATGCAAATGTTTTTTTACGGCGATTCCCGAAGATACGAGTGGTCGTCGCAATCACTTTCGTCTATTTTTGTGTACGTAATGTTAGAGCAGCTTTTTGCTGCTCTAACGTTACGTAGCCCATGTTAAGTATGGCCGTCGTTCCCGCTTCGAATTAATTTAAATTTTTTTTTTGTTTACGTAACTCGTTCGGGACTAGGATCGCCCGTAAACGACGCTACCTAAACAACGAATGACGTCACGACGTGATTTCGCGCAATGCACGGCGGGAAATTTGCGAACGGAGCATGCGCAGATCGATCGCCGCGGGAACGCGCCTAATTTAAATGATTCACGCCCCCTACTCGTCTATATGGATTGCGACGGGAGAAATACACTACGCCGCCGTAGTTTACTGGACAAAATCTACCTGAATTCCACGTAGAGCCAGGTAAAAAACGGCGGCTTAGTGTATTTCTGATACGCTACGATAATCCATTTCTATGTGAATCTGCCCCATTGTTTTTAATTATTAAACAAAAAAAAATGTAATGATATATTTAACAGACCAAAGGGAGAAAATAAGGTTTATATACACTTTAGCTTCCCTGAAATTTGTTCTGAATGCTCTGGGGATCTACAAATCAGGTGCATATGGTATGAAAAATTCTGGTTTAAAATGATTATCGCTTAAACCCTCCCCAAATTTGTGACCTTCTTTTTTTTTTATGGCAGGGATTGTGGTAGAGTCTGTAGGAGGTGAATAAGACCCCTTTCACACTGAGGTGCGTTGCAGGTGCTATAACACTAAAAATTGCTCCTGTGAAGAGCCCGGAAAGAGCCGCTGCTGTCTCTCCAGTGTGAAAGCCCAGAGGGCAAAATTTACGGTAAAGTGCCGCTTAAAATAGTGGCGCTTTACCGCCAATGCACCCACCACCCCAGTGTAAAAGGGGCCTAAAGGTATGGTCTTTCAGATGTTTGGATTTTCATGGGGCATGCACAATATAGCATAAAATCTGTGTATAACAAATAAATACAAACTGAGGTTATATTTGTCTTTATGATTTAGAAACTCGCCTATCTAATGGACAGCAGTAATGCTGTAGACTGGACAATACATATTTCAAGCATCATGTTTGTATCATCTATATGTACGATGTCTACCGATGTAGAATTCTGGCAATGGCAAGCTGGAGCATGTGCAGTATTTGCATCTTGGGTCAACTTTCTAATTTATCTGCAGAGGTAAAATACATTTGAACAGCATGCATTATACTTCCTTTAAGATTTACAGTATACTGTGCTATGGAATCAATCCAATGATAGAGCTTAGCTTGTGCACCAAAAATAAATCTCCCAATTCAAGTTCCTATTTATATGGGAAGTATAAGTTGAAGGATCTATGACTCATACATAGACATTACAAACTTTACTGGATCTAGTTAGGTTTAATGACAAACATACTGTTTTTATAGGTATCTTTATTAAAGGGGTTGTAAAGGAAAACATTTTTTTACATAATAAGCATCCGTTACCTGCAGACATTCCTCTTTTCACTTCCTCATTGTTCGTTTTTGCTCAGAAGTTGCTCTATTTCTTTTCTGTTCTGTTCACTTCCTGCTTGTCTGATTGTTACTCACCACCGTGAAAGGAGGCTTTACTACGGTGGTCAGTGACGTGCTCGCCCCCTCCTGGGAACTACTGTACACCTGTGCGGCAGGACGCTCTCTACGTGTTAGAGACTTCAAGGAGGTGTGAATTACTGGGCGTGCCGCAATGCATAATAGGAAATGTAGTTCTTACATGAACGAATGACGCAAACCAGGAAGTGAATGAGAGAACAGCAACTAGAACGCCGGAGGTGATATAGATGAAGGAATTTAATAGGTATTTACTTTTTTTTTAACAGAATCATTACACTATTCTGTCTGTCTACCTTGCAGACATTAATTTTAGGCCAAAACAATGTTTCCTTTACAACTCCTTGAGCCAGATTCAAAAAGCTTTACGCTGGCGTATCTCGAGATATGCCGACATAAGTACAAATGTGCGCCGTCGCATCTTTGCGCCGATTCACAAAGCAAGATACGCCAAAAAACATGGCTTCAGCCATCCGACGTAACGTAACTTGCCTACTCCGGTATATCGTGAGTGCATAGTTACGCTGGAAGCATTCGGCGTTCCCATGTTAAATATGCAAATGAGCAAGATACGCTGATTCACAAACGTAGATGCGCCCGGCGCATTAATATACGCCGTTTATGTAAGGCGTTTTTCCGGCTTAAAGATAAACCACCAAAAAGATGGTGCAGCCCATGTTAAGGTATGAACGTCGGAACAGCCGTCGTTTTTACGTCGTGCACGTAAGTCGTACATGAATGGGGCTGTGCGTAAGTTACGTTCACGTCATAGGCATTTACGCCGACGTCTATTAGGGAGTATATGTGACGTGATTCTGAGCATGCGCGCGCATTCCCAGTTCGAGCGACCTCCTTCCTAATTAGGCAGGCTTACGCTGGCCCATTTACGCTACGCCGCCGTAACTTAGGACGCAAGTGCTTTGTGAATAGAGCACTTGCCGCTCTAATTTGCGGCGGCGTAGCGTAAATAAGATACGCTACGCCCGCCTAAATATACGCCGCCCTACGTGAATCTAGCCCCTTGTTCCTAAAGTATAACCAAAGGCAAAACTTTTTTGTTTTGTTTCATTTTTTTCAGTTTTAGATTGGAGAGGGATTAGAATGCTCTGTTTTTATTGCTGTCTGTGCCTCCATTTAGGAGACTTAAGCCCTGTACACACGGTCGGATATCTGATGGAATCTAATCCGATGGATTTTTTCGTCGGATATCCGATGAAGCTGACTTTCATCAGTCTTGCCCACACACCATCGGTCAAAATTCCGACCATGTCCAAACACTACGACGTGCTGAGAAAAATGAAGTTCAATGCTTCTGAGCATGCGTCTACTTGATTCTGAGTATGTGTGGATTTTTGACCGATGGACTTCCAAAAATGTAAAACATGTTTGTCCGATGAAAACGGTCCATTTATCCGTTTTCATCAGACAAACTGATCGTGTGTACAGGGCTTTACCCTCTCTATTTGTCCTGTTTACCATTATCATTGAACGTGAATCGCAAATTTTGGGTTGCCCCAGAAAAGTAATAGCGGGGAAATCTCCAATGGAAACACTAGTTCTGGTGACCTGGGGGTCCCCAAGGAATTCCCTTAATTTGCAAGAATTTCCTATCCCTTCCTGTTTCAGCTAGGGCACAGGAAGTGAAGGGAAATCTCTGCAATGGGACACCTATAGCGAAAACAAAAAAAAAACTCACAGGGGTTATAACCCTCCCTTGCTCTATCCAAAATGAAAAAAAGGTTTGGCATAAAGTTCTACTTTAAGGCATTTATCTCCGGCATCAATTTGACAGTAGAGCTTGCGATAGTTGTAACACTTGCATGCATGTTCAATAAATGGCTTAAGGAACAAGACGAATTTCAGCAACCCAAATCAATTTAAACATAATTTACTTTGCTAAAGGCAAATGTGTACCAGCTGCATTCTGACTGATTGATGTGGGTGCCTCTATTTATTTCTTATATTTGTAAAATGATATTATTGCAGTAGGGGCACATGATTTATGGTTATCTTGCTATACAGTAAGTTTTATTAGCATTCTGTTACAATACTGATTGGATCTGCACTAGAAGTGGCACAAGATAAAAGTTTTCCCTTGGATAGTATTATACAGGTATCTGCACCCTCTTCCCCCCTGAAAGGTGCCAAATGTGACACCGGAGGGGGGAGGGTTTCCATGTTTGTGTGGACTTCCGCTTTAAATATAAGATAAAATACGGTAAATGGAATAATGGGGCGCCATATGACTCAGGTAGCCAGCAGTCATACTTTGGCTACATGTTGGTTACAGCTAAGGCTAAGAAATTACTTGTGCAATAACTGTACTTAACAGTGTGTACCTATTTTATTCACTTCAGGTTTGAAACGTGTGGGATCTATATTGTGATGTTTTGGGAGATTCTGAGAACATTAATACGAATTGTTGTCCTCTTCTTTTTCTTGATCTTGGCATTTGGATTGAGTTTCTTTGTACTCCTCTACCCCCAGGTTTGTAGGATTTTGAATGTATAAATATGTGTGTGTACGTTTGCTGTGGTTTAACCCTTTTCACGTATAGCTTTCAGAATTTGTGAAAGACCCCCCCCCCCCAACCATATATTTTCTAAAAAATACATGATCAGTAGAATAAAAAGAAGGTGCTACTGATTTTTTAGACCCAGCGGTAATTGCGCAAATGTTTATCAAAGCATTATTAGCCAATAAAAACAAAACAACATTTACAAAATTACTACTAAACATACAAGCTTAACCTGTTTTGAGGTGTTAACAATTAATGCCACTGAAAGCGCAACTAAAGTAGTTATTTTAGGTGTATAAAGGTGGCCATATACTATATAATCTGATTGTACAATCTCCTTTAGATTTACCAAAACTATGGACTAGGACATGGATGCTCACACCCTTCACTCACCAACTATGTTTGCACAGCATCCCTGGCATCCCTCCACACGTGCATTTGCCTGGCTTGTCAATGTAGGTTGCTGCAGCTGCTATGTCTGCATGCTAAACTCTCTGAGCCCGTATGCGTCTTGCAGGTTGGGTACCCCTGATGTAGTACTAGGGCCTGCCTGATTGGATACAGAGTGAATGGATAGATAGGTGGGTCCGCCTAGTCCATGGATGCTCAATCTGTGGCCCTACAGCTGTTGCAGAACTACAAGTCCCATGAGGCATTCCAAGGGTGACAGTTACAAGCATGACTCCCAAAGGCAGTGGCATGATGGGACTTGTAGTTTCGCAACAACTAGAGGGACGCAGGTTGAGCACCCATGGACTAGGCCAGTGATGGCGAACCTTGGCACTCCAGATGTTTTGGAACTACATTTCCCATGATGCTCAGGCACTCTGCAGTGTAGTAGAGCATCATGGGATATGTAGTTCCAAAACATCTGGGGTGCCAAGGTTCGCGATCACTGGACTAGGCGGACCCACCTATCTATCCATTCACTCTGTATCCAATCAGGCAGGCCCTAGTACTACATCAGGGGTACCCAACCTGCAAGACGCATACGGGCTCAGAGAGTTTAGCATGCAGAAATAGCAAACATAGCAGCCTACATTGACAAGCCAGGCAAATGCACGTGTGGAGGGATTCCAGGGATGCTGTGCAAACATAGTTGGTGAGTGAAGGGTGTGTGCTAATTAGGACAGCTTGTAAACTCCTTCCTGTGTCTTAGGCCCCTTTCACATTGCGGCGGGAGAAGCGTTGACGCTACAGCGCCGCTAAAAATAGCGGCACTATACAGTCGGATTTTCTGCGAGATTTGCGGCCGCTAGCAGTGCAGTATTAACCACCGCGAGCGGCCGTGAAAGGGTTAATACCGCCCGCAAGGCGCATTGCGGGCGGTATTGCCACGATTTTCCATTGCTTTCAATGGGAAGGAGTGGTATACACGCCGCTCCTCTCACCACTCCAAAGATGCTGCTGACAGGAGATTTTTTTTCTCTCCTGCCAGCGCATCGCCTCAGTGTGAAAGCCCTCAGGCTTTCACATTGAGGATGCAGTGAAGGAGTTTTTCAGGCGGTATAGCAGCGCTATTTTTAGCGCTGTACCGCCTAAAAAACTCCTTAATAAGAAAGGGGTCTTACTGGTTCCTCCATCCCATATCTACATACCATGAAGTAATGAAGTTTTTCTAAAAGCAGTGTCTAAGGTAAGGCCTTGTTCTCAAAATCAAAGAAAGCTTTTATTTTTCTGCAACAGGTGTACATTAATGGTATATTGGTACTAGACATGTGCACACTGAAATATTTTGTTTTGGAATTTTGTTTTCGTACGAAAAATACATTTATTTAGTTGCTCTCAAAATTTGTTTGTATTTATTTTGTTTAGGTAAAAAATGCATTAGTCCGAAAATCCGAATGAATTAAGGTTGAATCTGTCAACTGAAGGCTTATGATGTCTGTCGAATGTTCTAAGAAGATTTGACGAAGCAGCTAAACTGTACAATGCCACAATCATACATTTCTGGTTGAAGTAGAATTCTAATGTTGCATGACTAGTAATAATTATATTTTTATTAATTATTATTACTGGTCAACCAACATTAGAATACTTCTATAGCCTCTGGGCGGAGCATTTGACTGTAAATGTCTACTATGTTTTTAGCTGCTTCTTTGAATGTTCATGTCTTTATAATGTCGAATCTTTTCTCTCTATGTCGAATAATCTTGGACTAAGGTTAGGCCCATTTGACCACAGGTTTGATAGACACAGATCGCTATTGTCACGTCATGTCGAATCTTCTACCTATATTGAACCTTTTGTCGCAACAAAAAAAAATGCATTTTATGTTGGATCTTTCGGATTTCAGATTCTGCGCGTTCCTTATCGTTTGTTCAAATGAACGCGAAAATCCCTGAAATTCAGACAAAAATGCATTCAGACGAAAACGAATGCACATGTATAACTGGTACACAGTAGAGCTGAAATTTAGAAAATAAAAAGGTGAATTTAGCCTTAAAGCAGGTGCTTTCCCCTCATTGCTGGTGTAGTTGGTGGTATCCTTATTTTCAAAATTAGTCTGAGGCCTCGTACACACAAGCAAATAGATTTGTTCAAATCCGTCGGACAGACAGATTTGAACAAATCTGTCTGCTGGGATGTATTGGTTTGATCGTGTACACACGATCAAACCAAAATCCCCGCCGGCAGACAGCGCGCTGACGTGTCGCTGACGTCTCGGTGACGTGGCGGTGACGTTGACGCCGCCACGTCACCGCACCCGGAAGTGGATAGAAGTAAATTATGTAAACCTTATGAATTGTTGTGTTGTTTCTTGACGTCCCTTTGATTTCCTTGTTTTCCTGAGTTCCTGTTTATATTTTTTATGTCAAAACCTAAAACTCTAAACAATAAAACCATTTTTTTTTCTATTACAAAACAAGACTTCATGGGTTAACTCTGTTTTCTCTTTTTTAGACACCATTCAGCAATCCTTTATTAGCCCTGATGCAGACGTTTACCATGATGCTTGGAGATATTAACTATCACGATGGGTTCCTTGTTCCATTCCTTGATAACCAGATAGAAAATCCAATTTTCACCTTCTTCCATCTGATTATTTTCACACTGTTAATTCCAATCCTATTGATGAACCTGCTTGTAAGTGACTTGAGATGATAATTCCATAAGTGAGAATGTGAAGACTAAAAAAATAACCCCTGCACAATCAGCAATACTAATTACAATATTTGTATATATGCTGTTGCTTGCACTGACATGTTTCCACACCCTTAATGAGTATTTATCAATAAAGTGCAGTGCAAATTCACTGTGCATAAATGTGCAATCACCTTAATACATATTCCAAATTTAGTGAAAAATATTCAAAATGAACAATATGAGAAAACATGTGCTATAGATTATACACTTTTCAAAAATAGTATGAATAAATATTTAAAAAGATAATCCCTCCTTGCAATCTTCTGGAACACGTCACAGGTCCTAGAAGATTGCCCGGCCAATTACAGAGCGATGTGCGGCTCGCACTCGAGCGCCCACAGTAACAATGCCAGCGCTGGGGAAAGGAGCGGGGCTTTGTGCGGCCGCATCGCTGGACCGTGGGACAGGTGAGTGCCTTATTAATAAAAATGAGTGGCTACACTTTTTGTAGCTGCTGACTTTTACAGTAAATGGGTTGAACTGCGCTTTAAAGGGATTGTAAAGGTTATTTTTTTATTTTCTAAATAGGTTCCTTTAGGCTGGATTCACACTTGTGCAGTGTGAATTCTAGCTCTGTTATCTCTGCAGAGAGATAAGAGAACTGTTCAGCAGATCATCTCTGTTTTAGCTGCAAAATTGGAGACCTGGGAGAGGGGAGTGGGGAAGTGTATTGAGGTGAATAAGAAAAATCCTGAAGAGAAATGAACACATCTGCGAATCAGATGTGTGCCCATAGAAGATAATGGGCCTGAATTCGCACCTGAGCCGCACCGCAATGCCTAGAAAACGCACACGTTTATTCGGCAATGCGTAGTGCGAATGCATCGTTCATATGTGAACCAGCCTCATTGAAAACAATGTATTTAGAAATGTTCTGCGAAAAGGATGTGGTTTAAGCTGCACTCAATTCGCATAGGTGTGAACCCGGCCTGAAGCTAGTGCATTGTTGGTTCACTTACCTTTTCCTTCGATTTCCCTTCTAAATGTTTTTTTTTATTTGTTTTCTTTGTCTGAATTTCTCCCTTCCTGTTCCTCCTCAGTAAGCTGTTCAGTAATCTGTTCTGGCTGACTAACCACCGCTCAGTTAATGGTGGCAAGTTTACTGAGGAGAAACAAGAAGTGAGAAATTCAGACAAAGAACCATTTAGAAAGGAAATTTAAGGAAAGGTTAAGTGAACCAACCATGCACTAGCTTAACCACTTCAGCCCCGGACCATTTTGCTGGTCAATGACCGGGCCACTTTTTGCAATTTGGCACTGCGTCGCTTTAACTGCCAATTGCGTGGTCGTGCGATGAGGCTCCCAAACAAAAATGGTGTCCTTTTTTTTCCCCCACAAAAAAAAGCGGCGCGCTCCCGTGACCCGGTCCGAAGCTCCAGGACCGGGACCGCGGGACTCGCGGACCCGATCGCCGCTGCAGTGCGGCGATTCATCCCTGGAGCTGAAGAGCGGGGAGAGCCGTGTGTAAACGCGGCTTCCCCGTGCTTCTCTGTGGCCGCAGCATCGATTGCGTCATCCCTGTTATAGGGGGACGCGATCGATGACGTCACACCTACAGCCACACCCCCCTACAGTAGTAAACACACACACAGGGAACACTCAAAGTCACAGCGCCCCCTGTGGTTAACTCCCAAACTGCAACTGTTATTTCCACAGTAAACAATGCAATTTAAATGCATTTTTTGCTGTGAAAATGACAATTGTCCCAAAAATGTGTCAAAATTTTCCGAAGTGTCTGCCATAATGTCGCAGTCATGAAAAAAATCGCTGATCACCGCTATTAGTAGTAAAAAAAAAATTTTTTATAAAAATGCAATAAAACAATCCCTGATTTTGTAAACGCTATAAATTTTGCGAAAACCAACCAATAAACGCTTATTTTTTTTTTACCAAAAATATGTAGAAGAATACGTATCGGCCTAAACTGAGAAAAAAAATGTTTTTTTTACATATTTTTGGGGGATATTTATTATAGCAAAAAGTAAAAAATATTGATTTTTTTTTTAAATTGTTGCTTTATTTTTGTTTATAGCGCAAAAAATAAAAACCGCAGAGGTGATCAAATACCACCAAAAGAAAGCTCTATTTGTGGGGAAAAAAGGACGCCAATTTTGTTTGGGAGCCACGTCGCACGACAAAGCAATTGTCAGTTAAAACAACGCAGTGCCGAATCGCAAAAAGGGCCAAGGTCCTTTACCTGCATTTTGGTCCGGGTCTTAAGTGGTTAAAAAATAAAAAACAAACCTTTACAACCCCTTTAAGATAATCTTTAGGTTACTTTTCCTGACAAGAGTAAAGGGCATTTAGAGGAGAAAATCAAGCCCCCAGTGTGCATGAGGCCTAAAAAGTGTTATTTAACTGTAATGAATTACACTATCAAATTTTTGGGAAAGAAAATAAAATAACATGGAGATACCCATTAAGGGAAATAAGGAAAGAGATTACATTGAATCATTGTATTGAAAATGTAAACAGAATCATAAGTCACTCGTTGAACCAACTACATTCCAAAATAATTTATTGTTTTTGTATGCAAATGCACAATTTGTTCAATGTTGTTTTCATGTACACTACAGATTGGTCTGGCTGTTGGTGATATTGCAGAAGTACAAAGAAATGCAGCACTCAAAAGGATTGCAATGCAGGTAAACTCCTTTTTTTTTATGTTCTGGTATTCTTTGCAAAGTAAAATATTGCCACATTCCCTAAGCTCTCAAATTTCCTTGCCAAGTGCAACCTCTCCTCCAAAATGAACATCCTTTAGTACATCACACCCCTATATCTTTAGCAAAACACATGATTAATTTTAGTTTTAAAAGACTAGCCCTTTTCTTTACGTGAATAACATGATTGTTTCTTTCAAGCTTCTCTTGTGACTAAAAGTCTTCCATCTTCAGTCTTTATATATTTCTGAAAAATGGTTCCTAAACCAACATATTTATACACAAGGTTTTAAGTAAGAACAATGGCATAAACAGCAATGACCGTGCTGTTAATGGTTGCTAAGGATGTGGCGGGTGGAGGCCAGGGTTGCCAACTTTCAGTTTGTAAAATCTGTACTTTTTGTACTTTTTTGTACTTTCTGTCCTTGAATGTCCATTACGGAGATGTAGGCTGCATGTCCGTAACTGACGTTCAAGCCGCGTACAGACGAGGAGACATGTCTGCTGAAACATGTCCGACGGACCGATTCCAGCGGACATGTCTCCTCGGATATTTGGTCTGATGGCGTGTACACACCATCGGACCAAAATCCACTCGGACGGATAACGCGGGAAGTAAAATACTTCCATTCGACGCGTGCGGGAGATTTATGTCCGCTGGTTAGGCGTACTAACCAGCGGACATGTACGACGGACATGTTTCCAGCGGACAAATTTCAAAGCATGCTTTGAAATTTGTCCGCTGGAAAAACCTGTCCGCTAGGTCGTACACACGATCGGATATGTCCGCTGAAACTGGACGGTGGACCAGTTTCAGCGGACATGTTTGATCGTGTGTACGCGGCCTCATGGACAGATGCAACAATTATGGATTTTACAAACTGTTTGTAAATTTATTGAAAGTTGGCAACCCTGGTGGAGGCATCTACTGCATTCTCAGCAATCACTGATATCACACGTCCCCATTCACATGCCAGAGAATCCCCGGCCACGTTAGCAAAGTGGCAGGAATATGGCATGACATCATTTTCCAAATATGTCCGTGGCCATATTTGGGGAATAATGTCACCACTATTTCTGCCCAATACCTTATATTACCGCTAGCAGCTTGCGGAGATATTCATCAAGTTGCCATCGTCGTGTTAGGCCTCGTACACATGAGGGGATATGTCCGCTGAAACCGTTTCAGCAGACATCTCCGATCGTGTGTATGGGCTAGCGGACAGATTTGTCCACCCGACAGATTTCAAAGCATGCTTTGAAATCTATCCGGTGGGAATCTGTCCGCCCAACATGTCTGCTGGTTAGTACACTTACCAGCAGACATGTCGTCCCGCACCGCCGCCGCGCCGCCGCCGCGCCGCCGCCGCGCCGCCGCCGAATGGATTCGGCGCATGCGCGGAAGTGTTTTACTTCCTGGAGGGGTGACGTGGCGGTGACGTGGCGGCGTCAACGTCACCGCCGCGTCCGCCGGCGGGGAATTTGATCCGATGGTGTGTACACGTCATCGGATCAAACTCCAGATCGGACATATCCGATGGAAATGGTCCCCGGACCGTTTTCATCGGATATGTCCGATCGTGTGTACGAGGCCTAAGGGTCATGATGGATGCCATTTATTGTGATTAATGAGGATCTACATCACTAACCAATGTGATTGCAGATGAAAGTCTTTTTACTTGCTGTTTACTTTTTGTATAATACTTTATGCTATACTTTACCATTTTGTTATACTTAAAGAGGCCTTTCAGATTCTGATAAGCCCCCAACCCACAGAACCCCACATCCCTGACCAAGTGGTTGAGGCACTTGTCCTCATAAACATGGAGACAAGGTGCTTTGACAGGGGGATTCCCCTAAGCAAGGTACCCCCCATGTTGACGCATGTGGCCTCCCCTCTTCCCTGGTCAGCATGGCTGCATGCTCAGATTAAGGTTTGGGTATAGATTTTTGAGGGTTACCCCATGCATTTTGTTTGCATGGGGTTCTCCCTTAAAATCCATACCGGATCCCAAGGAATTTTTTTTTCACTTTTTTTTTTTTTAGCAAGAAACAGAGGTTGCACGCATATGGCACCCTCTATGTATATATATACAGCATAGTAAATTTTCAAAATATACATAGTAGCAAAGTTAATACACATTAACAATAATTTTTACATTAAACTGATTACTTTAATATATACCATATGTCTAAATCTTTATTTCCTTTGTGGCATTTTAACATGCATGATTTTGAATTTGTCATAGTATTTTGGATGTATTTATATAGGTGAGCCTGCACACAAATCTAGAGAAAAAGCTGCCATACTGGTTTCTGAAGAGGGTGGATGAATTGAATTGCATTGTGTATCCCAATCTTCCAAGAATCTGGGGACATGCTGTGCATTCAGTAAGTAGTCCAGTTTAGCTTTTCTGACATTGGTTGCATATTGGAGTATTAACCATTTTATTTTTCATACTGTATGAATACTCACCCTTATGTACCAAAGCAGTTTTTGCATTTGGGCCTGTTTTATCAGTGGTAGTGTTGTTGTTACTTAACCTCCCTGGCGGTATGATTATGTCAGGTTTTTGATGCTGAAAGCGGTACAATTGTTTTGCAAGGACATTTGGCATTTTATATTGTAGGCCTGTAATTCTTAGAAATAACTCACTTAAATCTGACCAAACAGGAGTCTAGTAGACATCCCGGGTATGATAAAGTTTGAAACACAAAATCATAAATTATAATAAAATAAATAACTATAAATAATTATCAAAAATAATATTATAATAATAAAATGTGTTCAATAATGTAATGAACTCAAAAACAGTGAAATTTGCTCAGTTGCAGAATTGTCGCTGCCATCACTTTTAGTGTCTGATGACGAATTTCCCCACAAATCGCTATCGCTCAATTCTACAAGTGTTCTAATTTACTATCGCTGTTTTCTACTGTAGCTGGTCTATAACCACTTTTGATGTAAAGGGACACTGTTTGGTTGCTATGGACAATCTCCAGTTTCCAGGCAGAAAGAACAGTATAAATAATATAAAAGTGCATGCAGTGCACTGGACAAACCACTAGGGACAATAGGGAGGTGAAATAATTTGAAATAATTTGATAGAGTAATGTAATCTGTAAGATTACAGTGTACTGTATGTGTAATGTGTTATAAGGGAAAAACTTGCACACTACTATGTACTAATTTGTAGATTGTATGCGTAATGTGTTTTGCACTTTTTGAATTTCCAGCTGGGCTCCATCCCCGTGCGTCGCTCGCAGGGAACGGAGCCCGGCATACAGTACATCGGGCGTAAGACACAGCAGCCACACACAGTGGGAAGACATCGCAGGATCCAGGGGACAAGGTAAGTTAATCTTTGCAACTTCCCGCTCCCCACCCCCCCAGGGTGTTCTGGGAAAACACACAGTTCCCAGAACACAGCGGGGACCAGAGAAGATGTGCGGCACGCTGTAGGGAACCGGGCAGTGAAGCCGCAACGCCTCACTTCCTGATTCCCTCACTGAGGATGGTGGCGGGGGCGGCCGAGAAACGAGCGATTGCTGCCGACATCGCAGACACCCTGGACAGGTAAGTGTCCATTTATTAAAAGTCACCAGCTGCAGTATTTGTAGCTGCTGGCTTTTAATATGTATTTTTTTTTTTTTTAGGTGGGCCTCCGCTTTAGGCCTCTTACACACGATCAAATCTGTCTGCTGGAAACGGTCTGCTAGACCGTCCCAGCAGACAGATTAGATCGTGTGTACGGCCGAGCCGACGGATTTGGCCACCCGACAGATTTCAAAGCATGCTTTGAAATCTATCGGGTGGGAATCCGTCCGCCCGACATGTCTGCTGGTTAGTACACTTACCAGCAGACATGTCGTCTGCTGGTAAGTGTAAATGGATTCGGCGCATGCGCGGAAGTGTTTTACTTCCTGGTGTGGTGACGTGGCGGCGTCAACGTCACCGACACGTCAGCGCGCCGTCTGCTGGCGGGGATTTTGGTTTGCTCGTGTGTACACGCGAGCAAACCAAAATCCTAACAAACAGATTTGTTCAAATCGGTCGGTCCGACCGATTTGAACAAATAGATTGCCTCGTGTGTACGAGGCCTTAAACAGAATAAACAATAATTTGCCTCTCTGTTCATATTGCTAAAAGAGAAACTGCAGTCTGCTCACATAATTTGTAATAAAAACATCTTTGCCATTCTGAAGCTTCCCTCCAACCATTTTGCACATTATTTTATATATACTGTGATTCTGCACTTGCCAAATATGCTGCATACATCTCCCTCCACTGAGTCTGGCTGCAACCATGTTAACTATGGGCAGCTGAAGCTGCTGCCTGTTCACTTTCTGGATTTACACAGACACACAGAGGCACACCTCCAGCTCTACAGCTCTAATTGGCCCTCTTATGACTCATCCCCTTTCACAAGAGTAAAATAGAGCTGTGTATGTTATAAGCCTAGGCTTAAAAATGTTTTACTATCCAAACTTAAAACCACAAGGGCAGAAGATATAATAGATGGAAAGATGAACAAATAACTGAAGTTCTGCTTTAATAGCAACTGTTTGATTTTTTTTAATTTTCCTGATGATTTTAGTAGAATAATGCCATGTACACACGATCAAATTTTCTGATGGAAAAGAGTGTGGGCCCCATCGGACTTTATTCCATCGGAGTAAAAAAATAGAACAAGTTTTAAATTCTAACGAAGGAAAAAAAATCAGATGGGAAATTCTGATTGTCTGTGTGGAATTCCATTGGAGAAAAATCCATGCATGCTCAGAATAAAGTCGATGCATGCATGGAAACATTGGGCCAGATTCACAGAGCCCTTACTCCGGTCTATCTCGCGTTAGACCGGAGTACTTTCAAATTACGCGCGTTGTTTCATTAGTCTGAATCCTCAAACCATGAAACGACGGCTTCGGGCTTCAATCCAACTGGCTTACGTGTTCGTACGCCTTCGGATCTACGCTGCAATAATTTTGCGGCCGCTGGGTGGAGTTCCCGTCGTTTTCCGCATCGGGGTATGCAAATGAGCTTTTTCCGACGATCCACGAAGTTACGAGCGTCATTTGCAATCTCTTACGGCATCTGTAGTCATCTTTTTGCCGCGTAAAGTTATTCCAGCTTTTATCTGGTCTAATATTAGACAGCCCATGTTGAGTATGGCCGTCATTCCCGTGTCGAATTTCAACGTTTGTTTTTATTTTTTTACGTAAGTCGTCCGGGAATAGGAATGTACGTAAGCTACTCAAACAAAAAATGACGTATCGTCGTTATTTCGCACAATGCACGGCGGGAAATTTCTGAACGGAGCATGCGCAGTTCGGTCGCCGCGGGGACGCGCCTAATTTAAATGCTTCACGCCCTCTAATCGCGTATTTCAATTCCGCCGCGAGAAATACACTACGCCGCCGTACCTTACGGGCCAAAATCTACATGAATTTGTCGTAGAGCCAGGTAAAATACGGCGGCGTAGTGTATCTCTGATACTCTGCGCCAATGTAATTGTATCTGAATCTGGCCCTTTGAGCTTAATTTTTCTCGGCTCATCGTAGTGTTTTATGTCACCGCGTTTTGGACAGTCAGAATTTAGTCTGATAGTGTGTATGCAAGATAGCTTGAACGGAATTCCGATGAAAAAATCCATCGTATTTTAGACCATCGGCTACTCCGATCATGTGTATGCGGAATTACACTTGGTTTTAGCGAAAGAGGAACTCTACTCTCTCAATCAGCATTGACTATTTGTAATCCTTATTCTGCATTAGTAAGTAGATAGGAATGTATATCATTCTACTTGTTTTAAGCTTATTTTTATTTATTTTTCTTCTCAGTTAGTTGGTTTCCAAGCCTAGGCAAATGATCTCATACATCCCAGTAGACTTTAGTGCAGCTAAGCTCAGCTAACATGCAGCTCCTGTCTGCATGTCTGAGCTAAAGGCAGATGGATTCCAGGAAGTAAATACTACATGAATCATATGTGCTTAATCAAGATGGTCATGGCCAGAAAAACTAAGGAGTGTTTTTTAAAGCTGAGTTCTTTATGCAAAATAAAGCATGGACACATAGATGGGGGAGTTTGCTTTGAATATTAAAAATTTATTAAAATAGCGTTTTTGGTTTGTGGTGCTCAGATGCAGTGTAGTCCTGATATAAACATTAGCACTAGACTAGCCCCCCCCCTCACCAGGGTTGCCAACTGTCAGTAAATTTACAAACAATCATAAATGTCCATTACGGATGTACAGACTACACGTCCATAATGGACATTTATTGACAGATGCAAAAATTACGGATTTTAACAACTGTAAATTTACTGAAAGTTGGCAACCCTGCCCCTCACATGATTCTACACTGACTTCTGAGCTACTTGGGCTTTGACGATTCACTTATACATATGAATGTTGAGTTAGTTTAATAAATTGCCATGGAAACATTGTTGAGTTTTGACCCCATAAGATACTTTGATTGGAATATGCGGACAAAATAAAGCCACTTTTTCTAAAGAAGTGTAGAATGGTGACCTTTTTGAAATATTGTGTCTAAAATACTATTGTACAACCTTGGGAAAATTGGGAGAGGACAGAGGGAAGAGGGTAATCTGTACATTTATTTTTGTATGCAAAAAAATATATAAAAAAATGAAAATAACACTAATAAAAATGGATTTAAAACAAATACATTAGCACTACACACTACAGTAGTGCATCACAGCAATCTGGTTATGTTGACTAACAATACCAACTTAATAACTTAATAACTTAAAACTTAATAGTGAAATTGTTTCAATATATAGCAGGGTGTAAATATACAGAATATAAATGACAATTTTTCTTTCTTCATCAGACTTTATTTAAGCATTTCCTTGAGTGTGATGGCTTTAAATTTGAAGCTCCTATCAATGATGCAACGATGGAACTCGAGCTGTGGAAACAAAAAAACAGGTTAGCATATGCAGCAGTTTATAAAGAACAATCATAGGGATGTGTTTCCCGAAACCTTGGCAACTGCAGCTGTAGATCACTGAAAACAGGGCCAAAATAAATACAGTTTATGGGATGTGTTATTACTATGTTATTGTTAATTCTATGTCCTGTATTGTTTTAAGCAGTGTATTCTTTTATTCCAAAGGCTTCATTATAGAATAATGTACCTTTGTCTTTATATGTCAACATTCCGTACTAAGCCCCTCCCTCTTGTAAGACCCACCCCTTCACACTCCAGCTGTAATGGATCCTGTAGACCAGAAGTCTGCAAACTTTCCAAACAAAGAACTAGAGGGGGGCCAGACTGTGGCCAATGGAAGTATAAAATGTTATTGGTGAGATTACAAATGTCCCCAAACACGTTGGTCAATATGAGAAGATAGAAGGCCACGTCTTTGGCGTCTTTGGAAGGAATAGTGCCCTACTTTGGTGTCAGTGGGAGAAATAGCGCCCCGTCATTTGTGTCAGTGATTGGCATAGTGTCCCATTGTTGGTGTCACCGGGAGGAATAGTGCCCGATCTTTGGGGTCACTGGGAGGAATAGTGCCCCAATGATGGTGTCACTTGGAGGAATAGTGCCCCATCCTTGGTGTCACTGGGAGGAATAGTGCCCCATCATTGGTGTCAGTGGGAGGGATAGTGCCCCATCATTGGTATTATAGGGAGGAATAGTTCCCCTATCATTGGTATCAGTGGGAGGAATAGTGGTCCATTGTTGGTGTCACTGGGAGGAATAGTGCAGCCTCTTTGGTGTCAATGGGAGGAATCGTTTCTCATGTCTGTGGAGGAATAGAGAGCCATCCTTTCTGTCTTTGGAAGGAAAACTGCCCCAAGGGCCAGATAAATGCAAACAAAGGGCCGCATTAGGCCCACAGGCCACAGTTTGGAGATCAGTGCTGTAGACAATGGTGTTGATTTACTTACGCTCTGCATAGAAACCAATCGGCTTTCATTTTTGTTGTCAAAGCTTAACCCTCCTGGTGGTATGATTATGTCAGATTTTTTAATGCAAATGCGGTACATTTTTTTGCATGTAAATTTGGCGTTTTATATTGTATAATTCTTAAGAACAACTCACTTAAATCTGTCCAAACAAGTCTAGTAGACATCACGGATATGATAAACTTTGAGACACAAAATCATAAATTATAATATAATAAACAAATATAAATAAAAAACAAATAATAAAATAATAAATACATTTTATTCAATAAATTGTATTCAATAAGCAAATCAAAAACTCTGAAATTTGTTCGCACAAGAGTGCAATATTACTAGTCACTGCATATTGGTTTAGTAAACTGCACAAAGTCTGACGTCACAATTTGGACAAGGGAACCTGGTTTCTTTTCGTATTTTCTTTCCACTGTCATCTCTGTTCGGGCAACAAACCACGCACATCCTTGTAGGTGCTAACTTTTTCTCAGTTGGTGGGATGTAGTCCATGAAGTGATGACCAGTTAGGCGTTTTGGGTTGACAACACCTGCAGCACGACATCCAGCTCTATTCACAGCCATTGGTGTTTGGTGGTTCACAAAGATCAGTTTGGCAACTTTCAAAATAAGGTCAGATTGAATCACTGGATTGTCACTCGTTTTGAGCAGAATGTAGGCATTCCACGAGCATTGCTCAAGAAGATGCCTGTAGATCTTCTTGTAGTACATTTTTTTTATGGTTCCTCATTGCTGGAAAAAATGTCATTGCTTGGTCGGCTCTGTCAACACCTCCCATCGTGTTATTGTAGTCTATCACTACTTGTGGCTTCATGATTTCTTTCCCATCTTTTGTGCATACCATAACAGTGGAGGTATTATGGACTATACTTATTAGGCACACATCTTTCTTGTCACGCCATCGCAGTGCCATCATTTTGCTTTTCTGCCAGGCAACCGTTTCTCCAGTCTTCAGCTTCTTATTGCCAAACATTGGCCACATGTTGCACCGGTTAGCCCAGTGGTTTAATAGGCATCTGTTTTGTTCTGCAGAAGAAACTCATAAAGTTTACGCAATAGTCCTGATTTAACAATGGCTTAATTCGTGAAATAATGGAAGATGTTGCCATTCCATAGTTGCTGTATTTTGGGTTGGATTTTGTTCCTTTCCCAGTGTTTAGGACTGAAATCTAAATGTAGCCAGTTGACGATTCGCAAAGAATGAAGGATTTTACGCCAAATCGTTCTCTCTTTGATGTCATGTATTGTATCCAGCTGAGCCATTAGACTTTCATCTATGCTAATGTCTTTTTCTGGCACATAGCTCAGATGGAAAAAAAAAATATCATTTGAGATACTTACCAAATTTTCTTGAGTTTTGGTGCAGGATGAGTAGTTTTATCAAATTCTTTGTTGTTTTTGAAGTGTATTTCATTCTAAGGGAAAATCTGTACTCTGAAGCCACGTACACACGGCAGAGAACCTCGACGGGCAGAACACATCGTTCCGCCCGTCTAGGTTCTCTGCCGGCCGTCGAAATCGGCGACCCGCCCGTCGGGAATGGCAACCAGCCATTCATCCAGGCGGGCCGTCGAGCAAAAAGAGAGCGTGCTCTCTATTCGCTCGACGGGATTCCCGACGGGCGGGGCGAGCCAGGAGCGTACACACGGCCGAGGTTCTCGCTGGAATGCAGCTTCCAGCGAGGTTCTCGCTGGTTTCCAGCGAGAACCTCTGTCGTGTGTACGCCGCCTAACATGATGGGAATCTTGGGGGCACTAAGTGATCCGTACCACAGTTAATAGAGTACCAAGTTCTCACATCACTGAGCTCAGTCACAGAATCGGTGCTGTCGTCACTTTCCGTATCTGATGACAAATTTTCCCACGAATCACTATTGCTCAATTCTGCAAGTGATTCTAATTTGCTTTCGCTGTTTTCTAGCAGATCTAAACTGCTTTTGATGTAGAGGCACATTTTTCAGTCGTTCTCAAGTTTCCAGGTGGAAAGACTGTTAGAAAGAACAGTAAAACTGCAGGCAGGGCAAAGGACAAAGCAGTGGGGACAAACTGAGGTGAAATGATTTAAAACAGTAATGTAATTCAATAAGATTACAATGTTAGTGTTGTGTTTTATACATTTTGAAATTGACGCCGGGTTTCACCCCATGCGTCACAACGCTCGCTGGGAACAGAGCCTGGAACACAGAGCATCGGGCGGAGGATCTGGCCACCGGACACAGCGGGAGTACATTGCAGGATCCTGGGGACAAGGTAAGTAACCTCTTCCTGGATCCTGCATTGCAATCCTGAGTGTGGTTCGGGGTTACAGCTAATGGTACTGACATTTAACCCTGACCACACTCAGGAATACCGCCATGGAGTTTAATTGAATAAACTGTTGATTGGCTAGCATACACAGCTCCACCAGATTATTCAAAATCAACCCCATTTTGTCTAGTTATTACTAATGACAAAATTGATATTTTTTTGGGTTTGGAACAAGGCCTTTTATTGCTGTCAGTGGCCATATTAGGGAGATTAATCCTCTCTATTTGATCTGTTTACCATTATCACATAAAGTGAAAGTAAAAGGTAAAAGTGAAAGAAAATGCCATATTTTGGGTTGTCACAAGAACAGAAATAAAAGAGTGTAGCACTAGCCCCGAAGGAGCTGCTGGTTTGTTTTTGGGTCTACTCTCTGAACTATTCACCCCTTTTAATGTCTCGAACCCTCCCTTGGCACACCAAGCAAAATGCAAATATATTGTGAGTCCCATGTTGGCTAGGACCACAATAATATACACACATAGCATATATTGTTGTTACCTCTCCTTGGTTGTAGTCCTCAGGAGCAAACGCACCTCACACAATTAATGTAGTAAACCAAGAGTAACTTTACTTGGCATAAGAATAAAAGGAATAACAGATTATAAAATACAAATACATATACAGCCGACCTTGCAAGGGCCCTTGCAGAAGTCGGTACAACCCACTAAAATACTAATACTATAGGTTCTAATGGTAACGCTTAATTGTCTATGCTCGTGAGCTCCCCCTAGTGGGTAATTCCTTCAAATACAGTTGCAAATAAACCTGACCAGGCCTGGCTCAGTCAATTCCAGAATGCTCCTCAGGGGTGATATTACCAATGAATACGTTGGTGCATTTGTAATCCAAAAAGGGTAATGGAACTAAGTCTACAGGTACAGTCAACATTCAATGCGGGTGCTTGCGGAATGATCCTTACAGCAAGTCCGGTCACCTTGGGTAGCGTAGCTTCTAGACGTTATGTCTCTCGGGTAAACCAATCAGTCTGGTATCTTAATAATGAAGCACTAAAAGTCACAAGGCTAAAATTGCACTGAAAGCATTTTGGCAACTGCCCTCTCACCCAAACAGGACAGGTCCACCTGCGCTCCTCACGACAAACACGGCGATCGGTGATCACCCTGCGACACACACAGTCTCTGGTTTCTTGCTCGCCATTGGTACAACCATCAGCTGTTGGAAGTCTCTGGCCTACGGCAAACACAAGCTGGAACACTTGATCTTGTCTGTGTCCGGATGGGTGCCCTTCCAGTGAACACAGGCCCAGGCTTCAGGCCTATGTACTCGGCTGTGATGCTTTCCCTCGTTCGGCAGAGGGAGAAGTGCAGGTCCCAAGAGAGAGAGTCCAGCTCCTCCCAGTCTTTAAGTAAACTTCCCCATCAGGCTATGCGGGGGTATCATGTGCTCCAAGAAGACAAGGCATTGTGGGAATTGTAGTCTATTACTACTAATGTCAATGGAGTCAGTTTCTCCTAGTACGTCTAGTCCCACAATGCATTGCTTTTAGAAGAAGTAAATAAAAAACATATATACAGTGTAACTGAAACTCCTGGGAGGGGTTTTAGGTATGCAAGATTACCAAAAGTCTTTAACAGTATAACCCCCCCTTACGGAAGACATTGTCCTGTGGGAGTACTGTTTCTGGTGAGCCTGGTGACAACTAGAGATTCCTTGGCTTTGGGTGGATTTCCTCTTACAGTTTTGGCTATGGCACAGAGGTTATGACCCTTACCCTATCTATCCAAAATAAAAATAAATACCTTTAGCTCTACTTTAACAGTGCTTTAATCCTGATTATGTACCACAGTACTGCTTCCCCATAATATATATATATATATATATATATATATATATAGCAAAAGGGTGAAAATGTGATTGTCACTTACTGCTCTTAAAAATTGTTGAGCTGCAGCTTCCACAGGGGTTCTTGTTGTTTGCTCAGGAGATCTTTCTAATTGAACTGAGGTTAGATTTTAGCAGGAAGTGTTCCAGTGGTCTTTTCTTTATTCAAGGGGAACCAAGGAGGAGTCTAGCTGCAGGGCCACTTTCCATTATGTGTAAGTGTGCACAGTATACTTGCATATAATGGCAAACCTACTACAGAGTTTGTTTTCCCCTAGGTATACCAGCTCCACACTCTCTGTTGTTGCTCCACAGCCACGTGTGCCATCTTCTCCTCTGATTCTTCTACACTATGGATAAGCTTAGTGTTTGGTCTGTTTAGGAATTGGGCATAGACAAATGTGACCGCTTCAGACTGCCGCAATATGCTCCTGAAGCATCCTTACCAATCACTGACATCACCTGGCCCATTCACTTACTTGGCCGGGAATCCCTGGCCAGGTAAGCAAATAAGGGGAATGGAACCTTACATCACTGGCCATATTTGGCAATGATATCATCACAATTACTGCCCCTTCCATAAAGGAAGCTGTTTTTTTTTTCTACGAGTTGGCAGTGAGGGGCATTTTTGATGATGCATTTCTAACTTGTGAAAAGTTTGGGTTTCTTTATTTCTGGGTTACATCTTTTTTTTTTTTTTTGTGAATGAGTAGGGGTACTATGTACACCCTACTCATTCATGTGGGGAGTGGTATCTGGGGGTACCAAAAAACTCTGCCTAAAAATTCTCTGTCTCCTATCTTGATTTTACTTATTATTACAAGAGTGATATAGTGTTGTATTGCATAACTATATCAAAGGCAATGTTTGAATTATTTCAAGCTTTAAAATCTGCTAACTCTTTAATTCATATTTCGCATGCACCGATGTACCATTAATTGATCTAAACACCATAGCTAAATGTATGTGCAACTATGCTTTCACAGGTTGAAGGATCTATCCTCAATTATGCAGAAGCAGCATGAACTGATCAAGCTGATCATTCAGAAAATGGAGATTGTGTCAGAGGCAGAAGATGAAGACAATCAGGATCAATTTCAGCATAACAAACCAAAGCAACAGAAGATGCCTGAAGGCAAAGAAAGCAAGTGGGATTGTGTGATGAAAGCTGTGAAGTGCAAAAAAGCAAATTAGGGAAAAAAGTGATGCTGTCTCTGTGCATGATAAGAGGTCAATCGTATTTGGTCATAACTTGTTGTAGATCTAGTTACATTTTACCTTACTTTTTTGATGAGAACGAAATTTATTTGTAAGTAGGACAAGGACCAGTTGAACATGTACAGTATGTTTTACTTCCTGATATTTTTGAGCCTCCATTACAAATAAAGGCAACAATCAACCTTGGTATATTCTTGTTACATCTAATGCCGCGTACACACGATCAGGCTTTTGCCCAGCCAAATCAGACTTTTTCCATTGGAAATTTCGATTGTGTGTACACAGCATTAGGATGAGGTTCAGGCTCACTGCTATCACAGCTTGAAGAGGAATCCCTAGGATTTGAAATTTTTACAAATTGCACACATTTGGGCAAAAACTTTTCAGGTTTGCCACAAAAAATAAGGAACACCTATAATACAATCATCTTTTTTCTAGTCACAAGATCCAGTAGATTGAAGGGATATAAAACCATATTGCCAGTGTGTGTAACTTGGAACTTTTAGGGAGAGGTGACAATTCTGTGTATCAATAGATAATTCTTTCACTTTTGTATATGTTTTTTATTTTGTCATTGGCACAGGTCCCCTATAGCAGTATTCAGCTTCCCATGTATTTTCTTTCACAAATCACCAGAATTTAACAACACGATTTGCACACCTCCCCTACCCCCTTCTCAATCTTTACAAATCAGTTCATAAGCTCAACTAGTCTCTAGTTACATCGCTACTATTGTATATTGCTATGGATATGTAACAGAACTAGGCATGTGCATTCGTTTTCGTCAGAATGCATTTTCATCCGAAAATCAGTTTTTTTCGTTATCATTTCAACAAACGATAACGAAAGTGCAAGAAACGAAAACCGAAAGATCCGACATAAAAAATGCTTTATTTTCGTTTTCGTTGCGGTAAAAATTTGATATAGAGAGATTCGACATTATAGGGAAAAGATTCGACATTATAGGCAAAAGATTCGACAGTATAGGGAAAAGATTCAACATTATAGGGAAAAGATTCGACATTATAGGGAAAAGATTCGACATTATAGAGAAAAGATTCGACACTATAGAAATAATAGATTTGACATTACAGAGATTAGATTTCGATTTATGAGAAAATAGATTTGACATTATTACTAGTCATACAACATTAGAATTCTTGTAGGCGGAATATTCGAACGGAAATGTACGATTCGACGTTAAGATTCGACATTCCATCGAATATTCTTTTGACCATTCGACAGAAACCAAGTATTATTGGATTTTCGGATGAAAGCTATTCCCCAACGAAAAACTAAATAAATCAAAACGATTTTCGGGAGCAACTAAATAAATGTATTTTCCAAACGAAAACAAAACAAAATATTACAGTCTGCACAGCAGTTTAAAGTCCAAGCAAGGTCTGTTTAACACACGCTTAACATGAAAATATAGCAGCAAAATCTTGTGTAGATCTTATTATTGTAAAATAATATACTGTTTAAGATTAGGTACATTTTTTGCTCAGTGTCATAAAATTAGGATAGAACAATAGAATGAAAAGCATTTAGACAAAAGCACTAGTTCAGAAAAAGGTGTCTTGCTATGGATTAACTATCTGCTAAGGAGGAACTTTATTCTTTTCATACCCTCATAAACAGTAATACCGTATATATATATTTTTTTTATTTAAAATGTTCAACTAATTTAAGTCTACATATGAAGACTATAAAATGTAAGCATACAACTGGTTAGTATTGTTCATGCCCCTTTTGCTAGATTTGTATCTACTTCTCATCTACTATTGCTTTTACTTGACTGGTTGAACTGCACTTCAGGGCTCAGCTCTGTTTTTGATGTTAAAAAATGTATGGCTTAAATTGACACTTTGACATTATAAAACTTGCTTGGCTTAAAAATCAGTCATTAGTAGAATCTTACTTATACCTGACTTAAGAACTTAAGAAAGGGGCCACTTTAGGAAGACATGGACCTGCTACATGTGTTGAGGCAAAAAGTTGATATTGTTAACTTATGTTGAATATTTGTTGTAACTTATTAGTCTGAGCCTACTTGCAGTAGGTAATGGTCTACAGAGATATACCCATAATAACATAAAGCATACAATCACAGAAGAAATTAGCTAAATTACTTATTGTGTGTATTATTTATTTTTGTTTTTCTTTCCTGTCCCACTTGCATGTGAACTTAAAAATCTTTTGACATTCACTTTTTAATAAGAAATATCTACACTGTATTATCACACAGTTATAATTACAGTGCCACTATGAAAGGAAATGTAGTTCTTCGGTACACTGAAGGGAAGAGTTCTTTCTTTAGCAAAGGTGCTGTAGGATAAGTAGCTGTAGATTAACTCAAACGTTATTGTAAATTAATTTTGTACAATTTGGCAGGAGTTGGGGTTTATTAAACACCCATGGTAGAAAAACAAAGACCATTAAGCGGCTTAGAAAAGAACTTCCAGTGTGGGTAAAGCAGCTGGGCATGCAGAGTCAAAGTGGATTCTGAGAAAGTCCATAAGGACTAAAGTGAGAGCTCCTTTTATCTGGACTATATTTTGTCACAATGCCATGTGCTAGAGTAGGTACCCCATTTGTCAACACTGTTCCACACTGAATACATGTGCTCTACACAAACACAAGCGGCTACAAGTACTGCTTACACATTAGAGGCATGGAAGAGTGCCAAAGCATTGGCGATGGATATGTAGCATTAACAGATAGCTGTACAAAGGATGGATAGTGCATTTTAGAGCAAATAGCCAGGCTCACTGGGAGACGGAACACAGGCTGGAGCTGTGTCACATTCACAAATGGTCATATGCATCAGCAGAGATACAATTAGGATCACCTTTTATTGTTATTTACCTGTAGGGGATGCAAGAATCATGCTAGTCTAGTGTAAAGCCTGCAAAGAATACTGGAGGTGCAGGTGCACAGAGGTGGCAGATTCTTGTTAATTTGAATAGAGAAGGGTCTTTCTCTCTTGCAGCTATGAGCAAGCTAATCTTTGCTTGATGTCTGTGATGGAGTATAGAGGGGGTGCACCCAACTCTGGACCACCGGAGGATCCACCAGTCCTCCACTGGACCAGTTTAGGCTGCTGAACTGTGGGTACACTGGCCTTAGGGCATATATAAGGTTAGACCCCTTGAACCCCTCCTCCTGTATCTATGTCCAATCTTAATGTTTGTTAATGAAACTATCATACGCTGTATAGCATTAACTCAACAACATTAATCGCATACAGTATTTTGAGGGTACAGCAAATTTACACTGTTATACAAGATGTACACTCACTACTTTACATTGTAGCAAAGTGTAATGTCTTCAGTGTTGTCACATGAATAGATATAATAAAATATTTACAAAAATGTGAGAGGTGTACACACTTTTGTGAGATACCGTAACTTAAACTGTATTTTGTATTTTAATTGTATTTTGTGTTGTTTATTAAAGGATTGCAGCATTGTGTAAGACATAACATTATGCTTTGTTTTCATATTTTTTTTGCAGTGACTATAATAAATGACTTGCATTATCTGTTATCATATCCAAGGCATTAGCATTAGGCAGATGCAATAATTTATTGTTTATAAGAAAGTGTTGTGAAAAAATATAAATACAAATAAAAAGTTTGTTTTTTAGGTTTATTTTCTTCAGTGGTTCTTCTATTTGTTCAGTCCTCTTCTCAGTCAAACCTTGTGAATATGGCATCAGCAGTCTAATATATCAAGTCTTTAAGCTAGGTCTGAAATCCAGAATGCGTAGGTGTGAATAGATCCTATGAGTCTTAATTCACAGAATGCAGGGGACAGGAGTGTATAATGCATAATAGGAGTCATGAGTACAAAACACAAAAGAGCGCAGGATTCAGGGGTGTGTAACACACAGTGTAGGGCTAAGAAGAGTGCAAAATTCCCCCTGCAAGCAATAATCTCCCCCATGTTACCCTTTCATCCAAAAAAAAAAACATTATCTCTCCTATAAAAAAACACTTAACACTAGTCTTTATTCTCACCCTTCACTCCCCACCAGCAAAAATCAACCCCCCCAGAACAACCCCCTCCAAACAAATATTATTCCCCCTTCCATACCACAAGTACCCCTCCATCCCCAAAATCCTCAGTCAGTCCCAACACAATCCCCCCTTCTTCACCATCCCAGCACTTATCCCTTACCCCCTCCTTTTACAAATAATTTTCTACTACCAGCACAAATCCTCCTCCACCCCAATACCTCCATGGGCGCCAACAGGGGGTGCCACAAGGCCTCCTGCAGGGGTCCCAGCACACAGGGGGACCCGGACAGCAGCAGGATTGGAGCGGGGAGGAGACAAAAAAGGAGGTCAGAGCAGTAGACAGACTGTGAAGTCCTCTGCCAGCGTTCTCCCCATCCACGCTGCTGTGATCACTGAATCGCTGGAAGAGGCCGGTATAAGAATACAGAGCACCACGGGTAAACTCCAGTGAACTATCAGCCTCTGATGATGGAGGCGTGGTTAAGCCTTCGGAATGCTCTGATTGGTCACAGCGTCTCAGACAATCTGCCAGTTCACTGGAGTTTCCCCGCAGTGCTCTGTATCCTTATACCGGCTTCCTCCAGCATTTCAGTGATCACAGTAGAGCAGCGTGGATTGGGAGAATGCTGGCAGCGGACTTCACAGACTGACATGCCTTCCTACTCTGACATATGTGAGTAGATTGATTTTAATCATTTCATTTATTAAAAACTACCTGGTGCCTCTCTTTCCCTTCTCTTTTGTCTCCTCTGTAATTGCCCCCCGCCTGGTGCGCGCTGATCCCTCTGCTGTCCGGGTCCCCCTGTGTGCTTGGGCCCCTACAGAGGCATCGTGGTACCCCCTGTCGGCGGCACTGATGTCCGGGTCTCAGGCAGAGGGAAACCCAGGCACATAATTCAAAACCCATGTGACAACTCTTGTCAAAACCCATCACTAAAATCTTGTATTTACTGTAACATGCCAATGTATTTAAAAAAAAAATATATATTTTAACATCTGCAGCTTAATGTATACATTAAGCTTCAACAGTTAGATTTAGATTTAGAGTAGCAGAGGGTTAACACTTGCTCTTCCACTTTCTGTTATGGGATGACAACTAACTGTCTCCTAAATTTACCTTTACATTGCCAACCTGTTACATGCACCCCTGATGGAGATGTGATGGCAAACATTAAGCCATTATCAGGAGACCTGTCTAAAGCAATGTTGTGTAGCCAGAGATGAAGTGACTGCAACAATGGATTTGAGACAAACCCTGCATAGTTTCAGGACATTTCGTTTTTTTTTTAAGGTTTATGACAAGTCTTTCTGACGCCAAGAGAAAAAAAGTGACAGGGGCAGTACTTCCAGCAGATTGACAACCTCAGCTCTGTTAATATGAGTTTTGAAAAGGGGGTGTGTCTCTTGCATCCAATCAGCTCTCAGAGCTCTCCTTACTGAGCTCTGCAAAGTGTAACTTAAAAATTAAGCACTTTGAATGTATGTGGCGAGGAGAAGACTGCAGATAGATGGATACAATGTATGTAGGAGGATTTGTTTCATCTCTGTGTATCACCTGAGGATAGTCCCTTCACCGAGTATATGGAAGGGTTTACAGTCACTTTAAGTTCATAAGCCCAGCACTGCAAACTGGACAGCAGACCCAGCCACTTAGGAATTTGTTAAAGTGGTACTAAATTTTTGTTTACAAACATGTTATAGTTACCTGCTCTGTGCAATGGTTTTGCACAGAGCAGCCCAGATTCTGCTCTTCTGAGGACCCTCTTCAGCGCTCCTGGCCCTTCCCTCCTGCCATGTACCCACACAGTAAGCAGCTTCCTATGGGGGCACCCAAGCTGAGCCACAGCTCTGTGTGTCCATTTAGACACAGAGCCATGGGTCAGCCCCATCCCCTCTCTCTGCTGATTGGCTAACTGACTTTGATAGCAGTGGGAGCCAATGTGTCTTAGCCAATCAGGAGGGAGAGTCCTGGACAGCCGAGGCACTCGTGTTCATCACTGGATAGAGATGGGGCTCTGGTACATTGCTCTGTGTGTCCATTCAGATGTGGAGCTGCAACCTGGCCCTGCCCACTCTCTCTCCTCATTGGCTTACTGACTTTTATTGACAGTGACAGGAGCCAATGGCACTTTGCTGCTGTCTCAGCCAATGTGGAGGGAAAGTCCCAGACAGCCGAATCTCTTGTACAACATTGTTGGATTGGAAAGAGCTCAGGTAAGTATTAGGGGGGCTCAGGGGGGCTGCTGCGCACAGAACGCTTTTTATCTTAATTCATAGAATTCATTATGATAATAAACCTTCTGTTTTAACAACCACTTTAAGCATCCAGACCAAAAGAAGACAACAAGCCATGTTATCATCTCCCTCACCTCACTTAGTATATCAACAAATCACAGCACTAGAATAATAATAACGTGCTGTCACTTGTGACCACATTCTCTGCAGATACAGATTGGCCATGTTATCATTATTTTGAGACCATTCCCTTTGATGTAATGAATACATTTGTATGTGTTTTAAACAGTACACCTGCAATTCAGGCTCTAGTTGGCTTTTTTGGAACGCTGTCAGTTACCTCATGCTGCTTTGAAAACTCTCAGCAAAGTGCTAGATGACAGCTCTCTTTTATGGCTGACACACTGATAACTGGTAATCAACCTAATATTACTTTCCTTTGCAGCTGTGTTCATGATTGGAATTCAGTTAAAGTGCATCTAGAGACAAAATGTTTTCTTATAGAAGGAAAAATAAATAAAAAAATTAAGAGTTTTGCTATTTGTAGATGTTCTTTACATCTGTGTAGACCACTGAAGTAAATGGGAAGAGAATCTTTAAAACCAATTCTCTAAATTTTCATGGCTAATTGCAAAGGAGTGTCAAATAAAGGGCATGGTAGTTGGGCACTGCGAAGGGGAACATGTAGCAATGCAATTTTTATTTTTTTAATACTTTTTGGCCGAGAGCAGCTCTTTTTCAGTAAGGCTTAAAGGGCAACGTTAACCGCTTGCGGACCGCCGCATGTACACACCCCCCCCCCGTTACCTGCGACGGTCCCCGTGGCTCTGGGAGCGATCCGGGATGAGGGGGTGGCTATTCGTTTTTGTCCGCCCCCTCACGATCGCTCCCAGCCAATGCGCGCGCCCCCCCGCCCTGTCAATTCCTCCTCCTGTGTAAACACAGGAAGGAGGAAGTGATGAGATCTCTCCCTCTGCGGCTTTTTCAACCACTGCTGAGGAGAGATCACATCTCACAGTAAGTGTACACAACACTACACTGACACCAGGACATGTAGGCACATTAACCCCTTGCGATCACCCCCCCACCCCCTCCCCCCTGTCACAGTGTCACTGAATGCAGTGATTATATGTATGATCACTGCAGTTAGTGTCAGTGTGACAGACAGTCAGTGTTAGGTTCAAGGTAGCCCCCGTCCCCCCCAATAAAGTTTTAACCCCTTGATCACCGCCCTAGTTAACCCTTTTACTCCCTATTGCCAGCGTCACTAAGCGATAATTTTTCTGATCGCTGTATTAGTGTCGCTGTTCCCGCCAGGTAGCTAATTTTTTTATTGTGATTTTTTTTTACTAAAGACATGTGGCTAAATAAATTTTGGCCTAAATGTTTGACTAAAATTTAGTTTATTTGATTTTTCTTATAACAAAAAGTAAAAAATATTGTTTTTTTTTCAAAAATGTTGCTCTATTTTTGTATATAGCGCAAAAACTAAAAATCGCAGAGGCGATCAAATACCACCAAAATAAAGCTCTATTTGTGGGAAGAAAAGGACGCAATTTTTGTTTGGGAGCCACGTCGCACGACCGCGCAATTGTCAGTTAAAGCGACGCAGTGCCGAATCGCAAAAAGGGGCCCGATCATTTACCTGCATTTTGGTCCGGGTCTTAAGTGGTTAAAAAATGCACAATTGCACAAAACCCCATTGCTTACCTAGCCAATTCTGACATGTCTCTCCTACATGTAAAAATTATATATTTTTTGCTATACAATTACACAGAATCCCAAAACATTATGGGCCAGATCCACGTACATCTGCGCATATATAGACCGGCGTTGCGCATCTCTTTTACGTTATGGCGACTCCACTGTGAGACGTAAGTGCCATATCCACAGAGTATTTGCGGCCAAATTTGCGCCAGCGCGACGTAAACTCCGAGGCGTAAGGCTGTGTAATTCAAATTGGGAAGGACGTGGGCGTGTTCCATTGAAATGAGCCATTACCCCATGCAAATGAAGGGCCGGCCGGACTGCGCATGCGCGCATGACGCAGACTATGGTCAGCACCTCTCTGCGCATGCTCAGAACTCGGCACGGCGCAATCAGTGAGATAGGAACTAGGCCCGGCATACTTAGTGATATACGCCCCGGGGCTTAAATAGACCGAGAGAAACGCCCTTCCATTGCAAAACTACATCCAATTTGTTTCCCATCCTGAAGCAAGGTGCTTTTGTTCTGTTGTCTGTTAGTGTTTGTTGGTTTGTGACGTGTCTTTGTGGTTTTTGGTGAGTGATTTGGAGAGTGTTGTGTGAACATGAGCGAGAGGAATAGAAAATTAAATTATTCCTTGCGGGAGAAGGAAATTATTATCAGGGCCATTACCCAATTTGGTCGATTCCTGCATGGCCCAGAGAGTGCCAACACCACCCCGGCCAGGAAGAGGCAGATCTTGCAGGACATTGCCGGCGAGGTAAATTCGTTGGGGGGTGAGACCCGGACACGCCAGGGGATACAAAAGAAGGTCAATGATCTCCGGCATGTGGTCCGTGGGAAGCTGTCCCAGATTGCAGCACATGGCAGGGGCACTGGAGGGGGACTACCATGCCCTCTTACGCTGACTAAGGAGGAGCGTTTGGTGGCACAGTGCTTCAACAGGCAGCAAGTGGAGGGGCTTCCTGGCTTTGACTCCATTCAGGAGGCTGTGAGGACAGGTAATTATTTTTTCTATCTGGTGTGTAGCATGTGTGGGGGGGGGGAATATGTGGCAAGTGTGTGGATTCTCCAACCTGCGAATGTTTTGTGTCATCCAAAGATGTGCAGGAGGGTGCTGGCCCATCTGGCCTGTCCGCACCATCCTCGGGACAAGAGTCTGAAAAAAAAAACCCAGGCAAGGCCGGAATAGGAGGAGTTTGAGGTTAAGGAAAAGGAGGTTGAGGAGGAGGTGATGTCAGGGAATGACTTCACGTTACTTTTGGAGGAGTCTTCCCCTAGGGCTGGCAGCAGCCAGGCGTCCATCAGGGGTAGCCCCTCCCACTCCTCCCCCAACAGGACTCCCCCCCAAGGGGCTCCCCTTCTCCCCGGCCACAAGCCTCATCTGGAGGCAGGAAGGCGAGCCGCAAGACCAGGGGGTGGTCCTGGTTCTGCCAGCAAATCTCAGAAGGGATCAGGCCCTTCAGACCCACCATCTGGGTCAGGTCACCCAGAGTTTGGGGCAGATGGAGGAGAGCCTGTCCTCCATCAAAGATTCAGTTGGGGACATGGACTGCAACTCCCTGGCTCTGATCAATTGCCTAAATGAACTGAAGGCTACCACAGCAGGCGTTGGTCAGGATGTGCGGGTCCTCTCCCAGGCTATCCAGGCCAATACGGCAACTATAAATGATGGCCTGACTCAAATTTCCGTGGCCTTGAAAGGCAGGCTGCCAGGTGAGCAGAGACCAGGGGATTCTCCTCCTGTCCCTGATTACCCCCCATGAGTCTCCCCTGAGGAGCCAGGGTCATGGCCGTGGCTGCTCCAGGTGTGGGTCACGCCAGCGGCGTTATTTTTTTTTTGCTTTTCTGTGTTTTTTTTCTCTGTGATTTTTTTTTTGTGCTTTTTTTTTGCATGGTGGGCTTGTGCTAATCCAATTAGAAGAGGATGTGATGTGTCTGTGCTAGGGACCACAGTGGTGTGCATGCATGCATTCTCATTGTGACATGATTAATGTGTGTGTTTAACTTGCAAAGATGCCTAATGCGAGGCGTCTCCTGGCTGCTCTTCCCTCAGAAGACGGGGGACCCTCGGTTAGGGGGCATTGTCTGGTTCGGCGGTCAGGTCATCACGTATGTCAATCTCCAGGCCTTTTCTCACTGTGAAGTTGTGCAGCATGCAACATGCACCGATGATCTGGCATACAAAGTTTGGGGAATACAACAGGGTACCCCCAGACTTATCCAGGCATTGGAAACGTGACTTCAGGAGGCCAAAGGTGCGTTCCACCACTGCACGGGTACGTGCGTGTGCTTCATTGTATCTTTCCTCTTCTGGGGTTTGGGGGTTCCGGAAAGGAGTCATGAGATGGGGTCCCAGTGCATATGCAGAGTCACCTGTAAGGGAAAAGACAGGAGGATGTTAGTAGTGCATGTGCCCCTTATGATTTCTGCATCATGGGGGGGACAGTCATGCCTGCCACCCATGTCACTCACCAACCAGCCAGCTGTCCCCATACACGTTCAGTTCAAATTCCATTGGGATGGGGCTCTGATTGTATATGTAGCTGTCATGGCCGGATCCGGGGTGTTTGGCACGGACGTGCCATATGAGGCCTTGGGCATCGACTATCACCTGTACGTTGATGGAATGCCAGTGCTTCCGATTGCGGTATATGTGCTCTGTCTCACGGGGGGGGGGGGGGCTGGAGTGCCACATGTGTGCAATCAATGGCCCCCACGGTGCACGGGAATCTGGCAATTCTGTAGAAATCTGTCATTGCCTTCAGCCGCGGGTCCTCCTAGGTTGGTTTGATGATTTGGTTGGCCATGCGTCTGAGAATTGCAGGGATAACCTGGTGCACACATCTGCTCATGGAGGATTGTGACATCCCAGCCACCACTCCACTTGTACGCTTAAAAGAGCCACTGGCAAGGAAATGGAGTGTTGCCAGGACCTTGACCAGTGGCTTCACTGCATGTGAGCGTTGTGTTGGGCTGGTGATGTCCTCCTGCAGGGTTGTGGTTAATTCCAAAGATGTCTATGCCCATGCGATTTATCCTCTCTTGTGCCCTCCTCCGTGCCCTCCTCCTTCTGCACTCATCTAAAGTCAGTAGTATAGCTATGAGCAAGGATGCCCCTTGCATGTTGGCATACAGATTGTTGTCCTGCAAGTGTGGCTGCTCAGCTCGTCCCTAACGGTGTTGCTTTAGCTGACATGTAGACGTCTTGTCCAAAGTTAAAGCTGCTTTTATAAGGACTAACTTTAGACCTGACGTGCAGCTGATGCACACAGGGCGTAGCCTGCAGCGCACCAACGTTCTTTTGTGGATCGCCGTATCTCCCTCATTTGCATATTTGCATAGCAAATCAATGGTGTGTCTAGCGCATTTTTGCGTGCACGATGCGCCGGTCTATCCAAATTACGTTGGTCGAAAAATTCTGGATTTCAGGCGTATATCGTTTTGGGGATATGGCGCATATACACGTCGGCGCATATTTAGACTTACGCCGTGCAACTCGTGAAACGCCGGCGTAAGTGCTTTGTGGATCTAGCCCTAAATATATATATTTTTAGCAGAGACCCTAGAAAATAAAATGGCAACTTTTTATCTTGCACAGTATTTCCGCAGCAATATTTCAAACACGTTTTTTTGGGGGGAAAAAAAAATCAGTTTCATGCATTAAAAAAAAAAAGAAGTAAAGTAATCAATTTTTTTGTATCATGTGAAATATGATATTACGCTGAGTTAAATAGATACCTACCATGCCAAGCTTCAAAATTGCACCCGCTTGTGGAATGGTGCTAAATGTTGGTACTTAAAAATCCCTATAGGCGATGCTTTACATTTTTTTACAGGCTACATGTTTTGAATTACAGAAGAGGTTTAGGGCTAGAATTGTTGCTCTCAATCTAACGTTCGCAGCAATACCTCAAATGTGTGGTTTGAATTGAGTTTACATATGTGGGCACAACTTATGTATGCATTCACTTCTGTGAGCGGGCACGCAGGATCAGGGGCGCTTTAATTTTTCTTTAACCACTTCAGCCCTGGAAAAGATTTGGCTTCTCAATGACCAGGCCATTTTTTGAGATAACTGACAATTGCGTGGCCGTGCGATGCTGTACCCAAATACAATTTATATCCTTTTTTTACACAAATAGAGCTTTCTTTCTGTGGTATTTGATCACCTATGTGTTTTTTATTTTTTGAGCTATAAATAAAAGAAGAGTGCCAATTTAAAAAAAAAACACAATGGCCCAGATTCAGAGAGAATTGGATTCTCGTAGCGTATCAGAAATACACTAGGCCGCCGTTTTTTACCTGGCTCTACGTGGAATCCAGGTAGATTTTGTCCAGTAAACGACGGCGGCGTAGTGTATTTCTCCCGTCGCAATCCATCTAGACGAGTAGGGGGCGTGAAGGATTTAAAATAGGCGCGTTCCCACGGCGAGCGAACTGCGCATGCTCCGTTCGCAAATTTCCCGCCGTGCATTGCGCAAAATCACGTCGTTACGTCATTCGTTGTTTGAGTAGCGTCGTTTACGGACATTTATATTCCCGAACGAGTTACGCAAAAAAAAAAAAAAAAAATTAAATTCGACGCGGGAACGACGGCCATACTTAACATGGGCTACGCACCGTTAGACCAGCAAAAAGCTGGTCTAACAGTACGTAAAAAAAAACAGACGTAAGCGATTGCGAAGACCGCTCGTATCTTCGTTGATCGCCGTAAAAACACATTTGCATATCCCGAAGCATGAAAACGACGCAAACTCCTCCCAGCGGCCGCAAAAATATCGCAGCGTAGATCCGAAGGTTTACGAAGACGTAAGCCTCTCGGATCGAAGCCCGAAGCCGCCGTATCATGGTTTGAGGATTCAAACTAGTGATACGGCGCGCAAAATTTGAAATTACTCCTGTCTAACACCAGTTAGACAGGCGTAATTGCTTTATGAATCTGGGCCAATATCTTTTACTAATTGCTACAATAAATATCCCACATTTTTTTTTTAATTTTTCTTTTTTTTTCCCAGTTAGGCCGATATTTATTCATCTACATATTTTTGGTAACAAAAATCTCAATAAGCATATGTTGATTTGCACAAAAGTTATAGCATCTACACGATAGGGGATAAAAAGAGCCATTTGATCAAGCTATCCGTTTCACCACTAGATTCAACACAGAGCACAAAAAAATGGAGCACATCCTGAAAAAGCATTCGAAAATATTACTTGAAGTTCCTCACCTCCTTTTCTTCCAGAACAACCACAAGTTACATACAAAAAGCTCCCAATCTAAAAAACAATATAGTCCCCCAGTAAACTAAAACCTTGATCGAGTAATCCTCCCCAGCTTTGCCTTATCCCTATCATAGGCATGTACAGGTGTAAAAAAAACTCTATGCAAAACCTGCGTTTTTTATAAAACATGGTAAAAAAGAGTTTACTACAAAAGGAAAATCCTATAAATTTGAAAACATTTACAATTGCTCCTCCGACCATGTAGTTTATTGCCAAAGCTGTCTGTGAAATTTACTATATGTAGGACGAACCATCCGCCCATTAACCCACTGAGCGGTATCCCCAACTCGGGATCGCTCGCAGTATCCACAGGTACAGGTTACTTACCTTGTCCCTGGATCCTGCGATGCCTCCCCGCTGTGTGATCGAGCTGGGTCCGCGCTGTGTCCGCCAAGCTCCGTTTCTCTGCGACGTTACGATGCACGGGGGCAGAGATCGGCACCAAATTCAAAAAAGTAAATACTCACAATACCTACAGTATACTGTAATCTTATAGATTACAGTACTGTATGAAATAAATACACATCCCCTTTGTCCCTAGTGGTCTGCCCAATGCCCTACATGTACTTTTATATAATAAAAACTGTTCTTTCTGCCTGGAAACGAGATTGTCCATAGCAACCAAAAAGTGTCCCTTTACATTAAATGTGATTTTAGACCAGCTAGAAAACAGCGATAATAAATTAGCATCACTTACAGAATTGAGCGATAGCGATTTGCGGGAAAATCCGTCATCAAACAATAAAAGTAATGACAGCGACAATTCTGCAACTGAGCAAATTTCAGTGTTTTTGATTTGATTACATTATTGAATAATTGTTATTATAACTACGTTATTATTTGTTAGAATTATTTATAGTTATTTATTATATTATAATTTATGATTTTGTTTTTCAAACTTTATCATACCCAGGATGTCTACTAGACTCTTGTTTAGACAGATTTAAGTGAGTTATTCATAAGGCCCCGTACAGACGAGGAGACATGTCCGATGAAAGCGGTCCACGGACCGTTTTCATCGGACATGTCTCCTGCAGGATTTTGGTCCGATCGGACCAATGTCCACATCGGATATGTCCACAGACTGGTCTGCGGACCAGTTTCAGCAGACATGTTCAATCGTGTCTACGCGGCCTAAGAATTACAGGCCTACAATATAAAACGCCAAATTTTCATGCAAAATAATGGTACCGCTTTCAGCACCTAAAATCTGACTTAATCATACCGCCAGGGAGGTAAAGGGATAGGTTTGGAGAACACCGCAGATAGATAGAAGGAGGAAAAGACAAACATAGTGTGCCTCGCCATTTGGCCAAATATCTACAGCAATGATCTGCAGGTCTAAAAGTGTGCATAGTAGAACAGATCCCTAAGAATCTTTCAGAAACCAAGCGATTCCACAGGCTCTGTGAGTGCAAAACATTTTGGATTTTTTTTTAGACACTTTATCACCTGGTGGTTTAAATGAAGCAATGGAGATATCTACTATTTTGTAATATTCACTTTTTTTTTCTCATTCCTTTTCTTTACAGAATACATTTTGAACCTATGTTGATGAATTAGGTGGAATAGATATTGAGGGTGGTGGGATCTCCCTATAAGTGTAAGTAACCACAAAAAATATCTTGGTACCTTAGTGTTAGTTGTCTTCTGATTCACAGATTTAGTAGCTACTATGGAATGTGGGATATGTGCCCTTTTGCAGCATAATAAGAGAAATCATATAAGCCACATGATATACTTATAATCCTATAGTGTGACAAGTTCCCCCAAAGTTTTTATTTATGTCTACTTCATGTTTTTTGTTTTTAAATAGATGATTGAGTCTTGCAGATATACTCATTTAGAGCCGGTTCACACTGGGGTGACTCGTCAGGCGGCTCAGCCGCCTGACGAGTTGCGTCCCATTCTATGCAATAGAAACGTTCTAATAGAAGCGACGCAAGTCGCTCCAAATTAGAAAAAGGTCCTTGCACGACTTCGGGGGCGGCTTGGGACGACCTGCATTGACTTCTATACAGAAGTCATTTTGCAAATCGCCTCTGAAGTCGTCTTCAGGACGACTTGCAGAGTCGCCCCCGAAGTCGTGCCGCTGCAGTGTGAACCGCTATGAAAATAGTATGATAAATATTTTCCTTTTTATATCTACATTTTGTTCTCAACAAACTATGAATGACGTTTATGAACAATTCTAATTCCCTCCAATAGATGGCAACATCCAACCTTGATATGTTGGTTGTAGCAATTTTCTGTTTACCCCAATAGATGGCAGCACTAATGTAATATAAATATTGAGCATTCAGGTTGTCTGTAATAGCTTGAGAAAGGAGCGCACACTCCTCTCACCACCGAGGTGCGCTCGCTCAGAAACGCATCGGGAACATACCAGTGATGTTATGCCAACCAACACTGCAGTCCAGGAATCGTTCCACCCCCCATTCTCGACTCTCCTCTGCACACCACCATCTTGCTGGCAATGAGAGCTTTTAGAGCGACCGGGACAGCTCCTTCTGCAGACCAGTGTCATAAATACTTTACCAGATAGACAACTAGAAAGATGTGCCTGCTAATGCAGTTTAAAATGTGAGTTTTTATTATTGGGCATTACAGTATATTTTACAGTCTATACACAGAGACGCCTGTTCTGTTCCCACATGAAGGCGAATGAAGGTATAACTGATTATAGCTGTGTGACTTCCTACCTTTGTATCCATGCAGTGGGGCAGACCGGACCAGCAGATGCTCAGGTTAGATGGATCCAGACTTAGACAAGAGGATGAAATCAATGTGGGTTTATTCAATCCAGATAAAGCAACAAACAGTGATACAATACTGTTCTGTAGTAGTGGCATCAATGCTGTCTTGTTGGTATCTATCCTGAGGCTACTGCTGCTGTGATCAAAAACTGATGCCTTCTCAAGCCCAAAAAATGTGCAGTGTCTAGTCACACAGCCATGAGGTACTGAGATGGCTGCCCCCACGTGATGAGGCCAGCCCTGCTTGAGTCTACGCCCCCCAAAGGAAAAAACGTTATGAACAAGAACAGAGGCGTGCGGCATGCAAATTCTGGCCAGCAGATGGCAGCAGTACAAAAGATGCATGAAAACAACATGGAGAAAGAAAGATTAATAATGCAATGTACAAATAACTGAGAACAGCACACTCCCCGTCTGAAATTTCACTATGATGAATGTCCATAAAATATGATACAAACCTGTAACAAAGAAGATGTGAAATGCAATAAACATAACATAGTGGGTTGGCTGACCTGTAGCGGGATAGAACCATGAAGTTCAAGTTCAGTCCTTTTCATCCTTCAGGAATGTTCTAGATGGGTAATATAGAATGAGTTTGTTAATTGGCCTTGCAAACATTTTAAGCTCAACCTTCCTGAAGATCTTCAACTCCACCCTTCGGACTTTGTCCTCCTTGCTAGGAAGAACCTTTGTAATTAGTCCCATAGGCCAGGCGATCCTTTCGGCTTGTTGCTCCTTCATCAATACAAGGTCTCCTGCTTTCAAGTTTGGTTTTTGATGTTGCCATTTCCTCCTTCCTTGAAGAATATTGAGATACTCTTTTCACCATCTGTTCCAGAAGTAATCTGCCAGGTGTTGTACACGTTTCCAGTGTTTTTGGTAGATATTCCCATAAGTAAATTCTCCACTAGGCGTTAACATATTGTCAGTTTTTTGGGTAAGCAGAATAGCCGGAGACAGTATGGTTGGTGTTTCAGAATCCATATATACTGGCACAAGGGGTCTTGAATTGATAATAGCTGAAACTTCAGCAAGAAGAGTGACGAGAGTCTCGTGTGTAAGTCTTGAAGAGTTTACATCCATCAACATAGAATTTAAGATGTTGTGTGGGATCCCGATCATTCTCTCCCAGGAACCCCCCATGTGGGAACTTTGAGGAGGATTAAAAATCCAGGTTCAACCTTTCTCCGCCAACTGATCTTGGATAGGCTTAGTGTCGATATTCAGTTCTCTACAGGCTCCGATGAAGTTACTTCCCTGGTCTGACCTCAACTGTTTCACTGGCCCTCTGATGGCGAAGAACCGTCTTAAGGCATTAATGAGGCTGGATGTGTCTATAGATTCTATCACATCTATATGAACGGCTCTCACACTCAAGTAAATAGCACGGCCCAACGTTTACTGTTTGCATGACCGCAACGGGTTCTACGTGCAGACACCATCCATGGTCCAAAGACGTCCAGGCCAGTGTAGGTGAAGGGCGGTTCTGTACATAGTCTATTCGCGGGCAAGTCGGCCATTTTTTGGTGTAGCTGTTTTCCTCTGGCTTTACGACAGTGCACACAGTCATGCAGTAGTTGGGCTACACGTTTCTTCATACCTATAATCCAAACACCTGCAGACCTTAACTTGCCCTCAGTGATTTTTCTGCCCTGGTGTTCAGCCCTTTTGTGGTAATGTCGGATCAGCAACGTGGTGATATGATGTTTACTGGGAATAATTACAGGATTTTGCTCCGCAACTCCAAGATGGGCTTGATTTAAATGACCACCAACTCTGAGCAGGCCAAAACTGTCCATAATTGGATTTAAGTTAGCAAGACGACTTTTTATAGGAATCTGCTGTCTGTTACTCAAGCACTTCCATCCTACGTTAAATTCCTCCTGCTGAATGAATGAATGAATGAAAAACCTATATAGCGCGGCACATGCAAACTGAATTGCCTCTGGGCGCTTGTTGTTCCTGTCTCCTTTGATATCAAAAGAGATAAGTCTTGATCTTTCTCCTGAACACTAAAAGATTCTCCTCCAACCGAATACTGGTTGGTAAAGCGTTCAATAGTCTGGGACCTTGGATCGCGAATCTTCTTTCTCCTTTGGACTTGTAGTTGGCTGTCGGAATCTGGAGCAGGTTTTGATTGGTGGATCGCAGGACGCGATTGGGATTGTGAGCTTTTATTTTATCGCATAAATACTGGGGAGCATTCCCATAGATGCATCTGTGCGTTAGACAGAGTGCTTTATAAGTAATTCTGTCTTTCACTGGAAGCCAGTGCAGGGCTCTCAATGAAGGGGAGATTGATTCCCAGGGTTTTTTCCCTGTCACAAGTCTGGAGGCAGTGCTCTGAACGACTTGCAGGCGAGCGATTTGGTACTTGGGGAGTCCGAGGTAAAGGGCATTTGCATAGTCCAGTCTGGAGTTTACAATTGCTCCCACCACGACCACCAAGTCTTCTTTGAGGATGAAAGGAGTAAGTCTGCATAGTAGGCGTAGCAGATGGTGAGATCCGCTGACTACTGACCCTATTTGTGCGTCCATTGTCATATAGGAGTCAAAAATGACCCCCAGACTTTTGACTTTGGTGCTAGGGGTGATGATTTTGCCCAGAATGGGCGGGGGGGGGGGTCCAAATTGTTGCAGATTGATTCATGCGCTTGGCGTGAAACAGGAGAAGTTCTGTTTTCTCTCCGTTGAGTTTAAGATAACTATTTGTCAGTCCTCTATCAAAGAGAGGCATGTCTCTAGACTGAGGTGGTCTTCGTTTTTATTGCTAATGCGGAAATAAAGTTGCGTGTCGTCTGCATATGAGTGGTAGAGCAGTTTTTGGCTGCTGATAATCTCAAAGAGAGGACGAAGATAGATGTTAAACAGCACCAGCGACAGAGGTGATCTTTGAGGGACTCCGCATGATACCGTGCGTTTCTCAGAAGTGAAAGGTCCTAACTTCACTGTTTGCAATCGGTTTTCCAAAAAAGAGGAGAACCAAGATAAATCGCCTTCTGTGACTCTGGCTACTTCAGCTAGCCGTGTCAATAATAATTTGTGGTCAACAGTGTCGAAAGCATCGCTTAGGTCCAACAGAACCAGAAGACAAGATTCTCCCTCGTCTGCGGCCTCGAGAACGTCATCCCATATTTTGAGCAATGCTGTTTCGGTCCCGTGTCCGGGCCGGAAACCCGATTGAAATGGATCCAGTAGCTTGTAGGTATCCAGATGCTGTTGCAGCTGTTTTACCACTACTTTTTCCATTACCTTTGAGAGGACATTGAGGCCTGTTATGGGACGCCAGTGGAGAGGATCCTTGGGGTCTAGGGTCGGTTTCTTCAGGATGGGTTGGATTATGCCCTCTTTCAACTGTGAAGGCACTATGCCTTCCTTGAAAGACAGGTAAACAAGCTGCGTGATGGGGGGCGCCAGGATGTCAGCGCATTCCTTCAGCAGTTTAGTGGGGATGATATCATTTGGCGCTGTGCCGTTACGCAGAGTACCAATGATATTTTTTGTGGCATCGATGGAGATGGGTTCCAGCATGAACTTACCTGGTTGTGGTAAATTGCTGTGGGTATTGTGTGAAAAATTCCTGGGGGGGCTGAGGGGGGAGTTGTTTTGCTGAATGCTTTCACGGATTACCTCGATTTTATTAATGAAGTAATCCGATAGTTCATTGCAAAACTCTTGTGTGTCCGAATTGGGAGCTTCAAGACATCCTGGGTTCATGGTCTGAGTGACCATCTTGAAGAGTTCGCGTGGGCGGTTTAGGGCGCTATTGATAGCCACGGAAAAATAATTTTTCTTGGCTAGGAATATTTCTTTATGATATTTTCTTGTTATCGCCTTGTAGGTGGAGAGGTTTACCTCTGAAGAGCTTTTTTTCCAGGCGGCTTCTGCCCTTCTGCGCACTTGCTTCAGTAATGCCAGCTGGTTGTTGAACCAGCTGCCGTTGTTTTTCCGGATGCGGGTTTTACGTTTCGGCGCTACTAAGTCAGCTGACTGTAGCAGGGCCGAATTTATGGTCTCCAGTGTTTCTAGGGCCGTTTGATGCGGCTGAATTTCTTTTATTTTTTCCTTTAATGTGGTTTTGAAGAGTTCCGAGTGGAGCTTCTTCTGACATCTAGTCCAGTGTGTTGTCACTGGTCTAGAGGTTTTTGTTGCGGGGGAGAGTTTGGAAATAGTCAATTTAATTGCATGGTGATCAGTCCATGGCAATGGTTCTATCTCCAAAATTTTTATTTCCAGATCTTGTCTGAAGACAAGATCGAGCATGTGGCCTGAAGCATGTGTGGGCCCACATACTAATTGCTGTAGCCCTAAACCTTCCAAGTGGTCAATACAGGCGTCGGCAATGGGGTCTAGTGGGGAGTTGGCCCAGAGGTTAAAATCCCCGAGCAGCAAAAGGTGTTTGCTGTTGAGGGTGTAAGTGGAGAAGAAGTCCAACAATGATGGTAGCAGCTGCGATTTTGGGCCGGGCGGCCTATAGCAGAGAAGAATGTGGACGGTCTCCTTTAAATTAGTTTGCAGTTGCAGCGTAAGGGTTTCCATGAATGGAAGAGGGTTTTGGAGGACTGGTTTAGTGATCGCAAGGTGAATTTTGTGGATCACAGCCAGGCCTCCTCCTCTTTGCCCTATTCTATTTTCCGTTATAATACGGTCGTTTTCTGACACCAGTTCTTCTAGAATGGTGTTATGCCGCGTACACACGGTCGTTTTTTGCGATGAAAAAAAACAACGTTTTTTAAAACGTCATTTAAATTGATCGTGTGTGGGCAAAACGTCGTTTTTTGTCTTCAAAAAAACGACCAAAAAAAAATTCCAACATGCTTGAATTTTTTGTGTCGTTTTTCAAAACGTCGTTTTTTGTTTCACAAAAAGTCACCGTGTGTAGCAAAAACATCGTTCAAAACGACGTTTTTCAACCCACGCATGCCCAGAAGCTAGTTATGAAGCGAGCTTCAATGGAAAAGAGTGGTGAACGTAACCTCGCTTTTTGTGAAAAAACGATGGTGTGTATGCAAAATTGTCTTTGAAAAGTGACGTTTCAAAAACGTCGTTTTTTACTTCACAGAAAACGTCGTTTTTTTTCATCGCAAAAAACGACCGTGTGTACGCGGCATTACAGTCGGCTGTGAGCCAGCTTTCTGTAATAAAGAGGCAATCTAGATCATGTTGTAGAATGAAATCACGGATTTCTAGGCAGTGTTTTACTGCCGATCTTGTGTTGATCAACGCACATGATATGTGCTTAGGCTGGTGTAAATGACTTAGGTTTTTGACAGTCGGTCGATGATCGACTCTCAATAATTTTTCCACTCTTAGGGCTTTTTTGGTGATGGCTGGCAGTATTGCGGCGAATCGCCTCAGACCCCAGGTAGCTTCTGCAGAATATTGCAGATTTGTCATGGTAGCCATCACCGGATCAGTTGGTCCAGAGGAAGGCCAAAAAACCCTGGTCGAGCAGTGCCAATATGCTGCGCAGGGAAAAAAAATACTTCCTGACCCCTGTAGAGGCGATCGGACGAACCCTGGATCAACACTGATGGAGGCGATGGTTGTTGTGGCAGAATGACTGGGGGGGGGAGTAACCCGCTTGTGGCTGTGAGGTTGTGGGGGTAGGGGGGAAGTGCTTTTACCAGATGTCCCCCAGATGGCCACTGATCAGGGGCCCTGGTCTTGGGAGGTGTGCACCTGGATGGATGGCTCGGGTGGGGGGAGGGGAGAGAGGTATCTAGTGAGGGTAAGAGGGGGGTTGCTGTGGCTTTTTCAGGGGGGATTGCTGGAAAGACCGGGGCGGCGAGCCACTAGGCCACGGATGAAGCCGCGGCCTTTCCTAAACGCGGCCGCCGCAAATTGCTCCACGAGATAGCACAGGGGCCAGGGGCTGAATTGCTGACTATAGGAGGCTGCGGGGGGTGCCTCACGTTCCGGGTGGTAGTTGGGGGGCCTGGAGACGGAGGACGAGGGACGAAGGGGGGGCCGTTCAGCCGGAGAAAAGAGATTAGGCCGCCGCTGCGGCTGTCCTGAAAAGGACGGCCTCCCACGGGTCCTAAGGAGAAGTAGGATTGCCCTGTGTAGCAGAGGCTTACCTGGCGAGATCCTCAGGAGGGGGAGAAGCAGCCTTTGGGAGGCCTTTGGGAGCCTTTGGGAGGCTGAGGCTGGGAGGTGGGAACTGTCTGGAGCCCAGGAGCCACACGTCCTAGTGGTAGGTACGTGCGCCGTTGATACTGGGACAGTTCTCGCCCTGGGGGAGGGTCACTCTCTCAGACCCAACAGGAAGAGCTCCTGGAATCAGTGTCAGTGTCAGAGCCAGAGCTGGACATGATGTATTATGAGAGACTCGCTATGAGAAATGTCCTCAGCAGAGAATGGTTTATGACAGACGTGCCAACCATTAGTGTTGCTCACGAATATTCGCATTGCGAATATTCGCTACGAATATTGCATATTCGAGTATTCGCGAATAACGCGAATATCGTGGCGAATATTCGCTATTTCGAATATTCGAATGTTTTGAATTTTTATTTAGAACAGATCACATCCTAGAGATCCCCATCGAAGTCTAAAAGCATTGCTGGTATGATTAGAGACCTTGGGCCGAGTAGCTGCAGCGCTCATTTTATATTGCCGAAAAATCGCAATGCGATTATTCGGCAATAGCGATATCGCGCGATTATTTTATATTGTAATATATCAAGAATATTCTGAGCCAATCAGAGTGCTCCATTCCGCATTTCTCGAAATTTCGCAATTATTTTATATTGTAATATATCACGAATATTCTGAGCCAATCAGAGTGCTCCATTCCGCTTTTCTCGAAATTTCGCAATTATTTTATATTGTAATATATCACGAATATTCTGAGCCAATCAGAGTGCTCCATTCCGCATTTCTCGAAATTTCGCAATTATTTTATATTGTAATATATCACGAATATTCTGAGCCAATCAGAGTGCTCCTTCCGCATTTCTCGAATATTCGCAATTATTGTGTATTGTAATATATCACGAATATTCTGAGCCAATCAGAGTGCTCCTTCCGCATTTCTCGAATATTCGCAATTATTGTGTATTGTAATATATCACGAATATTCTGAGCCAATCAGAGTGCTCCTTCCGCATTTCTCGAATATTCGCAATTATTGTGTATTGTAATATATCACGAATATTCTGAGCCAATCAGAGTGCTCCTTCCGCATTTGCCGAATATTCGCAATTATTTTGCATTGTAATATATCACGAATATTCTGAGCCAATCAGAGTGCTGCTTCCGCATTTCTCGAATATTCGCAATTATTTTATATTGTAATATATCACGAATATTCTGAGCCAATCAGAGTGCTCCATTCCGCATTTCTCGAATATTCGCATTCGCAATTCGCAATTCGCATTCGCATTTGCGATAGCGAAAATTCGCAATCATTTAATTTCCAAAAAATATCACGAATATTCGTATTTAGCGAATATATGTCGAATATTCGACTATATATTCGAGATATATCGCGAATTCGAATATGGCATATTCTGCTCAACACTACCAACCATGACAATCTTTATCTTCCTGATTATTGTGATAAAACCTGGCGATGTGCACTAACCTTACAATGGTTCTGACAAGTCTCATCCAACTGGAGAAATGTTAAAAACGATGAAAAAACGAAGGTCTGCCTTGGTTCAGTGACTACTGCGCTAACCTCGGTACGGATTTCTGGATCATTATCCGAATCCTGAATGCTGAAAACTTCCTGTTCAGATTTGTCTGCCCATCCTAGCCGAAACTCGAGGCCTGTAAGCCAAGTAGATTTAGTAAAGGAAGCCATAGAAGTAGGCCTGGTGGCGTGATCTGCTTGATTAAGTTTGGATGGTACAACAATATGTTCTCTCGTCTCAGACTTGCTGTTCATTTACGCTGAAGAGAGTTAGATCTGGATAGCACTTTCTCCTGATTGTCCAGGAGCCTTACCCTGGTGGTTCGGAAGGGTAATGGAGAAACCCATTGATTGGTTTAGTCTTTAAAGAACTCTCTGTCTTCTACTGATAAGGCTACTTTATCGTCATCCTTGGTTGTGTGAAAGACTGATCTCCCCAAGTCGTCAACAAAGAGGGGAGAAATGATGTCAGGTGGTTGTAAGAGGTCTGGAGACTTCTCCTTCACTTCATAGTGATGAGGACACGGATTAATGCAAGTTGTTCGTCCATCTCCATGCACGTACGTTTTGAAAGAGTCGATTTCTGGTTGATCCAGGCATACAGGGAGTGCAGAATTATTAGGCAAGTTGTATTTTTGAGGATTCATTTTATTATTGAACAACAACCATGTTCTCAATGAACCCAAAAAACTCATTAATATCAAAGCTGAATATTTTTGGAAGTAGTTTTTAGTTTGTTTTTAGTTTTAGCTATTTTAGGGGGATATCTGTGTGTGCAGGTGACTATTACTGTGCATAATTATTAGGCAACTTAACAAAAAACAAATATATACCCATTTCAATTATTTATTTTTACCAGTGAAACCAATATAACATCTCAACATTCACAAATATACATTTCTGGCATTCAAAAACAAAACAAAAACAAATCAGTGACCAATATAGCCACCTTTCTTTGCAAGGACACTCAAAAGCCTGACATCCATGGATTCTGTCAGTGTTTTGATCTGTTCACCATCAACATTGCGCGCAGCAGCAACCACAGCCTCCCAGACACTGTTCAGAGAGGTGTACTGTTTTCCCTCCTTGTAAATCTCACATTTGATGATGGACCACAGGTTCTCAATGGGGTTCAGATCAGGTGAACAAGGAGGCCATGTCATTAGTTTTTCTTCTTTTATACCCTTTCTTGCCAGCCACGCTGTGGAGTACTTGGACGCGTGTGATGGAGCATTGTCCTGCATGAAAATCATGTTTTTCTTGAAGGATGCAGACTTCTTCCTGTACCACTGCTTGAGGAAGGTGTCTTCCAGAAACTGGCAGTAGGACTGGGAGTTGAGCTTGACTCCATCCTCAACCCGAAAAGGCCCCACAAGCTCATCTTTGATGATACCAGCCCAAACCAGTACTCCACCTCCACCTTGCTGGCATCTGAGTCGGACTGGAGCTCTCTGCCCTTTACCAATCCAGCCACGGGCCCATCAAGACTCACTCTCATTTCATCAGTCCATAAAACCTTAGAAAAATCAGTCTTGAGATATTTCTTGGCCCAGTCTTGACGTTTCAGCTTGTGTGTCTTGTTCAGTGGTGGTCGTCTTTCAGCCTTTCTTACCTTGGCCATGTCTCTGAGTATTGCACACCTTGTGCTTTTGGGCACTCCAGTGATGTTGCAGATTTGAAATATGGCCAAACTGGTGTCAAGTGGCATCTTGGCAGCTGCACGCTTGACTTTTCTCAGTTCATGGGCAGTTATTTTGCCCCTTGGTTTTTCCACACGCTTCTTACGACCCTGTTGACTATTTTGAATGAAACGCTTGATTGTTCGATGATCACGCTTCAGAAGCTTTGCAATTTTAAGAGTGCTGCATCCCTCTGCAAGATATCTCACTATTTTTGACTTTTCTGAGCCTGTCAAGTCCTTATTTTGACCCATTTTGCCAAAGGAAAGGAAGTTGCCCAATAATTATGCACACCTGATATAGGGTGTTGATGTCATTAGACCACACCCCTTCTCATTACAGAGATGCACATCACCTAATATGCTTAATTGGTAGTAGGCTTTCGAGCCTATACAGCTTGGAGTAAGACAACATGCATAAAGAGGATGATGTGGTCAAAATAATCATTTGTCTAATAATTCTGCACTCCCTGTACATTTCCTATGACTACCCATCCCAGGTCCAGCCTCTGGGCAAATGGCGCAAGGTCAGGACCATTACACTGTTGGCGCTTCTTGTGCACGCTTAGATTGTCTCTGCCAAGCAGGAGTAGAATCTCGGCATTGTTGTCCAGAGGTGGGATAACGTTGGCTAGGTGCCCTAGGTGCGGTTGGTGAAATGTAGCTTCTTGGTTAGGAATCTCATCCCTATGGTTGGGTATTTGATCGCATTCAATCAGCGTTGCTAGGGGTATTTCTGTATTCCCACTGATGGGGAAGCAATGAATGCTTGCGCCCTCCTGACGCTAGTCTCTATGTGGCTTGAGCAGGTGTTTAAGATATAGGGTTCTGATGGTCCCTTTATCTCAAAGGCTTCAAAGAATTTAGGTCCTGCTAGGGACCGGTTGCTTTGGTCGTCGATGATGGCATACATTTTTACAGCCATTTCTGGTAGTCCCTCTGGATAGACCTTGATTGGGCATATTCGGGCACAACATTTCTCACCCCGGCGCTCGCCACATACTTCCAAACATGAGCAGGAAACAGCAGCGGCTGTGTTGGCGTGGTTCTGGGGCTCCCCGCCATGACTTGGAGCGGGACTGGTGGTGACGGCAGCTGGTGAGTCTGTGGGCAGTGGAACTGGGTGCATAGCTGAGGCATGTCTTTCACTATGACACTCCTCACACTTGATGATGGATTTACAGTCCTTAGCCATGTGCTCCAATGAAGCGCAGCATCTTAAAAATACCCCAAGCTCGCTGAGGACCTTCTTGCGCTCCTGTATGGGTTTGGATCTAAACCCCCTGCATTTGTTCAGTGAGTGTGTTTTTTTACGAATGGGACATTCACGATTGAAGGACTTGTCTCCTGATGAGGTATTGTTTACCCGTGGGTGCTGCAGAAGATGGTAGGTTAGTCTTTCTAACGCTCACGCTGCTCTTAGAGTCTCTGTGTTTATTCATGACACTTTTATACCTTGGTGATGGTGTCGCTGAAGCTGTAGTGTTGAACTCCAGGAAATCGCGGCTGGGGTCATTCCTCATCTGGGACTGTTCATCAATGAAATTAGCATAAATTAGCAGAAATTAATAAATGGGGAAAAGGTGACGTCATGCACCCTTTTTTACCTTGAGACTGATGTCGCCCACTTTTCTTGCAGACTGTATAGCATAGCCTGATCAGACGCAGGTCTCTTTTGGCAAGCTTTAGTTCCATGAGCAGGTCACTCAAATCCTGAAGCTTATGGACGTCCTTAAGATTGATCTTTGGGACATTCTGCAGTCTCTTGAATAGAGCCTTCTCTATTGCTTCTGCACTGCCGAAGGTACGTTCGAGTCTCTGCCAGGCGGCAGCGAGACCTGCTTCTGCTTGTCCCACATAGACAATTCTGAGGCTCTTGATGCGATTTGTGGAGCTTGGGCCCACAAATCGCTCAGGAGGTCGAGCTCCTGCTCTGCGGTTAGATTTAGGTTGGCAATGGTGGCCTTGAAGGTTGCCTTCCAAGCTCTGTAGCTCTCTGCACGGTCATCAAATTTTGAGAGACTTGTGTTAATTAGCTCTCTGCTCACCATAAACCTGGCAAACTCAGACATATCTGATTTCTCACTGCTTATTGCCACGACAACCTGTGATGCCGCCAGGGCGTGTAGGCTGCACGGCGTGAAAGGGTGAGATGCATCCGGGTAGAATGATGTTGCTGCAGGGTTGAGCTGTGATCTAGCTTTTCTAACTTTTCTTGAGAAGGCACATCTGGGTGAACACCATCAGATTGCTCAGGCGCTGTGACACTGGCACTGTAGGTGGAGATGACTTGGAGGTTTCGGTGTTGTCGGCTTGGACGGTACTGCATACTGGGGGTGATGCAGATAATTGTTCCAGTACATAGTGGCTGGTGCGGTCAGCTCGATCTTCTACCTCCTGTGGTGGCGAGCGACTGGATCAAGACCTTGGCTTAGTGCTTGTTCAAGCAAATTCCTCTTCCATCTTTTGAGCCTCTGCTTCTGCCCTTTTGGCCCCTGCTTCTGCCCTCTTGGCCCCTGCTTCTGCCCTCTTGGCCTCTGCTTCTGCCCTTTTGGCCTCTGCATCTGCATCTTGCCAGAGCTTCTTTTACAGTGAAAGAACGTCTGGCTTTGGATTGCTCTGTATTTTTGCGGGCCTCTAGTAATCTGTCGCTTAGGGTTGAGCTTGTTGAGCACGATGATCTGTATGACCGAGAGGAATGTTTGGATCATTTTGATCTGTGTGATCTAGTTTCTTGCAAATGGGAGATGCAGAGTTCCGCTTTATCTTTAGCAAGCAGCACCATGGCGTCTCTTTGTATGTATATTGATTCTGCCTTGCTCAGTTCTGAAAGGGCTTCATCATTATTGACATTTTTTAGAAAGGTTATATACCTTGTGGACAGTCTCTTGTATCCTTCATGAGCTGTGTTCAGCCGCCTGATGGCAACTTGTAAGCTTGTGGTATCACCAGAGGATTTAAGTCCTGACATGAGGGAGGAAATTTGTTCCAATAGCTTTTCCAGGTTATCGCATAGCTCATCCTTTGTGGTTTGATAATTTTCCCTGACCTTTATTGTCGGTTTGAGGGAGCGTCTTGGTCGCACGACTTGGTCTGCTGGAAGTGTGGGTTCTGCTTCTGCTTCCTGTTCTTCATAGTGATCAGTATCAGGCTGCATTAGCTTTGTTTCATCACTGGGGAACTGTGCAAGGTCCTTTTCGTCCATTTTGACTTAAGGTGCGTTGTCTCTTTAAGAAAATAAACTTTTGAATTGGGGGCTGAAAATCGCAGTGCGGCTGCGCTGGGGCACTCTGGCAAGGTTTCCTCAGGTGTTTTAAGTGATTTGCGGGGGTTAGATTAGAGAGGGACCTGTGTGCGTTAATAGTTCTGCTATGCGAGCAAAGGTTGATATGGGATATAGAAAAGGGCTTGATGAGTTGCAGAGGACTTCCAGGCGACAGTTAAGATACTGTGGACACGCAGTGCTTTCACTAAGACTTGTGGAACATGCGCTGTAGCCGGGCAGATTCGCTGCAGGTGGGCCTGTTGCAAGGGAGATTCCTAAGGCCTCGTACACACGATCAAATCTGTCTGCTGGAAACGGTCTGCTAGACCGTCCCAGCAGACAGATTTGATCGTGTGTACGGGCGAGCCGACGGATTTGGCCACCCGACAGATTTCAAAGCATACTTTAAAATCTATCGGGTGGGAATCCGTCCGCCCGACATGTCTGCTGGTTAGTACAATTACCAGCAGACATGTCGTCCCGCACCGCCGCCGAATGGATTGAACAAAAAGATTGCCTCGTGTGTACGAGGCCTGAGTGTGGTAACTCTGAGGGAATCTGTGGCCGGGGTATGGACATTAAGGCAGTTTTTGACTGTTCTGTTCCCACATGAAGGCGAATGAAGGTATAACTGATTAAAGCTGTGTGACTTCCTACCTTCGTATCCAAGCAGTGGGGCAGACCGGACCGGCAGATGCTCGGGTTAGATGGATCTAGACTTGGACAAGAGGATGAAATCAACGTGGGTTTATTCAATCCAGATAAAGCAATAAACGTTGATATAATACTGTTATGTAGTAGTGGTATCAATGCTGTCTTGTTGTTATCTATCCTGAGGCTACTGCTGCTGTGATCAAAATCTGATGCCTTCTCAAGCCCAAAAAATGTGCAGTGTCTAGTCACACAGCCATGAGGTACTGAGATGGCTGCCCCCACGTGATGAGGCCAGCCCTGCTTGAGTCCACACCCCCTGAAGGAAAAAACTTTATGAACAAGAACAGAGGTGTGTGGCATGCAAATTCTGGCCAGCAGATGGCAGCAGTACAAAAGATGCATGAAAACAACATAGAGAAAGAAAGATTAATAATGCAATGTACAAATAACTGAGAACAGCACAGCTCCTGTATTCTTTTTTTTTCTTTTTTTTTTTTTATCCTAAGCCTGGTTTAACTGTGGTTCCTCCCTTCTGTCAATAAGTGGCATTGTTGTCTTTGCCATTAGTATGGTGATCTGCAGTGAGTTATAATTATGGATATCTCTTTCAGACAATCAGGAGGAGTGCTATGCCGCTGAGCATGCTAGGGAAGAGTAAATATTTGGAGGAAGTCAGGTCCAGGTGGATGTGTGAGGAACAACTGTGTTGGATAAGGCCTGGAATATAAGCAGGGCTCAAGTCCTGCGGGAACGCATGGGAACGGAGTTCCTGCACTTTTTTCACTGCAGGAACTCAGTTCCCTTTGCAGGACTAAAGCAGCCGAGAGGAGCCGAGCCGCCCGAGCCAATCCTTCACTAAGTGGCGATGCCCAGCTTGAGTCACTGTCAGGGTCAGGCGAACCTTAGTAATCCTTTATGTTACTGGCCGCTTCCTGTACAGTATATGGATTCATCAGGTAGTGTGCGGGTATTCCGTCACTTACTCAATGCCGCAATGTCTCCTGGGAGCTTTTGTCATTGTTCCCAGGAGACATTGCGGAGGTCTTCCGCGAGTTATCACAGGATTTAGAATGAAGCAAGTTCTTTCTAAATCTTGCGATAACTTGCGGCAGACCTCCGCAATGTCTCCTGGGAACAATGACAAAAGCTCCCAGGAGACATTGCGGCATTGAGGAAGTGACGGAATACCTGCACACTACCCGATGAATCCATATACAGGAAGTGGCCAGTAACATAAAGGATTACTAAGGTACAGCGGATGGAAAAAACAAACAAAAAACATGCGTTTAGTAATTATGCATATAAGCGTATAATTTTTTATTTATTTTTTGGTGGGGGAGTGGATCTTGGGTGGGAGTTCCCACACTTTTTTCCCCAGGACTTGACCCCTGAATATAAGGTCTGGCCATGTGCCCGAGGCTCTACCAGAGAGAGCCTGTTTGTTGCCTGGAAGCATAAGGAAAGTGATAGGCCCCGTACACACGACCAAGTTTCTTGGCTGAATCCAGCGAGAAGCTCACTGGGATCCATATTCTGCCGAGAAGCTCGATCGTGTGTACACTTTCGTCGACCGTCCCGTCGGTAAGCTCGTCGAGCCAAAATAGAGAGCAGGTTCTCTATTTCCTCGACGGGCCATCGGGACTAATGGCTCAAAGCCTTTTTCGACAGCCTGGTCGACGAACTCGACGGCCGGCCGAGAACCTCGTCGGGCGGAATGATGAGTTTAGCCCGACGAGGTTCTCGGTCGTGTGTACGCGTTGTGAAGTGTGGTGGGGACTGTGGAGAGGCTGGGAAAGCATCAAGGTGGACTCATAAAAGGGAAACCCTGCACAGTGTTGTGAGTTTATGGTTACTATGAGAGACAAGTGTGTGTTGCTATGTAGAAAGGGAACTTGGGTGCCGTGGCAGGTCTTAAGGCCCTTGTTCTGAATTTCTGTCTACCTGGCGATTTTTTTTAGAGTCTGCTGATTTGTCTGCCTACTTTTCTAAGGTGTCTTGTGTAGGGTTGAGCGAACCCGAACTGTAAAGTTTGGGTTCGTACCGAACCTTCGTTTTTTTTGACCCGGACCCGAACCCAAACAATTTTCTGAAAGTTTGGGTTTGGCTTCAGTGTTCGGCTATGTAATGGAGCACTGCAGGGCAGCCAATCAGCATTTCTTTTACTTGTGTGACTTGGAAGCCATCACAGCCATGCCTACTAATGGCATGGCTGTGATTGGCCAGTGCAGCATGTGACCGAGCATGTGACCCAGCCTCTATATAATCTAGAGGCAAAGCTCATCATTCTGCTTTAGCTAGGGTAGGGAAAGGCTGCCACTGCTCTCAGGGACAGATTTAGATAGGATTGTCCTGCTTCAGAAATCGAATTACAATACTCTGCGACCGATCTACATAGCATTAGCTACATTAGGGAAAGGTTCCCGATTGTGCTTATAGGGAGAGAATTCGTTAGGAGTTAGTCCTACTTCACAAATCTAATAGCAGCAGCACTGCATATGTTCCTGTGAGATACTCTGCATATTGCACCAGCAATGCATATGTTCCTGTGAGATACTCTGCATATTACACAAGCACTGCATATGTTCCTGTCAGATACTCTGCATATTGCACCAGCACTGCATATGTTCCTGTCAGATACTCTGCATATTGCACCAGCACTGCATATGTTCCTGTAACATACTCTGCGTTAGCTACTGTAGGGAAAGGTTCCTGATTGTGCTTATAGCAAGAGAATTAGTTAGGAGTCAGTCCTACTTTACAAATCTAATTGCACCAGAATACTGTCCCATCATTGATATCATTGGCAGGAATAGTGTCCCATCATTTGTGTCAGTGGGAAAAATAGTGCCCCATCATTGGTATCAGTGGGAGTAATAGTGTCCCATCATTTGTATCATTGGCAGGAATAGTGTCCCATCATTTTTGTCAGTGGGAGAAATAGTGCCCCATCATTGGTATCATTGGGAGGAATAGTGTCCCATCATTTGTGTCAGTTGGAGAAAGAGTACCGCATCATTGGTATCAGTGGGAGGAATAGTGTCCCATCATTGGTATCATTGGCAGGAATAGTGTTCCATTATTTGTGTCAGTGGGAGAAATAGTGCCGCATCATTGGTATCAGTGGGAGGAATAGTGTCCCATCATTGGTATCATTGGCAGGAATAGTGTCCCATCATTTGTGTCAGTGGGAGAAATAGTGCCGCATCATTGGTATCAGTGGGAGGAATAGTCTCCCATCATTGGGAGGAATAGTGTCCCATCATTTGTGTCAGTGGGAGAAATAGTGCCCCATCATCATTGGCAAAGGTTCCTGCTTGTCAAGATTATTTTTTTTAATGTATTTTGTGTTATTTTAAGTTATTTCCCTATCCACATTTGATTGCAGAGTACTTGCCATGCTCTTACCAACATTTTGCTGCCATTTGCATCCCTCTAGCCCTTTCCCTTCGTTTTTTAGAGACATTTTAGTAGTCAAAAATTCGGGTCCCCATTGACTTCAATGGGGTTCGGGTTCGGGTCAAGTTTGGGTCCCGAACCCTGACTTTTTTCCGAAGTTTGGCCGAACTCACCCTAACCCTCTCTCTCGACATTTTCTCTCAATAAGCTTACTTTTGTTCATCCTAAAAGTGACTGGCGCCCAGCTTTTCAGCAACCATCCATACCCACCATGCCTAAGATCCAGCACCCAGAGGTGAAATGTCAGCCATCTCTGATGCCAGGGTTCAGAGGGTGTTACAAGTAAGACCACTACTAAAGTAATGAATTTGTGCTTCTCCAACAGCCGGGTAAACACTCTTTTTAGTTCACCTATCTGCTGAATTGCAAAAGTGCTGAAAGTTTACTCAAAGTAAGCAGTGAAGCTGGAGAAGGGGGATGACAGGCCAAGACCTAGCAGTTTCCAAAGAATTCAACAATCCACACTTTAAAGCGTATGGAAAGGCAGAACTTTTTTTTTTAATGTTGGATGAAAAAGCTTAGGGTTAGGCCTTCTGACATGATCTTATTGTCATGTTGTTATTGCAAAAAAAGTTTTGACTATATAGTACATAATCTACTATATAGTACTATATAGTACAAAATCTAACATTACATTGAGCTGACTTATGAGACCGACAGTATGCTGGTGTTTGTTTTGTTTTTTCTGTACATACCGTTTCATGGCTATTTTCACCCCCGGCTTCAGGGTAGTGAATCCCGTGGGAGTGGGCTTTCCTAGTTACAGGCTGTGATTGACGTGCTTCACAAGTTGCCCGAAAGAAGCCGAACGTCGGTGCGGCTCTATACGGCGCCTGCGCACCGACGTTCGGCTTCTTTCGGCAACTCGTGATGCACAGTATGCGCCGGTCAGAAGCACGTCAATCACAGCTTGTGACTAAGAACACCCACTCCCGCGGGATTCACTACCCTGAAGCCGGGGGTGAAAATAGCCCTAAAACGGTATGTACGAAAAAAAAAAAAAAAAAACAGCATACTGTCGGTCTCATAAGTTGGCTCAATGTAATGTTAGAATTTTTTTTTAGGGTGAACCCCCACTTTAAGGTTGCATGTTATAGACCATACAACCTAGGTGAGTAACCATAATAAGGACAATATTTAGATGTTTCAGAATAAATAGCTATATTTAAGTGTGCTGCAAATATGCAGCTAAAACAAACCAAGATTTTAGAAATAAAAAAGCTGTCAGACTATTAAGTGGCCAAATCTGTAGCAAGCATAAAAAGGAGTTTAGATTTCTTATACCTTCAGGGCTGCAAGCTGGTTGTATGCTGTTGACAGATAGTAAATCCAGGGTGAGGGTGACAACCTTAGAGCCAGCGTCTTTTAAAAACAAATCAGTGATAGCTCTGTTCTCAAAGTTCACTTTTAGTAATTATCGCTAGGTGGCAGTATTAGACACTTTGTTTGCAGTTTCTGTAAAACAGTAAATCTCAAGTCACAAACTCTGCTGTATAATTTGTGCCATAAAATCAATCTTTACTGATCAGGGTGATCTTTAACCACTTAAGGACCGGACCAATACGCTAGTAAATGACCCAAGGGGTTTTTACAATTCGGCACTGCGTCGCTTTAACAGACAATTGCGCGGTCGTGCGACGTGGCTCCCAAACAAAATTTACGTCCTTTTCTTCCCACAAATAGAGCTTTTTTTGGTGGTATTTGATCGCCTCTGCGATTTTTATTTTTTGCGATATATACAAAAATAAAGCGACATTTTTGAAAAAAAAAACAATATTTTTTAATTTTTGTTATAAGAAAAATCAAATAAACTAAATTTTAGTCAAACATTTAGGCCAACATTTATTTAGCCACATGTCTTTAGTAAAAAAAAAAATCGCAATAAAAAAAATATAGCTATCTAGCGGGAACAGCGACACTAATACAGCGATCAGAAAAATTATCGCTTAGTGACACTGGCAATAGGGAGTGAAAGGGTTAACTAGGGCAGTGATCAAGGGGTTACAACTTTATTAGGGGGGGTACGGGGGCTACCCTGAACCTAACACTAACTGCCTGTCACACTAACTGTCACACTGACACTAAATGCAATGATCAGTACACTGCATTCAGTGACACTGTGACAGGGGGGTGGGGGGTGTGATCGGAAGGGGTTAATGTGCCTGCGTGTCCTGGTGTCAGTGTAGTGTTGTGCAGACTTACTATGTGATGTGATCTCTCCTCAGCGGCGGTTGAAAAAAACGCAGAGAGCAGAGATCACATCACTTCCCTCTTCCTGTGTTTACACAGGAGGAGGAAGTGCACTGCAGGGGGAGCGCGCGCATTGGCTGGGAGCGATCCGGAGGGGGCGGCCAAAAATGAATAGCCGCCCCACTCAGCACGGATCGCTCCTACAGCCACCAGGACCGTCTCATGTACTGGGGGGGGTCCCGATCGGACCCACGTCAAGGCAGCCACGTACAGGTTCGTTGATGTGCCTGTCCATGCCATTCTGCCGACGTAAATGTACATGCGGCGGTCCTTAAGGGGTTAACATAAAATTTCATCTTTTTTTTTTTCTTTTCTTTTTTTTTAAATGCATTTTCCATTTTAGTTTCTTCACTAAGAAAAGCAGTAAATATTTCACAATAATCATTCAATTTAAAAAATAAACTTATGTAATACTAGATTATGCTCTCTTGATTTTTCTTTATGAATAGATTTTTCTCTTTTGTGATTGTAAACCATTTCCATTCTCTATTTGTAACTGGCACCCATATCCTACTCTGGGGACTTTTCAACTGTCCCTTGAACTTTTCCATTCTCTTGGGTTTTAAGTTTTTTTTGTATTATAATTTAATCACTTATATGCATGTACGTTTTTTGGGTTTATTACACATAATTTAAATGTAATTTTTTGTATGGAACTTATTTTTCATATGCTCATCTGTAGAATTCATTTTTACTTTCACTGTGATTTAATTTGTAGCCCTGCACACTTGGTTTTCCACAAAATTAGGTCTGAGCTCCTATTCATCATTCTGTTCCTGCGCTTAGCGGGTCTCTGTTCTAAAACAAGCATAAATGTATTAGATGCTCTAAAACATATGTAGCGCCTCCTTGCTTTCAGCATGGGCACTACGCTAAAGTTAGTTGGACTGGGAGAATTACATTGCTCCCAGTCATGATATGCCTAAATTGTGACCTCTGTCATTCCGTAAAGGTTCACTGTGTCAGTTTGCATTTTAGGGATGTGGTATCATCTCTGGTCAGCAGTTGGTGCCAGAGGGGTTTCTGGCAGAGCAAGTCTTCCCCAGCAGCCAATTGGAGGAGTTCTTCCCTCGCGGGGCATGCTGGGAAGGGGTATATCTGGGACAGGGGTCATGTGTTCTGAATCTTCGCGGGTCCCGGTTCCAGGTGCGGCATTCAACTTTAGGGTCCATGGACCCCGTCAGCGTGGCCCTCCTGGCCAAGCTTACAGGCTTCACCGAGCCTCAACCGGAGGCGAAAGGGGACCCCAGTGACCTACTGGGTTCCCAGTCCTATTGAAGGGATCCCAGGCTGGGTGCTGTGAGATTGGGGGATCGGCTTGAGGGGAACCCAGAGGCAGGTTGTCCAACAAGGCTTGAACGAACCAATCGGGGATCTGGTGACCGGGATGCTGACAGGTACACTTTACTGTCTCCCGGTGACCTGTGCTAGAATCTACTGGGAGGATTCGCTCTGTTCATCCACCTTATCTCGTTTAAAGTAATTGGCCTGTGGCAGAGACTCTAGAGCCAGGTCTGTGTTAAGATCTGTTCCTCCCAGAAAATCTAAAGTGACACCTCGGCTGCCAGGCTCGCACAGGAGACCTGTCCGTGGGCACTTCACCCACTCAGGCAGGAGTGGCGACGAGCTTACAAATTAGTACTATTGGGGGCAGGCATGCCCGTTCATATCCAGGCCTGACACCGCAAGTTCTCCTCTTCTTTCATCAACCCTTTTCCTTCCTAACTGAAGTTGATGTTGGCTGTGTTGGCCTGGAAATAAAGCATTGGAAAAATCTTTATTGACTGTCTGGACCTCCGCTCACTACTTTGTTCCTGCATCACACCCCTAGACAACGCTAGGGTAACTTAATGTGCCGATCCTAACAATCAATCAGCGGCTCCTTCGGGGGTAGCGCTACACATAATATGCAAGTTTTTCCAAAATCAGTGACTAAGCAAGTTGTAAAATAAGGATGGAAATTACAACAAAGACAAAGAAAACAAAGAAAAACAACATTTAGAAGGGAAATCAAAGGAAAAGGTAAGTGAACCAACAATGCAATAGCTTAAAGGAACCGATTTAGAAAATAAAAAAGGAACCTTTACAACCCCTTTAATAGAAAGCTGTTTATTTTTTTCAAAAGAAGTACACTAATAATATATTAGTACACAGGGGAGCAGGTGAACAAAGGTGAACTTAGCCTTTAGGCTCTGAACATTATGGAAAATATAGGGTAAACCATGGGTGCTTTTCAAGTCTTTGGGGGTCATATTGTGAGTCAGATATGTGAGTCTTCCTTATCCTGAGGGCTGAGGGTCTGTGGAATCCTGAGCCAAACCATAGGGAAACTATTGGAGACTCCTGGAGGACCAAAAGGTGAATAACTAGAAAAAAGAGAAAGAGAGCAAAATAGCTATCGGCCATCCAAACAATGAAACAACTACATAACTACTACAGTACTCCTTATAAAAGATAAAAGATGAAAACCAATACTTGCCTGTAATGAAAACTAGTTCTTGCCCATATGCTTCTCAATATTTCCTTTTTATACTCCAAGTTTACTCAAGAGAGAAAAGGTGACTCTACATAGGAAATACTCTGGAGGGGGTCCTACTGAAGAGGAAATTATGATGGCCTCCTTCATGCAATAGAAATGTGGTTTGACAATAACGTCTATGGATGTTCCGTCTGATCTTTATTAAATCATACATCACTAATTATACATTTTTTGGTGTATATTTCTGAATCTGACTTGGCACCAGTCTCTTACAAACTCTGTACAGTAGAGCTTAGAGTGGGAGAGAAAGAAGCAGAGCAAGAAGCCAGTCAGTTCATGTGCTGACAAGGAACATGCTGACAAGACACAAGCACATTTCTACTTCTTTTTTTTTCACTGTCCAGTCATAGGCTGGAGCAGTTCTATGCCAGTCTAGACTCAGATGAAATGGGTAGAATAAAGCTAACTGTTATTTATTCCTCAAAACTGAGCACATCTAGAGGAATTTTTACCAAATATAAGCCAAAAATAAGCATGGTTGTTTCTGATCCAATCTTGCATTCTTAGCTGAAATACCATTGTCACCAAGCAAGTATTCTACTGGTTTGCTGTGCAGGTACTGTTGGCAAAATGGAGTACGGAATAACTATCTACTAACTAAGCTTTGAATGTTGTCTGTCCACTGCCTTTAGTAATGCTGTTGATGAATAGCAAATGAAATACTTTTTTTTATCTTTTTCCTAGTAGTCACATGATCGCACAGTTCAAATTACACAACGCCAAGAGCACTGGTGCCGGTGGGATGACATCACTGCTCTAGGATGTCTGTTGTCAGCTCTCACTTGGCCACTCAGGACCCAGAGCTGTGTGATCATGTGTCTGCTAGGGAAAAGATATAAAATACATTTGCCTAGCTATTTATTACAATGCCAAAGGCAGTGTGCAGGCAACATTTAAAGCTTTATATTAGTACATAGCCTTTCCTTCTCCTTTAAGCTGGTGTAAAACAGTAACTTTGCTGAAATACTGTGTTCAGCTTGTCACAGACAGAATATAGGGGTTGGGGTCGGGGACAGACATGAAAGACTTATTGGGTAGGTCAAACCCTGCTATACAATCCACTCTAACTGGAGAAATACATTCTGGGAGAAGTATGATATTTATTAGTCTGACTGTAAAACTTTTCTACGACTTTATAGTAGCAATTCTTAGTCAAGCAACAAGGAAGAGATTAGGGGTAGACATTGTACATCATAGCAAGTTGAACTCTTGTCCAAACAAGTTCTGCTTTCTTAACCTCAAGTTTGAGTTCTGCATGTTAACCATTCTTTCCCGCAGACTATTCTGCAACAACATAATACGTTATCATTGTATTATTCCACAATTGTGGGAAATTTTCTGTGGGATAATATCTTAATAAAATAATAAAATGAAAAAAGTGATTTTATAGTAACCTTGTGGAATAGAATGAAGATGTTAAAGTTACACCAGGATGTGGGGTTGTTAAATGAAAGTATAACTATTGCCTCATATTAAAAAAATATGTTCTGCAGGAATGATACGTGCATCTGCATTTACAGTTTTCTCTTACGGTCCCACAAGCAGTTATTGATTCTGTCAGTAATTTCGATGGAATGCACCTTCCTGTAATGGTGTGGCAACAATGCTGCACTGCTTCCTAATTCAGATCAAAGTTCTCATCCTCATATAAGCTGTGTCTGCTTGCACTAAAGTCGGATGAAAAGATGTTAGAGGAGGTGTGGCTACAAGTATTGTTACTGCTCATTTACAAGCCTGTAGCCTGTCAGTCAGTCTCTGGCCACAATAATCCTGCCAATGCTTTCTGGAGTGGCGGCACTGCCTCTGTTACTGGAACCTTTCCACTGTGAGCTGCAGTGTCTGGGAGGGAGGACATGTGAGGTACACATGAAAAAGGATTTGGCTCATTTATGGACAGTAAATACTAGTACATCACAGTAATTGGATTTGGTTCTTGTTTAGACTGTCAAACAGCCTTTACATGTACTGTGAAATCAATTAAAGGAACAACTGCAGGACAAGATTTAGTAATATGTAAAATAAAACAGTTTCTTCCTACCTGTGCTTCAGATAATAAAGTGTTCTCCCCTAGAAGGAGCAGATTTTGAACCTTCAGTTCTAGTACTCGTACAATATGAAAAGAACTTTCTAATGCACATAATTTGTTTTTGTATATTGACTATAGATCTATTGTAAAACTATGAAAATATATAGCTATTCCATGCAAACTGTCACTCGCAACACAAAACATGTCCACCAAATACCGCAGTATCACAAAACAAAAAAACGAAACAAAAAAAAAATATATATATTTACGCATACAAGGGGCCAGATTCTCGTAGACCTGCGGTTTTCCGGCGTATCCCATTTACGCTACTCCTCCGCAGCTTTTACGGGCAAGTGCTGTATTCTCAAAGCACTTGCTCTGTAATTTGCGGCGGCGAAGCGTAAATGGGCCGGCATAAGGCGCCTAATTCAAAGTAGGAAGGAGGTGGGCGTGTTGTATTTAAATTAAGCACGCCCCCGCGCCGAACGAACTGCGCATGTGCCGGCCGTAAACGTAGCCCACTGCGCATGCTCCATAGTACGCTGCAAATACATTGGTTTCGTCGTGAATGTAATTAACGTACAGGCCTATTCGTGATGAGTAATGTAAACGACGGAAAAACACAACGCTGTCCCGACGTCCATACCTAACATGGTGTACGCCGGACCTACGCAAGGTTACCCCTCATATAGCAGGGGTAACTTTACGCTTACACAAACTACGACAACGGCGCGCAAATACATTCGGGAATCGGCGTATCACGCTCATTTGCATATTCGACGCAGAAATCAATGGGAACGCCACCTAGCGGCCAGCGTAACATTACAACTTAGATCCGACGGTGTGAGTGACTTACGCAAGTCGGATCTAAGCAAAATCTATGCATAACTGATTCTAAGAATCAGTTGCATAGATACCCAGGGCCAGAAACAGAGATATGCTGGCGTATCTGGAGATACACCGTCGTATCTCAGCTGAGAATCTGGCCCAAGATTTTTAAGTCATCAGTCAAATCCCTCCATCACTTCAGAACCGTTGATCCCTCTTCAGCTTGACAGAATTATCAGTATTATAAATCTGACATTTTATTCCATTTAAATTATTATGTTTTAACAGTATTTATTTACATTTGCAGTTCTTCTCAACAGATCTCATTATCACTTTTCCTCATTATCATTAATATGAGCCATATACATAGTTCTTAGCCACATCACGTGCATTTCAGCTTGGAGAGTATCCTCGGGTACAATCCCTAACAATTCTATCTTTGGATCAAAATAAACCTATATGAAACACAAGGAATTCAAAGTGTCAAATACAACTTCCCAGTAACGATTCAGTTTGGGACAACGCCACAACATATGTTTGAGTGTACCTACATCAGTTGTACATCTTGGACAATTTAATGTAGCTGCCTTGCTCCAAGAGTGCAACTTCAAAGGAGTATAAATAATGAGCTCTATGAATAATAAACAGCTGTGTCAAACACTGTGAGGAGGATAGGGATACACCAAATAAGTTCTTCAGAGCTTACTCCCACTCCTTATCACTGATTGTCTCCAGATCTGTACACCACCATCTAGAGCAGTGGTTCTCAACATTGTAGTGCCGTGACTCCTAACAGTAAAATTATTTTCATAGAGTGGGTTGTCAGCACCCAAGGCAAGACAAGTAATTTGCGCCCCCAAACCCACGGACATTTTGTGCTCCCTGAATTCCTTCCACTCGTACAGTATTAAAACCCTTTATGATACATTTTAGGATGTACAACTCTTTCTCCTTTTCCACCTTTCTTTTTTTTCCCACCCATTCCTCTCCAGCCATCTTTCTCTCCCTTGTTTTTAGTTCCTACCCCTCTTTTCCTCTCTCTTCCATGTATTCTCTATTTTTATTCATTCTCTTGCTCCTTGGCGAGAGGGGGGGGGGGGGGTTAGGATGAGTGGCAGTGCTGGTGGGGAATTGGGATGAGTGGCAGTGCTGTGAGGAGTTCTGATCAGCCAACTTAGGTGCTCTTGATCAAGATCATCTGCGGATCTGAGAACTATAGTGGGGACTTTTAATGGCAGCTATAATCACAGGAAGTGTTACTCACAGTGTCACCGACTTTGTGGTGTCTCGTAGCAGTGACACCTATGCCGAATCAGGAGAGAGGGTCTCCAACAGCACCACCCACTTCACATTCCTCACCAGTCAGCTGACCTCTAGTCTCTGCCCCCCCCCAGCCATGCAGTAAACTAAATAAGTGGCTGCGAAGATACTGAGGGGGCGGCCACAGGATCCAGGAACAGCCCAGCTGGGTGGCCACAGGCTTCAGGGACAGCTCTGCTGGGCGGCTGCAAAATGGCTGCGAGAGTGGTGTGGGCTTCAGGAACAGCCCAGGATTCGGGGACCCCTGGCAAATCATCATTCGACCCCCATCATTCAAACCACTGGTCTAGAGCTACCCTATAGTAAATTTACCTCTAGTCTAATCTAGTTACTGCCATAGCTAGAATTGACGAAGGGTTATATTTTAATAAAAAATATATTTGCTTGACTCTGCAGAGCATGTCGCAGTTGTAGATTGAAAAAATGTCTTATTAGGCAAATGATATCTCTCTGCCAGTTTGTCAAGTGGTTGCAAAACCTCATTATCATAAAGTTGACAAAGAAGCAGAATATCAACTATTTTCCATAAATCTAAATTTTCAAGTTTTGCTACCTCCTTATTCCATATGGGCATATATTGAGTATATCCCTCATAATGAGTATCTCATTAATTAGTGGATTTTATAAATTCAATTAAATGTGGGATAGTTATGTTTACTATAAAAGTGGTGGGCTACTATTAACTGTACCAGTGGATTTATCGGTAATTGAGAAAATATAATTTGTTCCATGGAATCCTCACAGTCTATAATATTCCAACCATGCAATTGCTGAAGTTGAGATGCCAGAAAATACAATCTGGCATTAGGAACAGCCAGACCACCCTCATCCTTAGACAACTGCTGAATTTCCAATCTAATCCGAGGATATTTATTCTTCAAAATAAGATCTCTAAACAAGGTATCTATTTGTCGAAAGAATTTCCGAGGAAGCCACACAGGACAATTATGTAACAAATATAACAATTGTGGCTTAATATCATCCTTATAAAATTAGCTCTACCTATTATCATTAAAGGAAACTTACTCCAAATTTTCATCTCTTGTTTAACCACTTTCCGCCCAAGGACGTCATATGACGTCCTGGACTTTCAGTGGGGATATCTGAATGATGCCTGCAGCTACAGGCATCATTCAGATAAACTTCTTTTCAGCGGGCGATTCTGTGCACCCTAAGAATGATCATAGCAGCAGTTCCACAGCTTGATTATTCTTATAGGCGATGGGAGGGGACATCCCCCCCTCCTGCCACCATCCGGTGCTTCTCTGGTCTCTCCCGTGCCACGACGATAGAGATTTCCGGTAACCATATGGTCACCAGTTATCTCTATGACCGTCGGAGGAACAGGAGTGATGTTAAATGAACTTAAATGAACAGAAGATAGATCCAAATCAATATTTGGTGTGATCATCCTTTGCCTTCAAAACAGCATCAGTTCTAGGTACACTTGCACATAGTTTTTTAAGAATTTGGCAGATAGGTTGTTCCAAACATCTTAGAGAACTAACCACACATCTTCTTTGGATGTAGGCTTCCTTAAATCCTTCTGACTCTTAATGTAATCCTAGACAGACTCAATGATGTTAAAAACGGGGATCTGTGGAGGCCAAATCATCACTCCCAGAGCTCCTTGTTATTCTTTACACTGAAGATAGTTCTCAATGACATTGGCTGTATGTTTGGGGTCTTGCTGCAGAATAAATTTGAATAAATTTGAGGCCAATTGCACGCCTCCCTGATGGTATTGTATGATGGATAAGTATCTGCCTTGAGGATGCCATTCATCCTAATCAAATATCCAAATCCATTTGCAGAAGATCAGCTCCAAATTTGCAAGGAACCTCCACTGTTGTCTGCAGACACTCATCTTTGTAGCGCTCTCCAGCCCTTTGGCAAACAAACAGCATCTTATTACAGCCAAATATTTGACTGCAGATCACCTACTACCATTTTTCTGCACCCCAGTTCCTATGCATAGTTGATTCACTTATCCTTTTTTCAACATCCGAGGTATGGCTTTTTGGCTGCAATTCTTCAATGAAGATCACTTCTGGCCAGACTTCCCTGAACAGTAGATGGGTGTACCTGGGTCCCACTGATTTCCATCTTTGCGGATGACACTGCTGGACATCTTCCGATGTGGAAGGGAAGTAAGCATGACGTGTTATTCATTAGCTGCATTAAGTGTCCTTGGCCGGCCACCGCATCTAAGGTCCTCAACATTGATTGTTTCTTTGTAAATCTTCAAAACAGCTTGAACAGCACCCCAGTCTTTGAAATATTTGTGATGCAGCATACAGTGCCTTGCGAAAGTATTCGGCCCCCTTGAACTTTGCGACCTTTTGCCACATTTCAGGCTTCACACATAAAGATATAAAACTGTAATTTTTTGTGAAGAATCAACAACAAGTGGGACACAATCATAAAGTGGAACACAATTTATTGGTTATTTCAAACTTTTTTAACAAATAAAAAACTGAAAAATTGAGCGTGCAAAATTATTCAGCCCTTTACTTTCAGTGCAGCAAACTCTCTCAAGAAGTTTAGTGAGGATCTCTGAATGATCCAATGTTGACCTAAATGACTAATGATAAATAGAATCCACCTGTGTGTAATCAAGTCTCCGTATAAATGCACCTGCACTGTAATAGTCTCAGAGGTCTGTTTAAAGTGCAGAGAGCATCAGGCAGGTCCAAGATACTGTTGTGGAGAAGTTTAAAGCCGGATTTGCATACAAAAAGATTTCCCAAGCTTTAAACATCCCAAGGAGCACTGTGCAAGCGATAATATTGAAATGGAAGGAGTATCAGACCACTGCAAATCTACAAAGACCTGGCCGTCCCTCTAAACTTTCAGCTCATACAAGGAGAAGACGGATCAGAGATGCAGCCAAGAGGCCCATGATCACTCTGGATGAACTGCAGTGATCTACAGCTGAGGTGGGAGACTCTGTCCATAGGACAACAATCAGTTGTATATTGCACAAATCTGGCCTTTATGGAAGAGTGGCAAGAAGAAAGCCATTTCCTAAAGATATCCATAAAAAGTGTTGTTTAAAGTTTTCCACAAGCCACCTGGGAGACACACCAAACATGTGGAAGAAGGTGCTCTGGTCAGAAGAAACCAAAATCAAACTTTTTGGCAACAATGCAAAACCTCATAACCCTGAACACACCATCCCCACTGTCAAACATGGTGGTGGTAGCATCATGGTTTGGGCCTGCTTTTCTTCAGCAGGGACAGAGAAGATGGTTAAAATTGATGGGAAGATGGATGGAGCCAAATACAGGACCATTCTGGAAGAAAACCTGATGGAGTCTGCAAAAGACCTGAGACTGGGACAGAGATTTGTCTTCCAACAAGACAATGATCCAAAACATAAAGCAAAATCTACAATGGAATGGTTCACAAATAAACATATCCAGGTGTTAGAATGGCCAAGTCAAAGTCCAGACCTGAATCCAATCGAGAATCTGTGGAAAGAACTGAAAACCGCTGTTCACAAACGCTCTCCATCCAACCTCACTGAGCTTGAGCTGTTTTGCAAGGAAGAATGGGCAAAAATTTCAGTCTCTCGATGTGAAAAACTGATGGAGACATACCCCAAGCGACTTACAGCTGTAATCGCAGCAAAAGGTGGGGCTACAAAGTATTAACTTAAGGTGGCTGAATAATTTTGCACGCCCAATTTTTTCGTTTTTTATTTGTTAAAAAAGTTTGAAATATCCAATACATTTCGTTCCACTTCATGATTGTGTCCCACTTGTTGTTGATTCTTCACAAAAAATTACAGTTTTATATCTTTATGTTTGAAGCCTGAAATGTGGCAAAAGGTTGGAAAGTTCAAGGGGGCCGAATACTTTCGCAAGGCACTGTAACTACCTTATGTCTTTTTGCTGTGATCAGTCTTGTCATAGTGTATGACCTGTGACATGAAATTGTCGCCCAGTTTTAAGCCTCCTACACAGCTGTTTCTGTTAAAGTTGATGACTGTGTTTCAACCTACATATGAAATTGACGATCATTATCACCTGCTTGGTATAATTGGTTAATCATACACCTGACTTGATCCTACAAAATCCCTGACTTTATGCAAATGTAAAAGTGTGCAAGTGTAAAAACTGATGCTGCTTTGAGGGTAGTCACACCAAATATTGATTTGATTTTTCTTCTGTTCCCTGAAGGCTTCACTGCCAGTTTTCCCTTACTTCCAATGCCGGTGCCTGCACCCGAAGCCGATGGACAAATCGGCTTGGGGTGCCGACATCACAGGATCTCTGGAAAGGTAAGTGTTCTTATAATTAAAGTTAGCAACTACAGCATTTGTAGCTGCTCACTTTTAATTTTTTCCCCCCAGACTGGAACTCCGATTTAATTACTTCAACTGTATGTTTTACCTTTTTGCATGAACTCCAGAGTTCAGGTTTAGATCAGGGTTCTAACAACAGGGACTGCCTCTACAACTTTTGCCAAAGTTTTCCACTTCTAAACTGATGATGTTTGGAAATGGAAATGGTAATTCAGTTCAATAAATATAGAACTCAAGAAGAAAATCGTTTTTTTAATGGGAGAATGGGTTAGAACCTCTTTAAGTTTGAATAGCTGTCAGAGGTTAGGAAGAATTCACTTGGCCTCCTGTCTCTGTAATATAGGAATTACTCAAGGGATGCATAGGCAGCATAAAAAGCCCAACCATTCACCACACTACCAACAAAAAAAGGGATTTTATTACTGTCTATGTAACACCAAAGATTCTCCCCAGTATCCATAGGAAGGTAGGAGAAATCTTCAGAACAGGAAAATAACACAATCTTGATAGACGTTCTAACACTTCACTGTGTCAGTGAAAACTATAAAATGCAATACACTTATAAGACAATGCAACTCTAATGCCCTGTACACATGATCAGTTCATCCGATGAAAACGGTCTGATGGATTTTTTCGTCAGATATCTAATGAAGCTGACTTTCATCAATCTTGCCTACACACCATCAGTTAAAAAAATGATTGTGTCAGAACGCGGTGACGTAAAACACAACGACCTGCTGAGAAAAATGAAGTTCAATGTTTCCAAGCATGCGTCGACTTGATTCTGAGCATGCGTAGATTTTTAACCGATGGACGTGCCCACAGACGATCGTTTTTTCTATCGTTTTTTAACCATCAGATAATTTTAAATCAAGTTCCTAGTTTTTTCACTGATAGATAAAAAAACGATGGGGCCCACACACGATCGGTTCGTCTGATGAAAATGGTCCATCAGACCGTTTTCATCAGACAAACCGATCGTGTGTACGCGGCATTAGGCCCGGTTTACACTGATGCAAGTTCATAATGAATGTGATGCGTCAAAAACATTCTAAATTCACATGTCATTCAAAAAGTCATTGTTATCAATGACAATCATTCACATACATGCGTTATGATTCCTCTATGAATGCGATGAGAAAAAGGGTCTTGTGTGAGTTTACAGCGTTGAATTGCGAATTAATTGTCTACATAGACATCAATGTAAATCGCTCTGGAATCGCAGTGATGGTTTACATATGTGCGAATTCCACCACACTACTCTCCACAAAAAACAGGAAGTACACAGGAAGTTAACACATATTTTTTACATTATGATTCCATTGGCTAGAACATCAATTGCAGCTATGTCCAACTCTTGAAACTTGCGGTGAAATCGCAAATTTTTGGGTAAATTTGCACATCACACAGGACAAAAAACAGAACAAATTCACAGTGCAGCAGTGTGAACCGAGCCTCAAACTGAGTAGTATAAATCTGTTAATTTTGTAAGTCATATAAAATGATCAGCTGTAGAGGAACTTGACTCTTGACAATCTATTTTATGGAGGACGAGTGTATGTCACTGAGTAACAGAATCCTCTTTGCAGGTGCATCATTTATAGTGCAAACAATCTGGGTATCCATGTTATACGGATAGACAGAATCATCTGTTTATTAGTCGTGCTGTCAAGCAGTGGACACTTTCCAACTCCTCGATGTGTGCCTTTTTACATTTCTGATTCACCACTTCAGCCCCGAGCCTGTTTTTCAGATTCGGTGCTTACGAGACTAAAACAGTTTTTTTTGCTAGAAAATTATTTAAAACCCCCAAACATTATATATATTTTTTTTCTAACACCCTAGAGAATAAAATGGCGGTCATTGCAATACTTTTTCTCACACCGTATTTGCGCAGCGGTCTTACAAGCGCACTTTTTTTGGAAAAAATTCACTTTCTTGAATTAAAAAATAAGACAACAATAAATTTGGCCCAATTTTTTTATATATTGTGAAAGATGATGTTACGCCAAATAAAATGATACCCAACATGTCACGCTTAAAAATTGCGCCCGCTCGTGGCATGGCGTCAAACTTTTACCCTTAAAAATCTCGATAGGCGACGTTTAAAAAATTCTACAGGTTGCATTTTTTGAGATGCAGAGGAGGTCTAGGGCTAGAATTATTGCTCTCGCTCTAACGATCGCGGTGATACCTCACTTGTGTGGTTTGAACACCGTTTTCATATGCGGGCGCTACTCGCGTATGCGTTTGCTTCTGCGCGCGAGCTCGTTGGGACGGGGCACTTTAAAAAAAATATTTTTTGGGGTTTTCGTTTTTATTTATATTTATTTTATAATGTTTAACACTGAAAAAAAAAAAAAATATCACTTTTATTCCTATTACAAGGAATGTAAACATCCCTTGTAATAGAAAAAAGCATGACAGGTCCTCTTATATATGAGATCTGGGGTCAAAAAGACCTCAGATCTCATATTCAGGCTTAAATGCAAAAAAAAAAAAGAAGAAGAAAAAAAAAAAAAAAAAAGTCAAAATGTAAACAAATTAAATGTCTCTTTAAGAGGCTGGGCGGAAATGACGTTTTGACGTCACTTCCGCCCAGCAGAGGTATGGGGACGGCTGAGGGACATTTTTTCCCTCAGTCGCATCCCCGGACAGCCAGCAAGAGGACCCGATCGCCTCCGCTGCTACCGACGGCTACGGTAAGCGGCGGAGGGCGCGGGAGAGCGGCGGGAGGGGGGGGCACCCTCTCCCGCCGCCGGTAACGGCGATCTCGCTGCGAATCCGCCGCGATGACCGCCGTTATCGTTAACAGGACCGCCCCACGAAGAGATGGGTATCTCGGTTGTGGCAGCAGCTGCTGCCGTTACCGAGATATCCATCTTCAAAAAAATTACGTCTTTGGACGTGGGGCGGAAATGAAGTGGTTAAAACTGCTATTGGCAGACGATAGGGTGTTATAGAAATCTTACATATGCATGCAGAGCTTGCAGAAATACATAAGTTGAGCATTGTGTTGTGTGTATGATAAGTCTTATATTACAGATTCATTATACTTTGGTATTTGCTGAAAATGTATTAAAGCATATACTTTTATTACAATAGTATTGAAAATTTATTTTGCAGGTTGTCTAAAAGCCAGGAACCCATACGTCTTTTGTAAGGTACTGTAGGTGGTGACATTGACATTACTTCTGCCTTAGGAGGGGGGCATTTGCATTATCTCTGCCCTGAAAGAGATGTGGAGATACCGGCAATACATCTGTCCTTTAAGGGGGTGGTGGGGGCACTGGTGTTACCTCTGCCTTGGAAGTGCTGGCACTGGCATTACCTCTGTCTTGGGAGGGGAAGGTGGAGAAAATGGAATGACGCCAGCTTTGGGTGGGAGAGCTGGGGGGACTAGCATTACCTTTGTCTTGGAAGAGGAGGCACTGACATTACTTCAGCCACATCTACATCCAACAATCCTTTTTGATGACAATTTGAGAAGCACTGATCAGTGCTACCTTTCTCTGGCAAGCATGGTACTTATATCAATCTATCTGTCTAGATAGATACTGTGCATACATACAGTATATATATATATATTGTGACAGGAAGTCAGGTAAATCTGTGGGTGTTGTCACAGACGGGAGATACATTTCTGCCTCGTTTAGACAATTCACCAATTACTATCAGGTGTTGGCTACAGAGGTAGCCAGAAAGGTTTAGGGCGTTGGAAAACTTCAGCTGTTCAGTATGAGGCAATTAAGGCCTCTATAAATCATCCAGAGGATGACTACTGATTGCTGCATCCTGAAGCTTTTTGAGTTAAGGAGAGCAGTGAGAAAGACGTCTGAAGAGGTGAGGTGGTTGTTGATTTTTCTGTGTGATAAAAATCAAAAAGACTGTTGTTTCTCTGCTGTATGACCTGCAGTGTCTGCCCAGCAGTAGGCTGTGCCAGACTCCATAGATAGGTTCCTGTGTGGTGAAGGTAGACGCCCCAAGTGGCCAGGGTTTATTTTATGTTTTGTTTTGTTTATGCTGTTTGGATGCTTGCACTTGTTTCCAGCAATATGGAAGAATAAACCAATCTCTTTGTTTTCAACCGTCTTCGTCTGCCCTCTGTATAGTTCAGTGTGTAGTGAACCCATCCAGGGGGCAGGGGGTCACACCCCCCGCTACCGAGATAACCCCTTACAATATATATATATATATATATATATATATAGCAAAAATGTAAAATAACTGTCTGCAAAAAACATATAGTGCTGTTATTATGTGCAAAAAATATTATTATGCAAACCACTATAACACTCATATGTTAACAAAGTCCACTCCTCACGACTGAAATGTTTCCTTACTGTAAACAGCCACCCCAAATGTATAATAGCTGGTTCACACTGATGCGTTTCTTTTTTTCTATTTTTTTTTTTTTTTTTGCACTGTACTGCAGTCCCATGTGTTTTTGATTCGTTTTTTTTCCACATTCCAGTACAGTCCAGTGCAAATAAAAAGCAACATGTTCTACTTTTTTTTTCTAAAACTGGAAAGCCCTGGAACTGACCGCATTGGTGTGAACTATGCCGATGGAAACCATATAACCTACTTTCCATGCGTTTTTGATGCAGAAAACTCACTGGACTGCATGTGTTGTGAACTGGCTCTAAAAACACATTGTAAAATTACTGTCCTGAAAGATTTTCTACATTTCTTATACATTTTAAAGGCAAAATGTACTAAAATACAAAAAAAAAAAGAAAGAAAATAAGGATTTTGCTTTTGGTTTAATTTGTGTTACCATTGATATAAAGTGCTAATTGTATTTTTCAAATTGTCTCATTTTTTTTTTGACAAAAAACAATGGGGCAGATTCACAGAGAATTAGATTCTCGTAGAGTATCAGAAATACACTACGCTGCCGTTTTTTACCTGGCTCTACGTGGAATCCAGGTAGATTTTGTCCAGTAAACGACGGCGGCGTAGTGTATTTCTCCCGTCGCAATCCATCTGCGCGAGTAGGGGGCGTGAAGCATTTAAAATAGGCGCGTTCCCGCGGTGATCGAACTGCACATGCTCCGTTCGCAAATTTCCCGCCGTGCATTGCGCGAAAACACGTCGTCACGTCGTAGTAGCGTCGTTTACGTACATTCCTATTCCCGAACGAGTTACGTTAAAAAAAAATATATATTTTAAAATCGACGCGGGAACGACGGCCATACTTTACATGGGTTACGCACTGTTAGACCAGCAAAAAGCTCCTCTAACATTACGTAGCCAAAAAATGACGTAGGCGATTGCGAGGGACACTCGTACCTTCGTGGATCGCCGTAAAAAGTCATTTGCATATCCCGACGCATGAAAACGACGCAAACTCCTCCCAGCGGCCGCAAAAATATCGCAGTGTAGATCCGAAGGCTTACGGGGACGTAAGCCTCTCAGATCGAAGCCCGAAGCCGCCGTATCATGGTTTGAGGATTCAAACTAGTGATACGGTGCGCAAAATTTGAAATTACTCCTGTCTAACACCAGTTAGACAGGCGTAATTGCTCTGTGAATCTGGGCCAATGTTCCTAGTGTAAAGCATGGCAAAATTATTGTCAAATGGAATAACGTTTTTTTTTTTTAATGCTCATTTTTAAATGATTGAAAAAAATAAAGAAACATTTGGAGAAAGGCAAGGAAAGCATGAAGATGACAGAGTAAACTAGGGGTAATTATTGGTGCAAAGCTGTTACCCCTTTAAAGCGTTTGTTAACCCAAAACATAAAAATATAGATTCTGGTCCCTTAAAGCAGATTACACAGCACAGCGCTTGTCAGTAGCTTTCATTCATAAATGAATGCAGATCAGGACTGGGCTGTCACACTGCAGATTACACAGAGGATCAACTCCTCTGTATAATCGGGAGATTACTGTTACAGCTATTCTCTATATTCTGTTTATCAAAAGCTTCTGATACAGACCAGGCAGTTGTAAAACTGACAGCAGAGCACAATTAAATATATAGGTAGACTTTTTCCTATGTTATCTGCAGGACGTGTCAGATCGACAGCATCGTCCTAAAAAAGGAGGGGGGGTATGGTCTAAATATGGGGAAGCAGGAAAAACTACAGCACTAGATGTTGGTATGGTGCACAAGCAGGGCAGCCATCACAAATTTTGGCCCTTACACAGCTTTAGGCAGGCCCCCCCTGGATGAGAGAACCGGGGGGGCCTCCTCTCTCCTGCCGCAAGCTAATAAGTGGGGGGAGGTTGTGGTAACAAAAGTGTCATCTCTTCTCTTCTCTCTCCTGGTGCGAGATGATAAGCGGGACGGGGGGAGGGGGGTTTTGCTGCCGAACAAAAAGTCAAGTCTTCTCTTCTCTCTCCTGCCGCAAGTTGCTAAAGTCAGACGTAAAAAAAAAAATTAAAAAAGCGGGGGGGGGGGGGGGGCCCTGACACGAGTTTCTAAAGGTGGGGGTCAAACAAAAAAAAAAACGGGGGTGGCCGGGCCCCTGGGGACCATCGGACCCCTTACAGGTGTAATGCCTGTACCCCCCTAATGTCGGCCCTGTGCACTTAAGATAGAAGGTCAACACAATAGTTTTGAAATCACTTGCTGTTGCCACATTTACCATTTGAGAAAAAAATAAGTGCAGCGCTAGAAAAAGTAAGATTGCGTGAAGCAGTTTACATAAGTCTCATTCAAATTGGTGAGATAATATTGTGATGAGTAAACAGAAAACACGATATAAAAATGCACAAACAGGATTGTGAAACCCTTTGCAATACAGTCAATGAAATGTAAAATATGGAGGGAGTCCTTCAAAAACAATGTATAGGTACAGATAGGTCTTCCTATGAAACACTCCTGTGGGACACTCCTGTGTTACTGGGGATTCAAACGATGTGCGTAATCCACTTTAATAAACATGCAGGATAGCCAGACTAATAGATTAAGAGAATGGGTACTCTTACCGCATAGGGTGGACACATATGCTGGGGGCACTGTGTCAGATAAGCTTGTAAGAGCTCCTCGGATGGATGGCTCTATGAAGAGTGATGATTGAAGGAATTGTAGATCCTTCCCAGGGATCTCAAAGTCCAAGACAGAGGGTGGCTCCAGGCTTTCAGATGGAACAACGCTTGTAGGTATCTTACAACTTAATTTACCATTTGAACCCTTGTCCAAAAATTCTGTAACATCATTGCCTCTGACCATAGAGTAGAAGCTCCAGTTATAGCGTATTAAATATTTAGAAGAGACAAGGCTACATTGTAACAATACAAGCTCTGGTAGGAGGCTATAAATGTTAGGGTATGGTTCTGATCTAAACTGAGGAAGACACTTGGATGAGTGGTATAGAAACATCCTCAACATTAAAGAACACATCCAGGTGAATATAATATACTATACTATGATTTGGATAAATGAAAACTTTAAAAGACAAACTAGGGCAAGCAGGGGCTGTACCAAAAGTAATGCAAAAGTGGTCATAGCTTTTTTATTAACTTATATAGGACATTCAAATTTGCAGGTAAATAATGGATTCCAAGCAGAAGCAATGTGCTGTCATTGTGTTCTTGACAAAGAACCGGTGTAGGGTGTCCAACACTGAGGGTCTCCCATTGTGTAGTTGGTCTTCAAAGATGGTTTAGCCTTCTTTAAACTTCATCCATCTTTGTACATTGCTTTTGTAAATGTGTAATCTCTGTAATTATTCTGTAGCCTTCTGTGGATGTCGAATAGTCTGCACTACTTCTTCCATTGGCCCTGTTCATTGGCCCCTCAATGCGGCAATATCGGCCTGTACCTTTAGCAGAGAAACAGCCTCAAAGCATAATGTTTCCACATCCATGCTTGACTGTAGGGATGGTGTTCTTTGCGTCGACTTGATTCTGAGCATGCGCAGGATTTTGGTCCGATGATTTTGTGTACAAACCATCTAACCTGTCCGGCGGACAGGTTTCCAGCGGACAGGTTTCAAACATGTTTTGAAACTTTTGTCCTCTGGAAAACGGTCCGATAGGCCGTACACACATGTTCGATCGTGTGTACGAGACCTTAGTAATCCTTCATGTTACTGGCCGCTTCCTGTATATGGATTCATCGGGTAGTGTGCGGGTATTCTGTCACTTCCTTGATGCCGCAATGTCTCCTGGGAGCTTTTGTCATTGTTCCCAGGAGACATTGTGGAGGTCTGCCGCAAGTTATTGCGGGATTTAGAAAGAACTTGCGGTTTAGTAATTATGCATATGAGCATATAATTTTTATTTTTTTGGTGGGGAAGTGGATCTTGGGTGGGAGTTCCCACACTTTTTTCCCCAGGACTTGACCCCTGGTCAGCAGCCTGTAGATCGCAATCTACCAGTAGATCGCAGACAGGTTACTGGTAGATCATGGTCTGAGCTTGCTGACCAACATGTCTCTCTTTGATAGAGGACTGGATGACAAAGAGTTATCTTAAACTCAATGGAGCGAAAACAGAACTTCTTCTGTTTCACGCCAAGCGAAGGAATCAACCCTCAACAGCGTGGTCTCCCCCACCTATTTTGGGCAAGCTCATCACCCCTAGCGCCAAAGTCAAAAGCCTAGGGGTCATTTTTGACTCCTTTATGACAATGGACGCACAAATAGGGTCAGTGGTCAGCGGATCTCACCATCTACTGCGCCTACTACGCAGACTCACTCCGTTCATCCCTAAAGAAGATCTAGCGGTCGTGGTGGGAGCTATTGTAAACTCCAGGTTGGATTATGCAAATGCCCTTTACCTCGGTCTCCCCAAATACCAAATCGCTCGTCTGCAAGTCGTTCAGAATACGGCCGCCAGACTTGTGACTGGGAAAAAACCCTGGGAATCCATCTCACCTTCACTGAGAGCCCTTCATTGGCTGCCAGTTAAAGACAGAATCGCTTTTAAAGCCCTCTGTCTTACGCATAGATGTGTCCATGAGAATGCCCCCCTTTACTTATGCGAATTAATAAAAGCGCATAATCCAAATCGCGTTTTGCGATCCACGAATCAGAACCTGCTCCAGGTTCCGAAAGCCAACTTCAAGTCCAAAGGAGAAAGAAGATTTGCGATCCAGGGTCCCAGACTATGGAACGCTTTACCAACCAGCATTCGGTTGGAGGAGAACCACCTAGCATTTAGGAAAAAGGTCAAGACTTTTCTCTTTTGATATCAAAGGAGACAGGAACAACAAGCGCCCAGAGGCGATTCAGTTCGCATGTGCCGCGCTATATAAGTTCTCATTCATTCATTCATTCATTCATCCCAGAGCATCAATGACTCTTAACTCCCCCTGGCTTGGGATGCTTTCAAAGAATTTATGCTGGGAAAATATATTTAAGCTATCAAGGCAGTTCACAAAGACCAAAATCTAACCTATCAATGACTTCAGGAGGAGAGAACATGTGAACACACTCAAGTTTGTTCCCCTACTGGGCCCCCCTATTTTGAGTTATTGGATGCCAGGCAGCAGCTTTATTTGCATATTAAAATTCAAAAATTATAGGTACGGCGCTAATCGTGTAATATTGAAAAATATTATTAACAAGTGAAGAAATATTTTTTCATAAAAAAGACATGGCTAGTGTGATAAGTGGAATAAAAAATCAGAAGTGATCCAAAAAAAGTCCATGTCTGTGAAATAAATCAAAATCTTCTTCCACCAAGAGAACCACCCAGTGAGTAAGATGTCTCCTTACCACAAATATTGACCGTATGGAAAGCGGTCAAATGCGCCTAGGGATGTTTATAGTCGTCCCAATCAGACTTCTCCAGAGCACCAAGCTGCAATATATGATGGTTCCAAACCCAGGATAGCTCCACAGCATAGGTTGAAATGAAATATGGGATGCTTCAAAGGCTTTAACAATGTTAAGAATGGACCTCATATGTATGTCTTCTCCATGCTGCAACATATGAGGTCCATTCTTTACATGGTTAAAGCCTTTGAAGCATCCCATATTTCATTTCAACCTATGCTGTGGAGCTGTCCTGAGTTTGGAACCATCATATATTGCAGCTTGGTGCTCTGGAGAAGTCTGATTGGGACGACTATAAACATCCCTAGGCGCATTTGACCGCTTTCCATACGGTCAATATTTGTGGTAAGGAGACATCTTACTCACTGGGTGGTTCTCTTGGTGGAAGAAGATTTTGATTTATTTCACAGACATGGACTTTTTTTGGATCACTTCTGATTTTTCATTCCACTTCTGATTTTTTATTCCACTTATCACACTAGCCATGTCTTTTTTATGAAAAAATATTTCTTCACTTGTTAATAATATTTTTCAATATTACACGATTAGCGCCGTACCTATAATTTTTGTATTTCTGTTTGTTACTTTGGTTTAGGTAATTGGTACTGGCAGCCTCTTATTTGATCATTTGATCATTTATTTAATTAATTTTTCACGTTAGCGCAGTGTTTTTCTCCCTTAGGGGGGATATATACATTTGTTTGCATATTACCAGTCTTGCTCAAATCTATAGGGTAAAAAGTGCTGAGTCTCTATTCGAGCAAGATGATAAAAATCATAAACATTTGGCTCTTGTAGTAGCGTATCAATGAGCACAAACCAATACCCCAGGTATGAAGACTGGGCAAGGCTCCTTTACCACAGACCTGAATTCTATACTCAAGACCTTTGTACAGTATTACAGTCAGTTGTAATCACCTGTCCCCTTCATCATCACCATCACAGTCAGGGGGCTTTTTTCTCACTTGGGGTTGGAGATCACCAGATGGATAGTACAGGGTATGGTCTTGCTAATGAGAATAGTTACACCCCTTATAAATGAGGTGCTATCTGAATCCATGGGTGGTGCATAGCCAGTACCCTATTACAATAAAAATCTATTTCCTACAGGAAAACCACATGTGGTATAAGATTTCTCAGGTATTGGAACACTAGTGCTTGTTTGAACTTATTGTTTAAGCCCCTGACATTCCAAGAACATAACCTGTTACTCCTCATGACAGAATGATATAAATGGAAGGAACAGCTGCAAAATTGGGATCCTCTATATACTACAGTGACAAATTAGATTTAAAATGACCATACATGTCTACCGATTAAACTAGGGGCTTGTCTGTACAAGAATCCATGCATCTGTCAACATCCAGCCCTTGGAGAACCTATAGAACAGGAAAGAAATGGGACACAGATTTAAACACAACTATGAAGGCCATTACCAGTAGGAGTGTAAACGTGGAAATCCAGAGGCTTAAGTCTTTCCACTTGAAAAGCAAGATTCATTAACCCCACATCGAAGCAAGTGGAGGGATTTAACAAAGACTATAGACCGAAGTTCAAGCAGTGATCAGAAGAAGAACATTTAACTTGTAAGACAACATAGCAAAAATAAGAGGAATCTTCCATGCTTAGAGAGTATCGCACCACTAGCTTGTTTTAACCAGTTCAGATCCGCGCTATTGACAAAAGATGTCAACAGCACGGACCAGAGCTGCCGGAGTCACGTCTTTGGACGTCAATGTTGTTTTATTCCCCGCGCGCGCCACTGGGTGGCGTGAAGCGGGGAAAAACAGTGCCGTTGCATCGCCGAGGATTCGATGCGTGTACCCGGCGGCCGCGGTGTCCGCCAGGTACATGCGATCGGCGGTGACAGAGCAGGGACGTGGAGCTCTGTGTGTAAACACAGAGCTCCACGTCCTGTCAGGGAGAGAGGAGACCGATCTGTGTCCCTTGTACATAGGGACACAGCATCGGTCACCTCCCCCAGTCACCCCCCTCCCCCCACACAGTTAGAACACACCCAGGATACACATTTAACCCCTTCCTCACCCCCTAGTGTTAACCCCTTCAATGCCAGTCATATTTATACAGTAATTAGTGCATATTTATAGCACTGGTCGCTGTGTAAATGTGAATGGTGCCAAAAATGTGTCAAAAGTGTCCAATGTGTCCGCCGTAATGTCGCAGTCCCAATAAATATCGCAGATCGCCGCCTTTTCTAGTAAAAAAAATATATAAAAAAAAATCATAATTCTGTCCCCCATTTTGTAGGCGCTATAACTTTTACAAAAATACGTAGAAGAATACGTATCGGCCTTAACTGAGAATTTTTTTTTTTTTTTTTTTTTTTATAAATTGGGATATTTATTATAGCAACAAGTAAAAAATATATATATTTTTTTAAATTGTCGCTCTTTGTTTTGTTTATAACACAAAAAATAAAAACCTCACAGGCGATCAAATACCACCAAAATAAAGCTCTATTTGTGGGGGAAAAAAGACGCCAATTTTGTTTGGGAGCCACTTCGCACGACCGCGCAAATGTCAGTTAAAGTGACGCAGTGCCGGAAGCTGAAATTTCGCAGGGCACGAAGGGGGTTTATGTGCCCAGTAAGCAAGTGTTTAAAAAAAAAACAGAGACTGTGTAGTACGTTTTGTCATAGCCGAGGGGCTGGCATTGATTGTGAGCACTGCCTTTATAACTACTTTTTTTTAAAAGTTTGTAAACAAAAAAGAGGAAGAGGGTTACTTTAGTGGAAATGTTACTCCACCCAATGCATGAAATTTTAACAACCTGCGGTATGTAAATTAATAAAAAAGTTATGCCCACTTTTGCATTACATTCAGTTCAGCCCTTGTAGAACTGGTTTTCCATATACTGGGGCCCTTTGCACAGAAGATGCCTGCTACCCACAAAAGATGCTAAACCATACATAAACCACTACACATGTTTGCTTTAAAATCACAGAGAATATTTGTATGTCTTGCAGCTTATATATATTATATTACTAAAGACTATCCAGGAATCATAAGAACAAATAACAGTCTGACTGGCATTCGCAGTATCATGTGTTTTTTTTTTTTCATTTAGAATCCTATCTATTGAGTGAAGAAGACATTCTAATTGTTACACCTGTTAACTTACTCATGTCACAAAAACTATAACAATAAATCTGTAACATATATTTTCAGGGGACTGGGGTTCTCACTGGTTAGTTGTTACAGTTATTTCCTGTATGTCAGCAAGCCGCTACTTAACCTTTCAGCTAGACATAGATACAAAGAGCATGACATCTTTCACATAGAAGTATGTCTTTAGCAAAAGGATCTCCAGTTACACATGGGCAATGTGTTAATGGGGTTAACTTTTAGATTGGGAGTCTGTAATAATGCTTATGGCATTAGTCATATTATTTTATTAAATATACCCAGGTTTTAATACATAATATAAATCTAAGTTGTAATTTTGGATATGTACCAGTATTTTTGTATTTTTAATCTGAAGACAACATTGAGCCTGGCTTTGCCCTCTATGTAGGTTAGTTGGTGCCAGAGACAAGGGCAGATCCAAAGTCTAGTCTCGAGAGGGGCACTGCCAGAAAATAAGGTGTTGCTTACAGAACTCAATTAGGTGTCCGATGTGTCCGCTGCAATACCGCTAAAAAATCAATGATCGCCGCCATTACTAGTAAAAAATATTTAAATATAAATGCCATAAATCTATCCCATAGTTTGTATACGATTGTCAGGGACTGCAGACATGGTACAAGAGATGGTCAGAGAATGCAGACATAATACAGGAGATGGTCAGAGACTGTAGACATGGTACAAGAGATGGTCAGAGAATGCAGACATAATACAAGAGATGGTCAGAGACTGCAGACATGGTACAAGAGATGATCAGAGACTGCAGACATAATACAGGAGATGGTCAGAGACTGCAGACATGGTACAAGAGATGATCAGAGACTGCAGACATGGTACAAGAGATGGTCAGAGACTGCAGACATGGTACAAGAGATGATCAGAGACTGCAGACATGGTACAAGAGATGGTCAGAGACTGCAGACATGGTACAAGAGATGGTCAGAGACTGCAAACATGATACAAGAGATGGTCAGAGACTGTAGACATGGTACAAGAGATGGTCAGAGAATGCAGACATGGTACAACAGATGGTCAGAGACTGCAAACATGATACAAGAGATGGTCAGAGACTGGAGACATGGTACAAGAGATCAATGCAGCCTCATCAGTGCCCATCATTGCAGCCTCACTGTACATATGAATGCAGTCCTACTTTTGTATATAAATTCAGTCCCACTTTTGTATATAAATTCAGGCCCACTTTTGTATATAAATGCAGTCCCATTTTTGTATAAAAAATACAGCCCCACTTTTGTATATAAATACAGTCCCACTTTTGTATATAAATGCAGTCCCACTTTTGTATATGAATGCAGTCCCACTTTTGTATATACATGCAGTCCCACTTTTGGATATAAATACAGCCCCACTTTTGTATATAAATGCAGTCCCACTTTTGGATATAAATGCAGTCCCACTTTTGTATATAAATACAGCCCCACTTTTGTATATAATTTCAGTCCCACTTTAGTATATAAATGCAGTCCCACTTTTGTATATAAATGCAGCCCCACTTTTGTATATGAATACAGTCCCACTTGTGTTTATAAATTCTGTGCCACTTTTGTATATAAATACAGTCCCACTTTTGTATATAAATGCAGTCCCACTTTTGTATATAAATGCAGCCCCACTTTTGTATATAAATGCAGCCCCACTTTTGAATATGAATACAGTCCCACTTTTGTATATTAATGCAGTCCCACTTTTGTATATAAATGCAGCCCCACTTTTGTATATAAATGCAGCCCCACTTTTGAATATGAATACAGTCCCACTTTTGTATATTAATGCAGTCCCACTTTTGTATATAAATTCAGTCCCACTTTTGTATATAATTTCATCCCCACTTTTGTATATAAATGCAGTCCCACTTTTGTCTATGAATGCAGTCCCACTTGTGTCTATTAATGCAGTGACACTGTGCATGGCACTCACCCTGGCATTGCCACACACAGCAGGTATCTCCTCTCCCGACGTGTGTCATGGAACAAACAAGAGCTGTAGGTCTTTGTTCGGCAGGGCAGTGTGCTCTAGCAAGGTCCCCCCCCTAGACGGGCTTGTGTGATAGACAAAACACTGATTCAATCAGTGTTCCATCTCCATCTACTATCACATGAGCAGGTCTAGCACAGGCAGCACAGCTCTCACACACAGCCAGAGATTCCCGGAGAATATGCGACACACAGGAGAGAGGGAAAGCGCTGCAGTCAGCTACAGCTCAAAGCTGCCTCAGGACAGGCAGCCTACTGGCCATGGTGAAGAGAGAGAGAGAGTGAGAGACTCGGCAGTGGCAGCTGCAGGCACCGCAAAGCAGTTAAATAAAAAAAAAAAAAAAAGCCAATGTGACATGATTGTCTCGGGGGGGGGGCAATTGCCCTGTTGCCTCCCCCCTCCCCTGGATCCGCCGTTGGCCAGAGAAGGCTCCTCAATAGCTGCTGACCAGCACTGATGCTCGATACACATATTGATTTGCACACATGCAATTTTTGGGTGGTTGTAGCATAAGTTATGGGATAAGTTTATTGTGTCCATGCTCCATTAGCATTAGCTCTGCAGCTTACAGTCTCCATTAGAAGTGTACTGTATGTGACAGGATGACAAAACAGAGCAATTGGGAAACAGAAGGGGGATTGACACCCCATATTAGGAAGTGTCCGAGTCCAAGTGTTGCAGGATTACCATTTATTATTTTAATGAAACTGCAAATGTAAAAGGACTGAACATGACATTTATGGTTACATTAATCAGAAGACCTAATTTCGTGAAGCTGCATATTGTAAACGCGTGAGGATGGGTTAAACTGGTTAATAATTTTCACTCAACTTAAAAACCTGTAAGCATGTATTAATACAACTTATACCTTACAGCCCCATAGAAGTGGAAAAAACAATATATAGTTGCGCTAAATAAATTGAAATAAAAATGGATAGATGATGCGTATTACTTGAATTGGAACACCAATACATAACCATATGTGAATGAACATGGTGAAAAATCTTTCAAAAGATTAAGAACTGTAAATATACAGTAATTTAACCCCTGTGATAAATCACTCAAACATAGTGATTGAATCACTAAATAAGCAGTAATATGTGCATCAAACCAGTGTTAAAACATAAATGAATAGCAAGATTGATTGTAAATCAATGTCCAATGATGGCAAAAAGAACCATGAAAATTATTGTCCAAGTGAATAAGTAAAGAAAATCTGGTTTGCAGGAAAACAGTCCAAAATCCACATGAAGGCAGGTAAGTGAGAGCATAGGAAGCAAGGCTGCCGTGCACCACCACCACACTAAGACTTTCTCCGGTGTGACACAGAATCATAGGGTACTCTTACCAGATGGATGGGACCTCGGATGTCAAGGTCTGAAGCGCTTCTGCAGAAACAAACCTCTGCAACGGTTATCGGGGGAGTGTGATCGTTCGACCGCTCAGGGTCTCCTCTCTCAAGCCACAGGAACAAGATCTCTTCCTCCAATATATGGGTAGGTCCGTGGACCATGGATAAAAATAAAATAAAGGCAAAGTGCCTTTTGAAAACCTCATTTTCTGACAAAACTGGTCAGGGCGGTGCTACGCATTGACGTCACCACGCTCCCACGTGACCCAACTGCACGGGCGTTCGTAACTTTCAGCTTATGCCGGCTTTTTTGAATATTTTTATCCTACTATGTGTCTGTAACGCTGTGTCTGAGCCTTACAAATAAATCACTTATTTTTTAAGGTAATATGCATTGTTGCCTTTATTTTATTTTCATCCATGGTCCACGGACCTACCCATATTGGAGGAAGAGATCTTGTTCCTGTGGCTGGAGAGAGGAGACCCTGAGCGGTCGAACGATCACACTCTCCCGATAACCATTGCAGAGGTTTATTTCTGCAGAAGAGCTTCAGACCTTGACATCCGATGTCCCATCCATCTGGTAAGAGTACCCTATGATTCTGTGTCACACCTGAGAAAGTCTTAGTGTGGTGGTGGTGCACGGCAGCCTTGCTTCCTATCCTCTCACTTACCTGCCTTCATGTGGATTTTGGACTGTTTTCCTGCAAACCAGATTTTCTTTACTTATTCACTTGGACAATAATTTTCATGGTTCTTTTTGCCCTCATTGGACATTGATTTACAATCAATCTTGCTATTTATTTATGTTTTTTAACACTGGTTTGATGCACATATTACTGGAAATCGAAGGAAAAGGTAAGTGAACCAACAATGCACCCGTTTTCAGCAGAGAGCGGTTTGAAGTCCACTCTCTGCTGATGTCACGGATTTCATTCCAGGGATCATGTAATCCCGACAAGGGGAGTCTGGATACACAATGGAACCAACAATGCACTAGCTTAAAGGAACCTATTTAGAAAATAAAAAACGAACCCCTTTCATTTCTGCCCAGGTGATAGGTGTTAGTCAAACAGGAAGTAACTTCTCGCCTCCCATTCAAAAAAGAAAAGTATTGGCTTAAAATTGTATTTTTCTCTGATTATTATAAATACTTATATTGTATTAAGTAAGGTAAGTGTCTGTTTAGTCTAAGGCATCGTACACACGATGAGATATGTCTGCTCAAACTTGTCCGACGGACAGTTTAGAGCGGACATGTCTCATCGGATTTCGGTCCGATGGCGTGTACACACCATCGGATCAAAATCCCCGCCGGCAGACAGCATGGTGACGCGGCGGTGACGTTGACGCCGCCACGTCACTGCTACGTCACCGCACCAGGAAGTAAACACTTCCGCGTGCATGCGTCGGATCCATTCACAGGATACGACGCATGTGCGGGAAGATATGTCCGCTGGTTTGCTGTACTAACCAGCGGACATATCCGACGGACAGGTTTGTAGCGGACAAATTTCAAAGCATGCTTTGAAATTTGTCCGATGGACAAACCTGTCCGCTAGCCCGTACACACGATCGGATTTGTCTGCTGAAACGGTCCATCGGACCGTTTTCAGTGGACAAATTTGATCGTGTGTACGCGGCCTTAAACTCCTTAAAAATTAGGTTTATACAAAAAATTATTTCATAGTATTTTTAAGGCATTTCATGACTGTGATTCATAAAGCGAAAATCAGATATTTATTTTCCTCAACTCCCTCAAGCTTAATTGTGTCTACACCAACATATCTGACCCGTGAGTCACTGATGATCTAGATACAAAGGAAGGGGAAAAAACAGACATAAATATGTCCTACATGGGAAGACAAAATTCTTCCTTAACCCTAAATATGGCAGATGTTGGTTTTCACCCATGAATTTTTGTCACCTCTTTTTCCTTAAGCAATCATTTACTTGCATAAGGCTTTAGGTAGAAGGCTGTGACAGTAAGGAAACCACAATGGCTTCCCCTCACCTTAGGAACAAACAACTTCCCCAACAACTTCTAAGGCTGGGCTCACACTGGAGTCCAGTGCATCTCCATTCACCGATTCAGGGCTCTTGTGCAATTCGCACTGGAGCTGCTCCATAGAAAACCGGTCACAGTCACCTGCTATGTGAATTGGATGCAGGACCATTCACACCAAGTGCAGGTGCAATTCAAAAATAAGAAAGGAGGAAATAGAGAAAGAAGGAGGCAAGGGGGGAGAGAACAGAAAAGTAGAAGAGGGGTAGGAGAGCTTCAACTTTTTACTTCTGAGTCTGTTTAACTACTTGCCGACCAGCCACCGCCGTTATACGGCGGCAGGTCGGCTCCCCTGCGCGAGATCACGTAGATCTACGTCATCTCGCGAATCAGCCAATAGGGGCACTCTCCCCTGGTCCCGAAGGCATGTGTCCAGCGGGCGCAATCACCACCGGTCACCCGCGATCTCTCGTTAATAGCTCCCGGTCCTGTCAGGGGGAGAAATGACTGTTCTCTGTTCATATGTATGAACAGTGATCAGTCATTTCCCTTAGACAGTCCCACCCCCCTTCAGTTAGAACACACACAGGGAACATAATTAACCCCTTCCTCGCCCCTAGTGTTAACCCCTTCCCTGTCAGTGTCATTTTTATAGTAATCAATGCATTTTTATAGCACTGATCGCTATAAAAATGCCAATGGTCTCAAAAATGTGTCAAAAGTGTCTGAAGTGTCCGCCATAAGGTTGCAGTACCGATAAAAATCTCTGATCGCCGCCATTACTAGTAAAAAAAAAGATATTAATAAAAATGCCATAAAAGTATGCCCTATTTTGTAGACGCTTTAACTTTTGCTCAAAACCAATCAATAAACGCTTATTGCAATTTTTTTATGAAAAATATGTAGAAGAATACGTATCGGACTAAACTGGGGAAAAAAAGTTTTTTTTTATATATATTTTTTGGGGATATTTATTACAGCAAAAAGTAAAATAAAGCATTTTTTTATGTCGGATCTTTCGGTTTTCGTTTCTTGCGCTTTCGTTTTCGTTCGTTAAAACGATAACGAAAATACCAGATTTTCGGACGAAAATGCATTCTAACGAAAACGAATGCACATGTCTAGAGCTTTTTCCCCTGGACACAGTCAGCTGCTTGTGTGTACGTGACATTAGTGTTTACTGCAATCCTACCATGCTGGACCTCCCCGCAGACATATCAGATTGTGGCATCAGTTTGGAAGTGGACCATTTGTCTTACTAGTAAAATGGAAGACCTTCCTAGTATGAGCCATGTCGGACGCCACCCGCGATCACCGCTGTTCCTTCTTTCCTACATGCTGCATTTTCTAGCACTCGTTACTGAGTGCTTTTTATGTGAGCAGTCAAGTTAATTAAACTTTGGATTCAGAGAGCACTAGATCGCCTCTTTTTTGTTTATTTATGTATGGTGGAGCGCAAGTTCAGGATACCTCTCCATGACTTCATTGATGTTTGCTGTATCATAAGCTGCTTATACGAGGATTACCATTTTTCGTTTTCGTTTAGATCCGACGATTTTCGATGCTTTGTTGAATTTCCGTCGTTCAATTTCACAGTCATCGAAAATCGTCGTTCTGAATACAGGGAATAGGTATATTCCCTGTATTCAGAACGACGATTTTCGATGCTTTGTCAAATTTCCATCTTTCAATTTCACAGTCATCGCAAAATCGTCGTTCTGAATACAGGGAATAGGTATATTCCCTGTATTCAGAACGACGATTTTCGATGCTTTGTCGAATTTCCGTCGTTTAATTCGACAAAGATATCGAAAATCTTCGTTTTCGGACGAAAACTTTCACGACGAAAACAAAATAAATCGAAACGATTTTCGGGAGTAACTAAATAAATTTATTTTCTGGACGAAAACGAAAAAACGAAACGAAATATTCCAGTCTGCACATGTCTAAAAAGCTCTGTGGTGAGCGTCACAGGAGGGGGCGTCACTGAAGACAAGCCAGAACTGAGGTGTCGGAGACAGAACCAGCCATGCTCCATGTTGGCCACAGCTGGTTCCTTCTCCTACACCTCAGTTCCGGCTTGTCTTTGGTGATGCTCCCCTCCTTTCTTGTTCACCACAGAGCTTTTTTCCCTGGACACAGTCAGTTGCTTGGTTCTATTCACATCGCCAGTGTCAGTGACACCATCTTCCCTTGCCGGCGGGTCTGGCTCAACACACCGCGCATTGCAGTGGTATGTCCTTGTGGCTTCCAATGGTCGGTGTCCCTTGATTGGTTGTCTCGGTCAGTTATAGTGATCCATAAGTGCCTAAACCAGCCTTACAGCTTTGTGGTAACATTGTCATTCAAATTTGTACTGTTTTAATCTTTGGAATAAATCACCAGGAACCTTTTTGAGTATCCATGTGGTTCTTTGCAGCCATTCATTCCAGCTTAGTTCCTGAGCAGTGAGCACTGTCAACTCTTTTTTGTCTTTATAAAAGAAAAGGAATGCAGCCACTGCATCTAATGATTGGTAATGCAATGTAAGACATTTTTGGTTTTGGGTTTAATAACGTTTTAAGAACAGCAGTCACTTCACAAATCTGTTACCTGTGTGTGTTCTGTTTCCATATGTATTCTGACTTCCCCCTAGAGGTAAGTGGTAACACTACTAGTAGTCATTTCTCAAACTAACTGCCCTCCTGTGTCCACTCTTGACTTTTCTTTGGATGTGCGCTGCAGAACACTGATGGATTCTGAGTTAGCATATCATTTTACCTTTATATATAAATTATATAAAAAATATATTTTCCCAGGATTAGACTTTCAGCCTTGTATTTACAAAGTATACACTCTATCCAGTAGAAATGTTGGCATAATATAAAGCACTGCACAAACTATTGGCGCTATATGACACCCATATAACATTATTATTAATAATAATTGCTGTGTGTTAGATGTCAGTTTAAATTGATTAAGATCCAAGTATATAATTTGGCAACAGCTTTTCATCAACCTCTACCAAGTAAAATTTGACTTTGCACTGAGGTCAAATGTGTCTGCGCTCACCTCCCTCCAGAAAGTACTTCCTGTTTGCAGTACCTAACACTCCTCGGTCAGTGTCTCCAAGGGGTAGTTATGAGCTCATAGTTCACGGTATCATAGCAGGAACAGAGCAGGGATTTTATACGGATCAACATTAAAAAAAGATGCAGGCGTATCGATTTTCTGCTATGTTGCTCCTGGGAGCCATTGTTAGCAGTGATGTGTTTAGATACCTATTGTATTTCTGTTTTCTCACCTATCGTGACTGAAATGCAGTTATATGAATAAATGATTTGCAATTTTATGTACCTTACTCCAAACCAAATATCTAAGAACCTTAGCTTGTAACAAATGTACGCAGTACAGTCAGTGTAGGGACATGCTTGTCTCTGTTATCTACTATTGGGGAAGTAGCCCTTAGTGGAAAAACGCAAGCTATTTACCGTAATTTTCCCAAATGATTCTAGTCCCTTTAACTACTCTTCAGGCGTGGACATAGCTTGCAAAGGGGTCCTATGCAGAAGTAGATTTGGGCTCTTTAAAGTGTCTGTAAACCCTTACAACACACGTTTTGCTACCCTGGATATCTCCTGAATGGTTTAGGAGATATCCCCTGTCCCCTGCATGTGCCAATGTCATTGGCACACGCGCACTGAAGCACACTGAAGCACACTGAAGCAATGGCACGTATGTGCTGTTGCTTCAGTGAATGTGCCATTACAGAGCCGTGATACCCAGAAGTGCTCTTCATTAAAGACATACTGGCCCAGATTCACAGAGCGATTATGCCGGCGTTACAGGAGATGCGCGGCGTAAGTCTAAATTTGCGCATGCGTTTCGATGCGCCGCATCCCCAAAATGAGATACGCAAGAAATCTACTTTTTTTGTCCGGCGTAATTTCGATAGACAGGCGCATTCGTCCGCGCAAAACTGCGCTAGACACACCATTGATTTGCTATTCAAATATGCTAATGAGGGAGTTACGGGGATCCACAAAAGAACGTTGTTGCAGCGCAGGCTACGCGCTGTGCGCAACAGCTGCATTGCCTGTCTAAAATTAGACCATATAAAAGGTGGTATAAAATTAGACAATTCGTCTACATGTCAGAGAAAGCAACACTGTTAGTGAGGACCTGAGCAGTCACACGTGTTGCACAACAATCTGTATGCCAACATGCCAGTGGCATCCATGCTCATAGCTATACTACTGACTTTAGATGAGCAAAGAAGGAGGCGGGCACGGAGGAGGGCACGGGAGAGGAATTTTTTTTTTTTCCTAAAAAAAAATTCTTTGCTTTTATAAACATTTTTTCAAAAAATATACATACATATATACATCAATACATAACATACATACAAATTACAAACACGGTCTCACTATCTTTCAATAGCCCTTTAAAACCTTGATGAATATAATAATCTAAGCTGATACAAGCCCCTCATTCTTCACTTGATATATCACACATGCATAGACATCTTTGGCATGAGAGATTCTGAGGTGTCTCGCATCTTCAGAGTCACCCCTCATGCCATCATGGAATTAACCACAACCCTGGAGGAGCCCAACACATGACACCACCCATGACACCTATGACAGCTACATATACAATCATAGCCCCATCCCCACAGATTTCGAACAGAACATGTATGGGGACAGCTGGCTGGTTGGTGAGTGACATGGGTGGCAGGCATGACTGTCCCCCCATGATGCTGAAATCACAAGGGGCACATGCACTACTAACATCCTCCTGTCTTATCCCTTCAGGATGACTCTGCATATGCACTGGGACCCCATCTCATGACTCCTATAGGGAACCCCCCTAACCAAGGCTACCCCGTCTTCTGAGGGAAGAGCAGCCAGGAGCCAGCTCACATTAGGCATCTTTGCACGTTAAACACACACATTAATCATGGCACAATGAGAATGCATGCATGCACACCACTGTGGTCCCTAGCACAGACAAATCACATCCTCATCACATTGGATTGGCACAAGCCCACCATGCAGGACTTGTGAGCAGCAACGCCATGCCACGGATCCAATTATGTCACGGTACATTCATACACCATTCACACGGACCTGGGGATCACTTCTCCACCACAAATGAGGGTGACACCCCTTTTCCGGCAGGAATGTCACTCCCACATTCCAAAATCATACACAAACAGAACCAAAAAATAAATAAATTGACCAGCAAAAATAAAAAATGCCCATCAAAAATATAATTTAAACAAAATAACAACAAAGAAAACACATAAAAGACAAAAATCACTCTGCAAAACAGTCCCCAAATACCTCAAAGACACGTCACGTCACAAACAAACAGACGCTAATAAACAACAGAACAAAAACACCTTGCTGTATAGGAAGGGATACAAAGGGATGTACTTTTGCTAAGGAAGTGCGTTTGTGTCTGTCTATTTATGCTGTCTGCGTAGTTCACTAAGTTGCCCGGGTCCACTTCCAATTTCACTGATTGCGCCGTTCCAGAGTTGTGAGCATGCGCACAGAGGTGCTGACCATGGTCTGCTTCATGTGCGCATGCGTGAGCCGGCTGTCCCTTCATTTGCATGGGGTCACGGCTCATTTCAATGTAACACGCCCACGTCCTTCCCAATTTGTATTACTCCGCCTTGCGCCTCTGAAATTACGTTGCACCGGCGCTAATTTCTGCTCAAATCAAACGAGAATACAGTGATTGCGCCGCTACATTGCGGCAGTCTAACGTAAAGGAGGTGCGCTTCGCCAGTCAAAAAAAGCACCGATGTACGTGAATCTGGCCCACTGTATGTAAAGGCTTTATTCAGTCACATGAGAAACCCCTACGATAAAGTGTTCTTCAGCATGATTAATCCTAATATCCAGAATTTCACTGTATACTTCTAGATAAATAATTTTACCTATCATCAATTTTTAATTTATCATAATTAGATGCATAGGGCCAGATTCAGATACACTTAATATTGCGCTGCGTAATCGAAATACTCTACGCTGCCGTATTTTACCAGGCTCTACACCGAATTCTGGTAGATTTTTGCCCGTACGCTACGGCGGCGTAGTCTATTTCTCGTTGCGTAATCGAAATACGCGATTAGGGGGCGTGAAGCATTTAAATTAAGCGCGTCCCCGCGGCGATCGAACTGCGCATGCTCCGTTCAGAAATTTCCCGCCGTGCATTGCGCGAAATCACGTCGTTACGTCATTCGTTGTTTGAGTAGCGTCGTTTACGAACATTCCTATTCCCGGACGACTTACGTTAAAAATAATAAAAGACGTCGGAAAACGTAGAAATTCGACGCGGGAACGACGGCCATACTTAACATGGGCTGTCTAATATTAGAGCAGCAAAAAGCTGGTATAGTGTTACGCAAAAAAAAAGATGACTAAAGGTGCCGTAAGAGATTGCGAATGAAGATCGTAATTTCGGGGATCGCCGGCAAAAGCTCATTTGCATACCCCGACGCGGAAAACGACGGGAAGTCCACCCAGTGGCCGCAATTTTATTGCAGCGTAGATCCGAAGGCGTACGAACACGTAATCCAGTCGAATTGAAGCCCGCAGCCGTCTATTCATGGTTTGAGGTTTCCGACTAGCTAAAAAACGTGCGTAATTTGAAATTACTCCAGTCTAACACCAGTTAGACAGGAGTAAGGGCTCTGTGAATCTGGCCCATAGTTTTTAGTCCACAACATTGATCCCAGCACTATTAATTTTGATTGTAAAGGCAAACTCCACCTTTAAACACATGTTACATGTTACAACCATATTTTGGGTGTAAAATGTAACATGCTACTGAGCTCCAAACGTGACAACGGGTGGGGGTTCCTCTCTGTCATTTAAAATCAGTGCAGCTGTAAGAGGCTTCACCCACACAGCCACATCCAGGTATTTACAGAGATCTGTGAATGAATAAACTACAAGTCCCATCTGGCACAATAGCAGACAGACTTCTAGTTATCACTTGTAGTCCATCGACACTTCTTTAAGCTATCTAACGTAAAGCTCATACAGTGATACAGGCAGAGAGATGGAGGAAAAGAGTGCAAGAGCCTGATATTACACCCACAATCCATCGATCAAAGGTGCAAGCTTTCCTCTATCTCCAGTGCATATAGGGTGAACTTATATTTAAAATTTAACTGGTTCAGCATGCATGGCTGTTCCTGTTTGAGAGGAACAGGACTGTTGGTATATTTTCCCTGCAATCAGCACTTGCAGCCAATCAGCTGCCCGCCTTGATCAGTGTATTCTGGCAGTGGAGGAGTCAGGCTTCCAATACAATAGCGCAGTAGGGGGGTTCCCCCATCACACCTAAATGTGTGTATAGATGAATCTGTTATTTTTTCAATCAGCTGGCTAACTGATCAAAAAGAAAGATCCATCTATGGCCATCTTTAGACAGGGTTATCTTAGGCAGGGCTGCAGTGTGCTATGTCCAGCTTTAATAAAGTTGGATGTGATCTGATGTCATCTGGGTGAGACTTCTTGCTTTCCTATTGATTTTCAAGAGTATGGTTAGGCTCCCTTTGGTCTGCACCCGGAATTCCAGAGGCAAGGAATTTTTATACAGGATTGGAGTAGTAACATCTCTCTATTGTGAGTGCCCCTGTAATCATGTTCAGTGTTACCGGAGTACCTGCTCCAATGTCATTGTCTTTTTCCAGGATGAAGTCTGGCCAAGACTATAGTCATACTGTAAGTCGAAGATCAACTCAACCTGTGTTTGATATAATGTACAGGACAAAGCCAGTGCTGGAAGGTGTCAGTAATGCATTCTGGCAAAAAAAAATATGTTTTCTTAAAATTGATTAAAAAGACTGTACATGCCCTTTAACCACTTCAATACCCAGCCATAGACAATTGACGGCCTGGGATGGGATTTACCATCCTAAGTGGCCGTCAATTGACGGCCTGGGTATTGCAGGCGAATATCTGGACGATGCCTGCAGCCAGAGGCATCATCCAGATATCCATCTCTTCAGCCGGCGATTCTGCACAAAGTAAGAACGATCATAGCGGCGGTTCCGCCGCTTGATCGTTCTTACAGGCCGCGGGAGGGGACATCCCCCCCCTCCCGCCGCCATCCGGTGCTTCTCCGGGCTTACCTGTACCTTCGGGGGCCTGGAGAACGAATCGTCGGCGGCGGCAGGAAGCATAGAGATGACTGGTGACCAGATGGTCACCAGTCATCTCTATGACCGTCGGAGGACCCGGGCGCGATCTGATGACGTCACGCCCGGGTCCCCGTATGTAAACAAAGCCGCAATTGCGGCTGGAAGTCACCATTCATGAGATCGGTGAATTTTTTTTCACCGATCTCATGGTTTCCAGCCTGGAGGTGAGATGTGAGGTCTTATTGACCCCACATCTCTCCATAAAGAGGACCTGTCACACACATTTCCTATTACAAGGGATGTTTACATTCCTTGTAATAGGAATAAAGGTGGAAAAAAAAAAATGAAAAAAAGTGTAAAAATAAATAAAATATAAGTAAAAAAAAATAATAAAAGATAAAAAAAAAATGAAAACGCCCCTGTCCCCGATAGCTCGCGTGCAGAAGCGAACGCACACGCAAGTCTCGCCGACATATGTAAACGCCGTTTAAACCACACATGCGAGGTGTCGCCGCGTGCGTTAGAGTGCCAGCAACTAATCTAGCTAGATCTCCTCTGTAAATCTAAACTGTAACCTGTAAAAAATAAATAAAGCGTTGCCTATGGAGATTTTTAAGTACCGAAGTTTGGCGCCATTCCATGAGTGTGCGCATAATTAAAGCGTGACATGTTGGGTCTCTATTTACTCGGTGTAACATAATCTTTCACATAATACAAAAAAATTGGGCTAACTTTAGTGTTTTGTTATTTTTTTAATTCATAAAACAATTTTTTTTACAAAAAAAAGCGTTTGAAAAATAATTGCGTAAATACCGTGCAAGATAAAACTTTGGAATGACCGTCATTTTATTCCCTAGGGTGTCTGCTAAAAAAAACATATATAATGTTTGGGGGTACTGTGTAATTTTCTAACAAAAGAATGATGATTATTACATGTAGGAGAGAAGTGTCAGAATAGGCCCGGTATGGAGGTGGTATAAAAGCCTAGTATTGAAGCGGTTAAGTGTTACAATATAATTCACTAAAGAGTGCAAAGAATTTCTTGAAAGCAGTATTAAACCGCCAGAAAAAAAAAACAATGGGCCCCCCTGCAGGTTTAAGTTATAATGTACTAGTATGCACCGCATACTAGCATATTATGACAGACTTACATGTACGCAGAGCTTTTCAGCGCAGTACCATCACGGCTCCCTGGCGCTGCCACCTTTACCCTGCCTTCCTTCAGGTTTTGTGGGCTCTAGCTGTATGAATGGCCAGGGCCGTGATGATGTCACTCTCGTGAATGCGTGCGGGGGCCCTCGCGTGACTTCCGGGAATAGCTGCCCAGTGCGGTGACTGGCCGGATCAGAGGTGATGCCGTTAGTAGTGGCACGCTCAGTGCGCATTTGCCCGATGTATACAGGCTTACCTGTAGGTTAAAGTGGTAGTAAAGGGTTTACAACCACTTTTATGACCAGGCCATTCTTTTTGCGATGTGGCACTGCGCCGATGCACTGTCATGCAAGCTATACCCAAACCAAATGGACGTCCTTTGTTTCCCACAAATAGAGCTTTCTTTTGATGGTATTTGATCACCTCTGCGGTTTTTATTTTTTGCGCTATAAACAAAAATTGAGCGACAATTTTGAAAAATAAAATAAAAAAATAATTTTTGCTGTAATACATATCCCCCAAATAAATATGAAAAAAATATGAAAAAATAATGTTCTTGACTAGTTTAGGCCAATATATCATCTTCTACATATTATTGGTAAAAAACAGTTATAGCATCTACAAAATAGGCAATAGATTTATGGCAATTTTTTTTTGCTAGTAATGGCGGAATTTGGCGGCGAACAAATCGGACACTTTTGACAAATTTTTGGGACCATTGACATATATGCCGCAATCAGTGCTATAAATCCACTGATTACTGTGGGGGGTTAAATGTGTTCCCTCGTAAGTGTTTCTTACTGTATGGGGATGTGACTGACTAGAGGAGAAGCCAGATCTCTGCTCCTAGCTAGTAGGAACAAAAAATCTGTTTCTCCTCTTCTGACAGAATGGGAATGTGTGTGTTTACACACACACATCCTCGTTCTGTCTCATCGGACCCGCTGGCCACACGTATCGGGTACCCCGCCTCCATCGGCTCACGCATCCACTATAGCTGTTTAAAGGGGAAACATGGTTAATAACCCCCAACCTACAACACATAACAGGAAACGTGCAGGACTAAAGTTCCCATCTCTCATTTGCCTTTAGAGGATAATTATTTCCTTCTATTTCCTGCCCAGGTAATTTACAATAAGCTAAAAATGAGAAAACATGGCTGCATCCAGTATACATAAATACCTGGGCCTTTTAACCACTGAGGACTGTATGTAAGCTCAACAAATTGCCGGTGTTCACTAGAAGGTAAAGTTGTCTTCTCCTTGTTTCTGGTGTCAGCAAGATTCCCTGATTGAAATATTGTCTTAAAATCCCCCCCCCCCCACCTTTATTTCTACACATGTTACTATTCTGAATTTCGAGACAGCTGTGTGAATTAATGAACTGATGTGTGAATCAGGTTTGGCCTGGTGCCCCATTTAAAAGTCATTTCAGTGACCTCATAAAAACAGCAAATAATTCCTTCACTACGCTTATAAAATAGATGCATAGTATGCTATAGGAACTCCAAAATTCTGGATAATACATTCTGAAGGAAAAGTGAAATCTTAAGTAAGGGACTGAAAACTTCCCATGAAAAGGACACTAAACCAGCACAGGCAACTATAAACTTTAATTGATATTTCACAGTAAAAACAATTTTGTTCTCCCGGGAGTGTAGAATATCATTTCTGCACCTGCAATCTAAGTCCATTCTTATAGGATTTCAGCTATTAAAAAAAAAAAAAAAAGTTTCACCCGTCAGTTTGCACTGCAATAGTGTAAATCCATTTTGGGAAATCTTTACATTTTTATATGTAGCTTTTCAAAGAGTAACACGTACAATGTTTGCAACTGAATAGCTATACTAGCAAAATTCCAACAAGTTTTCAATGGTTAAAATGTATTATCAGATATTCAGATTTGTTTTCAAGATGTGCCATTTTAGCTAGCTATTAGCAAAATAATATGTAACCCGTGTTTTATTTCAAGGTGAACGCTCTATTTATTTACATTTCTTCCGATGTACTCTAAAACCATTTACATTTGTCCCTTGGCAGTGTACTGTAGCTTGAAATCTAATCTAATATTTTAGATATAATTGGACTGTGCCTGATCAGGAAGGTATTTTTTAACCCAATGCAGTGACAAATTGGTGACATCCTTGGTTTCGATTTTGTTTTGGCTTCTTCTGGAGCATGACCTGGGTAAGGCTGAGATGGTTGAGTGATTCTGAACATTAGAAACACACATTAAACAACATTAAAGTACACTATGACACAAATTATTTTCATTGTAGTGAAAGCCCAGGTTCACACTGGAGCGACTTGTCATTAGACATGTGCAGACTGAAATATTTTGTTTCGTAATTTCGTTTTCGTCCGGAAAATAAATTTCGTTACTCCCGAAAATCGTTTTGATTTATTTTGTTTTCGTTGGGAAAGTTTTCGTTTGAAAATCCTTGTTTTCTGTCGTTGGTTTCTGTCGAATGGTCAAAGAATATTTGACGTAACATCGAAACTTTACATAAGCCTTCAATGAGATCAGATTCGACGATTTTAGATGCTTTGTTGAATTTTCGTCGTTCAATTGCCTTCAATGAGATCAGATTCGACGATTTTCAATGCTTTGTCGAATTTTCGTCGTTCAATTCCTACCTATTAGACATGTGCAGACTGGAATATTTGTTTTTTTGTTTTTGTTTGGAAAATAAATTTATTTAGTTACTCCCGAAAATAGTTTTGATTTATGTCGTTTTCGTCGGGAAGGTTTTCGTACGAAAACGACGATTTTCGACGTTCAATTCCTACCTATATTGACTGTATTCACTAAATACAGTGAATAGTTAGAAATTGAACGACGAAAATTCAACAAAGCATCGGAAATCGTCAAATTTTCGTCATTTAATTTCTACCTATTCACTGTATTCAGAACAAAGATTTTCAATGCTTTGTCGAATTGAACGACGAAAATTCGACAAAGCATCGAAAATCATCAGATCTGAACGAAAACGGAAATAAAGCATTTTGTATGTCGGATCTTTCGGTTTTCGTTTCTTGTGCTTTCGTTCGTTAAAACGATAACGAAAATACCCGATTTTCGGACGAAAATGCATTCTAACGAAAACAAATGCACATGTCTACTACCTATTCACTGTATTCAGTCAGCGTCAGGTTCGACCGGAACGAAAAAATGTCGGATCTTTCGTTTTTCGTTTTCTGCGCTTTCGTGTTCGTTTGTTAAAACGATAACGAAAATACAAGATTTTCGGACGAAAATGCATTCTAACGAAAACAAATGCACATGTCTACTTGTCATGCAATTTGACAGGTCAAATCACATGACAAGTTGCACCCTACTGTCGGCAATAGTAGTGTTCAAATGGGTGCAACACCGCCTTTGTGGTGCTGCATCGATTTGAAAAAAACTGTTCCTGCACTACATTTGGAAATTTCAGGTGTGACTTGGATACACAGCTGTGCATGAAGCCGCACAGATGTCTTCCAAGTTGTACCTGAAGTCGCACAGATAAGCCGCTTGGAAATCTTATGATTTCAGATGAAGTCGCTTGATTTCAAAGACGCATTCATTGTGAACAAGGGTTTATGGCCACAGCATTTATTAAATACCAAGACAATAACAATAACATAATTTAGATACCAATTCTTTAGAAACATACCAAGATTTTTACGATTATTATTATTCACAATTTATATAGCGCCAACAGTTTATGCAGCGCTTAACAATGTAGAGGGGGGACAGCACAATTACAGTTCAATTCAATACAGAAAGTACAGGAGGGCCCTGCTTGTAGAGCTTACATTCTAAAGGGAGGGGGTGATGATACAAAAGGTAATAACTGCAGAGTGATTTGATGGGGGTGGCTCTGGGACAGTTGATAGGTAGGTGTGGGATAGGCTTCCCTGAATAAATGAGTTTTCAGAGATCTCCGAAAGGTGGATAGGGTAGGGGCTGATCGGACATACCGGGGTAGGGAGTTCCAGATGATTGGAGAGGCTCTGGAGAAGTCCTGAAGCATGGGAGGAGGTAACAAGGGAGCTAGAGAGCAGGAGGTACTAATGAAAATGTAGCACCCTCTAGTGTGCTACACTGTTAGTGTAGGTACAGTACATTTAAGCTTATGACTCATGGTAAGTTATATGAGTCTGCAATTGGGTGGGGTTACTGAAGGTCAGACTGGATGACTCTACAGATGCAGGTCTCTGGTGCCTCTTTTTTGATCTAGAAGCTTCTGGAAGTTAGTGGGCCAAGGCCAGGAGGTCCTGATCTGCGTGTTTAGGGGAGTCTGGCCAATCCCCAGGCAAAATGTCCTGGTAGGGGGGAAGGATCAGCCCTTAAATATGGCAGTGCTTAGCCAGCAGGGAAGTCAGGTGGAAGATGGAGTGCTGAGGAGGCTGTCAGTGGCCTAGGAGGGGTTCCCTAGGTCTCAGGGGCTTTGCCTCCAGGCTAGGATTGGGCTGTCTGGGAAAAATCCTTTCAGCATCTCAGTTTGAGAAGGAATCTTATCTAAGAGAAGCAAGGAGCGAGAATGACAGAGAGAGTACATTAGCACACCCAGGGATTCACAAAGGAAGAGACTGCCACATGTAGCAAGCCTTCAAAATACAACGCTGTGCTTAAACCTTATATTCCTTGTTCTAGTCCTTGTAGCCAGGAGGACTGGTAATACCTTAAGGCAGTGGATCTTAGGAGCAGTTCTACAGAGGACAGGAGATACTACTGCATGCAGTTTTGCAACATTGTGTGCTATTTTCCAAAGAGGACTACAGCTCCTGGTTCGCAAGGGACTTTTAAGACTGATTGTGTCCAGGAAGGAGAACAGTCCAGGACCCTTTCTCTCTCATAGGAAGGAAGTTGTCTCCATCTGTTCCTTCAGTCAAGATTGGGCATTCCATAACCCCTCTACCCCATTCAAGTTGCTATCCCTAATAAAAACAACAAAAACAAGCCCAGAGACTGATTTCTTATGTCTGGATACAAGTGGAAAATGTTTGTTGCCTGGCGGTGCAGAAATGGAGTAGCCATTTATCAGTAGCCCCTGTGGGGTAGTGCTACACGAATATTAAAGCCAGGTCATTGACAGCACCACCCAATATCAGGTTCTGTTGTAAACCCATACTAGGGACTAGCCATTCACAACCAGCTTGATGGGTACACACCAGTCATTTTACATTTATATTATTGATGTGTAACAAACCTTAGTAATTACTTCCTTCATGAACAAAGCATAAAACATATTAGTGACCATTTAGGTTAAACCACCTGTCCAAACATTACCAATCATCTTACTTTTTTTGTTCACCATTAAGGACCCACCGATGCTGTAACAAAAAAAACATACCCCACAAGCTCCCATCTTCTTCCCATATTTCAATTCCCAGACAGTATGCACTTCTAATCAAAATTAATAGCACCTCAATGGACTAAGGCAATGCACATGCATTGCATCACATGGCACAAGCATGATAATGCATTGCATTTCAAAATGTGTAGGACCTCCAAGTGTTTGGGGAGTTTTAGTGTATAGACAGCCTGTTCATTTCAATTGGTTGCCTTACAAGGGGTTGTAAATGTAGCAAGGGCCCGACCCTAGAGTCCTAATGGTGACCTCCAGAGTCAAGGAGAGCTGGCATCCTACTGTGTAGAGTAGGTTACGAGGCATGGTGGGTGCAATGTAAGGTAGATTAATGATTAATGGGCACCAGACACTTCTTGAATGCAAATATATTTATTTTCTCTTAATTAGAAATGTGAGAGAGAGGGGTAGGAGTCGATATGAGCCGAACACCCCCGCATTCGGTTCGCACCAGAACCTTCGAACGGACCGAACGTTCGCACAAACATTTAGAACCCTATTGACGTCTATGGGACTCGAACGTTCGAATTCAAAAGTGTTAATTTTAAAGCCCAATATTCAAGTTATTTTTGGAAAACGTCTTTGAGAACCCGGGTCTTGCCCCAGGGAACATGTATCAACGGAAAAAAAAAGTTTTAAAAAACAGTAGTTTCTCCTGGAGCAGCGATTTTAATGATGCTTAAAGTGAAAAATGCAAAATTCCTTTAAATATCGTACCTGCTGGGTGTCTATAGTATGCCTGTGAGGTGGCACATGTTTAGAACGGTCCCTGCACAAAATGAGATTACTATAAGAAAAAAGTAATGTAATACTGCTTGCGGATTTAATGTAATGTGTGGTCCCTGCAATATGGATGAAAATCACTGAAAAAAATAGCATGGGTTTTCCCGCTACCACTCTCCCAGGTCATTACAAGATCCTTTGGCCCTATATACTTTGAACAGCAGTATACAGCAGTATACAGGCAGTGCAAACAAGACAAGGACTGTAGGTTTGTTAAGTAGAATCTGAACCATGTCATACTTTGCTGCTGCATATTGCACAATTTCCTAAAGAGACGCTCAACAAACTACATGACACTTGTGCCATTGATGTTCCAGTGGTGGCCCGTGAGCCCCAAAGCACACGTGCTGTGCGGCAACAATATGTCGATAATTTTAGGGGTGGGGGGGCCATTCCAATGTCAGACCCTGGCTGAATAAATTATTTTTTTGGGATAGAAAAATTCTAGAAAAAAGGGGGGTTGCCATTCGGGGCCCACTTTGAACACACTGTTCCCTGAAGGCCTCCATTATTTCTGCAAGTCAAAATTAAGTCATAAAAGCTAATGTCAGTCAAGCCTCTACTACTTACTAAGCTTTCTCCCCATATCTAACCCACAAACTCATCCACTGATCATAAAGTCCAAAATCAAGTTACGTACTGTCGTACTAAACAATCGTTTCTTCCGCCTTTTTCTACAGACTGTGAACACCGTTTTCACTCACGCGATATTCCTTCATACACTGCGCATGCGAGAATCTCTGCATGTTTCCCCGCCCCTGACGATCGTTCTTGTACTTTCTACGCCCCTTTTCGGTCGGTCAATGCAAGACAGTGAAGACACCATGGAGGACACCCAGCAACCTGCAACCTCAAACCAGGATCAAGGCCAGGCGGTAGCAAATACAGGAGCAGGAGGTACAAAGCCACCAATATGTCCTTTGAGGAGATGGTAGAAATGGTGGCAATCCTAAGGAGGAAGGACTATGATTGCAAACATTGCCCTTACAAGAACCCAAACAAAGTAAAGGCCCAGATCATGGAGAATGGAGAATGTGCAGAGGACTCTCCATCAGAAATTCGGGGTGCGCAGGTCAAGGGAACAGCTCCGTAAAAGGTGGTCTGACCTTAAATTAAGAGAGCCAGAGCAGATGGAGAGGATTAAAAAAGTCTTTAGAAGAAGTAAGTAATTTTCATGTGTACTCTGATTATTTGTTTTTATTATTGTGCGGCATGTGCTTTTTCTTTCAGGTTGTATATATACAGTTCAAGAATAGATGTCTAGGTTCCTATTTGTGGGCATAATAATTGGTCGTATATGTCGTCTTTCATTCTATTTATATTCTATTTGCTACAAATTTTTCTATATTTTAAGATTTAATATCTCACATATATGATATATGGTTTAAGGAAGAGTCTTTTGACCAGAGTGAAATTTTTAACATAATACGCATTTATTTAGAGAAAGGTATTCGTCTATCTAATATACCGCATACATTTACAGTCTTTAAGTAAGGGAGTAAATATTAGTTTCAAATACAAAGTAAGTACATCAGACTAAAAATATTAAACATAACAACTTATGACAAAGTATATGGTAAGTGCTTGGGAGATGGTTTCTGATCATTTACCTTGAATACTGAAGTCCCGGGACCAGGACTCTCCTCGTCACCTCTCTCTACTCTATTGACTGAGACCCCTTATTTTATAGCCCATGTGTCACCTATGATTGGCAACCGTTAGGTCTCCCCCTCCCGGGGGCGGGTCTCTCCCAAATATGGTCAACTTCCTCCTACATGAGCTTTTAGTGATAATTAGATTTGAAGATAAGTTAATTAAACATAAGTTTCATTAACTTCCCTTCAATGGCTATTCATGTAAGAGTACAGCCAATCAAGGTGACTCCGTATAGTCTACTGTCCAGCTGTGATTTCTTCCTGGGTTGTTTGTATCTCAAAAAGGTATAGTAGACTGGCCGTCTCCGTGACACCTTGTCCACCAGCATTCATGCATATTAAACAGAGGGTGTTTAATAGATATTTACAAGCTCTAACTGTGAGCCCAGTTAACCCTTTACAGAAACCATTTCCCATACCCTACACATCTAACATTATCCTAATATATATATACTATGTACAATTATTCCCAGTTGCTAATGGTGATTAGACATAACATTTCACATAAGGCAACATATTTATGTGAGACCAATTTTGTATTTAATGTAGATGTGTTCTTAACTAGATTTAAATAATACAACTTAAGTCAATATACAGAAAAAGTAGAGTATGCTCTGCAGTTGGTTACACATATGGACTCAGTAGCACAAGTGTTGGCAGGGCTGATCCGCCCTGTATTCTCACTATGCAAGCCGTTTAGGGCTCTGCAAAGCTGCCAAGGGCCCCACAAATTACTAGAGGCCCTGCCTGGTGAGAAGTAATTTTCGACCCCTCACCCCGCTTCTCAACTCACTGGCTACATGGGAGAAGAGGTAAGAAGTCAGCACCCCCTGCTTCTCAATTTAATGTAAGATGTCATTTCCAACAGCAGAACACCCCCTCCCCCCGCTTCTCAACTTTCTTTAATGTGACATGTCACTGTCGTCAGTGTAGCTGGCCAGCTAGAACCTGTCCTAGGTAGCTAATATAACCTACATGTATACAGCTAAACCTGCTAAGAACCTAATGTAGAGCACATGTTTATATGTGAGAGACAAAAGCAGTTATTCACTGTGATTTTGTGCTTGTATGTCATATAACAGTTGTATGTTGTGTTCACGGAAGGAAAAAAAAAATTATGCCTTTTAGGCCTTGTACACACGAGGGAATGTATCCGGTCGGAAACATCCGACGGATATTTCCCAGCGCATAAGTCAAATTTGTCCGTTGGTCTGATGAGCGTACACACCATCGGACCGAAATCCCAGCGGACCAGAACGCGGGCACGTAAACCACGTACGACGTCACTATAAAGGGGAATGACGAAGCCATCGGCGCCGCCCTCTGTTCCGCTTCTGCTAGTTCCGTGTTAGCGAAGGTTTGGTTAGAGCTGATTCGTGCTTTTCAGTCTCCGCGCTTAACAGGTCGTATTTTCAGGTTCAGTGTGTGCTTGTGGGCTCGTATGTGTCATTCAGTGTCGCCGTATGCGGCGTTTCTGCTTTGCAGTGCCGTCCTGTACGGTCGTATCTGTTTGACGTGCGATCTTTGCAGGTCTTGCTGGATTTGGGGGTGCTTTCTGTTTGAGTGTGTTCTTGACTGACCAGCCGGCCGGTTTGAAGCCATGATGGAGCAGCAGCGCAACTTTTCACGAGTTTGTGCTGTTTATGGGTTTTGTTCTGGAGTCTGTGTGCATTCCAGTGATTTGGACAGGAACAGTAGGAGGAGGAGTTCCTGGGCCAAGAATTGGTTGCGGCAGCGTAATCTATTCTCTCATATGTCTCTGCTTAGGGAGATCCGGGAGAATAATCCTGATGACTTCAGGAACTTTCTCCGTATGACGGACCCCGTTTTCCACCGTCTGCTGGATCTCCTGTCCCCCTATATCACGAGGCAGGACACTGTGATGCGCCAAGCCATTCCGGCTGAGCAGAGGCTTATTGCCACGTTGCGGTACCTGGCAACTGGGAGGAGCCTGCAGGACCTCAAGTTCTCAACAGGCATCTCTCCCTAGGTGCTTGGGATCATCATACCGGAGACGTGTTCTACCATCATACAAGTCATGCAGGAGGAGTTTATTAAGGTAAGTTTCCTCCTTTAACATCACAATCTGTGTCTTTAATAATGTTTGCATATTTTTCTCACCTTTTTGTGTTGGTTTTCCTAGTCGCCATGACTGTAATATGCTGTGTGCTTAATGTTCCCTTTTCTCCCCATGCATGTTGTTAAGCTTTCCAGGTTAATGTGGTTTGGCCTACCTGCATATTTTTACCTTCAACACTACTAACCTGTCCAGCATCATCTCCTAGGGACAAAAACACCTTTTTTTTTTTTTTGGTGTCCTGCTCCATTGTAGTTCAACTCCCTACCCCTAAAAAAGTGTATTGCCCTATCAGCGGGATGTGGAGTCTGATAATAATTGTCTCTAGATTTGTTGCCCTAAATACTCTCTATACACTAATTTTTTGAAATGTTAATACCGTGATGTTGCAGAATGTTTTTTTTTTACTAGTGTTTGCAATGTTGTTTCTGTGCCAAAGTGCTAATTGTTTTTTTGCTTTTGTCCCCACAGTTTCCCTCCACGCCGCAGGAATGGCAGACTGTGGCTGCCCACTTTGCCCAGCGTTGTGATTTTCCAAACTGCGGAGGGGCAATTGATGGGAAGCACGTCCGCATAGTGCCGCCACCTCTTTCGGGCTCGTACTATTATAACTACAAAGGTTTTCATAGTATCGTGTTGATGGCGGTGGTGTCGGCAGACTACGAATTTTTGTATGTGGACGTGGGGAAGAATGGCCGGCTGTCTGATGGGGGAGTGTTCGCGCGGACTGAATTTTACAGGCGTCTACAAACTGGTGGTCTTGAACTGCCACCGGATGAAGACAATGTGGAAGGACTTCCGTTTGTTTTTTTAGCGGACGAGGCTTTTGGACTTGGACCTCACCTCATGCGGCCTTTTCCCCAGAGGACCCTCACCCCGGAGAGGAGAGTCTTCAATTTCCGGCTGGCCAGGGCCCGGAGGGTAGTCGAGAATGCCTTTGGGATACTCGCCAGCCGGTTCCGCCTGTTCCAGACAGCGATACATCTGGCGGAATATAAATTTAACTCTGTTATTTTGGCCTGCTGCATATTGCATAATTTTTTACGCAGGCATTCCCAGACGTACCTACCCAACATCGGTGCTGAGGCAGGACTACCCTCAGATACCCTTCCTGGGCTGGACACTGGTCGCGCTGGCTCGGTCACCCAATCTGCTCGTGAGGTACGCGACAAATATGTTGAGTACTTTATGGGTCGGGGGGCCATAGCTATGCCAGATTAATATTTCTTTATAATTTGGCCCCCAAAATAAAGAAATATTACCAAGAAATAATAAATAATTTGACCATTGGACTTTATACAGTTGTTTGTCATTATTGCTTTTTCTCTTTTTATCTGTCTTCCAGGTTCTGAAACTAGTGCATTTCTTGTGCCCAATTTAGTTAGCAGGTTTTAGTAAATACACACAATTGCACATTCTAGACACTCTTCTACAAACTGGGTATTGAGGTTAGAAATAAGAAGCCACTGGTGTGTGTGTGTTTTTAAAAGGTTTTTTTATTTCTTTTTTATTTACGAAAATCTTTGTGTTTTAATTAGAAAACTTGGTTTATAAAGTATTTATTTATTCAAAAAATATTTTGTGGTTTTGACAAACATATATAACAATCCAACTTACAAAGTTCAACCTTTTATTTGGCCTAACAAACCCAGACAACATGGTCTTAGGTCACGCCGGAATCCCCCAAAATTTGAGGATGCACACATGCTGTGTGTGTGATGGGCCAAATGGTGTTTTTTCACATGAGATCCCATGCGAAATGTTCACATGTGCTATCTGCCATCATGGGTGATCAATGTATGTGCTTTGTGGGTGCAACCACTTTCTGTCACCTACTTGATAAGTAAGGAAGGGGTTGCACCCACAAAGCACATGCAATTGATGTCCTGTGATGGCAGATCGCACATGTGAACACACATTGGGGTTTATTTACTAAACAGTCCAAACTCCGGCTTATTTGTGCATATAAGCCAATCAGCTTCTAAATTAAGCTTAGTCAATTAAGACTTTGCATCCAAACATGGAAGATGATTGTTTTATATGCCAAGTGATGCTGCTTTTGCCCCTTATAGCTTTAGTAAATAAACCCGTGTGTGTGTGTGCATCCTCAAATTTTGGGGGATATTAAACGAACATTATACAACATCTTTGAGAGTGGGGTGGTTAGGGGTGAGGGCAGGGGGGGCAGGGGGGGGGGCATGGGGGGCAGCTGGGGGGGATAGTCTTCTATATACGTCCCAAAATATCGAGCATGTTTTTGAAGTTTTGGTCCATCACCACCATCCTTTCCCTCATATTGGCCAGATCGGTGCTGCACTCCATTATCTGCTGTATTAGGATTTGTGCACTTGCACGAGAAAAAATAGGAGCGACAGATGTGCTAATCCCATCTTCATCCCCTAAAAATGCCAAAGGAAAAACACAACATTGTAAGTAAGTAAGGTGCAGGCCTATCTACATCTCTTTTTCCCTGCAAAGCTGGGGTGTCACTGACCTGTTGTACTGACAAGTTCAACATCTTCTACAACTTCTCCTTCTTCTTCAACTTCTCCTTCCTCCACTAATCCGCCAAATTCCACCAAACCGCCTTCCTCCATTAATCCACCAAATTCCACCAATCCGCCTTCCTCCACCAATCCGCCTTCCTCCACCAATCCGCCTTCCTCCACCAATCCGCCTTCCTCCACCAATCCGCCTTCCTCCTCTCTCCCTTCCTCCTCTCCTTCTTCCTCCTCTCCTTCTTCATCATCCTCCTGCTCCACAATTTTTTCGGGCCATTTGGGAGACAGTGTGGGCCTCCCTGACTCCTCATAGCGCTGTCCTCTTCTTTCCCCTAAAAACAACCAAAAAAATAAAAAAAACATCAGCAAACAGATCTTTTTGGAGGGACTAATTTGCAAACATTGCTTAGAAGTGGCGTTACAATTCAAGTTTTGGCCTTATTACAGCACAAACCATGTTCCTTTTTTTTGCTAGCTGACGTCTCCCTAGCTGTGATATAATGAGGCTTTTTGGGGAAGTGACACACATGTCTGGCCTCCTGAATAAGTCTTTTTTGGAGTCCCTTCTCCTAAACTCCAAATTACTATTTTATGTGGGTAGACAGGTTTTCTAAATTACAGATGTCCAAACAGCTGCATATTAAGTTATCTCAGCACTGTGTGAATTACAGAATCCTGATTGCCTTTTTAAATAAACTTATTAGTTTGCACAAACACATCATATTTTCAACATTGTTTCTGAAAACGATGTTTTTCGCCAAATAGCCTCGTCCAGGTGTGATGTTCCTGGACCCGCGGATTGAGGATAAACGATGTGATTGGAACGAGGTTGACTACGATCGTGGCAAGTCGTCGGATTTATATTAGACAAACATTACTAAATTTACAAGGCAGGGTTTAAAAAATACAAGCAGGCCAACGAGGCAGATGGCGAAATATACATGGCAAAACATTTTCGCCAAAAATAGGCACTCCAAAGACATTTTAAAGTACTTACTTTTTTCAATGATTTTTTTTATTTTGCGATATTGCTCTGGCTCGCGCAGTTTTAAGTCGGACCAGCGTTTCCGGAGCTGCTCTTTGGACCTGGTGACCCCAAACATCTCATAAAGTTTCCTTGCTGCCTTATCCATAATTTTTGACTTCCTCCGGTTAGGGGTGCTGTATGGGCCATGCTCACCATCATAGTCCTTCCGTCGCAGGATGGACACCAACTCCACCATCTCTTGTAGAGACATGTTTGTGGCCTTGTAACGTTTTGGCCTGGATCGGGACATTCCGGCCTGTGTCCCTTCCTGATCCCGATCAGAGGCTAATGTGCGCTCGTGTGACATCGCCATATTTTCCAATCAACGTTGCAGATGGGCGTGGAAAGCAGAAATTGGTACGTCATGGGCGGAGATGAGGGCGGCGTTTCTTGATTGCGTGGGGAATATAATGGAAACAACGTGATTACGTAGGTTACGCGGAGATTACTCGAGCGGAAACGAGGAGAGAGAGAGACGAAGGTAAATGCAAACATCGGATCAGAGGCCTATAATTTGAACAGGCATGGGGGATGGAGCTTTTCGATGTTGTTTGCACCCTTTTTAGGCCACTGTTATTTATGTATTTTGGGGACCACCATAACATTTAGAGAGTAAAGTGCTTGGACACATCACTTCATCAAGATATATGTAGAGAATGCTCTTTCCTCTTTATTTGTATTTTAGAGTATGCAGTCAGATCATGCCAGTAGTGTTGTGTATTGGTTGGACAGAGATAAGTAGGTAGTGTTTTCTGCCATCAATGCTGAGGGGCATGATAGCTACACATGAACTAGTGCCTTGAGGTGAATGCTAGCATTCATATTCATGGTGGATGTGTTCTTAACTACATGCTACAACTTGCAACATGGACTCTGAATGCCAACTTTTTGGGGGGTACAACAATGCGGCAGAGCAGGCCAGCTATGTAGCAGCATAAGACACTGTGTTTGTATAAAGTAGATGCTCTAAAATGAATGAATGTGCACATATTTTAAGAATGACAAAGCTGAGCCTTTGGAAAGTTGTGCTTTGTGTTTGATTGGCAATTTCTATTCTAGACATTACTATTGAGAAGCGACATTTCTAGAAGCAGCCCAAAAGAATGGATTTGCTCAAAGGGAAGGAGGCAACAATGGAGTTAATAACACGGTATCGGGATATGCCCCTTCTTTGGGACACCAGGCACACCCATTATTTGGACACTGGAAAGAGAGAGGCAGCACTTGATGAGATTGCGACATACCTGCACACTTGGGTGCCAAGTTGCACAGGCGACATGGTGAAGGACAAATTCAGTAACCTCAGGAGAAGCTACAGGAATGTATATAAAAAGCGGAAATATCCAAAATCAGGATCAGCAGCAGCTAAGAAGAAGGAACCCAAGCTCTGGTACTACAAAGAGCTCAGTTTTTTGAATGATGAACTGGATGGCAGGGCTTCGGTTTCAACACTTCCTTCCAGCCTTCCTCCCAGCGGAACTTCCCCGGATCCCAGGAGCCCTGCAGAATCAGAAGCAGGGCTGGCTGACATGGAGCCAGATCTGGCCATCTTCAGTGAGGTCTAGTATTTTCAAAACTAGTTTTGTGCTGCTATTTATTTAGAATTTGTGAGTTGATCTTGTAAACAAAAAACAAACAGGGATGCCAAATGCAGGGGTCAGAAGGACAGTCTGTTTAATTTCAATTAATACTAACTAAAAAAGTCTAGAGAAATAAAATGTGTGTGCTTGATTGTGCCAAAAATTACAACATGTTGCCTTTTTTATACACAGGAAGAAGAGACCAGCCAGGAGGTGGCAGCTCCTGAGGCCCATGTCAGCCAGGCGGAAGGGGTGAGTGGCAGCCAGGAGGAGGCCGGGTCAAGTGAGGTGCAGCAGGTCCCCAGGCCCAGGCTGAGCACAATCAGCCAAGTTCCTCCCCTCCAAATGAGGCCACCAGCTGCAAAGAGGCGCAGAAGGGAGGTGCATGATGAAAGCCTTCAGGTCATCCGGGAGGCTGCCGAAATCATGAGAGCCCCCCTCAACCCAACGGAATGCTATAGCGCATTTGTGGCCAATGAGCTGAACCAAGGGGGGGAGGTCCTGGCCAGGATGAAAAGGAACGAGCTGACCAGGGACACTGTGCTGTGGGATCCGGCTTGGCCTGCTCCCCATCATCATCATCCTCCTCCTGCCACATCAGCCCCACCTGCAAGGTTCCGTGGACGGACCCGTGGAAGTTTCGCTGGAAGGAAGTCTGCTAGGAAGTCGAGAAGATGAATCCCTGCCATCCAGTTTATTGTCCAAAAAACTGAGCTCGTTGTAGTAGCACAGCTTGGGTTCCTTTGTTCATGTGCTGCTGATCCTGATTTTTGATATTGACTCCTGAGGTTACTTAATTTGTCCTTCATCATGTTGTAATTCCCAAGTATGCATGTATGTTGCAATCTCATCAAGTGCTGCCGTTCTGGTGATTTCTAATTTATTTTTTGGCCGGAAATAAATGGCTTTTGTATTTACTTTCAAACCTTGTCTATTGTGTTTAATACTGTGGTGAGTAAGCATCAGACATTTGGCAAAGACAATGTGGCATTTGCAAAGGACCCAAACCTCTTTTTAGGGGGGGGGGGACCTTTTATGTTTGAACTTGGTAAACCCAAAAGAAGCGTACATTTTTGAGAAAAAAAAAAAAAAGGATGAAACAAGAAAAAAAAAAAATTTGAAATATTCCAAACACGTTAAATCCAAATCATAAAAAAAAAAAAAAACTCAACATTAAGTCCAAATAGACATTTTTAAAATGTGGAGAACATAAACAAATGTGGGGACATCTGGCAAGCAAACTGTGTCAAATAGAAAAATAAATAATGAAGTATGTGACATCTGGAGAAAATTGCTACAGCAAAAGAACGGGTTCATTCTAGCAAGAGAAGAAAGCACAAAAAAACGATCTAAACGGAACACTATAGAGAGAGTTTAGGTGACGAATGTGCCAGGTCCCAAACAAACGCGAGTTTTACCTGAACGAGTGCTCCCGTCCCATCGTTTTGACTGAGCATGCGCGGGTTTTTGGTCCGAGGCTTTTGTGTACTAACGAGCGGACATATCCGACGGACATGGGTCCGGCGGAAATATTTCAAAGCATGCTTTGGAATTTTTCCGCTGGAAAAATCCGGCCGAAACGGTCCGTTTGACCATACAAACGACCGGATCTTTCGGATGAAATGGTCCGTCGGACCAGTTTCAGCGGATTTATTCCCTCGTGTGTACAAGGCCTAAGAGTCATTTGTTTGTATGGCAGCAGGAGGTAAGGAATAACACAGTTGAATTCATGCCAGCAAGCATAGAGTTAAGCTTTTGTGACTCATTGGTAGTCTTGCCCAATCACAGTCTTGACCAGTTACAGCCAGCTTTACAAACACTCTGTCTGGGAGGTTCCTAATACTCCACGTGCTGCTAGATTTTTCCACCACAGAGACAGAGAGCCACATGGAGACAGAGACAGAGAGCAGACACACAAGGCCAGAGTCTTGTTTTATGGAAGCCAGGGCCTAAAAATAGGTATGTGACACAGTTATATATATGTTCTTATTGTAAATAGTGTGGTTAGAACTGTATACTGATCTAGTTGTTTGTTCACTTGTAGTTCCACCACACCGAACCATACCATACCATACAATATCATACCTTCATACCTTCAAACCAAACCCAACTAAGCTAACCCTGCAAAAGCAACCCTGCAAACCAAGTTGCAACCACAGTTATAACTTTCAGAGAAATCAAAGAATGCTTTGATAACTTACAGAGAGAGAGAGAGAGAGAGAGAGAGAGAGAGAGAGAGAGAGAGAGAGAGAGAGAGAGAGAGTAAATACTGAAGAAAGAAATATATCCATCATCTTATGTTAAATGACAAGATTGAATATTTGAACCACCATTTTCTGTTATACTTATTCATCGCGTATTTTGGACATGGACTGTCTGCTGCAAAGCAGCAGTATTATATATGAAGAAAAGTGAAGTTATTAAAGAAGTTATTTTAAGCATTTGGTGTGCTCTTTAAACCTACTGCTTCCATAGAACGGCGCTAGAGGAACTTCAGAGTGATAGACAGTCTTGTTGAACTGAAAAGTCAGAGATATCACAATTCTTCTAATGCCACAGCGCATGAAGCACTTCATAGTGCTGCGCCTGCCACAGTCAGTGCCCCCTGCTTCTCATTTTTAATGTGCCATGTTATTTTGCTTAGGGCCCCAGGGAGGTCAGGATTGGCACTGAGTGTTGGCCACAAGAACAACCTAGTTAGGGTGTCACACAGAGGTGATTCAGTGGATGCTTGGTGGTTTTCAATGTAGGAAACTTGGCCAAAGATAGAGAAATGTAGCAGCTTTGGTAATGGATACAATCCTGTGTTAAGCTTAGAAGGATTGTAAAAACAGACAATTGTACCACACTTTATAAAAAGAATGATTCATATTCCTCTTTCAGGCCTATAATCTTTTTGATTCATGTTTCCCTTTTTTACAATCTCATAGGGCGCAATGAGGCTGCAAGACTGGAGCAGACAAACCCCACACAGACCCAAGCCCCACCCCCGCGGGATGTGCATGAAGTGGAAACTGCCACCACATCAGGTCAGTGTCATACAGCACAGCTTCAGGTAATAAATGTAGGCCTGCATAATTGTAACACATGGTTTGTTTCCAAATTTCAGGAGGTATTCGTGCTGTTGGTGGTGGATTGGACACATCCAGCACCCAGGTGTTAATTGGAGAGGTGTTGTCCTGCAGGGCTCTAATTGAGGACATTCACATCTGCTTGGGGCAGATAAGAAAAAAAACAAAAACTGTGGAGCGAAAACTAAAGGATTTAATGAATGTTCTGGGGAGGGTTTAATTTATTTTGTTTAAGTTTTTCTTCTTTTTCTATGTATGTTTTGTTTTATATTTTTAAAGTGGAATCTCTAGTTTTCTGGCTAAAACGCATGAACCATGAACTCAAAAGTTGGTCATTGTTCCTGCGTTTTAACCAGATATTTTTTTAATTTTGTTATTCTCAGAAGAAAAAAAAAGATATCTCTAAAAAAAATACCAACAAAAAATTATAAAACAAAATACAATTGATGTTGACAAATATTTCTAGGCAAAAATCTATTTCTTGATAAAAAAAAAAATCTATTTTTACATTTTTGGATTAAAAAAAATGACACATTTTAAATGTGAAACAATAAATATTTTTGGATACTCAACAATGTGTGGCTTATTATTATATCAATGCTGCCTTAAAGAACAAATCTAGATTTGAGGTGTTTACATTGACAATGATGAGTATTTAGTACAGGAAAATAAATATGACACTATGGTAATCTAGGAGAAAGCTACAATAAACCCAAATTAGAAAAGAATACTAGAACAGGGGCAGAAAAATTGGGCCTTAGGCACTGGTGGCGTTGCCACAACACTGCAACCCCTCACCGATGCTCTAGTTGGAGCCCATTAATAAGCCCTGCTGCAAAGTATTGCATCAAAAAATGTTATTACACGCCCCTGTTAGGCACAACACTGCAACCCCTCACAGATACTGTAATTGGAGTGCAGCAAAGAGCCACATGCAAAGTATTGCATAAAAAATTGTTATTATCCGCCTCTGTTAAACAGGGGCAGAAAAATTGGGCCTTAGGCACTGGTGGCGGTGGCCAGAACCAACAATGTTATTACTAGCTATCAGCAAGATCATTGAGGAGTAAAAGGATATTCAGTCAGCAGCATAACAGGACAGTCACTCAGGATTAGCATAGGCAGTCTCCAAGGGATCTGACATTTCAAAAAAATTATTCAGTTACATCAGAATCAGGTGCTTGGTAGCTGGTGGTGATCAAAGCCTGATTCATTTTTATGATAGTCAGTCGATCGACAGAGTCAATGGAGAGGCGCACCCTGCGATCGGTCACAAAGCCTCCAGCAGCACTGAAAGTGCGTTCTGAAAAAACGCTGGATGCAGGACAAGCCAGTAGCTCAATTGCGTACTGTGAAAGCACTGGCCAGTAATCAATCCTCAAGACCCAGTAAGCCAGAGGATTTTTGGTGGGGAAGGTGTCCAAGTCTGATCTTGCCCCTAGGTATTCCTGCACCATGTAAACCAGACGCTGGCGATGCTTGCTGGAACCGGTCATACCTTGGGGCTGCGGACTAAAGAATTGTCTGAACGCATCGCTCAGATGGCCACCTTCTCCACCGCTCCTTCTGTGACTCACCAAAGCCTCAGCAACACGTTGTCCAGGACCAGGATTTGGTAATCCCCCAGGTTCTGGGAATGCGTTGTACAGACCTTTCTGCAAGGCCTCCCGAAGATGTTTCATCTTCTGCTCCCTCTGCGACAGCAAGATAAGGTCCACAACCTTACTCTTGTATAGTGTTGAGCAGAATATGCCATATTCGATTTCGCGATATATCTCGAATATATAGTCGAATATTCGAGATATATTCGCTAAATACGAATATTCGTGATATTTTTTGGAAATGAAATGATTGCGAAATTTCGCTATTGCGAATGCGAATGCGAACGCGAATTGCGAATGCGAATGCGAAATTTCGAGAAATGCGGAATGGAGCACTCTGATTGGCTCAGAATATTCGTGATATATTACAATACACAATAATTGCGAATATTCGGCAAATGCGGAAGGAGCACTCTGATTGGCTCAGAATATTCGTGATATATTACAATACACAATAATTGCGAATATTCGAGAAATGCGGAAGGAGCACTCTGATTGGAGCAGAATATTCGTGATATATTACAATATAAAATAATTGCGAATATTCGAGAAATGCGGAATGGAGCACTTTGATTGGCTCAGAATATTCGTGATATATTACAATATAAAATAATTGCGAATATTCGAGAAATGCGGAATGGAGCACTCTGATTGGCTCAGAATATTCGTGATATATTACAATATAAAATAATTGCGAATATTCGAGAAATGCGGAATGGAGCACTCTGATTGGCTCAGAATATTCGTGATATATTACAATATAAAATAATTGCGAATATTCGAGAAATGCGGAATGGAGCACTCTGATTGGCTCAGAATATTCATGATATATTACAATATAAAATAATTGCGAATATTCGAGAAATGCGGAATGGAGCACTCTGATTGGCTCAGAATATTCGTGATATATTACAATATAAAATAATTGCGAATATTCGAGAAATGCGGAATGGAGCACTCTGATTGGCTCAGAATATTCGTGATATTTCACAATACAAAATAATTGCGAATATTCGAGAAATGCAGAATGGAGCACTCTGATTGGCTCAGAATATTTGTGATATTTCACAATACAAAATAATTGCGAAATTTCGAGAAATGTGGAATGGAGCACTCTGATTGGCTCAGAATATTCGTGATATATTACAATACAAAATAATCGTGCGATATCGCTATTGCCGAATAATCGCATTGCGATTTTTCGGCAATATAAAATGAGCGCTGCAGCTACTCGGCCCAAGGTCTCTAATCATACCAGCAATGCTTTTAGACGTGGATGGGGATCTCTAGGATGTGATCTGTTCTAAAAAAAAAAATTGAAAAAATACGAATATTCGAAATAGCGAATATTCGCCGCGATATTCGTGTTATTCGCGAATACTCGAATATGCAATATTCGTTGCGAATATTCGCAATGCGAATATTCGTGAGCAACACTACTCTTGTAGCGTGGATCAAGGAGAGTTGCCAGCCAGTAATGATCCCTCTCCTTGATACCACGAATACGAGGATCCTTACGCAGGCTTTGCAGGATCAGGGAGGCCATGCAGCGTAGGTTTGCTGAGGCATTCGGGGCACAGTCCTCTGGGTCACTGAGGACGATAGGATCTGCAGCCACCTCATCCCAGCCACGTAAAAGTCCATGGGTTCCTTGGGACTGTAAGTGATCCCTTGAAGACTGCTGCTGCTGCTGCTGCTGCTGCTGCTGAGTGCTAGGCTCCACCGCCATGCTGCTGATACAATCTTCCTCCTCCTCCTCCTACTCCACCTCCTCCTCGTCCTCTTCCTGTGTGCTAGGCAGGCAAGCAGGACCACTGTCTGGATAAAGGGGGTCTTGAGAGGTAAGGAAGTCCTCCTCTTCCTCCCTCTGTTCTGCCTCAAGGGCCCTGTCCATTATTCCACATAGTGTGTGCTCCAACATGTGAATAAGAGGGACAGTCTCACTGATGCATGCACTGTCACTGCTCACCATCCTCGTGGCCTCCTCAAATGGTGACAGGACAGTGCATGCATCCCTGATCAAGGCCCACTGGTGTGGGGAAAAAACCCAAGCTCCCCTGATCCATGTCTGCTGCCATATTGGCACATGTACTTATTGATGGCCCTCTGCTGCGTGTGCAGCCTCTGCAGCATGGCCAATGTGAAGTTCCATCTGGTGGGCATGTCACAGATTAGGCGGTTCTTGGGCAGGTTGTATTCCCTTTGGAGGTCTGTCAGCCGAGCAGTGGCATTATATGACCTTCGGAAATGCACACAGACTTTCCTGGCCTGCTTCAGGACATCCTGTAAGCCCGGGTACCTGCCCAAGAACCGCTGCACCACCAAATTCAGAACATGAGCAAAACAGGGCACATGGGTCAGTTTTCCCTGTCGCAGGGCAGAGAGGAGGTTGGTGCCATTGTCACTAACCACCATTCCTGGCTTAAGCTGGCACTGCGTCAACCACCTCTGAGCCTGCCCCTGTAGAGCTGACAGAACCTCTGCCCCAGTGTGGCTCCTGTCTCCCACACACACCAGCTCTAGTACTGCATGGCATCTCTTTGCCTGCATTTCTGCGTAGCACAGCTGGTTTCCGAGGACACATCAGCACAGGAAGAGGCCACAGAGGAAGAAGAAGAAGAGGGGGTGGAGGAGAGAGGTGTGTCACAACCAGTCATAGTGTTTTGGAGGCGTGGTGGTGGAACAACCTCCAACACTACTGTACCTTGCCCTGCGTCCTTCCCAGCTGCCAGCAGAGTCACCGAATGCGCTGTGAAAGAGAGGTAACGTCCCTGTCCATGCCTGCTGGACCATGAGTCAGCGGCAAAATGCACCTTACAACTGACCGCCCTGTCCATCGAGGCATGGACATTGCCTTTCACATGGCGATAGAGAGCCGGAATCACCTTCCGTAAGAAAAAGTGGCGTTTGGGAACTTGCCACTGAGGTACGGCACATTCCTCTAACTCACGGAAGGGGGCAGAATCTACCAACTGAAAATGCAGCAGTTGAAGTGCTAGCAATTTTGCTAAGCTAGCATTCAACCGCTGGGCATGTGGATGGCTGGGAGACTACTTCTTTTGGCGCTGCAGCAGCTGGGGCAGGGAAATTTGTCTGCTACAATCTGCCATCGGTGTACCGATAGTAGATTGCCCACATGTACTACTAAGTTGTGACACACCTAATTCTACACCTTCAGTCCTTTCAGTGCAGGCTGCAGAGAGGACTGAGGGGATAGTGGGGTTGGAGATCCCAGCTGATGAGGAGCAAGGGGAGGTCCGCTTTGTTCTTTGGTGTGGGTCTTTCAGGTATGCTTGCCAACGAACTGCATGGCAGGTCCACATATGTCTGGTCAAGCATTTGGTGCCCAAGCGGGTGATGTTTTGGCCACGCGAGATATGCTTGAGACATATGTTGCAAATAGCAATAGTGCGATCTGATTCACATGTCTCAAAAAAGGCCCACACCAAAAAACGTTTGCAGTAACGCTGAGACACAGCAGCGCCCTGCACAGGCGTAGCTCTGCGCTGTAATGCAGTTGGTGTGCTGCCCTTAAGCTGTCCCCTACAGGGGATCCTGGCTCTTTGGAGATGTGCCTCCTCCTCCTCTCTCCTATCATGCACCCACATAGAGTCGGTGACCTCATCATCCCCTCCCTCCTCATCACTGTCGAAAACCTGGCAGTATACTGCAGCTGGGGAACATAACTGCCAGATTGCTGTCCCTTTCGGGCACCCCCTCTCTCTAGGCTCACATTACTACATTCCTCTATCTGAGTTCCAACATCAGAGCCTTCAAAACGCTGCACATCTTCATGCAGCATGTACCCAACACTGTGTTGAAACAGTTCGGGGGACTCCTCAGGAGGAGATGGTGGGACTAGGGAAGGAGTGTGTGATGCTATTGTGCAGAGGGAAGAGGACGCCTTGGCAGCTGCATTGCCAGACAAAGTACTCTGAGCCTGGGTGAGAGAGGATGAGGAGGATGAGGATGGCTTGGTCATCCACTCTACCAATTTGTCTGCATGTTGAGGCTCAACACGGCCAGCTTCTGAATAGAAGGACGAGCGTTTCCAACGGCCACGTGCTGAAGAGGACGCACCGTGTCCACCACCAGCACTGTTGCCTCTAGATGCAGAGCCCACTTGCCCTCGTGACTCTCTGCCTCTCTTTGTTGTCCTTCCAGACATTATAATGGCCTGCAGAGGACAAAGTCAGTACACACACCTTGTAGCTTTAGCTTCAAAGTAAGTAGCACACTTGTACTATAAACCAAGTGGGTTTAGGTGCAAAGTAATTAGCACACTTGCACTATAAACCAAGTGGGTTTGGGTGGAAAGTAATTAGCACATTTGCACTATAAACCAAGTGGGTTTAGGTGCAAAGTAATTAGCACACCTGCACAATAAACCAAGTGGGTTTAGGTGGAAAGTAATTAGCACACTTGCACTATAAACCAAGTGGGTTTAGGTGAAAAGTAATTAGCACACTTGCACTATAAACCAAGTGGGTTTAGGTGCAAAGTATTTAGCACACTTGCACTATAAACCAATTGAGTTTAGGTGGAAAGTAATTAGAACACTTGCACAATAAACCAAGTGGGCTTAGGTGCAAAGTAATTACCACACTTGCACTATAAACCAAGTGGGTTTAGGTGCAAAGTAATTAGCACACCTGAACTATAAACCAAGTGGGTTTAGGTGCAAAGTTATTAGCACAGTTGCACTATAAACCAAGTGGGTTTAGGTGCAAAGTAATTATCACACTTGCACTATAATCCAAGTGGGTTTAGGTGGAAAGTAATTAGCACACCTGCACAATAAACCAAGTGGGTTTATGTGCAAAGTAATTAGCACACTTGCACTATAAACCAAATGGGTTTGGTGCAAAGTAATTAGCACACTTGCACTATAAACCAAATGGGTTTAAGTGTAAAGTAATTAGCACACTTGCACTATAAACCAAGTGGCCCAGATTCACAGAGCGATTACGCCTGCGCAACTGCTGTTGCGCGTGCGTAAGTCTAAATGTGCGCGTGCGTATAGTTGGACGCGATTCACAAAACAATATACGCCAGAAATCTACGTTTTTTGGTCTGGCGTAATTGAGTTAGACCTTCGCTTCCCTTCGCGCAAAACTGCGCTAGACACACCATTGATTTGCTAGTCAAATATGCTAATGAGGGAGTTACGGGGATTCACAAAAAAACGCAGTTGCTGCGCAGGCTACGCGATGTGCGCAACTGCAAAATGTTCTGTCTAAAGTTAGAGGACCTAAAAGCTGGTCTAAATTTTAAAAAAAAGTCTAATTGTCAGATAAAGCAACACTGTTAGTGAGGAGTTCAGCAGTCACACGTGTTGCCCAACAATCTGTATGCCAACATGCCAGGGGCATCGTCGCGCATAGCTATACTACTGACTTTAGATGAACAAAGAAGGATGAGGGCACGGAGGATGGCACTAAGGAGGGCACGGGAGATGTTTTATTTTTATTTTTTTTGGCTTATCTAAAATTTACAATTTAATCTAATCTAATACAATATTCTTATCTGATACAAGCCCCTCACTCTTCACTTGATATATCACACACGCATAGACATCTTTGGCATGAGAGATTCTGAGGTGTCTCGCATCTTCAGATTCACCCCTCATGCCATCGTGGAATTACCACAACCTTGCAGGAGGACATCAGCAGCCCAACACATGGCACCACCCATGACACCCATGACAGCTACATATACAATCAGAGCCCCATCCCCACAGATTTCAAACAGAACATGTATGGGGACAGCTGGCTGGTTGGTGAGTGACATGGGAGTCAGGCATGACTATCCCCTCCCGTGATGCACACCTTACAAGTGGCACATGCATGACTAACATCCTCCTGTCTTTTCCCTTCAAGGTGACTCTGCATATGCACTGGGACCCCATCTCATGACCCCATCTCATGCCAGCTCACATTATGCATCTTTGCACGTTAAACACACACATTAATCATGGCACAATGAGAATGCATGCATGCACACCACTATGGTCCCTAGCACACACACCCCACATCCTCATCAAATTGGATTGGCACCAGTCCACCATGCAAGACTGGTGAGCAGTAACGCCACGTCAAGGCTCCAATTATGTCACTGTACATTCATACACCATTCACACGGACCTGGGAATCACTTCTCCCTGGTCCTGGGGAACCCTTCTCCACCCAAATTGAGGATGACACCCCTTTTCCAGCAGGAATGTCACCCCCACATTCAAACATCATTCACAACCCAAAATATGCCAAAAATGTCAGCAAAATAATAAAAAAATGCATAGAAAAAAAAATGCAGAGAACAAAAATAAAAATGCTTTCAAACCAAAAAAAGGGGGAAAAAAAAATTAATGCCCTCTGCCTGAGCCACGCCTGGGGCGCCCCCGGCCACGGCCCCGGACCCTCAGGGGAGATGCATGGGGGAGGGGAAAAGCCGGGGAAGGAGGAGCAGCCCCTGAGATCTGCCCACCTGGCGGCCTGCCCTCCAAGGCCACGGCTATTCTGTCCAGGGCAGCACCAAGTGTTGCCGTGTTGCCCTGGATAGCCTGGGTAAGGGCCCTCACATCCTGCCCAACGCCTGCTGCTGTAGTTTGCAGGTCATTTAGGCAGGTTGTGGAGGCCCGGGAGTGGGAGTCCAGGTTACCCAGCCTATCGTTGATGGAGGACAGGCTCTGATCCACCCGCCCCATAGTCTGGCAGAGCTGTCTCAGAAGGCAGGTCTGGGTGGCCAGGTTCCTTCTCAGACTGGCGGGCAGGAGATTGGGCGCCCCCCTGGTGCTCTGGGATGACCTCCTGGCTCTTGCTGATGGTTGTGGCCGGGGAGAAGGGGAGGCCCTTGTGAGGGGAGCCATGTTGGGGGAGGAGGGGGGGGGGGCTCACCCTTAGGGAGGGCAGGCTTCTTGCAGCCAGAGGGGAAGAGTCCACAGAAACCAAACGGCCAGTGCCTGCCATGGACTCCTCCTCCTCATGATTCTCCTCCTCCTCATGATCGTCCTCCGCATGATCCTCCTCCTCCTCTTGTTCCTCCTCCGCGGACTCTGGCCTTGTTGGGGGGGCCTCATTAGGCTGCTGTCCTGGCGTTGGAGCGGTCAGGCCAGATGGCCCTGCACCCTCCTGCACATCTGTGGATGACACAAACCATTCACAGGTTGGAGGATCCACACACTTGCCACATATTCCCTTTCACCCCCTCCCCCACACATGCTACACACCTGAGAGAAATAAAAACCTTACCTGGCACCGCGGGGACCGGACTTGTGTCAAAGCCTGGCAGGCCCTCCACTTCATGCCGGTGAAAGGTCAGGGCCACCACACGCTCCGTCGCTGTAAATCTAACCCGGCATGGTGGGCCCCCTCCTGTGCCCCTGGCATGGGCATTTATTGCGGCCAGTTTTTTTTTCACCTCACGCCGGAGGTCATTTATTTTCTTTTCAATCCCAGACCGGGTCCGTGTCTCCCCCTCCCCCGATGAATTGACCTGCTCCGTGATCATATCCAATATCTCCCTCCTCCTGGCCGGGGTGGTGGTGGCACTCTGCGGGCCGTGGAGAAAACGCCCATAGTCGGTAATGGCCCGGGCAAGAATTCTTTTTTCCCCCACTGTAAAATTAAGCTTTCTTTTTCTCTCAGTCATACTTCCAAACAAACTCACTAGCAGTCACCAAAAATCTGTCACAAATACAAGCACAACCAATCAGACAAGAACACACACAAAGAGAAAAAGAACACCCAAAAATCACACTAGCACTCAGCAAGAAACAGACACAAAAAAATCAGATGAAAAAATAAAGCAAGAAAACAAACGCTCAGAAATCTATCAATCAAACAAACAGTCAAAAAACACTTATCAAAACACACTTTCACAAAACTACCAACAAGCACTAGATCACACAGAACACTAATCTGACAACTACAAAACACACTCTAACGAACAACAGAGCAAAAGCACTAGGTTAAATGGGAAGGGACACAAAGGGATGTACTTTTGCAATGGAAGTGCGTTTGTGTGTGTCTATTTATGCTGTCTGCGTAGTTCACAACGTTGCCCTAGTCCATGTCCAATTTCACTGATTGCGCCGCTCCCGAGTTGTGAGCATGCGCACAACGGAGCTGACATGGTTTCCTTCACGCGCGCATGCGCGAGTCGGCCGGCCCTTCATTTGCATGGGGTCACGGCTCATTTCAATGTAACACGCCCACGTCCCTCCCAATTTGTATTACTCCTCCTTACGCCTCCGGAAAAAACCTTACGCTTGCGCAATCTCTTGCGCAAAAGCTTCGTGAATCGCGGGATTACGCGGCTAGATTACGCAAGTCTAACGGAAAAGTGGTGCGCTACGCCGGTCCAATAATGCGCCGATGTACGTGAATCTGGGCCAGTGGGTTTAGGTGAAAAAAATTTAGCACACTTGCACTATAAATCAAGTGGGCTTAGGTGCAAAGCAATGATCACACTTGCATGATAAATCAAGTGCGTTTAGGTGCAAAGTAATTAGCACAATTGCACTATAAACCAAGTGGGTTTAGGTGGAAAGTAATTAGCACACTTGCACTATAAACTGAATGGGCTTAGGTGCAAAGTAATTAAGCAAGTAATAAGTAATGCAAAGTAATTATCACACTTGCACTATAAACCAAGTGGGTTTAGGTGTAAAGTAATTATCACACTTGCACTATAAACCTAGTGGGTTTAGGTGGAAAGTAATTAGCACACTTGCACTATAAACCAAGTGCGTTTAGGTGCAAAGTAATTAGCACACTTGCACTATAAACCAAGTGGGTTTAGGTGGAAAGTAATTAGCACACGTGCACTATAAACCAAGTGGGCTTAGGTGCAAAGTAATTAGCACACTTGCACTATAAACCAAGTGGGTTTAGGTGCAAAGTAATTAGCACACCTGCACAATAAACCAAGTGGGTTTAGGTGGAAAGTAATTAGCACACTTGCACTATAAACCAAGTGGGTTTAGGTGCAAAGTAATTATCACACTTGCACTATAAACCTAGCGGGCTTAGGTGCAAAGTAATTAGCACACCTTCACTATAAACCAAGCGGGTTTAGGTGGAAAGTAATTAGCACACCTGCACTATAAACCAAGTGGGTTTAGGTGGAAAGTAATTAGCACACTTGCCCTATAAACCAAGTGGGTTTAGGTGCAAAGTAATTAGCACACATGCACTATAAACCAAGTGGGTTTAGGTGGAAAGTAATGAGCACACTTGCACTATAAACCAAGTGTGCTTAGGTGCAAAGTAATTATCACACTTGCACTATAAACCAAGTGGGCTTAGGTGCAAAGTAATTATCACACTTGCACTATAAACCAAGTGGGTTTAGGTGGAAAGTAATTAGCACACCTGCACTATAAACCTAATGGGTTTAGGTGCAAAGTAATTAGCAGACTTGCACTATAAAGTAAGTGGGTTTAGTTGCAAAGTAATGACACACTTGCACTATAAACCTAGTGGGTTTAGGTGGAAAGTGATTAGCACCCTTGCACTATAAACCAAGTGGGTTTAGGTGCAAAGTAATTAGCACACTTGCACTATAAACCTAGTGGGTTTAGGTGGAAAGTAATTAGCACACTTGGACTATAAACCAAATGGGTTTGGTGCAAAGTAATTAGCACACTTGCACTATAAACCAAGTGGGTTTAGGTGGAAAGTAATTAGCACACTTGCAATATAAACCAAAGTAGTTAGCACACCTGCACTATAAACCAAGTGTGTTTAGGTGCAAAGTAATTAGCATACCTGCACTATAAACCAAGAGGGTGTAGGTGCAAAGTAATTAGAATACATGCACTTTAAACCAAGTGGGTTTAGGTGGAAAGTATTGAGCACACTTGCACTATAAACCAAGTGGGTTTAGTTGCAAAGTAATGACACACTTGCACTATAAACCAAGTGGGTTTAGGTGGAAAGTAATTAGCACCCTTGCACTATAAACCAAGTGGGCTTAGGTGCAAAGTAATTAGCACACTTGCACTATAAACAAAAATAATTAGCACACCTGCACTATAAACCAAGTGGGTTTAGGTGCAAAGTAATTAGTATACCTGCACTATAAACCAAGATGGTTTAGGTGCAAAGTAATTAGAATACATGCACTATAAACCAAGTGGGTTTAGGTGGAAAGTAATGAGCACACTTGCACTATAAACCAAAACGCAAGGGCTTACAACCCCATTAAAGAGGCTGTAACCCCCCCCCAAAAAAAAAACAACCTGCAAGACAAAGGCACAATGAGCTAGTATGCATTGCATATTAACTCACGGCCCACGGCCGACATCTTTCACCGGAGTTACTTCTGGGTTTGCGGGCTCTGGCACTGTGATTGGCAGGAGCCGTGATGACATCAATCCGCACATGCGTGCGGGAGCCACCGGTCACGTCACAGGCCCTGAAAAAACTGCACCAGTGGGCTGTTTCTTCAGTGCGCATGCCCAGATGACGTAGAAGGCAGTGTATATAGTGAATATCTCCTAAACTGTGCAAGTTTAGGGGATATTTACGGTACCTACAGGTAAGACTTACTATAGGCTTACCCGTAGGTATAACCATTTTAATTGAACAATCTCAAGTTAGAAGCTGATTGGCTATCATTCACAGCTGCACCATATTTTGCACTCTCCAGTTTTAGTAAATCAATCCCAGTTTGTCATGAACTCTAGGGCCAGGATCCACAAAGCACTTACGCTGACGTAAATCACTTTACGCCGACGTAGTGCAAATGTGCGCCCGGCGTATGTGTGCGCCAGACCCACAAAACCAACATACGTCTAAAAACAGGCCATACTACCCCGACATATGTTACATACGCCGGCGTAGCGTGGGCGCAAATATGGTTTGGACGCATGTTGCTTCTCCCATTGATTAGGCATTCAAATATGCAAATGAGGGAAATATGGCGATTCACGAACGTACGTGCACCCGATGCATGCTATGCGATGTTTGCTTAAGTTGTACGTCCGGCGTGAAGTTATTCCCCATAGATGAGGTGTAACCCAGCAATCGACATGCAAAGGTCTGCACCAGGGAACACAAGCCGGCGTATTTTACGTTGGACGTGTGTCTGGCTGGGCGCAGGTTACATTAAAGGCGTACACAGTGATCTGGCGTATCTTAGGCAGTTGTTCCGACGTGGTTGTGAGCATGCGCGGCGCATGCGCAGTTCGTTATACGTACATGGGATACGTGCATGGGATCACGCCTCATTTTCATGGATCACGCCCACTTCCACTTACGCTGGCCTGCGCCACTTACCCTGGTACCTTATCTTGGTGAGCATTGGCTTGCTGAATGCAGTGCTTTCCTCTCCGCGCTGCGCCGGCATAGCGCACTGTGTGTGCGCTAAGCCGGCGTAAATGTGCGCCCACTCTCTGTAAATCCGGGCCTAGATTTTCTAATGCTGAGAGGTCAAATTGTCTCTGATACAGCCTGTTTGCCCCCAGCCTTGGTGTGCTATGACATCTGATGTTATTAGTGTGATACTAAGGCTAGCCAATCAGCTGGGGTAAGAGCGTGGCACCAAGTTTTACTACGGGGGACACAGAATAGAAATCTTGAGTCCCACAAATTTTACTAGTGATTTCTGTCATCCAAAATGTAACATCTGCATTGTTATTTTCCCAGAAATAAATATTGCAATAAATATGTTATTAATAATTTAAAAGCTTCCATGGAACACAGATAAATAAGGTATTTGAGAATTAACCAAAAACCCTTCTGTGAATGTGACGTAAGGACATGACAACATATAACTTTTTGTTAAAATTAGCTTTTTTAAATTAGTAATTGCAGGTTTGCCTGCTTCCTCCTGCATTTCACATCTGTGATTTCTTTTACATCAGACTTGAATTCCTTTGTTTGTGAAAAATTTAGATCCAATGAGCTCTTGTTCATGGAGATTGGGAAAATAAAGGACACATGTTTCTGAAGTGATTTTACTCTTACTGAGAAAAGAATGTTTAGAAGTGTTCATAATCAATCATTGATGCATCTTTACAGGAGACTGGGGCAGAATGCATTCCATTATAGATAATAACAAGCAGAGCACTTGTGTGACGGTTTTAGAATGATATGTCAGATTTTCTGCTCAGATTCCTCTGTCCAACATGAAATAGTAAAAATTTACTGTTTTAAGGTCTGTGGGAGAAATCTTCCCAACAAGGACCCAGCAATTGAAGTAGAGTGCAGAAGGGTTAGAACCTTTTTCAGGTTTTTGCAGAATGTGTCCTGTATGGCCTCCATGACAAGGATTGAAGGAAATTCTCCCAAATAGATGCCCACATAGGGGTAAAAAACAAAACAAAAGAAACTGACAGAACCTCTGAACTTTGCCAGCTAGACGCCCCTTCCTGCCCAGGCCAATTTTTAGCTTTCAGCACTGTTGCTGTTTAAATGAAAATTGCGTGGCCATGCTAAACTGTACTGTACCCAAATAATAGAATAGAGCTTTCTTTTGGTGGTATTTGATCACCTCTGGGGTTTTTATTTTTTGCCAATCAAATAAAAAAAGACCAACAATTTTGAAAAAAACACATCTTTTCTTTGTTTCTGTTATACAATTTTGTAAATATGTACGATTTCTCCTTCACTGACGGGCACTGATAAGGCGGTACTTATGGGCACTGATGAGGTGGCACCAATGAGGTAGCGCTGATGAGGTGGCACTGATGAGCACTGGTGATGGGCACTGATATGCAACACTGATAGGCACTAATAGGCAGCACTGATATGCAGCACTAATGGGCACTTATAGGCAACACTGATGGGCACTGATAGGCTGCACTGATGGGTACTTATGGATGGCACTAATGGGCACTGATAGGCAGCACTGATGGGCACTGATAGTTGGGCACTGATGGGCATGGATGGGCACTGATAGGTGACACTGATGGATACTGATATATGGCACTGATGGGCATCACCGATAAGGAGGTGCTGGCAGGCATTAGTGATGGGCACTGATTGCCACAATTTGTGGGCACTGATTTGCACAATTTGTGAGCACAGATTGGCATCCCTGGTAGCCATGGGTGGCATACCTGGTGGTCATCAGTGGTGGTCATCCCTGGTGGTCCTGGTGGCATCCCTGGTGGTCCTGGGTGGGCTTCTTCGGGGGGGGGGGGGGGTGCGCTGATAATCAATCGGCGCAGACACCCTCTGTCAGGAGAGCAGCCGATCGGCTTTCCTCTACTCGCATGTGCCAGACACGAGTGAGGAAAAGCCGATACATGGCTCTTACTGTTTACATCGTGAGACTCTTTACCTGGATCGGAGTTGGGTCTGTCAGACTGACACGCCGCAACAACGTTTGCACGCTGCTTGCCCCCACGGTCGCGCAGCGTCTTGTTATTCTGATCACGTCATATGGCATCCAGTCAGGATAACAGAACCACTTTGCCGATGTCATATTGCTGAGCTGGTTAACCACCTCACATCTGCGCTATAGCCAAAAGACAGCTACTGTGCCACACACTAACCCAAACACTAACCCACACCCCCGGGGGGCGTCCATAGACGTCCTTTCAAGAACACGCTTCCCACATGCCCCTCCAGGTGCACATAGGGAGGAATCTGTGATCTCTGTGTCCTTTGGACATAGCCGGACACATGGATGGGGGGGCGGTGCCCCTGCGCCCCCTATGGATGGGCCGTCGCTGCTTGTCACATAAAGCGACAAAAAGAGATACAAGAAGTGGGAAGGATCAAGGACCAGGTCACATTTACAGGGAAAGTCAAGACTTGTGATATCTATGAATCTACTGATCACATTGACATGTGGTTTACACTAAAGGTAATCACTGGGTATGTAGATTTAATCATATTCTCAGTTCGCAGTGCCCAAACTTATGAAGTTTACTTTTAATAGGGAATCCCCATTATTTTCTCTGTGCCACACATGGCATAACAGAATTAATTCAATATAATAAATTGGGTGGAATTTGGTAAAAAGCAGCATAATCAAAGTTTCATTTATTTTGAACACAAATACACACAATTACTGCTTTATATATAGACACACAATTGATGAGCGTAATTGCGTTCTTGTTCCATCCGTTGCTTGTTGTACATTACTTGTGATGAATTCAGTTCTCCTGCACCTGCAGTAATGGACACAAACAAGTACCAGCCTCTCACAATAATCCCTGGACATTAACTTTATCTGAGGTCAGCATCTGTCAGAGAGCTCTAAAGCATCAGTATTAGAAGGAAAATACCTTCACTGTCCCCAGAGGAAATAAATCCAGTAATGGTCAAATGCTACAGTATCGTATGACATTTAACTATTCGCAAACACGGCAACCCCAAACTTTAATCAGAAGTGGGAGAAAAACAGAATTCTCCAAGAGTCATGACAGATGATTGTTCAATAGCCAGTGATCCTGTGTTGACAGACAAGAAAGCTCTGCTTTTTTTAAGTCCCATAAGCAAGCTGTGCTTTGTGTGGTCACTGTAGAACGGTTTTCTTTTTCTCTTTAAATTAAAGAGTCTCTGTCACCAGAGCATGCATTTTAACAAAAATCTGTGCCAGCATAGATGGCAATTAGACACTCCCAGGCATCAGTGGCGTAACAACCAGGGGGGCAGGGGGTGCGTCTGCCCCGGGCGCTGAGCTGAGGGGGGCGCCAGCAACCGGCAGCTTTGCGGATAGTATAGTGAGTGGCTCCTCCACTGAGTGCACAGCCCCCCGCTGGTACCTCCCAGCGGCCGGCACGGGCACGCCTGGAAGAATGCAGGGGATGCCCTGTTTGGCATAACACTGGCGCGCGCTGTGGAGGCTCCAGGATGGCGACACGCTCTGCAGTCCGACGCCTGCAGGGACTCCCGCTCAGCCAAGCAAGTAAGCGTCGCTGGGATGTGATGCAGGGAGACAATGGTTTAGCAGAGGCAGGGTGTGTGCTGGGGAAGACCTGGGACAGGCTGCCTGTCCCAAGTCTTCCCCAGCACACACCCTGCCTCTGCCACAGGCTGAGGCTGGGACTCCGCTGGAGTAGAGTGTTGGCCCGGCTCGGTCCACAGCTTAATAGAGAGCTCCACACTGCAGCCCTGATATCGTGTTTTTATAAGGGGGGGGGCGGAAAAAAATCTGCCCCGGGCGCCCATGACTCTGGTTACGCCACTGCCAGACATAAGTGTGCACAGCTTATTGCATTAGGGTGTGTACCCCGAAGCTCAAACACGTATGTGTGTGTGCATTTGTACATATCCGGACCGTGTTAGTAAAGCAGTGGATGGTGTCATTGGGGCAGAGATTGGTGTCAGTAGGGCTGTCAGTAGTTTTAATTTGTATTATTTTATTGTTTACATTTTTTTTTTTACTATTTCTTTAGGAGCATTATTAACCACTTAAGACCCGGACCAATACGCTGGTAAATGACCTAAGGTGTTTTTGCGATTCGGCACTGCGTCGCTTTAACAGACAATTGCGCGGTCGTGCGACGTGGCTCCCAAACAAAATTTGCGTCCTTTTCTTCCCATAAATAGAGCTTTCTTTTGGTGGTATTTGATCACCTCTGCGATTTTTATTTTTTGCGCTATATACAAAAATAGAGCGACATTTTTGAAAAATAGAACTAGGGTTTCCACCAGTCCAGGATTCACCCGAACAGTCCAGGGTTTGAATCACGTATTCGTGTTTCAGTCCGCTTGAAACTCGGACACATTATTTAGACAGGGCTGTGGCTCCCCGAGAAACCAAGATAGATGCATAAAAATCTGTGGCGATCTTGGAGTTGTAAGTGACTGTCCAGTGGCGGGTTCAGGATCACTGGAGAGCAGGTCAATGATGTCAGCAAAAGCAATTTGGTCACATGCACTGTTCGCCCTGGCACACTATCAGATTTTCGCCAGCGTAGCGCAACGCATATACGCTGCGCTGACGCAAACTAGCGAGTGAAGTACAGTATTCACCAAGCGCATGGCCGTTACTTTGCGACACAAGTGGAAGTGGGTGTGATCATATGTAAATGATGGGCGGAGCCCAGCGCAGAGGCTTACGTTCAGCGCATCATCCACGGAGCATGCGCAGTGAGTGAGGCTTCACTCGGCCCGATGTGCGCATGCTGACAACTTCCGTCGGCACCACTTCACGGGAAACGTCAGCGCAATGTGTTCCGTTGGGCGTATAAAAGCGCCAGCGGAAGCGCCATTCTGGCGCAAAAGTATTTCCGTTTCCCCCCACCCCAGGGAAGTTACTTTTGCACAGAGATGGCTGCTCCCGCTACCCCCAAAGAGAGGAGAAACTTGAATTTCAATGCCCAGGAGGTCTCTGTGGTAATCTCCGCTATGGAGACTTATAATGACTTTCTCCACGGAAAGAAAAGTCGGAAGACCAGCCGGGAGAGGCCATCCTGGACACCATGGCTGGCAGGGTGAATGTGTTGGGGTACTCCACCCAGACTGCTGGTGATATCCAGAAGAAAATTAACGACCTGCGGCGCAAGGTCCGTGGCAAGGTGGCCACCATTCGGACCCATGAGAGGGGCACAGGTGGTGGACCCCCATGTGCGGTCAGCCTGACCACAGAGGAGGAGGTGGTCGCCCGCTGCCTGGACAGGGAGCAGTTGGAGGGGGTCCCTGGATATGACTCCATTGAGGAAGGCTCCAGGACAGGTAAGTGTTTTTTATCCCCTATTTGGTGTGTTGCATGTGGGGGGGGGGAGGGTACATGTGCCAAGTGTGTGGGACCACCCAACATGTGTCTGCTTTGTGTCATCCACAGATGACGGAGCTGGGCCATCATCTGTTGCCGGCCATTCCATCCCAACCCTCAAGGGCGACTCCATCCCCACAGGGACAACCTTCTCCTGGCCCCAGGAAGGCAACACGGAAGACCAGGGGGGTGTCTGATCTAGTCCAGGACCAGGTGGCGATGGACCACGCCAGGCAAACCCAGCAGATGGGGGAGATTGCTGGCCACTTGGACCGGCTCACTGACAGCCTGGGCTCCGTGTCGCAGCTGCCCAGTGGTGTGCAGGACGTTGTGACCAGCCTGGGGGAGGTGCAGGCTGATGTACGGCACCTCACAGCAGCCGTCCACGCCAACACAGCTGCCATCCGGGAAGAGGGGAGGCAGCGGCAGCGTGACCAGCGGCATAATGTCACCCACCAGCCGAGAATGCAGGCCCAGACCAACCTCTATCTGAGCCGGAATGCCGTGGCCTTGGATGGCATGCAGCCAATAGCTGCCAGGAGTGGCCCACCCAGGGATCAGCCTCCTCCAGATGCACCCCCACCCCCACCCACTCCCTCCAGGCAGCTGAGGAGCCCGAGAGTGCCCACAAGGAGGAGCCCCCGTCATCCCAGATGAGGGTTTTTTTTTTTGGGGTTAATTTTTCTTTTTTTTTCTTGCTCAGGTTATGAGTTTATATTTTATTTTTTTACTCATGTTATGAGATATTTATTTTATTTTTAACTGCACACGGTCAGGAGTGCAGGGGACAGTGTGAATGGTGTGTGAATGTGAGGGGGTGGCACTCCTGCCAGTAAGGGGTGTCACCCTCGGCCGTGGTGGAGAAGTTATCCCCACGGCTGTATGAATGACGTGTCAAAGGTGTATGAATAGACAGCGACATCATTGGGGCCTTGACGCTGGCGTTGCTGCTCCCAAGTCCTACATGCTGGACTTGGGCTAATCCAAAGTGATGTGGATGTGGTGTGTGTGATCTAGGGACATCAGTGGTGTGCATGCGTGCATTGTCCGTGTGATCAATGTTTTGGTTTAGTGTCCAAAGATGCCTACGGCGAGGACCCTCCTGACTGCTCTTCCATCAGCAGACTGGGTAGCCTCTGGCAGGTGGGGACTGTGTGGGTCGGGGGTCAGGTCATCACGTATGTCAATCTGCAGGCCTTTTCTCATAGCAAAGTTGTGCAGAATGCAACATGCACCAATGATCTGACACACGAAGGTAGGGGAATAAAATAGGGTCCCCCCAGACTTATCCAGGCAGCGGAAACGGGACTTCAGGAGCCCAAATGTTTGCTCCACCACTGCACGGGTTTTGATGTGTGCTTCATTGTATTTTCTCTCTCCTCTGGTTTGGGGGTCATTAGATGAGGTCCCAGTGCATATGCAGAGTCACCTGGAAGGGAAAAGACAGGATGATGTTAGTAGTGCATGTGCCACTTGTGATGTGTGCATCATGGGAGGGGATAGTCATGCCTGCCACCCATGTCACTCACCAACCAGCCAGCTGTCCCCATACATGTTCTGCTCGAATTCTGCTGTGATGGGGCTCTGACGGTATATGAAGCTGTCATGGCTGGACCCGGGGTGTTTGGCACGGACGTGCCATATGAGGCGTTGGGCATCGGCTATCACCTGTACGTTGATGGAGTGCCAATGCTTCCGATTGCGGTATGTGTGCTCTGTAGCACTGGGGGGCTGAAGGGCCACATGTGTGCAATCAATGGCCCCCACAGTGCGTGGGAATCTGGCAATGCTGTAGAAATCTGTCATTGCCTTCAGCCGCAGCTCCTCAGTGGTGGGTCTGATGAACTGGTTGGACATGCGTCTGAGGATTGCAGGGACAACCTGGTGCACACATCTGCTCATGGAGGACTGTGACATCCCAGCCACCACTCCACTTGTACGCTGGAATGATCCACTTGCAAGGAAATGAAGTGTTGCCAGTACCTTCACCAGTGGCTGCACTGCTTGTGAGCGGTGTGTCTTGCTGGTGATGTCACCCTGCAGGGTTGTGGTTAGTTCAAGTATTGCATCAGGGCTGAATCTGAAGAGGCGATACACCTCCTCATCCCCCATGCCAAAGAGGCTAATGCGCGTGCGGTATATCCTCTCACGTGCCTGCCTCCTTTGTTCCGGGGGACCCAGTACTAGTGCTAGGACCGCGACTATCCCTGGCATGTTGGCACACAGAGGTGTTGTCCTTGCACGTGTGGTTGTTCAGCTTGCTAGTTTCGTCGGTAACGCTGCTGCTGTAGCTGCTCTCCTGCTGACCTGTGGCCCTCTGGAGTAAAGATAAATCAGCTATTTGTAGAAATAACTTTGCGCCGGACGGACGAGATACGCGCGGCGCATGTAGCCAGCGTATGGTGCTAATCCGTTCGTGAATCGGGAAATCTCCCTCATTTCCATATTTGCAGGGGAAATCAATAGGCGCGACTGATGCGCCAAGCGAAATTATGCGCTGACGATACTCTGGCGTCGGAAAGTTAAGCCGGTCGGGGAAAGCCCGTTTTCTGTTGCATCTAGTTTGGTGGGTACGGCCACATAGATACTATGGCGCATCTTCACAGTTACGCGGCGCATATCGAAATACTCCAGCGCAAGTCTTGCTGAATCTGGCCCTATGTGTGCTGCATTACTACTATCCCTGGGCCACCCAAAGTTGTCCCAGGTTTTTTCTAATACTATAGTGTATATTATGAGAAAGAAAAATTGCCCTGCACCGCTAAAGTGTTCAGGTTTGGCTTGAAGAAAATGTGGCAACCTTAAGTAGAACAAACAATTGGTTGATCGTATTTCAATCAGTTGGGACAACTAAATACATTTACAGCTCCAGTCTCCTCCAGCATAACACTTGCTTGCGGACTGTTTCTCTCTCTCTCTCTCTCTCTCTCTCTCCCCTGAACAACACTTTACTTCCAGGTACAGCTTGCACATGATTAGGCCCAACACTGACTCAGTCAGGCCCAGGAAATTGCCATTTGCAGACAGGGACCGCGGGTTCCATTTAGTGTAGCAAAAGTAGAATAAGAAGTATTTTAGTGCTAGCTGACCTATAGTGGACTACTGCTTCCAGCAATCCCTCTTTAGGCCCTGCCAGCCCTCCTGGCTGCAGATGCCTGACTCCACTGTCTGTGACATTGCAATCCTCACTGGCTCCACACCCACCTCTAACTGTTTCCTCTCAGTCCTCTCTGGCATGCCTCTCCAGCCCTCCTATAGCACATGTCACTCACCAGCCCACCCGGCTGCACACAGGTGGTTCCCTCCTGAAAACTTGCCCGGCTGTACTAGATCCTGCTGTACTCTCTGACTCCTCTCTGTGACTTCTGTTCAGATCCCTCATGCTTTCTTGAAGAGGTCCATCCTGCACCTGAGTCCCCAGGCCCTGGGTCACCCCCCAGAATGGGAAGACACCATCAAGGGACAGCCTAGAACTCCATCCTCAGTTCTTCCACCCGACAACCCCCCCCCCCAGCTGGGCTGACTCCAGGTATTTCAAGGAGGCCTGCAGCATGCCAACCCTAGTTGGTCAGGGCTCCCTGAGACATCCAGACAGCTCCACCTCTCTTCCCCACCTCCCTTCTAGAATCCTCTAGAAGCAAGAGGGAGGTGACAGAAAAGTGATATTATCTGTGAGTCACCTGCCTACTCTGAGCCACTCCCAGCCCACACAGGTCAGCTAGGCCTGCCTAAATTTACCTACACTCACCAAAAATCTATCCTCTAGAACATGGGTCTTCAAACTATGGCCCTCCAGGTGTTCAGGAACTACAATTCCCATCATGCCTAGTCATGTCTGTGAATGTCAGAGTTTTACAATGCCTCATGGGAAGTGTAGTTCCGCAACAGCTGGAGGGCCGTAGTTTGAGGATCCCTGCTCTAGAACCTACCTAAGTAGAGGATGCTACACACCATATTGTCAAAAGTATTGGGAGGCCTGCCTTTACACGCACATGAACTTTACTGGCATCCCTGTCTTAGTCCGTAAGGTTCCATGTTGAGTTTGCCCACCCTTTGCAGCTATAACAGCTTCAACTCTTCTGGGAAGGCTGTCCACAAGGTTTAGGAGTGTGTCTATGGAAATGTTTGACCATTCTTCCAGCAGCGCATTTGTGAGGTAAGACACTGATGTTGGACGAGAAGGCCTAGCTCACAGTCTCCGTTCTAATTCATTCCAAAGGTGTTCTATCGAGTTGAGGTCAGGACTCTGTGAAGGCCATTCAAGTTCTTTCACACCAAACTCACTCAGCCATGTCTTTATTAAGCTTATTATGTGAATTGCCACCAAAACAGGAACCAAGGAATTTTTTTTCTAGTAGGGGTACTTGTTCAAGTGACAGCTGTCTTAGATGTAATGCACACAGCCATACAGGGGCTGTGCAGCCTACAGAGCCCGCTTAATCACTTTACCAGAATCTGCTGTTGCTTAGTTTGGTGTGTATTGCTAGATATAGAGCTAATCAGCACTTTCCAGACAGAGCGTCAGGGGTCCTGCAGTCTCATAGGACAGTCAGAGGAGAATTAAAACTCCTCCTACAAGCTTTACCCAGTGCTCTGCTGGCCACAAGACTGCTGTAACTGCTAATGAGAAAAGGTATTTAGCAGTTTATATTTACAAAAATAATTGCATTTCCATGATTCTGGGTTTAGTAGCACTTTGAGTTCCGGGGTTGTGAAAAGCACCTATATTGATGCACACTATCTGCATTTGGAGCATACATCCTTGGGGTGCTTTACACTGCATATAACTGCAACTTATAATTCCTCAATAGGCATCAATACACAGCAGCAGGGGGTCCTGTGACTCAACCCTTAAAGATACATTATTAAAAATCAAGAATAGTCTTGAAGTTTTTTTTTTTTTTCAGATGTTACCATACATCATCTATCTACCCAACTTCATTTTGCCTTTATCATAACACTTTAAATGAACTTTAATAATAATCATAATAATCATACATTATAATATCAAATCAAAATTATAGGTATGATTTGTACTCTGACACTTCAGTTCTACAGTTTTGGATTCTGAAGATGTGCTATGCACTCGTCAATCTTTACTGTGACATATTCTGGTCTTCTTGATATTGAAGGTCCAAAAACTCTTTTATAAGATATTATTAAGCATCAGTGGCGGCCCGTCCATTAAGGGTGCACGGGTGCCATGCCCTCTATTATGCCACCCCCATATATGTATCATAGCTAGATTCATGCATAGCCTTGTCCAGTACCTTTTAGGACACCTTGCTCCTGAATAACAGTGGTGGGGGGGTGTTTTTTTTTAAGCACCTGATTAGAGCCATAAACTCCAATAGGCTTCAGAATAGGGTGGACTCGGAGCACAGAGCATTGCGCTCGGAGCCCACCCAGGTGTGTTAGAAAAGCAAATTAATATTTGCTTTTCTAACACTGAACCGCCTCTCTGCCAATCAGAAAGCGCGAGTTTAATACCCGTCACCTGATGAGCTGAAAGGACAGGCGCTCCTATTGGATGCCTAGCAGGAAGAAAGAAGAAACGTATGGAGGATACAACTCACCGCTGCCCATCCCACAACTCACCGCCACCACCCACTGCCTGACCCGTCACCAAGATGGCGTAAGTGCCAGTCAGACAATGAGAGGGCAGACAGGGGGGTCACAGTGGCTGCATTTGTGGCACAGAGACTGCAGTTGATGGCACAGTGGCTGCATTTTATGGACATAGTGGTTGCATTTAATGGGCACATTGGCTGCACATGCGAACTAAATCGCCTCTGGGCGCTTGTTGTTTTTGTCTCTCTTGACATCAAAAGAGCAGAGTTTTAATCTGTCTTCTGAAGGTCAGGTGGTTTTCCTCCAACCGAATGTTGGTTGGTAAAGCGTTCCATAGTCTGGGACCTTGGAAAGCAAACCTTCTTTCTCCTTTGGACTTGTATCTGGCTTTGGGTACCTTGACCAGATTTTGGTCGGTGGATCGCAGAACGCGATTGGAATTGTGGGCTTCTATCTTTTCGCATAGATATTGCGGGGCCTTCCCATGGATGCACTTATGTGTCAGACATAGTGCTTTGAAAGCAATTCTGTCCTTTACTGGCAACCAATGAAGGGATCTCAGTGAAGGTGAGATGGATTCCCAGGGTTTTTTCCCAGTCACAAGTCTGGCGGCCGTATTTTGAACGACTTGCAGACGAGCGATTTGGTACTTAGGGAGTCCGAGGTAAAGGGCATTTGCATAGTCCAATCTGGAGTTTACAATTGTTCCTACCACGACTGCTACGTCTTCTTTGGGAATAAATGGAGTAAGTCTGCGTAGTAGGCGCAGCAGATGGTGAGATCCGCTGACTACTGACCCTATTTGTGCGTCCATAGTCATGTAGGTGTCGAAGATGACGCCTAGACTTTTGACTTTGGCACTAGGGGTGATGATCTGGCCCAAAATGGGCGGGGGTTTCCAAGTAGTTGCCAGTTGACTCTTGCGACTGGCATGAAACAGAAGAAGTTCTGTTTTGGAACTGTTGAGTTTAAGATAACTCTTAGTCATCCAGTTTTCTATCAAAGAGAGACAATTCTCTAAACTGAGATGATGATCCTTTTTGTTGCAGATGCGAAAATACAGTTGCGTGTCGTCTGCATATGAGTGATAAAGTAGGTCTTGGCTACTGATAATTTCAAAGAGAGGGCGAAGATAGATGTTGAAGAGCACCGGTGACAAAGGGGATCCTTGAGGGACTCCACATGACACCGTGCATTTTTCAGAGGTGAAAGGTCCCAATTTCACTGTTTGTGATCGGTTTTCCAAAAAGGAGGAAAACCATGGTAGATCACCTTCTGCGACTCTGGCTACCTCAGCCAGCCGAGTCAATAAAAGTTTGTGGTCTACAGTGTCAAAGGCTGCGCTTAGGTCCAGCAGAACCAGGAGAGAGGATTCTCCTTCGTCTGTGGCCTCGAGAGCGTCATCCCATATTTTGAGTAATGCTGTTTCCGTTCCGTGTCCGGGACGGAAGCCTGATTGAAATGGAACAAGTAGGTTGTGGGTATCCAGATGCTGTTGCAGCTGTTGTACCACTACTTTTTCCATTACCTTGGAGAGAACGTTAAGGCCTGTTATGGGACGACGGTGATTTGGGTCCTTGGGATCCAGGGTAGGCTTTTTCAAGATGGGCGTTATTGTGCCAGGATGTCGGCACATTCCTTCAGCAGTTTAGTGGGGATAATATCATTAGGCGCTGTGCTGTTTCGCAAAGTACCGATGATATTTTTAGTGGCCTCTATGGAGATGGATTCCAGAGTGAACATCGTTGATTGTCGATGGTTTTTGTGGATGTTATGTGGTTGGTTGGGACGGGGGTTGAGAGGGGTATTGATTTGCCGAATGCTTTCCCGAATTCCCTCAATTTTATTAATGAAGAAATCCGATAGTTCATCGCAAAATTCTTGGGTGTCTGAATTGGGGGCTTCCAGGCAACCTGGGTTCATGGTCTGAGTGACCAACTTGAAGAGTTCGCGGGGGCGATTTAAAGCGCTATTGATAGCCACAGAAAAATTATGTTTCTTGGCTTTAAAGATTTCTTTATGGTATTTTCTTTTCAATTGTTTTTATTAAGATTATTAAGAAGAGTGACAGTACAAGTAACATTATCAATACAGTTTGAACTTATGAACAATTTCCCAGTAGGCAACAGGATATAATATTCATTAAATGCTGAAGGTAAGATACAATACCAGTCTAAAAGTACTCAGGAAATTAACAGGCCCGCGCTTCCTACTTCACAATGTGGAGCCACGGCACCATTCATAGGTAAGGCACTAGTATATATAATAAACATAGTTATCAGAACATAACATTGTAGGGAGTAGGGCATAAGTTCGTACTTTCCTAGCTCCACTAGAGGTGAACCTGAAATGGTTAGACCGATCCGCTACTCTGTAGAGGAGTGAGGACCAGCAACCCCACCAAAGGCAGAGGTAAGTAGAGAAAATCGAGAGCTATTGAAAATATGAACAAAAAGCAAGTGCAACGTAAAAACAAGAGAAGCGAACAGAAAAAGAGGAAGGAGAAAGGAAGAACAAGAAAGAAAGGAAGAGGGGGAGAAACGAACCACAGTACCACAGGCCACATGAACCATAAGTCAATCACTATACAATATGTATGTCTTATTCAGGGAATTTTGAAATCCAAGGCATCCATTGAGCCTTAAATGACTGGCTCCTATTTGACTGCATTGCGAAATATTTCTCATATAGATGTTGTGTAGACACTCTTTGGATTACTTCACTAATGTTGGGGGCCTGGGTATTTTTCCACTTAGCAGTGATTGTTAGGCGGGCAGCTATCAATACATGCGTAACTATGCTACGGAGTTGAGATGGGATATTCGTGATGTTAATGTTAAGGAGGGCCAACTGAGGAGAAGGATGTAAGAAAAACCCTGTAACCGATGAGATTAGTTTAAATACGGCAATCCAGAAACTGCGTAAGCTTTTGCAGCCCCACAGTGTGTGGTAAATGTTACCCTTAGCTCCACACAACCTCCAGCATAGGGGGTTCCCTGGTGGAAATATCAGTGATAGTCTAACTGGGGTCAAATAGGATCTGTGGAGGATTTTCATCAAGTTGTCCCAATGATTAGTGCAGTGGGAGTAAGTATAAATAGCGCGTATGGCTGATTTCCACTCAGAATGGGAGTGGGAGGTGCCCCAGTCCCTTTCCCAGTTAATCATACTAGAAGTTTTAGAGAAACTACTATCTTTTTGTAACAGGGCGTAGAACCAGGCAAGGCCCTTAGGTTTATGATAGGAAGTACTGAGATATTTCCACACATCTACAGGTAATGTATATGTTGAGCTAGCTTGGGTTAGTTGGAAGTGTTTAATTTGGGTGAAGGGGTATGAACGAGCAGCCTCTGGATCGTCAAGAACCTCCTGGACGGTAGAGAAACCCTTCTTCCTCCAAAGGGCCGTACGAAGGTCCGGGATAAGGTGTTCAAGAACTGAGATTTGGGTTACTGGGTGACTAATTTTAGCATTAGAGTCCAGGTGTGGTTGGATGGCTTCCCATGTCGAAAGCGTAGCTTCGATAGATGGCAACCAGGTGTCCTTCATTGGTAGGTTGGTTAATTTTGCTAATAATAAGGATGGGAGGTCCCTGTTTTGCATAACTAGTTTCTCTATCCGCACCCACAGCTTAGGTGAATCAGGCTCAAACCAGGCTTTCATTTGATCCAACAAGGCTGCTCTATAGTAATTACGGAGAGCAGGAAGGCCTGCACCACCCGTATGCCTATTCCTCTGCAAAATTGTAAATGTAATCCTAGGCATTTTCCCCTGCCAGATAAATCTCCTAAACAATTTATCAACATTGGCAAAGAAAGAGTCAGGGATAAGTACAGGGATGGTGCGGAAGTAATAGATAATCTTAGGCAATAGAAACATTTTCAGGGCAGCTATTTTTCCCAGCCAGGACAGTTCAAAAGTGGAGATATGTGCCAAGTCAGCTTTGATGACGTCCAAAAGAGAGTCAAAATTAATGCGAAAAGTAGCAGTGGAGGGATAAACCAGCTTAACGCCCAAGTATGCTATACTTGCGGTCATCCACTGAAATTTAAACCTAGTTTTAAGTTGAGCTATCTGTTTTTTAGGAATATTAACAGGCAATACACAAGACTTAGCAACATTTAACTTGTAATATGACACTGCACCAAACTCACATAAAACCTTTTGCACTTTGTCCAGGGAAGAAGCCGGATTAGTCACAGTCAAGATCACGTCATCCGCGAATAAGCCTATCTTGTGGACTTCATTAGCCACACTAATCCCAGATATGTCTGTGTCAGATCTGATAGCTACAGCAAGGGGCTCCATCATTAGTGTGAAGATTATCGGGGATAGTGGACACCCCTGGCGGGTCCCGTTAGTGATATAGAATTTATCGGACATGGCGTTGGACGAGAAAACCCTGGCCGAGGGACACGTATATAATGCAGAGATGGCTGATAATATAGAGCCTTGAAGTCCAAACCTTTGCAGGGTTGCCCTAAGGTACCCCCAATGCACCCTGTCAAAGGCTTTCTCTGCGTCCAACGCCAAAAACGCTGCAGGGGTTCCTCGACGTTCTAATAAGTACAGCAAGTTAACTAATCGCCTAGTGCCATCGGGGGCCTGCCTCCCCTTCACAAAGCCGACCTGGTCGGCTTTAACCAAAAATGGAGTGATGGATGCTAATCGATTTGCCAAGATTTTAGCATAGATCTTGAGATCCGTATTTAAGAGCGAAATAGGCCTAAAATTTTGTGGTGAATCCGGCTTCTTACCTGGTTTTGGCAAAGTCACAATGGTAGCTTCTAGCATTTCCTCTGGGAACATCGATGAGGAGGCGACACTATTGAATAGGGTACATAAATACGGAGTTAGTATATGAGAAAATACTTTATAATATTCTGAGGTGAAACCGTCTACACCCGGTGACTTATTTTTGGGGAGGGCTTTGATAACTTCGCTAACTTCAGCATGTTGAATAGGGGCATTGAGTGATGTCAGTTGGGAGGAGGACAGAGAGGGCAATGTCACAGAGTTGAGAAATGAGTTGATGGACGCGTCAGTGGGTTGCGGAGTGTCTGCATCTAGGTGAAGGTTGTAAAGGTCTCTATAGTATTTCATGAAAGCGTTGGCTATATGTGTTGGATGATGGACCAACGTGTTAGAGTGCGGATCCCTAAGGGAGGACAATTTAGATTGCTGCTGACGTCTTTTGATATATTTGGCCAGGAGCTTCCCTGCTTTATTGCTATGGGCGTAGTACATGGCTTTAATCCTTCTCAAACACTTCTGATGCGACGTGATCAGCATGAGACGGAGCTTATGTCTACACGCAAATAAGTCAGATTCCGTTGTAGGGGAGGGATTTTGTTTGTGTAGGGTTTCTAACTTTTGGATTTCCCCTAGCAACCCCTGCAGCAGTGCCGCCCTCCTCCTCTTCTCCCTGGCTGCTGTCTGTATCAATAGACCCCTACTGAATGCCTTATGTGAGCACCATAAAGATGCAATCTTAGTATCCGCATTGTCATTAAACTGAAAAAATTCCTGAAGCTGTGCCCCTAGTCTAGCATTTTGGGTAGAGTCAGAGAGAATGTCAACATTATTCCTCCAAAGATAGACTGGAGGGTCAGTGTTCTTGTCCTGAAGAGTGATGGACACCGGTGCATGATCTGACCAGGTTATCGAGTGGATTTTCGCTGAGATAGTTCTTTGCAAGAGAGGCAGGTCAGAGAGCACCAGGTCTATTCTAGAATATGCCCGATGGGGGCACGAGTAATGTGTATAGTCCCTTTCTGAAGAATGGTAGCAACGCCATGTGTCGTACAGATCATGTTCCGCTATAAGTGATCGGAGTTCTATCCTCTTTGTCGACAGAGGTTGCGAGCAGTCCATGGACCGGTCAGGGACACAATTAAAGTCCCCACAGAGGAGCAGGGATCCTTGCTTAATTTTCTCCACTCTTTTCAGTAGGGCCGTTAGAAATCTTGGTTGTCTTTTGTTTGGCGCATATAAGTTAACTAGGGTATAGGTAGATTGATTCAGTTCACATATGAGAATTATGTATCTCCCATTAGGGTCGCAAACAACGTTGTGCAGTTTAAATGCAATAGAGTGTTTAACGGCCACCATCACTCCTCTTTTTTTGACAGGAGCCATTGCTTGAAAAATATGCGGGTAAGCTCTATGCGAGCATTTGGGATGTTTAGAGGACTTAAAGTGGGTCTCCTGGATGCAGACTACATCACTTTTAAGCCGCACCATCTCTTTCCACATGGAGCTTCGTTTGAATGGGCTGTTCAAGCCATTGACGTTCATAGATACAATTGATAAGGCCATCAGAGCAGAAATAAAGAGTGCTCAGCAAAGGATAGGTAAAACTCAAAATTTGGAGTAGGTACTGTCACATTACCTGAAGGAGGCGCTGGTGCATTAGAGATACGTAATCGGAAGTCCAACATATTGCAAGGAGGTACCGAACAGTGAGATTCCAGCACGGATGAGTTTGGTTCATAGTGATCCTGTGGTACAGTTAGAACAGAAGAAACAAAGGGGAAAGGAAAAAAAATAAAGGTAAACCAGTACATAAAAACGTGAAATGTCTCACAAAGTGCGAAAAACTCCGCAATACTTGTGGGGGGTAAACAGCTCCTCGTGTTCCGCCCCATCAACTGTCAGAGATGAAGAAATGACCAAGGCGGTTGCCACGGCATATGACAGATTACTTAGGCAGTCAGGTCAGGTTTTACACCATTCTGGGGACAATCTTGGGAGATTCAGATCTCGTATTGAACCACCAGGGTCTTCTGGAAGGAGATCCCACTTTTTGGCCAGGGCCAGGCCATCCTCAAGGTTTGTAATGACATAGGTACGGTTTTCTCTTGTGATGAGCAGCTTAGTTGGGAAGCCCCAAGAGTAGGGAATTTTGTGATTCTGTAGCAATTTTGTCATGGATGACAAATTCTTGCGTGCCTGCATAGTGGGTTTAGACAGGTCGGCGAAAATGGCGATCGCTGAGTAGGGGCCAGGTAGGGGGTGGTTCTTCCTAGAGAACCGCATGAGGTCATCTTTTACATGGAAGAAATGAATGCGAGCGATGACGTCTCTTGGAACTGTATCTGGGAGAAATTTTGGTTTAGGAAGGCGATGTGCTCTATCCACTATCACTTCTTGTTTGGGGGTATCAGGCAGTAATGCGGCGATGAAGGATTGGACATAGAATCTGAGTTCAGCTGGGGCAATAGATTCTTCCACTCCCCTAAGTTTGATATTATTCCTTCTGGATCTGTCCTCTAATTCTGTGAGCTTATCCCTCATCACTTGCATGTCATTCTCAGTATCATTATGTGCATCCACAAGCTCGTTATGGGCTGTTGAGAACTCCCCCATCTTGTCTTCCACGTGAGAGATCCGGTCTCCTATTGCTGACACTTCCCCTGTAAGCTGGGTGACACAGGCCATCATGTCTTTGTGCAGGGATCCCCTAAGAGTAATCAGCATGTCCCTCATAGTCGTGTCACTAAGGGGTTGTCCAGTGGTAGGGAATTCATTAAGCTGCTCCACAAAGTCTCTAGTGCTGTCCTGAGAGTCACATGCGGTCCCCATCTCCCCTGCATACCTGTGAGCTGATGAGCGTTTCTGGGCTGATTTCTGAGGGCTGCTGATTGGGGATGCTCCTGGTGACGATCCTCCGCTGGCGCTGTGGGAGGATTGCGGGCCTCTCCCGTGATTCGGATCCGATCCGTCGCCGCAATCGCCGCGCGGGCTGTAACGCGAGTCCGAGGCCCCAGCGCCATCTTGCGGCCTAGGTGTGCTCGCCGACGGGTAGAAGTCGGTCAGCTTCCGCGGCCCTTTCTCCTTCTTTCTCTTCCCCATTGTCACCCAGAGGTGCTCAGGAGTGACCCCGAGGTAGATAGAGCCTTGGTCGGCTAAAATAGTCGCTGGGATGGTGTTGATGCTGGCGGGTTACACGGAGCTCTCTCCTTACACAGCCATCCGCCTCGGCTGCCGGCCACGCCCCTTCTTTATGGTATTTTCTTGTTAATTCCTTGTAGATGATGAGGTTCTCCTCTGAAGCGATTCTTTTCCAAGCGGCTTCCGCTCTTCTGCGCTCTTGCTTCAGTAGTAACAGTTGGTTGTTGAACCAGCCGGACTTGTTTTTCTGGATGCGGGATTTGCGTTTCGGTGCTACTAAGTCGGCTGACTGTAGTAGGGCTGCGTTTATGGCATCCAGTGTTTCTGAGGCTGTTAGAAGTGGTTGGATTATTTTTATTTTATTTCCCAAGGTAGATTTGAAGAGTTCCGAATGGAGCTTCTTATGAGATCTAGTCCAGTGTATTGTCACCGGCTTGGGTGTTTTTCTCAATGGGGGGATTTTGGGAATTATGAATTTAATTGCATGGTGATCTGTCCATGGCAATGGTTCATTTTCCATAATGCTTATTTTCAGATTTTGTCTGAAAATTAAGTCAAGCGTGTGACCTGAAACATGTGTGGGCCCACATACTAGTTGCTGTAGCCCTAATCCTTCCAGGTGGTCAATACAGGCGTCGGCAACAGGATCCTGAGAGGAGTTTGCCCAGAGATTGAAGTCCCCGAGCAGCAAAAGGTGTTTGCTGTTAAAGGTATAAGTGGAGATAAACTCTGTCAATGATGTGAGTAGCTGCGATTTTGGCCCAGGTGGCCTATAGCAGAGAAGAATGTGGACGGTCTCCTGGGGGTTTGCTTGCAGTTGCAGGGTAAGGGTTTCCATAAATGGAAGAGGATTTTGAAGGACTGGTTTGGTGATCGCAAGATGAATCCTGTGGATCACCGCCAGGCCTCCACCTCTTTGCCCTATTCTGTTTTCCGTTATAATGCAATAGTTTTCTGGCACCAGTTCTCCTAGAATGGTGTTACAGTCGGCTGTGAGCCAGGTTTCCGTAATAAAGAGGCAGTCTAAATCATATTGTAGTATGAAATCATGGATTTCTGATCGGTGTTTTACTGCCGATCTTGCGTTGATCAGAGCACATGATATGTGCTTAAGCTGGGGTAAACGGCTGAAACTCTTGATAGACGATCGTCGATCGGTTCTCAATAGTTGCTCTAATTTTAAGGCCTTTTTGGTGACGGCTGGTAAGACTGTGGCGAATCGCCTCAGACCCCAAATGGTTTCTGCAGAATATTGCAAAAGAGCCATAGTTGCAGATGTTGGGGGGGGGGGGGCTGTGATGTTTAGATGGCGATGGAGGGGGGATTCATTGAATCCTCTCTCCCGGCTTGATCCAGAGGAAGGAAAAAAAAAAACCCTGGCCGTGCTGAGCCAATGTGCGGAGGCCAGGGATAAAATCCTGATCCCTGGGAGGCGATCGGAGAAGAACCCTGGATCAAGCAGTATTGGTTGTGAAGGAGGAAAGGGGGGGGTGAGAGGTGTCTCTGCTTCTGGGGTGTACCAAGATGGCCACCGACCAAGACACAGGGCATATGCTGGGGGGTTGTCAGCTAGGTGGATGGATGGCTATGGTGAACTGGATGGTTCACTGGGGGGTGGATGGGATCCTCCAGGGGTAGGGGGGGTATTTTGGGCTGTGTTGGGTTTTTTTCCTGGGCGTAGGAGCGGCGCGCCGCTAGGCCGCGGCTGAAGCCGCGGTCTTTCCTAAGCCGCGGCGGCCGCGAATGTAAGCAGGCCGGCGCGGATGCCGGCGGGATCGGGGAGGAGCCGCAGAACTGAGCCAGAGAGGCGGCGGGGGGGGGGGGGGGGTGCCCGACTGTGGGTGGCGATGAGGGGTAGAGGAGAGGGGGAGAGCCACAAGAAGTAGCGGCTTGTCCTGAAAAGGACAGCCGCCAACGGTTTGCAGGGGAGGTGGAGGTAGAGTACCCTAAGAAAGACAGGGTCCTACCTGGAGAAGAGGGAGTCCAGGGGGAGGAAGGAGCTGGTCCTAGGGCTGCAGATTGTATCATGCAGCAAGGGGTTTGCAGGAGCCTGCCTGCCTGCCTAGCAGCCTAATCTGTGCTATCCCTGGGAGAGAGCCGACTCGTTTGAGAGCGTCCTGCTCTCTCAAGCTCTAACACTGACTGACTGAAAACACTGAGATCCATACTTTTAATATGAGGACACTTACCTGTCCAGGGTGCCCGCGATGTCCTCACCTGAAGCCGAACTGTCCCTCAGCTCTGGATGGAGGCGCCAGCATCTTTAGCATTGGAAACAAGAAGTGAAGCCTGTTTCCTACTGCGCATGCGCAAGTCGCAGACCCATGTGTCTCCCAGAAGACCACATGGGGAAGGAGGAGGGGCCAGACATGGCATAGTTCGCCACAGAAACTGTGTCGCTCTTTCGATGGAAGTGGGAGAAATACCTGGAATACCTGGAATACCTGGATTTGACAGGTATCTGCTCCCCCTGAATAGTGCCAAATGTGACACTGGATTGGGGGGGAGGCAACCGGATCAGCAGAAGTTCTATTTCTGGGTGGAACGCCGCTTTAAGCATTGTAAAGATGTGGTGGATTCTAATAATTACATTTTATGAAGATGATATCAATTGACCAACATGAACATTTACTAAACACATGGGATGAACTCATCAAAAATATCCTCAGAAGACCAAAATTATATCACAAATTTTCTGAAAGTTTTTTTTTTTTTTTTTAAACCTATACAACAAGGATATGCAAATATGTTAACCCACGGAGAACAGCAAAAACCCTTGTTAGAGGTGCACAAATACCCCCTCAAATGTCTAGATACAGATCCTAAGAGCAAAAAGTTCTTATTTTTATCTCTCTCTCTCTCTCTATAGATCTCTCTCTTTATATATATAGATCTCTCTCTTTATATAATGTATATAGATCTCTCTCTCTCTCTCTATCTATCTATCTATCTATATATATATATATATATATATATATATGTATATATACAGTATATATATATATATATATATATATATATATAGATAGATAGATAGATAGATAGATAGATAGATAGATAGATAGATCTCTCTCTTTCTCTCTCTCTCTCTCTCTCTCTCTCTCTCTCTCTGTATGTATATATATATATATATATATATATATATATGTATATATATATATATATATATATATATATATATATATATATATATATTGTATGCACAGATGCTCTTATGCCCCGGACACATGATGGAAAAAGTAAGATGGACTTTTTCCTTTGGAAATTCTGACCGTGTGTAGCCCCATCTGAGTTTTTCCATGGGATACTCAGAGGAATTCCATCAGAGTTTAGATAGAGAAAAGAGGACTTTGGACCACAGAGATATATATATATATATATATATATATATATATATATATATATATATATATATATATATATATATATATATATATATATATATATATATATATATGAATAGATAGATTAGATTGTTTAAAAGAAACACAAGTGCATTTATGTTTGTTTTATACATGTTTTACATTTATTTACATGGTCACCAGTCTGAGTGTTGTTTTTCATCTTTTATTTAATTAAGACTAAGATATTATGTATTCCCTAGCTAAAACACAGAACTTGAGGCAAATAGATTTGTTGACAGCTCATTTGTGAATGGCAAAGCTGTGGAGTGAGGTCAATGGTTTGCCTTGATGTTGAGGCTTGTTCAATTATTGTGCCGGAGGAAACATTGTTTTGACACATTTTTCCTGCAGTGTAACCAATCTACAAGTGTTTGTGCTAGAAGAACAGAAAGTTTTATATATTTATAAAAATAAATATATGTAGCAAGTATGCAACTATAGGCTTCATTTCCACTGGCGTTTTTACAGCCACGTTTTTTACAGCTTAAAAACGCCTGTCCATGTTTATTTTAGAAAAAAAAAAAATTATTTTTTGGAGCTGGAGCTTTAAAAACGCAGCGGCCGCGTTTTTAAGCGTTTTTGAGCGTTTGTGCGCGTTTTTGAGCGTTTTTTTATGTCTGGCGTTTTTACAGCTCTATTGCTGGAGCTTCAGAACGCACTGGCCCCGCGTTTTTTTTGCAGCTTAGCTATCTACAGCTCAAAAACGTCATGGTGGGCATGATGCCATAGACTAACATGGACAGGCGTTTTTAAGCTGCAAAAAACGCTCAGAAAAGTGGCTGTAAAAACGCCAGTGGAAATGAGGCCTAAAAAAGCGATATATGTATGTAAACACATCTGCCACAATGTATATATCATGATTTCCTTGTGGCGACCACATTGCGGTCTGTACCGATGCCATTGTTCTGCATTGTCTGGAGCTCAGGGCCATTTTTATAAATGCTATGCATGGTCTTTATGTCATGTCTATATAATACAAAGGATTATATATATATATATATATATATATATATATATGTGTGTGTGTGTGTGTGTCAGCAGGCTCTTATTTTCTTATCAAAACCGCAGTCACTTTAATAAGAAAGGAAATTTGATTAACATGCAAGTATGCATAAATGTGAATGTCACAACAAAAGACTGTTGAAGAGCTCTTGTGGAGGAGACGTTGTTGTATTTTGTAGTCTGATGGGTATGGATGGTGAATGTATGGGATGCATTAGGCTGGTCTGATCAAGTTTCTGGATAAATCTGATAAAAGCTCTGGGTGACCACCTATGACTTAGGCCGCGTACACACGACCAAATAAATCTGTTCAAATCGGTCTGACAGACCGATTTGATCAGATTTGTCTGCTGGGCTGTTTTGGTTTGATCGCTGTACACACGATCAAATCAAAATCCCCGCCGGCAGACAGCGCGGTGACGTGGCGATGACGTTGACGCCGCCACGTCACCGCACCAGGAAGTAAAACACTTCCGCGCATGCGTCGAATCCATTCGACGCATGTGCGGGCAGATATGTCTGCTGATTAGCGTACTAACCAGCAGACATATTGGACGGACGGATTCCCAGCAGACAGATTTTAAAGCATGCTTTAAAATCTGTCTGCTGGAAAAATCTGTCTGTCCGCCCGTACACACGATCGAATCTGTCTGCTGAAACGGTCTGTCAGACCGTTTCCAGCAGATAGATTTGATCGTGTGTACGCGGCCTCACAGATCATACAGTTGGGTAAGCTTCTCAGTTCATGATGTGTAGGAGTTTCTGCCCACTGTAAGGTGCAGTGTTTTGGAAGATTGAATAAAGATTTTGATATAATATATATATATATATATATATATATATATATATATATACAGGTGAAAATTGAAAAATTTGAATATCGTGCAAAATTCATTTATTTCACTAATGCAACTTAAAAGGTGAAACTAATATATGAGATAGACTCATTACATGCAAAGCAAGATAGTTCAAGCCGTGATTTGTCATAATTGTGAGGATTATGGCTTACAACTTATAAAAACCCCAAATGCACAATCTCAGAAAATTTGAATATTGTTAAAAGGTGCAATATTCTAGGCTCAAAGTGTCCCACTCTAATCAGCTAATTAAGCCATAACACCTGCAAAGGGTTCATGAGCCTTTAAATGGTCTCTCAGTCTGGTTCAGTAGGAATCACAATCATGGGAAAGACTGCTGACCTGACAATTGTGCAGAAAACCATCATTGACACCCTCCATAAGGAGGGAAAGCCTCAAAAGGTAATTGCAGAAAAAGTTGGATGTTCCCAAAGTGCTGTATCAAAACGCATTAATCGAAAGTTATGTGGAAGGGAAAAGTGTGGAAGAAAAAGGTGCACAAGCAGCAGGGATGACCACAGCCTGGAGAGGATTGTCAGGAAAAGGCCATTCGAAAGTGTTGGGGACTTTCACAAGGAGTGGATTGAGGCTGGAGTTAGTGCATCAAGAGCCACCACACACAGATGGATCCTGGACATGGGCTTCAAATGTCGTATTCTTTTTGTCAAGCCACTCCATCAAACAACGTCAGAAGCGTCTTTCCTGGACTAAAGAAAAACACACCTGGTCTGTTGCTCAGTGGTCCAAAGCCCTCTTTTCTGATGAGAGCAAATTTTGGAGCATCTCATTTGGAAACCAAGGTCCCAGAGTATGGAGGAAGAATGGAGAGGCACAAACTGCAAGATGCTTGAAGTCCAGTATGACCGTGTCCATATAATCTGCTGGTGTTGGTCTACTGTACTTCATTAAGTCCAGGGTCAACACAGCAGTCTACCAGGAGATTTTGGAGCATGTTTACTTACGCAGATGAGCTCTATGGCGATGCTGACTTCATTTTCCAGCAGGACTTGGCACCTGCCCACACTGCCAAAAGCACCAACACCTGGTTCAATGACCGTGGGATTACTGAGCTTGATTGGCCAGCAAACTCGCCTGAATTGAACACCATAGAGAATATATGGGGTATTGCCAAGAGAAAGATGAGAGACATGAAGCCGAACAATGCAGAAGAGCTGAAGGCCGCGATTGAAGCATCCTGGTCTTCCACAACACCTGAGCAGTGCCACAGGCTGATAGCTTCCATGCCACGCCACATTGAGGCAGTAATTGCTGCAAATGGGGCCCAAACCAAGTACTGAGTACATATGCATCCAAGGTCCGATATTGTTCTTAGTACAATCCTTGTTTTATTCATTGCATGTAATATTCAAATTTTCTGAGATTGTGGATTGGGGGTTTTCGTGAGCTGTAAGGCATAATTATCACAATTATGACAAATCACGGCTTGAACTATCTTGTTTTGCATGTAAGGAGTCTATCTCATATATTAGTTTCACCTTTTAAGTTGTATTAGTGAAATAAATGAACTTTTGCCTATATTAGGGAACACACAATAAGAGAAGCTGCCACTGTGAAGAACGTGAAGCTGTCTTTACACACAGCTCTCCCCGGTCTTCAGCTCCAGGGACCGATCACAGGACTCCGGCATCGATCGGGTTCGCGGGTCCCGCGGACGCGGTCACGGAGCTTCGCGCCCCCGCGACCCACGGCTGGGCACTTAAAGAGGACGTACAGGTACGTGCTTGTGTCCAGCTGTGCCATTCTGCCGACGTATATCTGCGGGAGGCAGTCCTTAAGTGGTTAATGTCTACACCTCTAAGTGAAAATGTTCAAATTAAATTGGGCCCAAATAGCCATGTTTCCTCCTCTGTGTCATGTGACTTGTTAGTGTTACAAGGTCTCAGGTGTGAATGGGGAGCAGGTGTATTAAATTTGGTGTTATTACTCTCACTCTCTCATACTGGTGGTAACTGGAAGCTCAACATTGCACCTCATGGCAAAGAACACTGAGGATCTAAAAAAAAGCATTGTTGCTCTACATATAGATGGCCTAGGCTATAAGAAGATTGCCAAGACCCTGAAACTGAGCTGCAGACAGTGGCCAAGACCATACAGTGGTTTAACAGGATAGGTTTCACTCAGAACAGGCCTCGCCATGGTCGACCAAAGAAGTTCAGTGCATGTGCTTAGCGTCATATAAAGAGGTTGTCTTTGGGAAATAGACGTATATGTGCTGCCAGCATTACTGCAGAGTAGGGATGAGCCGAACACCCCTGGGTTCGGTTCGCACCAGAACCTGCGAACAGACCAAAAGTTTGTGTGAACTTTAGAACCCTGTTAAAGTCTATGGGACTCGAACGTTTGAAATCGTACTCATTTTAAAGGCTAATATGCAAGTTATTGTCCTAAAAAGTGTTTGGGGACCCGGGTCCTGCCCCAGGGGACATGTATCAATGCAAAAAAAGTTTTAAAAAGCAGGCACAGTGATTTTAATAATGCTTAAAATGAGACAATAAAATTGAAATATTCCTTTAAATTTCGTACCTGTCCCTGCACAAAATGTAATTTCTGATGGAAAAAAGTCATTTAAAATCACTCACCTTAGGGTCTGGTATGGATATTAAGGGGAACCATGTGTCAAATTAAAAAAAATATGATGTGGGGTTCCCCCCAAATATCCATTCCAGACCCTTCAGGTCTGGTATGGATTTTAAGGGGAACTCCACCCCAAATTTAAAAAAACAACGTAGACCCCCACACATTTTTTTTTTTATGAATGACTTTTCTCTGTATTGCCGGGAGCCGAAAATTTATTATAGCCGCGAGTGATTTTAAATTTATTTTTTTCCTTCAGAAATGACACTTTGTGCAGGGACAGTTCTAAGCATGGGAAACAAGCGCTACTTTACAGGCATACTTTACACCCCCCCAGGTACAAAATTTAAAGGAATATTTAACTTTTATTGTTTCACTTAAAGGAATTATTAAAATCACTGCTGCCAAAAAAACTGCAGTTTTTAAAACTTTTTTTGCATTGATACATGTCCCCTGGGGCAGGATCCAGGTCCCCAAACACTTTTTAGGACAATAACTTGCATATTAGCCTTTAAAATTAGCACTTTAGATTTCAAACGTTCGAGTCCCATAGACTTTAACAGGGTTCTAAAGTTTTTCCACTATCCCCCATTGCTGCTTATATTTCATACCATGATATATATACTACTAATTTTTACCCATAGGTAAGAGTGCTTACACTTTTGTTCTCTTTCCTTGTGTTAATCAATTACTATTGATTACCAATCAACTCTCTATCTATTTTAGGTATCACCAATTGTAGTCGCTCCTGATGAGTGGATTGAGTCCACGAAACGCGTAGAGCCCCCCCTGTTATGTTGACGTCATGTCACAGTAGTCATGCAAATACCATGGGTTTTATTCTGTCTGAATCAATTATTAAGTACATTAATTATCATGCTGTTACTATCGTATATCTAAGTGTATTTCTGGACCATGCTTTATCATGTATAACAATGTTGTATTATATTATTAACTGTATTACGTGATTACCAATCATGTGATATTTCAAGTATGTGATTACCAATCATGTGCGTCTTGATTGTCTGTACTATACATTAATTGTTTATGGTTACCATGATTGCGCTATGATTTTATTATATTAATAAACTTTTAATATTTTTTGATTCAATGTACCCCAATGTGTTGCTTCACACAAAGTCCCACCATGTATGGGTGTTCTTTTCCCAATTCTTTCTCCTCCACCTAACAATAGGGATGGAGACCTATGTACCTTTGAGTCATGGTCTCATGCTAAGTCCCACCTTTTATATATGGGTGTATGTTATACACTCATATATATATACATATTTGATCAGGGTTCTAAAGTTCACACGAACTTGCCGCGAACACCCCAAATAGTTCGCTGTTCGGCGAACAGGCAATGTTCGAGTCGAACATGAGTTCTACTCGAACTCGAAGCTCATCCCTACTGCAGAGGTTGAAGGGGTGGGGCATCAACCTGTCAGTGCTTTGACCATACACCGCACACTGCATCAAATTGGTCTGCATGGCTGTCGTCCCAGAAGGAAGTCTCTTCTGAAGATGATGCACAAGAAAGCCGGCAAACAGTTTGCTAAAGACACCATGATAAACTTATTTGGTTCAGATGGTGTGTCTAGTGTGTGTGATGGCAACCAGGTGAATAGTACAAAGACAAGTTTGTCTTGCCTACAGTCAAGCATGGTGGTTGGAGTGTCTGGGGCTGCATAAGTGCTGCCGGCACTGGATAGCTACAGTTCATTGAGGGAACCATGAATGCCAACATGTACTGTGACATGAGAATTCCAAAGGATTTGGACAGCCGCACTCCGGAATAACTATAGAAGTTGTCTTTATTGTAAAAGATACAGATGGTATACAGTAACATACAGCCAGGAGGGGACAGCCGACGCGTTTCACACTAATACTAGTGTTTAATCATGTACTGTAACATACTGAAGCAAAGTATGACACGCTCTCTTCAGAGACCGGCCGTAGGGCAGTATTCCAACATGATAACGACCCCAAACACACGTCCAAGACAACCACTGTCTTGCGAACGAAGCAGAGGGTAAGGGTGATGGACTGGCCAAGCATGTCTCCAGACCTATATCCTATTGAGCATCCTCAAACAGAAGGTGGAGGGGCACAAGGTCTCTAACATCCTCCAGCTCTGTAATGTCATCATGAAGGAGTGGAAGAGGACTTCAGTATCACGCTGGGAAACTCTGGTGAAATCCATGCCCAAGAGAGTTAAAGCAGTGCTGGAAAATAATGATGGCCACATAAAATATTAAGTATATGGGCCCAATTTAACTGAACGTGAGCTGTCCTGAACAGAAAAGTAGGCAAATATTGTCTAGATATGCAAAGTTAGTAACAACATATCCCCGACATATACCAGACTAAAAGCTGTAATTAAAGCAAAAGGTGGTTCAACAGAATCCTTTTTCCAACTCAGTGGTTTTTTTTTTATGACATCTATGTTATAAGTAGTAAATACAGCTGGATAAAACAAAAAAACTGTGTCTGTCTTCATTGCAGGCTGCAAAGCGACAACATTTGATTGTTTTTTGTATTTTATTTTTTTGTTTTTTGTTTATTTTATTTTTTATTCATTGTTTTCATTCAAGTTTAAGTTTATTTTCAAAATATAGACTTTACATTTGATAGAACATAACAAAACGTAATTATATTGCATTACACAATGTCATATTTACTAGTATACTCTTTCTAATAACACCGTGGACTAAATCAAAGAATCATTCATTAGCCAGAGATAAAGAATACAACAAAAAATCACAAGTTTCTGTAAATCAACCTAACTGAAATTGAATAGTTAAGCCGTGTTCCGTCGAGTTCCTTGTTCGGCTGTCAAAAAACATGTCGAGCCAAATTTTACCATTTCCCGTCGAGGAAATAGAGAACATGCTCTCTTTTTGGCTTGACAAGTTCCTCGACAGTTTTCTCGGCGAAAAGTGTACACACGACCGGTTTCCTCGGTAGAATACGTCTCCCATCGAGTCTCTTGCTGAATTCTGCTGAGGAAACCGGTCGTGTGTACACGGCCTAACTCGTACTTTCCCATCCCCAGTTATCCCTTAACTCTTGTTTAAATTCACAGTAACATTATGAATCACAACAAAAGTTATATCTCTCAAATCTATGAATATGGTAAATTCTTAAACTACCCTCCATCTTTACCTACACCATATCTGTGTCAAGTTGTTTCAAGAGATGCACAGCATTTCCTTCATCCATTCTTCCCCCCAATTTTAAAACTATCTATTATGGCGGATTAGATGGGAAAAATGAAGGAAAAAATAAATAAAAAATAAACAGAAACTGTGTTATTCCCATACTTTCGATCCAGGGAAAGAATATTTAAGTAACATAAAATATTTTCAAACAATTCATTTTAAAACATATTCGAGGAATTGACTCCTCCAATATTCTTTCCCTAGATTCCAGGAGTCAAAAATACTTCAGAAATGTCAGTATACCTATACCGACTTAAGAATGTATCCATATGGAAAAAAAAAAACTATATATGAAATAGAAAAGAACCAAAATATAAATAACACTTTCATATAAAGAAAGTTCCTTGTGTTATTTACCGTATTTATCGGGGTATTGCGCGCTCCGGCGTATAGCGCGCACCCCTAAAGTGGACCCGAAATTCCTGTGGAAAAAAGATGTTTGTACTTACAGTTTTGGTGTCTTGCGCGGCGTCTCGTCGGGTCCGGTGTCCGTCTGCGGCTTCGGGTATCCTTTTCGTCGGGTCCGATGTCCTTCTGCGGCGTCCTCCCCTCTCGATCCCTGCTTTCCCGCGCCGAGTTTGAATACTGTGCCTGCATATACCGAGCGCAGTACACTCGTGTATAGTCAGGCAGGCTCGGCTACTCTCGCGCTCACGTCCTGTACGTCCAGGAACGTGAGTGCGAGAGGAGCCGAGCCTGCCCGACTATACACGAGTGTACTGCGCTCGGTATATGCTGGAGCAGTACACTCGTGTATAGTCGGGCAGGCTCGGCTACTCTCGCGCTCACGTCCTGTACGTCCAGGACGTGAGTGCGAGAGGAGCCGAGCCTGCCCGACTATACACGAGTGTACTGCGCTCGGTATATGCAGGCGCAGTATTCAAACTCGGCGCAGGAAAGCGGGTATCGGCGTATATCGCGCACCCACGATTTTTCCCTGATTTTCAGGGCAAAAAAGTGCGTGGTATACGCCGATAAATACCGTATATAATAGAAAAAAATTTAAGAAACCAAACCAAAAGAGAAAAAGATCAAAAAAAGAAAAAGAGAATGGATGAAAGTTTTTTTTTTTTTTAAAGGAAGGTTGATTCTTTTCTATAGCAACTGTATATGTGTGTATATATACACACACACACACACATATATTTTATATATATATGTATATATATATATATATATATATATATATATCAGGGCTCACAATTTCAAGTCCTGAGCTACTAGCCAGGCCTCAAGGCGTACTCGCCACCAGTTGCCCCACCCAACCCCTACCATGCCCCGCCCCCAATCCCGCCCCTTGATACGCCCTCATAAATCTCATGAAATGGCATTTAAATGTTTTATGCAGATTTAAGTTATAAAAATAAATATTAACAACAACTTTATCCATGCCCAAAAATGCAGCATGTGTCCCCATTTTGCAGCCATAGTTCCCTCACAATTGCAGCCAAAAGTCCCCCCCACAATTGCACCCAGGTGTTCCCCCCCACAGTGCAGTCAGGTGTTCCCCCCCCACAGTGCAGCCAGGTGTTCCCCCCCACACTGCAGCCAGGTGTTTCCCCCCCACAATTGCACCCAGGTGTTTCCCCCCCCCCACAGTGCAGTCAGGTCCCCCCCCACACTGCAGCCAGGTTTCCCCCCCCCACACTGCAGCTAGGTGTTCCCCCCCACAGTGCAGTCAGATGTTCCCCCCCCACAGTGCAGCCAGGTGTCCCCCCCCCACACTGCAGCCAGGTGTTCCCCCCCACACTTCAGCCGGGTGTCCCCCCCCCCCCACTGCAGCCAGGTGTTCCCTGCAGCCAGGTGTTCCCCCCCATACTGCAGCCAGGTGTCCCCCCCCCACACTGCAGCCAGGTGTCCCCCCCTACACTGCAGCCAGGTGTCCCCCCCACACTGCAGCCAGGTGTTCCCCCCCCACACACTGCAGCCAGGTGTTCCCCCCACACTGCAGCCAGGTGTTCCCCCCCACACTGCAGCCAGGTGTTCCCCCCCCCCACACTGCAGCCAGGTGCCCCCCCCACACTGCAGCCAGGAGTGTCCCCCCCACATTGCAGCCAGGAGTGTCCCCCCCACATTGCAGCCAGGAGTGTCCCCCCCACATTGCAACCAGGAGTGTCCTCCCCACATTGCAGCCAGGAGTGTCCCCCCCACATTGCAGCCAGGAGTGTCTCCCCCACATTGCAGCCAGGAGTGTCCCCCCCACATTGCAGCCGGGTGTCCCCCCCACATTGCAGCCGGGTGTCCCCCCCACATGGCAGCTGGGTGTCCCCCCCCAACATGGCAGCCGGGTGTCCCCCATACATTGCAGCCGGGTGTCCCCCCCACATTGCAGCCGGGTGTTCCCCCCACATGGCAGCCGGGTGTCCCCCTCACATTGCAGCCAGGTGTCCCCCCCACATTGCAACCAGGAGTGTCCTCCCCACATTGCAGCCAGGAGTGTCCCCCCCACATTGCAGCCAGGAGTGTCTCCCCCACATTGCAGCCAGGAGTGTCCCCCCCACATTGCAGCCGGGTGTCCCCCCCACATTGCAGCCGGGTGTCCCCCCCACATGGCAGCTGGGTGTCCCCCCCCAACATGGAAGCCGGGTGTCCCCCATACATTGCAGCCGGGTGTCCCCCCCACATTGCAGCCGGGTGTTCCCCCCACATGGCAGCCGGGTGTCCCCCTCACATTGCAGCCGGGTGTCCCCCCCACATTGCAGCCGGGTGTCCCCCCACACATTGCAGCCGGGTGTCCCCCCCTACATTGCAGCTGGGTGTCCCCCTCACATTGCAGCCGGGTGTCCCCCCCACATTGCAGCCGGGTGTCCCCCCACACATTGCAGCCGAGTGTCGCCCCCACATGGCAGCCGGGTGTCCCCCTCACATTGCAGCCGAGTGTCCCCCCCACATGGCAGCCAGGTGTCCCCCTCACATTGCAGCCGGGTGTGTCCCCCCACTTTGCAGCCGGGTGTCCCCCCACATTACATCCTACCTGTGTAGGAGAGGAGCCGAGCCGCCGCCACCTGTTTGTTAATAGCGCGGGTCAGGAAACATTACAACTTTCAATCCAATAGCTGTGCGTGTCATATACAGCGCTTCCCCCTTTTCCGGGAAACTTTGATAGACAGATCATCCATCCAATCCTGAGATGGGTGATGATCTGTCAATTAAAAAAGTGCCCGGAAAAGGGGGAAGCGCTGTATATGACACGCGCAGCTATTGGATAGAAAGTTGTAATGTGTCCTGACCCACGCTATTAACAAACAGGCGGCGGCGCGACTCTCCTCTCCTTGCTCACCCCCCCGCAGGCAGCCCACACTCACCAGACCTCAAAATTTAATCGCAATACGCGAGCAGACGAGTGTAAATTTTGAGGTCTGTATATATACAGTGCCTTGAAAAAGTATTCGTACCTCTTGAAATTTTCCTAATTTTGTCATGTTACAACCAAAAACATAAATGTATTTTATTGGGATTTTATGTGATAGCCCAACACAAAGTGGCACATAATTGTGAAGTGGAAGAAAAATTATAAAAGGGTTTTCATAATTTTTTACAAATACAAAAAAATATCTGAAAAGTGTGGCGTGCATTTGTATTTAGCCCCTTTTACTCTGATACCCCTAACTAAAATCTAGTGGGACTAATTGCCTTCAGAAGTCACCTAATTAGTAAATAGAGTCAACCTGTGTGTAATTTAATCTCAATATAAATACAGCTGTTCTGTGAAGCCCGCAGAAGTTTGTTAGAGAACCTTAGTGAACAAAGCATCATGAAGGTCAAGGAAAATGGCAAGTGTCCAATCCACCATCTGAAAATGGAAAGAGTATGGCACAACTGCAAACCTACCAAAAGATGGCCATCCATCTAAAGTGACAGACTGGACAAGGAGAGCAGTAGTCAGAGAGGCAACCAAGAGGCCCATGGTAACTCTGGAGGAACTGCAGAAATTCACAGCTCATAAGACAACTATTCGTTGTGCACTCCACATATCTAGTCTTTATGGAAGAGTGGCAAGAAGAAAGCCATTGTTGGAAGAAAGACATAAGAAGTTCTGTTTTCAGTTTGCTAGAAGCCATGTGGGGGACACAGCAAACATGTGGAAGAAAGTACTCTGGTCACTTAAGACCAAAATTTAACTTTTTGGCCTAAAATCAAAACTCTATGTGTGGCAGAAAACTAACACTGCACATCACACTGAACACACCATCCCCACCGAGAAACATGGTGGTGGCAACATCATGTTGTAGGGATGCTTTTCTTCAGCAAGGACAGGGATGCTGGAGAGAGTTGATGGGAAGATGGAAGGAGCCAAATACAGGGCAATCTTAGAAGAAAACCTGTTAGAATCTGCAAAAGTCTTGAGACTGGGGCGGAGGTTTGCTTCCAGCAGGACAACGACCCTAAACATACAGCCTGAAAAGAAAACAGATCAGTACGACTATTGTGTGATAAGCATGACGTATATCTGGTATGTTTAATTTGGCAAATATGGCTGTATTGCTATACATGTAAAACTACAAATTATTTTAAAAAATATATATATTTTTAAAACATTAACACACACTGATAACATTATTTACAAGCTGGACTCTTTTACACATTCTATTTAAAGAGAACCTGTTTGAATACAAATATTTGAGCTTTTATTAAAATGAAAAGGACCGGCCGCTCTCCAATTCCATGCCTAAACAAATTACATCCACAAAGTGTACAAGGATCCACCCATTTCCCCCAAACTGGCTAAATGGTACAGAGGAAGGAGGAGATAAGTGTAGAATGTTAATAAATAAGCATGTTTGTTACATTATTACATATTTACATAGTTATTCAGGCTAAAAAAACAAAGTCCATCTAGTTCAACCAACAGGAAAAAAAATGAATAGAAAACCTCCATATACACAGTCATTTACTCACATTTGATCCAGAGGAAGGCAAAAAAACAACAGCAACAATAAACCATGATTCAATTAACTCCAGCTTGATCCCCCAGGAGGCAATCTGATATTTTCTGGGCTAACTACACCTGGTGTTATTACTTATAAATGTTTGTATCCAGTTAGATTTTGTGCATTCAGGAATGCATCCGGCTACAATTTTTTAACGGTTGAGCTGTCCAGAACTAGTTCTTAAGGAAGTCTATTTCACATTTTCACAATTCATATGGAGAAGAAGCAGTTCCATATGTGGAGGTTAAATCTCTTCCAACAGACATAAAGTGTTCCCCCATGTCTAACTCGAATAACTAACTTGAATAACTTAACATCAATTCACAATTCAGACCACTTATAAACTATATTTAAACATGGTGATCATGTCCCTCCTTAATCTCCTCTTCTCAAGAGAGAATAGGAATAAGAGTTCAGCTAATCATTCCTCAAAGATAAGCTCCTCAATGCCTCTTATCAGTTTGGTTTTTCTTTTCTGCACTTTCTCCAGTTCCCTGATATCCTTTTTGTGAACAGGTGAATTGTTAGACAATATACCCCACCTCCTTCTTCGTCTTTACCAATAATCCAATTTTGGTGACCTCTCGGCAGGGAATACAGGGTAGACCCTTGGCAGGGAGATCCATTGTGAACTATATGGATTTAATTTGTCTATGTATGGAAGTGTTTGGGGTGTGGCTGTTTTTTTGTTTTTTAGTTTGCCGTATTCCTCAAAGGGAAAGAACAAGCTCTCATGGGAAAGGCACCTGACAGGGAGAGGGGGCCAGCAAGACTTTGGGAGCTGTATCATTTATTTTCTGATGAAGTTGCCATTGCTGATGTGCTTTTGTCAAGGAGCTTGATCTCATGAGATCTGCAATCTCCTGCTTTCCCAGGATTCAACAGGAGGGCTAAATGATTCCTCCAGTGCCTAGGCAAAATCCAGAGTCCAAGCTTATATTTTTTTCTCTGTTTCTGATTATGTTTTTTTTTTTACCCTTAGGAATTTTTGGGTTGCCAAGTATAATGACATACTATATTGCTTCTAGTTACTGCAAACTGTAAAGTCCACTTTAAAGGTAAATCATTATGATAGCCTAAAACACAATGAAAAAAGTTAATTGTAAGTAAAAAGCCTACATAAAGGTCATGGGAGAATCTCCTTTATTTATACATTCTCATGAAAAGTTTTCAGCTGTTGTGCAAGTCCCCTGAGCGGGCACAGAACCCTGTTAATGCAAATGTTGTTATGGGAATTGGAGCACTTGACACAGTGACAGAAGTGACCACAGGAATATTTGAGATGTTAAGGTTATCACATAGAAAGCCATTGACAAACACGTTGAATTGCCATGAACTCTCTGGTATTTAAATGTATTCCAGCCAGGCTTGTACAATGCTATGCAAGCAGAACTATTGCATGAAACAATATCTGGAGGTTCTTGGCAAAATCCGTCTCTGTTATAACTGGTTTCACAAAAGGAAAGAGCTTCCCATTAAACTTTTGCATTTAGGCATAGCATAAACAACTTATATCTACAAGGAACAAACAAATGTGGACCACCATTGTTCTGGTAGGTGGGTTAAACCATTTTACATAGCCAGCTTAGATATCTGCTGACAGGGTAGGCATATTCGTACATTATAACATACCGCTTACAAGGCAGCAATGTGGCTTGACAAGCCCAGAATTATATACATGCATGCCTGGTAAAGGAAAGGGATATTGTGTCCCACAATGATCCCATCTTTTTTTTTATTAATTATTATTATACAGGATTTAAATAGTCTCAACAGTTTACGCAGCACTTTAAAGCATACAGGCAATGCTATGTAAGCAGAAATATTGTATTAAACAAGATCTGGAGATTCTTGGCAAAAAAATCCCTCTCTGTTATACTTGGTTTCACTAAATGAAATTGCTGCCCAATAAACCTTTTGATTTAGGCATAGCATGAACAATGTACAGTTGTGCTCATAAGTTTACATACTCTGGCAGAATTTATGATTTCTTGGCCATGTTTCAAAGAATATGAATGATAACACAAAAACATTTATTTTACTCATGGTTAGTGTGCTGAAGCCATTTATTATCAATCAACTGTGTTTACTCTTTTTAAATCACAATGGCAACAGAAACTACCCAAATTACCCTGATCAAAACTTTACATACCCTGATAATTTTGGCCTGATAACATGCACACACGTTGTCACAAAGGGGTTTGAATGGCTATTAAAGGGAACCATCCTGACCTGTGAACTTTTTTCTTGTAATTAGTGTGTGTGTATAAAAGGTCAATGAGTTTCTGAACTCCTGACAGACACTTGCATCTTTCATCCAGAGGTGCACTGATCTTTCTGGATTCTGAGTCATGGAGAAAGCAAAATAATTTTCAAAGAATCTGCCGGAAAAGGTAGTTGAACTATATAAAACAGGAAAGGGATATAAAAAGATATCCAAGGAATTGAGAATGCCAATCAGCAGTGTTCAAATTCTAATCATGAAGTGGAAAATTAGGCCAACTAAAATTTTAGCCACAACTGCCAGGAAAATTGTTCGGGATGCAAAGAAACCCCCACAAATAACTTCAGGTGAAATACAGGAATCTCTGAAAACATGTGGTGTGGTTGTTTCAAGATGCACAATAAGGAGGCACTTGAAGAAATATGGGCTGCATGGACGAGTAGCCGGGAGAAAGCCATTACCACACAAATGAGACAAAGTATCCCTCTTACAATATGCCAAACAGCACAGAGACAATCCTCAAACCTTCTGGCACAAAGTATTTTGAGTGATGGCGAGACTAAAATTGAGCTTTTTGTATCAGTAATCAAATATGAGAAAAATTAAAACAAGACAAAAATACATAGATATATACAAGTGACATTCGTCATAGCTTCAAGAGTAAATACCCACCTCCACCAGTCCTGGACAATAGGCGCAAAACAGGGAGACCCCACCAACCTAACCAGAGAAATTGGCGGTCTTATATATCTCCCACTGGCTCAGCGTCTGATGTCACCAAGCAAGTGTAGACGAGATATGCCCATTATGCACACGCCAACAGGTGATGCTTCGCCAGGCTACAGGATCCAGAATTCCAGGTGGCAGGGTGGAATGGATTGATCATGTGACGCAATCCACATTCATCCACTAGGAGGGGAGTGCAGGGGGTGTCACCCAGGGGAGGAAATAGACAAAGGAGTCAAGCAATAGTACACATGCCACTAGGGTCCTGGGCTGGGGTAAGGCGGAGCCGAGAGCATAGCAGATATAGCTGTGGATAAACTGTGGGATTGGACTGTGGATAAAAATGGGCATAAAAAAGAAGATTTCCTGGGCACTCATGTAGCCGCGCACCTGTCCCACCACCCACCAACCCGGACAGAGATAGGGGATGCCAGATCCGCCCGCCGATCAGGAGGAGGGGGGAGAGGAAAAGGGGAATGGATTGCACAACTCAAACTGGTGAACCTGCCAGTAGGTGTGCAGAAAATACCCGGACCCCATGACAAATGTATTACATAACACAAATATTTAATTTATAGTTGATATGGAGCTACAACAGTCGTATAATAAAGTACAATACAGAATTAATCCAATGGTTTCAAAGACAACACAAAAAAAATTGTATTTTATTAGTGCTAGAGCTGTGTGAATACTGGTGGTCCTAAATAATCCCCAGAGGAAGCCAATGCTGGCAAAACATGTTGGGATTTAACATCTACTTCTGAACTTTTGTTCCATTTCGTATTGTTCCATAGGTTTGTTTCCATTCGTTTTTCGTAAGACGCCCGTTTTCCTGTTCGTTCCCATTCGTTTTTCGTACAACGCGATTTTTTCATATTCCGATCGTTTCGTATTTTCGTTACCATTTAATTTTTGTACATGCGGGATGGTTCGTTATTCTGTTTAATTCATGTTCGCTACTTGTTAGACAATAATTTTCGTCATTTGGTACTTTCGTAAATATATTGCGGGATTCGCGCCACTTTCAACACGCGGCTCATCCATATTAACTATTGTTAAGCCCCATACACTTGGTCAGACTTTTTTAACAACAAACATAAAAACGATCGTTTTCCGTTCGTTCTCAGAAAATTTGTTCGTTTTTAAACTCCATCAGAAAACCATTTTTGGGTTCAAAAGTCTGGCCAACTGATCTCCCTTCAGATGAAAATCCACAGAAAAGTTTATTTGGCTTTACTGTACTACTCACTGTACTAGTGTACTCAGCACAAAAGAGAAGCTGCTTCACTAACTACACTCACTCACTGCCCATTCAAAAAAACGAAAATGACATCTATAACAAAAGATTTGCATTCTGTATCTTGAATCCTTTTTCTGTTCGTATTTTCAGTCATATGTTCATATGACATCTATAACAAAAGATTTGCATTCTGTATTTTGAATGTAAAATCAGAACAGAAAAAACGAATTCAAAATTCAGAATGCAAATCTTTTGTTATAGATGTCATATGAACAATGAACATACGACTGAAAATACGAACAGAAAAGGGATTCAAACAAAATACAGAATGCAAATCTTTTGTTATAGACATCATTTTCGTTCTTTTGCCTTTTCGTTTTGTCGTATTTTCGTCGGATCGTTCGTTCATATTTGCGGTTGTTCGTTATGCGGCTCATTCATAATCCCGTCATTTTCGTATTTTGGTGCTTTAATTTTTTCGTATGTACACATTTTCCCGCGGGTACAAAAATGAAAATTTTCGTACGAAAATAACATTCGTACGAATGGGAATGCAGATATCTAGACACTAGCAACCAATGAAAAAAAGCAAATTGCTTATGCTCTATTAATCTCTATTAATTAGTTTTACTGAATCTCTTCTTCCTTCTATGTAATATTAAAGATTTATAAATGTTATCCTAAATGTATTTTGCTTAATTTCTTGCACCGTTATAACTTATAATCCCATCCTCCTATTTCCATTTAAACTAATCATAGGCTTTTCTTATATGTGCTTATGTGTGTGCTAAAGTCTACCTTCCTGGATATAACTAAAATAGATTACGATGGTAGACCCAAGCATTATATTGTGTATAGGATGTACAATCAGATTATAGCATATGTGGCCAGTTTAAAAAATATTCTAAGCTTCCAGAAAATTGACCCATAAATAGCTCCGCAAGTAGGTTTGCTAGGACTGAAAGTCACTGATAGATTTGATGGTAACTATAGATTAACCACTTGAGCACTTTTTGTGATTCGGCACTGCGTCGCTTTAACTGACAATTGCGCGGTCGTGCGACGTGGCTCCCAAACAAAATTGGCGTCCTTTTTTTCCCACAATAGAGCTTTCTTTTGGTGGTATTTTATCATCTCTGCGGTTTTTATTTTTTGCGCTATAAACAAAAATAGAGTGACTATTTTGAAAAAAATACAATATTTTTTACATTTTGCTATAATAAATATCCCCAAAAAAGATATAAAAAAACATTTTTTTTCCTCAGTTTAGGCGGATACATATTCTTCTACATATTTTTCGTTAAAAAAAAATCGCAATTAGCGTTTATTAATTGGTTTGTGCAAAATTTATAGCGTTTACAAAAAGGTGGTCGTTTTATGGCATTTTTATTATTATTTTTTTTACTAGTAATGGCGGCGATCAGCGTTTTTTTTTCAGTACTGCGATATTATGGCGGACACATCGGACACTTTTGACACATTTTTGGGACCATTGGCATTTTTATAGCGATCAATGCTATAAAAATGCATTGTATTACTATAAAAATGCCATTGGCAGTGAAGGGGTTAACACTAGGGGGCAGGGAAGGGGTTAAGTGTGTTCCTGGTGTGTTCTAACTGTATGGGGGGGTGGACTCACTAGGGGAAATCACTGATCTTCTGTTCATACATTGTATGAACAGAAAATCAGCGTTTCCCCCGCTGACAGGAACGAGAGGTGTTTACACACATACCTCCCATTCCCCGCTCTGTAACGAGCAATCGCGGGTGCCCAGCGGCGATCGTAACCGCCGGGCACGTGCGCGGGACTCAGGGGACGCGCGCAGGCGCACGCGCCCCCTACAAGCTGCTAAAGGTAGGACGTAGAGCTACATGCTCCCGTGTAGCAGTGCCACCGTCCCGCAGTAATATGACGGCGGGCGGTCGGCAAGTAGTTAACTGGCTTTGTCTGAATTAATTTGCAAACATATTCCTGGAAAAAAGATTTTTGGGCTATCTCACCAACAGGGCAGCCATCACAAATGTACACAGCTTTAGGCAGGGACCCCCAGGAGCAGAGAACCGGTGGGAGGCCCTCCTCTCTCCTACCGCGAGATGATAAACGCGCGGGGGGGGTGGTACTAAAAGTGTCATCTCTTCTCTCTCCTGCCACAAGATGATAAGCGGGATGGGGGGGGGTTGCTGCTGACGAACAAAATAAAGTCAAGTCAAGTCTTCTCTTCTCTTTCCTGCCGCGAGTTGCTAAAGTCAGATGGAAAAAAAAATGGGGCGGGCGGGCCCCTGCCGTGAGTTGATAAAGGTCAGACGAAAACAATAAATGCAATTTAAAAAAACGGGGGCGGGCCCCTGCTGCGAGTTTCTAAAGGTCAGACGAAAAATAAATAAATAATAAAATAATAAAATAAAAAAAGAGGGGGGGCGGATGGGCCCCTGGGGACCATTGGGCCCCTTACAGGTGTAATGCCTGTACTCCCCTGATGGTGTCCCTGCTCACCAATCTTACACTCCTATTTATTAGTACAGGAATGTACAAAGGATCGACAACTTAGGCAGCACTTCACATCAGTTCCTGCCCTCAAAGAGTTTACAGTCTAGGATCCCTACCACACCTGCATACATATACATATTGTACAAAAGATCCAGCCCTGTAAGCCTGGATTCACACCTACTGTATGCAGTTTTGCAGATTGGCACTACAGTCCATTTAACATGGTTTCCTATGGAACACGTTCTGTACTGCAAATCTGCAAAATGCAAAAAGCAATAAAAATGCATAGGTGTCAACCCAGCCTAATACCCTGTACCAGTATAAAAAAGCCATCGGGAGAAATTACGTCAGACCCACAATCTATTCAACATGTTTTTAGAGATTATTTCTCAGGTCTCTATAACTTAGCTCCATCACCATCTTTGGAAGATGTAGTTGGAGTCAATCAACAAATTGAAGATTATGTACAGGAAACAGCTATCCCAGTATTAAGTGATGACAAAGGAGCATTGTTAGATTGTCCTTTTCAACTTCAGGAATTATTGGATGTGATTGCCGATATTCCATCAGGAAAGAGTCCAGGCCCAGATGGATTCACTCCAAAATTTTACAAAACCTACAAGGAATATCTATCTCCATTTTTGCTCCAAGTATTAAATTCTATCTCCCCTAGGAATCAATTCTCAACTCAGACATTAGAAGCGCATATCACTCTGATTCCGAAACCGGAAAAGGACCTAACTTTATGTTCCAGTTTTCGCCCGATCTCATTAATTGGGATAGACTTAAAAATCTTTGCTAAATTAATTGCATTACGTCTCCAACCTCTCCTTCCAAACCTGGTACACTTAGACCAGACGGGTTTTGTACAAGGTAGAGAAGCACGGGACAATACTATAAAAACCTTTTTATTAATGAACTATGCTCAAACAGCAAAAATACCAGTATGTCTCCTTTCAGTTGATGCAGAGAAGGCCTTTGACCGAATTGGATGGCCCTTCTTAAAACAAGCATTAATGCAAATAGGTCTGGGCCCAAATTTACTGCACAAGATCCTGGCATTATATACTAAACCTGAGGCTAGGATAAAGATCAATGGATCGTTATCAACAAGTTTCACCATACAAAATGGTACCCGACAAGGATGCCCACTATCACCTTTACTTTATGTCCTGGTAATGGAGCATCTAGCAATAGCAATTAGACAGAACCCTTTGATTGGGGGCATACAGATAAACCAAACGGAAATAAAATTAGCCTTGTTTGCTGACGATCTATTGCTATATGTCACTAATCCACAGGTTTCCATACCGGCTATTTTATCAGAATTTAAACGTTTTGGTACCCTTAGTAACTTTAAAGTAAATATATCAAAATCAGTTATTCTCAATGTGTCACTCAGTCCACAACAAGTGGCGGTATTGAAAAATAGTTTTCCACTCAAAATCTGTTCTTCGGTATTAAAATATTTAGGTATTTTTATCCCCTCTGACCTGAACCATTTATATCTAACAAATTATATTCCTCTTATGCAACGAACCTTACAGGATTTAAAAAGATATGATCACAATCAATATTCGTGGTTTGGGAGGATTAATATTCTAAAAATGGATATAATACCGCGGTTTTTGTATCTCTTCCAAACCATGCCTGTCTCTATCCCTAGATCTTATTTTTCTACTCTACAGTCGGCCTTTACAAAATTTATTTGGGGCCATAAAAAACATAGATTGAAAAAGAAATTACTATCACTACCCAAAGTGAACGGAGGAGCGGGTGCACCTGATCTTTACCATTATTATGTAGCGGCAGTATTAACAAGGATAGTTAACTGGTTCCACTCCTCCAATAATAAACAATGGGTACTAATAGAGCAATGGCTAAATCAATTTGATCTTACCGCCCTCCCTTGGTTAGATCTTGAGAATAGTGATATCTATCGAGATTTATCTTCTACTATGCCCTCCCTAACATCCCACCTATTAAAAATTTGGACCAAAACAATTCTACAATTAGAACTTTCCTCATTAGTGGGACCTATGACACCTTTATTTGGTAACCCACGATTTCCGCCGGCTTTAAAACGTAAAGATTTCCTCATTTGGAACAAAGAATCTCATCGTAGAGTGTGCCAGATTACTTGCCAGGCAGCATTTCCACCTATACTAAACCTAATCTTTACATCGAAGCCCTCACTTACGCAATGGTTGGAATATCGGCAACTATTATCTTTCTTGTCCTCTCTTCCCTCAAATACATTTTTGTATAGAGACACAACTCAGTTTGAACTTCTATTGCTACAAGACTCAAAACCAAAACATGTCTTATCTTCAATCTATAAGATATTAGCTATAAAAAAACACCCTGAACTCCCTGAATACATAAGGAAATGGGCGAATGAGTTAAATGTTCAAATTGAAGATGCAGAGTGGAAGAAAGCATTTAATTTAACACATTGTATGTCACTAACAATTAAAGCACAAGAGACAAATTACAAACTTCTTTCCAGGTGGTATTGGAGCCCAATGTCATTAAAGCGTATATACCCAGATAAATCAGACATATGTTGGCGATGCCATATATTTAAAGGTTCATTGCTACACATTTGGTGGGAATGTCCCCCAATCTTAAATTTCTGGGAAAAAATTATGCAGCTATACACTTTAGTTACTGGGGAACCAATATTAAATATACCACAAATCACTTTGCTATCAATACTACCAGGATCATATAAGAATATTAAAAGGGGTCTTTTGAGACACTGGTTGACAGCAGCAAGATTAGTTATACCACGGCACTGGCGCTCAATACAAACTCCATCAGTTAAGGAATGGGCCAGTGAAATGGATGGTATAGAAAAGATGGAATCACTTTTAGCACTTGAATTGGATACATATGAGGAGCACCTTCAGACTTGGGTCCACTGGAGAGTATATAGAGAAACAACAAGAATTTAGAAATTACTTGTAGGAACAGAACAAATTAGTGGTGAGTGGTGGGGGTTGTTGCTACCAATCCTTAACCTTGCCCTAATTTTTATTTTTTTTTGTATTTTTGTATATTTTTTTTTTTTTTCGTATTTGGGTATGTTGTCTTGTCTTGTCTTGTCTAGTCCAGTTTTGTTTGTCTTGACCTGTCTTGTCATGTCTAGTCTTGTCTTGTCCAGTCCTGTTTTGTATAGTCTTTTTGAACAATATATGGAAACAAAAATATATCAGAAATTGATTAGATGAAATAACTATATTACTTATCTGAACACATCAATGTCTGTATTATATTCTATAATGTATTGTCATAATATAATAAAATCAGAATGAACTAATACCCTGTACTCTCTTTCACTAAAATGACACAATCCAATTTGTTCTACTAACTCTGTGACTAGAGGTAATACAATCCAAGGTCTTAGAACAAAAGGTTACACCCCAAAAGATTATTTAGAAAATTTGAATGTTAGTGCAAATAATAAAAATTACCATTGGCAATACTCAATAGTCTATTTGGGGATATTTCCCTTTATTTTCTGCATGACAAACACAAATGAAAGTGGGTGGAGATCTCTCAAAAAGGTAAATGTCTTCTTACACAGTTATCACCAGAACATATTCAAATTCCCCCTCTATTCTTCTGGTTGCAACTCAACATGTTCTCTCACTTCAAGTCCAGTGCCAGCGACCATCGTGATAAAAAAAGAGCGTAAAATGAGACAGCTACAAAAAATAACAACTGTCATTTTAACCATACTTTAAGTATGTTATGTTGTGCTTAGTTATTTCAGTATGGATGTAACACATGAGAAATGTGACAAAATACATTATAAACATATTTATTTTTAGGATATGTAGCTGTGACTACTGGTATGAAAGTAACATTTACAAAAACAGTTAAAAAGCAAAAGGTCAATTTCCTAAACTGGGGTAATTAAGTAACAGATGCTATAATATACTTCAGCAGATGACAAGTTCAAGGATGTCCCTGTTTTACTGTTAGGCCCCTGAAGTCACATGACCATAGGGTTCCATGTGAAACATTGAAGAGCATAAGGATTAATGAATGTATGAGAATGTGCTGCTGCATTCTTGCAAAATGAGAGGAAAGAAATTTGAGAATTATAAAAAAAATAAAAAAATAACAAATGCTGCATTGTTAATTGTCCAGTTCTTTAAATGAAACACTGAGCAAAGAAAACATGTACTAAAAAATATGTAATCTACCGCTGCTGACCTCTCATTTTGAAAATGAGTTGGCTGCATGTCTTTTCCTGATCAGTGACCTAAAGGGTCAGTAAATGCAAACAAATCCTCAAAAATGTTTTTCTGTCATTCTTTCTAATAGTATGCTTCCTAACTGTGCTTCATTCATTACCATATTCTTTGCTAGTAAATATCTGGTTGATCTTGCCTTTTACCTGGGCTTCCATATTCTGAGTGGCAACACTATTGCATCTGTTCTTTTGACTTTTGCCACCCCTCATTGCGCATGATCTGCTTTTTCCCTTTTTGAATCTAAATATGTGGTTGTATTTGTGGCTTATATACAGGAAAAGGTTATAGCGGGTTTGCATAGACTTTAAATGATACCAAAGCCAGAGACAGCAAGACAACTGACATTTTTAAAATGGCAGCACAATATGGTAACAACATGGTACAATAATTTGTAAAAAAAAAAAAAAAGTAGATACAGTGGAAATTAAGGAGTCCAATTCTCCACTCAGAGGCCAGAGAATCCATGACATAGCAGCTAAAACTGGTCCAGGGGAGGAATGGGGAACCTCCAGTGGAAACTCAGGGGAAAGCCTCAGGCCGCGTACACATGATCGAACATCTCCACTGAAACTGGTCCGCCGACCAGTTTCAGCGGACATATCCGATAGTGTGTACGACCTAGCGGACAGGTTTTTCCAGCGGACAAAATTCAAAGCATGCTTTGAAATTTGTCCGCTGGAAACATGTCCGTCAGACATGTCTGCTGGTTAGTACGCCTAACCAGCAGACATAAATCACCCGCATGCGTCGAAAGGATTCGACGCATGCGTGGAAGTATTTTACTTCCTGGATTGGTGACGTGGTGGCGTCAACGTCACCACCATGTCACTGCGTTATCTGTCCGAGGGGATTTTGGTCCGATGGTGTGTACACGCCATCAGACCAAATATCCGAGGAGACATGTCTGCTGGAAACGGTCCGTCGGACATGTTTCAGCGGACATATCTCCTCGTCTGTACGTGGCCTCAGAGTCATGCGGTCCCCCACTACACTCCTGTACAGGCAACAAGCAAACATCAGCTTGCTTCCAGGCAGAACAGCCATCACAAATTTTGGGGCCCCCCTTACACAGCTTTAGGCAGTGCCCCCTGGAGCAGAGAAGCGGAGGGGCCCTCCTCTCTCCTGCCGCAAGATGATAAGCGGGGGGGTTGTAGTAACAAAAGTGTTATCTCTCCTGCCGCAAGATGATAAGCGGGACAGGACAGGTGGGGGGGGGTTGTTGCTGACAAACAAAACAAGGCCAACTCAAGTCTTTTCTTCTCTCTCCTAAAGTCAGATGGAAAAAAAAATGTATAAAAAAAATGGGGGGGTGCCCCTGCCACGAGTTGCTAAGGGGGGGTCAGACGGAAAAAAAACAGGGGGTCCGCTGGGCCCCTTATGCCACGTACACACGATCGGTTCGTCTGATGAAAACGGTCTGATGGACCGTTTTCATCAGACGAAACGATCGTGTGTGGGCCCCATCAGTTTTTTTTGTGAAAAAACTTAGAACCTGTTTTAAAATTATCAGATGGTTAAAAAACCGTTAGAAAAAAACGATCGTCTGTGGGGAAATCCAATGGTTAAAAATCAACGCATGCTCAGAATCAAGTCGATGGATGGTCGAAAGCATTAAACTTCATTTTTCTCAGGACGTTGTTGTGTTTTACGTCACCGCGTTCTGACACGATCGATTTTTTAACTGATGGTGTGTAGGCAAGACTGATGCAAGTCAGCTTCATCGGATATCTGATGAAAAAATCCATCAGACTGTTTTCATCGGGTGAACAGATCGTATGTACAGGGCATTACAGGTGTAATGGTTGTACCCCCCTGATGGTGGCCCTGCTTCCAGGTTAGAGTGAAAACCTCCTCCATTCAAAGTAGCCAGGATCTGTTGTCAACAATAACAGACCATACACACATTGCCATGACTGCATGCTTTGAATGCTTGGCATCCCTGGTTAACTTTGAAATCAATCATCTGTGAAACAGGCCATATACAGGCCAACAAGGAGCATATTAGGTCTTAAACTGGCCACACAAAGAACAAATTAGTCATAGGTTTTTCTTTGTTAATATGTGTGCTAGAGTCTACCTCCCTGGATATATTTAGAATAGATTATGTAGGTAGACCCTTGCACTGTATTGTGTATAGACTATACAATCAGATTATAACATATGTGGTTAGTTTAAATGTCTTCTAAGCTTCCGGAAAATTGACCCATATAACAATAACAGGCCATCTTTACTGTGTCTCTGCTGAAGCATATGACATAATGTGAATGTGACACAGCTCCAGTTATTGTTCTGTCTCCCAGTGAACCTGACAAACTTTACATGCACTATCTGTTTCTTGTACAGCTGTGTTGCTATTGCCACATTTTCATTTCTAGTGTTCTGGCTTTCTTCCTTGGCTCTCATGTGTGTGTGCAGTCTCTTTAGCCACTTGTGTTCTGTGTAGAGCAGTGGCGGCCCGTCCATAGGGGGCCTTCGGGCGCCGCCCCCCCAAGCTGTAAAAAAAGTCACTTTAAGAGTGAACAGGCGCCGGACATGCGGCGGTCTATGGGAAGCTTCTCAGCCTGCAATCAGCTGATTGCAGGCTGGGAAGCTGGTTTGTCTGTGTTTAGGGCGTGTGCAGGGAGCAAGCTGTCCTTTGATTTGCTAGCATGCCCACTAGCTGTCATTGGATGCCCCCAGCCCCCCTAATACTTACCTCAGCCCATCTCGATCCAGCAATGTTGCACAAGAGACTCGACTGTCCGGGACTTTCCCTCCTCATTGGCTGAGACAGCAGTGAAACATTGGCTCCCACTGCTGTCAATTAAACTCAGTGAATCAATAAGGTTGCGGCTTCATATCTGAATGGGCACAGGGAGCTGCGGCTCAGCATGGTTGCCCCCATAGCAAAGTGTTTGCTGTGGGTGAACTCTGCAGGATGAAGGAGGCAGGAATCGCCAGCGAGGGACTTGAGAAGAGGAGGATCAGGCCTGCTTTGTGGAAAACCACTACACAGAGCAGGTAAGTATGACATGTTTGTTATTTTTAACCCCCAAAAAAAACAAAGCTTTAGTGTCACTTTAATATAGAGGGAGGGACTACCCTATGGCCGCGTACACACAGAGGGACATATCCAATTGAAAAGGTCCTCAGACCGTTTTCATCGGATATGTCCGCCGAGCCATTTTGGTCCGATGGCGTGTACACACCATCGGACGAAAATCCCCTCTGGCTGAGGACGCGGTGACGTGGCGGTGACGTTGACGCCGCCAAGTCACCACTCCAGGAAGTAAAATACTTCCACGCATGCGTCAAATCCATTCGACGCATGTGTGGACAGTTATGTCCGCTGGTGAGTGTACTAACCAGCGGACATATCCGACGGACATGTCTCCGGCGGAAAAGTTTCAAAGCATACTTTGGAAATTTTCCACTGGAGAAATCCATCCAAATCCGTCCGCTTGCCCCTACAGACGAGCGGATTTTTCGGCTGAAAAGGTCCGTCGGACCATTTGCAGCGGATAAATTTCATCGTGTGTACGCCGCCTAATAGTTTTCAGAAGATATCTAGCACCCACAATTTATTAAACATGATGCTTTGCCATGCATGATCAAAGACTGGGTTTGCAATAAAGGGGAAATATAGTTGGTTGGTATTGGTTACTTTACAAAGCACGTAATTTTGATGAAACATTAACATTTGAAAATAATTGCTTCCCTTTTAATTCCAATAACTACTCTTACATTGTGCAGTTAATTGGACTGGAAGAATGTAAACTATTATTCAAATAAAGCAAAGCTCTCTTCTCTCATAATGCACCTGTGTGTACAGCATTGTGTTCGCTACACAAAGCATGATTCTGCTTAGATACCAGGTCTCTTATAAAACAATGACACATTTATATGTCCCTATAACATTCATAAATATTTAGCAAAGAGGTTTAATTGCAGTCATAAAATGAAAATAGTCTGAATCTAAAGTCAGATAAAATCTTCTTCTAGGGAAAGACTCCCAATCTACTGAGACATATCAAGAGAGAGAACATCAACTTAATATGTACAGTCTGGAGGAAAGAAAGAAAAGGGTGGGGCATGACTGAAAACTTTAAATACTGTAACCACTTCAGTAAATAATAAGTGGATTGCGCTAACCTTTAAAAAATATGAATAAATAAGCTAATTTATGTAAACCAATTTATTTTATTATTTATTTTTTCTCATAAATAAAAGTTACATTTATTTAAATATAATTGTCCACAATTAAGGCTTCCATCATCACCAGCCAATAAGATAACCAATCAGTATGAGGTAATGACTGGTTTTAGAACTTCCACAACAGCTGCTAGTGTTCTCCCAACTTCCTCATGATGGCGCTGTCCTGAGGAGCATTTGTGAAAATACTTCCTACTACAACGTGCGTTCCCCAGACATTATGGCAAATGACTTTACAGCAGCCAAGAACCTCCACCCGGAATCCAAGGTGCCGATACCGTTCGTCCGTTTCATATAGAGTGTTATTTGTGTATGGACCAAAATATGCCAGTCCTGAAGATAGCTCTATAAAGTCGGCCCAGTAGCCCTCTGACCTGAGGGCATAGCATATTTCCTTGGCACCATTAATGAACTTCTCCAACAGCATTTCTCTCTCGTTGTCCACCTCTTCACCAGGGAGTTGAAAGCGCTGATCCTGGGGGCCAAAGGGTCTCATAACCTCATCTGACCATACTGTCCTGGGAACTATGTCAGGTGGTGTAGATGCTATACTTGCTATACTATACTATACTCATTAGAGCCTGAGGATCCTGCAGTAGAAAAAGCACGGGTTCCTCTCATCCTTCTCATGAGGGAACAGAACCTGAGGAGGTAGGTGACCAGCCTGGCTCTGCTGCAGAGTGCAGAGGCCATTTTATTGTGATTTCTCCTGAATAATTTCTTTTACCTCTCCCGCCTCTCTCCGGACCCCAAACACATACCACATACCACTACCGTCCTCTTCCGTGAACGGCGCCGCCTACCACAGCGGCATCCTGCCATTGGTCAGACACCGCCCCGCCTTCTCACTCATATCACCTCTCCGCTGATATCCCCAATTTCTTACTGCCGTGAAATATTATAGAATATTGTGAAAACCCTGGAGGGTGTTTCTCCTAACCTCCCAACCAAAAAAATATGTGAATTAATTGGTTATTATCCCAGATATCTACTTATGTGTACTTCCCAGGAAGTGAAGGACTGTGCAGCTGATCTGCTGCTCCGATCCGCTCTCCTAAACAGCCTGCTGGACTGCCTTGCACAGCTGTGCGTTTCAGTGTGTTTTAGTTTTCTGTGACTCTCTGTGACCTTGCACGGCACTGCCTGCCCACTTTCCCTGGCCTCTCTGCTCGGAAGCCACTTGGCTGCTACGGCAACACCCAGCAACCCCTCCTCCAGTGTGTTGATTGGCCGGCTGGCTAGGCCCCGCCCACTCATGGCTTGCTCTTCAGACATGGACGCCCCGCGCCCCGCGGGCGCGCGACGGGCGCGCCGGGTGCGCGCCTGAGGCGCGCAAGAGGCAAGCCCGTCTGTGCCCGTCCGGGCCCGGACGGCTCGGACCAGGGCCAGGAGGGTTGCTCCACTCATCATAACATCTCCGCCCAGGCCATGTATCAGTCCAGGCTCGCCATCTATGGAAACCACGCGGATCAGGACTACAGGTAGGGAGGCCATCAAGTCTCAACACTTATTTTACACCAAAGATCGCCTACTTGAATTAATTAATCCGACAACTACCCTACACCCCGACATCATGGACACATGTCAATTATTACATATTGTTAAAAAATCAAGGACGTCTCACGGTAGGCCCACTGGGTCGAAGCAGGGTCTCTGCACTGGCTTGATCAACGCCAGGTCTGCTAACAAGCATGCAACGGAAATTTACGACGTCATCTTGGAAACAGGGCTGGACCTTCTAGCCATTACGGAAACTTGGTTTGTACCAGGTTGTCTAGATATAATTGACAAACTCCTTTCTGAGGGATATAATATCACATCCAACAGCAGACCCACAAAAAAAGGTGGGGGGGTGGCATTGGTCCATCGGGAGGAGCTTACCTGTACTGTGATTCCCTCACATACTATACCGTCCTTTGAACACCTGACGATTAAATGCAGCACAAATGTTACAAATTCCATGTTGGTAATTATCATATACCGTCCACCGGGCTATGATTCCCGCTTTATTAGCGAGTTTATGACCCTTATTACCGACTGTGCTACTAAATACCCTTCATTAATTGTCATGGGCGACCTCAACCTTTGGTTTGAGGACCCTCTCGATCTATCAGCTCAAGAGATTTTAGCAGACATGGACAGCCTAGGCCTCCAACAGATAGTAAGGGAACATACACATGAAAAGGGGCATTTGCTTGATGCAGTATTCTCGGTCGTGGGAGAATCCACCGTTCCCACAACCAAGCAAGTGGTCTGGTCTGATCATTACTTAGTGCAATTTCAAATTCTTACCCTAAACACCACGGATAAACCAAAAGCAGCCCACATGCAACCCTCCCTCCCGTACAGAAATCTGAAAAAAATCACACCTGATTCATTCCACAATACTTATTCGAACCTCAAATCCTAAACAAACCCTCTTGAGAAAGACAGCTATGAGGCTCTATCTGACGACTTCGAGGAAAGTATCAAGCAGTTAGATGAGAAACTCAATGCTTTTGACGGTAAACTTAAGGCCACGCTGGACATAGTGGCACCCTTCTCCCAATCAAACTTTAGGCCTAAAATTTACAAATCCAATCATTGGTACACCCCTAAATTAGCCACCTTTAAAAATAACTGCCGGAAGCTAGAAAGGAAATGGCAAAAAAACAAAACCAAGGCTAATAAAATCCTCTATAGAATACAGGCCCGTGCTTACTTCCAGTTAGTAAGGAAGCATAAGAGAATAGCCCTAGCATCCCGCATTGAATTAGCGGCCAATAGCCAAGCGGAACTATTTAAAATCAGTAAGGAGCTGTTTAATCCACCATTGGCCTCCCAACAAATTGTCTATTCTCAAGCTCTATGTGACAATCTACTTGAGGCCTTTGTCAGCAAAGTTCGTGACATCCAAGCTGGCCTAGGTCCCCCAGTCCCTGTCCCCTCAGCAAACCTCACTATTAAGATCGACCGGACCAATCACATCACTCCCTTTTACTCCTTTCAGCCAATAACGAAAACTCAGCTCTTCAGCTCCATTAAACATCTAAAACCCTCTTATTATGCCGACGACACTTGCCCAGCATGGTTGCTTAAGGATAACATCAACACAGTCATCGATGAGATTCTGATCATGGTTAACCTCTCTTTGACAACTGGAGAGTTTCCAGATAACTGGAAACATGCCCTGGTCACACCAATCTTGAAAAAAAGCACGCTGGATGCCAAGGTTATGTCCAATTACCGCCCTACTTCAGGACTATGCTTTCTGGCTAAGCTGGTGGAACATGAGGCTCTTATGCAACTCCAAGCTCATTGTGAATTACAGAATCTTTTTCACGATGCTCAATCGGGATTTAGGCCCAAAAGAGGGATCGAGCTATCCATCCTGGCCACTAGAGAAAGGCTGCTGGAGTCAAGAGACGCGGGGGGGTCGGCGGCCTTGGTACTGCTTGACCTCTCCGCGGCTTTCGATACTGTCAGCCACAAGATCCTCCTGGCTAGGCTACAGGACGAGTTCTATATCACAGGCGTACCTCTTACTTGGATACGCAATTTCCTGACAGGTAGAACATTCCAAGTAATATTGGGCCCATTTAGGTCAGCGAGGGTGCCCCTTCTTTGCGGGGTCCCTCAGGGCTCGGAAAATTCGCCATGGCTGTTTAATTGCTATGTGAGGCCCGTGGTAGATATCATCTCTTCATGGGGGTTGGCCACGCAGGTATATGCTGATGACATACAAATTGTGGCCAGTGATGCTCTCAACCCCACGGCAGCCCACCTTCTTTCCTGCTGCCTCTCATCTATCCAGATATGGATGAAGGACAATCGTTTGGCCCTGAACGTATCCAAAACTGAGGTACTTCTTACAGGTCCAACACAAAGCTTAAACCTGCTTGCAGAGTGGCCCGTATCAATGGGCCCGTGCCCCACTCCATCCAGCCAAGTGAGAAACCTGGGCGTCATATTCGACAATAGACTTTCATGGATTCCACAGGTGAGGAATTGCACCAAGAATGCCCTTTACTATCTTCGGATGCTACGACGGGTAAAACATCTGCTCTCCCAAACACATAGAAATACTCTGGTACAGGCCTTAGTTATTTCACGCCTTGACTTTTGCAATGTGGTATACCTGGGACTCCCTATTAAATGGCTCTCCAAGCTGCAGCTGGTGCAGAACCAGGCAGCTAGGTTGATTACGGGGACCTCAAGATGGGACCATATATCACCCGTTCTCAGACTACTTCATTGGCTCCCATGCGCAAGGAGGATCGAATTCAAGGCTTTGTGTGTCATGTTCAGGGCCTTTAAACAACATGGCCCATTGTTCATTAACAACTTGGCCATACAATACCATCCCCCCAGGGCACTGAGATCGGGCGATCAGGACTTTGCTGCCGTCCCTCCAGTAAGGTTGATTTATTTCAGTGGCCGATCCTTTAGAGCCAGAGCCGCTTCGCTTTGGAACCTTCTCCCGTTGCCTTTGAGGAAGTCTACTGTTCTTATTACCCTCAGAAAGGCTCTGAAAAGATTCCTCTTTGAGACAAGTTGATTATGACCACGCCTAATTAAACCGACCTGGCCCCTCCTCCCTTTGTCCTATGTCCCCCTCACCCCAAACTCCCTTGCTACTGTTTGTTTTTATTGTTGAGATTTTACATGGTTTCTTTTTTCTTTTATGTACACAAGCTATCAGTTCGTCTGTGAAGTCTTTTTTCTTTGTTTTCTTGGATTGCTTTTTGGTCCAGAATAGACCGTCGGACCTCCTTCCAGCGCTTAGACACACCCTTCAGGGTGTATGTGGCGCTGTATAGAAATATTAAAATCAATCAATCAATCAATTAATCTTATGTAAAGATATAAGGTGAAATGTGTAAACAACCAAATAAATAATTAAATAATCCAATGTGCCTATGGATTAGGTGTACCGTGCTCCTATCCCCCACATTATAATAGTGATTAATTTATCAAAAGTGCAAGTGCAAGCTGAGAAACAAATATTAAACAAATATCAATAAATAGCAGGTGTCGACATTGAAATATAATATGATAAGTCACTTGACTTATTCCAATGAGTCCATAAATCAATAAAGTGCAGCTTCAAAAAAATTGTGAATTTTGTGAAATAAAGTGCATGAATTTTCACCGCTTTTGTGATTACACCACCACCTTATGCAATGGCCACTAACCAGATACAACTCTCTATGCGCCTTTGGTTCATTCATTTGGATAACCACTCGTTTTCAATCAGTCAGACTGCAGTTTTCTCAAGCAGGCAATGCTATTTGGCTTCACTTGCTCTATCAATACTCATAGAAAATGGATAGACATCATAGTGTAGTAAATCTATACTCTTTTATTAAAATGATCAAAGATAAAAGACTATTGCACTCACATTTATTTATTGTTTTGGCATTTCACTCGAGGGTGACATGCATTTCTGATTGCAGCAAACTAGATTGGTGATTTAGCATTTATAGATTTTTTGGCCAGTAACACCTTCTCTCCACACAAGTTTTAACCACTTCAGCCCCAGGACAATTTACCCCCTTCCTCACCAGAGCACTTTCGGCACTGCGTCACTTTAACTGACAATTGTCCGGTCGTGCGACGTGATACCCAAACAAAATGATAAATGGTTTTACAAATAGATATGTGCTATGCTTTGAATTTGCATTCAGCCTCCTGAGTCAATACATTGTAGAACCCCTTTTGCTGCAAATACAGCTGAAAGTCTTTTTGGGGGTGTCTCTCCCAGCTTTGCACATCTAGAGAGTGACATTTTTGCACATTCTTCTTTGCAAAATAGCTCAAGCTCTGTCAGGTTGGACAGAGAGCGCCTTTGAACAGCAATTTTCAAGTCTTGCTACAGATTCTTAATTGGATTTAGGACTGCACTGTGACTGGGCCATTCTAACACATGAATATGCTTTGATCTAAACCATTCCATTGTAGTTTTGGCTGTATGTTTAGGGTTGGTGTCCTGCTAGAAGGTGAATCTCCGCCCAAGTCTCAAGTCTTTTGCAGACTTTAACAGGTTTTCTGCTAAGATTGCCCTGGATTTGGTTCCATCCATATTCCCATCAACACTGACCACCTTCCCTATCTCTGCTGAAGAAAAGCATTCCCACAACATGATGCTGCCACCACCACGTTTCACGGTGGGAATGATATGTTCAGGGTGATGTGCAGTGCTAATTTTCTGCTTTCGGAGAAAAGGTAAAAGGTAAAATGTTGGTCTCATCTGACCAAAGCACCTTCTTCCACATGTTTGCAGGGTCCCCGACATGGCTTCTTGCAAACTGGAAACTGGACTTCTTATGTCTTTCTTTCAACAATGGTTTTCTTCTTGCTACACTTCTATATAGGCCAGACTTGTGGCGTGGACGACTAATAGTTGTCCTGTGGACAGATTCTACCACCTGAGCTGTGGATCTCTGCAGCTCCTCCAGAGTTACCATGGACCTCTTGGCTGTTTCTCTAAATTAATGCTCTCCTTGCCTGGCCTGTTAGTTTAGGTAGACGGCCATTTCTTGGTAGGTTTGCAGCTGTGCCATACTCTTTTCAGTTTGGGTTAATGGATTGAACAGTTATAACCTTACCCTGCTTTAAACTTCTCCACAACTTTATCTCTGACCTGTCTGGTGTATTTCTTGGCCTTCGTTGTTTGTTCACTAACTTCTTCTACCTCCAACACAGACTTGTTTGTAGAACTACAACTTCCAGGACCAGCAAGCAATGACTGTTGGATCCCACAAAATCTCAGTTAGATCTCTGTGAATGCCCTTTGCAGGCAACAAAAATAGCTCGCTCTCCTGGCTAACTTCTCCACAGTCCTCCCAGACTGACTCTGCATCCATCCCAGACTGCTTGCACCCAGTGCCTTCAGCCATGCCTCTCAGTCCTCTGACTGTATCACTCACCAGCCCTCTTGGATGTCTCCCTGCCTAGAGATTTGCACTGCAGTGTTCACCCGCTGTCCTCTCCTTGCTCTCGTGTCTGTTCAGGATCCCACCATGTGTCCTTAGAAGGGGTCCCTCCTGCACCTGAGCCTAGGACTGAGTTCACTCCCCCCCGACTGGGAAGTTTCTCTTAAAGGCCCCAACAGCCTAACACTCCATCTCCAGCTTCCACCTGAACTCCACACTGCCCAGCTGGGCTGACCCTGAGTATTTGACCTTACCTAATTTATTGTGCTTCTTCTTGAGCCACTCCTTTGTTGCCTTGGCGGTATGTTTTCGGTCATTGTCATGCTAGAAGACCCATCCACAACCCATCCTGAGTGTCCTCGATGAGGGAAGAAGGTTCTCATTCAAGATTGTATGATACATAGCCCTGTCCATTGGCCCATCAATGTGGCAAAGTCAGCCTGTACCCTTATCAGAGAAACAGCCCGAAAGCATCATGTTTCCAACTACGTAATTGACTGTAGGGATGGTGTTCTTATGGTCATAGTCAGCATTTTTCTTCCTCCAAACACGACGAGTCCAGTTAATGCCAAAGAGCTAAATTATGGTCTCATCTAACCACTGCACTTTCTTCTAATCCTTCTCTGAATCATTTAGATGTTCATTAGCATGACTGTACATGTGCCTTCTGGAGGAGGCGGACTTTTCCGTGTTTGGAAGAAGAAAAATTCTGACTAGCACGTAGGTGAAACAATTATGCTTTTGGGCTGTTTCTCTGATAAAGGTACAGAGCAACTTTGCTGCATTGAGGGGCCAATAGATGGGGCCCATGTATTGTAAAATCTTGGATGAGAACCTTCTTCCCTCAGCCAGAACACTGAAGATGGGTCATGGATGGATCTTTTAGCATGACAATTACCCAAAACATAGATTAGAGGAAAGAAGAGAAGCTTTACGTCCTTACTCCAATGCATACACCTTTATTGGAATGAATTAAAATTATTAATTCTACATTTTTATTGGAATAAATGAAAAACCATACACTCACAGAGGTACAGGTACAGTATCCTTCTGAATATTTAAATATCTCCTCATGGGGCTCCGTTTTTCTGTTGCGGGAATTCCCAAGGCTGACCCAATTTGTAGTGGGTTTCTGTCCATGGGAAACTGTAACATAGAAAATACATATACAGTATATCTTTTATTGTATTTTTTATATATTAATACATATTTTTGTAGATACTTGTTTTTTGTCCTATACATGTTTCTTTTGGACACCTGTACATGGGATTTCATTACCTGCTAATGGGGGGGTCCACACATCAGAAAGGACACACCTTGGCAGCCATGGAAGACCTGGGAGCAGAATTGCTAAGGCGTCTTGTTATTAGGCTATACAACTTTTAGGAAGATAATTATAACACCACTTTTTTTTTTTTTTTTCACAATCATGACACCAATCTAATAAACCAATCTAATGAAAGGATAATTTTACTTTTGGTACAGGTATACTTTAAAAGTTATCCCTTTCCAATGAGTCTCCTTTCTGGTCTTTGATTCTTTCACTCTGAATATGTATTCATCCCAATGAGAATGCCATTAAAAAAAAAACTACAGTTATCTGTAGGAAGGTTGGACGGTTGTGATTCATGAATTGTATACATTTTACACATTAGATAAATCTGCATGTATATATTTAAAAATACAGAAAACATTGCAATTTTCGTGATAAGCAGTTTGTATTCAAAGTGTTCTTCATCGGTTCACAACAATAGCTTGGCTAAAAAGCTGAGGTTAGTCTTTTACAGATGTGCCTGGTATAAGGAGGAGTCTCAAGCAGAAAAGGAAACCCTACCCCTTGCCATATAATATGGAGAACTATGTATTGAAGCACTGTGTTATGTTTTTTACATAGGAGCAGGGCTTTTTTCAGCGGGAACGTGGGGGAACACAGTTCCGGCACCTCCTGGACTGACTGTATGTAATGTCAAGGGGTGCTGCAGTGTGCTGCAGGGTATTGATGCTCACAGCTGGCAGATCTATTCTGGCTGGAGGGGATCTATTTTTGCAGAGGGGTCTATTGTTGCTGAGGAGGTCTAGTGTTGCTGGTGGGGGTTAGATGTTGCTGAAGGAGATCTACTGTTGGGGGAGGGGTCTATTGTTGATGGATGCCAGAGAGTCTATTAATGTTGGCTGTGCGGAGATCTGTTGTTGCTTGGGGGGGGGGGATTTTGTTGTGGGTGGTAGATTGTTAGGGGGATCTATTGTTTCTGGCTGAAGGGGAAACCAAATTCCATACAAATTACTTAGCACAACAAAATGATACTTGGTTCTGTATTGTCTAAAAGGGGCGGTACTGGCAGCAGGGTAGGTGATGGAACCAAGGGACGTTGCTCGGAGGTGGGTAGGGGCGGAGAAAACAAGTGACTCGGAAAAGGGGAGTTCCTGCACCTATTGTCTGAGAAAAAAAGCCCTGCATAGGAGTAAATAATAAAGTTCAACAATTCTGAATTACGCTGGGTCCAATTGCACGTATGCCATGACATAGCATTCCTGTAGTACACTCAGCAAGGATGGATGGAGAGGGCAGCTTGTGGTGACCCCACCCCCTCTCGATTCCTCACTCTTACCTTATGCTTTTCCCTTTTTCCCCTTCTTGCCCCCCCTTTTTTTCACTTCCTCTAATCTTGGTGAGAGGAGGTAGTAGAATTATCAAGGACCCAAGATGGCCATGTTTTTAGTCAGGCCCTCACATTTTTCGGCTCTGATCCTCGTTAGCTCAGATATGTTTCTCAGACATAGGGGCCAAAGGTTCGATAGTTTTGTATTCTTTGGCTTATTATTGCAGTGGGGTCTTGTGGACATAAGACCCTAATCTCAATGTATGATAAACAATGTTAACGTACCTTACCTTATTGGTTTATCAATGTTCATTTACATGACTAGGCAATGTACATGACAATTTTCTCTTCAGCTTGTTCTATATCTTTTTGAAAACATTCAATAAAATGTTTATGGAAAAAAAAAAAAGTTCTAAAATTCTGGAAACAGATATAAATATGGCTGCATATTATTCTCTGTAATCCATAATACATAGTAACTATTAATCATGTCTGTGGCGGCGTACACACGATCGGACATATCCAATGAAAACGGTCCGCGGACCATTTCCATCGGATATGTCCGATCGAGAGTTTGATCCGATGGCGTGTACACACCATCGGATCAAATTCCCCGCCGCCGGACGGCGCGGTGACGTGGCGGTGACGCGGCGGTGACGTTGACGCCGCCGCGTCACCGCCACGTCACCGCACCAGGAAGTAAAACACTTCCGCGCATGCGCCGAATCCATTCGGCAGCGGCGCGGCGGCGGTGGGGGACGACATGTCTGCTGGTAAGTGTACTAACCAGCAGACATGTCGGGCGGACAGATCCCCACCGGATAGATTTCAAAGCTTGCTTTGAAATCTGTCGGGTGGAGAAATCTGTCCGCTAGCCCATACACACGAGCGGAGATGTCTGTTGAAACGGTCCATCGGACCGTTTTCAGCGGACATATCCCCTCGTGTGTACGCGGCCTTAGGCGGCGTACAGACGATCGGACATATCCGATGAAAACGGTCCGCGGACCATTTCCATCGGATATGTCCGATCGGGAGTTTGATCCGATGGCGTGTACACACCATCGGATCAAATTCCCCACCGCCGGACGGCGCGGTGACGCGGCGGTGACGTTGACGCCGCCGCCGCGTCACCGCCACGTCACCGCACCAGGAAGTAAAACACTTCCGCGCATGCGCCGAATCCATTCGGCAGCGGCGCGGCGGCGGTGGGGGCCGACATGTCTGCTGGTAAGTGTACTAACCAGCAGACATGTCGGGCGGACAGATTCCACCGGATAGATTTCAAAGCTTGCTTTGAAATTTGTCGGGTGGAGAAATCTGTCCGCTAGCCCATACACACGAGCGGAGATGTCTGCTGAAACGGTCCATCGGATCGTTTTCAGCGGACATATCCCCTCGTGTGTACGCCGCCTTAGAATACTAATATTCATAAACCACATTTTGTAGCAATAGTAACAGGAACTGTATGAATATGTGTTTTACTCACAAAGTTGCAATAGTTTCTGTAACATTGCAGACAAATGTAAGGAACTGATAAGAACTGGGGAACGGAGCGCTGTTGTGCAAGGCATTGGCTCATCTTTCCAGAAACACAGGTGGGAGTGCTGATCTACTTGTTGTGACTGCAGCTGTTCTCGGAGATGATGGGAAAAATTCTGTTCTATACAAGGGATTAGAGGAGTATAATGTAATTGTGTTAGCCAAAACATGCATCAGATGGGGGGAAAAAGGGCTTTTTGGGAAAGCAACACCTCTAGATAACAAACACTCAGCTTTAAAGATATTTTTTTAAATGTCAACATACATTCCCTGCTACAAATAACAATATATAAAAATACTATTTAGTATGTTTCTTGAAGATGATGACAGAGTACTTGTATTGAAAATAGATTTTCACAATAAATTAGATCAGATGAGACAAAATAATATCTGAGTAATGTAATTGGAGATGATCCACCTAAGAACAATTATGATGTCACTTCCTTTTGCAGCTGAAAAATACAAAAATTCAACAGGCATTCACCAAAGACGGTCTCTTAACGTGGGAGTTAATAAAATAAAAAATTTAAATTAAACTTCTTCTGTCAAAAATATTTGGAATTATTCGATAATAGGAATTAATTTGACAGTGCATTACCAATGTTTGGTTTAGTGTAGACAGGAAGATGGTTACTACTAGTTATAAAAAAAACTTTAAGAAAAACATATTTTTTTTTATTTTGGTTGACAACTGTAAAACCTTTGTTAGAGGCAATAAAACCTGGCAGATGTTCTAACCCCTCCCTGTTTTACCAAAAACTAAAATAAATTTGGTTTAAAGTGGTATTAAACTGGCTATCTCCACTTGTACCTACAGGTAAGCTTACAATCAGGCTTGCCCATAGGTACAATGAATATCTCCTAAATGTGCACCATTTAGGAAATATTCTTATTGGGAGTAGCTGATGATGTCACCCGTGCATGCACTGTGAGGGCACACAGCATGCTGTAGAATGCAGAGCTCTGTGCTGCGGCCGTGGCTCCTGTGCGGAAGTGATGTCACTGCAGCCCTTGCCATGCAAATGGCTGAGCCCACAAACCCAGAAGGTTAGGTGAACATGAAAGTGACAGCTGCAGGAGGGCTTAGTTTCAAAGGTAAGTATGTTAAAATATGCTAGTATTTACTACCGCATTGGGTTGGACTTAAAGTGTTCACTCTTATGCCGCGTAGACACGATCTGAATTTCCGATAAAAGAAAGTCAGACGGAACTTTTTCATTGGATATTCCGACCGTGTGTGCCCTATCGGAGTTTTTCCTTCGGAAATACCGACGGACTTAGAAAGAGAACACGTTTCCTTTCGGAAATTCAGTTCGTCTGTATGGAATTCCGACAGGGAAAAAAACATGCATGCTCAGAATCAAGTTGACGCATGCTCGGAAGCATTGAACTTCATTTTTCTCAGCTCGCCATAGTGTTGTACATTACCATGTTCTTGGCGGTTGGAATTTGGTGTGACAGTGTGTATGCAAGACAGCTTGAACGGAAAACCGTCTGAAAAATCAGTCAGGCCTCGTACACACGAGGCAATCTATTTGTTCAAATCGGTCGGACCGACCGATTTGAACAAATCTGTTTGCTAGGATTTTGGTTTGCTCGCGTGTACACACGAGCAAACCAAAATCCCCGCCAGCAGACGGAGCGCTGACGTGCCGCCACGTCACCGCACCAGGAAGTAAAACACTTCCGCGCATGCGCCGAATCCATTCGGCGCCGGTGCGAGACGACATGTCTGCTGGTAAGTGTACTAACCAGCAGACATGTCAGGCGGACGGATTCCCACCCGATAGATTTCAAAGCATGCTTTGAAATCTGTCGGGTGGCCAAATCCGTCGGCTCGCCCGTACACACGATCGAATCTGTCTGCTGGGACGGTCTAGCAGACCGTTTCCAGCAGACAGATTTGATCGTGTGTACGAAGCCTCAGAGTTTATCCCAATGGAAATTCTGATCGTGTGTACAAGGCATAACGCTAATCTTACTTTAATATTCAAATAATAATTTTAGTTCCTAAAGTCACTCTTGAACCTGCCCCTCCCATGGTTTGGTACTTCCTATTTCCCATCCTTCTAACAGACAGTCAATGACAGTAGAGTTCAAGAGGGTGCGGGTCTAACAATGACTTCAAAAAATTAAGTCATTATTTGAATATTAGAGCTCCTCAGGCATTAGGACTCCCAAAGGAATGTATAAGGTTACATACATAGGTGAAATCTAAGCTTCCCATCAGCCTGATAAAGGGGTCCCTTTATGATCTGAAATGTCATTATCTTTACATTTTTGGACTAGTTAAAGATCCAAGATGTCCTGGTGACATGTTTTTTTTTTTATGTTCGCCTGATGCTAACCAACAGTTGCTGCATAAAAGATCAAGTCTTGACGGTGTTCAACGGGGATTTAATATTGATTAGCATACTGTATTTGCAGGCACCTCTAGGCATGTGGACACAGGATCACTTGTAATATAATTATTGCTCTTGCGCAAATTTACTGAATTAGTTCAATAAGTTTACTAAAATATAAATGACAAATATAAGTACCTACATTCAGAATATTTTAAGATTTGGATAAAACTCACTGGCTTTTTATTGAAATTGAAAGAAAATGTTCACAAATTATTAAGTTAAATGACAAATATATCTGATTGCTTACCATTGGAAACACATTTACAATTTCAAGTATTGCTAATTTTTTGATTAGAGTTGTTTTTTCGGCTCTTAAAGCACGCCATTTTTTCAACGTTCCATCTATTAAATCTTCTGCCCTTGTTGTTTTAACTTTGGATAATAAAACATTTTTTTCTGCCAATAAATTCCTTATATAGCCCACTTTCTATTTCGTGTCTGGTAAAAAGCCTAGGCTTATGACATCATGCACAGCTCTCTCTCTATTTTGTATAGACTCTGACCAGGTCTCTTGGGCTCCCTCACATTAGTGGCCACCAGTGTATAGGAAGAATCCCTTCAGTTCTCCCATATAGAGGAGTTTATCTCCCAAGGTTGAGACACTAGGGGCCAGATTCTCTAAGAAACTCGCCGGTGTAGCGTAAGCCATTTACACTACGCTGCCGCATCGTACTAGAGCAAGTGCCGTATTATCCATGCACTTGCTCCGTAGTTTGCCGAGGCGTAGAGTAAATCGCCCAGCGTAAGCCCGCGTAATTCAAATGGGGCGGCTTGTATTTAAATTAAGCGCGCCCCCGCGTCGAACTAACTGCGCATGCGCCAGCCGGGGAAAAAGCCCAGTGCGCATGCTCCAGCTCACGTCGGAAAGCGTTGTTGAAACCGACGTCAAAACGACGTGATCGTCACTACGCAATGCACTATTCGCGAACGAGTTAGTAAAACTACGTAAGCGACGGAAAAAGTCGACGCTGCCCCGACGCCATACTTAACATGGCATCCGACGGCACCCGACGGCATCCGACGGGACTTCGTAAGGTTACTCCTCATAGAAGCAGGGGTAACCTCACGAGTTCGTAAACGACGTACGCGACGACGGGGCGGCGCAAAAGCGATCAGGAATCGGCGTAGTAGCCTCATTTGCATAGGCAAATGAGAAAACAACGTAAAGGCCACCTAGTGGCCGGAGTTGTCATTACAACTACGATTCGCAAGTGTAATGGTATTACACTTGTCGGATGTTGAAGCGTATCTATGCCAAAGTGATGCTAAGCATCACTCGCATAGATACGAGCCAAAAAAAACGGCGATATTCCATCATAGCGCCGCTGAGAATCTGGCCCTAGGTTCTTTCATTCTATTAACAGGTTAGGACCCACTAATTTGGGGTACTTTGTAAGTGGTCTTAGCACTATATGACCATATAATGTGACCAAACCCCCATTATTTTTTAACTAGCCTTGCAGGATAACTGTCATTTTTGCATGTGTGTGCTATAATCTGTTTTGTTTGATCTGTGTGTGTAAACACACAGATCCACGTCCTGTCAGGGGAGAGAAGAACTGATCCTATGTTCCTTGTATATAGGAACCACAATCAGTTTCCTCCTTTCACCAGTCCCTTCCCCTACAGTTAGAATCACTCCCTAGGACACACAATTAACCCCTTGAACGCCCCCTAGTGTTAACTACTTCCCTGCCAGTCACATTTATATAGTAATCAATGCATTTTTATAGCACTGAACGCTGAATAATTGTGAAGGGCCCCAAAATAGAACTGATCCTATGGTCCTTGTAAATAGGATCCACAATCGGTTTCCTCCTCTCATCAGTCCCTTCCCCTACAGTTAGAATCACTCCCTAGGACACACAATTAACCCCTTGAACGCCCCCTAGTGTTAACTGCTTCCCTGCCAGTCACATTTATACAGTAATCAATGCATTTTTATAGCACTGAACGCTGTATAATTGTGAAGGGCCCCAAAATAGAACTGATCCTATGTTCCTTGTAAATAGGAACCACAATCGGTTTCCTCCTCTCATCAGTCCCTTCCCCTACAGTTAGAATCACTCCCTAGGACACACAATTAACCCCTTCATTGCCCCCTAGTGTTAACTGCTTCCCTGCCAGTCACATTTATACAGTAATTAATGCATTTTTATAGCACTGAATGCTCTATAATTGTGAAAGGCCCCAAAATAGTATCAAAAGTGTCCGATATGTCTGCCGTAATGTCACAGTCACAATAAAAATCACAGATCACCGCCATTAGTAGTTAACGTTTTGTGAAAACCAATCAATATACACCTATTGCGTTACCATAAATATGTAGAAGAATACGTATCGGCCTAAACTGAGGAAAAAATTATTATTTTTTAAAAAATTGGGATAATTATTATATCAAAAAGTAAAAAATATTGTGCTTTTTTCAAAATTGATACTCTTTTTTTGTTTATATCGCAAAAAATAAAAAACGCAGAGGTGATCGAATACCACCAAAAGAAAGCTCTATTTGTGTGTGTGGGGGGGGGGGGGGGATTATCAAAATGTATTTGGGTACAATATTCATTCAAAGTGTGACAGTGCTGAAAGCTGAAAATTGGCATGGGCAGGAAGGGGGGGAAAAGGCCCAGTATGGAAGTGGTTAAAGGTAAATGAGAGATTTGGAGTATTTTTGACCCCAGATCTCTCCATAAAGATTACCTGTCATCCTTATTTCTATTACAAGGGATGTTTATATTCCTTGTAATTAGGGATGAGCCAAACACCCCCCAGTTCCGTTCGCACCAGAACATGCGAACAGGCAAAAAATGTGTTTGAACACGCCAGGCTTTCCCAGTGACATGGATGGGTGACCCCACCCCCTCTGATGCAACGGAAAACACCCATCCACGTCAATGGGAACGCCCAATGTTTCCCCTTGCGTTGGAGGGGGGCGGTGTCATGTGGCGGGTGGCCCCACCCTCAGCTACATAAGAGCTGTCAGGCTGGCCGCGGTCATTCCCAGGGTTTCTCCGGTGGAGTAAGGATCATGTGCGTGTTCCTCTGGACATCATCGCTGGAGCGTGGAGATCACCCAGCGCTGGATACCAAGAATGGATTCCATCGCTGGAGTGGAGATCGAGACATCGCTGGAATGGTATTTTTCTTTTTAATATTTTTCTTTTTAATAAAGGACTTATAAAGCTGTGTCTGTGTCTTTTTTTAACAATTTGACTTTTTTAATTAATTCACTCTCTTTTCCTGCAGCCTGCCAGGTTGCGTACTCAGATAAAGGGTCTGGTATGGATTTTTAGGGGGACCCCACGCCATTTTTTTTTATTTTGGCACGGAGTTCCCCTTAAAATCCATTTCAGACCTGAAGGGTCTGGTATGGCTTTTTTGGGGGAACCCCACGTCATTTTTTTTTAATTACGCAGGGTTCACCTTAATATCTATATCAGACCTGAAGGGCCTGATATACAATTTGGGGGGATCCCCATACATTTTTTTTTAATTGTGGTTCACTGCACAAAATGTATTTTTTGAAGGAAAAAAAATCATTTAAAACTACTCCTGCTATTAATGAATTGTCGGGTCCCGGCAATACAGATAAAAGTCATTGAAAAAATGGCAGGGGTTCCCCTTAATATTCATACCAGACCCAAAGGGCCTGGTAATAGACTGGGGGGAGGGCTGTTTTTTTTTCAATTACTTTTCTCTGTATTGCGGGGACCGACAATTCATAAACAGCCGCTAGTAGTTTTAAATTACTTTTTTTCCTTCAGAAATTACGATTTGTGCAGGGACAATTCTAAGCACGGAAACATGCACTACTTTACATGCATACTTTAGACATCCCCACGTACGAAATTTAAAGGAATATTTCACTTTTATTGTTTCACTTTAAGCATTATTAAAAGCAGTGCTCCTGAAAAAACAAGTGCCATCCAAGCCATATCCAGTGTATCCATTGTGACAGTTTCCTTGGTGTCCTCCCCGGCTAGGAATCCTTTTGAGAACCATGGTAAGCATAATTTGTCTTCCTTTAATAAATGTTTACACACTCACTATACTTGCTCTTTTTATCTGTTTGCCGTTTAGAGAAAAGTGCTGCGTTAAGTCTGCTGGATTCAATTCTTCAGCGGTTCCTAAAGCCATAGGATTTATCATAAAGATTTGGGCCAAACTGTACTTTCCATCAATGTAGTTTGTTTCAGTCCAGGCTGTACCCATCGTGCCAAATTTACAAAATATTGGCATTTGACAAAATGCGGAAAGGTGGGCATGAGGTCACAAAAACAGGACTGAAGGTTGGCATATTTTGCCTAATCTGATATAAATCTTGACCTCTACTGTGCGAAGATGGTGAACACAATATAGTTAGGGCTTGTCTTCCCTTGTGTGTCTTATCTGTGCAAGTATATGTATGTGCATGTAAATAGATTTGTGCTAAGGAAGAAATAAATGGAACATTTTTGTGACTGTAATTGATCAATAAAAAACCTGTGAAAAAAAAAAATGAAAATTGACTCCTAGATTAAACAATTTGACGAATGTGAAACTTTCATGTGATAAATAAATTTTATCCATCAAAAAAAAAACACGTCCACTTTTTTTTCTTTAAAACACCCCTATTGAACCCTAAGACTCTTAAAAATGAGTTTATGACAAACAACACCTAGAACAGATTGAAAGAAAATAATTCATGAACCACAAGGAAGGTTTTGGTCAGTAGCGTCGGGAGGGGGGGGGCTAAGGTGGGCCCCCAAAAACCCCTCGGGTCTCGGGCATTCACAATTGTATTGTTAGCTTTGAGTCAGGCCCTATGCAAAGAGTCAGTCTCACTCATAGCAGCCAGCAGGGGTCGATACGACTCTGAGCATGGCCAGTGAGTGACATAACAGGTCCCACCTCCTGGACCCTACAGCGCCAATGATGGATGTCACACTGGTCCAATGCCAGGGCCGCTGGACTCGTGATGTCCATTATAGGCCCAGCTGAGTCCAGGGGCGGGAATGACACCGCGGCATACCGAGCACCATGAAATTCGTTGGCCCCCTGGCTCTGTGAAAATAGGTAAATGGGTAAACTACAGGTAAGGCTAAGCTACAGAGGGTCAAGAGGTCATCTGAAGTCTGCCATGGAGAAGTTAGGTAGCTCAGTGCAGGTGTCAGGTAGGTCAGTGCAGATGTCAGGTAGATCAGCGTGGGTGTCAGGTAGGTCAGTGCAGGTGTCAGGTAGGTCAGTGCAGGTATCAGGTAGGTCAGTGCATGTGTCAGGTAGGTCAGTGCAGGTGTCAGGTAGATCAGTACAGGTGTCAGGTAGGTCAGTCCAGGTGTCAGGTAGGTCAGTCCAGGTGTCAGGTAGGTCAGTGCATGTGTCAGGTAGGCCAGTGCATGTGTCAGGGAGGTTAGTTTAAGAGACTGAAGGTCTGCACTGTGCTGGGGATATAGCAGCGCTGCGGCTGTATACTAGAGACCCAGCCTCATTCGCTCATCCATCCGGCTTGCTCACTGGGGACACTGACCGGGGGACATTGCCTTCCACACACACACGTAAGGGAAATTAGGCAGCCGCAAGGCACCAAGAAGCCTAATTAGAGAGCCACCTCTGCTGGTAGGTCAGTTTAGTGGTCAGCATTGATGGGCACTGGAGAGCCAGGCAGCAACCAGCAGGTGAGCCTATCCCCCTGCCTAGGGCCGCTCCCCACCCTGTCGGTACTGGGCTTGGACTTGTGGCTGAAGGTCCTGGTCTTTTTCCCACCTAGCAACGCCCCTGGTTTTGGTAAAAAATGCAGTAATTGTGGCTACAATTATGATAACTGGGAGTAGAGCTGCTTGTATTCTTGGTGATCAGCCGGTTAATGCTCAGATACCAAGCAAGACCAAGGATACTACAACTAGTCGCTATAGTTTGTTTAGCACAAATCTGTCCATTTCTTTGGTTAAGCTGTATGATGCCAGAAAATAACAAACAGGTATAAATGGTTGTAGTGACAAATGGTACAGGTAAAAGTGATAACCTTACTAGATGTTATAATTGCAGGTACGCTGAAAGGTTTTTCCACTGGTTAGACCAGTAATGGAAAGTTCCCTTCAACAGGGTGTGGCCACATTAAAAAACAAGCAATCTGAAAGATTTGAGTGGCATATCTGTTTACTTCCAACCTCAGAGGTAGTGAGCTCTGGTTGTTCTTGAGTAATTTGAAGATGGGAGGATGTCTAATGACTTTCAGTAAGACAACTACACTTCTATGGCCAATCTGCACCTCCTTCATTATCAGCATAAGACTATGTAATACATTCATAGAAAGAAGTTGTAAATATCTGTGACTTGAAGCAAGGCAGGATGGATACCCCCTGCCACTTAGAAGTGACTCCCTCCAGTTTGAAAATCATGAAATATAAAGTAGAAGAATGCGAATCAACTTTCTCAGGCAGATGGTTTTCAGATATAAAGTTGCTGTTCAACATGATATGATAAGCAAACGTGATGAATTAGGATATGGTCAAGTGCAGTTTAATGCAAGCCATTTTATCCATAAAATACAGTGGATTTCCCAGCTCTTTGCTTGCCTTAATCATTTCAATATGGCTACATGTTTCCCAGCCTGTAGATGTATTTTACATCTGCAAACAGGAACATTAACCTCATGTCAAATTTGACACTAACATGTTTAGTACATCCACACTTGTTTTCATATTCATATCTTTCACATTTTCATTTATCCCATGCTTATAATGCATTGAAATGAACATTAAATATCTTTCTCTTTCCAAAAAGCAGGAAGATTTAAAGTATGGTTCCAAATAGTTTGACAGTTTGATGATTCAGCCCTGCAAAGGGGTTTATTTAGTTTGTCAAGGATAGATAGAGGGTTATTTACCAGACTGCCTAATATGGACTCCACAGATGCACTTGTTCTAGAAGTAAATTGCATGCGGATTGCGCAAGCAGAAGACAGGTGAAATGTACAACATTTAAATTGAAAATAAATTATTTACTGCATATTTTATTATTTTTAAGGGTAACTCTACTTTCACGAAAAAATAATAGCATCCTAAAATATCATAACATCCATTCATTACACAACTGTTGTACTTGTACTTGTGCAAATGCTCCGATGCTTAAGACGATACGTATTGCACAGGTCTGATCACAGATGATCGGTGCTGCGGTGGGGGGCAGTTATAAGCATCGATTTCCCTGTGTAGCTTTCAATAAAGCAGATGACAGCCACTTCTCTTTCTCTCCCTTTCCGAGGTTGTCAGCTGCTTTATTGAAAGCTATACAGGGCGATCAGTGCTTGTAACTGCCCCCCCCCCCGCCGCACCAATCACCCACTACTGTCCCCCAGTGTCCTCCTCTGGCTGTCCGGGTCTTCCTCTGGCTCCTAGTGTCCTCCTCTGGGCCCTCTTCTGGCTCCCCGGTTCCTCTGTGCGCATTTACGGCTCTCCTGGTCCTCCTCGGGTCCTCCCCTCGCCCCGAGCGGAGGAAGGAGACAGTATATATGTATATTTACTGACTCCTTTTTCTGAATGCACAGAGTCAGTGATCACTGACTCTGTCCATGTATAACTGTGTTTACGATGCTTCAGTTTATGAATAAACAAGAGCCTCTGTCTCTTGTACATTAATCTTCAGTGCAGCTGAGCCTGCACAGAAAGGGAATGGGGAATCTGTATCCGCGGTCCCTTTCCCTGTCTCAAAAGGGTCTGTTTGACCCCTGATATCTCACCAAAGCCATCCCCAACAGGGCTGATAAAAAAACAAATGAAAAAAAAAATAAAATAAAGAATTGTAATAAATAAATATTTAAAGGTTAAATTGTAAGTGCATCAGCTGATTAATAATGAACCACACCCAGCTTTTAAGAATGAGCATGCAGTCAGTCAGTCTGGTTAAACAAACAGCTTTTTCTTTACAGCAATACAAGAAGGGAATCTGCTATAATGTTTAATAAAATTCTGCAATGTACATTGATCACTCCAAGGGGATGTTTTTCTTCTCAACTCTTAAAATATTCCAGTCTGCTTATTTCAGGATTGTACACCCATATACCCTGACAATTATCTTCTTTTATTTGCTCCATTTTGGTCTGTGAAAATACTATTTTAAGTGGTTGTAAACCTCTGACATGAAAAAAAGAGCAAAGCATATCCTTCTATAATGTGCTTTATATCTGCTGCCTCTTTCCTCTGCTATTTGTCACTTATGATGGGTTGGGTTGACTCCAAGGGATAAAGAGGGGCAGGAGAGGGGAGCTCCTGAACACAGTTTGTGATTGGCAGCCTTGGTTGTGCATGTTTCCCTATAAGAGCGTGTCTATTCCCTGCACTCAGGTTTCATATAACACTCGGCTCTCCTCTCTGAGCTTTGCAGTGTATAAAGTCAGATCCCCATCTCCTGCCTTTGGAGCTCAGTGATGATTGTGTAAGATGATTGTGTAAATTCTAGACTTTGAACTGATGTACAGGAGAGAGGACTACAGATAAACAGTGTCAGGAGTGTCTTCTGTTCCATCATAGCTCCTGGTTTTGGGTGTGCCATTCTCCTTGTCTGTCTGTCCACCAGCAAGGTGATTTATGTGGTTAGACTCTAAGTGGAGATTAAACCTGATATAAGCTAGCCACGCCTGCATTCCCATGCTTGAGAAAAAGTGTGCAATACCTGATCAAGCTTCCGGTTTGTCTGCCCTGCTATATTGGATTTCCCTGTGTATGACCTCAGATTGAATATGGACTATTCTCTAAACTCTTCCTGCCTTTAACCTGGATTGTCATTTAACCACTCTGCCTGTCTGCCAACTGCAAGTACCTGTTTGCTTTGCTCAGTTTGCACCTGCTCTGGCATGGTGACCAGGCACTATAGAATTGTGTATAAGTAGGCCTGCTTGCCTTATGGGAAAGGAGGCAACTGTAGGTGAAGAATACTGTAGCCAGCTATAGTATATGATCACTTGTGTTTATTAAGCATGACAGTCAGCTAGTTCAGAAGGAACAGGCCAAATTTCAGTCAATGTGTACCCCTTTCTGTTCAACAGAAGCAGGTCTTGCTGGAAAACAAGCATTTGATCAGTCTATGCAGCCAATAGCTACAGCGCTGATTTGTGCATTCTGATGGGGGGGGGGGGGGTCAGCAGTCAGAATTAGAGTTTGAGCGGACACTTGAATGTTCGGGTTCGGGACCCGAACTTGACCCGAACTTGACTCCGAACCCCATTGAAGTCAATGGGGACCCGGACTTTTGACTACTAAAATGTCTTTAAAAAAAAAGGGAAAGGGCTGGAGGGCTGCAAATGGCAGCAACATGTCGGGAAGAGCATGGCAAGTACTCTGAAAATAAATGTGGATAGGGAAATAACTTAAAATAACATACAAATAAATACAAATAAAAAATAAAATCATTTTGACCTAGAAGGATGAGGTCCATATGTAGTAGGAGGTTGAGGTGGATGTTTGCGGTGTAGGTGGAAGCAGCGGTGGAGGAGGAGGAGGTAGCCAACACAACAGGTTTTGGTTTTTAATTGATTTATTTTTTAAATTAGGGTAAACCCCAAAAGAGTGAGAAAGATCTAAGGTTGCTACCTCATCCCTTTAAACCTGAACACAGAGTAATTACACAGGTTCTGGGGCTAATTTACTGTCGATAAGGCACCAAGTGAGTTTAATTAGCAGCACCTTAATCAGCCAGAGAACCTGTGTAATTAATATGTGTTTGCTTTTAAAGGGATGAGATGGCAACCCTAGAAAGATCAGAAAAAAACAATGGCTGGGTAAGGCCGGCCCGGTGCCTATTCTGCACAAGGTACGGACAAGTGGGATCCATGCCTGGTTCATTTTAATGAACATGAGCTTTTCCACATTAGCTCTGGACAGGCGGCTGCGCTTGTCTGTGATAACGCCCCCTGCCGCGCCAAATACACGTTCAGAAAATACACTGGCCGCAGGGCAGGCCAGCACCTCCAAGGCGTAAAGGGCAAGCTCAGGCCATGTGCCCAATTTGGAGACCCAGATGTTTAAGGGGGCATAGCTGTCATTCAGTACGTGTAGGCGTGTGCACACATACTGCTCCACCATGTTGCTGAAATGCTGCCTCCTGCTAAAACGTTCCATATCAGCTGGTGGTGCTGTTTGTTGTGGCATGCTGACAAATCTTTTCCACATTTCGGCCATGCTAACCCTGCCTTCTGAGGTGGGAATTGCACCAGCAGCGCGTCTACCAGCGTGCGCTTGTACTCGCGCATCTTGCGATCACGCTCCAGTGAGGGAATTAAGGATGGTACATTGTCCTTGTAACGGGGATCCAGCAGCGTGGCCACCCAGTAATCAGCACCTGTTAACCACTTAAGACCCGGACACATACGCTGCTAAATGACCCAAGGTGTTTTTACAATTCGGCGCTGCGTCGCTTTAACAGACAATTGCGCGGTCGTGCGACGTGGCTCCCACAAATAGAGCTTTTTTTCGGTGGTATTTGATCGCCTCTGCGATTTTTATTTTTTGCGCTATAAACTAAAATAGAGCGATAATTTTGAAAAAAAATCACTATTTTTTTACTTTTTGTTATAAAAAAAATCAAATAAACTCAATTTTAGTAAAACATTTAGGCCAAAATTAATTCAGCCACATGTCTTTAGTAAAAAAAAAATCGCAATAAAAAAATAGCTACCTAGCGGGAACAGCGACACTAATACAGCGATCAGAAAAATGATCGCTTAGTGATGCTGGCAATAGGGAGTGAAAGGGTTAACTAGGGCAGTGATCAGGGGGTTAAAACTTTATTAGAGGGGGTGGGGGGGCTATCCTGGAACTAACTGATTTTACACTGCCTGTCACACTGACACTAAATGCAGTGATTAGATCACTGCATTCAGTGACACTGTGACAGGGGGGTGGGGGGGGGCGATCACAAGGGGTTAATGTGCCTATGTGTGTGTGTGTCAGTGTTGTGTTGGTGCACACTTACTGTGGATGTCTTCTCTCATCAGCAGCGGTGGGAAACACCTCTGCGATGAGAGGTGACATCATTTCCTCCTTCCTGTGTAAACACAGGAGGAGAAACTGACACGAAGGGGGAGCGCTCCCATTGGCTGGGAGCGATCGCGGGGGGGGGGGGGCGGAAAACACGGACATCCGCCCGCTCGTCGGCGATCGCTCCCAAAGCCAGGGGGACCCCCGCACGCCGCGGAGGGGGTCCCGATGGGACCCCCGAACCGCACGAAGGCGGGGACGTAAAGTTACGCCCTTGTGCCTGTACGAGCCATGTTGTGGCCGTAAATGTGCGTGCGGGGGTCCTTAAGTGGTTAAAATGTGCGAAACACGCCGGTCTTTGCGGAGACACTGCAGCATGTAGTATATATTTCTGTCCCTATAGCAAATAGCTGTCCCTAAACAATGTACTGGACAAACACAGTATATCACAGGTGACAGGTGCAGTGCTGGTGAAATATGCAGAGAGTCACCTATATATTGCTGTCCCTATAGCAAATAGCAGGAACCTAGCCCTAAACAATGTACTGGACACACATAGTATATCACAGGTGACAGGTGCAGTGCTGGTGAAATATACAGAGAGTCACCTTTATATTTCTGTCCCTATAGCAAATAGCAGGAACCTATCCCTAAACAATGTACTGGACACAAACAGTATATCACAGGTGACAGGTGCAGTGCTGGTGAAATATGCAGAGAGTCACCTATATATTTCTGTGCCTATAGCAAATAGCAGGAACCTAGCCATAAACAATGTACTGGACACACACAGTATATCACAGGTGACAGGTGCAGTGCTGGTGAAATATGCAGAGAGTCACCTATATATTGCTGTCCCTATAGCAAATAGCAGGAACCTGTCCCTAAACAATGTACTGGACACACACAGTATATCACAGGTGATAGGTGCAGTGCTGGTGAAATATGCAGAGAGTCACCTATATATTGCTGTCCCTATAGCAAATAGCACGAACCTGTCCCTAAACTATAAGATGCAGATCTTACAGAAATAAACAGTGCTGGTGTAGATTTCTCAAGCAGGATAATCCTATCTAACACTCTCCCTCAAACCTGTCCCTACCCTAGCTAAAGCAGACTTACGAGCCCTAAACGATGTAATGCACAGTCCCTAAACGATAAGATGCAAATCTTACAGAAAGAAACAGTGCTGAAGTAGATTTCTGAAGCAGGATAATCCTATCTAACTCTGTCCCTCAATCAGCAGCAGCCTGTCCCTACCCTAGCTAAAGCAGAGTGACGAGCTGTGCTGTGTGCCTCTATCTGATATAGATGCTGGTCACACATGGGTCACATGCTGCACTGGCCAATCACAGCCATGCCATTAGTAGGCATGGCTGTGATGGCTTCCTAGTCACAGTAGTAAAACAAATGGTGATTGGCTGCCGTGCAGCGTGCCATAACATAGCCAAACTCCGAACCCAAACCCAAACTTTTTCCAATTATTCGGGTTCGGGTTTGGGTACAAAAAAAAAACAAAGTCCGTACCGAAACCGAACTTTACAGTTCGGGGTCGCTCAACCCTAGTCAGAATACAAAGACATAGTGTGGGAGATCCCTGCATCCACATTTCTTGCATGGATGCAGGAATCTGCTTTTCTCCAGGTGTATTCCCAACTTTAGAGTTTCCAACCACTTTCAAGCATTTTGTTATATTTGTTTGATAAGTCCAAAATTAAAAAAAAGGTTGATATTGTCAGAACTTAGAGTTGTAAATAAAAACATATTTTTTTTGCTGAAATGACTGTTTACAGGGTATAGAGACATAATAGTTAACTGATTCCTTTTAAAAAATAATTAAAAATAGATAAAAATCAATAATATAATGTGCCTGAAGTTTCCGTTTCATTTTTTTATCTAGTTTCATGCTTCTGTGAAGGACAGAGACACAGAGCCAATACAGGGCAGTGTTTGTTTTTAAAATGAAACGGATTGGTTCTGATGAGTTTTAGACACACAGTAATCACACCTTCTTGATTAGAGACCGCAGAGAGAAGCTCCCAGTTCTTTTTTCATAAGGAAACAGACAACCAGGAAGTGTGCAGAAAAGAGAAGGATTACAGCAAAAACAAACAATGAGGACCTGAAACCAGGACTGCATTAGGGTAAAGGAAGCTATTTAGCTAAAAAAAAATCCTTGTGTCCTGTGCAAACTTCCTGCATTATTCCAAGGTATCCTCACAGTTTTTATCAGTGACAACAGAACATCTATTGTCTATGTTAATCTATATTATATATATAGATATAGTACCCTGGTGTTTAGGCAGGGTTGCTATTAAATTTCATTTGGAAAGTAGTCGTTTTTCCTGGTTAATTGTTAAAAGATCCACTGATTCGTCTCTATCTCTGGAATGGTTGCACCTTTTCTCTGTCACTAGGTGGCGCTGTAGCAGGTGACACTAGAATGACAGGGGCTTAGCAAGGTCAGATCATGAATGGATGGGGTGTCTCAGCCAATTGGCAGGGGTCTCTTGGGATTCTTGGCCTACTGGAAGAGCCTATTTATTTGGGTGGAGTCAGGTGATCAATGATCTGTGCCACCTGGACGGCTGTCTAAATGGACGTGTGTTATGTCACTCGGGTTGCTAGGCCGGAAGCCTGAGGCCTATCCTGGGGACACCTGGCTGCTAGGTTGCCTGAGGCCTATCCAGGAGCAGGAGAAGCAGGGTTGGGATTGCAGGATTAGAGTCCAACCAAGGATAAAGATTCCGCCGGCTGGGGAACCAGTTGTGGTTGGAGGTAAAGAAGAAGTTGTTGCCACGAAGGGACCACCACGCCCATTTTAACCACTTCTGCATGAAAATCACATACTTGTATATCATTTCGTGCACAGGGTCTGGGATGCTCCGCCAGCGACCCACTCCCACTGTGATTGGACACAGAGGGAACCAATCAGCGGGTCTGGTGGACGCGATGTCTGCTGAGACCCGCCGATTGTTGACAGAAGAGGCAGAACAGTGATCTGCCTATTAAAACAAGGCAGACCGCCGTTCTGTCAGAGAGGAAGAGTTCAGCCATCCCCCACACAATTAGAAAGCACTTCCTAGGAGCACACATAACCCTTTGATCGCCCATGATGTTAACCCCTTACCTGCCAATGACATTAGTACAACAAGAGTGCATTGTTTTAGCACTGATCACTGTATTAGTGTCACTGCTCCCCAAAAAGTGTGACTTAGTGTCTTATTTGTCTTCCGCAATGTTGCAGTGCTAGTAAAAAAAAAATCATAAAAATTCCACAAATCTGACCCATAGTTGTAGACGCTATGGGCCAGATTCAGATACACTTAATTTTGCGCTGCGTAATCGAAATACTGTACGCTGCCGTATTTTACCAGGCTCTGCATCGAATTCTGGTAGATTTTTGCCCGTACGCTACGTCGGGGTAGTCTATTTCTCGCCGCGTAATAGAAATACGCGATTAGGGGGCGTGAAGAATTTAAATTAAGCGCGTCCCCGCGGCGATCGAACTGCGCATGCTCCATTCAGAAATTTCCCGCCGTTCATTGCGCGAAACCACGTTGTTACGTCATTCGTTGTTTGAGTAGCGTAGTTTACAAACATTCCTATTCCCAGGCGACTTACGTAAAAAATAATAAAAGACGTCGGAAAACGTAGAAATTTGACGCGGGAACAACGGCCATACTTAACATGGGCTGTCTAATATTAGAGCAGCAAAAAGCTGGTATAGTGTTATGCAAAAAAAAGATGACTAAAGATGCCGTAAGAGATTGCGATTGAACATCGTAATTTCAGGGATCGCCGGCAAAAGCTCATTAGCATACCCCGACGCAGAAAACGACGGGAAGTCCACCCAGTGGCCGCAATTTTATTGCAGCGTAGATCCGAAGGCGTACGAACACGTAATCCAGTCGAATTGAAGCCCGCAGCCGTCTATTCATGGTTTGAGGTTTCCGACTAGCTAAAAAACGCGCGTAATTTGAAATTACTCCAGTCTAACACCAGTTAGACAGGAGTTATGGCTCTCTGAATCTGGCCCTATAACTTTTGTGAAAACCAATCAATATATGCTTATTGGGATTTTACCAAAAATAAGTAGCAGAATACTTATTGGCCTAAATTTATGAATAAATTCGATTTTTTTACATGTTTTACAGCAGGAATTAAAAAAAATATTTGCTCTTTGCTTGGTGAACCATTCCCTCTTGACTCTGGACATTGGACATTGGCTAAATGCTGCAACATGTTTCCTTTTGAAATGTAAACTGTTGGATTTCTAATGATCAGAACTGCAATGAATGAATGATAATGCTGAAGTCACAAAAAGTCTGCAATTATTTTCTTTTCCAATGCTGAGGCCATCATGTAACCTAATCTTTTAAATCTCTTTCATTTATCACCTTGAAAACAAATATAAAGCTTTCCATTTTACCTTATGGGTCATGTCCAAAATGACCCCGGGCCCTTTCTAACTCAAAACCATCAAAGTTCTTGTTTGTGCGCTCCTAATTTCTTGCCTAAACTTCTGAAACATCATCCTGTTCAGGGTTCCTCTAACAATATTTCCATCTCTACAATCTATCATAAATACTACTTAAAGGGGTTCTAAAGGTACAAGTTTTTTTACCTTCATGCATCCTATGCATGAAGGTAAAAAAACATCTAGCAGCACCGGCCCCCCCCGAGCCCCCGTTGTACTTACCTGACCGTTCGAATCTCCCGGGCGCGTCCACGTCGTCCTCTTCGGTTCCCAGCCTGGCCGTTGATTGGCTAGGCTGGGCGGATTGATAGCAGCGCAGCCATTGGCTAGCGCTGCTGTCAATCAGGGTGGATGACGCGGCGCGCTGGGGGGCGGAGCCGAGTGATACAGTCGGCGGCTATGGCCGCCGCTGTATCACGGGAGCGCGCTCGCAAAAGCTTTCCTCCATGCGAGCGCCCTCGCATGAAGAAGGAAAGCTTTTGCGAGGAGGAGCCCAGACAGCCGCCGAGGGACACCAGAAGACAGCTTTCCGGGCCACTCTGTGCAAAACGAACTGCACAGTGGAGGTAAGTATCACATGTTTGTTATTTTTTTTTTTTTAAATACCTGACTTTAGTGACCCTTTAAAGACTTATTGACTCCTTCTTTGACAGCCTTTTCAGGTTTACTTTTTAAGAAAATCCTTGGAATATTTAGAAAACGTGGAATATCAGTGCACAAACTCTTATGCTGCGTACACATGAACGTTTTTCATGGCGAGAAAAGTGCTTTTTTTTAAAAAAAAATTGGTAGTTAACCACTTAAGACCTGGACACATATGCTGCTAAATGACCCAAGGTGTTTTTACAATTCGGCGCTGCGTCGCTTTAACAGACAATTGCGCGGTCGTGCGACGTGGCTCCCAAACAAAATTCACGTCCTTTTCTTCCCATAAATAGAGCGCTCTTTTGGAGGTATTTGATCGCCTCTGCGATTTTTATTTTTTGCGCTATAAATTAAAATAGAGCGACAATTTTGAAAAAAATCACTATTTTTTACTTTTTGTTATAAAAAAAATCAAATAAACTAAATTTTAGTAAAACATTTAGGCCAAAATTAATTCAGGCACATATCTTTAGTAAAAAAAAAAAATCGCAATAAAAAAAAAAAAATAGCTACCTAGAGGGAACAGCGACACTAATACAGCGATCAGAAAAATGATCGCTTAGTGACGCTGGCAATAGGGAGTGAAAGGGTTAACTAGAGCAGTGATCAGGGGGTTAAAACTTTATTAGGGGGGGTACGGGGGCTATCCTGAACCTAACACTAACTAACTTTCACACTGCCTGTCACACTGACACTAAATGCAGTGATTAGATCACTGCATTCAGTGACACTGTGACAGGGGGTGGGGGGGTGATCACAAGGGGTTAATGTGCCTATGTGTGTGTGTGTCAGTGTTGTGTTGGTGCACACTTACTGTGGATGTCTTCTCTCATCAGCAGCGGTGGGAAACACCGCTGCCATGAGAGATGACATAATTTCCACCTCATGTGTAAACACAGGAGGAGGAAGTGACACGAAGGGGGAGCGCTCCCATTGGCTGGCAGCGATCGCGGGGGGGGGGGGGGGCAAAAAAAACGGACATCCGCCCGCTCATCGGCGATCGCTCCCAGAGCCAGGGGGACCGCCGCACGCCGCGGAGGGGGTCCCGATCGGACCCCCGAACCGCACAAATGTGAGGACGTAAATATACACCCTTGTGCCTGTACGAGCCATGTTGTGGACGTACATAGGCGTGCGGCGGTCCTTAAGTGGTTAAAAACGATCGTGTGTAGGCTTTAATGATGGGAAAAAAACGTGCATGCTCATAAGCAAGTTATGAGAAGGAAAATTTGCATAATTAAGCCCAAATGGTGGCGCCATTCGAATGGAACTTCCCCTTTATAGTGCCGTCGTACGTGTTGTACATCACCACGCTTTGCTCGAGCATTTTTTTTTTCACGTTTGTGTGTATGCAAGACAGGCTTGACAAGAATCACGTTGAGAAAATGTTTTTTTTTTTCATGACATTAAAAATGGTCGTGTGTACGCGGCATTATTGAATAGGAGAATTTAGTGAAACCTCAGAAATTTTTACATGCATGTCTTTTTTTATATATTTTCCTCAAATGACCCTTCTTCTCTTGAAAATCTCCTATGAAAGCAACAAAAAAAAAAAAAAACCTACCTTGCATATTTTACTTTTGAGGTAGATGTTTTTCTTTTGTAGCAACTTGGCAGCATAAAATGCTCTACTTTGCATGGTAAAATGGCTTAATACTTTGTCCATGCATTTTTAATTAAACTACATTAACGTAATAAATTCCAGAACACATCCATTGGAATAATACTGAATACTTAAAGCCCTGCTGCAATGTTTATGATTTTCTCCTCTTCAATCATACATATTAGCTTTTTTGTGTCTTTTTCTTCCTGGAAATTCAGTAAATTATCCTGTTATCAAGTTTTACCAACATAACAGAGAGAATACCAAAATGATTGTGAAGACTGTCTAAGGTTGCTGAAAGACATATTGTGATAATCTGGCTATCCAGCCAACAAAGGATCATTATTTAAAACAATAGATGCATACATATACATAATTTATATGCATGTAGATGGCAATCAGCCATTGATATCCATGTGACTTTTTTTACCCTCATAACAGTAGACAAGTGTCTGCCACAGTTGGCCACCCCTCCCCCCAAGTGCCAAGCCAGGGCCCAGCAGGACAGCAGTGGTGACACTTGGGGTGCCACAAGTGCCAAGCCAGGACCCAGCAGGACAGCAGTGGTGACACTTGGGGTGACACAAGTGCCAAGCCAGGACCCAGCAGGACAGCAGTGGTGACACTTGGGGTGCCACAAGTGCCAAGCCAGGGGCCCTGCAGGATATCTGGGGTGATGCATGGGGAGTATACAGCTTGTTAGCTGTGGATGAGCTCAGGTGATTCAGTGGCTATTGGATCTGAAAGTCTACTGAGAGACTGGGTGCTCAGTTCATGCCAATCTAGAGTAGGAGGCTGTAGTGTAAGAGAATAATTATTCTGTGTTGGCAATAGTTGAAGTACAACTACTGCTAGTGACTGTTACAAGATAAGTAGCCATAGGAGAAAGCGATCCTACCTATACAGAAGTGGTGTCCGGCTGGAGGCCTTCCACTGTATAGCTGTCTACCTATAGAAGTCTCAGAGTCTGCTAATTATCATTGCATCTGCTTAAGGGTGTCCTGGCCCTAACCCTCTCTCCCACAGTTATGTTAAGAGTCAATAAATCTATTTTGCATTCAAAAAGTGTCTGGCACCCATCTGTATTTCATCTGTATTCCACATTATATACATAATTTATATGCATGTAGTTGGCAATCAGCCATTGATATCCAAGTGACTTATTTACTCTTATAACAGTAGACAAGTGTCTGCCACAGTTGCCCATGCCCCAACCCCCCCCCCCCCCGGCAAAAAACTGCAATCAGCGTTGACTGCCATTGGCTGAGAGCGCTGATCGGGAGTCGGATGGATGCTGGTTTTCCAGCATGCATGCCCAACATAAGCCAGCGTTTGTCGGACAGACTGACATACAGAATGTTGGCAGGTTATTTTTGAACCGGCAAATGTCTCCCAACATTCTGGCCGTGTGTACGGGCTATAGCATGTATTGAAATACTATGGGCAGACAGATAGATGAGTACCATAGTGGTCACCTCCTCCACAGTTTTCTGTGGAGGCGGTAGCCTGTCAGTAGGAGGAAACCACATTGCAGATGAATGATGAAGAGGGCACTGTAGAAAATAGATGTTCAAAACACAAGGCATTGATTGTATTTATTGACATGAGATGCCCATGTTGATTTGTCAAAGAATATCAGGCTGATATTACACATTTGTAGAAAGCAGGCTATGAATGTATGTATTTACTAAGCCTAAGCATAAAAGCATTCTACTCAACTTTATGAGCTGAGAAAGAGGGACATACAGTGGTTGACCGCGATATTGTGTCAATCTCGCTCCCTTTCTCGGCGAGATTGAGCACTTGCGAGCCCCATCGCGGGAGCCAGCGCCGAGCTGGCTTGCCGCGATGGAGACAAAGCCGTCATAGAAGCGACGGGGATCCGACGCGGATTCCCGCCAATTCTACACGTGGGTGGAGTTTGTTATGAATCCTGAGAAGGAAGTCCCCGCCGGATTTTAAATAAAAATCCGGCATGGGTTCCCCCCTCAGGAGCATAACGGGCCCTTAGGTCTGGTATGGGTTGTAAGGAGACCCCCCCTACGCCGAAAAAACGGCGTGGGCCCCCCCACAATCCATACCAGACCCGTATCCAAAGCACGCCGGCCGGCCGGTCAGGAGGGGAGTGGGGGGCGAGCGAGCACCCCCCCCCTCCTGAGCCGTACCGGGCAGCATGCCCTCAACATGGGGGGGTCATGTGCTCTGGGGCAGGGGGCGCACTGCGGCCCCCCACCCCAGAGCACCCTGTCCCCATGTTGATGAGGACAGGGCCCCTTCCCGACAACCCTGGCCGTTGGTTGTCGGGGTATGCGGGCGGGAGGCTTATCGGAATCTGGAAGCCCCCTTTAATAAGGGGGCCCCCAGATACCGGCCCCCCACCCTAAGTGAATGAGTATGGGGTACATTGTACCCCTACCCATTCACCTGCAAGAAAAGTGTAAACACAAATAAACCACACAGTGTATTGAAATATTTTATTAGTTGGCCGCTGGGGGGGTGTGTGTATGATCGCTTTTATAAAAGCGCCCCCCTCTGGCGGGCTTTTGCGGGGGGGTGGGTGCCGCTGTTCTTCACCGCCGTCTGGTTCTCTTCCGCCGCCGGGGGGCGCTTTGATAAAAGCGCCCACCACCTGGCGGGCTTCCTTCGACATCTTCGGCGGCGGGGGGGTCTTCTCCCACTCTCCGGGGTCTTCTCCCACTCTCCGGGGTCTTCTCCGGCTCTCCGGGGGTCTTCTCCGCTCTCCGGGGGTCTTCTTCTTCTTCAGGACTCGCCGCCGCTATCTTCGTGTTAGCTCAATTACTGGCGGCGGCGAGTCCCCTCTTCTGTGACGTCTTCTTCTTCTTCTCTTCTCCAGATGTTGACGCGACGCTTCCTTCCGCTGTTATGGCTGGCGCGCGGCTCGCAGCGAGTTATATAGGTCTGTCTTGTGACGTCGCAGTCCCATCATGCTCCGGTAAGCTGGTCTAAAAAATGAAAAAAAGTCTACTTGTCAGATAAAGCAACACTGTTAGTGAGGAGTTCAGCAGTCACACGTGTTGCCCAACAATCTGTATGCCAACATGCCAGGGGCATCGTCGCGCATAGCTATACTACTGACTTTAGATGAACAAAGAAGGATGAGGGCACGGAGGATGGCACTAAGGAGGGCACGGGAGATGTTTTTTTTTTTTTGCTTATATAAAATTTACCATTTAATCTAATACAATATTCTTATCTGATACAAGCCCCTCACTCTTCACTTGATATATCACACACGCATAGACATCTTTGGCATGAGTGATTCTGAGGTGTCTCGCATCTTCAGATTCACCCCTCATGCCATCATGGAATTACCACAACCTTGCAGGAGGACATCACCAGCCCAACACATGGCACCACCCATGACACCCATGACAGCTACATATACAATCAGAGCCCCATCCCCACAGATTTCGAACAGAACATGTATGGGGACAGCTGGCTGGTTGGTGAGTGACATGGGTGGCAGGCATGACTATCCCCTCCCGTGATGCACACCTCACAAGTGGCACATGCATGACTAACATCCTCCTGTCTTTTCCCTTCAAGGTGACTCTGCATATGCACTGGTACCCCATCTCATGACCCCATCTCATGGCAGCTCACATTATGCATCTTTGCACGTTAAACACACACATTAATCATGGCACAATGAGAATGCATGCATGCACACCACTGTGGTCCCTAGCACACACACCCCACATCCTCATCACATTGGATTGGCACCAGTCCACCATGCAGGACTTGTGAGCTGCAACGCCATGCCACGGCTCCAATTATGTCACTGTACATTCATACACCATTCACACAGACCTGGGGATCACTTCTCCACCACAAATGAGGGTGACACCCCTTTTCCCGCAGGAATATCACCCCCACATTCCAAAATCATAAACAAACAGAACCAAAAAAAATAAATAAATGACGAGCAAAAAAAAAAAATGCCCAGCAAAAATATAATTTAAACAAAATAACAACAAAGAAAACACATAAAAGACAAAAATCACTCTGCAAAACAGTCCTCAAATATCTCAAAGACATGTCACAAACAAACAAAAGCACCTTGCTGTAGAGGGAGGGATACAAAGGGATGTATTTTTGCAAAGGAAGTGCATTTGTGTCTGTCTATTTATGCTGTCTGCGTAGTTCATAAAGTTGCCCTAGTCCATTTCCAATTTCACTGATTGCGCCGCTCCCGAGTTGTGAGCATGCGCACATCGGAGCTGAACATGGTCTCCTTCAAGCGCGCATGCGTGAGCCGGCCGGCCCTTCATTTGCATGGGGTCACGGCTCATTTCAATGTAACACGCCCACGTCCCTCCCAATTTGTATTACTCCTCCTTACGCCTCTGGAAAAAATCTTACGCTTGCGCAATTTCCTGCGCAAAAGCTACGTGAATCGGGGGATTACGCGGCTAGATGGCGCAAGTCTAACGTAATGGCGGTGCGCTACGCCGGACCGATAATGCGCCGATGTACGTGAATCTGGGCCTGTAACTTGACTTAATCTTGAGGACTATTATTTAATGGTAAAAGGTACCTTTTAATAATTTACTGTTGCATATTGTGACACATCAACTATTTTCCTATAGCAGGTACTAAACTGTGTTTAAAGTGAATATTTTCTTTGCTCACAAAGGGCAAAGCAATAAGTTCACTTTAAGGTGGTATAAACCCAAAAGCAAACATTTATTTTATTGCAGCTTACCAATTCTTAGGCCCCTTTCACATTTACTGATCCCGTGAGGATCCGTATATGTCTCATCGGCTTGCTCAGCGGCGATCTCTCCGTTGACCCCTGCTGAGCAGGCAGATGACAGGGTGGTCCTTGCACACTGATCTCCGCTCTCCCCTATAGGGGGATCGGATGATCACGGACCGTCTGTCCGTGTTCACCCGATCCGATCTGCAGACAGATGGAAAAATAGGATTTTCCTCCATCTGCAAAATCGGACCATAGCGGGGACCGATGAGATCGGGTGTCAGCGTACATTCCTCCGCTGACACCCGCTATCCCATAGGGATACATGTATGTCTGTATTTCATCCAAAACCGGATGGATGAAATACAGACATACTGTCCGTATGTGTGAAAGGGCCCTTAAATGCGGTGGCTGGTATAGAGGCAAGAGGTAAGTATATTCTAAGGAGCAGTAGGGGATTAAGGTTCTGTTCAAACTAGTGGAAATTCAGATGCAACCTGAGTCACAAAGAACCGAATGATAATGGAAATCACATTGCTTTTAATAGTGTTTCATCAATTTATCTCAGCACCGCACAATTTTGGAAAGTTTCTTGTGCTACTTTGGCGCAATTCCAGCATGATTTTGGTCCCATAGAATGTGCAAACTAAGTAGCATCAACGTAGAACCCAAGTTACATTCAAGTTGCACTACATAAGCTAACCCAGGGGTCTTCAAACTATGGCCCTCCAGGTGTTCAGGAACTACAATTCCCATCATGCCTAGTCATGTCTGTGAATGTCAGAGTGTTGCAATGCCTCATGGGATTTGTAGTTCTGTAACAGCTGGAGGGCCATAGTTTGAGGATCCCTGAGCTAACCTAAATTGAGATCAAAATCAGATCTCAGCAGTGTGAACCTAGAGAAAAGCAAACCTGGTACTTTGTCCTGAATGGGCAAAGCTTATGTTTACCTAAAAAAAACAGAGTCACCTGAAAATTAAAGGAAAAATAGCAGTGTCTGCAGGAGTCCACCTTGTGTAAGCACTGGTGTTGGACAGTGTTGAAGCTTTCCCAAGCAGATGATATCACCTCCCCCACCTGAAAGTGTTTGTCTCTAGTGATTGGTTCATCACATGGGGAGCAAGGCCTCAGATTGAGCACTGCAGATAGGCAGGTATTAAGTATACCATGCTGGGTGGGCTATTAGGAGGCACTGTCGCTTTGTCACTGGATGAGCAAAGAGACAATGTTTCTTTATTATTGTCCAAATAAAATTATAATATGGCTAATGAATAGTGTTGCTCACGAATATTCGCATTGCGAATATTCGCTACGAATATTGCATATTCGAGTATTCGCGAATAACGCGAATATCGCGGCGAATATTCGCTATTTCGAATATTCAAATGTTTTCAATTTTTTTTTAGAACAGATCACATCCTAGAGATCCCCATCGACGTCTAAAAGCATTGCTGGTATGATTAGAGACCTTGGGCCGAGTAGCTGCAGCGCTCATTTTATATTGCCGAAAAATCGCAATGCGATTATTCGGCAAATAGCGATATCGCGCGATTATTTTATATTGTAATATATCACGAATATTCTGAGCCAATCAGAGTACTCCATTCCGCATTTCTCGAAATTTCGAAATTATTTTGTATTGTAATATATCACGAATATTCTGAGCCAATCAGAGTGCTCCTTCCGCATTTGCTGAATATTCGCAATTATTTTGTATTGTAATATATCACGAATATTCTGAGCCAATCAGAGTGCTCCATTCCGCATTTCTCGAATATTCGCAATTATTGTGTATTGTAATATATCACGAATATTCTGAGCCAATCAGAGTGCTCCTTCTGCATTTGCCAAATATTCGCAATTATTGTGTATTGTAATATATCACGAATATTCTGAGCCAATCAGAGTGCTCCTTCCGCATTTCTCGAATATTCGCAATTATTGTGTATTGTAATATATCACGAATATTCTGAGCCAATCAGAGTGCTCCTTCCGCATTTGCCAAATATTCGCAATTATTTTATATTGTAATATATCACGAATATTCTGAGCCAATCAGAGTGCTCCATTCCGCATTTCTCGAATATTCGCAATCGCAATCGCAATTCGCATTCGCATTCGCGATAGCGAAAATTCGCAATCATTTCATTTCCAAAAAATATCACGAATATTCGTATTTAGCGAATATATGTCGAATATTCGACTATATATTCGAGATATATCGCGAATTCGAATATGGCATATTCTGCTCAACACTACTAATGAATAAGGTTTAGGGTTGTGGAGTTTGTGGCTTACTCAACCCTGCTGAACTAGACAGCTTCATATATTAAAATTTTCAAAGCTTTTTGCACTTCTAATGAACATTGCTACACTGACTCACTGCTTTTTATTAGCCTACCTAAGAACCATTTCTACAACAAGCATGGTTTCTATAAATATGGGTTTAAGTTAAATAAGTTAAATAATAATCACAAGCTAAACTAAAGAATAATTTTACAAGTTGTTTTATATCGATTAAGTAAAGGGTAATGTAAGTCTAAATTTGTTTAATTTCTGACTTCTCCATGGTCATTAATTTGCCAATCATTAAAAAAAATATACACCACATAGTTAAACACATTATTTTCTTTTAAATTTGTTTAGAAAACAGTTGTTTCAGTCACTGTTATTAAAAGGAAAGTCACTGGTGTCATTATATCATTGTTAGCATTATACATTGATATGCACTCCTAGAGAAACACATTTTTTGAGAATGAAGACATTTAAGTGTATTTACAGATTTAACTTGGCAAATATTTTGCATCCCTCTTATATTTTGCTTTAAATAAATTACTTGCTTTTGTTCACATCTGGCTGGCTGCATCACCTACATATCAATTACACGCAAGCTTTGTTCTGCCACCAGCAGGAATTTTGTGAAAGTTTTTAAGGTTGTCTGCCGGGAATAAAAGACACAAAGTCAAGGACACACAAAATGAGCTATTTTTGTGAACAGTACTAATTACTTGGCAACAATTTCTCACTCTGAAAGAATTAGATCCTAATGTGTCTTGAATCCCATTACTAAAAACGTATAATACAAATTGGAGGTCTGTATTTTTAAAAACTGCTTGCAACAACATATTTTTGCATAAAGGAAAACTTCACTTTTGTTAGAAAAGTGGTTATAACCTGGACTTGTGTCTTTTTCGCAACAAGACTAACCAAGGGGGTTATTTACGAAAGGGAAAGCCACTTTGCATTACAAGTGCACTGAAAGTGCACTTAGAAGTCTAGTCGCTTTAAATCTAAGGGGTAGATCTAAAAGGAGGGAAAACTCTGCTGATTTTATCATCCAATCATGTATGTACCCCTTGGATCTACAGCGACTGCACTTCCAAGTGCACTTGTAGTGCAAAGTGGATTTGCCTTTAGTTAAGAACCCCCTATGTAAAATTGTGGTTTGATTTACTAAAGTGCATTTTTGCAAGTGCAGTTGCTCACTATTAAATGATATAGAGGTCTGCTGATTTCCATCATTCAATCATGTGCAAGCAAAAATGCTGTTTTTTATTTTATTTTCCTTGCATATGATTGGGTGTTCTTTGTAAAAAGTGTACAGTCTATTTGCCTTTAGTAAAGTAACCCCTATTTAACTATATAACATACATATTGGCTAGGCTATATAGACTATTTTGTAATTTAAAGCCCAATTCTGGTTAAAAAAACGTGGGTTACTATTCTTAAATCTAGCCAAATTCCCCTGTCCCTAGTCATCCACCTCCACTCCTAGAATTATGCCCATCTGAATTCTATTTATACTTAAGTTTTTTCCAGCTATCTCTAGGTCAGTCATGTCACACATGGGGTCCTCTTCCCCTTCCCCCTCTTCTACTGGGCAGCCCTTAACAGAGAACACAGTGGCACTGACTTGATGGCATCAGAAGCACTCTTGTTAAGTGCTTAAACTGTGAATTTAGGATGCCATGGTGACATCCTTCTTAGGTGATGGGTCCCGGATGTCTTGCACATATAGGGCCAGATTCAGGTAGATCAGAGCATCTTTGCTCTGGAGTAACGCTTCTCATTTACGTTACGCTGCCGAAATTTTAGGAGCAAGTGCTGTTATTCATGAAGCACTTGCTCCTAAAGTTGCGGCAGCGCATCGCAAATGAGCCGGCAGAATTCAAATTGGGCGGGTACGGGGCGTGTAGTATTCTAACTAAGCGCGATCCCGCGGCGAACGTACTGCGCATGCGTCGAGTGTCAATGCATCCCAGTGCGCATGCTCCAAATTCTGTCAGTGAATGTCAATGACGTCACATCCCCATTCATGAATGTTTTACGCAAGCGACGTGATTTGTTTATTTTCCGACACGATGACGACGCCTATACTTAACATAGGATACTCCACTAGGGGGCTGCTTTATCTATACGCCGCGTATCGCTTCCGGAAACGTCGGAAAGTCACTGCGTCGCGCCCGAAAAAGATCGTGAATTGCCGATTCCCGCTCATTAACATATTTTTTGAGCGTAAATCGGCGGGAACGCCCCCGGCGCCATTTTTAAGTTGAAGTAACGATGCGATGGCGAAATTCAATTACGCCGATCGCATCGGAACTCCAACCCGGCGTTTCTTGTTTTCTGGTTACAGAAAACAGAAACGCCGGCTTAAAGTGACAGTTAGGCTGGCGGATCCATTGATCTGCCAGCCTAACTCTACCTGAATCTGGCCCATAGAATGTCTTGCTGCTTGAATGATGCTGGGTCATTCAAAACAGAACCAAAAATTCCCAACTCAACTTACCGACCAGCCTGCAAACCAACTAAATTGTCCTGTCTAATAGAATGCATTGAAAACAAGGGTTTAGTCTGCACACATTTCCAAATTCAAGCATGAGCTACAGGGCCCCATCAAGGCACCACAATATGCTCTGTAGTCCTAACTCTAAATTTTGAGAGCCTCCATAGTAGAAGCACATGCATTATAATGGATAGGCAGAGGGCAAGTGAGCCTGGAACGAGCCTACCCCTCCTTAAAGGCACAGAGGCCCAATGGACACCCAGCATATAGCACCACAGCAGAAAAAATGTCCAGTACATCCCCTCACCAATATTTCAACAGTACAAACAAATGACTGCCCTCACCTATAACTGGCCTTTGTAGCAAGGAGCACATGGAAGGGCAACACATGCAAAACATTGGGTGTCATTCAGTCAAAAATACTGAAAATATATAGTGGCAAAATATAATTACTGCAGGGGCAGTGCAAAGAAGTTCTACTAGATCGAAGTCAAGTATTCAAGCAGCATTTTGATTTTGGATATGTGTGATGAGATGGGGCTCAGAAAATGTAGCTTTACTCTTCAGAAAATAAATGAATTTGCATTGGAGAAAGGAAAGGACATCAATAAAAAATATATATTGGGCACTGTAACTGCCTGTATTATTTTTTCCTAATCGTTCACTTTTTAGGATTAAAAAAGCAAGAAACAGAACAAGACTTTGCATATGGTAAGGACAACCTTACAAGCATGATTTGACACTGATTTATAAAACAGAGGCAGAAAATATACCATGTGGAACTTTTGCTTGATTTAATGGTTTTGCACTTAGATGGAGTTTTAACACCAATGATGTTTTGACTTTTTGTTCCCATTTCATGAGATCTTAATCTTTTAATGTTTTCAGAGCACAAGATCAAAAGGCAGTTAAGTGCACAATCCCCCCACCTCCTCTAAACTCATTACAAGATGTTTTATAAATCACAACAATATGTGTTTTCTAACAGCTTACTGTTAACACCAAGTGAATACTCCAATTATTCCCTCTTCTTATGTAATAGTTTTGCTTGTGCCGGTGTGTTCCTTTAAGGTGTGTGCAGGTTATCACCAAACCGTCACCATTCAGTGCTATCCCGTCACCTTCAGAAATGGTCACTCACCAGATATTAAATCAACCAGAGCCCGTGGTTCATTCACCAGGATAACCAATCCTATTAGGACTTTCCTTTTTACTGTTGGGTACTTCAAATGTGGAATGCCATCACCTCCTGTGGAAGCTCACATAAAAAGAATGGTGATCCACATGGTGTAGTATGTTAAAATAATATTTATTATAAAATCAAAAAGATATTGCACTCACATTTGGTTGTGCCTATGTGCCGGCACTAAGCTTCTCCAGCAGTGTATGCATCAAAATGTGGGTAGGTAAACAAAGCCGTGTTCCTTATGGTCTCCCAACCGTCTTACAGCCTGTGTGGTTCAGCAGCCTCTACGTTTCGCAACCAAAGTTGCATCATCAGGAGCTTCCCGGCCGTGTGTATGCTCCATCACAGTTTTTCTCATAGGAAAACGGACACAAATGGCCGGGCAAAAGTCCGCCTGTTTTCCAGGTGGGAAAAAGAGAGCTGGTTCTCTTTTTTTGTCTGGCGGTTTTTGGGCAGTTTTCCATTCGGAAAAACTGCGAGGAGCATACACACAGCCGGGATTCCCGGCCAAACGCATTCCCATCTGGAAAATTGATGTTTTGTGTGTAAGAAGCATCTGTCTCTGGAGCAGCCACTTGTCCTGATCCCCCTTCAGCCCAACGGTATCCGAGAGCTCAGGATAGCGTGGTAATGTCACAGACAGTCTCCACCTGATATTTTGTGTCCTGATTGGACTTCATTGACCTAGAGATCAATGTTCTTCAAACTAAAACAGATTTTGGAGAGTGTGAAGAAATATAGAAGGAATATCACACAATGTCACATGCAAATATGGTTCTTGGAAACCATAAAACAACAAATAAAAATAAAAATAGTTTACAACAAATTTGGATTTTCTACTACTACTTTCACTTTTTGCCAGCATATATTATTTTGAGGTATCATATACATTTCCTCTACAACCTCTACATTCAATTATATTATTTCGACCAATGCTGTCACAGAATTAGACTGACCAAAAAAGAAGGTTAACAGTAAATTGTTGCCTTTCCTGATGCCATTGCCATGGAATCAAACCATCCAGTTAGTGTCACTCTCCTGCATCACAAAGTGGTGACGTAGAGGCCAGGGATGAGACAAATTGCCATGGGTTCAGTTTCAGCAAGGTTTGGGGAACTTCAAAAAAGTTTGGATGTCGACCCTGAACCCCAATAAAATCAATGGAAGGCATCAAGTAAAAATGCCAATTTTTTGTGCTAATAGACAAGGAGATGTAAAAAAAATAGCATAGGGGGGGGGGGGTAAAGAAGGTGGGCACTGCCCTGCAAAACATGCATGCAAAAAAAAAAAAAAAAAAATTAAATTTCATTTGGCCTGGAACAATACTCTTAAATAACATTTATTGTGTATGGTATATAAATATAGATGAAACGAATCAATCCGGTTTTCCTGACGAAGTCACGTGATGCAAGATACCATGCAATGCTCAGTATATACCAGATTACATGCGCTGTTTTATTGTGTTTTATGTAAGAGGCTTTCTTAGTGCAATAAAGTTGTTGTTTGACATTTTACCCTATGAGGGGTATGTTTATTTATGTTCTAAAATGTTGCTGAGCAGATGCACCAGAGAATAAAAGGGACCACAGGTGTCTTAAAGGGACCAGTACATGAGTAACCGTTAGAATTGTACCTATTGGAGGTGGAGAGTGGTGGAGCAGCATAACAGTTCATTGAATATATTATTCAAAGGCTTGTCTTCATTCTATATGAGGTTAGAGTTCTGAGAGCATGGGAACACTACACAAAGGTGGAAGTTCACTATTATTTATTTATGATACACATTGATAGACATTTGATCAGAAGGTGATTGATATATATCACGTCTGGAGCATGGACTTTATTTCAACTAATTCATGACCTCACTGAGGTCACCATAGCACTTGCACTTGCACATAGCACTTGCACTTTATATTGGACTTTTATGAAGAATTGATATTTGCACTTACCGATATGTTGTTTATTATTTATTTTTTTTGCATTGATTTTCACGCATTTGATTTAGGCTGTGTAACCCCATTTTACACTATTGTCTGAATGGTGCCCTATTTCTGCTTGTAAAAGAATACAGGTCTGTGTGCCAAGGCAGTATCCTGGCCTGGGCCAATAAGGCCCAGGCCTAGGGCAGCACATTGCAGGGGGGCAGCATGGAAAGAGTCCCTGCCGACTTGCGATACACTTTATGTTGCTGTAGCAGGTACTTCTCCAGACTGATCTAATCTATTAGGGGACAGCTATCTGCTGCAGCAATGTGGGCTTTTTTCACCCCCCCTCCTCTTTCTCTCTTCACACACAGACTCTCAGAACTGCTTGTTTGTGAACTCCCTATTGGAGGTTGTCTGTAAACTTCCTATTGGAAGAGCCTGAGCCATTAATCAGACAGCAGCAAATGACTGTGGGGGAGGAGATAAAAAGCCAGAGGAACTAGGCCAGAGCCTCTTTTTGCCTGCACCCAATCAGGAGAGCATCTCCTGTACTTTATGTGTGTGTGGAATCGCGCCCTACCAAAGGGCACACAGCCTGCAAATCCAGCCCAGAGCAACAGATTATTCATGCAGCTCCAGTCCAGAAGGACACCCTGCAACAGCTCAAGGACTGAATGCAACTGCGACACACTTGCATCTAAGCTTGATTGATCGCTCAGGGGAGGACCGCAGACTGTGTACAGGATTTGGTAAAGGGGCTTTGCCCAGGAACCTTTAATGCTTTTCATAGAATACCACATCCAAATATTGTCCACAGAGCTCCTACATTGCCGGTGAAGACAATAAAACACAAAGCTTTGCCCCCAGGACATTACCGCGTTTACTCTTAAAGGGGACACACCACAGGTATTAATATCATTTCACTGGGTGTATACTAGAGATATCCTAGGCCGACCTGGGGTTCCCCTTTAGCCACAGCATCCCACACACACCAAAAGTTATTGGGGAGTCTATTTAATCTGTACAAAATATTTACCTATTGCTTTTGTTGTTTGCATAGTGTTCCTGACTGTTTTCTTTAAACTGTTTCAACCAAGTAAACTACAAGAAGAACTGTGTTGTGTATTCCTGCTGAGTTATTCCATTAATCACTGCTAGGTGTGCCAGAGGGGCTGGGACAGTTCATTAGGGTTGAAAGGCAGAGTAACGGACTGAACAAACAAAAGCAGCTCCCTCTGAGGTTTGCTACACTGATATGCCCTGTTGCAACTCATATACCTGGAGGACAGGGTCTACACTGAGGCAGAGCTGCTGGTAACTCTCCATGCCCATGCAAAGAGGTCGCTGACCCCACACCTTCTTCACTAAGGTAAGATCCTTTGTGATAAAAGTACTAATGCGCTGACCAACTTTGGCCTAGAAAAAAATACATATGTACACTACCTGCCGCCGAGAATGTGTTTTTAGCACGACAGCATCGCGCTGATTCTCGGCAACAGGGTGCCGACATCTCGCACTCGCTGGAATAGTAAAAGCACATTCCAGCGAACGCGTCATAGAAGTGACAGGGGTCCGACTTGGATTCCCGCCAATTCTACACGTGGACGGCGTTTGGTATGAATCCTGAGGGGGAACTATCCGCCGGATTTTAAATAAAAATCTGGCATGGGTTCCCCCCTCAGGAGCATACCGGGCCCTTAGGTCTGGTATGGGTTGTAAGGAGACCCCCCCCACAATCCATACCGGACCCATATCCAAAGCACGCAGCCCGGCCGGTCAGGAAAGGAGTGGGGGCGAGCGAGCGCACCCCCCATCCTGAGCCGTACCAGGCAGCATGCCCTCAACATGGGGGGGTCAGGTGCTCTGGGGTTCTTATCCTGGTGGTTCAGCAGTTTATCATGAACCACTAGCCTCTTTAAAATTATCAGCCAGGGTTTGTCTGGCAAAAATGTAGTGCCAACAGAAGATGTCTGCCATCCACCTCAACTGTGAAATTTTCATGCATTAAATCTCAATATTGGCCATGCCCCTAAGGCACGCCATGAATGAGTACATATGCAATTATAGTACGAGAACTGGGAGCTGGGGTTCTTTTTCTGCATCAACGGTTCTTCATTTAGGACAAGTTTAGCATTTTGATACTTGGATTAGGGTTTGGTGTGCATTTTATAACACAAAAACCCTTATAATCCATGACAGATTCTTATCCTAGATAGGAAACTGGTATGTATTTTTAAGGGGGACAACACCTAACAAAAAATGTAATAAAAAAGGAGAAGTCTAGCAGTCTAGTTAGCCATCAAAGGGACAAGTAGCCCCTTCCCTCCTGAACCAGATCAGGCCACATGCCCTCAACATTGGGATGGTGGTTTGCCAGGGGGGTCCCCTGGCAAAGCACCTTGTTCACATATTGATGAGGACAAGGGTCTCATCACCAAATCCCTGGATGTGGAGTTCTGTGGGGTTAAACGTAACAGTTCTGGAAGCCCCCTTTAAGATAAGAGTGACCAAAGATATCCAATCCCAATCCCCCCCCCCGCCGGTCACCCTTAAACACACAGATACCACTACATTTTTTTTTTTAAACTGCCTTGAACTATTATTGTAGGGATAGAAAAGATATTACATATTACAGTCACCTGACAACAATAATGTAAGAGCAGTGAGGCCTTTGACTTTCCTCCATCTGAACACTGGATGCTGGAAGAAAGAGAGGACATTCCAAAAGACCTATTAATATGGAGTATTGAGGGAAAAGTGTAGAGACACAGAGCCCGTGGGAGCAAAAATAGTGAAGTGATGCAAGCTAAATGGCTTGCTACTATATTTGAAAATACCCACTAAAGGATATGTAGAAAATCGCTGCTCAACCCTATCCAGTCTATGTGTAAGTTAGCCTCAGCCTTGCAACACTCCACATGCCATGTCCTCTGACAAGTTACACCTCACCCAATGGGCCTAAGTCATAGAGGTATAGTGTAAGAAAGCTAAACCATTAAGCTAAGTAATATTTAGCAATCTTGGGGACCTACCGAGTTTGTAGATCTATACAATATATTTTTGTTGATTCTGGGTCTATCATTCACTGAGATGTACATACATGGTTTCTCTTGTTTATTGCAAGATATAACTTGCCTCATCTTTCCCTCTTATGATATGGTGTAACCAAGCTGTGGGTATAGAAAATAATCCCCCCCCCCCCTTACAATAATCACTTTTAGTCAGTTGGCATATGTCTCGAATAACTTTGTACATCTAGACTTTGCAATATTTGCCCACTCTTCTATGCAGAGCTGCTCAAGTTCAGTTAAATTTGATGGTGACTGTTTGTGGACTGCAGTCTTCAAGTCAATCCACAGATTTTCAATGGGGCTTAAGTCTATGCTTTGGGTCATTGTCATGTTTAAAGGTAAATCTTCTTTCCATTGACAATTTTGTGACAGAGGGCAGCAGGTTTTCCCCAAGAATTTGATGGTATTTTGCCCTGTCCATTTTTCCTTTAATCCTGATTTGTGCTCCAGTCCCTGCTGCAGAGAAACACCCCCATAACAGGATATTACGAATAATTACAGATGGGCAGGTTTTATTGGCAAAGCTTCATTGAACAAGCTGAAGTTAAAGGCGGATTGGCTAGCATAGATACATAGTTAGTCCGGTTGAAAAGACACAAGTCCATCTAGTTCAAAAACACAATCTTATACCCACAGTTGATCCAGAGGAAAGCGAAAAATCCCTGCAAAGCATGATCCAATCTGCTTACAGCAGAGAAAAAAATTCCTTCCTGATCCCCCGAGAGGCAGGTGGATATTCCCTGACACACAGAGCTTCACCAGATTCTGTGTGCTCCAGTTTTAGTAAATTTACTCCAGAATCTTGTGCTGCAGCCTATGGCTCGGCGTGAGATATTTCCCAATATTTACTCCCTCAACAGAAAATGAAGGGAACTATTTTCCAACGAAGACACATATCCTATTCCTCCAGCATTTATCAAAAATGGAAAAATTGGGGAAAATTTTATTTCAGGTAAATCTCCTCCCTTTGAACAGCCATTATATGGACAATCATAAAACAAATTGTAGCGCTACCCCATTCAGGAGCGGCTGGTTGTTTTTGGGATCGGCATATTAAGTTACCCTCGGTGGCTTCTCTAGGGGTGATGGTAGTGAGTACAGGCAGTGAGCGAATGTCCAGTCAGCAATGGATTTTTCGAATGCTTTATTTCCATGGCCCAACATGGCCAACATCAACATGAAGTAGGATAGGAAAGGTTGACGAAGCAGAAGAAGAACATTTGCAGTATCAAGCCTAGGATAATTAGGGAAAGCAAGCAATAGCACAGTTCGTCGCCACCCTAGTCAGAGTGGGTGAAGCGCCTCCGGACAGACTCCTGTCATGAGCCTGGCAGCCGAAGTGTCACTTAGGTTGCTGGGAGTAACAGACCTCTGCCACAGGCCTAGCTCAGGCCTCTGCCACAGGCCTAGTACTTGGATGAGCTTGATGGATTCTCGAGCGAATCCTCCTAGTAAATTCAATCAGGGTCACCAGTTGACAGTTTGAAGTGTACCTGTCAATCTCCCGGTCACCAGATCCTTGATGGTTCGTTCAAGCCCTATTGGATCACCTGCCTCCGGGTTCTCCTCAAGCCAATCCCCCACCAAACTGCATACAGCCAGGGATCCTTTCTAGTGTAGCTGGGGACCCAGTAGGTCACCTTCTCCTTCAGCATCCGCATGGAACTCCGCGTAGCATATGACCCCGGCCAGGTAGGCCATGGTAGGCCATGTTGCCGGGGTCCATTGGATGCGCACACCCTGAAGGTGGGAGCCGCACCTGGAACCCCTCTAGCGCCACCTGCCGCCCAACTTTAGTGTAGCGCCCATACTGAAAGTAGGGGGGACGCTACAAAATCATATAACCTAACTATGGAGTTGTGCCCTCATTCACTTGCTTTATGTTACTAGAGGACAATAGATGAAAAAACAGCTGCATATATCAGCCTTTTAAAGATACCATAAAATGAACCATTTTTAGGCTTATTTCACAGAATTAAAAAAATACAAAATTGCCTTTTAATTACATTCTCTGACATCAATGTGTTCTTCTGCTATCAACTGCTAGTTTGCAAAGGTTGGAAGATATACAAAAGTAAGCATCATCTTTTATCAAACATATATCGAAAACAATTTTAAACCTTCCTCTGCATAAACAAAGTAAATTCATTTAGTTTGAACCATAAGCTACTAACTGCTAAAAGTTTTACATTTATTTTCTGAGCATTGTCAGAGTCATTCTGAGTTCAAGCTATCCAGTTGCAGGACAACTTCATCTGTAAATTTCAACACCCTAGATACCTCCGTCAGCATTTAGAAGTTCATATTGGAAATGCATCTCTTCCTATTAATCTCTGCTCCATTGGTATGCAGTGCTACAAGGGAAATTGCTGCAATTAATTGGCTGAAAGAATGGAATGATCACACAGAAGCAAAAACCAGATTATAGCCCAGAAAAAAAAAAAAACGCGTGCCTCAAGTGTTAGCTCTGTCTGAGGTCATTTTTAGAAAAACAGTGGGAACCAATTCCCAAGCCTCAGCTTCCTTGCACCTGTTGCGGAGATCAGATAAAATAGTAAAGTAATTGTATGCAGATACGGTTCCACTGGAAATATTCATTTTTACCATGCTTATTTTACAACATATTAGGAATGACTGGACTTACATTCATAGGCTACTAGACAGTCAAGATTTTCACATTTAGATATTATGTAATGTCATTACCAAAGGCACTCGGTGCTATTCTGCTGGTATATGTAATTTTTACTTGGGGACCGAACACTGTTCAGCTGTTAACTCTTATACCATGATACAGACACTTTGTAAAAACATTCTTTCTCATGCAACACTTTGTGAGAAGAACAGAGTCAGAAAATATTCACACAGATGAGTCAATACAAATTCTGACCAAGGGAAATCTACCAAGCTGAAAAGACAATACCAACAAAATGCAATTTGCAAAGAGCTAAGTCACATTCAGTAGTTTTTTTATGTATCACTTTGTTAGTCTAATGAGGATGAAAAAACACAATTTCAGTTTATTTTTGCTTAACCCCTTTACAACAGCATTACAGACTATATATTGTCCAAAGTATTGGGACGTCTGCCTTTACACGCACATGAACTTTAATGGCATCCAAACTCTTAGTCCGTAGGGTTTAATATTGAGTTGGCCATGGCCTACCCTTTGCAGCTATAACAGAGCTTCCTCTCATTTACTAAGCTTCAAGTATTCTGGGAAGGCTGTCCACAAGGTTTAGAAGTGTGTCTATGGTAATGTTTAATCATTCTTTCCAAAGTGGATTTGTGAGGTCAGGCACTGATGTTGGACACAAAGCAAGGTCCATATGACTGAGTTTGGGGTGGAGGCACTTGACTGGCATGTGCAGTCTCTCTGCCCTGCTCCTGGTACCCCCTCATAGTATTCCGTAATCATTGGCTTTAATTAATCAAAGTACAGTACAGTATACTCAGAGAAGAAGTTAACTTTAAGGTAACTTTAGCTGTTAAAAAAGTTTGTAAACTAAAATTAACTATTGTTCCATTCGTATCTTTCTGTTCATTCATCGGCAGATGAAACACATGAACATATATCTGCAAACAATGTCAGTTAAACCAACCAGCAAAGTGCACATTCTTATTGCTTTTAGTAAATAAACTCCTATGGCTCTGTTGTTTCCCTTGGGGGGGGCCCAACAAAGAGGATGGGCCTGGAGCGCCGGCAGGGACCCAAGAAGAAGAGTATCCGGCAGGTCTGTGCAAAAGTATTGGACAGAGCAAATAAGTATAGATACTGTATGTTTGTTATTTTAATAATAATTAAAAACAAGGTTTAGAACTGCTTCAATTGAACAAGCAGAAGATAGATGCTGATTGGTTACGATGCACAGCTGCACCAGATTTTGTACTCTCCTGTTTTAGTAAATAAATCCCACAGTGTATTAGCACTCTATGTACTTTGAATTAGAGAAGTCTGAATAATGAAACATAATTGCTAACTCTTAGCTATAGTTATGTAATTTGCACCTTATTCTGGCATTTACAATGAGGCTGAAAGGTAGGCCTAAAGCGGAACTCCACCTAAAAAGGAAAAGTTCCGCTTTAAGTCCTCCTCCCCTCAATCCCTGCATCTAGTTTTGACAGGTCCCTTCTTCCACTTCCAAGTTTTCCTCTCCCCCTTCCTCCCTGCAGTCTTCTGGGATACATCACAAGTCCCAGAAGACTGTGAACTATTAACAAAGCACAGAGCGGTTCATGCATGTGCAGTGTGTAGTAAAGCCAGAAGCATAGCTGGCACCAGGGAATCTGAACGCTAGTGAAAAACTAGCCCAGGTGAGGATGGCGCTGGATCTCTGGATAGGTAAGTGTCCTGTTATTAACTGCATGCTGACCAGCCTCCGCAGTTATACGGCGGCAGGTCGGCTCTGCTGGGCGAGATCACGTAGCTATATGTCATCTAGCCGAGCAGCCCCCCGCTTGCCCCTGACTCCTGCACGTGTGCCCGGCTGGCACAATCATCGCCGGGCACCCGCGATCGCTCGTTACAGAGCGAGAACTGGGAGCTGTGTGTGTAAACACACAGCTCCCGGTCCTGTCAGGGGAGAAATGCCTGACCGTCCACCCCCCCCCCCGAGTTAGAACACACCCAGGGAACATACTTAACCCCTTCCTCGCCCCTTAGTGTTAACCCCTTCCCTGCCAGTGGCATTTTGATAGTAATCAAAGCATTTTTATAGCATTGATCGCTATAAAAATGACAATGGTCCCAAAAATGTGTCAAAAGTGTCCGAAGTGTCTGCCATAATGTCGCAGTACTAAAAAAAAATCGCTGATCGCCACCACTACTAGTAAAAAAAAATATTAATAAAAATGCCTTAAAACTATCCCCTATTTTGTAAACGCTATAACTATTTCGCAAACCAATCAATAAACGCTTATTGCAATTTTTTCAACAAAAAATATGTAGAAGAATATGTATTGGCCTAAACTGAGAATTTTTTTTTTTTTTTACATATTTTTGGGGGATATTTATTATGGTAAAAAGTAAAAAAATATAATTTTTTTTCAAAATTGTCGCTCTATTTTTGTTTATAGCGCAAAAACTAAAAGAAATCTCTATTTGTGGGAAAAAAAGGACGCCAATTTTGTTTGGGAGCCACGTCGCACGACCGCGCAATTGTCAGTTAAAATGACGCAGTGCCGAATCGCAAAAAGTGATCTGGTATTTGACCAGCAATATGGTCCGGGGCTGGAGTGGTTAAAGTTAAGCAGCTATAGGATTTGGAGTTTCTGACGATTCATTATTTCTTCCAGATTGTGCCTCTTCTTTAGGTTCTTTACCTATAAATAATGTGCTTTTTGAAATGCAGGTTGCAATAAAGAACTTAACAAGGACTCTGGATTCAAATGTTTGGGAGGAATAAGATGTAATGCTGTGTGGCTAGTGGTATACAGTGGCGTAACCAGAGTTATTGGCGCCCGGGGGAAAACTTTTTTTTCGCCCCCCCCCCGGCGCTAGCGCATGACCACATACGCCCAATCACAGGGCGCCATGCCAATCAATTGCCACCACTGTACCATGCCATCAATTGTCACCACTGTGCCATCAATTGTCACCACTGTCCCACCAATCGTCACCACTGTGCCACCAATCGTCACCACTGTGCCACCAATTGTCACCACTGAGCCACCAATTGTCACCACTGAGCCACCAATTGTCACCACTGAGCCACCAATTGTCACTGTCCAGACATCTATTCACCTCGGAGCTTTATATTATAACCTGCTGGGACTTGTAGTTCTCCATCGTCTCCTGGGGCTCAGGTGCATGCAATCCACCATCTTTGTTCAGTTTTTCTTACTGCTGGGACTTGTAGTCCCATAGATGGTGGATCGCATGCACCTGAGCCCCAAGAGACGATTGAGAACTACAAATCCCAGCAGGTTATAATACAAGGCTCCGAGATGGATGGGTGTCCGGACATCCATCCACCTCAGAGCCTTATTGTATGATAATGTATAACCTGCTGGGACTTGTAGTTCTCCAATCTCCATGAGCCCCAGGAGAACTACAAGTCCCAGCAGTCTTACTAAAATAACAGACTCTGAGGTGGATAGGTGGGGATCAGGCAGAGCACCCCTTAAGATTTACACCGACACCCCCCCCCTTCTTACCTTGCTGGAGAAACTTGCCGCCGCCGCCGCGCCGCGCTGTAAACACATGTTCTAGGCCAATCAGCGCGCCCTTCTGTCTGGTTGGCTGGTGTTTCCCGCCACTCCCACATCAAGGGAGACAGACAGTTCCACCAGCCAACCAGGCGCGCCGCTGCCGGGTGTGCCAAGATGGCCGACAGCTCCAGTGCTAGGCCCAAGCCGCGGCCTTTCCTGAGGCGGCGGCGGCGGCGGCGCATTCCGCGGACGCAAGGATTTCGCCCCCCGCAATTTTTCACCCGGTGCAGGAGCCCCCCCTGCCCCCCCCCGCTACGCCAGTGGTGGTATAAACATTATTTTGCATACAGTTTCCTTTCATCCCAGTGTCCCCAAACATTGCATACAGAAGTACCTGTCACAAGTGAAGTCACTCAGCATGCTCAAATATGAGAAAATATGAGAAACATCCCTGGGACCAGAAGCAAAATACAAGAATACTGCGAGGAGACTGATTTGTTCAGCAGCTGCAACAGTAAAGCAGGCCATACACGGTCAAATTTCGAACTAATTTTCTTTTCAAAATCAGAAAGTTTTGTTTTTTTTGTGATCTGATGATGCCACCATTGATTTATGAAATTCGGCCGAAAAAACCTTCATGCTGCCGGGAATATTCGTTTCTCTTCCACTTATGCATCTCATCCCTCCCTCCGGTGCCATGTTTGGCACCTTTCAGAGGGGAGGTGATCAACAGGTACCTGTTTATGTCAGGTACCATTTCCCACTTCCAGGAGACCTGGAGGCCATGTGTATGCTTCCTCACAGTTTTCCCGACAGGAAAACTGGCAGGAATTATGGTGAGAAAATAGTAAACACTGTGAGGGAGCATACACACAGCCAGGATTCCCGGCACAAGGTCTCCCCGCAGTTTTCCCAACGGGAAACCCGGCCTTGTGTACACGGGGGAAAGTTACCAAGCAGTTTTTATTTTTTTCCGGCGGGATTCCCGGCGGACCTTATACTGCTGGGAATCCTGGTCGTGTGTACCGGGCTTTAAAGTAAAAATTTGGAGAACATCATGTGATGACGAAACATGTCCAGCAGAACTCTGTGTGTGTCACTTCTGGTTTCCCTCCTCTCTTTTCTTGTTTAAAATTAAATGTTTATTGTGATGCTGGAACCATCAAATCATGGATCCATACACCTACAATGAGAAGACATAAGAGCTTCGCCGGGAGGGAGCATCTGGTTCTGGTGTGAATATTATGTGTGGCTGACTGTCTCTGTCTGGGGTCAACACCCTCTTGTAAGTGCATGTGGTGATATGGCGTCACAAGAGAGCACTATCCTGTTGTTTAAGCACAAGCACTTTTCATACAGCCACAAGGATGGACTTTTATTATGAGGATTCACAATATATGGAACTGAGCACTTTATGTACCATATTTATCGCTGTATAACATGCACTCCCCTCCCCCCGAATATAGAGGGAAAATGATGTGTGCATGTTATACGCTGATATTGGTCTTCCTCGGAGGGGAAGGGGAGGGGCGAGTGCCACCAGATTACACAAGACTGTGTGGACTGTGTGTGACTGCGAGCGCTGAGTAAACAGGAGATCCCTCTGTGTAATCCGGCAATGGCAAGTCTGTATTAATGGGCAATTGTGAGGGTGGAGATGCCCACTGATCAGGCTGCAATGATGGGCAATAGCAAGGCTGCAGATGGACACTGATCAGGCTGCGTTAATGGGCAATGGTGAGGCTGCAGATGGGCACTGATCAGTCTGCAATGATGGGCAATAGCAAGGCTGCAGAGGTGCACTGATCAGGTTTCATTATTGGGCAATGGCGAGGCTACAGATGGGCACTGATCAGGCTGCAATGGTGAGGCTGCAGATGGGCACTGATCAGGCTGCAATGATGGGCAATGTCGAGGCTACAGATGGGCAATGGTGAGGCTGCAGATGGGCACTGATCAGTCTGCAATGATGGGCAATAGCGAGGCTGCAGAGGGGCACTGATCAGGTTTCATTATTGGGCAATGGCAAGGCTACAGATGGGCACTGATCAGGCTGCAATGATGGGCAATGGCGAGGCTGCAGAGGGGCACTGATCAGGTTGCATTATTGAGCAATGGCGAGGCTACAGATGGGCACTGATCAGGCTGCAATGATGGGCAACGGCATGGCTGCAGAGGGGCACTGATCAGGTTGCATTATTGGGCAATGGCAATGCTACAGATGGGCACTGATCAAGTTGCAATGGTGAGGCTGCAGATGGGCACTGATCAGTCTGCAATGATGTCCAATGTCGAGGCTGCAGATGGGCACTGATCAGGCTGCATTAAAGGGCAATGGCGAGGCTGCAGATGGGCAATGATTAGGCTGCATTAAAAAGCAATGGTGAGGCTGCAGATGGACACTGATCAGGCTGCATTAATGGACCCTTATTTTTCTTCAAAGTTCTTTATTTAAAATGTTTTCCTGAAACTTCCCTCTTAAAATTAATGTGCATGTTATATGCCTGTTATATTCTATGGAGCAATATATATATATATATATATATATATATATGTGATTGAATATAATTTGTTTTTGAAGTACATCGGCTGCACTTTAGCACACATATTGGTCTAAGTGTTTATTATTATTAAATATTATTTATTAGTAAAAATGTCTGAGACTTTCGAACCACTTTCAGGAAAAAAAACATTGTAATTCTGTGTAATTCTTTATGAATATGTCAAAATTAGCTTAACCCACACAGATCAATATACAGCAGCGTGATCTTCCAAAAGCAAACAGGGCACATTACTTTACTGACAATTGTCCAACACAGCTAATGCACTAATGTGTAAAATGAATTAAAATTCAATTCATCTAACAGCATGACCATTACAAAATCTCCTCTGGGAACCTCTGGGAACTAAACAAAAAGACACTGTAACACAGCAAAGATCCAAGCTGTGCAGGCACCTGCACTGAGAGTGTCAGAGGAATTAACATGGTTTAAAATATCATCTCTGCCCAGACTCTACACACAGATGTCTAGAGGTACCAAATGTGAAGGGTTAATCACAACATTGTACCAGCGTGGAAAAGAGTGAAGTACCCCCACCACCTCCTTATGTCACTCCTACAAAGACCCCCTCCCTCACTCCCCCCACTATATAGATGCCTTGCTGAAATGCCTCAAGATTCACAGAAATCCAGATATCAGGACAGGATCTGCTGTGCATAGCCTAGGGTATCATAATCATTATGTGCAGGTGAGGTCACTGCTTGTGGTCCTATGAGAGATCATTGCACATAATGTCCACAGGATCTCTGAGTGACCATGAGGACCTCCTGGAGCTGAGAGTGCTGGAACTTCAGTATTCCAAATCCAAGAGGACGGGATGCAGTGATCTACTGCTGGACCACTCTACAGACAACTCTGAAGAAGATGGAGCTGCAGATACCTCCACTGATAAAAAGAAGAGGACCTGTCGCAGTCAGCAGATTCCAGACAAGAAGTCAGCACCCAGGTCATCCAAAGATTGCAAGCAATCCCAGAGAAATGCAGCCAATGCCAGGGAAAGAGCCCGCATGAGAGTGCTGAGCAAAGCTTTTTCCAGGCTAAAGACCAGCTTGCCCTGGGTACCCCCTGACACCAAACTCTCCAAGCTGGACACCCTGAGACTGGCCTCCAGCTACATTGCACACCTCAGGCAGCTGCTGCAGGAAGACAGATATGACAATAGCTATGTGCACCCTGTCAACCTGGTAAGAATGAAGCTTCCATACAGTCAGCACCAGTCGGCTTCACGAGCTGCCACATGGTAATGGACAATGCTGTGTGTTTATATGCATGATATCACTGTGATCTCTGTGCAGGAGGATAACATCTAGTGCTGATTATACCTGTACAATGCATTATTTCCTGCAGCAGGACAGCCGTATGCACCTACCTGATTGTATTAGATGTAATATGTTGCTTGAAATGTAAATTGTATACATTGTACACAGGCTACACAATGATATAGAAGAATGGATAAATGGATATGTGCCTAAAAAAGGAAAGAGAAAAAAAATTGTACATAAATACATTTTTTTTCTTTCTTTCACACATATATAGGGATATATATATATATATATATATATATATATATATATATATATATATATGTCCACAGAATTATGGTTATGGTTTAAAAATATACCACAAATTATAATAATAACAATATATATATATATATATATGTAAGAGAGAGGGGGTTATTTATATATATATATATATATATATATATATATATATATATATATATATATATATATATATATTATAATTTTTATCGTTATTATTATTATTTGTGGTATTTTTTTAAGCCATAACCATGATTCGGTGGGCATTATATATATATATATATATATATATATATATATATATATATATATATATATAAATCCCCACTCTATATATACGCGAAAGAAAGAAAAAATGTATTTGTGTATCTTTTTAAACCATAACCATAATAAATGACACGTTTGGCAAGTAAGAACTAAATTCCATCCTCACAAAGGAGTAAAAGACAAAAATATGACGTGAACATTTTTACTTTTATGTAATATTATCTTTTTATGTACAAAATCAATCAATAAAGGCAGACATGCACTGCAAGTCATTTATTCACATTAACCAATTTATTATTAATTAACGTTTTAAGTATAAAATCAATAAATAGAGGCAGGCATGCACTGCAAGTTATTTATTCACACAAACAGACTTATTATTAATTAAAAAAAAAAAAAAACAATGTGCAAAAATGCAGTGTTCTGTAGCAACCAATCAGGTATAAGCTCTGATTTTTTATTTATTTTTTACTTTAAAAACTCTTAAAAAAAACACTGTGCAAAATGCAGTATTCTATATCAAACAATCAGGTATCATCTCTGATTTTTTATTTAATTTTTTAAAATATTAAAAACTTTTGAATGTTGGTAGCTATCTGTTACTGCTGTTTGCAGCCAATGAATACCTGATGTTATGGTCTTATACATTACCTTCCTAAGGTATTTAAGAAAGTTGTTTAACAGTCATCTGATGCAGTCATATTTTTTTATTACAGACGTGGCCATTTGTGATGCCAGGAAGATTGGAATGTGATGCCAAAGAACCTATACTATCCACTAGATTATTGGGGGCCACAGCTTAGGATACCATCTGTGCTGCAATATGTGTATTGCTTTAAGATATTACTGACTTATGACAACAAAGGTGCCCAGGACCATCACTAGACTTTTTAACTTCTAATATTCCACTAAAATGCACTTCCTTATAAGCAATTTTTTTTTTTTTTATTAAACTGGATTTTATTATAATTGCACTCCATTCAAGTGCCTTAACACATAACCACTGTAATGAATGAAGTATTAGTATTGTTTTTCCAAGCAGTGTTATAGCCATGACAAAGATAGTAGATTTATAATATATTTTTTAGGGGTTGTCTAAATATGTATTACTTTAAGTATGATGTCTGTGATGTCTTACAGCATTTTATCTTTGAGTTGTTCTTTTAACCAGAACAACGCAGAGACATTTGTACAGCATAGGAAATGTTATATTTTGTAATAAATCAAATGATCGTAAAGTGCCGGATATAAAAGTCTGGTGAAACAAATACAGTGTGCCAAGGACTGTTTACTGACATGTATGTTCAGTTTATCTGAAAAAAAGGATAATCGTTTTAAAACTGGAGATTTAATTTAGCTTAATTTTTAAGAAGTAGTACTTTTTTAAGTGTGCTTATTATAACTAAATGGCATTGGATTAGCAGCTGCTTATGTTATTGCGTAAAACACAGAGGACTTTCAATTTTCTTTGTAAAGGACATAAATAAAATAGCTTGCTTAGCTAGGCTGTTTTTTTTTTTTATTATTATTTGTAAGGCAGTTTAAACTGTAAAAGAAATTTAACAAGTACCCATAGTAACTTATTTTTGACAATGCAAATTTAATTTGATTGCGTACTGTGATTAAAGGCATTGGGGTAGATTCACATACACTTAATATTCCGCTGCGTAATCGAAATATTCTACGCTGCCGTATTTTACCAGGCTCTACACCGAATCCTGGTAGATTTTTGCCCGTACGCTACGACGGCGTAGTCTATTTCTCGCCGTGTAATCGAAATACGCGATTGGGGGGCGTGAAGCATTTAAATTAAGCGGGAAGTCCACCCAGTGGCCGCAATTTTATTGCAGGGTAGATCGGAAGGCGTACAAACACAGTCAAATTGAAGCCCGCAGCCGTCTATTTATGGTTTGAGGTTTTTGACTAGCTAGAAAACGCGCGTAATTTGAAATTACTCCAGTCTAACACCAGTTAGACAGGCGTAATGGCTCTCTGAATCTGGCCCATTGTATTTAGCTACTGTGCTTTCCATTGTCTTAGTGAATTAAAAACAGAGGTACATTTATAAAGTAATGAATGCGACATTCTTCAAACATTAACTACAGGTGAATCTACCTGGTGCATGTGTTTTCATATAACATAATAATTCATGTTTGGCGAGGTCCATTCACTACTTTATAAATATGCATCTTAAAAGATGTTTATTTAAAACTTTTTTTTTTTTTTTTTAAACTTTTTCATTTTTATTTTGGATAAAGTGACAAAGGATTAGAACCCACTGTGTGTCACCATTTTTATGGTGACACCATTGCTAAAATTACCAAAATCTCTGTAACAGAAACACAGATATTACTAAATCCTGCCAGGGAATGTAATCTGTTCTGACTCAAACAAAAAAAAAAAAATGGCCAAACATTCATGTTAATATTATTCAAAGAGACACTGCAGAGGGAAGGGGTGCACTAAATGCAGCAATCCTAAGGAATCAATCAGATTTTACATGACTTCAGTCCCGGAAGGATTTACCCCCTTCCTGACCAAGCTCTTTTTTTGTGATTCAGTACTGCGTCGTTTTAACTAACAATTACACGGTCGTACGATGCTGTTTCCAAACAAAATTGACATCCTTTTTTCCCCCACAAATAGAGCTTTCTTTAGGTGGTATTTGATCTTCTCTGTGTTTTTTATTTTCTGCGCTATAAACAAAAAAAAAAAGCAATATGTTTTACTTTTTGCTATAATAAATATCCCCCAAAAATATATTTAAAAAAAATTATTTATTCCTCTGTTTTCTTCTACATATTTTTTAGTAAAAAAAATGCAATAAGCATATATTGATTGGTTTGCGCAAAAGTAGTTAGTACAAAATAGGGGATAAATGGCATTTTTATTATGATTTTTTTTAGAGCGATCAGTGCTATAAAAATGCACTGATTTCTGTATAACTGTCACTGGCAGGGAAGGGGTTAACACTAGGGGTTAGCTGTGTGTTCCCTCACTGTGTTCTAACTGTGTGGGGATGGGACTAACTAGGAGAGATGACAGATCGCTGTTTCTACTTTGTAGAAACAACGATCTGTCTGCTCTCCTCTGACAGCACAGGGATTTGTGTATTTACACACACAAATCCCCATGCTGGCTCTCGAGCACGCGATCGCACGTCCTCTGGTGGCTCTTAAAGGGCTGACAAATGGGTAAGTGATTTTGCGCACCTGTGCCACTTTGCTGGCGTATATCAGCGTGAGTTGGTCAGCAAGTGGTTAATTTAGTTAAGAGAGAATTCTTGAATTTCTGATTGGTTCCTGATTGCTTTTTCAGCCATCTTACTAAATAAAAGTGCTTTGTTTTTATAGTGTTCTTTTGGTTTACAGCTCTTTTTGTATATTGAGAATATAATCCATACTGTATGTTAATCATTTAACTGATTTTGAAATATTGTTTTTTGAAAAAGTATTATTTTTACCATTTGTTGGTCAAGCAGTATTCTAACTCACTGTACAATAAATCAATACTTTATTTTTCTATAAACGTTTATAAAACAGATGATTTTTTTTTCTCTATATTTCTTGTGGTTTCACTTCTGATATTAAAATGGTTATTTGCTCACATCTTAAGCATTGTCTACATTGGAGTGACAGAGAAAGAATCTGAAATGAAAATATTTTTTTGGAAACGCCAGATATGATTAGCACTGGAATTCAAATAACGATTAGAAAGCAGTGATGTAATGGCAGATTCCAGTGAATGTTGTGTTAGTGATAAACCTGCTTGTTTCTCCTCATTTTCTGTACAGTCTTTAAGTTTCTTTCCTAAGATAAGATAGCGGAATGTGTCTTCACAGTATTGCAGATTTTTCCTGTTCCTACACTCTAGATTAAAGGTTTCAACTTCTGTTCCCAATGAGTGCTCAGAACATATGTGCAAGCCAACTACAATTCATACTTGTACAAAGTCAATACAAATGGGTGATATATACAAGATATAAAATAGAAACGACACACATATAAGGAGTGAAGAGCGCTGCGCACCCCAATATAATGTAGCATGGAAGTTTTTCCCCGGTTGGGGTTTACAAGGTATTACCCAACAACAAATCAGCAATTATCTTTTATTGTCATTGTGGGGTTTATTTATTAAAACTGAACAGTGCAAAATCCTGTGCAGTTCTGCATAGAAACCAATCAGCTTCCATTTTTTTTGCCATGCTTAAAGTGGTTGTAAAGCCTCGTGTTTTTTCACCTTAATGCATCCTATGCATCAAGGTGAAAAAACTTCTGTCACTGGCCAGCCCCCCCCCTGTTTTACTCACCTGAGTCTGTCCACTCCCACACCAGAGACACGCACACCCTCTCTGGTCAGGGTCTCGGCTCTTGATTGGATAGATTGATAGCAGCGCATCCATTGGCTACCGCTGCTGTCAATCAAATCCAATGACTTGGGCGCCGGGGGGGGGCAGTACTGAGTTCGGCATTCTGTGTCTATGAATGCAAATGCTGGGCTCGGGAGCGCGCCCGCGCGTTAACCCCCAGGGACAGTGATTGTCCTAGGGGGTTTCCCAATGCAGGGAGGAGCTGGGACCCCAGAAGACCAGGATCGAGGCCACTCTGTGCAAAATGAACTGCACAGTGGAGGTAAGTATGATATGTTTGTTATTTAAAAAAAAAAAAAAAAGAGGGTTTACAATCCATTTGATTGAACAAGCTGAATTTAGAAGCTGGTTGGCTACCATGCACAGCTGCACCAGATTTTGCACTACACAGTTTTAGTAAAACAACCCCAAAGATGAACCGATGGTGTGTAGGCACATCAGTCCATCAGTCAGCTTCATCGGTGAACCGATGAAAACGGTCCGTCGGACCGTTCTCATCGGATGGACCGATCGTGTGTACAGGGCTTAAGAATTCCAGCATGTCTCCACATGTCAGTTGTCAGTGTGGGCAACAGATTCAGTTATCTGATATAGACAGGAACATGAACCTGAAGCACACACAGAGTGTGGAGGCACATTAAGATCAGAGTGTTCATAGAGACACTTTGTACTTACTGCAGCTAAACTTTTAACTGCCACTGCGACTGTCACACAAACAGGAAGCTGGGTGGGTGGAGCCAGATAGGGATTTACAGACACCAGTTCCACTCGTCTGGTGATTGACAACAGGTACTGGGTGGATCCTTACCCAATAGACAGCCTGGTATTGGATAAAGAATCAGCCCATATGCCTGCTGTCAATCACAAGGAGAGCCCGGACCTGCAGGCGAGTGTCTCAGCTTCCCCATCAGGCACCACCCACTGTAGTATTACTCATACCTTCCCACATTTTGAGATGGGAATGAAGGACACCTACTAGCAAATGTATATAGGCATAGGACACACCCCCTGCCACACCCCTTAAAGGAGAATTATCCAAAAAAGAAAGTTAATTAAATCCACGAGGGCTTTTTTTCTCACTACTATTCCTTTATATTGGCTTTTAACATTTACAAATGCAGCAATTTAGAATACGGATGAAAGGTTTAGCACTGGGAACCACTTTTTGAAAGATGAAAAGTGCATTTTATATACAGCTTTTTAGATCAGGCTAAAATGAGGGACAAATGAGGGGGAAAGAGAGACAGAGAGACTTTGCTCCAAATCAGGGACAGTCCCTTGAAATCAGGGACAGTTGGGAGCTATGGCTTTACTGGCTATTAGAAGGCTGATGGCTGTGCAGCAGACAACCTCCTTAACAACCATGGGCAGGTGGAGAGGGGAAGGCAAATATATGTATAATATATGTACAGAGACTGACACTCTATCCTGTCTCTGTATGTCAGCTTAAAGTCAGTCTAACTACTAGTGTTGCTCACGAATATTCGTATTGCGAATATTCGGCTCGAATATGGCATATTCGAGTATTCGCGATATATTCCGAAATTCGCGGTGAATATTCGCTATTTCGAATGTTCGAATTTTTCCAATTTTTTTTTTAGGACAGATCACATCCTAGACATCCCCGTCGACGTGTAAAAGCATTGCTGGTATGATTAGAGACCTTGGGCCGAGTAGCTGCAGCGATCCTTTTATATTACCGAATTTTCGCATTGCGAATGTGCGTCACTAGGCTTATCGCGCGATCATTGTTTATTGCCGAAAAATTCGCAATGCGATTACGAGAGAGTAGCGATATCGCGCGATTATCTTTTCTTCCGCCTCAGAACGATTATTTCAGTTTCATTATTAAAATAGATCACATCCTAGTGATCTCCTTCGACGTCTAAAAGCATTGCTGTTATTATTAGAGACCTTGGTCCGAGTAGCTGACGCAAATTTTTTATATTGCCGAATATTCGCAATGCGAATATTCGGCAATAGGGATATTGCGCGATTATTTACTCCGCCCTTCTGCATCAGAGCCAATCAGAGTTCTCCTTCCACACTCGTCATAGGTTAGCAACCAATAGGAACCTGCCTGTATGGGCATTATATAAGGTCACTCCCAGCAGCATTTCATTGCAGATCCAGAACTTGGCTAGAGAGTGTGGAGACTGTGTCTGTGTTGCTGGTATTTTGCATCTTGCATCATCATCATCAGCATTGTCCTTTATGGTTGCTATTTGCTACAGTACTTACTGATTCCAGTGGATATTTTCCAGCTCATAATCCTAAACTGCTTTTTGCAAAGCAATACACCCAAGAGCTTTTTTAAAAGCTAATTTTTGTTTTGTGCTCTGTTGTTCAACTTCTGTTAGTGTAGTAAGTTGCAGGCTTAGCTATTGACTGCTTCCTATTGCTTTAATTGCAGATATTCCAGATTTCCTGATTTCTGAAAGGCCCTATAGATTTTTTAAAAGCCCCTTTATTTTTCTGCTGTGTTGTTCAAATTCTGTTAGTTCAGTAAGTTGCAGCTTAGCTATTGACTGCTTCTTATTCATTTAATTGCATATATTCCAGATTTCCTCATTCCTTAAAGGCGCAGGAGCTTTTTTAAAAGCTCTTTTTTTTTTCTGCTGTGTTGTTCAACTTCTGTTAGTTTAGTAAGGTGCAGCTTAGCTATTGACTGCTTCTTATTCATTTAATTGCATATATTGCAGATTTCCTCATTCCTTAAAGGCGCAGGTGCTTTTTTAAAAGCTCTTTTTTTTTTCTGCTGTGTTGTTCAACTTCTGTTAGTGTAGTAAGTTGCAGCTTAGCTATTGACTGCTTCTTATTGATTTAATTGCAGATTTTCCTGCTTCCTGAAAGGGCCAAGAGCTTTTTTAAAAGCTAGGTTTTGTGTTGTTCATTTTAGTTAGATTTCTGTATAGTAAGTGTACATACTGTTGGTGTACATTTATTGCAGCTAGCTTACTTTAGTGTGTGTTTAGTGTCTGTGTTTTCTTGGTTAAAAAAAAAAAAAAAAAAAAGTTATTAGTTAGTGTTTCTTTATTTTTTGGTAGTTGTAGTCCTTGTCAGTTAGTGTTTTAAAAAAAAAAAAAAAAAAAAAGTAGCCTTAGTTTATAGTCATATACGTTTGTGTAAGCAGTTAGTGTTTGTTGAGTGCATTTATTTTTATTTTTTGTAGTTCTTGTCTTTGGTGTACTAGTTTTATTAAAGTTTAGTAGCTGTCTGTGTAGGTCTTTGTCTGCGTGCCTGTCTTTTAAAAAAACACCAAAAAACATTTTACACACATTTCCCTCCCCCAATAAAGTTTACCCCCCCACACACACACATCAGCAATTATGAGCGGCATCCGTGGCCGTGGCAGCAGGGGTAGGGGAGTTACTCCCAGTGCTGGGTCGCTGCCAGCACGGGGTACCTCTCGTGCCCCTACTATTGCTAGAGGATCAGGTGGAAGGGGAGTCCGCCTCATGCGTGATTTTTTTGCATCTGGCAGCCGCCCCATATTGCCATCTCAGGCTCAAGGAGTGGTGGACTACATGGGGCACAGCAGTGCCACTGAGTCGTCGGTCCCGACTCACAGTAGTTCCACTATTACACCGTTGCCTGTAGTACCCCCCCCAGCCCCCAAGAGTCCAGCATCTTACTGTTCGACAGCGACAGTGAGAGGGATGTCTTGGTGGAGGCCATGCATCGGGCAGAGCTCCCGCTCTGTCCTGATGGTCAGGACCTTTTTGAAGGGATGGACGATGAGTATGGGATACCTGCCGTCAGTATCCCAGAGACATCCCTTCAAAGTGGTGGTGCTGTTTTGGTGCAGGAAACATCAGCACCTAGTCAGACCCAGGCGTGGGTGAGGGAACAGCGGAGCCAGGCTATCGGCTCCATGTCAGCTGGTTCCCTCATACCACAACATCACAGCCCTTGGTCTGACATCTCTGGGGGCGAGGAGGGTGACCCATCATGGTTGCCATCTGTCTCGTCGGCTCACTGCGACAGTGACGACGGGGAAGGTAGGCACCCTGTGGAAACGGTGCGCCAGGTCACCACCAGGGAGACCAGCGTCAGGGTCTCCACTGGAGATGGCAGCAGGAGGTGTCAGCAGCAGCAGCAGCAGCAGCAGCAGCAGGCAGCTCCACCTGTGCGTACCGAGTCCCAGCAGATGCAAGTCAGCGTTACCCCATCTGACGGGAGGGTGACGCTGAAGTCACCTGTCTGGGCCTACTTCACCCTGGTGGCAGACAACCCTCTAGTGGCCATCTGCCGGATCTGTTCAGTCAGGGTGAAGAGAGGGAAGATTTTGGCTCGGGTGGGTACCACAGCCCTGAACCAGCACCTGAGGATAAATCACTGGCGGGTGCATGACCAAATGAAGCGTGGTGGTGGTAGCAGCGCCACCACCACAAGTGAGCAGGGTACAGCAGCCCCTGCCACAGCTTCATCTCTTCCCAGCAGGTCATGCCCCCCCGCTCCCTCTACTAGTGGTACTGGTACCGGCAACCAGACCTCTACTTTGACAGCACCCTCCGCGTCCGTGTCCCGCACTGCCGTCCGGCGCCAGGCGACTATTTCAGACGCCTTTGAACGCCACACTCCCTTCTCCACCGGAGACCGACGTGTGCGTTCCCTCAATGGGCTCCTGGCAAGGGTTATTGCCCAACATCTTCTTCCCTTCAATATCGTTGACAGCAACCCCTTCAGACAGATGTTGGAGCAGGCCCAACCCCAATGGCGTGTCCCCAGCCGCCATTTCTTTGCCAGGACTGGTGTCCCTGCCCTACACCAGCACATTGTGAAGAATGTAACCCTGTCGCTGGATCACGCTGTCAGCGACAGGGTGCATCTGACAATGGATGGCTGGACCAGCAGGCATGGGCAGGGGCGCTACATAAGCTTTACTGCCCATTGGGTTTCCCTCCAAGGCGCCGGGGAGGGATCGGCGGCAACAGATTTTGTGGTGCCGCCCCGGGGTGTCCAGGGGAGAACTGCTGGTCTCCGTCAAGCCTCTGTCTCCGCAGCTGCTGAGCCTCCCAGCAAGCGCCCCCGTAGCTACTCAGGTGTGGTGCACGTGCGCTGTCAGGCCGTGCTCCAGCTTGTTAGCTTAGGGGACCGGAGACACACTGGACAAGAAGTGCTGACCGCACTTCAGGCTCAGGTCCAGAAGTGGCTGACACCACGAAGGCTCCAGGCAGGTATGGTTGTCTGTGATAACGGCAGCAACCTACTCTCCGCCCTTCAGGCTGGCAGTCTGACTCACGTGCCCTGTCTGGCACATGTCCTCAACCTAGTGGTGCAGAAGTTCATGCGCACCTATCCTGGGTTGAGTGACATTGTGCTAAGGGTGCGTAGGATTGCCAGCCACTTCAGGCGCTCCCCAACCGCTACCGCATCCCTGTCCAAGTGGCAGCGGGTCAACAGGCTGCCCCCTCACAGGCTGATTGTGGACAGTGTAACGCGGTGGAACTCCACCCTCCAAATGCTGGAGAGGTTGTGGGAGCAGCGAAGGGCGGTGAGGCAGTACCTGCTGGAGCAACCCACTGCCGGCCCAGCATCAACACTCCCGTACATCACCTGTGCGGAGTGGGGGCAGATACACCAGGTCTGCCAGGTGTTGGGCCCTTTTGAGCAGGCGACCAAGATGGTCAGCAGGGAGCATGTCGGCCTTAATGACGTGCTCCCTATAGTGTTCGTGCTGGAGAGGACACTAGATCGCCTGCTCGAAGCTGGGGAGAGTGCCTTGGTGGAGCAGGAGGAGGCAGCACTGCTCCACCGAGACCAGGGCCAGGACGAGGAGGAGGAGGAGGATGATGATGATGAGGACGAGGTTGCTGGTGTCGTCCTGGAGTCAGGGCCTGGCCAGGAGGGACAGCAGGTGTTGGGGGCACCGATAGTCCGGGGGTTGGGCAGCTCTGAGCGTGATCAGCAGCGCCTCAGGGAAGAAGAGTCTGACCTCATTGACCTGGGCAGCAGTGAGGAGTCCCAGCGGGCTGCGCTCTTCCCCATGGCTGCCCACATGCTGAGATGCCTCAGGAGGGACCCCCGGGTTAAGACCATCAAGGGCAGGGATGATTATTGGATGGCCACCCTTTTGGATCCCAGGTGCAAGGGGAAAGTGGAGCAGTTCATCCCAGCCAGTCGGAGGCAGCGCCGGATGGAGGAACTGCAGGCAGGCATTGTCAGCCGTTTGGAGCAGGCAACTCCCCGTCCTCCAGTTGTCGCCCCTCATCTCACCCAGCAGGTGTCTGCACCCAGCAGCAGCCGAGCAGGGGACCTAATGGAAGAGATGAGGATGTTCTTCCAATCGGATCAACCCAGTACCAGCAGCAGCAGAAGCAGTCACCACCAGCGTCTGGCCCACATGGTGGCAGATTACATGGCGTCCGCCGGTGCTTCGGAGAGTATGAATACCGACGACCCCATGGAGTACTGGGTTGCCAGATTGGACACCTGCCGCGAGCTCGCTCAGTATGCGCTGGAGCTATTGTCTTGCCCCCCCTCCAGCGTACTATCTGAGCGGACATTCAGCGCGGCAGGTGGGGTGGTCACGGACAAGAGGACCCGTCTGTCCACAGACTCCGTGGACAGACTCACATTCATAAAGATGAATGAGTCCTGGATCGGCGGTGAGTTTCTGGCACCCGCCGTCGGTTCAGGGCACTGAAGGGTCCCTTGTCATGCATTCCCTGATCTATTTACAGTGCTGAAAAAAAATTATTTGAACACCTGAGTAAATCAATGTAAATATTTGGTAGAGTAGGCTGTGTTTGCAATTACAGCGGACAAACCTTTCTTGTAGTTTTTTACCAGCTTTGCACACACTGTAGGAGGGATATTTGACCCACTCCTCCACACAGATCTTCTCTACATGAGTCAGTTTTCTGAGCTATCGCTGTGAAAACCCGAGTTTGAGCTCCCTCCAAAAATTCACTATTGGGTTTAGGTCTGGAGACTGGCTAGGCCACGCCAGAACCTTGATATGCTCCTTACAGAGCCACTCCTTGGTTATGCTGGCTGTGTGCTTTGGGTCATTGTCATGTTGGAAGACCCAGCCTCGACCCATCTTCAAAGCTATAACTGAGGGAAAGAGGTTGTTGCCCAAAATCTCGCAATACATGGCCCCGAACATCCTGTCCTTATTATAATGCAGTAACCCTGTCCCATGTGCACAAAAACACCCCCAAAGCATGATGCTACCACACCCATGCTTCACAGTAGGGATGGCGTTCTTGGCATGTTACTCATCATTCTTCTTCCTCCAAACACGGTTAGTGGAATTATGACCAAAAAGTTATATTATGGTCTCATCTGACCACATGACTTTCTCCCATCAGTCCTCTGCATCATTGAAGACACCTATGTCAAAAGTTATTTGCCACTCTATACTACTATTACCACTGCTGCTGCTGCTGCTGTTCATGGCTGCTCTTTCCCGAGTCATTACACACTATATTGTCTACTGCTACAAATACTGCTGCTGCTCACGACACCTATGTCACTAGTTATTTGACACTACGGACTACTATGGTCACTACTGACGCTGTAAAGTCCTGCCCACGTGTTTAGATGTACTATGTCTGCAGTCTCTGACCATCTCCTGTACTATGTCTGCAGTCTGACCATCTCATGTACTATGTCTGCAGTCTGACCATCTCCTGTTACATGAGATGGTCAGAGACTGCAGACATAGTACAGGAGATGGTCAGAGACTGCAGACATAGTACAGGAGATTGTCATAGACTGCAGACATAGTACAGGAGATTGTCAGAGACTGCAGACATAGTACATGAGATGGTCAGACTGCAGACATAGTACATGAGATTGTCATAGACTGCAGACATAGTACATGAGATGGTCATAGACTGCAGACATAGTACAGGAGATTGTCATAGACTGCAGACATAGTACATGAGATGGTCAGAGACTGCAGACATAGTACATGAGATGGTCAGAGACTGCAGACATAGTACAGGAGATTGTCATATACAGCAGACATAGTACAGGAGATTGTCAGAGACTGCAGACATAGTGCATGAGATGGTCAGACTGCAGACAAAGTACATGAGATGGTCAGACTGCAGACATAGTACCTGAGATGGTCAGAGACTGCAGACATAGTACATGAGATGGTCAGACTGCAGACATAGTACAGGAGATTGACAGAGACTGCAGACATAGTACATGAGATGTTCAGACTGCAGACATAGTACATGAGATGGTCAGACTGAAGACATAGTACATGAGATGGTCAGACTGCAGACATAGTACATGAGATGGTCAGACTGCAGACATAGTACAGGAGATTGTCAGAGACCGCAGACATAGTACAGGAGATGGTCAGACTGCAGACATAGTACATGAGATGGTCAGAGACTGCAGACATAGTACATGAGATGGTCAGACTGCAGACATAGTACAGGAGATTGTCAGAGACTGCAGACATAGTACATGAGATGTTCAGACTGCAGACATAGTACATGAGATGGTCAGACTGAAGACATAGTACATGAGATGGTCAGACTGCAGACATAGTACATGAGATGGTCAGACTGCAGACATAGTACAGGAGATTGTCAGAGACCGCAGACATAGTACAGGAGATGGTCAGACTGCAGACATAGTACATGAGATGGTCAGAGACTGCAGACATAGTACATGAGATGGTCAGAGACTGCAGACATAGTACAGGAGATTGTCATATACAGCAGACATAGTACAGGAGATTGTCAGAGACTGCAGACATAGTGCATGAGATGGTCAGACTGCAGACAAAGTACATGAGATGGTCAGACTGCAGACATAGTACCTGAGATGGTCAGAGACTGCAGACATAGTACATGAGATGGTCAGACTGCAGACATAGTACAGGAGATTGACAGAGACTGCAGACATAGTACATGAGATGTTCAGACTGCAGACATAGTACATGAGATGGTCAGACTGAAGACATAGTACATGAGATGGTCAGACTGCAGACATAGTACATGAGATGGTCAGACTGCAGACATAGTACAGGAGATTGTCAGAGACCGCAGACATAGTACAGGAGATGGTCAGACTGCAGACATAGTACATGAGATGGTCAGAGACTGCAGACATAGTACATGAGATGGTCAGACTGCAGACATAGTACAGGAGATTGTCAGAGACTGCAGACATAGTACATGAGATGTTCAGACTGCAGACATAGTACATGAGATGGTCAGACTGAAGACATAGTACATGAGATGGTCAGACTGCAGACATAGTACAGGAGATTGTCAGAGACTGCAGACATAGTACAGGAGATTGTCAGAGACTGCAGACATAGTACATGAGATGGTCAGAGACTGCAGACATAGTACATGAGATGGTCAGAGACTGCAGACATAGTACAGGAGATGGTCAGAGACTGCAGACATAGTACAGGAGATTGTCATAGACTGCAGACATAGTACAGGAGATGGTCAGAGACTGCAGACATAGTACAGGAGATGGTCAGAGACTGCAGACATAGTACAGGAGATAGTCAGAGACTGCAGACATAGTACATGTCTGCAGTCTGACCATCTCATGTACTATGTCTGCAGTCTCTGACAATCTCCTGTACTATGTCTGCAGTCTGACCATCTCATGTACTATGTCTGCAGTCTCTGACCATCTCATGTACTATGTCTGCAGTCTGACCATCTCATGTACTATGTCTGCAGTCTCTGACCATCTCATGTACTATGTCTGCAGTCTCTGACCATCTCATGTACTATGTCTGCAGTCTCTGACCATCTCATGTACTATGTCTGCAGTCTATGACAATCTCCTGTACTATGTCTGCAGTCTCTGACAATCTCCTGTACTATGTCTGCAGTCTGACCATCTCATGTACTATGTCTGCAGTCTCTGACCATCTCATGTACTATGTCTGCAGTCTATGACAATCTCCTGTACTATGTCTGCAGTCTATGTCTCATGTACTATGTCTGCAGTCTATGACATCTCCTGTACTATGTCTGCAGTCATGACCCTCTCATGTACTATGTCTGCAGTCTCTGACCATCTCATGTACTATGTCTGCAGTCTGACCATCTCATGTACTATGTCTGCAGTCTGACCATCTCATGTACTATGTCTGCAGTCTGACCATCTCTGCAGTCTCTGACCATCTCATGTACTATGTCTGCAGTCTGACCATCTCATGTACTATGTCTGCAGTCTGACCATCATGTACATGTCTGCAGTATCTCATGTCTATGCAGTCTGACCATCTCATGTACTATGTCTTCAGTCTGACCATCTCATGTACTATGTCTGCAGTCTCTGACCATCTCATGTACTATGTCTGCAGTCTCTGACCATCTCATGTACTATGTCTGCAGTCTGACCATCTCATGTACTATGTCTTCAGTCTGACCATCTCATGTACTATGTCTGCAGTCTCTGACCATCTCATGTACTATGTCTGCAGTCTCTGACCATCTCATGTACTATGTCTGCAGTCTGACCATCTCATGTACTATGTCTTCAGTCTGACCATCTCATGTACTATGTCTGCAGTCTCTGACCATCTCATGTACTATGTCTGCAGTCTCTGACCATCTCATGTACTATGTCTGCAGTCTGACCATCTCATGTACTATGTCTTCAGTCTGACCATCTCATGTACTATGTCTTCAGTCTGACCATCTCATGTACTATGTCTGCAGTCTCTGACCATCTCATGTACTATGTCTGCAGTCTCTGACCATCTCATGTACTATGTCTGCAGTCTGACCATCTCATGTACTATGTCTGCAGTCTGACCATCTCATGTACTATGTCTTGCAGTCTGACCATCTCATGTACTATGTCTGCAGTCTCTGACCATCTCATGTACTATGTCTGCAGTCTGACCATCTCATGTACTATGTCTGCAGTCTGACCATCTCATGTACTATGTCTGCAGTCTCTGACCATCTCATGTACTATGTCTGCAGTCTCTGACCATCTCATGTACTATGTCTGCAGTCTGACCATCTCATGTACTATGTCTTCAGTCTGACCATCTCATGTACTATGTCTGCAGTCTGACCATCTCCATGTACTATGTCTGCAGTCTCTGACCATCTCCATGTACTATGTCTGCAGTCTGACCATCTCATGTACTATGTCTGCAGTCTGACCATCTCATGTACTATGTCTTCAGTCTGACCATCTCATGTACTATGTCTGCAGTCTCTGACCATCTCATGTACTATGTCTGCAGTCTCTGACCATCTCATGTACTATGTCTGCAGTCTGACCATCTCATGTACTATGTCTTCAGTCTGACCATCTCATGTACTATGTCTTCAGTCTGACCATCTCATGTACTATGTCTGCAGTCTGACCATCTCCTGTACTATGTCTGCAGTCTCTGACAATCTCCTGTACTATGTCTGCAGTCTGACCATCTCATGTACTATGTCTGCAGTCTGACCATCTCATGTACTATGTCTTCAGTCTGACCATCTCATGTACTATGTCTGCAGTCTCTGACCATCTCATGTACTATGTCTGCAGTCTCTGACCATCTCATGTACTATGTCTGCAGTCTGACCATCTCATGTACTATGTCTTCAGTCTGACCATCTCATGTACTATGTCTTCAGTCTGACCATCTCATGTACTATGTCTGCAGTCTCTGACCATCTCATGTACTATGTCTGCAGTCTCTGACCATCTCATGTACTATGTCTGCAGTCTGACCATCTCATGTACTATGTCTTCAGTCTGACCATCTCATGTACTATGTCTTCAGTCTGACCATCTCATGTACTATGTCTGCAGTCTCTGACCATCTCATGTACTATGTCTGCAGTCTCTGACCATCTCATGTACTATGTCTGCAGTCTGACCATCTCATGTACTATGTCTTCAGTCTGACCATCTCATGTACTATGTCTGCAGTCTGACCATCTCATGTACTATGTCTGCAGTCTCTGACAATCTCCTGTACTATGTCTGCTGTATATGACAATCTCCTGTACTATGTCTGCAGTCTCTGACCATCTCATGTACTATGTCTGCAGTCTGACCATCTCATGTACTATGTCTTCAGTCTGACCATCTCATGTACTATGTCTTCAGTCTGACCATCTCATGTACTATGTCTGCAGTCTCTGACCATCTCATGTACTATGTCTGCAGTCTCTGACCATCTCATGTACTATGTCTGCAGTCTGACCATCTCATGTACTATGTCTTCAGTCTGACCATCTCATGTACTATGTCTTCAGTCTGACCATCTCATGTACTATGTCTGCAGTCTGACCATCTCATGTACTATGTCTGCAGTCTCTGACCATCTCATGTACTATGTCTGCAGTCTGACCATCTCATGTACTATGTCTGCAGTCTGACCATCTCATGTACTATGTATGCAGTCTGACCATCTCCTGTACTATGTCTGCAGTCTCTGACAATCTCCTGTACTATGTCTGCAGTCTATGACAATCTCCTGTACTATGTCTGCAGTCTCTGACCATCTCATGTACTATGTCTGCAGTCTCTGACTATTTCTTGTACAATGTCTGCAGTCTCTGATAATCTCCTTTAGTATTTTGGGGGGAGAGCCATGCTCACTTGCGCTGCAATCGTGATGCATCGTGATGCATCGCGGAATCAAATCGAATCGTGGACTTGATAATCGAAATTGCATCGAATCGTGAGACGGGTGAAGATGCGCAGCCCTAGTTTTTAAGGTGCAGTTTTGATGGGCTAGTTTTTGATGGAGCAGTTTTTGATGGGGCAATGGACCGAACTGGATTGACACACGGTTGGATCACATTTTCATCTCTAGGGGCACCGTATGCAGTCAGTTGTATTGGTGGAGGCAAGACCATGCCGCACAATTTACCCTAAAATTGTATCTTTTCTAGTTACATTACATTTTAATACTACTGCTGCTGCCTCCATGCTGAGTAATGCTTCATGACCTCTCTGGCACAGCGTATCCACCAAGAGCCTCCGCTACAAGCTACCAGACAGGATCGTAACAGCAAGTGTAACTAAAAAAATAAACTTTATGTTTAGCCCTGATTTGCGGCCTTTATACTGCAACCATTGGCCTGTATGCAAGCGCAAATCTGCACTCTCTCTCTCTCTCTTTCTTGCTCTCTCTCTCTATATCTATATCTATTGTTGCTTTTGTTATGTTCATTTTTCAACAGTTTACTTTGTGTTCGTCGTGACTGTGTCTGTGTACTTTAGTTTCTCCTATTTTTGTGTTAAATAAAATAATATTATAAAATGATTTTACTTCTTATGAAGTTAGATGTGTTGATGTTGATGTTGATGTGTTAGATGTGAAGTTAGATGTGTTGAAAAACCTAAAAATCTATCTCAAAAACAAAGGAAACATTTCAAACAAATAAAACTTTTTATTAAACACAATATTACAAGTGAAGGTGAGTCTTCAGGCGTTTCAGGGTTTCTTTGTCTTTTGCATCCATTTTGTCCAGCTCCTTCTCTATTTGTTCATTTTGATTTGAAAGATACTTAATTTGCCTGTTATTAGCCCTTACTTTTTCACACATTTTCATCCGAGCTGCATTCCTACCGCTCAATTGGATTGTAGCTGTTAGGATATAAGAAAAAAAAATTTGTTTTCAAAGACCGTTAACAAATACATAAAACATTTCTGTTGCTTATTAATCAATCATTATCATGTCTATACACTTGTTATGTGTCTAGCACAGACCGGGAGTGCAGAATTATTAGGCAAATGAGTAATTGGACCACATCATCCTCTTTATGCATGTTGTCTTACTCCAAGCTGTATAGGCTTGAAAGCCTAATACCAATTAGGCATATTAGGTAATGTACAACTCTGTAATGAGAAGGTGTGTGGTCTAATGACATCAACACTCTACAGTATATCAGGTGTGCATAATTATTAGTCAACTTCCTTTCCTTTGGCAAAATGGGTCAAAAGAAGGACTTGACAGTCTCAGAAAAGGCAAAAATAGTGTGATATCTTGCAGAGGCATGCAGCACTCTTAAAATTGAAAAGCTTCTGAAGCGTGATCATCGAACAATCAAGCATTTCATTCTAAATAGTCAACAGGGTCGCAAGAGGCGTGTGGAAATACCAAGGCGCAAAATAACTGCCCATGAACTGAGAAAAGTCAAGCGTGCAGCTGCCAAGATGCCACTTGCCACCAGTTTGGCCATATTTCAGAGCTGCAAGATCACTGGAGTGCACAAAAGCACAAGGTGTGCAATACTCAGAGACATGGCCAAGTTAAGAAAGGCTGAAAGACGACCACTACTCAACAAGACCCACAAGCTGAAACGTCAAGACTGGGCCAAGAAATATCTCAGGACTGATTTTTCTACCGTTGTATGGACTGCTGAAATGAGAGTGAGTTTTGATGGACAAAAAGGAATGGGCCAGTGGCTGGATTGGTAAAGGGCAGAGAGCTCCAGTCCGCCTCAGACGCCAGCAAGGTGGAGGTGGAGTACTGGTTTGGGCTGGTATCATCAAAGATGAGCTTGTGGGGCCTTTTGGGGTTGAGGATGGAGTGAAGCTCAACTCCCAGTCCTACTGCCAGTTTCTGGAAGACCCCTTCTTCAAGCAGTGGTACAGGAAGAAGTCTGCATCCTTCAATAAAAACATGATTTTCATGCAGGACAATGCTTCAGCACACGCGTCCAAGTACTCCACAGGGTGCCTGGCAAGAAAGTGTATTAAAGAAAAAAAACTAATGACATGGCCTCCTTGTTCACCTGATCTGAACCCCATTGAGAAGAACCTGTGGTCCATCATCAAATGTGAGATTTACAAGGAGGGAAAAGAGTACACCTCTCTGAACATTGTCTGGGAGGCTGCGGTTGTTGCTGCACGCAATGTTGATGGTGAACACATAAAAACACTGACAGAATCCATGGATGGCAGGCTGCATGAGTGTCCTTGCAAAGAAAGGTGGCTATATTGGTCACTGATTTGTTTTTGTTTTTGAATGACAGAAATGTATATTTTGGAATGTTGAGATGTTATATTGGTTTCACTGTTAACAATAAATAATTGAAATGGGTATATATATTTGTTTTTTGTTAGGTTGCCTAATAATTCAGCACAGTAATAGTACTCACCTGCATACACAGATACCCCCCTAAAATAGCTAACACTAAAAACAAAATAAAAACTACTTTCAAAAATATTCAGCTTTGATATTAATGAGTTTTTGAGGTTCATTGAGAACATGGTTGTTGTTCAATAATAAAATTAATCCTCAAAAATACAACTTGCCTAATAATTCTGCACTACCTGTATACTTCTATCATAAATACCATATTATGGTTCTGCAATCTGACGGGTGCGCTTTATATGTTCTCCATTTTTATATCTACATTTTATTGTTGAAATGTTATTAATCTTTGTGCACATATTTACCTTCCTGAACGATGCTCACCGGACCTTCAATTTGCACCACCTCCACCTCTCCAGCGACCAGCATATCGTCAAACTCGGGATTGTTTTGGGGGGGTACATGCTCCACAACAGGAGCGGTGGCTGGCGAGTGGGAGGTCCCTGGCTGATCCTCCTCATCCCTCTCCTCCTGTGCCTCATCCTCCTCTGGCACATCCTCCTCTAGAACATCCTCCTCTTCTTCCTCCTCATCAGTGTCCTGGCATCTTTTGCGCTTGCTGCGCACAGTTGGTAGCGGAGCTCCTAGAATAACACAATGTTCATATATTAGAAAAATATTTTATAATGACGTATGCAAATTCGGTGTGCTCTGCTGTATTGTATGTGAATACAAATTAATTTATATAGACAGTTAACCAATGGGAAAATGTTATATTAAAGGGTCTTGTGGGCACTACAGGGAACTGAGCGTGAGCTGGCATGCCACCATGGTAAAATGAGCTGTTTTTGTCTCCTTTGTTTTGTTCAGACTATATCATGTTAAAAAAAAAGGGCCTGATGGACCACACGGGATTACTATGAAAACCCACGCCTAACACAGGAATTTAGTGGGAATCTATATATATAAAACTCAACGTGTCTGTATGTATGTATGTATGTTCCAGCATCATGTCCAAACGGCGAAAGATATTTACATGAAACTTGGCACACAGGTTACTTATATGTCAGCCACCAACATTGTATAGGTGATTTAAGCCTTACCCTCCCCCATTTGCCATGGTGGTGGTTTTTCTTTAAATTCCCATTCAACTCTATGGGAAATACGTGTTACTTCATAACAGCTGTAGATATTTCGATAACACTTAGTCACATGTTACTTACACGTCCACTTAAAGCATAGGATAGTTAATTTATCCATTAACTACCCCCATTTGTGATGGTCGTGGTTTTTGTATAAAGTCCCATGCAAAGCAATGTAAAATGTATGTTCCCACATAACTTCTGTGTTGCTGTCTGCTGTCCCATCTCTTTTTTCAACAGTGCTATGAATACCTTGGCTGGTGGTGATATATGTTACCACAACATGGCGTCTGGGTTAATAACATCTGCCCTTACATTAATTACATATGACCTTAAATAACTGTCAACAAAGGAGCTGCGGTGGGTCAACGCGATTGCCACTGCGCTGACAAGCCATTCACCTCTGCAGCTAGGGGTTCTGATCCCGCTCTCGGCTACATGTCAATTGAGTTTGGTGGTCTCAGCCCGGCCTCCGGTGGGAGTGCTATGCGAGGTAAGCCTGCGCTTAGTACGCCTACCCCCTCCCACAAAAACCACCACACTTACACGCGCACTAGAAAATTGGGTTAACATGCGCGCACTCTGACCACGCGGTCTCTAAAAAAGAGAGGCGAAGGACTAACGGGGCTGTTTGAGCGGGCAAATCCTCTCACTACCTTATAGGGAGTCCCTCTGCCACGTTGGCCTTCAAAGCGGAGCAGGTAGGACGGGCTGTATGTGAGGACCCCCTCTCACACGCCATTGTCAACAGGGGCAGGGAGAAAGGTGGCATATTGCCTCTGGGGGAGGGCTGTCTACTCCCAAATCCTGCAGTCCGTCTCCTCTCTAGAGTACACGCACAAAATACACTATAGATAAAAAAAACATAACTGTCAACAATAACTTACCTGGGTGAAATTTTGCACGGAGACGCCTGACCCGGTCCATATGCCGCCTTTTCAGGTCGGACCACTTTTTGACAATGGCCATGCGATCGGTGGCCCGCCAGGATGTCCTGCTAGTTGTTCTAGGACAGAGCTCACCACCTCCTTCTTTTCTGCCTGACTCTGCAGGTTATCATACCCCGTTTCCAGGAACCTCTGCAAGATGAAGAACAAAGTATATTATAATACTTTTGTTTAAAACCTTATGGATATATGACGGAAATCTATGGTATTCAACATTGAGAGCATTCTCGCCTTATTAATCAATGACAGGGTTAACATGACAGATTTTATATCTTGCCATTTTTTAGACTTTTAGATGAATTAATTTAGAACAAATAATGGAGTTGATGTTATTAAAAAACTACAACTACCAGCATGCTCTGATATACCATGTAGCTCCCCGTCACCAGCTGTACAACAATTATACTTTAACTAGGAGCATGGCTGGACAGTTAATGGCTGTCCGATAATAACGGGGAGTTGTTTTGCAACAGCTGTAGGCTTCCGTTTAGGAAACAGCGACGCATAAGCGAGTAGCGCCCGCATATGAAAATGGTGTTCAAACAACACAAGTGAGGTATCGGCGCGATCGTTAGAGCAAGAGCAATAATTTTAGCCCTAGAGCTACTCTTTAGCTGAAAAAATGCAACCTGTTGAATTATTAAATAATCACATCCTATCGAGAAATTTTTAAGGGTGTGAAAGTTTGACGCCATGCCACGAGCGGGCAGAATTTTTGAGAGCGTGACATGTTGGGTATCATTTTACTCGGCGTAACTTTGTCTTTCCGCAAAATCTAAAAAAATTGGGCAAAATTTATTGTTTGTGTTATTTTCAAATTCAAAAAAAAATATTTTTTTCCAAAAAAAACAGCGCTTGTAAGACCGCTGCGCAAATACGGTGTGGCAAGAAATATTGCAATGATTACCATTTCATTCTCTAGGGTAGGGGTCTCCCCAAAGTACGGCCGGCGGGCCACATCTGGCCCGCCAGGCCATTTTTCTCCGGCACGCAGCTGGAGTCACTGGTCCACCTGTTAGTTGTGGAACCTGCGCTGAATATTCGTCCCTAGCAATATGCAGCGCAGGTCCCGCAATCTCTCCCGGCGTCTCACTGTGTTTTTGTGTAGGCTGCTGGGTCCACGGGCATCCTAGCAGCCAATGATTTGTTTTAGACCCGTTGCCACAACGCCCTGCTCCCCCTCCCGCCTCGCTGTTAACCAGTAACGAGTGTGTATTAAGGCGTGTGGCGGGAGTCGGGAAGTGCAGCAGGTCTGAACAGCCAGTGTGTGTAATGTCTGACGCGCTAGTAAAGTACACATGCATGGAGGAGGGAGGGGGGCTGATGCGAGATGATTACTGTACACTACTGTGGAGGGTGGCTGAATGGCTCTGATATGGCACAAACTTCAGGGTGCTGATAATTCTCATGGGGACACAAGTGGGAGGTGCTCTAATGGGGATACAAGTGACAAGTAGGGGGTGGTGCTCTTATGGGGACACCAGTGGGGGGGTTTCTCTAAAGGGGACACCAGTGGGGGGGTTTCTCTAATGGGGACACCAGTGGGGGGGTGCTCTTATGGGGACACCAGTGGAGGGGGGGTTTAATGGGGACAGAGCAGTAGGGGGTGCCCTAATGGGGCACAGATGTGTGGTGAGACTATTGGGCCCACAGATGTATGGGGACACCAATGTGGGGACACAGATGTATGAGGAGACTGGTAGGGAAACAGATGTGTGGGGATAGATGTGTGGGGACAACAGTGTGGGGACAGATAATTGTGGGGACACCAGTGTGGGGAGCCAGATGTGTGGGGATACCAGTGTGTGGACACAGATGTGTGGGGAACACAAGTGTTGGGACACTGATTTATGGGGAGACTGGGGAGTCACAGATGTGTGGGGACATAGATGTATGAGGAGACTGGTGGAGTCACAGATGTGTGGGGACACAAGTGTGGGGACACTGATTTGTGGGGAGACAGGTGTCCCCATACATCTGTGTCCCCACCAGCCTCCCCACAAATCAGTGTCCCCACACTTGTGTCTCCACACATCTGTTGCCCCACCAGTCTCCTCATAGATCTGTGTCCCCACATTAGTGTCCCCATACATCTGTATCCCCAACAGTCTCCCCACAAATCAGTGTTCCCACACTTGTGTCCCCACACATCGGTGTCCCCAACAGTGTCCTCATAAATCTATGTCCCCAGCAGTCTCCTCATACATCTGTGTCCCCACATCAGTGTCCCCACCAGTCTCCCACACATCTATGTCCCCACACTTGTGTCCTCACACATCTGGGTCCCCACACTGGTGTCCCCACACATGTGTGACCCCCACCAGTCCTCCTCATACATCTGTGTCCCCAGCAGTCTCCTCATACATCTGTTTACCCACATGGGTGTCCCCACACTTCATGTGTGCCCCCACCAGTCTCCCAAAACATCTATGTCCCCACACTTGTGTCCTCACACATCTGGGTCCCCACACTCCCCCCAGGTGTCCCCACACATCTGTGACCCCCACCACTCTCCTCATAATCTGTGTCCCCACATGGGTGTCCCCATACATCTGAGTCCCCACCAATGTGGGGGCACAGATGTATGAGGAGACTGGTGGGGCCACAGATGTGTGGGGACACAGATGTGGGCACACAGATGTGTGGGGACATAGATGTGTGGGGAGACTGGTGGGGACACACAAGTGTGTGGACACCGATGTGGGGACACAGATGTATGAGGAGACTGGTGGGCTAACAGATGTGTGGGGACAACAGTGTGGGGACACATAATTGGTGGGGGACACCAGTGTGGGGCACAGATGTATGAGGACACTGGTGTGGACACAGATGTGTAGGGACACACCAGTGTGGGGTCACAGATGTGTGGGGAGATTGGTGGGGACACAGATGTATGGGGACACACCAATGTGAGGACACAGATGTATGGGACACCAATGTGATGACACAGATTGTGGGGAGACTGGGTGGGGACACATGTATGGGGACACCAATGTGGGGACACAGATGTATAAGGAGATGGTGGGGTAACAGATGTGTGGGGACAACAGTGTGGGGACACAGATTTGTGGGGAGATGGTGGGGTAACAGATGTGTGGGGACAACAGTGTGTGGACAGAGATTGTGGGAGAGATGGTGGGGACACATGTATGGGGACACCAATGTGGGGAGACAGATGTATGGGGACACCAATGTGATGACACAGATGTATTGGACACCACCAATGTGATGACACAGATGTGTGGGGACACCAGTGTGGGGACACAGATGTATGGGGACACCAATGTGATGACACAGATGTATGGGGACACCAATGTGAGGAGACAGATGTTGTGGGGACACCAGTGTGGGGACACAGATGTGTGTGGGGACAAAAGTGTATGAGGAGGACTGGGGGGGGCACAGATGTGTGGGGACATCAATGTGATGACACAGATGTATGGGGACACCCAATGTGATGGAAACAGATGTATTGGGAGACACCAATGTGATGACACAGATGTATGGGGACACCAATGTGATGACACAGATGTATGGGGACCACCCAATGTGATGACACAGATGTGGGGGAGACTGGTGAGGACAAAACGGATGTAAAACCTCAATGCACGCTGGTAGTTAAACCCGCTGAATGATGCTCCATCGTTTTATTAGACGACGGGACCATCATCCAGTTCTGCGGTCAACAGTAAGTAAAATGCTATTCTTCTTCTACTGTGGATTTATTTAGTAAAATTATATTAAGTAAAATATAGAATGTGGCCCTCGAAGTAAAAAGTTTGGAGACCCCTGCTCTAGGGTTGTTATTAAAAAATATATATATAATGTTTGGGGGTTTTAAGTAATTTTTCTAGCCAAAAAAAAGTTTTAGTCTCGTAAACAACAAATTGAACAATTAGCCCGGTGTGCACAACATGTTAAATTCATTATGCAAAATAGCAAGGAAAGTGCCTAAATACACATTTACAAGCAGGGTGTCTGCAGCTGTACAGACATGCTGGGACTTGTAATTTTGTAACACCAGGAGAGAATTTTTTTGGGAAATACTAATATCTGATCTTTATATACTAACTTTTAAACTAGTCAAAAATGCAGGTAAAGATAATTAAAATAACTCACACTGATCAAAAAGTGTTCTCTTCATCTCCTTGAAAGGTTGCTTCCAACCATATTTCCAATTGAACTTGTGCAAAATAGACCAAGAACACAGCTACCTTATGGAAAATGAAAATGCTGGACAAGTGTCACAGAGTTCCAGGAAGTAGTCGCGCGTGCGTGTTGTTCGCGGATTGCGCAAGCGCGCTCGAGAAATTCGAAATACTGTTTTTAAATAAAATTACACATATATTCGATTTCAGAGTGTTACTGTCGAAATTCAAGAAAGGTATTTATCATTTCGCATTTTGTGACATTTCGATAAAATATATCTCGAATATTCGATTTCAGAATGAGCCAATCAGAGCGCTTGTAAAGCATGTTCCGAAATTCTGCCAAAAAAACAGATGTATGGGGACACCAATGTGATGACACGGATGTATGGGGACACCAAATGTGATGTGACAAATGTATGGGGACACCAATGTGGGGGCACAGACGTATGGGGACACCAATGTGAGGACACAGATGTATGGGGACACCAATGTGGGACACAGAGTATGGGAACACCAATGTGATGACACAGATGTATGGGGACACCAATGTGGGGACACAGATGTATGGGGACACCAATGTGATGACACAGATGTATAGGGACACCAATGTGATGAAACAGATGTATGGGGACACCAATGTGAGGAACATGTATGGGTGACACCAATGTGATGACACAGATTGTATGGGGACACCAATGTGAGGAGACAGATGTGTGGGGACACCAGTGTGGGGACACAGATGTATGGGGGACACCAATGTGAGGAGACAGATGTGTGGGGACACCAGTGTGATGACACAGATGTATGGGGACAAAAGTGTATGAGGAGACTGGTGGGGGGCACAAGATGTGTGGGGACACCAGTGTGGGGACCAGATGTGTGGGGACAACAGTGTATGAGGAGACTGGTGGGGTGCTCAGATGGTGTGGGACACCAATGTGATGACACAGATGTATGGGGACACCAATGTGGGGACACAGATGTATGGAGACACCAATGTGGGGACACAGATGTATGTGGGGACAACAATGTGGGGACAGATGTATGGGGACACCAATGTGGGGACACAGATGTATGGAACACCATTATGTGATGACACAGATGTATGGGGACACCAATGTGGGGACACAGATGTATGGGGACACCAATGTGATGACACAGATGTATGGGGACACCAATGTGAGGAGACAGATGTGTGGGGACACCAGTGTGGGGACACAGATGTATGGGGACACCAATGTGAGGAGACAGATGTGTGGGGACACCAGTGTGATGACCACAGATGTATGGGGACAAAAGTGTATGAGGAGACTGGTGGGGGGCACAGATGTGTGGGGACACCAGTGTGGGGACACAGATGTGTGGGGAACAAAAGTGTATGAGGAGACTGGTGGGGGGCACAGAGATGTGTGGGGACACCAGTGTGGGGACACAGATGTGTGGGGACAAAAGTGTATGAGGAGACTGGTGGGGGGCACAGATGTGTGAGGACACTAGTTGTGGGGACACAGATGTGTGGGGGACAACAGTGTATGGGAAGACTGGTGGGGTGCTCAGATGTGTGGGGACACCAATGTGATGACAAAGATGTATGGGGACACCAATGTGGGGACACAGATGTATGGGGACACCAATGTGGGGACACAGATGTATGGGAACACCAATGTGATGACACAGATGTATGGGGACACCAATGTGGGGACACAGATGTATGGGAACACCAATGTGATAACACAGATGTATATAGGGACACCAATGTGATGACACAGATGTATATGGGGACACCAATTGATGACACAGATGTATGGGGACACCAATGTGATGACACAGATGTATGGGGACACCAATGTGAGGAGACAGATGTATGGGGACACCAATGTGAGGAGACAGACAGAGTATGGGGACACCAATGTGATGACACAGATGTATGGGGACACCAATGTGATGACACAGATGTATGGGGACACCAATGTGAGGAGACAGATGTGTGGGGACACCAGTGTGGGGACACAGATGTATGGGGACACCAATGTGAGGAGACAGATGTGTGGGGACACCAGTGTGATGACACAGATGTATGGGGACAAAAGTGTATGAGGAGACTGGTGGGGGGCACAGATATGTGTGGAACACCAGTGTGGGGACACAGATGTGTGGGGACAACAGTGTATGAGGAGACTGGTGGGGTGCTCAGATGTGTGGGGACACCAATGTGATGACACAGAAGTATGGGGACACCAATGTGGGGGACACAGATGTATGGAGACACCAATGTGGGGACACAGATGTATGGGGACAACAATGTGGGGGCAGATGTATGGGGACACCAATGTGGGGACACAGATGTATGGGAACACCAATGTGATGACACAGATGTATGGGACACCAATGTGGGACACAGATGTATGGGGACACCAATGTGATGACACAGATGTATGGGGACACAATGTGAGGAGACAGAAGTGATGGGGACACCAATGTTGAGAGAACAGAGGATGTATGGGGACACCAATGTGATGACACAGATGTATGGGGACACCAATGTGATGACACAGATGTATGGGGACACCAATGTGAGGAGACAGATGTATGGGGACACCAGTGTGATGACACAGATGTATGGGGACACCAATGTGAGGAGACAGATGTGTGGGGACACCAGTGTGATGACACAGATGTATGGGGACACCAATGTGATGACATCAGATGTGTGGGGACACCAATGTGATTGACACAGATGTATGGGGACACCAATGTGATGACACAGATGTATGGGGACACCAATGTGATGAAACAGATGTATGGGACACCAATGTGATGAAACAGATGTATGGGACACCAATGTGATGACACAGATGTATGGGGGACACCATTGTGGGGACACAGATGTATGGGGACACCAATGTGGGGACACAGATGTGGGGGGAGACTGGTGAGGACACGGATGTAAAACCTCAAATGCACGCTGGTAGTTAAACCCGCTGAATGATGCTCCATCGTTTTATTAGACGACGGGACCATCATCCAGTTCTGCGGTCAACAGTAAGTAAAATGCTATTCTTCTTCTAACTGTGGATTTATTTAGTAAAATTATTTTTTCCGGCCCCGGAATATGAGTAAAATATAGAATGTGGCCCTCGAAGTAAAAAGTTTGGAGACCCCTGCTCTAGGGTGTTATTAAAAAATATATATATAATGTTTGGGGGTTTTTAAGTAATTTTCTAGACCAAAAAAAAGTTTTAGTCTCTGTAAACAACAAATCTGAACAAATTATGCACGGTGTGCACAACATGTGTTAAATTCATTATGCAAATAGCAAGGAAAGTGCCTAAATACACATTTACCAAGCAGGGTGTCTGCAGCTGTACAGGCATGCTGGGACTTGTAGTTTTGTAACACCAGGAGAGAAATTTTTTGGGAAATACTAATATCTGATCTTATATACTAACTTTTAAACTAGTCTAAAAATGCAGGTAAAGATAATTAAAATACTCACACTGATCAAAAATATTCTCTTCATCTCTTGAAAGGTTGCTTTCCAACCATATTTTCCAATTGAACTTGTGCAAATAGACCAAGAACAGCTACCTATGGAAAATGAAACTGGCAAGTGTCCAAGTTCCAGGAAGTAATCGCGCGATGCGTGTTGTTCGCGCGATTGCGCAAGCGCGCTCGAGAAATTCGAAATACTGTTTTTAAATTAAAATTACACATATATTCGTTTCAGAGTGTTACTGTCGAAATTCAAGAAAGGTATTTATCATTCGCATTTTGTGACATTTCGATAAAATATCTCGAATATTCGATTTCAGAATGAGCCAATCAGAGCGCTTGTAAAGCATGTTCCGAAATTCTGCCAAAAAACAGATGTATGGGGACACCAATGTGATGACACGGATGTATGGGGACACCAATGTGATGTGACAAATGTATGGGGACACCAATGTGGGTGCACAGACGTATGGGGACACCAATGTGAGGACACAGATGTATGGGGACACCAATGTGGGGACACAGATGTATGGGAACACCAATGTGATGACACAGATGTATGGGGACACCAATGTGGGGACACAGATGATGGGGGCACACAATGTGATGACACAGATGTATAGGAACACCCAATGTGATGAAACAGATGTATGGGGACACACCAATGTGAGGAGACATGTATGGGGACACCAATGTGATGACACAGATGTATGGGGACACCAATGTGAGGAGACAGATGTGTGGGGACACCAGTGTGGGGGACACAGATGTATGGGGGACACCAATGTGAGGAGACAGATGTGTGGGGACACCAGTGTGATGACACAGATGTATGGGGACAAAAGTGTATGAGGAGACTGGTGGGGGGCACAGATGTGTGGGGACACCAGTGTGGGGACACAGATGTGTGGGGACAACAGTGTATGAGGAGACTGGTGGGGTGCTCAGATGTGTGGGGACACCAATGTGATGACACAGATGTATGGGGACACCAATGTGGGGACACAGATGTATGGAGACACCAATGTGGGGACACAGATGTAATGGGGGACAACAATGTGGGACAGATGTATGGGGACACACAATGTGGGGACACAGATGTATGGGAACACCAATGTGATGACACAGATGTATGGGGACACCATGTGGGGACACAGATGTATGGGGACACCAATGTGATGACACAGATGTATGGGGACACCAATGTGAGGAGACAGATGTGTGGGGACACCAGTGTGGGGACACAGATGTATGGGGACACCAATGTGAGGAGACAGATGTGTGGGGACACCAGTGTGATGACACAGATGTATGGGGACAAAAGTGTATGAGGAGACTGGGTGGGGGCACAGATGTGTGGACACCAGTGTGGGGGACACAGATGTGTGGGGACAAAAGTGTATGAGGAGACTGGTGGGGGGCACAGATGTGTGGGGACACCAGTGTGGGGACACAGATGTGTGGGGACAAAAGTGTATGAGGAGACTGGTGGGGGGCACAGATGTGTGAGGACACTAGTGTGGGGACACAGATGTGTGGGGACAACAGTGTATGGGAAGACTGGTGGGGTGCTCAGATGTGTGGGGACACCAATGTGATGACAAAGATGTATGGGGACACCAATGTGGGGACACAGATGTATGGGGACACCAATGTGGGGACACAGATGTATGGGAACACCAATGTGATGACACAGATGTATGGGGACACCAATGTGGGGACACAGATGTATGGGAACACCAATGTGATAAACACAGATGTAAGGTGACACCAATGTGATGACACAGATGTATGGGGACACCAATGTGATGACACAGATGTATGGGGACACCAATGTGATGACACAGATGTATGGGGACACCAATGTGAGGAGACAGATGTATGGGGACACCAATGTGAGGAGACAGATGTAATGGGGACACCAATGTGATGACACAGATGTATGGGGACACCAATGTGATGACACAGATGTATGGGGACACCAATGTGAGGAGACAGATGTGTGGGGACACCAGTGTGGGGACACAGATGTATGGGGACACCCAATGTGAGGAGACAGATGTGTGGGGACACCAGTGTGATGACACAGATGTATGGGGACAAAAGTGTATGAGGAGACTGGTGGGGGGCACAGATGTGTGGGGGACACCAGTGTTGGGGACACAGATGTGTGGGGACAAAAGTGTATGAGGAGACTGGTGGGGGGCACAGATGTGTGAGGACACTAGTGTGGGGACACAGATGTGTGGGGACAACCAGTGTATGGGAAGACTGGTGGGGTGCTCAGATGTGTGGGGACACCAATGTGATGACAAAGATGTATGGGGACACCAATGTGGGAACACAAGATGTATGGGACACCAATGTGGGGACACAGATGTATGGGAACACCAATGTGATGACACAGATGTATGGGGACACCAATGTGGGGACACAGATGTATGGGAACACCAATGTGATAACACAGATGTATAGGGACACCAATGTGATGACACAGATGTATGGGGACACCAATGTGATGACACAGATGTATGGGGACACCAATGTGATGACACAGATGTATGGGGACACCAATGTGAGGAGACAGATGTATGGGGACACCAATGTGAGGAGACAGATGTATGGGGACACCAATGTGATGACACAGATGTATGGGGACACAATGTGATGACACAGATGTATGGGGACACCAATGTGAGGAGACAGATGTGTGGGGACACCAGTGTGGGGACACAGATGTATGGGGACACCAATGTGAGGAGACGATGTGTGGGGACACCAGTGTGATGACACAGATGTATGGGGAAAAGTGTATGAGGAGACTGGGGGGGGCACAGATGTGTGGGGACACCAGTGTGGGGACACAGATGTGTGGGGAAAACAGTGTATGAGGAGACTGGTGGGTGTGCTCAGATGTGTGGGGACACCAATGTGATGACACAGATGTATGGGGACCAATGTGGGGACACAGATGTATGGAGGACACCAATGTGGGGACACAGATGTATGGGGAAACAATGTGGGGACAGATGTATGGGGGACACCAATGTGGGGACACAGATGTATGGGAACACCAATGTGATGACACAGATGTATGGGGGACACCAATGTGGGGACACAGATGTATGGGGACACCAATGTGATGACACAGATGTAATGGGACACCAATGTGAGGAGACAGATGTATGGGGACACCATGTGAGAGAGACAGATGTATGGGGACACCAATGTGATGACACAGATGTATGGGGACACCAATGTGATGACACGATGTATGGGGACACCAATGTGAGGAGACAGATGTATGGGGACACCAGTGTATGACACAGATGTATGGGGACACCAATGTGAGGAGACAGTGTGTGGGGACACCAGTGTGATGACACAGATGTATGGGGACACCAATGTGATGACACAGATATGTGTGGGGACACCAATGTGATGACACAGATGTATGGGGCCACAATGTGATGACACAGATGTAAGGGACACCAATGTGATGAAAACAACAGATGTTGGGACACCAATGTGATGACACAGATGTATGGGGACACAATGTGATGACACAGATGTATGGGGACACCATTGTGGGGACACAGATGTATGGGGACAACCAATTGTGGGGACACAGATGTTGGGGGAGACTGGTGAGGACACGGATGTAAAACCTCAATGCACGCTGGTAGTTAAACCCGCTGAATGATGCTCCATCGTTTTATTAGACGACGGGACCATCATCCAGTTCTGCGGTCAACAGTAAGTAAAATGCTATTCTTCTTTCTACTGTGGATTTATTTAGTACAAATTATTTTTCCGGCCCCGAGGGATATGAGTAAATATAGAATGTGGCCCTCGAAGTAAAAAGTTTGGAGACCTGCTCTAGGGTGTTATTAAAAAATATATATAAATTAATGTTTGGTGGTTTTAAGTAATTTTCTAGCCAAAAAAAAGTTTTAGTCTCGTAACCACAACAATCTGAACAAATTAGCACGGGTGCACAACATGTTAAATTCATTATGCAAAATAGCAAGGAAAGTGCCTAAATACACATTTACCAAGCAGGGTGTCTGCAGCTGTACAGGCATGCTGGGACTTGTAGTTTTGTAACACCAGGAGAGAAATTTTTTGGGAAATACTAATATCTGATTTTATATACTAACTTTTAAACTAGTCTAAAATGCAGGTAAAGATAATTAAATACTCACACTGATCAAAAATTCTCTTCATTCTTTGAAAGGTTGCTTCCAACCATCTTTCCAATTGAACTTGTGCAAATAGACCCAAGAACAGCTAC